>JAOEGL010000002.1:225854645-227205727 GCA_034509955.1 Urosaurus nigricauda | reverse complement strand
CTTCCCCCCTTCTTCCCCACTCACCCACCATGTAGCTTACCATTCACATTCAGTCTTAGATTTGTGTTTGCCTGAATGAGCTGAAAGGTTGGCAGCATGAAAGTTTAGTTGGTGATGCTGATTGCTTTTTCCATGGAGCCATCCCTCATCTGTTTTAGAAAGAGGCAGTGAGAACTGGGTTGGATGGATGCAGTTGCTGCTGGGCTTGCAAGTTTCCATGGTGATCTGTTGTCGCCATACCAATGACTCTCAACTCCTCTCTAGTGTTTTTGTGGCTTTCTCTGTGTTGCTGAACTACCTTTTATTTTGCTTCCTTGGAGGATAATGTGATTCTTTTAGCCTGACCCTAGCTTTGCTGTGTGGGCGGGTGTACGCATGCATGCGTATGTGTATATGTGCACACCTCTTTCTGTCTCTCTCTGTAGAGAGGTATCATCCTTCAGGTTTCATTACGTAAATCTGGGCTGACATTTGGTTTATTTGTACAGGACAGTAATTTATAATTCCCAGGCTCCTGTGGTGTAAGCACAGTATGTTGTCGCATGGGATTTAGACAGCAAAGTGGATAAGAAATCCAGAGGCTGAACTTGGTTGGGGTAGGGCGATAGGTAATGCAGGAGCAGTGGGAATGATTTACAAGGACACTGAGTTTCAGAAATAAGTTTCTGAAATGTGTGGCGTTTTTGAAGACATAATTCTCTGCCTATTTCTGGTGTCACTAGGCCACATTACCGCAGTACACTCTTATAGTGCTGCTGTTCCACTTTTACTGCTCTGGCTGCTTCCTGTTGCATGCTGAGGCTTGTAATTCAGTGAGGCCTAAGAGCTCTCTGGATGAGAATTCTAAGTGCCCCTCCTTAAACTGCAAATCCCAAAATTCAACAAGAGGCAGCCAGAGCAGTAAAAGTGGAATAGCAGCACTATAAGAGTGTAGTGCGGTAATACTATGTGCATTGAACTCTCAATCTATCTTTCCTCTAACCAGGTTCCAAAACTAAAAACAAAAATCTGTTATACCAATAAAGCATTGTGTATCTATAGTGTATCTATAATCAGATATGATTATGTGTACCTCGACAGCTTGTGCTTCTTCCCCCCCCCCCCCTTTATTCTCATATTTCTCTCTCTCAGACTTTGCATGCCAGTCCTGTGCCCACCATTTCATTTTTAAGATCTGACGTTGTACCTGCACCAGTTGTAGTTAGCTCAAGGCAGAGTTTGCTAGTTCACTTTTAGCCGTGGTTTGAAATGAGAATATCAGTGGGAATAGAAAACTGAGCTGCTGGCTTGATAAATGATAGGTGGTGGGCAGTGCTGATGGGAGAAGAAATCTGATCTTGTAAACAATTGATTAGTTTTTTTTTCTTCAGAGACCTAATTGGAATAACATCTCTGAAGTATGTGTGTTGGGGAGAGAGAAAGTGATCAGTTATGTTTTATTTCAAGATGAGTTAAATGTTTAGATGGACATGGCTTCTCAGCCTTTTGACTAAGATCAAGTGTAGATGGACAGAATGGAGAACTATTTCTATTTCCAAAATTTTAATCCCATACTACTACTTCTACTGCAACTTGTTGTAGTATGTCTTCATATTGTTAGTGATGATCCTGGTTATGGTGACCCTATCATGAAGGTTTCTTGGTAAGATTTGTTCAGAGGAGATTGCCATTGCCTTAGAGGCTGAGGGAGTGTGTCTTAGGGTCACCCAGAGGGATCCAGTGGCTGAGCGGGGATTCAAACCCTGGTCTCCTGGAGTCCTAGTCCAACATTCAAACCACTAAACCGCTCTGACTTTAATATAGCTATTGTTTTTGTTTGCTATCATAGAAGAATGACAAATGGATTTGGAATTGGTTAACTGACTGAACTCAAAGGTTGTTCAGCAATGGCTCCTCTTCATCTAAAAGAGCAATGAGGTGCCACAGGGTTCTGTCCTGGGCTCAGTACTATTCAACAGCTTTGTAGAAAGCATGGGATGAGTCCTTCCTGAATCTTCGTCAGCGAAGAAAAGCCAGAGAGTATCAATGACTTGAATGAAAGAATAGAGGACATGCCTATCAGATTTGCAGATGACCCCAAATTAGGAGGAGTAGCTAATACCTCAGCAGAGAGGATCAAAATTCAAAATAATCTTAATAGATTAGAAAGCTGGGCCAAAACTGACAAAATGAATTTCAATAGGGAGAAATGTATGGCGCTGCATTTAGGCAGAAAAAAATGAAATGCATAGAAGATATGAAATGGGGGACACCTGGCTTAACAAGACTACAAAGGGAGTCCTAGTAGATCACAAGTTGAACATGAGTCAACAGTGCAATGTGGCAGCTAAAAAGGCCAATGCAATTTTAGGTTGCTTCAATAGAGGTATAGTGTCTAGACCAAGGAAAGTAATAGTGCCACTCTATTCTGCTTTGTTCAGGCCTCACCTGGAATACTGCACCTATTTCTGGGCACCACAATTCAAAAAGGATGTTGACAAGCTGGAACGTGTCCAGAGGAGGGCGACCAGAATGGTGAAGGGGTCTGGAAACCATGCTCTATGAGGAAAGACTTAGGGAGCTGGTATGTTTACCTGGAGAAGAGAATGTTAAGAGGTGATAGGATAGCCCTGTTTAAGCATTAGAAGGGGTATCATATTGAAGATGGAACAAACTTGTTTTCTGTTGCTCCAGATAATAGGACCCAGCGCAATGGATGCAAGCTTCAGGAAAAGAGATTCCACCTAAACATTAGGAGGAACTTCCTGGCAATAAGAGCTGTTTGACAGTGGAACACACTGTCTCAGAGAGTGGTGGAGTCTTCTTCTTTGGAGGTTTTTAAACAGAGGCTGGATGGCCATGTGTCAGGAGTGCTTTGATTGTGAGCTCCTGCATGACAGGGGGTTGGACTGGATGGCTCTTGTGGTCTCTTCCAACTCTATGATTCTATTATTCTGTGACACTAGACTTTAGGTCAGCAGTTCTTGAGTAATGCTTTCCTTTGATAAATATCGTGTCTACTGTAGTTTAAAGAAACCACAACATAGAAAAGAAAATTGATATATGAGGGAGTGGGAGCAAGTGTGTGAGTATGTGCCATTTTTTTGTATGCAGCAAGAAGTTTCAGACAGTTGTTAACATTATGCCAGTTGAACCAGGGGACCTTTGCATAACTGGAAATGTACATTTGTTTTGGCTTTTAACAGTCCCAATCAAACATAAATCAAATGCAAATCTCCCTTCTCTATTTGTTAGATATGTTTCTTCCACATTTCTCCCCTATCCACCCAATTTAAATTTCTCACATGCACAAACATGTTAGTAGGCTTTGTTTCAGTTTGACTTATTGTGTATTTGAAGCTGCTTCAGTGCTTTAAATCTTAGTTTTCTTGAAAATAAACTCATTCTGAACAACTGTTGAATGAAAAGACTTCTTAAGAAATCCTTTAAACATGGCTTGGTGCAGGGTTCTGTGCAGCTGACCTGATTTCTCAGCTCATCTAGGCTGAATTCCACAGCTAACAAAATACAGACCTTTTCTTCATGTGCTTCACTTAATTTCTGTGAGCACTTGTCAAAATTTCCATGCTGGAGAAGAAAAAAACAGTGACAAGAATTGAAGAGAAGTGTATCATGGCAGATCAAAAATCTACTTTAGGCAGGGTATTGATTAAAAATTCAGTTAAATGTTCCTCTAACATTTTAAAAGTTTCAGTCTTGATGGCCATTAACTGGAAATTATGATCAGTTGAAACTCACATCGGAACTGCAATATTCTTTGTGTAAGTCCCATCCATCAAATTGACATGTTTCCTGGTGGCTTGGTTCCTTTGAACCAGTCTGAGAGCTCCCTTGAATAGATTTGGGCTTTTTTTTTTTTTTTCATTTTGTATGTATGCTTTCCTGGGGCACACACTGTGGCAGAAGTTTGACTTGATTGGGAAAACGATGGCTAAAATGAGGCATGTTAGAAGTTTATAGAATTATAGAAATAACTATTCCCTTATTTGTAATACTACTCTGTGTGGCCATCCAGTGAATTTAAATAAGAGAGTCAGCCCAAACAAACAAAGGTATAAACAGGGCATATTTAGTCTCTGGAATTTGCCAAGATGTGGTAAGCACCAGTTTAGAGGTCTTTAAAACAGGATTAAACAATTTCATGGAGAATAGACTTTTCAATGACTATTAGTTGATATGGTTATTTGAAACCTCCAAAATCAGAGATGGTCTCTAGTAGACACCAATATCTGGGTAGCAACAACAGGAAATGACTATTCTCTTCATATTCTGCTTATGGGCTAGATCAGTCCTTTTCAACCTTTTTCCCTGGAGGAACACTTGAAATAATTTTCAAGTTTCAGGAAAACACTGCATAAAATTATTATTATTTCCACAGCCCCAAATGTTCCTTTTCCCCCAATCGCAATTTCTTATGGATCCCCTAGCAACTTCTTGTAAAACCCTGGAGTTCTTGTAAAACCGTAAGGTTCTGGATCTCCAGCTAAAGTATTGCCAGCAGGTAGCTGTCCAGCTTCTTTTTGAAGCCATACAAAGACCCCACCATCTGTCTAGGCATGCTCACCTGTTTGAGCATGGTTTTCCATCAAACAGTGTTCTCATCTATTCCAGTTTCATAATCAAAACATCATGAGGGAGCTTATCAAATAAATGTTTTGCTGAAATCCAAATTAATGACATCTACAGCATTCCCACCATCTACTTAAAAATAACTTATAATATTAGTTTGATAGGTTTTGTTTTTGAAAACCCATGCAGGCTCCTACTGATCACTGAATTGTGATCAAGATACTTTCGACAGACCGCTGTCTAATATTATTCTTTGTACTGAGGTGAGCCTGCCTGGTCTATAGGTTGCTGGATCCTCCTCCTCCTCCCCTTCCCCCTCCCCCTCCTCCTTCCTTCTTCTTTTTTTCTTTTGACCTTTTTTAAAAAGAGGTACTGGTATTCACTAGGTTAGCTAGATAATTCCTGACTAACTCCCTGTCAATCTTGATTTGCTATTCAGGTCGCTTGAGAAAGTCTCTGCTGCTGCATGGGAGCACACAATCCTCTCTTTTGGGGGGGGGGGGGCACGGGTGAAACTGAATTAAAATAGATGTTAAGTAGTTTTGCCTTTTCATTGTGATCTGTTAGTTATCATCTCCAAGCCCAGTTAGTTAGTTTAAGGCCCACTTGATCAGCCTTGCCATGCTACTACCAAAAACATTCTTCCTAGTCTTTGTGAGGTGCAGCCCAACTGTAGCCATAAGAAGACCGTGGTTCCAGAAACCCAACCCAAACCTCTCCTGTCTACACTATCTACATAGCCAGTCCTTCACTTTTAGTGTCTTCCTATTCTGATATAGTCCTTTATCCGCTCAAAGGTGTTCTTGATACCCAGATGAATAAGGAGAAAGGGGTACTGATTTGTTCATTATGAGTTATGGAGAGTTGTCAGTGACATCCCGTATGTGCTGTAAAAGCTTGGTTTTAATTTCTGACATTCTTCATTGTAGCTTGCTGGCTTTGCAAGAGTTGTTTTTGGGAGGCTTCACTGAACTCTTTCTTGTGTCTGTGCAAATGAGACTGGGCTTATAGCCCTTATCTTTTGTCATTCAGTTTGTGGTATTTAGAACCATTTACTGCTTCAAGTTTTTGTTCTGTTCCCTTTTCTTTCTTTTTTTTTTTCTTTGCCATTTTTCTTCAGTTATTTGTCAACGATCATTTTTCTGTTTTAGACTTCGGCCTTTGCATTTTTTCCCCATTCCACCCAATTCATATGATCTCTGTTCCATTCACTGGTATTTTCATCCCCCTCCCTCCTCCAAAATGGAGTTTGGTCCCCCTCTCTTTTTATGTTTGTTTAATTTAGCTTGTCTGGCCCAAGCAACCCAGTGAACTTTGCCTGAACCTTCAGATTTAGCATGTGCAGGGCTTGCTTGCTTACAGGCTGATTATATCTGGAACGCCTATTGCTGACACTGCAAATGTAAACAGTAATTCTGTGTTGGGTTTCCGTTTTGACAGCTCTGCTTTAAAAGGAGGTCAAAATCATGGGCACCTCATTGCATGCCTGGTAAATTAGTAAACAACATCTGGCTCTACCTTCCACCACCCCCATCCTCACTCCATTATATTTTAATTATTTCTCATAAATTGGGATTCATTGGAAGTCTTGTAGCAGAAAAATCCAGTTGATTAGGGGCTTTCCCTCTTTTAATTTTTAAATGTTGCATCATTTTTTTAAAGCACATAAACCTTATAAACATTAAAGCGAAATGAGGAATAAATGCTTTGATCGGGTAATGCATTCACTGAACTCCCTCTTCCTTTAATTCCATGCAATTTCAGGTAACAAGTTGGGACACTTAAATACTGTGCTTATTTCTTCTTCTTTTCTTCTTTTTTGTTCAGTAGTATTTTTGATATTTCTAAATCGTCACACAGTACATTGTATCTTCATGGTTTGCAACATAACATTAAAAAACAACAGTTTTTTAAAATGCAAAGCAGTACACAACTTCACAGGGATGGAGGTGGGGCATTTTTTCTTTTTGCACTTGCCCAGTGGGCTGCCATGGCTTCTTTCAGTGTGCCTAAAGTGACAAACTGTCACTTCTGGCTGCCATTTTTTTTACCAATTTGGAGAAAATTTTTACCTTTTTTCCTGTCTTTTTAGGAGATTTGGGGGGATTTGGAGGATTAGGGGAAGCAAACATTTGTGGTTTTGGCGGATTTTGGCTGGTTTGGGAACAAACACATTCCCAAAAACATGGGGGGGGGGGAGAGGAAAAACTGGTTCCAAATTGGCAAAAAAATGGAACCTCTTTAAATGGTGGTAGGTGAGATCTGGGAGCTTCTCAGAGGCTTCAGGGGCCACACTTATGGATCTCAAAGAGACACATGTAGCCTTCAGGCTGAACTCTGGCCATCACAAGTATAAAATGTAATAACTGAATTACATTTTAAGCTGAGTAAACTGAATAATTAGAAAAGATAGTAAATTATAAAATGAGAGGCAGTAGGAAAAGAGGAAGACCACGCTATAGATGGATAGATGGATAGATTTGATCAAGAAAGCCACTTCCTTGAGTTTGTAGACAGCATGCTGGGCAATTGCTGACAGCATGCTTTAGAGATTTCTGAATGAATATGTTTATTTGGTCAATGACCAGCAGAAATAAAAAATGCAAAGCACAGTACTGTACAAAATGTAACAATAAACCTCAAGTGATACACAATAAAATTAAAATAAAATGGAGTAAATACACTCTCCTGCGATTTTATATATTTCATAATTACATTATTTATACAAGATTTTAAAAGATTTCAAAGCCCAGTACATAAGTACAACAATGGATTTTGAAATGCTTCAGGACAATAGAGTACTATAAAGTAAAATAAATTAAAATAGAATAGAGTACAAAGATTGTATTTCCCCTGAGAATTTTTCTTTAAAACTTTACAATTAAAAATTGATAAGAAATTAAAATAAGAATGTATTTAAGATAGGGAGGTATTTTTTCTTTGCATTTGTCTTATTTTCATTGCGGCAACACAATATGTAGCAACTCTATATGTAATATAAGGATTTAAGTTATCTGGATACCCTGGCCATTTTTCTACTATAGGTACAATATAAATTGACCTGATATCCTCATAAAATTTACAATGGAACAGTACATGCGAAATAGTTTCTACTTATACTCTGGTTTCTCTTCAGATCGTATAAATCTTTCGCCTTAGAGATTTCTCATTCATAAAATTGCCACATGTCACCAATTTATGACAACAATCTAAAGAGAGGGTTAGAGACGGAGCTTAGAAAAGTTACTTTTGGGTCTCTGGCTCCTCAAACCCTTCAGTCAATATGGCCTTTAAGCCTCATCATAGACTATAGTTCCCAGAATCTCCCAGTCATCATAGCCAGTGAATTCTTTCTCCACTCCCAGAGTTCCCAGCTAGCATGGCCAGTGGAATTTCAAATTTAGTGGACAAACTGTTTGTTGATTCTGAAGTTGTAATTCAAAAAGTAATACTTTCAGGCTCTGGAAACAAAGTCCCTAAGGCAACGTCCAGTGTTGCCTTAGTGAAGGGAGTTCTAGGTGGATGACCTCTTCCTCCTAGCAGTTCACAAGTCCCTGAAAATAGGGACCTTTTGGAAAGACCTGGGCTGCGATGTAAAAAAAACCAAGGGGAAGAGATGCTGCCGAGGGAATGAGGAGCTGGCCAATATTGGCTTCCTGGTGGAACTCCTTTGCATGGAACAAGAACTCTAATGAGAATATCACAGCACCTGATAAAAGCTGAAGAAAATAATAGCGTTATTTCTAGGCAAGGGAACTGAAAAGCATGTGTGCTTCTGGTGGCACAGATTTATTCTGTCTGATGTTCAACTGTATATCCTCTTGGGAAACAGCTATCCATGAGAAACTGGGCCTTTATGGATTTTCCAGTGACACCATTCTAAGGTTAGGATTAGATCAAGTGAAATCAGTTGTAAGGCTAGATATTGAAGGTCAGACAGAAATTGCTGCCTTTTCCAATAACATATTTAAAAACAATCAAATGCTCGATTCTGATCCGGCTACATATGTATATAATGTTACAGTGCCTAAATTTAGGATAGCTTTATCATTAGTGTGATTTAATGTTTTCAGAACAGCAATACTGAAAGGAAAATATTGGAAATTTCCATATGAATTCTGATTCTGTCCTTGTGATACTGGTGCTATAGAAACTACAGCTCAAGAACTTTTGTATTGTCAGTTTTATAAGGACATTTAAGTAGCAAAATTTTGCTATATTATGTGTAAGATAAGTCTTCAAATGGTTAATAGTTGTTGATGTAGGATGCTGCAGATTAACCTTGCTTCTTGTTTTAGTAATTGTACTCATTCTTTATATACTGATCAGTGACTGAAATACATTGTTGTTGTTGCTGTTGTTGTTTGTAGTTGTTCTGTCTGATGTTTGTGGGGACAATTTTTCAAAGCAATATATTATTTTAACTTTTAAATATTTTTAATTTTAATTTTTAAAGCAATGTATTGCGCTTTAGCAATCCTTACAGTTTTCTTTTTTCTTGCAATGTGATTCATAGAATTGTAAGTTTTTCTTCTTCTAAGCATGCTTGTATACAGCTAGCGCTGGATGCACGAACACCATATGGAAAGGCACAGGTTTCCTGAAGTAGATTCACTTTCATCTCAAGAAAATGACTGAGTCTTGTAGCTTTATTCTTTCTGGATATGGTGCCCTATCCACAATAGGATTGTATTGCTCATGTGCAGACATTCCAGCAGATCTCTTTGCTCTTGGGCATTGGTATCTCTGTTTCCCTATAATCATAGAATCATAGAGGTGGAAGAGACCACAAGGGCCATCTAGTCCAACTCCCTGCCATGCAGGAACTTTTGATCAAAGCATACCTGACAGATGGCCATCCAGCCTCTGCTTAAAGACCTCTAAGGAAGGAGACTCCGAGGGAGTAGGTTCTACTGTCGAACAGTCCTTACTGTCAGGAAGTTCCTCCTAATATCACCTCTTAACCTTCTCTTCTCCAGACTAAACATACCCAGTTCCCTAAGGCGTTCCCTATAGGGCATGGTTTCCAGACCTTCACCATCTTAGTTGCCCTCCTTTGGACACGCTCCAGTTTCTCCACGTCTTTTTTGAACTCTGGTGCCCATAACTGGACACTGTATTCCAGGTGGGGCCTGAACAAAACAGAATAGAGTGGCACTATTACTTCCCTTGATCTAGACAGTATTGCTGCAGCCTAAAATTGCATTGGCCTTTTTAGCTGCCACATCGCATTGTTGATTCATGTTCAACTTGTGGTCTACTTGGACTCCTAGATCCCTTTCACATGTGGTCTCATTCAGCCAGGTGTCCTCCATCCTATATCTTTGAATTTCATTTTGTCTGCCCTAAGTGTAGTACCTTACATTTCTCCGTGTTGAATTTCATTTTGTTAGCTTTGGCCCAGCTTTCTAGTCTATTCATTTTGATTTCTGAGGTATTAGCTACTCCTCCTAATTTGGTGTCGTCTGCAAATTTGCTAACTATGCCTCCAATTTTGTTAACCAAGTCATTGATAAAAATGTCGAATAGCACTGGGCTCAGGACAGAATCCTGTGGCACCCCACTTGTCACTTCTCTCCAGGATGAAAAGGAACCATTGTTGAATACCCTTTGGGTGCAGCCATTCAACCAATTACAAATCCATCTAATAGTTTTCTTGTCTAGCCCACATTTTACAAGCTTGTTTGCAAGAATGTAATGGAGAACCTTGTCAAAGCCCTTACTGAAATCAAGATATACTATATCCACAGGATTTCCTTCATCTACCAAGCTGATAATTTTATCCAAAAAAGAAAAAAGAAAAAGAAAAAGAAAAGAAAAAGAAAAAGAAAAGATCAGATTTGTCTGGCATGACTTGTTTCTCGAAACCCATGTTGACTTTTTGTGATTATGGAATTATCTTCTAGATAGTCACAGACTCTGTGTTTAATGATCTGCTCCAGAATCTTTCTTGGTATTGATGTCAGACTGAATGGACAATAATTATTGGGATCTTCTTTTTTCCCCTTTTTGAAGATGGGGACAAGGTTTGCCCTCCGCCAGACTGCAGGGAATTCTTCTGTACGCCAAGGGTTCTCAAAGATTATTGCCAATGGTTCCAATATTACATTTGCCAGTTCTTTTAATACCCTTGGATGTAGTTCATCTGGTCCTGGAGACTTATATTCATTTAGATTAACCGGGTATTCCTTTACTATCTCTTTACCTATTCTGTGCTGAATTTCTCCTATCCTGTCCTCTGCTCCATTAGCCTCAAGTAGAACACCCTTTGCCTTTTTCTGAGAAGACTGAAGCAAAGAAGGTGTTAAGTAATTCTGCCTTTTCTCTGTCCCCTGTGAGCATTTTGCCACCTTCTCCACACAGCAGCCCTGCCATTTCCTCCTTCTTTTTGCTGCATAAATGCCCAGAAAAGCCCTTTGTATTGTTCTTAACCTCTCTAGCAAGTCTGAGTTCATTCTGCACTTTTGCTTTTCTGACTTTATCCCTACACATGCCAGCTATTTGTTTGAATTCCTCTTTGGTTGTTTCCCCATTTTTCCATTTCTTAAACATGTTCTGTTTAAAATTTAGCTCAATTGAAAGTTCCTTAGTCATCCATCCTGGTTTCTAGTTGGAGAGTTGTAAGTATAAATTTAAGTTCAGAGGCAAAAATGCATTTGTCCAGTTTCCTCAGAGCTACCGAATCTTGGAAAGATTTGTACACATAGGAACATCTGCTACAGATGACAAAGGGCTTAATAGTGATTGGACTGCAATGTGTGATTTTGTACACCAGAATACTTTACGTTACAACATTTGCATTATGAGTTTCAGATGCCATATCATATGGTACTTCTGCTAAAATTGGTTTTCTGTTACAACTTAGTGTAGTTTATGTATATCTTAAGATCCTTTCTTAAAATACAAGTGATGATGTCTTTGCAGCTTGTGGGCTTTGGTCCACAACTTAGTGAAACTGTCTTGTTTTTTACAAGTAAAAGTGAAAAGTGGAAGTAAACTTGGGTGCAGACCATAACACAACTTTTAATTTGTTGTGAGATAATGAGTGAGCAAAGAGTGAAATGTTTGTGTCATATGAGGAGTTAGAAGTGCACTCTGTGCCTTGCTTTTGCCCTATGTTCAGATAGCAGGGAGATGTGAGGAGTGAGAATAAAGAGAAATGCTCCCTCCCCCGGTCATTCATTTGAGCAAGTACCAACTTTCACTACATGATGTTAAAATTATGCTGCCATATAAACCTTGTCTTTTCATTATCCTCTCAAAAATCAATTGAATGTTTATGCTTAGAGTTTAGAACAGTTGATAGGCCCCAACGCTCCCTCCCCGGCCCAGCAGCAGCAGCAGCACTGGTGAGAGGGGAGGAGGAAGAACCATCTGGGCCCACTTAAGGCCCCAACGCTCTCTCCCTGGCCCAGCATCAGCAGCAGCACTGGTGAGAGGGGAGGAGGAAGGACCATCTGGGCCTCCTTAGGCCCCAACGCTCCCTCCCTGGCCCAGCAGCAGCAGCGAGAAGGAGGAGGAAAGATTCTTCCCTCCAACCTCAGTCCTTACAACCTGAGCCTTAGATGCTACATAGCAGTAGAGTGGAGCTCCGACTGGGGGGAGGGGAAACCCATGACATCTTGTCTCCTCCCCTTCCTTCTGTGGTGGCCAGCAGTGACATCCAGGCTGCAAAAAACAAAACAACTTTTGTCTCAACCCCCTATTCTATACTGTTTTTGGTCGCAAATAGGGGTGAAATTGGACTTAGTTTCTGAAATTTATGAACACTGTGCCTTCATGAACTCCTACGACTACTGAAATCACCTCACAACTCCATTCAGCAAGCTACTATTTTCTTCCGGCAATGGAGCCAAGATTGAGCCAGGTGCGGGTATTGAAGTTGTGCGGGGCCAGGGAAGATATGGTGGAAACAGAGTGGAGAAATGTTACAAAAGAAGTAGGGATCGATGGTTGATATCTATCCCTTCTTCAGTCCACTCTGTTCCCTTGTCTAAGACGGAGAGCAAACCAACCATTCCACAATCCCTTAATCTGCTCCTTTGTAATGTCAGGTCGGCTAAAGCTAAAACTCATATTATCTACGATCTTTTAGAAGACGAGCAGGCCGACCTGGCATGTTTCACCGAGACCTGGCTGGGAGATGCTAGCGCTGCAACATGGGCGCAGTCTCTCCCAGCCGGTTATACGGTCAGTGAGCAGGTAAGGGAAAGTGGGCGGGGGGGGGGCGGCGTTGCTATAGTCCACAAAACCAACCTAACCTTGATCAGGAAACCTGTCCGGAAAACAACCCACATCGAGTGCGTGTACCTTAGCCTGAAGACCAGGGATAGTTTGGGGATTCTGTTGGTATACCGGCCACCCCGTTGCTCAACAGACTCCCTGACCGAGCTGACTCAGCTGGTCTCTGAGTTGTTGTTGGAGTCGCCCAGGCTTTTGGTTCTGGGCGACTTCAACATCCCTCTTGAGACCAGTCCTTCTGACCTATCTGGAACAGCTTGAGAGTTCGTGGAATCTATGACAGCCATGAACCTATCCCAGTTGGTCAACGGGCCCACTCACTGCGCAGGTCACACACTCGATAGGGTTTTCTTTACGGAACAGGAGTATCCGTGGGCGGAGGTAACGAAAACCTCTGCCCTGTAATGGACGGATCATTTTCTGATCAAGGTGGAACTAAGAGCAGCGTTTCGCTCCTCCGGGGGTGGTGGACCCATTAGAATGGTCCGCCCTCGAAGGCTCATGGAACCAATTGGTTTCCAGAAGGCCTTAGAGGGTTTAATGGTTGGCAGTGCTGGTGATCGTGTCGAATCCTTGGTAAATACCTGGAATACCGATCTTCCCAAGGCGATTGCCCCTGAGCGTCCTCTCCAACCCGCTCCAAAGCACAAACCCTGGTATAGGGAAGAGCTCAGGGAGATTAAGCGGGTTGGACGACGACTAGAGCACAAGTGGCGGAAGACTCGACTCCTATCCGACAAGACTCTCCATAGGCAGCATCTTCGCGCCTATCGGGAGGCTTTGCGTCCAGCACGAAAATCTTTCTGCTCTGCACGCATTGCGTCTGCAGAGTCTCGCCCAGCAGAACTGTTTAGGGTGGTAGGGGAACTGACGCAGGTTCCCCCTGCGCCAAATCCCCTACTTAACCCTACGACGGCCTGCTGCGATGCGTTTAACACCTTCTTTGCAGATAAAATCTCTCGGATAAGAGCCGACTTGGACGCCACCTTTTCTCCAGATCCTATAGGTGAAGTGTCTAGCGACTCCATTGTTGTCACATTACTGGATGAGTTTCAATCTGTAAGTACTGATGACGTGGACAAGCTACTTGGAAGTATGTGGAAGACAACCTGCCCCCTCGATCCCTGTCCATCCTGGCTGGTCGTCCAGGGAGGAGACGCACTGAGAATATTTCTTCGGAATACGATCAATGCGTCCCTTAGGGAGGGCATTATACCATCCTGTCTTAAGGAGGCGGTGGTTAAGCCCATCCTGAAAAAGCCCTCCCTTGACCCCCTGGACAGAAACAACTATAGACCAGTGTCCTTGCTTCCATTTTTAAGCAAGGTCATCGAGAGGGCAGTTGCCACCCAACTCCAAGCAGTCTTGGATGAAGCTGATTACTTCGATCCATTTCAAACCGGCTTCAGGACAGGACATGGAGTGGAGACTGCCATGGTTGCTCTGACCAATGACCTCCGCTTGAGTATCGACAGGGGTAGTGTGACCCTGTTAGTGCTCTTGGATCTTTCAGCAGCCTTTGACACTGTAGATCATTCCATCCTTTTGGGTCGGTTGAGAGAGTTAGGAATCGGAGGCACTGCTTTTCAGTGGTTCCGATCCTTTCTCTCTGACAGATCCCAAAGGGTGAGGCTCGAGGACAGTTGCTCCTCCAAAATTGAGCTTAATTGTGGCGTCCCTCAAGGCGCCATCCTGTCTCCTATGCTATTTAATATTTATATGAAGCCGTTGGGTGAGATCATTTGGAGGCATGGAGCTCAGTGTCTTCAGTATGCTGATGACACTCAGATATACCTCTCCATGACTAGATCATCGGCTCAGTCATCAGATGGCGCCTCCCCTCTTAATGACTGTCTTGCGACGGTAATGGATTGGATGAGGGAAAACAAATTAAAACTAAATCCAGACAAAACGGAGGTACTAACAGTTACCGGTCCGAAACCAGGATTGGGAATACAGTCCCTAGTCCTAGACGGAGTCACACTCTCCCCTAAGGACTCAGTTCGCAGTCTGGGGGTAGTTCGCAGTCCTTGACTCTCAGTTCGCAGTCCTTGACTCTCCGCTTCACATGACTAGCCAGGTGAATGCGGTAGTCAGGAGCGCCTGCTATCAGCTTCGGCTGATACGCCAACTGCGCCCTTTCCTGGATACGAAAGACCTGGAGACTGTGGTACATGCTCTAGTAACCCCATGTCTGGATTTCTGTAACGCGCTCTACATGAGGCTACCCTTGTGCCTAACCCGGAAACTTCAATTGGTTCAGAATATGACAGCCAGGCTTATCACAGGAATATCTAGAAGAGAGCATATAACACCAGTGCTCAAAGCTCTCCACTGGCTGCCCATTAGTTTCTGGGCACAGTACAAGGTGTTGGTACTAACCTTTAAAGCCCTGCATGGCTCAGGCCCATCCTACCTTAAGGACCGCCTCTTCCCGTATGAACCGCCCCACACACTTCGGTCCTCTGAGAGGAACCTACTGCAGCCGATAAAAACCAGGCTGTCCCAGACCTCTCAGAGGGCCTTTTCAGCTACTGCCCCTAAGCTCTGGAATGGCCTGCCGGACGAGATGCGTCTCATTACATCACTGGCTAGTTTGAAAAAGGCTTTAAAGACGCATCTTTTCCAGCAGGCCTTTCCCTGAAGGAGAGAATAAATGAAACCCTTGCTCCCTGCTTTAAAAATATAAACAGTACTGGAAATTATTAGTGATTCCCTTTACTTAATACTTACTTGAATCGATTTGATGCGGCCTTGCACACAGACTGTTCATGAAAATGCACTTTGTTTTAATAACTGCCGACCAATTTTAACTGTGTTAATTTTAAACTGTCTAGATTTAATTCAGTTTTAAGGGGGGTGGTTGGGGTGGGATGTGATTGTTGTTTTTACTCTGTATCTTTTTATTTTGCTGTATCCCGCTCCGAGTATTTTATTAGAGGAGTGGGCTATAAATAAACATTATTATTATTATTATTATTATTATTATTATTATTATTATTACATGTGTAGAGTGAATGCATGAATGTGCAGGAGCTGGGATAATTTCTGCTGAATTCTCCCTTTACATACAGTTGTCTTAACTTGCCTATTTGTGCACAAATTGTATGCACATACTGTATGTTCCTTTACCATGTCCAGGAACCCAATGCAAATTAGTTTAGTAACTATGCACATGCTTCCTGCAGACTACTACTACTACTACTACTACTACTGTTTATTTCTTGCCCGCCCCTCTGTAAAACAATCGAGGCGGGGTACAACAAGGTTAAAAAACAGATTACAGATTAAAATAATTCAAGAATTCCATCCCAACCTCCCCCCCCCAATAGGATTAAACTAGTTAAGTTTAAAATTAAATTACTGACAATAAAAATGCAACACAACATAATACACAAATAAAAACCGCAATGCTGGCCACGGCATGGGTAGCAACAAAATACAGAAGGGGGGATAAGGAGTTGGGAATTGGCTGAAAGATTTTAGGAGCCGGGTAGATTATACGGTTTCAGGGAAGGCCTGCCAGAAGAGATGCGTCTTTAAGGCTGTTTTGAAACAGTCTAGCAATGTAATGAGACGCATCTCGTCTGGCAGGCCATTCCATAGCCTGGGAGCAGAAGCAGAAAAGGCCCTCTGGGAGGTCTGCGCTAACCTAGTCTTCATGGGTTGCAACAGATTCCTCCCAGAGGACCGAAACATGTGGGAGGGTTCATATGGGGAGAGGCGGTCCCTGAGATAAGATGGACCCAAGCCATGTAGGGCTTTTAAGGTTAAAACCAACACGTTGTACTGTGCCCAGAAACTAATCGGCAGCCAGTGGAGAGCTTTAAGCACAGGTGTAATGTGCTCTCTCCTAGGTGTTCCGCTAACAAGCCTGGCTGCCATATTTTGAACTAGTTGGAGTTTCCGGATTAGGCACAAGGGTAGCCCCATGTAGAGCGCGTTACAGAAATCCAAACGTGAGGTTACCAAAGCGTGCACCACTGTTTCCAGGCCCCTCTGATCCAGGTAGGGGCGCAGCTGGCGTATCAGCCGAAGCTGATAACAGGCGCTCCTGACTGCTGCATTCACCTGACTAGTCATGTGAAGCAACGAGTCAAGGAGCACCCCCAGACTGCAAACAGGGTCCTTCGAGGAGAGTGTGACTCCATCTAGGACCGGAAGATGTATTCCCGAACCTCGTTTCTGGCTTGTAACAGCTAGTACCTTCGTTTTGTCTGGATTGATTTTCAGCCTGTTTTTCCTCATCCAATCCATTACCGCTGCAAGGCAGTTATTAAGAGGAGAGACGCCATCTGAAGTCTGAACCAATGATCTGGTCATGGAGAGGTATATCTGAGTGTCGTCAGCGTACTGAAGACACTGAGCTCCATGCCTCCGAATGATCTCACCCAGCGGCTTCATGTAGACATTAAATAGCATCGGGGACAGGATGGCGCCCTGACAGACGCCACAATTAAGCTCAATCTTGGAGGAGCAACTGTCCCCGAGCCTCACCCTTTGAGATCTCCCAGAGAGAAAGGACCGGAACCACCGGAGTGCGGTGCCCCCGATCCCCAACTCCCTCATTCGACTCAAGAGGATGAAGTGATCTACAGTATCAAAAGCCGCCGAGAGATCCAAGAGCACCAGTAGGGTCACACTACCCCTGTCAATACTCAGGCGGAGGTCGTCGGTCAGAGCGACCATGGCAGTCTCCACTCCATGTCCTGTCCTAAAGCCGGTTTGAAATGGATCAAGATAATCGGTTTCATCCAAGACAACCTGGAGTTGAGAGACGACTACTCTCTTGATCACCTTGCTCAAAAAAGGGAGCAAGGACACTGGTCTATAGTTGTTCCTGTCCAGGGGATCAAGACAAGGGTTCTTCAGGAGGGGCTTAACAGCCACCTCCTTCAGACAGGATGGTAAACAGCCTTCTCTGAGGGACGCATTGATTGTATCCTGAAGGAATACCCTCAGTGTGTCCCCTCCCTGGATGACCAGCCGAGATGGACAGGGATCGAGGGAGCAGGTCGTCTTTTTCATACTTCCAAGAAGCTTGTCCACGTCATCGGTACTCACAGGTTGGAACTCATCCAGCAAAATGACATCAACGGAGTTGTTGGACGCCTCATCTATTGTTTCTAGTGGGAAATTGACATCTAAGTCGGCCCTTATCCGAGAGATTTTATCCGCAAAGTAGTTGCTCCTCATTTGAAACTTTTAGTACCTTCTTGGAGTGGGAGGTTAAGCCCAGAGCTGGCTCTCCGCTTGTTACACACTACTTGGATGATTTCCTGTTCACTGGGCAGGCAGGTTCTGGACATTGTCAGATCCTTTTGGATGTTTTTCACGCCCTATCTTCTGAAATTGGGCTCCCCCTGGCAGTAGGCAAAACAGAAGGTCCAACTTCCACCCTCACCTTTTTGGGTGTGCATAAGACTACTATGCCTTACTGAAGTATTCACACACAAAGATACACCCCTTTGACTTTTCCACATTTTGTGGAATAGCCTGCAGTTCAAATTGATTTAATTGGCATTAGTATTACTTAATGTGTATCAGATATCAGCACTGTGAAGGTGAAAAATAATGTTATTAGACAAGAACAGCAGGATCCACATTTGCAAAGTTGTTTTGAACTTAACCAAGAAGATTTGTAGTTGTAATTGCCGCCAAAGAGATGTCTAGAAAGTATTAATTTGGGGAAAGGGAAATGGGAAAATGCTTATGCAACCAACAATTCTTTTTTATTTTGTTTGCTTTAACTATTGTGCCACAACAATAACTTTTATACTTTCACAGTATTGAGTATCTTGTACATCAAGTGGTAATAGGCCTTTTACATTAATCCAAATTCTAGGTTGCTGGACAACAAAATGTTGAAAGGTTGGTGGGGCTGTGCTGACACTGTATGTGTAATCAGAATTGTAGCTCTGGGGGCATAGTTTATAATGCCTAGCCACTGGCTAGGAGATTATGAGATTTGTTACTCCTCCAGAGTAATTTTCCCAAATTCTATAATGCTCCAGGATACTATCTAAAAAAATTATGATGATACAGCATTTCTAAATGCATTTCTAAGTGCCAGGGCTGGCTAATGGATAGACTGGAGACCACCTGGGAACCTGAGGTAATACTGCAGGCAATTCTGCGATGGAAATAAATCATAGAATCATAGAATCATAGAATCATAGAGTTGGAAGAGACCACAAGGGCCATCCAGTCCAACCCCCTGCCATGCAGGAACTCCAAGTCAAAGCATCCCTGACAGATGGCCATCCAGCCTCTGCTTAAAGACCCCTAAGGAAGGAGACTCCACTACACTCCGAGGGAGTGTGTTCCACTGTCGAACAGCCCTTACTGTCAGGAAGTTCCTCCTAATGTTGAGGTGGAATCTCTTTTCCTGCAGTTTGCATCCATTGTTTCGCATTCTAGTCTCTGCAGCAGCAGAAAACAAGCTTGCTCCCTCCTCAATATGACATCCCTTCAAATATTTAAACAGGGCTATCATATCACCTCTTAACCTTCTCTTCTCCAGGCTAAACATCCCCAGCTCCCTAAGGCGTTCTTCATAGGGCAAGGTTTCCAGACCCTTCACCATCTTAGTTGCCCTCCTTTGGACATGCTCCAGTTTCTCCACATCTTTTTTGAATTGTGGTGCCCAGAACTGGACACAGTATTCCAGGTGGGGCCTGACCAAAGCAGAATAGAGTGGCACTATAACTTCCCTTGATCTAGAAACTATACTTCTATTGATGCAGCCTAAAATTGCATTGGCTTTTTAGCTGCCGCATCACACTGTTGACTCATGTTCAGCTTATGGTCTACTTGGACTCCTAGATCCCTTTCACATGTGGTCTCATTCAGCCAGGTGTCCCCCATCCTATATCTGTGCATTTCATTTTTCCACCCTAAGTGCAGAACCTTACATTTCTCCGCATTGAATTTCATTTTGTTAGCACTTGCCCAGCTTTCTAGTCTATTCAGGTCATTTTGAATTTTGATCCTGTCCTCTGGGGTATTAGCTACTCCTCCCAGTTTAGTGTCATCTGCAAATTTGATAAGTATGCCCCCAATTCTGTCATCCAAATCGTTAATAAAGATGTTGAATGGCACTGGGCCCAGGACAGAGCCCTGTGGGACCCCACTGGTCACTTCTCTCCAGGATGAAAAGGAGCCATTGTTGAGCACCCTTTGAGTTCGGCCAGTCAACCAATTACAAATCCATGTAACAGTTAACTTGTCTAGCCCACATTTTGCAAGCTTGTTTGCAAGAATGTCATGGGGAACCTTGTCAAAGGCCTTACTGAAATCGAGGTATACTATATCCACAGCATTCCCTTCATCTACCAAGCTGGTAATTTTATCAAAAAAAGAGATCAGGTTCGTTTGGCATGACTTGTTTCTCTGAAACCCATGTTGGCTTTTTGTGATTATGGCATTGGCCTCTAAGTGTTCACAGACTCTCTGCTTAATGATCTGCTCTAGAACCTTTCCTGGAATTGATGTCAGACTAACTGGACGATAATTGTTGGGATCCTCTTTTTTTCCCTTTTTGAAGATGGGGACAACGTTTGCCCTCCTCCAGTCTGCTGGGACTTCTCCTGTTCTCCAGGAGTTCTCAAAGATTATTGCCAATGGCTCTGATATTACATTTGCCAGTTCTTTTAATACTCTAGGATGTAGTTCATCTGGTCCTGGAGATTTATATTTATTTAGGTTAACCAGGCATTCCTGTACTACCTCTTTACTTATTCTGTGCTGAATTTCCTCTATTCTGTCTCCATTATCCTTAGGTTGAGCACCCTTTGCCTTTTCTGAGAAGACTGAAGCAAAGAAGGTGTTGAGTAATTCTGCCTTTTCTCTGTCCCCTGTTAGCATTTTGCCATCTTCTGCACGCAGTGGCCCCACTGTTTCCTTCTTCTTCCTTTTGCTGCGGACATATCCAAAAAAACCCTTTTTATTGTTCTTAATCTCTCTAGCAAGCCTGAGTTCATTCTGCGCTTTAGCTTTTCTGACTTTACCCCTACATGTGCTGGCTATTTGTTTGAATTCCTCTTTCGTGATTTCTCCATTTTTCCATTTCTTATACATGTTCCGTTTAAAACTTAGCTCATTTGAAAGTTCCTTAGTCATCCATCCTGGCTTCTTGAGACATCTTCCATTTTTCATCCTCATTGGAACTGTTTGAAATTGTGCCTTCAGTATCTCCCTTTTGAGAAACTCCCATCCGTCTTGAACTCCCTTTTCTTTTAGTATTCCTGACCATGGGATCACTCCCAGTATTTCTCTAAGTTTATTGAAATTAGCTCTCCTAAAGTCTAGAGTGCGTGTCTGACTATGCCTTGCTTCTCCCTTCCACTGTATTACAAACTCCAGGAGAACATGGTCACTCCCACCTAAGGATCCAACCACTTGCACCCCATCAACTAGGTCTTCCCTGTTGGTTAAGATCAGATCTAAAATGGCTGATCCCCTTGTTGCCTCTTCCACCTTTTGGACAATGAAATTGTCTTCCAGGCAAGTGAGGAATTTGCTAGACTTTGAGGATTTGGCTGAGTTTGACTTCCAGCAAATATCAGGATAGTTGAAGTCACCCATCGCTACTACATCTCTCTTTTCTGAGTATGTGATTATCTGTTCTAGAAAGGCATCATCCAATTCCTCTGCCTGAGTCGGGGGTCTGTAGTAGACTCCCACAGTAACATCCCTGTAGTTTCCCTCTCCTTTAATTTTTATCCAGATGCTCTCCACCTGGCTTCCAGTATTGACTTCCTGCATCTCTTCACTGGTGTAAATATCCTTGACATATAATGCTATTCCTCCTCCTTTCCTGCTTGGCCTGTTTCTCTTAAAAAGGTTATACCCCTCTATTTCTACATTCCAATCATGAGACTCATCCCACCAGGTTTCAGTGATGCCTGTTATATCATATTTCCCTTGTTGTGCTAGGAGTTCAAGTTCATAGATGATCAATAAATAAAAGCAATTATAATAACATGGAATCATAATAACATGGAAGAGATTTATGTTCACACATATATTGTTCATCAGGCCTAAGACTGCCAGGTTTCTTTGTGCATCTTTGTGTCTTCTAGTGTTGGGAGCAGATTTCACTTTGCTTTACTTTGTGAAGTTCTGAAAACCTATTTTTCAATGGCATGGTGTAGCCATTGTTTTATTATGCAGCCACATGTGTAGCATTCTGCGTTTTTAGGAACAGAGATTCTGTCTTTTCCAACTACAAAGGGAGCAGGGAACACCCTGTGTTGAAAGTGACTTGGAGATGGACCTGACTGAATGTCACAACCTGGAATGTCTTTAGTGTCTAATGTTACAAATGGAATGTACAGCTTACTTCCTTTTCAATGTTGGCTCTTGCCACTGTGATAGAATGCTTTTTTGACTGAATCAAAATGTTGCTGTAAATTAAAATTTCTAGACCATCCAAGCCTGAAGTCTGAGGGCTCAAATGCAGCTAAAATGTAACAGATGGTAACCTCCCATCAGCTTATTCCATTGTATTGATTTGTCTTTGACCTGGTTTGTTTTCAGACTGGCTTGAAGAAACCTCATGCCAGTTCTCAAGGGTTGAAGAACATTAAAGCTAGAGTCATATAATCCTGGAAACTTATCCTCAGTCAACACATAAAGGTAGCATGTAACCAGCTCTTCCACCACCTTAATTCACAGCAGATCTTAGATGTAAGATTGAAGCAATCAGTCGCACTATGTGTTAGCGTTTGTTGCGCAGTCCGTGAGGCACCACAGCTACATTTGGTGCCAGGATCACCTCCACGACTGTAGTGTAGGCAGCAGCTTGTGAGTTGGAGAAGTAATTCTCATCTTCCAGAATAACTGAAGAGACACTGTAGATAAAGGCCTCTCAGATGAGGCTTTTATTCTTCGAAGAAGTTACAATATGTACAGAGCTATCTACAAACATCTACACAGTCCACCATCTATCCACAGAAGAAGCCACTCTGTCAACTGACTCTAACGGAATCCTCCAGCCAACTGTCAAACCTAACTGTTAAGACCAACTGCCATCAGAATGTTCAAATTCCCCCAGCCAGCACCTGATTGGCTGATGTTCCTGGCTGGTGTTTGGCTATTAAATTATGCATTGTACATTTTCCGTGGGACTCTTTATCCCAACACTATGATCCCATTGTATGACTTGTTTCAGTGCTGGAGACTCCGTTTGCTCTGCTCCTGGAAGTTCTTTGTGTACACACTTAAGATGCTCTACTCGTGAGTGTCCAAAATGAACCTCAAAAATGTTTTTCTTTCAGATTAGCACAAGGCAAAATAAACCTTATGTTCTAATTATGATTCATTAGGAATAGGTCAGCCTGGTAATTAATATACTCTCTCTACCATTAAGGATGCATATCAGCTAATGAGTTTCTTTTGAAAGGCAGTGAGCTTAATGATTGTACATAAAATTCTTTTTCCAATTTAAACTCTTATGATATCAACATGCTCACATGTTCCATATAGGAGCTGTGTTTTCATAGACATCAGGCAAGACTTCCAACAACTATTTATTCTTCCTATTTATCCTGAAAAGCAATCTTCAACATAACTTTTATTTTTTAAAAAAGTAGAGTTAATAATAATAATGATAATAATAATAATAATTTTTATTTCTAGCCGCCCCTCTGAACAAGCAATCGGGGCGGGTTACAACAAGGTTAAAAAACAATACAAGTTAAAATATCCCATGCCATTCCCTAGCTCCCCCCCCCCTAAAATAGGATTAAATCAGAGCAAAGTTAAAATAGCTAATTTAAACAATTAAAACTAAGCTAAAACAGCAACGAAAAGTTCCGACCCGGTGATCTTAGCTATATAGGATGGAAACGCTGGAGAGAAGGTGGAAACGCACAAGACCAGCATTTAGGAGTCAGGAGATGTTAAATATCTTCTGGGTAGGCTTGCCAGAAGACATGTGTCTTTAGGCCTTTTTTTAAAGCCTTCAAGGGATGGAATAAGACGCATCTCGTCCACCAGGTCATTCCACAGCTTGGGGGCGACAGTTGAAAAGGCCCTCTGGGAGGTCTAGACCAGCCTGGTCTTCATGGACTGTAACAGATTCCTCCCAGAGAATCATAGATTTGGAAGAGACCACAAGGGCCATCCAGTCCAACCCCCTGCCATGCAGGAACTCCCAATCAAAGCATCCCCAACAGATGGCCATCCAGCCTCTGCTTAAAGACCTCTAAGGAAGGAGACTCCACCACCCTCCGAGGGAGTGTGTTCCACTGTTGAACAGTCCTTACTGTCAGGAAGTTCCTCCTAATGTTGAGGTGGAATCTCTTTTCCTGCCATTTATATCCATTGTTCTGCATTCTAGTCTCTGCAGCAGCAGAAAACAAGCTTCCTCCCCCTCAATATGACATCCCTTCAAATATTTAAACAGGGCTATCATATCACCTCTTAACCTTCTCTTCTCCAGGCTAAACATCCCCAGCTCCCTAAGGCGTTCCTCATAGGGCACGGTTTCCAGACCCTTCACCAATTTAGTCGCCCTCCTTTGGACACGCTCCAGTTTCTCCACATCCTTTTTGAATTGTGGTGCCCAGAAATGGACACAGTATTCCAGCTGAGGCCTGACCAAAGCAGAATAGAGTGGCACTATTACTTCCCTTGATCTAGACACTATACTTCTATTGATGCAACCTAAAATTGCATTGGCCTTTTTAGCTGCTGCATTGCACTGTTGACTCGTGTTCAACTTATAGCCTACTTGGACACCTAGATCCTTTTCATATTTGGTCTCATTCAGCCATGTGTCCCCCATCCTATATCTGTGCATTTCATTTTTCCGCCCTAAGTGCAGAACCTTACATTTGTCTGTGTTGAATTTCATTTTGTTAGCTGTGGCCCAGCTTTCTAGTCTATTCATTTTGAATTCTGAGGTATTAGCTACTCCTCCTAATTTGGTGTCGTCTGCAAATTTGATAACTAGGCCCTCAATACTGTCATCCAAGTCATTACTGGGCCCAGGACAGAACCCTGTGGAACCCCACTGGTCACTTCTCTCCAGGATGAAAAGGAACCATTGTTGAGTACCCTTTGGGTGCGGCCGGTCAACCAATTACAATTCCATGTAACTGTTACCTTGTCTAGTCCACATTTTATATATCCATATATCCACAATATTCCAGGTGGGGCCTAACCAAAGCAGAATACAGTGGCACTATTACTTCCCTTGATCTAGACAGTATTGCTGCAGCCTAAAATTGCATTGGCCTTTTTAGCTGCCATATCGCACTGTTGACTCATGTTCAGCTTATGGTGTAATTCTGGTTGTGTGTCTTGAAGCATGGTTTTAATAAGGAGACTGGGATGGCTTTACCTGTTATCTTCTAAAACCAAGCCTTGCATTATATCATAGTTCATAGAGGCTTTCATGCACTAGCAGACATGTATGTAATGTTGGAGAATTAGCTCGAAGACTGATGCTGGCTTGGGATAATAAAAAGACATAGTAGGTTTAGGTGGAGCACTAAGTTCTAAACATCTGCAGAAACCTGATGCACTGGTATGCCTAACTGCCATAGGGCAAAGCATACTGGTTTCAAAGAGGGTTTTCCTCCTAATAAGCTGATTGAAAGGTGTGCCTTTTATTTGTGAAGGCCATAGCAGGGGAGGAAATGGTTAAACCAACCCCCCTCCTTGCTTGCTGTTATCCTGATAATTGTTAGCTTCTCTCCCCTCCTCTGCAGCTTCAATGTTCTTGTTTTTAAAAGTACACAATAAATGCAAAGTTGATAGCATAGTCACTTTTCAAAAACAAAACAAAACCCGTCAGTCTTTTAAAACGCATTTAATGTCAATTGGATGCATTTAGTGTCACATCTAGTTTGGTCCTCAGATTGGAGAAGCAACTTGGGTTACATGGGGACAGCACACTACAGTGAAGAGTTGAGAGAGATGTGGATATTCCTTAAGATTTAGTATGCTTAATATTTTTCTAATTGAGGTTTAGTATGGCTAATATATCTTCATTCAGAGGCAGCTGTTACATGAGTAAATGTTTGCCCCTTTTAATTTGCTTACAGTGGTCCCCCAGGTTACGAAGGTAATCCGTTCCGGATTACCTTTTGTAACCCGGAAATCTTCGTTTCCCGGGGGACCGCTATTTTTGCCGGACCGCGCGGCCAATTTAAAGGGGCCGCACAGTTTTTCTCATTCGTATCCCGGGGTTTTTTTCACATCCCGGGGGCTTTTTTTCGCCCCCGGCGGTTTCGGCTCCCGGGGATTTCGTTCCCCAGGGGCTTCGTATCCCGGGGGACCACTGTACTTGCAAATGATCTTGGTGCTTCCATACTGAAATATAAAAAAATTATCTGTGAAACTGGAAATATATTAGACCAACCCTCCCCGCAACCCCTTTCACAGCTTCATTTGTATTGGCATCTCCATGCTGTTTGCACCATGTAGCTTTCTTCGCTCTCTGCCTGTGTTGCCTGGGTGCAGTGGAGCTCACAGTTTGACCTGAGCTGATTCCATCTTTCCAGCTAGAACAAAGGTAGAAAACATCACAGAGTTATATAATGGGTGCTGAGCGAAGCAGTATAGATGTTTGGCACTGAGCCCAGTCTGCTTAAGCTGCTGTATGCACTTGGGAATGCCTGACCTATCACTTTTGAGTGGTCATTGTGCTTCCCTATTCTCAAATGACTTGAACCAATGTATAGGATTCTCAGCCCTGGATTCTTGATCAAGTGCCAACTTCAGAGTAAAATCCATAGGTATTAAGCTGCATACTTGTTTAGATTTCTGTGGGACATTACAGTATTGAACACACCTTTCTTGGATAAACTAGAATTAGGAGATAGTTGGCTTGCCAAGCTTTCCGTGCTGGAGTCAGTGCCTTGTTTTGTTTTGTTTTTTTTCTCTTGGGATGAACATGATTAGGGTGGGAATGGGATTGATGTTTCCAGGAAAGATTAAACCTTCTTCCCATAAATGTGCACCTGGCTTCATATTTGTAGCCACATCAGAGAGCAGACGCTGGCCTTGAAAGAGATGTCGGTTGGGAAATCCTGCCTGTAATAGAAAATGTTGGCCTGATAACAGAACTGATAAAATGGAGCCAGCAACATAGGGATAAATCCACCAGGCTTGCCAGGTGTCTTGTATTTTGAAATGGAGATTTTCTATTTTGCTCTTGCACCTTCTCTGCTCTGCTCTGTGTTGTGCTGGCATCCTGCTGCTGGGCTGACATCCAAGAATTGGCTGCCTTTTTGTGATTGTGTGCCAAGTCTGCCTGGGTGTCAGGTATAAAGATCAACTCTCAGACTGGGGCTTGTGGAGATTGGCTCAAGGGCTGACTTAGTATATTTTTCTTGCACTGCCACAGTCAAACTGGAAAGGGCTGTTCCTTCCACAGAGCTTATCTCCATAGAGCCTTCACTCCTAAAATAATACCTGCAAGTGCAGAGCCAAATATTTTGTTTTCTTGGAGCAACTACCTGATTAATCTACTGATAGATATAAGATTGCCTTTGATGGTGTAGAAAACTGCTTGGTGTGTAAAAATTAAACAGCGGTCTTTTAAATAGCACCGCTTGTGCAAAATGTGCTTATATTGAACCTGATATAAACTTGCTGAGGAATGGTGTCTCCAAACCATTTAACAATGCCATAAGAATGGTGTGCGAACCTTGACCTGGTTGAGAATTCAGTGGGGAAAAAAATAAAAGGAGGAGGATAAGTTATTAATAGCCTAAGTTTAGATCTAGGTTGGAAATTGTGTGCTCCCCTTAGATGCTGGTGAATCTAGCAGTGTTCCTCACATTAGCTTTGTTGGCTAGGACTGGTAGATGAAAACTGAATGGCAAACTTCTATTTTCCCTTACAAAATCCTCAAACATTCAGATAGATAAGCATACTAAATAGCTCCTTCCTTCTGTTCTGGAAAGTGATTCTGGTGGAAACCCAGTCGGTATGTTATCATCTTCTTAAGAGAAAGAGAATATAAATAATTCATGGCAGAATGCTACACTCTTAAAATTCTTTTTGTGTTCCAGGTGTTTCTAGACATGGCTGCAAATGTCATTCTTACTCCTCTTGCTGTGTTCCTTAGAGGGCCATCTACCAGAGAACATGGGATTGAATTCACCTGAGGAGAAAAGGAATGAGAAACCAATTCTTGCAAAATGTCTCATTTGCGTTTCTTGTCAGCCAAGGCAGGCAGGGAACATTCCAGCATCTCTTACTACCCTGCCCCACCTTGCCCCATTTACTCACCAGAAAAACTGTCAGGAGTAGAATGAAAGCTTTTCAGGAAAGATGTCAGCAGGGAAATTATTGGTTCACATTTCAGTATGTTAGCGGATTCATTTCATTGATGAACAGTGTGAGTAGTAACCTTGCTGTCTCTTCAGTTTTAGGTGATTAAAACAAACATGGATGGGGATGGGTGAGAAGCAGACAAGACAGAGTTGTGGATTCATATGGGACTAGCCCAGTTTCACACTAGCCATGGGCCTTTTTGCCATGCATACCCTTTGCTGATCACGAACACAGATTCTTTCTCCCCCCACCACCACCGCCCCCAATATAAAATAGGGATTGTGGTTGATTCCCATGTTCTTTGCATAATTTGATACAGCTGTCTGTCATAGTTAATGAATACAAGGCAGGAAATAGGACAAGCCTGTGTAGCCTCATGACTCCGTTGTATGCTTTTAATATGCATATGGGGTTGTGTATTCTCATTGATTCACAACATTTATCTTGCTGGATGTTGTACAACTTACTGGGAAAAGTGACAAGATGCTCCATTTTCCATCTTTGCCACTTTTTCATTGATAACATTCCTTCTTTGACAAGGTTCCCCATGACATTCTTGCAAACAAGCTTATAAAATGTGGACTAGACAAGGTAACAGTTACATGGAATTGTAATTGGTTGACCGGCCGCACCCAAAGGGTACTCAACAATGGTTCCTTTTCATCCTAGAGAGAAGTGACAGTGGGGTTCCACAGGGTTCTGTCCTGGGCCCAGTAATGACTTGGATGACAGTATTGAGGGCCTAGTTATCAAATTTGCAGACGACACCAAATTAGGAGGAGTAGCTAATACCTCAGAATTCAAAATGAATAGACTAGAAAGCTGGGCCACAGCTAACAAAATGAAATTCAACACAGACAAATGTAAGGTTCTGCACTTAGGGCGGAAAAATGAAATGCACAGATATAGGATGGGGGACACATGGCTGAATGAGACCACATATGAAAAGGATCTAGGTGTCCAAGTAGGCTATAAGTTGAACACGAGTCAACAGTGCAATGCAGCAGCTAAAAAGGCCAATGCAATTTTAGGTTGCATCAATAGAAGTGTAGTGTCTAGATCAAGGGAAGTAATAGTGCCACTCTATTCTGCTTTGGTCAGGCCTCAGCTGGAATACTGTGTCCATTTCTGGGCACCACAATTCAAAAAGGATGTGGAGAAACTGGAGCGTGTCCAAAGGAGGGCGACTAAATTGGTGAAGGGTCTGGAAACCGTGCCCTGTGAGGAACGCCTTAGGGAGCTGGGTATGTTTAGCCTGGAGAAGAGAAGGTTAAGAGGTGATATGATAGCCCTGTTTAAATATTTGAAGGGATGTCATATTGAGGGGGAGCAAGCTTGTTTTCTGCTGCTGCAGAGACTAGAATGCAGAACAATGGATATAAATGGCAGGAAAAGAGATTCCACCTCAACATTAGGAGGAACTTCCTGACAGTAAGGACTGTTCGACAGTGGAACACACTCCCTCGGAGGGTGGTGGAGTCTCCTTCCTTAGAGGTCTTTAAAGTGGTCTTTAGTTCCAGCTTGATGAGGAAGTGATCCGTCCATGACAGTGCGGAGGTTTGGGTTACCTCCACCCACGGATACTCCTGTTCCGTACTGAAGACTCCATCGAGTGTATGACCTGCACAATGAGTGGGCCCGTTGACCAATTGGGAAAGGTTCATGCCTGTCATGGAATCCATAAACTCCCGAGTTGCTCCTGTTAGCTCAGATAAACTGGCCTTGAGAAGAATGTTGAAGTCGCCCAGAATCAAAAGTCTGGGCGACTCCAGCAATAACTCCGAGACCAGGTGGGTCAACTCATAGAATCATAGAAATTTAGATAGAAGGCTGTCTGGAAAACAGCCCATGTCGAGTGCATGTACCTAAGCCTGAAGACCAGGGAGAGTTTGGGGATTCTGCTGGTATACTGGCCACCCCGTTGCCTAGAAGACTCCCTAACTGAGTTCCTGCATGGCAGGGAGTTGGACTGGATGGCCCTTGTGGTCTCTTCCAACTCTGTGATTCTATGATTCCATGATTCTTATGGCCCTGTTTCTAGAAATCATCTTCTCAATCTGATGGCTGTTGCTCCATGTTTGGGTGGCTTTTATACTCTTGTCTTTAACAGAAGTCAGAATTATTAATAATAGATAAACACAACATGAAACCTACAGCGTGGAATTGAAGACAATCCTGAAAAGTTAGAAGGTGTCTGCAGGTGCCTTATCTACCAAGTCTTGGAGGAAGAAAGGTGGTACTCTTGTTCATGGCTATGAAACATAAACTACAGTGGTCCCCCGGGTTACGAACCCCCCGGGGAACGAAATCTCCGAGACCCGAAACCGCCGGGACCACAAAACAGCCCCTGGGATCCGAAAAAAACCCCGGGATCCGAAGACAAAAAACCGTGCGGCCCCTTTCAATTTGCCGCACGGTCCGTCTCCTAAAGTGGTACCCCGGGAAACGAAGATTTCTGGGTCACGAAAGGTAATCCGGGGACCACTGTAGTTTCAAATTTTAGTCCTCTGAAAAGATAATTTATTCCATGGTGCTCATTTTGGTAAACACAGACCAATAAAAAATAAGGAGATAAATGAAGGTAGTAAAGGTATATAATTTATGATACAGAAGAGAAGGTTTGTGAATCTATGAAAAATAGGGGTTTGTTCCACTGGTTCTTAATAGCATCAAGCAACAGAAGAAAATGTAACCTACAAAGCTGCCTGTTTCTACAGATGAAGAAGAGGGCATTCTTCCTCTTCTTGTGTATTCAATAGCAAGTACATTACTACTTTTCTGTACTGCTTTTCAGTGAACTAACACCCCCTAAGCAGTTTACAAGGTGTAAGGTAATTGCCCCCAACAAGCTGGGTACTCTCCTCTTTCAGGCATGTGTGGTTGTTGCAAGCATCATGACAGGTCAACGTGCAGCTTCACAAGGCATTTGCGGGGAACAGAAATACTATTTTGCTCTATACTTCATTAGCTTATGCTAGAGATAATAAGAAGTGCCACAAAAGTGTCTCTCCTATATAGGATTTAGAACTGCTTTTGCTTTTATGGAATGAAAGGCAATGAATGCTAAGCAGTGATTTGTTGTTGTTAGCTATTGCCAAGCTGACAGACTTATGGTCACCAATGAATGAGAGACCTTCAACTCACCCTATCAGCAGCATCTCTGCTCAGGTCTTACATATCCAGGGCTGTGGCTTTCTTTATGGAGTTCATCCATCTGTAATAATGTATTTCTTTTATCCTGTTATGTTTTTCCTCTAGTGGGTTATGTCTTCTCACCATATGGCCAAAGTACAACAGTCTGAGTTTAGTCACATTGGCTTCTAGGGAGAGTTCAGGCTTGATTTGTTCTAGGATCCATTTATTTATCTTTTTAACAGTCCACAACATCTGTAGAACTCCTTTCTAGGACCATTTTTCAAATGAGTTCATTTCTTCTTATCAGCTTTCTTCACTCTGCAACTTTTGCAACCATATATAGAAATGTGAAATGTGATGGCAGGAACAATCCTAACTTTAGCATTTAATGATATTTCTTTGCACATCAGGATCTTGTTTAGTTTCTTCATAACTGCCATTCCAAGTCCCAGTCTTCTTCTGATTTATTGACTGCAGTCTCTATTCTCATTAATGACTGAACCAAGGTATAGAAAATCTTTCAAGTTATGCGAATCGTCTGTGGTCATATTTTTTCAACTGTAAACCTGCCTTTGCACTTTCTTCCTTGACTTTCTTCAGTAATCATTCCAAGTCTTTCCTATTTTCTGCTAGTAGTATGGTTTTGTCTACATATCATAAATTGCTGATGTTGCTTCCTTCAGTTTTAACTTCTCCCTCATTTGAGTCAAATCTGCTTTATGTATGATATTTTCAGTTTACAAGTTAAACAGATAGGCAGATAAAATGCAGCCTTATCTGACCCCTTTGGCAATTGGAAACCATTCTGTTTCTCCATGGTAATTAATGGTAAACTCATGTCCTGAATAGGATGTGCATCTGGACAATCAAGTGTTGTGGCACACCCATTTCTTTAAGAGCAATCCATAGTTTTCCATTATCTATATAGGCAAAAGTTTTGTTATATTCAATAAAGTACAGGTTGATTTTCTTTTGAAATTCTTTGGTGCATTCCATTATCTAATGTATGTTTGCAATATGATCCCTAGAGTCTCTTCGTTTCCTGAACCCAGGTTAGGCAACTGACATTTCTCACTCCATATATGGTTAAAGTTTTTGTTTTGAGCATCATTTTCTTTGCATGGGAAATTAATGCAAAGGTTCTCTGGTTACTGAAATCCCTAGTGTTCCATTTCTTGCAGACTGGAATGTAATTTGAGCATTTCCAATCTATGGGCCATTCTTTTGTTTACCTTTGTAGTTCTTTAGTTCAAGGACACTTCTTCAAGAATTACAAAGGTAGATTGAAAAGAGAAACAGCAGAATTAGAGTTCATCCACAAACTACAGTCCCTCAGCAATGGATTGAACAAAGATAATGGCTTCCTGGGACACTGCATACATTTCAACACTATCTGACCCCATCCTCAGGGTGGAGTCCTACACTCATTAATTCTCCTCACCAGAGGCTAGTTCTATTGCTAAACTGGATTTGTCATTTCATTTCCATGCACAAAGGCTAGTTTACACTGTCTTTGTTCACAAATGACCATTGTTAAAACTGGGCTTGCCACTTCATTTCCATGCACAAAGGGTTTTGAATTCAAATTGACATTCAACACACCCAGAGCATATATAAGTCTGTCCTTGGCATACCACTCCACCAAATGCACCTGAAGAAGTAGTCTACGAAAGCTCCCAACTTTTTTGTTAGCCTCAAAGGTACTACAGGATCTCTCTACACACTGCATTGATTATTATAGTAGTTCTTTATTATTATTATTATTATTATTATTATTACTACTACTATTATTGTTATTATTAACCTTTATTTATATAGTGCTGTAAATTTACACAGTGTTGTACATACAATCTTATAATTAGACATTTCCCTGCCCTCAGGCTTACAGTCTAAAAGAGACAACACAAAAGGAGAATGGAAAGGTGGTGGGAAAGGGGGATGAGGTCCAGTGGTTCTTCTCTCCTTCTGGGGCCTGGACCAAGGCAGATGGACTGGAGGGAGGGCTTAGCTTCTTAATACATAGTTAAAAGGAGGCATCCTGGGGCAGCCGGCACAATCCTGGGAATGTTTCACTGCACGCAAATCATCATGCAGTTGCATTCAGTGTCCTGACTCTATTTCTGTCACTTTTTACTTTTGCTGCTCGTCTGTCCTTAATGGCTTGAAGAATTTCTTCTGTCATCCATTGAGATTTCTCTCTCCACGCCCACCTTGCTACTAATATTGTCTTTTTGCATTCCTCCCTGACAATGTCCCTGGCTTCAGGTATCTCCTAAATAAAGCTTGTTTCTACAAACAAGAAGTGCTTAGTGTCTTAATATTAGCTATCATTTTCCACATCAATTTCCTTTCAGATTGTACTTTGACATATTCATCATGGCTACTATAGCTATCTCTCTAATCAGCCAAGTTTCTCTTAGTTGATAAATTCAGTTCAGCTCCAATTCAAAAGATTCTAGGACAGAGTTGGGCAAAATGTGGCCTATGGGCTCCAGGACCAACCATAAACTCCAACAGTTGTCTGCCCCTGGTTTAAGGGATAGAGTAGTCTTGGGTATCTCTAATTGTCATTACGGTTGTACAACCACTTTGCCCTCCGGATAGTCCTGTGTTCTCAGTTTCCATCTCCTTTTGATCTTCAGGCATCGAACACTCTTTAGTTGCTTTCTGACTGGATGGTTTTTAACACAGTAAAACATCCTAGCTGACAAATCTGGCTATCGCCTGCCTACAACATTTTTGGGCATACAAAATGTGTTTATGTAACAGGAACAGACAATAGAGTGCTCAGGGCTCTCACAGAATTCTTCTTTTGGACCTCTTGCAAAATCTAAGGTTAAGAATTCCCATACCTAGGAAAGAACTACAGCCCACACATCTACAGGACCAGCACCCAGGACCAGCAGGGTTTCACTTATTGTCTATGAAGAAACTAGCATCTCTCTAGTTTAGGCTTTTTCTAGGCCCTCTGGCATGATTCCATGGTATGCCTCTGCTGGAAATTGACCATAAAGTCATGCTGGAGGTCCTGGAGATTCCTAAAGAGGTGTTCTCTATAAGGTCCTACAGAGAGATTCTATAGCATGCTCCCATCAGAAGTTTCTATAGGGTTTGTTATTTTCCTCTGTTTCATGTTTGTGTGGTGAGTCCGGGAACATATACCCTGCTGATATGTGGGTTGTACTGGACTTCTTTTCAAAGGACATGAGGTGGTAATTTGTGATAGACCCACAAATTTGGTTGTTGTTTTGTATGAACAAGTAAATGTTCTCACTGACAACCACTGTTTTAAATCCTAAAACAAATTAGAAACTCCAGAGATTGTTCCATGACTAGAAGAATTAGAGGCTGTTGTTGTTGTTAACCAACATCAAGTGGACTTTTCTCTATGGTGACCCCATGCATGAGAGACCTCAGACTCAACCCTATCATCAGCAACACTGCTAAGGTCCTGCAGACTCAGGGATGTGGGTTATTTGATGGAGTCCATTTACCTGTAATCTGGTCTTCTTCTTTTCCGACTGCATTCTACTTTACCAAGCATGATTGTCTTTTCTAGTGAGTCATGTCTTTTCATGATATGTCCAAAGTAAGGCAGTGTCAGTTCAGTCACCTTGGCTTCTAGAAAGAGTTTAGTCTTGATTTGTTCTTACTATTCTGACTGGTAGATGTGCATCCTTCTTTTAAGGCTGATAATAGCCAGGGATCTGACCAGTTGATATTTCCTGAATGGGAGCTAACCTTCAATTACTTTACTAATTCTCTACATAAAACATATCATGTAGAATGTAGCAACTAAACATGTAGAGGATGTTATTTGGCATATTTATGAAGTTTACAGAGCAATGTTATACTGCCTCTCTTATCCTTACCTAAGCTCATGTATATAGAGAGAGCTTGTAGCACTTTTAAAAAATATTTCTTTATTGATGCTGCAAACTCTAGATCAATGAAGAAATTAGAGCTTGTAGCACCTTTGTGACTAACTGAAAGAAAGAAGTTGGCAGCATAAGCTTTTGTAGACTTCAGTCTACTTCCTCTGATGCTTTTGGTGGAGTGGAAGCGAGGGACAAACATATATATGCCATAGGTCTCAAGAACGTCAATTCAAATTCAAAATCCTTTGGGTATGGAAATGAAGTAACAAGTCCAGTTTTAATGATGGTCATTTGTGGACAAAGACATAAGGATAAATTCCAGTTCTGCTGTTTCTTCTTCCAATCTACTTTTATAGTTCTTTTGTTCAAGGACCGCTGTTCTGAGGTCTGTCGTGAAGATTGAAATGTTCTGCCACTGGTTTTTGTGTATTCCATTCCTAATGTCTGATTTATGTCCATTTATCCTCTGGAGCAGGAACTGGCCAATTTGCCCGATGTAGAGTGCTGATGGGCATTGATGACATAGTATGGCATAAATCACATTGGAGGATGAGCATGCGAAGGTCCCCCTAATATTATGGGTGATGCCATTTGATCTTGCGATGACATTTCCTGGATAAAAGTGCAGGCAGAGTTGGCATCTTGGTTTGTGGCTAGACTTAGTATCTGTGTCCCCATCTGTATCATGTGTCTTCCTGTGGGTGAATACCTGTTTGGGGTTTGGAGGCTGTCTGTAAGCTCATGTATGTTGGCTTTGAATATGAGAAGTGAGAGGAAGGAATAAAATTGTATATGTGCGTGTGTGTGATGAAAATGATAGATTTTGAAGCAAACAAAAATTGTGTTATTTGGGCAGAAATAATCTCCTATAGGCCCTGTACTTTCCTTTCAGGAAAAAACTGGCAACCTCTAATGCATTTTGGATTTGATTTGTATATGCCTACACTCTACATAAGAATTATTGTTCTCTAACTCATTAGATTTTCTTACATACAGTGGGCATTTGGTATCCTCTGAGGTTTGGTTCCAGGACCACCACTGCCCAAATACAAAAATATATGGATGCTCATCCAATTATATACAGTGACTTAGTAAAATGGCAGTAAAATCCAGTTTTACTTTTGGGGATTTTTGTGTGTTTGAATGTGGGTTGAAACTGTGGATGCAGAATCCATGGATACAGAGGGCTGATTGTACTAAAGATTCTAAGGAGTAAAAATTTTGTCTTAAAAAAAAATTTCACTTGCTCTAGAGAAGAAAATGTTTCTGATACTGTATTCCCCAGAATTCTTTCTTTTTTTCCCTACTGAAAAAACTGGGCAAAAAAACCCTTGAGGGAAAACATATTCCCACCCATTCCCACCCACAAATTTTTCTGATTCCACTCTCCTCCCACCTTCACATCTTTATGCAGGATTGACTTCCATTGTGTTCTGCTTGTGTATTTGTAAATAAAGTAACTATTGCAAAGACACACCAAGTCTCCTGTGGGCTTTAATCCAAAGCAAACTGAACTCTGTCATGCTATTCTTGGACTTTTCAACAGTTTGGGTTGGTAGGGAGTGCTTAACAATATAAATGTTATGCTTTGGAAGAAAATGCTTTTGCTGACAGCAGCTTTTTCTGTTTCCTAGTGTGTCATTCCATTAGCGTTACAAAGCTGAGCAAGACATTTTTTTCTGCCTTTGAAAAGAATTCTCTAATTTTGTTTTTGTACCACACTACAGCTAAATATTTTACTTCTAAATATTGAAGCTAAATATTTTATTATTGCTCACTTAGAGAGAGTTGGCTTCAAAGGTAGGAACAGGATTCCCCCCCCCCCCAGACTTTGGGCCTTTACAGACCACCCAAAAGGGGTGGTCAGTAGGCACCCCCTTAAGCGGCGGATTGGGGCCAGGGCAGCCTCACTGGCTGCCCCAGAGGCCCCAATCAACCGCTTATCCAGGCAGCGGAAAAGGGGCAAAACGCCCCTTCTCTGTGGCCTGGAAAGGGCTGTTTTTGGGGCATCATGCTCCAAGGACAGCCCAACTGGCGGAGGCAAGGGAGAAGGGGGCCTCCTGGCCCCCTTCTCCCTTGCCTTGTTCCTGCAGCAATCTAGTTGCTGCGGGAACAACACTCTTGAGGGAAAGGAGCTCCGTTTCAGAGCTCCTTTCAGCGCTGCTGACAGGGCGCCCTAGACATCCTCCAGCGGCACCCCTCCAGCGGCTCTGTGATGTCAGGCGCGCGCCTGTCTGTCTGGATGCAGCACGTGCCAAAACGTAATCAAAACACGCCCATATGGAAGGCGGCTGTCTGTACCGCGCTTTTATTTCTCATTTCAAAAAACCAGCAGACAATAGAAATGGCCACTTACCTACCTCTGAAAATTAGAAAGTTTTCTCTTTAATAAGTCTGTATAATAGTTAATGTGGTATAGCGGTTTGAATGCTGGACTAAGACTATGATTTAACAATATGAAAAACAGGATTGGAAACTCTGCTTGACTATGGAATTTCACTGTGTGACCTTGGGCAAGTCATATTCTCTAAATCTCAGGAAGGCAGAGCCCCTCTGAACAAATCTTGACAAGAAAACCCTGTGATAGAGTTGCTTTAGGTCAGTGATTCCCAAATGGTGGCCTTTCAGATGTTTTGAACTGTTGCTCCCAGAATCCCAGATCATTGGACAAGATGACTGAAGTTTCTGGGTGTTGATGTCCAAAAGACCTAGAGAACCTGAGTTCAGGAATCACTGCTTTAGAGTCACCATCAATCAGAAACAACTTGAAGGTGACGGCAACAACAATATAATTTCAAAGTTCTTTGTAATCTCTGAGTGTGTTATGTTATAAGCAGTTCAATGAGAGGACAAATTCTGGGAATGCAATAGTCTTCTTAAAAAAAACTTTATTTAAATATTTTTTTATTTTCACATAAAACTGAAATAATAATAATAATAATAATAATAATGTTTATTTATATCCCGCTTCTCTGTCACCGCTCAGAGCGGGTTACAATGATTAAAAAACATCAAGATAAAACAATTCTGATAACCCACACCCCACCTCCCACCCCTTAAAATTAAATTAAACCAATGTCAGATTAAAATCCAAGAACAATTACAACATACAACATAAAACATAAAAGGTAGCTAGTCGTTCTATGGACACTGTAGATGTAAACTTCATAGATAAAGTGCTGGGAGCTGGTAAAAGAACGCAACCCAATGTCGTGTACCAGTGTCGAGGCCAGGAATTAAGGTGTTTCTGGCAAGGCCTGCCAGAAGAGATGCATCTTTAAGGCTTTTTTAAAGCTATCAAGGGGATGTAATAAGACGCATCTCATCCGGCAGGTCGTTCCATAGCCTGGGAGTGGCAGCTGAGAAAGTCCCCCGGGAGGTCTGCGAAAGCCTTGTTTTCAAAGGCTGTAGTAGGTTTCTCCCGGACGACCAGAGTGTGCGGGAGGGATTGTACGGGGAGAGGCAGTCCCTAAGATAAGATGGACTTTAAAGGTTAAAACCAACAGCTTGTACTGCACCCGGAAACTAATCGGTAGCCAGTGGAGGGACTTTAGCACTGGTGTTATGTGCTCACACCTCAGTGTACCAGTAATAAGCCTGGCCGCCATGTTTTGGACTAGTTGAAGTTTCCAGGTTAGGTACAAGGGTAGCCCCAAGTAGAGCGCATTGCAGAAATCCAATCGTGAAGTTACCAAAGCGTGTACCACAGGTTCCAGGTCCTTCTGATCCAGGAAAGGGCGCAGCTGACGTATCAGCCGAAGTTGATAACAAGCACTCCTGACCGTTGCATTCACCTGACTAGTCATGTGAAGCAACGAGTCTAGGAGTACCCCCAGACTGCGAACAGGGTCTGTTGAGGAGAGTGTGACTCCATCTAGGACTGGAAGATGTATTCCCAGACGTGGCTTCAGTCCTGTGACTGTGAGTACCTCCGTTTTGTCTGGATTTAGCTTCAGTCTGTTTTCCCTTATCCAATCCATTACTGCCGCAAGACAGTCATTAAGAGGAGAGACGCCATCTGAAGTCTGGGCTGATTATCTTGTCATGGAGAGGTATATCTGAGTGTCATCGGCGTACTGAAGACACTGAGCTCCATGCCTCCAGATGATCTCACCAAGTGGCTTCATATAAATATTAAACAGCATCAGGGACAGGATGGCGCCCTGAAGGATGCCACGATTAAGCTCGATCTTTGAAGAGCAACTGTCCCCGAGCCTCACCCTTTGGGATCTGCCGGAGAGAAAGGACTGGAACCACCGGAGTGCAGTGCCTCTGATCCCAAACTCCCTCAGCCGGTCCAAAAGGATGGAATGATCTATAGTATCAAAGGCCGCTGAGAGATCCAAGAGCATGAGCAGGGTCACACTACCCCTATCGATGCTCAGGCAGAGGTCATTGGTCAGAGCAACCATGGCAGTCTGAACTCCATGTCCTGTCCTGAAGCCAGTTTGAAATGGATTGAGATAATTGGTTTCATCCAAGATAGCTTGAAGTTGGGAGGCGACTGCTCTCTCAATCACCTTGCTCAGAAACGGTAGCAAGGACACTGGTCTGTAGTTGTTCCTGTCCAGGGAATCGAGGGAGGGCTTCTTCAGGATGGGTTTTACAGCCGCCTCCTTCAGGCTAGATGGTAAAGAGCCCTCCCTAAGGGACACATTGATTGTATCCTGAAGGAATACCCTCAGTGCATCCCCTCCCTGGACGACCAGGCAGGTCGTCTTCCTCATACTTCCAAGGAACTTGTCCACGTCCTCAATATTAACAGATTGGAACTCATCCAGTAAAACGACAGCAACTGAGTTGTTGGGAGCCTCACTTGTAGATTCTGCTGAAACATTGGCGTCCAAGTCGGTCCTTATCTGAGAGATTTTATCTGCAAAGTGGGTGTTAAATGCGTCACAGCAGGTTGTTGTTGGGTCAAGTAGGGGGTTTGGCACAGAGGGAACCCGCGTCAACTCTCCCACCACCCTAAACAGCTCTGCTGAACTGGACTCTGCAGATGCAATGTGTGCAGAGCAGAAAGATTTCCGCGCTGCACGCAAAGCCTCCTGATAGGCGTGAAGGTGCTGCCTGTGGCGAGCTCTGTCAGATAAGAGTCGAGTCTACCGCCATTTGTGCTCTAGTCGTCGTCCGACCCGCTTCATCTCCCTAAGTTCCTCCGTGAACCAGGGCTTGCGGTTAGGAGCGGGCTGGAGAGGAAGCTTGGGAGAGAGTGCGTCGAGAGCCTTGGGAAGATCGGTGTTCCAGGTATTCACCAAGGTTTTGACGGAATCGTCGGTGTTGACAACCATCAAACCCTCTAGGGCTTTCTGGAAACCAATCAGTTCCACTAGCCTTCGAGGGCAGACCATTTTAATGGATCCGCCACCCCCGGGAGGATAGAAAGCGGCTTTTAGTTCCATCTTGATCAGAAAGTGATCCGTCCATGACAATGCAGAGGTTTTGATTACCTCCACCCATGGATGCTCCTCTTCCGTACTGAAGATCCCATCAAGTGTATGACCCGCACAATGAGTAGGCCTGTTGACCAATTGGGATAGGTTCATGCTTGTCATGGATTCCATGAACTCCCAAGCTGCTCCAGATAGATCAGAAGGGCTGGTCTCGAGAGGAATGTTGAAATCACCAAAAAACAAAAGTCTGGGTGACTCCAACAACAACTCAGAGACCAGCTGAGTCAGCTCTGTTAGAGAGTCTGTCAGGCAGCGGGGTGGCCGGTATACCAACAGAATCCCCAAACTATCCCTGGTCTTCAGGCTAAGGTACATACACTCGATGTTGGTTGTTTTTCGGACAGGCTTCCTGAACAAGGTCAAGTTGGTTTTGTGGACTATGGCCACACACCCCCACCCACTTTCCCTTATTTGCTCACTGACTGTATAGCCAGCTGGGAGAGCCTGAGCCCATGTTGCTGCACTAGCGTCTCCCAGCCAGGTTTCGGTAAAACATGCCAGGTTGGCTTGTTCATCTACAAGAAGATCGTGGATGATATGGGTCTTACCTTTGGCCGACCTAACATTGCAGAGGAGCAGATTGAGGGATTATGGAATGGTTGGTACACTCTCCACATTATCCTGGGAAACAGAGTGAACTGAAGAAGGGATAGATACTAAACATCGATCCCGACTTCTTTTGTAACATGTCTTCACTCTGTTACCGCCATACCTTCCCTGCCCCCACACAACCTCTATGCCCGCTCTCAGGTTGTTCCCGATCCCATTATCTGATGGGGTAGATGGATAATCCAGTTGGAGTTCCCGTCCCAGCATAGATATACAGTGTCAGACAAACGGTAAGCAGGTGTTGCCTGCTATCCTGTCTAGTCCATTCTACCAAGGCTAGAGGAGGCTACATATATTGCTACTGAGTGGTAATTGTAATGCTGATCCTCGCTGTAGTAAGGAGGAAGGGTGGCATTATGGGCCAATGCAGGCCCAGGTGCTCCGGCCCAGTCCCTTCCTCTGCCTCTGCCATGCTGCCGCTAAGGGAGGGAAGCGTTGGGGCCTAAATAGGACCCAAGATGTCCTGGCTCCTCCTTGCGCCGCGCTGCTGTGGGGGAGGGGTGGCGTTGGGGCCTGTGTAGGCCCAGGTGCTCCGGCCCAGTCCCTTCCTCTGCCTCCGCTGCGCTGCCACTAAGGGAGGGAAGCGTTGGGGCTTAAATAGGGCCAAGATATCCCAGCTCCTTCTCGCACCGCCGCTCTGCTGTGGGGGAGGGGTGGCGTTGGGGCCTGTGTAGGCCCAGGTGCTCTGGCCCAATCCCTTCCTCTGCCTCTGCCGCACTGCCACTAAGGGAAGGAAGCGCTGGGGCCTTAATAGGGCCCAGGATGTCTCGGCTCCTCCTTGCGCCGCTGCGCCATGCTGCTGTGGGGGAAGGGTGGCCTTGGAGCCTGTGTAGGCTCAGGTGCTCTGGCCCAGTCCTTTCCTCTGCCTCTGCCGCACTGCCGCTAAGGGAAGGAAGCGCTGGGGCCTTAATAGGGCCCAGGATGTCCCGGCTCTTCCTTGGGCTGCCGCACCACACTGCTATGGGGGAAGGGTGGCGTTGGGGCCTGTGTAGGCCCAGGTGCTCTGGCCCAGTCCCTTCCTCTGCCTCTGCCACACTGCTGCTAAGGGAGGGAAGCGTTGGTGCCTTAATAGGGCCCAAAATGTCCTGGCTCCTCCTTGCGCCGCCGCACAGCGCTGCTGTGGGAGAGGGGTGGCGTTGGGGCCTGTGCAGGTCCAGGTGCTCCAGCCCAGTCCCTTCCTCCACCTCTGACATCCTCCTCCTCCTCCCGATGGCATGGGGAGGTGCTGGAAGTGCTGGAGGGCCTAGTATGGCCCAGGAGAATCAGTGGCTTTAAGCTTCCTCTGATCCTTGCACACACCCTCTCACTGCTTCAGCGTCTCTCAGCCCCAAGGTGGAATGAAGGGAGAATGGAGGACACTTGCAGGTGAGGTGGTTGATGGTCTTGAAGGTCCAGGGCTTCAGTGGCTTTAAGCTTCCTCTGCTCCTTTGACACACCCTCTCACTGCCTCAGCCTCTCTCAGCCCCAAGGTGGAATGAAGGGAAAATGAAGGACGCTTGCAGGTGAGGTGGTTGATGGTCTATGGCATGAACATTGCTGCTCCCTAAATGTGTAATAAATAAATAGCATTTTTGCAAGATCTTCTACTGGGATTTGATGTTGGCGTTCAGTGGTGGGCAGCATCAGTGTGAAAATCATAGGCATCCCTCAACTTATTTTTGCCTGATTTGCCTCGTCTCTCTGAGTGCCCTGATGCTGCAAATCTATTTGTAAACAAAGGACATGACTTACTTAAAAGACAAAAGCCACATTGAAAGCAAAAACAACACTTTCGTGCTGCTAATGGCAGTGTGGTTGCACAATTCCAAGGAGAAGAAATGGTCCATGTACATATCTACATTGGTCACCCCTACTGGAGGTATTTGAAGATAATTCTGCATAAGTTCAACCTGATATTGAGCGAGTGTGTGAATCCAGGTTTAAATCAGCTGTGAGTTTCACTGGATGACCTTTCACCGGTCCCAGTGTTTCTCAAACTACGTTAACCTCATAAAGAGGTTGCAGTGAGATAATGGGTATGGCAGGTGGAAGCATCGTATACATTGTCCTGAGATTCTTGGGAAGAGTGTAAAAATGCCATGCATGTCAGTTGCTAGAATGTCTCAAGCTGCCTTTTTCCATTAGTGCATTGATCTTAGATTGTCTACATGGACTAGCATTGGCTCTCCTGGGTTTCAAGCTAAGAATATTTCCCATCCCTACCTGGTGGTAACAAAAATTGGATCTGGAGGCTTGTGCATGCAAAACTACCACCACCACAAAGCTACTATCATCCTCAGTGCTGAGGAGACCATTAATTTCTTCCATTGCCTGCAGTACTTGTACTAAATGAGATTGTTGTTCCATCAAGCCTAGTACGCTTGACTTTGACTGGCAGTTGCTGTCCAGAGTTTCAGGCAGGAGTCTTTACTAGCCCTGTCGGAAGATGCCAGGGACTGAGTCCTGTTCCTTCTGCATGCAGGTGAGGTGATTTCCAGGTGGTGTTGTGCTTGACTAGATATAGCAAGTTTATTTGTCCTCACTTTAAAAATAAAAGTGTTAGTTATTTTAAGGGTTAATGAGTTTAGACTGCTGTGCTAGGTAGTAGAATAATAATAAAAAATCACCTCTTATATTTTGAACACATTAGTGAGTATAGCTACACTACTGAAGGCAATTTGAATAAAATATTTCATGCTATATCCTTCTTTGAAAACCACAGTATTGAAAGGCAGTGGGTGGGAACGGAGAACAATGAAAGAAGAAATAGAAATTTTAAACACTGCTCTGAGAGAAATTGGATGCAGAATTTTCTCCATATGGTTTTACTTGGGACCAGAGAAAAACGTGTGAAGAAGGCAGACAGTAGGTACCTGTGGATCATATAAAGCTAGGGGTAGCTGTGTTGGTCTTGGAATTCATGCTTGTGTGTGTATGAACACCTGTGAGTGTAAATGGATCTCTATCTGTGTTTATCTCTATCCTTTGTAGGCTTATATAGGCATATGTCTGCTCAGTTATTAAATTAGCCTTGCAGTTTTGTCTCATTGCTGAGATAAGTTCCTTTATCAAATGAGACCAGTTAACTAGCAATGATAGTTAGCTACTAGAAGGCATAAGCATTCTGATGGTATTCTTGACTTGCTGAAGTACACATGTGTTGTAACTTGAAAACCACTGTTGTTCACTCTGAATGACTGCTGAACTCTTATAATCCATGTGGTTTCTTTTGTGCTCTGAGCCATAAAATGTGATTGTGGTAGAAGTAGCCACATCAAATGGTTTGGATAGAAAAGACAACTTTAGAGTGCTGAGTGAGGTCTCATTGTGGAATTTGTGCTTTGGTGTAACAAGGAAGATGCCTTTGATGGTGCCCATTTTTTTCTTTGACTTGGAGACACCTTATAATTGTGAATGTAATATCCAGAGGGGAGAAAATAATTTAAACTCTGGAATATGAGACAGAATTTTAATCCAATAGAGTTCTGACTTAAAATTGTTGTGAGTAGGGGATTCTGGGTTGTTTTGTTGCTATTTTTTTTCCTGAAGAAAATGTTTATTGGCACTATAACTCATCTTTATGGGGAAAATGAAGATGTTTGATTGTTAACTGAATAAATCTCAAACATTTTTAGATAAAGATAAGTTCATCAGCCTCTGGAATTTAAATTGGATTGGAATTTTAATTTGATTGCTTTTAGATTGACTGTCATTTTTATTAGGGATGGGGATTATAATTTTTACAATATGTATTATGTTATCTGTTATTTTATTTATTGTTTTATTGTGGATGGGGGATTTTAATTTTACAATTCATATTATGTAATTTCTATCTATTTGTTTGTATTTATTGGAACCCACCTTGATCCGAAAGGGAGAGGTGGGCTAGAAATAATAGTAGTAGTAGTAGTAGTAGTAGTAATAGTTGTGTTGTTGTTGTTGTTGTTGTTGTTATAACCACATCTTGGGCTTATTGTTTCAGCCATGGTGAGCCTTTTCTGTCTCTCATTAATATTTATTATGGACTGAAGTACTCATTGGAATGTTTCATTTCATGCCCATGGCCTGTTTTAATTGTGGTTGAAGAAGCTTTAATTTGAATATTTTGTTTTGTACATTTAGCAGGATGGCTATTGCTGGCTGGGGGGGGGGGTAGTCAAAGGGATAATTCTTGTTCAGTCAGAGGCTGGCAGATATTTTCTCCGTCTGCATTCCCCTGCTCCTTTTCTTTGTTATCGTCCAATGAGTTACCTTACATAATGATGCTTATTGGCCTACACTTTTCTTTCCCCATCCATCTGAAAAGTTTTTAAAGTTGTTTGAGTCATTCCCACTCTCCATAACTCATTCTACACACCCAGTACCAGCACATGACTTTTCATTGCCTTCCCAACAGATCCAGCTTGTTTTAAATAAAATATTGTTATTGCTTGTGTTTATTCATCATGGCCACCATGAAAAGTTTTTGTATTAGTAAAATGGCTTAAAATATTATTTCCTTTGTTTAATTTCTGTACACCAGAAAGGGTAAAATCTTTTCTGAACACTGCATGGTTATAAAAATAATGTTACTATGATACAAGTATTGCAAAAGTTTAAATGATTTCCTCTTTTTTTCTCACCAGGTTTATAACTCTAACAAAGACAACCAAACGGAAGGCAGTAAGTAACTTTATTCTTTGTTCTTTTCTTTTATCAAATAAGAGTTAACTATTTAGGAAATGGTTTGGACTTCATGACTCTCAGAAGCCTGTAGGTGGTGCTCCAAGTAATTCACTTTACTTTAGTCATCCAACTACATGCTTTTAGTGATGTAAGTTGATTTCTGGTCATCACATATATCCATACTTTAAAGATCAAAGCATGAAGCAGTTTTCACAGTGACACAAAATCAAGCCGGGATGGGTAACAGTTGTTTTATATCTCGTAATATAATGAGATACTTAAGTATTAAGCAAAAGAGCATTCTGGTTTTAAGATGCTGGAGTTATGTCAAGTGAATGAATATCTTGGATATAAGCCAAGACTCTGTTGCAAATTTTTGTTTCCTTTGGCTATTTACTTAACGGTCTTCTGTCTTGATTTACACAACCTAGGCACAGAGGTTTACAGAAGGGAAGCAAAAAAGAGAACTAAAGTTTTTCTAAATCTCAGTTCCTTGTTTTACCTTTTTTAAAATGATGATTAATAAGAATAGAGAATTCTGAGCCTGCCCCTGAACGGTCATTAAACCAATGAACAGTTGAGATGAAAGGCTCTTTGTATGTGAAGTAGCAGTTTTTAAATATTTTCCTTCTTCAGCTTCAACTGTTGGACAAAGTAAAGGGCTTGTGATACTTTCACTGAACAACCTGAACATCTTCCCACTGCTAGTTAAATTCCAGTCTCTTCCTTAACAGCTGACCAGCGTGCAAGTGCCCATTTGCCTCAGCTTTTTCTTCCCTTTTGTTACAGCTAACTGTGAATGGATTATGTTGCATGGTGTGGTGGCTTATAAAGTTGTGGTGGTTTTCTTCATTACATGAATGTGTTCAGCTTTAGAATATTGATGAGTGCCTAATTATTGTTGTTGGTGGAAGAATGCTGTTGCTCCATTGTACCCCCCCCCTACACCTTTTTAAAGCTAGGCAGCACTGACTCAATCAAAACTGTCATGAGCTCATCATCTGTTCTCTTGCTGAGGGAACCCAGACGATGGTGTGTCTTTATAAATAGAATGTTGTCCCTAGTAAATTTGAGAAGCCACATAAACTCTTTCAGCTGTTAAGTCACTCCGGCTGACAGAACACTATACAGTACCTCAGCTTCCTTTTCTATTCAGTGCTGAGAAATGGCACATAATTTTAAACCCACACTTTCCTTCCCGAGATCTCTCTCTCCTCCTCAGTGCAAGATTTACATACCTGTCATCTCCTTAATTGAACCAGTGAGTGATACACGCTGGTTCAATTAGAAGGAATAACACCTCAAGAGGATGCCAGATTCTGTCAGCTCAGTCTTCCTGAGATCTCCCTGTCCCCACCGTCATATTCACTGTCTCTTGTGTTGAATGGTGAATTACACATGATAGAGCCATTCAGTAGAAAACATGTTAGTAGCCTTTTTGGCTAGCAAGTAGAATAACTGGCCAGCTTGCTACATTGCAACCATCCAGAATTTTACTGAATTCCAGCTTGTTGAGGACAAGTGAAGGTTGCTGGATTCTCTCCCTCTCTTGTGATGCTATAAACCATAACCATCCTCTCAATGATGGGAAATTCAGAACAGATAGAAAGAAGTACTTTTTCACACAGTGCATAATCAAATGGTGGAACAACAATGACCACCAACTTGAATGACTTTAAAGTCATGTAGGATGGAGTTAACAGTAGGTACTAGTTTTAATGTTTGTGTGTGTATTTGCTTCTCTACTAGAACCAGCATACCTCTGTATTATCAGATGCTGGAGAGCACAAGTGAGATGGGATGGTACGCACATCCTGCTGGTAGACTTCCTGTGGTCAATAGAGTGGTCATTGTGTGAATAGAAGCTTGGACTTTGATCTGATCCGGTATGGATCTTCTTGCATTGCTTTGCTCCATATCACCCACCCACCTTGGCAGGCCACACCAGCATATTTTGGGGCATTGTGGGTTTACTTTATTTTGGGGTTTAATTTACTTTATCATCATTTGGCTATGATTAGTTTATTCTGACTGATTTTGACCTTGTGGGGGCAGTTGGAGGGTTGTGTGATATAAATCAATCCACATGGCTATGATTTGCAGGACTTCAAGGGCAATGAATGCTTTTATGAGAAACCCTGAAAACCTGAGGGGTCCTAGGTACCTTACTAATTTCATGCAGCTCATGGGTCACACTTTGCCCACCCTAGTTGTAGAGTTGCAATCTTGTTGAGGGAGAGGCAAACAATAAGGAAAATGATTTCCTACTGGCTTCTTTTTGCAATTCTGTTTCTCAGCTTGTCTGAGTTCTACATTCATGGCTTCCAGTAAAAGAACAGCAGCACCAGCCTACTAGTATGGCTTTGGTGCTTTATGTTGCCCAAGTTGTTAGTCAACTTTCAGTTTTTTAAAAATTAGATGTAGTCCAATTTGAAATCACATTATTTTTGTTTCTTAATGTATCAATTTTTGTCATTTAACTGACAGCAAAGAGTGGGTGACAATGTAATATAATGCAAGTCATATAAGTCTTGATCACAAGTCAACACATTCTTTGTGAGTCCTTACATGATTTATTAAATAATTATCACATTTCTGTGCACTCTTTTTAGATGTTGAATCCTCAGCCTGCATCCCCCAACTTTCTGATTCATTGCACTGACTTTATATGCTTAGAATGACTCAAAACTATTGTGAGTGGCCTAAGGGCTAGTTGTTTTTATATCTGGGCCCTCTAAAATGTTGCGATATATCTGAGTCCTCTAAAATGTTGCAGCAGAAAACCTTGTTTTTCAACTTGGTGCATGTCTGTATTACAGCACAATTGCGCGCACAGAACCAGAAGATATGTATTCTTATTCAGTATAAGAGAATAAGGATCAGACACATTTACTCTTGACTGATACTGTTTTCTACACAGGCCTCATTCAGGGGCTTATAAATGGTTTCAGTGGGTGAAAGATATTGTTTGGCAACTGTTCCTAGTTTTGAGCCTTCTGACCAATAATACCCATATCAATTTTTCTTCAACATCTCTTTTTCTTAAAGCCTCTTTAAGAAAAAGAGATCCATGAGATGTAGTTTCCAAAGTCACGGTGAGCAAAGTATTTCAATTTTGTTGGACTACAACTCCCAGAATTCCTTGCCATTGGCTCTGCTGTCTAGGGCTGCTTAGAATTTCAGTGGAACATCTGGAGGGCTGTACTATGCCCACCCCTGTTTTAAAGAGACACTACCACCCATTCCTGAATACACAGTTCTGCAGAGGAACCATTTTAGATCTTAGTGTGTATAAATTTGGCAGCATCATTGAAAATTGTCCACCATTTAGTTGCAAGATCATAATACAATGACCAATTAATATCTTTTGTTATACAAAAGTACATGGGGAAAAGTACAATATGAAAAATGGCTGTTTCAAGTTCAGGTCTGAGCACAGGGAAGTTACAAGGCTGAGTGCGTGGTGTCATAAACTATTAAAAAGTGAGATGTGTGCTAAATGTTGTTTAATGTAGCTTGATGTAAAATACATCAGCTAAGCAACCTTGCCATTATTAATTTGTAGACTATCACAGTTAATGTCAGCTGTTCTTTGTTTTGGCCTACTTCATACATTGTGTGCTAAAATAAATGAGGAAGTGCAATCCTAATCCCCAGATATAGTTTGCTGGGAGGAGATTAGCATTAGGAGGTTGTCCTCTTCAAGTGGCAGGGGGAGTTTGGCCACCACAGATTCCTGTGTCCGGGGAAACTTGATAGGAGACTAGTGCTGTCAGGAGCCAGCAGGCTCTGAATGGGGCATTCTGGGAGCAGGGGTGGAAGTGGTGGTGAATGTACTTTTTCCCATTCCCCTGTCCCTGAAGCCCTGGAGATTTTCCCTCTCATTTTAATGACTAGATAGGAAAATAACTGAAAATTGACCTGGTGCTGTTAATGGGGATTCTCTTTCCTTTTGAATGAGGCTGTACATCTAGTGCTTTATTCCATCCCAGACTCTCTTTGGACTGGACTGCACAGTTTTACTTATGCGATGCAAATATTGCATGTTTTTGGTGTTCATAATTCTGCTTATATTCATTCGGAAATCAGTTGTGTAGGATATTGGATTATTGCTTTCTGGGAATCTTGTCCAAGCACCATTTCTCTCCACCCCATAGTCTATTATTAGCTGTATATTTTCAAGTTTGTTTTCCAAGTTGTGAGGGAAAAACAGTTTTCTTTGTAGGATTATTTAGAGGACTTATGTAGCTGCAGTTTATAACTGCCACCAGCTGGATGCTTCTGAACGCTCCCACGTATGTCATGAAAACTATGGTAATCCCAGTTACTTGTTTCTCCCAAGTGTCTGTTGTGCAAGGGAGGCAAAGGTTGGACATGGTGGCATGTTGCAATCCTGGAAGAGCCCAAAATGGTGTGGGGTGACCCCTTAAGTCCCACAGCATGCCCTACCCTATTCTATGAGATGACAGGCCTAATTCCCACTGTAAAGCTTTAAAGTTATGTGGTCAAGCTTCATGTTTCATGTGAATTCATGATTGATTTATCACTTCTCCTCCACACTGAAATGTTGCTGGGAAGATCTGTGACTGAGGCAGAGTTGGGGATAGCTTCTGTTCCTTGTTTTTAATCAGAATCCCCTTCTCTTTATGTTTTGTTCTGATCCCTGTTTCTTGTGTTCCAGCTGTTGGCACAGACAAATTGGGAGACCTCCGTATATCCAATTTAAAAAAAAAAAAGAATGCGACAGATCAGTTGTGCATATCCAATTCCAGAAATGCAGTTGTGGTTTTCCTGGGCTGCATAGTCAGATTCTCAAGGTGAAGCCAGATATGATTGAAAGCACATGCCACAAGATGCAATAAGTGTGTGTTTATACATAGGGGCTGGTGGGTTGTCTTGGTATAAGACAGTGTTCTGTGTTCTAGAACAAGGAGTATAGAACATGGATCCTCCAGATGTTGGTGAGCTACTACACCCAATCATTAGTTAGGTTGGCTAGGCCTAAAGTTCCACAGCAACTAGAGGGTCCAGCCCTATTCAGGAATGTACTCTGTCTGTCCCATTGTCATATTTTATTACAATGAAATCCATAAATGAATGTGTTGTCTGAACAAGTATTTCCTTTTGTCTGTGTTAAACATTATGGCCAAACAAATGCCAAGAGTTCTAATATTCACAGTAAATTACAGTGTAGCAGAGGAGATTTCTGCATCATCTCCCTCCGCCCCACATTGTTCATAATTTTATAAAACTGCATTCACATGGACACAACAAGATCACATCTGCCTATTCTTTTTCATCTAAGTTACAAAATGGAAAGAAATACTGGTACTGCATATATTCAGGTATAGTTCTAGAAATTTTCATCAAAAAATTGACCTCAAAAACCTGACTCAACTTACCCACAGGTCAATATAAGTACTGTACTTTAACTTTTATAAAAGAAGGAGCCATCTCCTGGGGGTTTATCACAAGGGAATTGGAAGTATAATCCAATGGCAATCTGAATGCAATCATGGGGTTTCGCGTGATTGCGTGAAAGCTGATCACACACATTTTTGGCAAAAGGAATGTCGTGGATATTTTCTTGTTCACTCACCACCTATCTCTACTGAGGCACAGATATCTTTGGAAGTGTGTTTCAGTAGTTTAACAGAGGCCAAGCGGTACTTCAAAACATGAATGAAGTTTATTTATAAAATAAACAAACAAATATTGAAATAAAGCTTTGTTTGTCTTATTCCTTAGTTACAAAAGTTTCTTGAACAATAATACTACAGCCACTCAGGCAATCTTATTTTCAGTATCATAACTGACTTGCTATGAGTCTCTCTCCTAGACTCCCTCAAGCCTCTCTAGTCCCTTACTGGACTCTTCAGACCTTTCCCTGGTCTATAAATTACCCTACAAATGTTCCCTCAGGAACCCTAAGAGCACACCCTCCCTCCGAAGATATCTCTTCCCTCAAAACTTCAACAAAATAAAAACCCCTTTCGCTCCCTGTCAAGGCTCTTTTATAGTCCTGCCCAGCCAGCTTCTCATTGGCTGGACTCCTGGAGCTCTGTGATTGGCTGTTTCCTCGGCCTGCTCACTACAGGGAAGTCCTTCTGAACGCAACCATAGGGTTTTGTATGATTGCGTGAGAAATTATCTCATGCAATTTCAGGCACTGGGAGGCAATTTCGGGCAGTTCTGAACACAATGCAGTGTCAATACGCAATCACGTAAATTCGCTGAACTAGCAAATTTACTCTGAACTGGCCTCACTTCCATTTCTTTCAAAATTGAGAGAAATTCTTCCCGTGTGATAAACTCCATAGTGAAAGAAAAGAGCATAATATGTCCTGGAAGCACTGAAATCCCACTGTCCTGCTTTTAATGCGAGCAGAGTTATGCCTGCTGAAATTTTGTTAGGTTTTTTGTCATTGTTTTTCATGCTTTGCTTTATGCTTTGGATATTTACCCCCAATTTATTCACAGTTCATACCAGTATCCAAAATTTTGGCACCCAAATCTGCCCTTTATTGATACATGAGGTTGATTTATAGCTTATATATAGTAATTCTGTAAAATAAAATGGAGTGACAAATAGGGAAGACAAAGAAGAACATAACTTCATATACATAATATCTAATCATGTGATTACTATTTTGCAACTACTAAATAAAATGTAAGGATCTGGTGCAGTTCTCTCTCCATGAGCAGAGAAAAAAGACCTCTTTTGTGGCCCTGTGTTGAAACCTATTGCTATGGCAAAAGTGAGTTTTCTTAGTGCAGTGTCAGGGACAGGCTAGTAAAGAGTGGGGTAGCTTTATGTATGTATGTATGTATGTATGTATGTATTTAGAGTATTTATACCCAGCTCTTCAGCCACAAACGCTCTCAGAGTGGCTTACAGATTGTTAATTGACAGTTCCATGCCCTCAGGTTTACAGTCTGAAAAGACATGACATAAAAGGAGAAGGGAATCAAGGCCAACTGATTCTAGAGCTGGGTTTGATCTTTTTCCTCCTTCCAGAATGTGTAGGAGGGAAATGAAATGGGGGGAAAAACCACCCCTGTGCCAACAAATGGGGGAGGGGAGGAGGGAAAACTTTGCTCCCTACCTTCTGTCTGAGCTAGAGCAAACCCACAGCAAAGGGAAAATGGAGAATCTATTGGGCTGCCATATGGATATAGCTATGGGGGAGGCAAAAGTAGGGCATTGCCCCTGTCTCCCTCTCCTGATAGGAATTCTGCCACTCAGTGAAATTTTCCTTCATTCTCCAAATTTCTAGCATTGAGGAGAGTGAGACACTGGTAATGATTCATATGAAGAATCCTCCTCCTCTTATTATTATTAGCTTTATTTATAAAGCACCGTAAATGTACAGGTAAATGTACTCCTATTTGTTGTGTTTTCATTTCCCTGGTAGCTTTGCCTGCCCCTTTTCTCTGGATGTCTAAACTCTATTCCTTTATGGCCTACTGAAGTTTTAGGTTGTTGGAATGCTAGATATTCAGGGAGTGAAGGAAAATTTTGTTGGGGAGCAGAATTCTTCTGGGTGGGGGGCAGTGACTTGAGTCACCACTTCCTAAATCCTCAGAAGTACTGGCTCTCCTTGCAACAATCTCTTCCCCCTTGCTCCATGAGTTTGCCTTAATCTTCTCTCTCCAGTGCTCCAGTCTTTTCAAATTATTTTAAACAAAACCATTTCCTCATTTAAGTTTAGTTGTTACTTTCTCTCATTTTCCCTTTCCCTTTCTTTTGTTTCCACTCTGTGACTGCTTTTCTGAGATGGAAGGCTTAAATACCCTAAAAGCACCACATCCTGCCTGATCTTAAAAGTTACACAGGGTCATCCCTGGTTAGTACTTGGATGGTAGACCAACAGTGTATATAGAGTTCTCTAGGCTATATTTCAAAGGAATAGCAAAAACCACTGAGTATTCTTTGCCTTAGAAACCTCTATGGAACCCATGGGGCCACCATAAGTTGACAGGTAACTTGAAGGCACATGTGCACACACACATTCTATACATGTGTGTTGGAAAAAATGTCAACATTTAAAGATTTTTTTGTAGTCTTGGACACTTGCAAATAACTTTTCTGCATAAAAACAACATCTACTCAGTAAAATCCCATATTATGGAATATCATCCAAAAATGGCAAAAAATCTAGTAATCTCACTCGGTAGGGAGAAAGCTTCTAAAAGTATTTGTTTTTCTTGCATGAGTGAAGAAAATAAGTGAAGATTTACATTCCTGCGTAGCACTGTCAGCATTTTTAGTCAGTGCTCTATGTGAGTCACAATATTTTTTTCCTGCAGTTCCAAGCCAATACATCAGAGTTTTGTTTTGCTTCTTGTTTTTTTTTAAATAAAAAATAAATGAGTTTTAGAATTCTTTTTTAAGTTCTGTAGATCTCACAAGGTAGGAAAAAAAGAGAGGGCTGCCAGCAGTCATTGCCCGCAGTGCCAGGGAAGATACTTCTACACATGCCCACATTTTAACCATACTTCTGTGGTTTATAGATTTTCAGTGTGAATTATCAGTGTGTTGCTCACAACTCGTACAATCCTTCTATTGAATACTTGGTGGTGGTCTTTCTTACAGCCTCTGAGATAGTTCTTTAGAGTTTTTCATTAAGCATATCGAGCCTTTGGTGAAAAGGGTGCTATAAAATAAACGTTTTTGTTGATGTTGTTATATCAGACACTTGATTTGTGGTATTGTTAACTTCCTTAAGAAGTTTGGAAATGTTACTTTTTCGACTGCAGTTCTCAGAATCCTCCAGTCAGTCTGGCAACTACAGAAGCTGGGTAGGAGTCTGTGGGAGTTGTTGTTCAAGAAACAACATTTCCATGCTTTGACATAAAGAGGAGGGGAAAAGCTGCTTCCCACCTTCCATCCTGGGTTAGTGTTGTTGTTGTTTGCCTTCAATTCTATTCTGACTTAAGGTGATCCCAAGGCGAACCTCTCAAGGGATTTTCTTGGTAAGATTTTTTTCATAGGGTGGAGTGTTAGCAGTATGCTGATGACACCCTGATATATCGCTCTGTGTCTCAGGCTTGGACTTCAGATGGCGTCTCCTCTCTCAATGACTTTCTTAAAGTAGTAATGGACTGGATGAGGGAAAACAGATTAAAACTTAATCCAGACAAAAAGGAGGTACTTATGGTAACACCCCAAACCCGGGAATTGGGATGCAATCTCCAGTCTTGAATGGGGTCACACTCTCCTCCAAGGACTGTATTTGCTCCCACAAGATCCATCATATAACCACCTTAAATAGCTTCAAAAAAGCTGTTAAGATGGATCTCTTCCAACAGGCCTTTCCTGAATAGATGCCTGGCCACCACAGAGAAGAAGTAATATATTGACCCTGTTTCTATTTTATTAGTTTATTTACTGTATATTTATTAACTGTTTTAAATTGCCATTTATATTAATATGTCTTAGATTTCAAATTGTTTAATTCTGTTTTAATGGGAGAGAGGGTTGGGGGGATATGATATGTATACTTGAGTGCAGAGAGGCAGGATATAAATAAATATTATTATTATTATTATTTAGAGAGGATTTGTCTTTGCCCTTCTCTGTGGCTGCGACTATGTAACTTGTCCTAAGTCATTTAGTGGGCTTCCATAGCTGAGAGGGGGATTTCAACCCTGGTCTCTATAGTCGTAATCCAACACTCAAACCACTGCATCACACTGTGTCTCAATGGACTCTTTCAAACAGGAGGAATTTCTCCCAACTCCGAATGGAGCCAATGTGGATTCATGTAAATTCGCTTGTTTACCGAATTTACCTGAACCCCTGCTCCGTTCGGAAGGCATTCGGAATGACTTCCCATTACCCGAAAATAACCCCCCCCCTTGCCCGAAATCGCGTGAGAAGCTTAAATTCGCAATAACGTTAAACCCATGATTGCATTCGGAGTGACTTCCTTTTTGCCCGAATTTGCGTGAGAAGAATTAATTCGCAATAACGTGAAACCCCAGGATTGCATTTGGATTGCCCTTGGATTATACTTCCAATTTCCCACGTCTGAAAGAGTCCAATGAGTCTAATGATTAGAACATCCCTCACTTGTCTAGATTACTGGAGGAGGCTATAGCAGAACCCCTAGTGCAACAGGGAACATTCTGCCTCACAGGATTGCAAGTTCTCAAGTTAGTGAGATTTTTTTCAGGTTATGCAAATTAAAAAAAAAGGAATGCCAATTGACTAGCAATTTTCTTCATGGATGGTCATCGTCTGGGCAGAAGAAACCTTTAAGCATTTCCTGAATCTTGGTGGAAGAGTTCTTGCAGAAAGCAAGAAATCCTAAAACATATTTTTGGAAACCGTTTTATGGGCTCTTCAAAGAGGATTTGTTCACTGGTATTTTGGCACAGAATATTAAATTTGCAGCCTTTCTAAAAGCTATGATCTCACTTGTTTGTCACATACTGTGAATATTAGATTTGTCCAGTTGTATTGCCAAGATGTCAGCCTCTGTTTGCCACCTTCTTGATCTTCTACAAAGTGTTTCACCCCTTAGAGTCCATCTCTTCATGGGATAAAATGATCATTGATGCCTTGCTTGTTTGGAATTGTTATATTTTATGATTATCTTGTTTATGATTATCTTCATTGTCTAATTAACAAATTGTAAGCCGCTCTGATAGCCTTGGCTGAAGAGCGGGGTATAAATAAAACATTATTATTATTATCTTTAAAAAAATTCTCCTAAAGTAATTCCCATGAAATTCAGTGTCTGCCCCATCTGCCTCCCAGTTTGGGGACCTCCACTCATTGTTAGGTTTTGCTTTGTTCAGGAAGAGTGTATTTGTTGTGCATAAACAGGAATTGCTATGCATCAGGAATCTGTGGGTCTCTAAATGATGTTGGATTGCAAATCACATGGTCCCTGCTCATTAGCCATCTTTAGTGTTGCCAGTTTTTCAAAATAGCATTAGGAGACATTCAGAATTGATGACATACAGGGTTGGCAATCAGGAAGTAGCTTTTAACACGTTTTTGTTTTACAGAAAGGCCTAATGAAACTATTGATTTCAGTTAACTTAGATCCAAAACACACTGCAGAAATAAACCAGTTTGAGACTGCCTTAACTACCCTCAAATGTTAGGGAATTGTGGGAATTGTAGTTTTGTGAGACATTTAGCCTTCTTTCTCAGAGAGCTCTAGTGCCACAATAAAGTACAATTCCCAGGATTTCCTAGCACTGAGCCAGGGCAATTAAAGTGGTCTCAAACTGGATTATTTCTGCAGTGTGTTTTGGACCTTAACCATGTATTTCTCTGTAAAATTAAAATGTTATCCACGTTCATAAACTACACAATGCACACATTTCTGTCCTTACGAAGGGCTCACCTTCCAAAATATGGGATTTTGTGATATCTTGTTTAGGAAATGTTTTCCAGCCCTCAAATAGAGGACATGCTTTGTAATAAGGGACACCTGGTAACCCTGATTTGCTGGTACTGATTAGAAGCTGGAAGTCTAAAAAACATTTGAACAGCTGTACGTTTCCCTATTGTACAGACTATCAGCAATACAGGGTAAGAAAGTAACTCCAGACTGTCAAAGTTTCAGATGGAGGTAAGGTTGTTAATTCAAGTTTAAAGCTGTTTATTAATATACTTATGAAACAATTTAGATTTTGTCTAGAAACCAACTGTGCATTACCTCATTTCAAAATGAACAAAGAAATGCATTCATACTTCCACTGAGAGAGTATTCTGCAACAATTCTTTATTACTGTCCATAAACCTAACAAGCTCAAATTGGCAACATGTAAACTAAATTAAAATTGCAATGTCCATTAAGGAACACAGTCCCTAAAAGAGTCATACCATACAAGCAGAGTATTCTTGTAGCTTGAGCTTCTCTTTAGGTAAGGTATAATTTTAAAGACATGGTTTTCTTAGCAGCGCTGGAAATGACAAAGAGAGCCCTGGGAGTGTTATCCTGCTTTACAGCAAGATAAATGTCTCAGATATTTTCATAACATATGGAAATCTACTGCAAAAGTCTGTCTAGTGTGTGGAACAAGCCATAGTCAATGCCTTCTTGTGTTTACATATTTTATCCATCACAAAGGATGGGTACAGGATCTTGTGAGAATTATGTTGGTCTTTTTTGAGCTCATTTTGAATGTCTAGCTAAAACAGAAATAAAAAATGCCGTTAAGGAGCCAGCACATGATCTCTGGAACTGATGATTTGAGAACTATATCTACACTTGATACCTACTTATACAGTTCTTCATCATGACCTATTCCAATTGTAAAATGTGAGTTTACGGAGAACTGTCAAGTTGGAGGTGTTTTGAGAGAGTATGAACAGTCTGTCTATGGTTCTTTGTCTCTGTTAGCTCATTCAGTTGTGCAAGTGACTTTTTTTTTGCCAGCAAATGACCAGCATGGGTGTTTAAAGTTTATTAGTTTGAAAGGCAAAGTTCATGGTTGCTAACACCACAGAATCTTACAATCAATTGGCCACTATTTGCAATCCACCACCCCTTTAGAGTGTATGTCTTTGGCAGGATCCACTGTTTTTGGTTGTTGTAACTATAAAGCACCATGCAAATTGATGGAGCTATATGAGCAAACTATTATTATTATTATTATTATTATTATTATTATTATTGCTATTACTATTTTCAGTTTAGGAGAGTTCAGCTGTTGAAGCTGATTGTTGTATTTATGCTTGTGCTTTTCTTCCTTATTTATGTTGTCGCTGATCTTAATGTTATTTTGTATGTGTGTGTGCTGTTTTTATAATTAAATCTTCTTTCACTGGGAAATAAAATATAACTGAACTTCTAAATGAAAATCTTTAAAATAAATAAAATTATGTTTTATAATTTTAAAAATAGGAAAGATAGATAAACTTTATGTAATACACCATTCTTTTTTTAATCTTATTGTATATAGGCAAGCAAAGGATACAGTTTAAGTGCATGGTGTCTGGGCTGATTCGTATAAAGCTTTTAATAATTAGATGCATAGTGGAGGATGTAATGGTTGATCTAATGTGAGCAGCAGTCACAATTAACAAACGATATGATCCTTTTGTATATTGTACTTGGATGTTCATCCTGGAGAGCACAAAAGTTTTTGTGAGAATTAGTGCTACAATACAGTATAAGGTTGCACTCTCTGATTTTCTCTGGTTCTTCTGAGGCTAAGATATTGTTTTATTTTGCTTCTGCAGTGAATCTTTTGTTCACTTGTAAAGATGTCTTTTATTCAAAAAAGACAACAATTGAGTGGCACTCCTCCTTTTGGTAGATAAATCCTCTCTTTCAAATAAAGGAGGCTTTTTTCCTTAATGGCTAATTGTAGGTAACATTGTGATTTGAGCTGGCAAGTGTTATATTATTCCTTCAGGGATCTGGTACTTAAACATGTCTTCTTATTACTAACTCATTTAAATTAAATTTGAAGAAGTGTGCCAGAGTACTTAATTGAGTCTTATTATTTCTTTAGTGAGAATGTTTTAGTTCTTATTCCACAATTCATTTGCATGCCTTCAGGACATCTTAATTTTCATGGAATAAATATTTAATTCAATATGACGATGAGGCATGATGGATATCTACAAAGGAAATGAATGAAAAGAGCTATGGATCCAATGCTATATAATTCCTGCATGGGAGAGTAACAAATAGCAGTGACTGAAAAGCAGTGACCAATGCCATGGCTTCACTCCCAAATCACTCCTTTTCATTCACTGTTTTTGGATGTGTATCACACCACAGCTGTTCTTAAGAAGTCATTTCCAGGAGGGTGGTGCTGTGGATCTACATGCTTTTTGCTTCTTTTGTGGCTGTATGGAAAGGCTCAGTTTCTAGGCTTTTATACCATTTTTTTCTTCCCACTTCTTGCTGTTCTCCTTATTAACTGTCATGACTCTGCAAAGCTTTTCTTGCAAGATGTATATTAGCTTCTAAGAGTTCTGACTGCTCTATTCTTTCTAAACCTCAGATATGAAATAGTTGTCAGGCTGAATTATATTAAAAACCCTATTCCCCCCCCCCCCCAACATTGATGTTAGACTATTAGGTGGGTAAATCTAGGTTTCTTCAGGTTAAAGAGATTTATGGCTTAGCTGAGAGCCTAATGCTGAGTGTCTTGAAATGAATAAAGATGTAATCACATTAGCTTTACTTCACTGGATAAATATTTACATTTCACTGTGTTGGATCAAGAGTTTTATACTGGCAGGAGTGTTCGTTGGCAGAATTCTGCTGATACTGCTTCTGTTACCAGATTTTTGGGGAGGGGGACTTACACCCATCCCTCCTTCTTTCTGAAGCCCCCAAGCACCATCTTCCCAAGTGTTCTGGAGAGTCCCCAAACTTTCAGAAGATTTTTGGAGGGCACAAGGGATGCATGGATATGTCAAATCCCCTTTTACCAGAAGATAAGATCTGCTGAATCCAAAGTCTTCCACTAATGGAAAGAGCCCTTTTGATTCTGAGAGGCTTATGCTTGATTTGGCTTTGAATGCAAAGTTATTAATAGAATTCATTCAGAAGAATGGTTTGTCTATGTCTGGATCATTGTGTTTTTCTTTTGTACACCAAATAAAAATAAATAAAATAAGAGTGGCATTCCTTATGTGCTTTTGTAAAAAATAATCCTCTTTCCTGCAAATGTTCCATATAATTTTTTTGTATTTATTAGTTGAATAGTCTTTACTTGTTTTCTTTCTATTTAGCTGCCCAGTTGGATAATATGGGTTTCAGCATTGTCAAGAAATGCATTCATGCTGTTGAAACAAGAGGTATGGTATTATATCAGATGTTCTTGCACCTTTTCTGAAGTTCTGGATCTGTTTCTAGTTGCAATATAAAAGGTTTATAAAGACCTGTGAGGAAGGCTAAAATGGCAGGGATTTAGGTATTCATGTGAACTCTGTCTTGGATATCACCACTTGGCCACTCTGTAATAGAGATGTCATCCTTTGTTAATCCAATTTTCAAAGGAAACAAAGAGCAATTTCAGTATATTCCTTCCCATTGTGAGAACATCTTTGACAACTGTGCAGTTTTCAAAATCTGCTTGCAGTTCAGGACTTATTCTGTATAAAATTTGCCTGTGGTATTTTTGCACAAAAAACAGCATTTTCTGTACTGTACCAGACATTTGTTCTGCATGGAAAAAATATATTTCTGGCCAGCGATGGCTCAAACATTAAGATGCTGACTCTGTTGATTGTAAGATCAGCAAGTTGGCAGTTCAAGGCCCAGGTGCTGTATGATGGAGTGAGCTCCCATTACTAGTCCCAGCTTCTACCAGCCTAGCAGCTTGAAATCACGCAAATGCAAGTAGATAAATAGGTACTAATTCCGGGGAAGGTAAACAGCCTTCTGTGCAGTCATGCTGGTCATATGACTCAGAGTAGTCTTTGACTGGCTCTTCGACTTAGCAGTTGAGATGAGCACTGCCCCCTATGGTCAGACATGACTTGACAACTTTGCCAAAGGGGAATACCTTTACTTTCTGTACAGAAAATACTGTTTCCAGCTCAGAAAATGCCACATTATGTGCAAAAATGCCATGTGTGAATTTTGTACAGAATAAGTCTTAAACTGCAAAGATTCTCATCAGTCTAGGATTCTACTCAACAGATTTCCCAACATTCAAAAATCATGTTTTTAAATAATTTTTTGGGGGGGGGTATTTTTGAATATTCTTTCCACCTGTATGCTGTAACTTCAGTCAGGTTTATAGCACTGCATAATCCCTTTCAGACTGTTTACACTCATTATGTGAATGTCTTGGAAGTTGCCAGGCATCAACTTTTGAGAGCAATGCCCATGTGCTTACATTTTAATCTCACACAGGAGTGAGCAAACAGATGCATACAGCTTCTGTTGCATTTACATAGCAGATGCTATCTTCCAGAAAATTCTCTTGGATTTTGAGAATGATGTATCAATTCCCAAGGTTTGAAATCAATCTGAGAGATAGTGGAAGACATCTCAATCAATGAATTAAGTTTTAGTCTCCCATTTACATGTGCATTTTTGTGATTTACTGCATCTTCCTAGATTCTAGATTGGCCTAATGAAGTGCAGCACTGTTGGTTTTTTGTTTTTGTTTTTTGCAAATTTCTTCCCATATTGACTTCTGTGCTTGACCTGTGGCTTTCTAAAGCAGTTGTTGAATTGTAGTATAGATAATGTATTAGTACAAAGTCTCCCTGACTTATTAATTCTAAAATAATAACACAGATTGATGTCATTTTGAAAAGGTTGTTTTAACAGTGCTGGCCTTTATTCCAATTGTATGTTAAATAAGATCAGTACATTCTGTATCTCATTATTTTTATTATCAAACCATATAATCACACTCACCATTCTTTGAAAAGTTTACATTTGATTTGTTTGATCCCTTGTTAAGACTGTATTATTAGTTGAGGTGAGAAAAGCATCCCAACCACACCACAATCCCTTAATCTGCTCCTCTGCAATGTCAGGTCAGCCAAGGGGAAAACACACATCATCCATGATCTCTTGCTGGATGAGCATACTGACCTATGGCATGCTTTACCGAGACCTGGCTGGGGGATGCCAGTGCTGCCACGTGGGCGCAGGCTCTCCCAGCCAATTACACGGTTAGTGAGCAGATAAGGGAAAGTGGGCGAGGGGGCGGTGTGGCTATAGTCCACAACACCAATTTGATCTTGATCAGGAAGCCTGTCCGGAAAATAGCCCATGAAGACCAGGGAGATTTTGGGGATTCTGCTAGTATACTGGCCACCCCATTGCCTAGCAGACTCCCTAACCGAGTTGACCCAACTGGTCTCAGAGTTATTGTTGGAGTCGCCCAGACTTTTGATTCTGGGCGACTTCAACATTCCTCTCGAGGCCAGTTTATCTGAGTTAACTGGAGCAACTCGGGAGTTCATGGATTTCATGACAGGCATGAACCTTTCCCAATTGGTCAACAGATCCACTCATTGTGCAGGTCATACACTCGATGGAGTCTTCAGTATGGAACAGGAGTATCCGTGGGTGGAGGTAACCCAAACCTCCGCACTGTCATGGACGGATCACTTCCTCATCAAGCTGGAACTAAAGGCCACTTTCCGTCCTCCGGGGGGGGGGCGGACCCATTAGAATGGTCCGCCCTCGAAGGCTCATGGAACCAGTTGGTTTCCAGAAAGCCTTAGAGGGTTTGTTGGTTGGAAATGCTGGTGATTCTGTTGAAACCCTGGTTAACACTTGGAACACCGATGTTTCCAGGGCCATCAACGCAATCGCTCCGGAGCATCCTTTCCAGCTCGCCCCCAGTCAGAAACCCTGGTATATGGAAGAGCTCAGGGAAATGAAGCGGGCTGGACAACGACTAGAGTACGAATGGCGGAAGACTCGCCTCTCATCCGACAGAGCTCGCCATAGGTTGCACCTTCGCACCTATCAGGAGACTTTGCGTACAGCACGGAGATCTTTCTCTTCTGCACGCATTGTGTCTGCAGAGTCTCACCCCGGAGAGCTGTTCAAGGTGGTAGGGGAGATGACACAGGTTCCACCTGCACCAATCCCCCTACTTGAGCCTACGACAGCCTGCTGTGAGGCATTTAACACTCACTTTGCAGATAAAGTCTCTCGGATTAGAGCCGACTTGGACGCCAACATTGATTCAGAGCCGTAAGTGAGGTATCAAGTCACTCCGTTGATGCCAGTTTATTGGATGAGTTTCAATTGGTGAGTACTGATGACGTGGACAAGCTCCTTGGCAGTACTAGGAAGACGACTTGCTCCCTCGATCCGGCTCCATCTTGGCTGGTCGTCCAGAGAGGGGACGCATTGAGAACTTTCCTTTGGGAGGTGATCAATGCGTCCCTCAGGGAGGGTATTGTTCCATCATGTTTAAAGGAGACGGCGGTAAAGCCCATCCTGAAGAAACCCTCCCTTGATCCCCTGGACAGGAACAATTACAGACCAGTGTCCTTGCTACCTTTTCTTTGCAAAGTCATCAAGAGAGCTGTTGCCTTCCAACTCCAAGCAGTTTTGGATAAAGCCTATTATCTTGATCCTTTCCAAACCGGCTTCAGGGCGGGATATGGAGTTGAGACTGCCATGATTACTCTGATGGACAACCTCCACTTAAGCATCGACAGGGGTAGTGTGACCCTGCTTGTGCTCTTGGATCTCTCTGCGGCTTTTGACACCATAGATCATGCCATCCTTTTGGAGCGGCTGAGAGACTCGGGGATCGGTGGCACCATGCTCTGGTGGTTCCAGTCCTTTCTCTCCAGCAGATCCCAAAGGGTGAGGCTCAGGAACAGTTGCTCCCCAAAATCGAGCTTAATTGTGGCGTCCCTCAGGGCGCCATCCTGTCCCCGATGCTATTTAACATCTATATGAAGCCGCTTGGTGAGATAATTCGGAGGCATGGAGCTCATTGTCTTCAGTAAGCTGACGACACTCAGATATATCTCTTCATGACAAGATCGTCCACTCAGACCTCAGATGGCGTCTCTCCTCTCAACCGCTGCCTTTATGCGGTAATGGATTGGATGAGGGAAAACAAATTTAAACTCAATCCAAGCAAAACGGAGGTACTCAGTTACAGGCCCGAAACTAGGTTTGGGAATACAATCTCCAGTTCTCGATGGAGTCACACTCTCCTCTAAGGACTGTGTTCGCAGCTTGGGGGTCCTCCTTGACTTGTCACTTCACATGACTAGTCAGGTGAATGCGACGGTTAGGAGTGCCTGTTATCAGCTTCGGCTGATACGCCAGCTGCTCCCTTTCCTGGAGAGGAAGGATCTGGAAACTGTGATACATGCACTGGTAACCTCACGACTGGACTTCTGTAACGCATTCTACATGGGGCTACCCTTGTGCTTAACTCGGAAACTACAACTGGCCCAGAATATGGCAGCCAGACTCATTACTGGTACATCTAGAAGAGAGCACATGACACGTGTGCTAGAATCTCTCCACTGGCTGCCGATCAGTTTCCGGGCACAGTACAAGGTGTTGGTTCTGACCTATAAAGCCCTACATGACTCGGGTCCATCCTATCTAAGGGACCGCCTCTCCCAGTACGAACCCCCCCACACACTTTGATCCTCTGGGAGGAATCTGTTACAGCCCAGGAAGACCAGACTGGTGAAGACCTCCCAGAGAGCCTTTTCAGCAGTCGCCCCCAAGCTTTGGAATGACCTGCCGAATGAGATGCGTCTTATTCCATCTATTGACAGCTTCAAGAAAGCCTTGAGGACGCATCTCTTTTGGCAGGCCTTCCCAGAAAATGTCTAATATTTCCCGGCTCTATCTTTTATTAGTTCTTAGTTCCCATTTGGTTAAACAGCCCAGGAAGTCTTTTAGGGTGACATTATGAACTTTGTTTATTTGTAATTGTTTTAACTTGCCTTTGGTTTAATCCTTTTTTAAGGGAGGGGGGAGTTGGGAATGGGATTGGATATTTTAATTGTGATGTCTTTTAACTTCTCTTGTACCCCACCCCGATTGCTCGTTCAGAGGGGTGGGTTAGAAATAAAAATTATTATTATTATTATTATTATTATTATTATTATTATTAAAGAGTAACCTTTTTCTTGTATTTCTGTGCTGAACAGTAACATGCAACATACATCTTCAAATCTGGATATCTAAATAGAAAGGAAGGCCATAAATGATTTTGCTTAATCTGCAACTTTTATAGCATGTATGGACGAATAGGGGGGTTAAGTGTAGCCCTGTGAAAACACCTTTTTTTTAAAAAAGGGAAACATCATATTTCTTTTCAGACAGTTCCCCAAATTAAATATTATTGCTTCTCCTCCCAGGGATCAATGAACAAGGACTATACAGAATAGTTGGTGTCAACTCCAGAGTTCAAAGGCTATTGAGTATCTTAATGGGTAAGTATATTTTGAAGGCAATGTTGCTTTTATTTGATAGTGCCTATTGTGCTAATACCTGTATTTGAAAGTGAATGGAAACCTACTGATATTAATTCTTGGAGAGAGATGGGGGAAATCACTTGTAGCATGAGGGCACTCTGTGTAATCTTCACATACTGGAGTGCTCAGTCATAGAAAATCACTTACTTAAAACAGAAGAACATTTTAACAGTTAAACTGATGTCTGTAGTTTCTGCTTGATTTGTGTTTCAAAAATGTGTCTGACTTCCCAAATAAAACCTTATGGTCCATTTTACAGTTTGTTCCTGCATGACCAACATGATCGTTCTCTGGCTTTTGCCATTCTTCTGAGACTTTAAATTTAATTTTTCCTTGGCACTTTCTAGTTCTTTTCTTGTACTTTCTCTGTATGTTTGTGAGTGCATACGTATGCATGCACATGCACATGTGTCACCCCTCAAAAGGCTTACCAAAATTTGTTTTTTTGTTTTTTAATGTTTAAGTAGTCTTTCTCTTAGGAATTCAGAGTAAATGTTAGTATTTTACTCACCAGCCTTCTGAGTGAGCTGGGAATGCAAGAAATGGATTTGCCAAAGCCTATTCAGTGAGTTTTCCAGTCAATTTCTCACACCTGAATCTCTTGGATCATTATAAATCTCCAACAGTGGTAATCACTTTCTATGAAGAATGACCTTTTCCTCACTATAACAGTGTTAACAGTTGCTTCTCCTGTAGAGTGGCCAGAGTACTGAAAAGCAAGGGAAGTGATTTTATTGGCAAGTAACTCTGGTTGGACACGGTGGCTCAGTGGTTAAGACACTAGCTTTGATGACTTGAAGATCAACATGTTGGCAATTTGAGGTCCAAGCGCTGTGTATCAGAGTGAGTTCCTGTCACTAGTACCAGCTTCTGCCAACCTAGCAGTTGGAAAGCATGTAAAAGTGCAAGTAAATAAATAAGTACCACTCTGGTGGGAAGGTAGCATAGTTCCATGTAGTTATGCTGGCCACGTGATCATGAAGTTGTCTTTGACAACACTGGCTCCCTTGGCTTAGTAATGGAGATGAGCACCACCCCCTGCATAGAATCATAGAATCATAGAAATTTAGAGTTGGAAGAGACCACAAGGGCCATCCAGTCCAACCCCCTGCCGTGCAGGAACTCTCCATCAGAGCATCCCCGACAGATGGCCATCCAGCCTCTGCTTAAAAACCTCCAAGGAAGGAGACTCCACCACCCTCCGAGGGAGTGTGTTCCACTGTCGAACAGCTCTTACTGTCAGGAAGTTCCTCCTAATGTTGAGGTGGAATCTTTTTTCCTGCAGTTTGCATCCATTGTTCCGAGTCCTGTTCTCCGGAGCAGCAGAAAACAAGCTAGCTCCCTCCTCAATGTGACATCCCTTCAAGCATTTAAACAGGGTGATCATATCACCTCTTAACCTTCTCTTCTCCAGGCTAAACATCCCCAGCTCCCTAAGGCGTTCCTCATAGGGCATGGTTTCCAGACCCTTCACCATTTTAGTCGCCCTCCTTTGGACACGCTCCAGTTTCTCCACATCCTTTTTGAATTGTGGGGCCCAGAACTGGACACAGTATTCCAGGTGGGGCCTGACCAAAGCAGAATAGAGTGGCACTATTACTTCCCTTGATCTAGACACTATACTTCTATTGATACAACCTAAAATTGCATTGGCCTTTTTAGCTGCTGCATCACACTGTTGACTCATGTTCAGCTTATGGTCTACTTGGACTCCTAGATCCCTTTCACATGTGGTCTCATTCAGCCAGGTGTCCCCCATCTTATATCTGTGCATTTCATTTTTCCGCCCTACGTGTTGGACCTTACATTTCTCTGTATTAAATTTCATTTTGTTAGCTTTGGCCCAGCTTTCTAGTCTATTCAGGTCATTTTGAATTTTGATCCTGTCCTTTGGGGTATTAGCTACTCCTCCCAATTTGGTGTCATCTGCAAATTTGATAACTAGGCTCTTGATACTGTCATCCAAGTCATTAATAAAGATGTTGAATAGCACTGGGCCCAGGACAGAACCCTGTGCACCCCACTTGTCACTTCTTTCCAGGATGAAAAGGAACCATTGTTGAGCACCCTTTGGGTTCGGTCAGTCAACCGACTTGACAATCATGTCAAAGGGGAAACCTTTACTTTTAAAAAAACTTCTGTGGACTCCTTTGACTCTGTAGCCATTTCTCTAAATTAGTAGCAGGAGTAAAAGACATAAAAATGATTGTCAGAAGCCCGACAGTCTTTACTAGAAGAGGCAGGGGTAGCTGTGGCAGGATTTGTGTCACAGTGTTATGAACAGGAGATAGGTGAAGTAATGTTCTGGAGAATGTTAAATGTATTGGTATAGAAAAGGCAATAGTCTTGCAAAAAAAAAAAAAGTCTGGGTGGAAACAAAGTGATTTGTTGGAGATATAGGTATCAGGGGAGATAACATTTGGCTAGATAGTGCTGGTTATCACCTATAAAGCCCTAAATGGCTTGGGCCCAGAGTACCTGAAGGACCGCCTCTCCCTACACAATCCGCCCCGCACTCTTAGATCTTCCGGGCAACAGCTGCTCAGAATTCCAGAGACCAAATTGTTAACAACCACTAAGAGAGCATTTACCACAGCGGCCCCTAGCCTCTGGAATTCCTTGCCCGTCGAGCTCCGTCTGGCTACCTCCCTTATTTCATTTTAAAAGGGTTTAAAACATACTTGTTCACACAAGCGTACCCTTAATACCTCCCTTCCCTTGTTGTGACTCCCCCTTATCATTATCACTATCATTGTTCGCAGGCCTGATATGTTGCTGTGATATTTGTTATATTGTATATGTTTTTAACTGTGTTTTTAATATTGTAATGTTATTTTTTATGCTGTGCACCGCCCTGATCGCAGGAAGGGCGGTATACAAATAAAGCTTATTATTATTATTATTATTATTATTAGATGGGCCAGTGATCTACCAACTATAAGTCGACCCCATGTATAAGTCGAGGGCAAGTTTTGGAGGAAAAAATTTGGATTTTGATATGACCCTTGGATAAGTCGAGGGTAAAACTTAGGGACTTGTAACAAAGGATCTAAACGATAAAGCAAAGGAAAACAATGCCAAAGAATCTACAAAATTATGGCAGACATAACTCTTTGTTCTCACTTTTAAGTCTGGATGGAAGAGAGAGCAGGGGGAGATCAGTGCTTCCAGGACAGATTACACTCTTGCCTTTCACCATGGAATGGTTCCCTTTTTAAAAAGAGTTAAAGTATACTACATTGACCCGTGTATAAGCCGAACTAGCTTTTTGGGGTCAATTTTTTGACTAAAATTTCTAGACTTATACATGAGTATATACAGTATTTCAGAATACAGTTGGTCCACCATATCCACGGATTCTTTATCCATGGATTCAACCACCTACAGCTTGAAAATATACTTTATATTTTTTAAAATAACATAAATTACAAAAAAGCAAACCTTGATTTTGCCATTTTGTATAAGAGACACTGTTTTACCATCCATTATATTTAATGGGACTTGAACATCCACAGATTTTAGTATCCACAGGGGGTCCTGGAACCAAATCCCAGCAGATACCAAGGGCCCACTGTAGTTGTACAATCATTATTTATTCTGAAAAATGACTACCTCATTCTATTAAAAGGCTTATTAATTAAACAGAATGCTTACATTTCTTTCCAGCGCAACATGTGATTGTTCTATATCAATGACCATACATACAGTTTCAGAGCTGAGAGCCTTTTTTCTCTCCCTTTTAGTGTGACTCATGCCATTCATGGTCGTGATTCTGGTCTTGTCGATTTTTTCCACTCCTCCCATCAAAACATGTGGGCAGATGCTATGCTTTGGGATGCTTTCTTGCTTACAATTGCAGACCTATGTTTATAGAGAAATTGAATTAGAGTGGCAGGTTAAAGTTTTATTTAAATGGCAGTATTCCCAGGTTATAGGTGAATACATTTTCTTTAGTGAAAGTGACAGTGCCATCGGAGTTTTTGGAGCAGCATTTCTCTGTTAAACAAGCATCCCTATGTGGCTGCAGTGATTGGACCTCAGAGAATTTTTTTTGGAGTACATGTTAGAATAATAAAATTGGAAGAGACCACAAGGGCTATCCTGTCCCCCCCTGCCTTGCAGAAAAACACAATCAAAGCACCCCCCAACAGATGGCCATCCGGCCTTGCTTTAAAATCCTCCAAAGAAGACTCCACTATTTGCTGAGGCAGTGTGTTCCATGATTGAACAGCTCTAACCATGAGGAGGTTCTTCTTAATTGTTGAGGCAGAATCTCTTTTCGTGTAGTCTGAATCCATTGCTCCTGGTCCTAATCTCTGAAGCAGCAGAAAACAAGCTTTCTCCATCCTCAGTATGACATCCCTTCAAATATTTAAATAAGGCTATAATGTCACCAACCTTGTCTTCTGCGAGCTAAACTTACCAAACTCTCTAAGCCACTCCTCATAGGGTATGGGTTTCAGACCATTCACCATTTTGGCCACCCTCCTTTGGACATGCTTTAGTTTCTTCACATTCTTCTTGAATTGTGGTTATCAAACTGGACACAGTATTCCAGGTGAGGCCTGACCAAAGCAGAATAGAGTGGCACTATTGTGTACTTTCCTAGACACTACTATTGATGCAGCCTAGGATTGCATTGGCTTTCTTAGCTGCTGTATCACATTGCTGAGATGTTCAGCCTGTGGCCCACTGAGACTCCTAGATCATATGTACATATACTGCTATCAGGCTAGGTGTCACTCACCTTATATCTGCTCATTTCATTTTTACTGCCCAAGTGTTGTATCCTACATTTCTTCCCATTGAGATTCATTTTGTTACTTTTGACTCAGCTCTCTAATCAGCTAAGGTCAATTTGAATTCTGATCCTGGCCCCCCCCCCCCCCAATTTACTTTCATCTGCAGATTTAATAAGTATGCCCTCTTGAATCATCATCCAAGTCATTGATAAAGATGTTGAATAGCACGGGGCCAGGACAGAACCCTTCTAGTCACTTCCCTCCAGGACGTGAAGGAGCCATTGTTGAGTACCCGTTGGATATTGCTCAATTAACAGCTGAGAGAGGTTGTTGCAGATGTTCTATGTTATCATGACAGTCCTCAGCTTTGCAGCCCCTGTATAAAGTTGAATAATTGTGTGTCATCAAGTTCTGCTGCAGTCCAGGTCTGATTGAGAAATATAAAGGTTAAGTAAAAGGCTTTCACAATCAGCATCCATTGTTTTTTGTGGGTTTTTGAGCTATGAGGCCATGTTCTAGAAGAATTTATTCCTGACATTTCGCCAACAGCTGTGGCTGGCATCAAGAGAGAAATACTGTAGACTGGGTCAGCCAGAAAAATCAGCAGTAGCAGAAGACATTATAAACCATCCTGGCCATAAAATGCTATTTGAAAACACTGAAATTCTGGACCATGCCCGCATCTATCAGGTCAAGAATACACAGGGAAGCCATTGAAGTCCACAAACACCTAGACAACTTCAACAGGAAAGAAGAAACCTGAAAGTAAACCAAGTTTGGCTGCCAGTCCTGAAAAATACCAAAATCAAGACCCAGAAAATGCAAATAAAAACCACTCAGGGTGGGGTGGGGAGACGATGGTTCATTAATTAATTAGACATCCTGAGGCCTTGCCATTCAACAGCAGACCAACACAGAGATTAACATGTAAATCACTTCCTCTCAACCAACAGTATGTATAACCCAATCTTTTCCATGCCAGCATTCTCTGAAGATGTCAGACATAGCTGTTGGTGATATATCAGAAATAAACTCTTATAGTACATGGCCTCATAGCCCAAAAAATCCCCAAAAAACTAATATAAAGGTTGTTAAAGGTTGTTAAAGCACTTTCACAAAAGCTGGTTTTGACTCACACACCCTAGAATGCTGTATACTGAAAGATTAGTTGTTGAAATATCCCTTTCCAAACTTCTCTTCATCAGCCTTGTGTTGAAGCGATGACACAGAGAGATTCATAACCTCATTCATTCTAATAAGAAGCTGTTCTTTCACTTTTATGAAGACTATCAACATGTCACACCGCAGAACACAGACATTTTAAGGAAAGCTTCTCCTAAATTTTTGCTGGTATTCTTAAACTGTAGTCTTGTGTATACATAGTGGGATCAGGCTGCACTGAATTCACTGGAGTTTGATTAGAAGCAGGCATGTATTGTATAGCATTGTACTTCCAGTATGTCTCTGGCTTTTCTTCGCTAACGAAGATTCAGGAAGGACTCATCTCATGCTTTCTACAAGCACACTGATGACTAAAAAGGTCGATCCGAGATAAACAAGCCCGGTTACAGAAAGCACAGAAGAAAGTCTCCTTGGGTGATGTTTCCAAGTTGTGGTTCTTTCTGCGTTGTCATTTCTCCTCAAGACTCGTTCAGCGTGAGTTCTCAAAAGAGGCTGCAGCATTGTGGATAGTGCGTCTTCATGCCTCCCGATATGAGGCCAGGGCAGACCATTGTTGGTGATCGATTTGGCCGAGCTTGAGATGTTGTTTCAGGGAGTCCTTGTATCTCTTCTTTGGGCCGCCCCTCTTACACTGACCTGTGGTGAGTTCACCGTAGAGTACTATTTTTGGGAGGCAGTGGTCCTCCATCCTAGAAACGTGACCTGCCCAGCACAGCTACGTTTTCAATAGCATGGCCTCAATGTTGGTGATCCCTGCTTGCTCCAGGACAGCAACATTCATCACATAGTCAGTCCAGTGTATGTTTAGGATTGTGCGCAGACAGCGCTGATAAAAGCGTTCGAGGAGTCGTAGATGTTGGCGATAAATGACCCATGTTTCAGACCCGTAGAAGAGAATAGACAGTACAATGGCTCTGTACACACTGGTTTTTGTGCTTCGCCTCAGGTGTTTGTTACTCCAGACTCTTTTGTGAAGCCTTCTGAATGCACTATATGCCTTTGCTAATCTGTGATCGATCTCTTTATTGATCTTGGCGTCTGAGGAGATGATACTTCCCAGGTAGTGAACTGCTGGACGTACGTAAGCACAGATTTGCCTATGGTGACATGGGAATGATAGTTCTCTTCCTGTGGTGCAGGCTGGTAGAGAACTTCCGTTTTGTTCAGGCTGACTTCCAGCCCAAACAGCTCTGCAGCTGTTGCAAAGGAGGATGTTAGGCGCTGCAGAGCTACTTCTGTATGGGCAACAAGGGCAGCATCATCAGCAAAAAGTAGCTCATGGACTAGATAGTTTAGTGTCTTCGTGCAAGCCTTCAGACGGCTTATGTTAAACAAGCTACCATCAGTATGTTAACGTATATAGATGCCGTCTTCTTTGAGGTCTGCCGTAGCCCTTTGAACCATCATGCTGAAGGTTGGAAATAGAGTTGGAGCAAGAACACAACCTTGTTTCACATCATTAGTTATTAGAAAGGGCTCTGAGAGAGCATCATCATATCTGACTTGACTGTGCTGGCCCTCATGTAGCAAGATAATCATTTTGAGGAATTTGAGGGGACATTCTAGTCGTTCCAGGATCTGCCACAGACCTTTTCTACTCACAGTGTCGAAGGCTTTGGTAAGGTCGACAAATGTTACATAGAGTTCTTTTTTCTGCTCTCTACATTTCTCTTGCAGTTATCTAAGAGCAAACACCATACCTGTAGTGCTCCTATTAGCTCTGAAGCTGCATTGGCTTTTAGGGAGAAGTTCTTCTGCAATAGCAGGAACTAATCTGTTCAGGAGTATCCTTGCAAGGATTTTTTCAGCAATGGAGAGCAGTGTTATACCTCGATAGTTTGAGCTCTTTTTTTCTTATACAGGGTAATGATAACTGCATCTCGGAGATCTGATGGCAGTTCACCTTTTCCCCAGCAACTCACTGGAATTTAGCATGGAGTACATGACCTCCGTGTTTCCAAGCTTCAGGTGGGATTCCATCAATCCCGGCTGCCTTGCCATTTTTCATCTGCTGTATGGCCTTAATGGTCTCTTCCAAAGTGGGAGCCATGTCCAGTTCATTTTTCATTGGTTGTTGTATCATATGTTGGATAGCTGAGCCTTGGACTACTTGGTTGGCACTGAAGAGGCTTTGGAAATGTTCAGCCCATCGATTCAGGATGGAGGCTTTGCCTGTGATTAGTGTTTGACTATTTGTACTATATAAGTAGCTTTGGACCTGATAAGTAGGTCCAAACAGCTTTAAGAGCTTCGTAGAATCCTCTGGAATCACCCAGATCTGCACAACGTTGTGTCTTTTCTGCTAAATTGATCCACCGCTTGTTCTGAATGTCTCGGAGTTTTTGTTGGAGTTTACAACATGCAAGACGGAAGGCTGCTTTTCTTACATGGCAAGGTGGCTGAGTGAGGTGTGCCTGATGAGCAGTTCTCTTCTTTGCCAAAAGCTCCTGGATCTCTTTGTTGTTTTCATCAAACCAATCTCGGTTTTTCTTGTGGGAGAACCCGAGGGATTCTTCCTCAGACTGCAGGATACTGTTTTTAACATGTTGCCAAACCACAGCAGGAGAAGAAGCTATAGGATGGTCTTCAAGTTTTGATTGCAGATTTGCCTGGAAGTTGTCTCATAGCAGCTTGTTGAAGATTGTTGACTTGGAGTCTCCTCTTTAAGATGCCACCTCTCTTAGGTTTGAGCTTAAGATGAAGATTTAGTTTGCATTTTATGAGGTGATGATCTGTTTGACATTTTGCACTGGTCATCACTCGAGTATCATGGACATCACGAATGTCTCTGTGGTGCACTAGAACTTAGTCAATGAGGTGCCAGTGTTTGGATCGGGGATGCATCCAGGTTGTCTTCAAGCTATCAGTGTTGTAATAGTCAGCTGCTGTTCTGCACAAAACTCTAGCAGGAGGCATCCATTATCATTACAGTTTCCAACCCCATGCTTGCCTAGAACACCTTTCCAGGCTTCGAAGTTTTTTCCTACTCTGGCATTGAAGTCACCAAGGATAATGATTTTATCTTCTGCAGGGACTTTTTGTATGAGGTAGCATAGGTCTGAGTAGAATTTGTCTTTCTCCACAGGGTCAGCTTGCATAGTTGGGGCATGGAGAACAACATGAGGGAGGCGTAAGGAGATAATGTGATCAGAGTGACCTGTTGGCAGGGTTTCGAGTTTGGAGGCAATGGAGTTTTTAATCATAAAGCCTACTCCTGAAAGATGGTTTTCAGTTTTTGGTTTGCCAGACCAGTAGAGTGTATAGCCAGCACCGTGTTCTTTAAGGCTGCCTTCCTCATGGAGATGAACTTCACTAAGAGCTGCAATGTCAATATGAAGTTGTGATAGTTCATGGGCTATTAGAGCAGAACGACACTCAGGACGCCCACTATGTGCAGAATCTTGCATGGTTCTGATGTTTCAGCATGCAAGTGTCAGTCTGTTTGCACCTTTGGAGGCCGATGTGTGCCTTTGTATCTTTGTTTTTGTTGGACCGCATCAGAAGATGCCCGTTGACCGCAGCTCACCAACCAGATAGATGGAGATGAGCTTTCTTTAGGCAACCTTTTCTAGGCCCCTCTCCATACGGAGCAAGCAGTGCTCTCCTTAAAAGGCTGCTTGGTCATTCAGGATGCTGCCGAACAAGACTGTCATCTCCCGGTCAGTCTCGAGTGACCAAAGTCCTGAACTGCCTGCATGCAGGGTTGGGTCTGCGGCTTCCAGTGCATCTTTTCACCTGCCGTTTCGTCCCTCACCTATCGCTACAGGACTTTTTTGGGGGGGAGGGGAACGGATCGGATCAGATGTGTCTTTTGAGCCTGTGCAATGGATTTTTCTGGTAGTGCACAGCATGCACAGAACTGGCCTCACCCTTTAAACCAGAGGTTCATCTGCCGGGCCAAGCAAGCAAGGATGGTGGCAGCGAGATCCTCAGGTCATAAGTTTGATTAGAGTTTCCTTCTCTTAGATGGTTTACCTTACAGGGTTAGACGAGCACCATCTGCCCTGGTTTGGGATTGGAGTTTTCCTTCTCCTAGGATGGTTGCCATAAGGCTAAAGAGCTCATCCTGCCCTTTGACGCTCTTAGTCAGACCCTTCGGTTGTGACCTGTCTAGCATGGGAGGCCCTACCGGTGGCTGTTTATGGCACCGCCAGCATAGCTCACAGCTTCATTAGGGTACGCAAGCCTCTCCCCCACGACAAGGGGGCGTCAATGGAGAGGCTTCCAGTATGTAATTAATTACAGTAGGAAATCCAGACAGTCTTTATTAAATACAATGTGTATTTGCACACAGCAGCAAATTATTGAAGTACACAGCAATTTTACACTGACAGAGAGTCAAACTCTGCCTTTTGTTTGAACAACACAAGAGATATTTTATTGTCTTGTATGATGAGGTTTAAACAATCCTCTAAACAATCATCACAGTTAAACAAAGTCCCAAATCAGAGACTATAAACTACTGATGGGCTGAGCAACCACAAGATTAGGTTGCATAGTTAACTTCTGACAAACATAACGAGTTGCTCTAAAAATATATTTGTGTAGTGTTTGTTTGCTTGTTCATGTAATAATTATCTTTTGCCTTTCTGGGAGATAGGAGAAGGAAGACAGAATGCAAGAAATAGAAAAGAAGGACAAAAGTATGAACAAGGTGACAGGCAAGATGGAGAAAAGTTTACAGCCCTGTTAATGCAGCTCAGAGGTTCTTCAGTGTTCATCTTTAGTTTGCCAGTTTGACTTTTGATGATAATCTATTACAAAACAGGGAGATGTCTAGAGCCAGCATGGCGTAATGGTTTGAATATTGGTCTGCAGGGCTCAGCCATGAAACCCCTTGAGAAAGTCACGCTCTCTCAGCCTCAGAGGATGGCAGTGGCAAACCTCCTCTGAACAAATCTTGCCAAGATTATATGACCATGTCTCTAATTATAGTTTCACCTTAGGGTCACCATAAATCAGAAATTACTAGAAGTCACACAACAGCAACCAAAGGAAAGAATATCAAGTATTTTTGCCTGATAGAGGTAGCAATGTATAGTATAACTCATTATCTATCAATTACATGTGAAGAACATTTATTCTCTTTTGGGCCTTTTTTCATAAGTATTTGCTGCATCCCTGCTAATTCTTATATTTAATAGTTCCTAGATGACTGTAATTCAGAGTACTGTGAAAAATAAGCTGTTGGACTGAAATTCACTCGAATTTCAGGTAGCAGAATTACTGTAGCTAACTTCCATGACTAGTTAATATGTCAGCTATAATCTTTTTCAAGACTTTTATTTAAATTCCAAATTCATCAATATTAATCCATTTTTGTCTGTTACAGGCTTAAAATATATCTTTTATGTTTACTTGGCAATTGGTGTGTTTATGAATTGATATACAACTTTTTGGCATGGCTTACATTCATATTATATTGTTAATTGAATGTTGTAATAATAGTTTTAGCCAGCATTACTGACAAAATCTTGTATCATTTCAGCATTATTCCTAGGAAGTGCTGCCAAATTCCCAAACATTCACAAAATGATTGGACAAATTGATGCACAGAAAATCTGTATACCTTGTATTTCTTGAAAGAATGATTATTTTCTGAAATAGCTGTCAATCTAATTTTAGGAATCAGTCTAATTTTAGGAATGACTGTCTTTCAAATATCTTGTTTTCAAATCCTTTCTGATTAAAATGCAATAAATCTATTAGTATGCTTATGAAGATTTATGATTATGTATTTTATGATTAGGTAGCAGGAAACTGCTACCTGTATAAAGAATTGCTGTCCATCTTGAAATGACTGGAGCAAAGTCATCAAAAGAGCCAAGTTGCATTGTTAATTTATATTTAGTTGCTTAAGCAGTTTGATTAACAATTTTTTTAAAAAAAAAAACCAACCCAACAACAGCCCACTTTTGATCAATTTGAAAAATAAGGGTTAGTACATATGAGGGCTGGAGAGGGAGATCCCAAGGGTTTGGAATCAGTGAGTTCTCCAAGCAATACAGATAATCGGTTTTTAAAATCCCCAACAGCTAGCAACCAGTACCTCAGAAAAGGAACAGAGATCCCTAAATGTTAAGCCCATACCCACAAAGCACAGGGTTGTTGAATGTAGAGGGAATATGATGATGATGTGCCTTTGACAGCATTTCTTGACCACCCCCACCCCCTAACCAATAAAAACCTATGACAGAAGATTGGAAAGAGAAACAACTAAATTGTAATATATCCACAAACTCTAACCCATCAACAGTGAACAAAAGCAATGACTTCCTGGTGCGCTACACATACTGTTAACACTGCTTAACACTCCAGTGTCAATAGGCTACTCTTAGCCAATCTTTACATCTCCTTTCTGATCCCCAGCCTGCCCACACCACACTCCAAAACTCCCACCACTGTTCATATGGTCATCCACCCAGCCTGCCTTGGGTAACATCTTTCCTCCTACCATTGTCCCTTAACAACTATAGTTAAAACTGAACTTGTCCCCTCATCACCATACCCACAAGTTTTGTATTTCTGTGGGTATTCATAGTCTGATTATAAAGATCCTTCCTGAGCATGAATTCATTCCATACATCAGAGGAAGCAGACCAAGATCCAAAACACACCATGGAAATAATCCAGTTTGAGACTGCTTTAACTGCCCCAGCTCAGTGCTAGGAAATCCTGGGAATTGTAGTTTATTGTGGCACCAGAGCTATCTGACAGTGAAGGCTAAATATCTCACAGAACTACAGTTCCCTGAATTTCCCAGCTTTGAGCCAGGGCAGTGAAAGCTGTCTCAAACTGGATTCTTTCTGTAGTGTGTTTTGGATCCTTGTCTATAAAAGCTTATGCTACAACTTCTTTCCCTCATTTACTCTCAAAGGTGCTACAAGAGCCATTTGCATATGGATATGTTCCAGAATAACATGACCATGTCTCTAAATTCTATGACCTTCACTGGTGAGGAATGAGGATGTAAATCTCTCCTTGTTTTGTTCCTGCATACAAGAATGAATAGTTTCTGCCATTTTCTCCTTGGTTTGCCAGAATGCAGGGATTTTGAACTTTGTTTATACTTTGGGACGTAAGCTGTGGAAATGCCTGTGAAATTACACATGGTTTTCCTGCACGGAAAGATAATTGGAGTCAGAAAACATGTATTTTGCATCAAATACACTGATTTATAAATAAAAATATTATGTTTTTTTCTTCACAGAAAGTACATGCCACAACCCACCAGTGGTTTTTCTGTGCAGGAATATGTTTCTGTAAATTTTGCTTTTCTGCCTTTCATGAGAGAGAAGACCCAATAATGTATTTTAAATGTCTGCCATGGAAATTGATGCAAAAGAAGAGTCTGGAGGAATTTTACCAGATGCTCTTCATCATTCATTGCTTCTGACTGGCTTAATCTTTATGTATGCTGAGCTCAGAGGGAAACTGAAACTGTACCATGCTGTAGTTAGACATACGGCTATAAACTATGTATTCCCTTTGGTTTGGTTCATGCCAGCTATATGAAGTGGCATTTCTTTTTCTCTTCTGCCTGGAGGAAAGCTCTGGAAGGTGGCCATATACCACAGCAGTGCAAGGAAGGGAACATCAGGAAAAAAAATTGCATGTTTGTTTAAAAGGCTGTTGGCTCAGTCTCCAGTTTGGTCAAGGGATTCATTCTGCCGTGGTTTTTCTGCTCCAAACTGGTTTAATGGAGCCTCCTTTGGCCTGTTCTTTCCTGATGGCATGTTCTGGAACGTTTATACTTGGTCTTTATAAAAGCTTAAAAATAAAATGAGTTGGGAAGGTGGCCTGTTGATTGCCTTTTGGCATTGCCACACAGGAGACATGGCTTTCTCTTTTGGAAACTTGGTGGAGAATCCAGTAACTGCTTAAAAGTGAGTCTAATTCTGTGAGCCAATCTGAAACTTGGAAAATAGCCTCTATCTCCCAACAATAGTTTTGTGTGTGCAGCCTTGGAAAAGAGCCCCTAAACAAAACGAGTGATGATCTTTTTTATGCAAGGATTGCTTCCTCAGACTGCATCCTTGACGTCTCTTGCTGGAAAGGCAAAAGCCACCCTCCAAAATTGATTTTGACCCTTTAGCAGTAGTTGTCAAAAACTAGAGTCCTTCAAAGGCAGGAAGGTAAGGCAGGAAGTCTTCTTCAAATGGATTATATGCTCAAAGGAGAATGACATCTTCCCTGGAGTGAGAACTACTGACCATCCAAACTGTGTCATCCTGTCTGAATCCAGAGAACTTAAGCAGCATCTATATGTAACATGGACATGGTGCCATCTATATTACATTGTGATTATGGCAAGGAAGCCTTGTGCATTCATTGTCTGCACTGGTGTGGTGGCATAGAATGTTAATCAGGAGTTCAAGCAATCCAAAATACATCTTCAGTGAGTGAAGAGAAAATTCTAACTTTATCCTGGAGTAAGACCTCACACAGAGTGGCTGGAAAACAAAGAGACAGTCCAAGGACCCATGCCTTCAATAGCATCAGTAGAACATTTGAATATGTGCATAATGAATGTTCACAGAGTTTGTCCATTGGTCAATTACAGGATGTTAGCTTTTCAGGGAGAGTAAACACTGATGCTTTCTCTCTGCATCTTTTCCTCATTTTCATTAGGATGTTGCTTGCTTGCTTGCTTGCTTACTGTATTTATACCCGCTCTTCAACCAGAAAGGTTCTCGGAGCAGCTTACAGATAGTTAATTACACATGTTGTTTGTTGTTATTTTTACACACACAACAGTGTTTTGTGTAAAATGTAGGCTGTTAAAGAAAGTTAAACAATATATTCCATAGGAAAATATTTTTTCACAATTTCTGCAAGACTAAAGAAATGCCCAAGTCATCAGAAAAGTGCAAAAATTCTTGTAATCCCATCCAGTGATGACATCATTTTTTGAAATATTTTGCTCTCATTTATCAGAATGAAAGAGATAAGATTTACATTGGTGTGTGTGTTGTACACTTTATAAACAAAGACTGGGTGTGCTCCATGGCCTCTGTACACACATGCATCTAGTCCTCTGGGAAATTAAGAGAGGGAGAAGTCCTGGAGTTTTGCTGTGCAGTGTGCCTGGCTTCTGTTTAAAGTTTTTAAAACACCCCTGCTGTCTCCACCAGTCTCTGTTTCCAGGGGCATATGGAGAGAATGGTGTGCGAGCATGTAGATGGGTGTAGAGAGAGAGAAGACATGTAAAGACAACAAATCGATCCCCTTTTAATTATTTTCCCAGTAGGTTTCTCCCCTACATAGCCTTTTTTTTAAAAATAGATTTTGAGTACTGTATGTTGGAGCTTTTCCTCCATTTCCAGTGAAACCAGCAACTTCTGTGAAATGTTTGAAAATTAAAGCGGAAAGGGCAGATTGTTTCTTTTTGAGCAATGGATAAGCAGTGTGTTGAGAGTGGACCAGCCTAGTAACCAAACATTAAAAGTGAAGGAAAGCAAGTTGATGAAAGGGTGCATAACAGGCAGCAGAGTCAGAAAAAAAAGGAACAAGCCCAGAAGACTTGGTGGAGAATGGGAGTGTTAAGAAGAGAGTAAGAGCAGGAAGGAAATGAAGGGGGAAAGGGAACTGGCGAGTGAAGGTCTGTGGAAGCTTATCATAGGGAAATACCTGCTAATGTTTCACAGATGAAAATAGAGACTGTTGTTATAATTGTCCCATTCTTAGTCATGTGGGCTGGATGGCCAACTGTCAGGAGTGCTTTGACTGTATATTTCTCATGGTGGAGGATTGGACTGAATAGGCCTTTGAGTCTCTTCCAACTCTATGATTCTATGTTTCTGTGAGTTTCACATAGCCTGCATAATATGTGTTGGTCTTTTCTACCTTCTATCTGCTAAACTGGCCCATAATAATTTTCTTTAAAATGTAAGGAAAATAAATTAAAGATATTTCACACAATAGAATTTTTAGGCTCGCCATAGTAATCCAAGACTGTGAATAGTTGTGGCAGGATCAGAGATTGGTAAATGGCACTCAGTTAGGAGTTAGGTCTTCATAGAGTTCCTAGGGTTGAAGCCTGGAGCCTAAGAGGGCATATTCTGCCAGTTTTGACTTCAGCTGTTATTGCAGCATTGTGACTTGGTAATTCTGAAGGGGCAATAATGGGCTAAATGTTGTGTTTTTATGTGTGTGTTTGGAAAGAGAATGGGAATTTCACATATTGGTTTAAATTAACAAGCCAATTATTTGATTGTGGGCTTCGAGCTAAATCTGCAAAACAAGCATGTGAAGTTTAAAAATATTCGGTAATTTTTCCAGACTGTCACTGTATGTGTCCGTGCACTTGTAAAGAACCCAAATAATCACATTTTAAAGATGCAAGTTCCTCTTCAGCATACCGGTAAATAAAACTGAAAGGCTCCTGAAATCTGGCTTCTAGACTTTCTGCAGATGTTTTGGTTACATCACGTTTAGTCAGTTGCAACATGCTCTGTGTGGGGCTACCCTTGAAGAACATCCAGAAACTTCAGTTGGTACAAAATGTAGCAGCTAGGCTGCCAACTAGTACTCAGTATCATGGTCACATGGCTCCAATACCAAAAGGTCTGCCTGGATGCCAGTTATTTTCCAGGCTCAATTCAAGGTGTTAGCTTTAACCCTTTCAGATTATAAACAGCCTAGGGTCTGGCTCTCTGTCTCCTTTTAAACCTTCTTACTTGTCAGGCACATGGGAGAGAGTTGTCTCCTGTGTCACTCCCTAAGTCTAGAATGTACTGTCTCTAGAATTTCTGAGGCAAGCTGTGGAATAAATTCTGTGTTCAGAAAGTGCCTCACAACACATATTTTAACATTCACTTCTAAATGGTTTAATGGTTTTTGTTATTTGTTTTCCCTGTGGTTATAGTTCAGCTTTCAATTTTGTGTGTGTTAACACCTTGTGGTAGGTTTTGGAAAGGTGGCATGGAAATACTTGCAAGTAAAATAAAATAAATAAGAAGTAGGTTCATGTAGAGATCCAAGCCAGTGTTCTCTATCCAACTGCATCCTGTCAGATGCTCCCTGGGAGCTGAGCTGGAGGGCATGCTGGCAGTAGGGATTTTGTTGATTGACTCTAGCATCTGGTAAAAATTGAGAGCATCACATGAACAAGATTTGGCTCAGTCTTTCCTAGGGCCCCGGCTGACTAAATTCACTGGTTTTCTAGCCTGTGTGCTTGCAGAAAAAAACAAAACATGCTTGCCATGCTTCACAAATGCAAGTATGCATTTCTCCCTTATACAGAAATTGAATAACAGCTGTTTAGGAATATCTGTCTCTCACACTGCCCACTTTTGATTTCTAACAGTTTAATATATTTATCAAGCACTCACATGAGATACCATGCAGAAGACATTTTAATATAAAAATTCTCTTGTCCTGAATTTACAATCTCAAACAGGCAAAAGATAGTGGTTTTTTTCCAATCTGATTAATAGAATACAGTGGGAGGCATTGAATCCAAAAGAGAAGTTATTGGCAAAGTAAAGTATGTAAGAAAGAATTAAGTTCTGAGCAGCAAAGATAGGAAAGAAGCTATGCACAATTTGAAGGTAAGGGAGAAGAGCTGGTTCCGTAGTTGCAATAGCTGTTAGGACATGCAGTCCAACAACATCTGTAGGATCTCATGAAGCATAAGTGTCACTATATCATATGTGAATATGGAACCTGACACTCAAGTATGAATTAACTCTTTTTTGTAATGGGATAAGAAAGTATATGGAGAAAAGAGGAGAAGGCTCCAGTGTGCTCTGCAAGGTTTAAAGCAGGGCAAGATGCATTGTTCTATAATTGAATGCAGAAGATCCCAGGGTCAATTTCCTGGCATCTCCAGTTAAAAGGATTAGGTAGCACACGATGAGAACCACTACAGTTTGGTATACCACTTCCATCAGTGTGGAGACTATGGCCCCTAGACAATATAAACCAGCATGGGTAAGGAAATTTTATGTTAGACTTCGTCTGCCCAGTGACTTCTAATTTGTTTTCAGAAAGTCTTGAGAATAAGAATAGCCACTGCTTAGCTTGTTGGGAAGATTTATTTTCAGGTGTGGCCACTGGCTGCAAACAGATTGCTTAGAAGGATCACTGAGATTATGATGGAAAATGAATCCTATTTAAAGGATGGGTTTAACACAATTCCATAAATAGCTGTGCTGTCGAGCTGTAGTGTACTTTCTCTATAATTTTATATAGCTGTTTTGTATATTTGAAAAGCTAACACAAGCAAAGGCAAAATGGCCAAGGCTGCAAGATGTGCTTCAGGAAAGGATGACAACACCTCCCTGTTTTCTAGTGAGTCTGTCTCAAAGTGGATCTTTTTCAGTGATACCTCTTCACCAGATGTTGTTCGCATGGATGGTTCGGAGGGCCAGGGAAAGAACAGAGTTTAAAAGTAATGATGCTGAGGATAATCTGCCTGCATAAATGAAGAATCAGGAAATAACATTGCATTGCAAGGGCATCAGGAGGCAAGACTGAACAAACTAAAATTAGATGTTCAGAAACCAAAAACTGCCTAGCCTATTCCAGTTTCTTATTGTGCATGGTGCAATATTTAGAAGTTTAGTTCTAATTTATTGAAGTGCATATTTATTTCTCTGTGTGCACTTACCATATCTACTAACCCACAAAGCCCATTCACCACTTTTTAAAAACATCTCTTTCTCTTTCCCTGTTAGATATACACTGACACAGAGACACACACCCCAATCATGATTGGCAAAGATAGAGTTATTTTGCCTCCATCTTCTCTCTTGATCTTGAACTCTGGTTAGTGGCCCCTGGAGGCACTTTGCAGATGTTTCTGTTTGCAAGCCAGTGGGAACTTCATGAGCAGTCTTTCCTTGCCTTCTAGCAGCAAATGTCAGTCTGGCATAAGCGCTCATCTGGCGAAAGGTTTCTGGAGTTGTGAGCTTAAGGTCTAACGGGTCAAGCAGCTCAGCGGATAATTTGCTGACACAGTGCTGAGCCAAAGTCCCATTATGCAGCGCTGTGTGAGAACTTTATTTTCTTCTTCACAATCCTGATAAAATGTAGCTGCTGGATACAGTGGCTATAATGTGTGTCTCTCTGTGAGTGTGTTTATGTAGAACTTTATTTTTATTTTGTCAGCAAGGCTAAGTCTAGCATGGTTTCTGCTTTGGGCAGGCATACAAATACACATGCCACTCTGCCAGCAATGACTCACCCCCAGACTGTTTCACATAACTTGAAACAGTACAGACATGCTACTTATTATTAGCAAAGCGCGTGTCATTATAACATACACAGTGTGTGTGGAGGGAGAGCTTGTATTTCACACTCCAGGCTCCCTGGGATTCCTGGGATATAGTGTGTGTATGTCTGTATATGTGTCTGTGGGTGTGTTTATGCAGAATTTTATTTTTATTTTCTCAGCAAGGCTGCGTCTTGCATGGTTTCTGCCCTGGGCAGGGATACAAATACACATGCCACTCTGCCAGCAGTGACTCACCCACAGAGAGTCAGTGCCAGTGGAGGCTGGGCCACCAAGTATGAGGTATGGTGAGCTAAGCTTTGCTCTTACCGCAGTGTATTTCCCAACTAATTCCAGCATCGCAGATCCTCCTCCCTCCATAGCAGTGAATAACAACCATGGCCATATGGAAGGGGGAGTAAAGGATGACACAGTAGGTGAAAATTATATTACCCGTAGTGATCACTAGTGGTGAGAAGTAGGATTTCCCTATCACCACTCTACTTCCATTTTACCATTGTCTGTCCATCATGGTCTCCATATGGGACACATCTCATAGAATCATAGAATCAAAGAGTTGGAAGAGACCACAAGGACCATCCAGTCCAACCCCCTGCCATGCAGGAACTCCCAATCAAAGCATCCCCGAAAGATGACCATCCAGCCTCTGCTTAAAGACCTCCAAGGAAGGAGACACCACTACACTCCGAGGGAGTGTGTTCCACTGTCGAACAGCCCTTACTGTCAGGAAGTTCCTCCTAATGTTGAGGTGGAATCTCTTTTCCTGCAGTTTGCATCCATTGTTCCGCGTTCTAGTCTCTGAAGCAGCAGAAAATAAGCTTTCTCCCTCCTATATGACATCCCTTCAAATATTTAAACAGGGCTATCATATCACCTCTTTACCTTGCCTTCTTCAGGCTAAACATCCCCAGCTCCCTAAGGTATTCCTCATAGGGCACAGTTTCCAGACCCTTGACCATCTTAGTTGCCCTCCTTTGGACACGATCCAGTTTCTCCACATCTTTTTTGAATTGTGGTGCCCAGAACCGGACACAGTATTCCAGGTGGGGCCTGATCAAAGCAGAATAGAGTGGCACTATTGCTTCCCTTGATCTCTGTGAAATGAGCATCTCCACCCCGCATTTCACTTCTTGGTGACTAGCTAGAGCATTATGAAAACTGTCCATGTGTGTGTGTATGTGTTGGGAGGGGGTCTTCTTTACCGTATATACTCATCTATAAGTTGAGAAATTTATGCCCAAAAATTGACCCCCAAATTTTAGGTCAACTTATTTGAGCAGCGCTTTCAGATCTCCCCATGCAGTCGAGAGAACAGTTTCTTTCTCTCTTGAGCCATACAGAAAGAGTCCTAGGTGATTGATTGCTTTTCTCCCGCCTGTGCTGCCCCTCTCTGGGGAGTGAAGGATGAAACGAAAGCTGAAATGCTGAAGCAAAAATGCCTTGGTTAGAGTTCTTCATGCCGTGCGCATACACACATACACTAATAGCATCACTGATTTTTATTGTTAAAATTGTTATTGTGATCATTTGCAACAGCATTTGCAACTTCTTATGGTATTTAGATGAATTATTTCTTTATGATAGGATTTGCCAGCTTGGATCCAGATTGGGTCTCCTGTAACCTTAATGCTTAACAGACCTTGGAGCAGATCCTCTTCCAGCACAGCTATTTCCTCATTAATGGAGGGAGGGCATGGGAAAGCACCATCTCATTTGGTTTATATCTCACCTTTCTCCCCAAATGGGTCTCAAGGCAACTTCTTTATGCTGTATATAGGGACACATAACACTACTGATGTTATTTCTGTGCACCCAGTGACAAGAACACAGTTCGCACTTCTCTGGCAAGACAGTATCCATGTTCGGAGAGGATGGCTCCAGCTGAAAGTTGGGGCTTGGAAGGTGAGGGAGGACAAATACCTTCATCCTGCTTAATGGAACTTTAAGGTATCTTGTCCTGCTCCAAGATCTGTTAAGGATTAAAGTTGTCATATGAGCTCTATCCTGGATCCAGTCTGGCATCCCTACTCTATGAAAATGACTGGTTTGAACTAGATAAAAATCATTGTTAAGAAAAGTACTGTTAATCCTGTTTCTGATCTTTTGAAATTTTTCTCTGAATTGCATCATTGTACTTAAACTGAAGGTATCTAAGTTATGTTGCTTGTTAGCAGTATGTTAATTTTTAATTTTCTTTATTCTGCGTGCATGTTATTGTGGAATTATTGTTATATTACAATCAGTATGATATTGCTTGTAAGTTAGACTGCTTTTCTAATCCTCAAATTGATGCCCATGTTCTTACTTTTTCTAGTGAACCCTTGAGGAAAGATGGAGAAAATTGTGCTCTCTTGTCTGTGACTTCTGGCATTGTATTACCCTTTTTAGGAGGAGATTTCTGAGTTGGTTTGCTCCTCTCTTCTAGGATGCATGTCCAGGAAACAAAATGATTCTTTTTAAAAGTCATCCTATTAAAGTAACACATTGCAGGCGAGCCAAGCACATTTTTTTCTATCTTCATTATATCTTCAGTTCCTAGGTAAAGAATATTATTTTTCACAGTGTGAAGATGTAACAAGGAAAATATTTGGGCAGTGGTAAACTCATGTTGGATATTCTATTACTCAATGTATGCCCTTCTTCCTAGTGGAGCTTTCTGATGTATATGCTTTTGTGTTCATAGATCCTAAAGCAGCTGAAACAGAAGATGAAATCTCTGCTGAGTGGGAGATTAAAACAATCACCAGTGCACTGAAAACATACTTACGGTGAGTGAGGAAGTTCTTCTATGATCCCTGTCCCTGTGTGCCTAACTCTTTTTGGTGGGCTCTCCAGTTTTACTTTTCGGGAGCAAAGCCCTTAAACTCCCTCTCAGGATTCACTTCTCCATGTCTCCATGCTAGCACCTCAGGTAGAGCAGATCTATATTGGGTTCCCATATCTAAGCTTTAGTAAGGTGAGAGGTAAGAGGGGAGTGCTGACCATACAGAATTACCTGCCTTACCCCAAGTCAAACTACAGATGTGTCTCACTGCTTAGGATTTCAGGCAGAAGTCTATTCCAGCCCTACATGGAGAGGCCAAGGATTGAACAGAAATATCTTTTACTTCTGAACTACATTCCTTAATACAACATGTTATCCAACCACCAATTTCCACCCAGCAAATTCACCAGGTTGGCTGCTTACTATGTTTGCCCAAGCCAGGTAGCAAAAATGTGCTTGTATGAAAGAATAGATCTGGAAGAAACGGCATTTCTAGGGGGAGTTGTGGGTATGAGAGAGTACAGCAACCCCTACTTGTACTTGAGGCTATGTTGTACATTTCTTCCACTTGTATCTTGGAACTGACCAGTCAGCAAGAGATTTGGGTGCTCTTTGTTTTAACTTGCACTTCCAGGCATAATGACTGTAATCAAGAACTTTGCATGGCACTGCAGTATATCTCAATAAGTCTTGGCAGACTTGATTACGATTTAAACTTTACCCAGTTGCCAATGACACTTTGCATTTTCAAGCATGCCATTTTATAGTTTACCTTCCAGTCTTTAACTAATATACTTTCTTCTTCGTGGTCTCTGCGAATCATACAAATGGGTTCTCTGCGCCTGCACAGTCGAATTCGGAACTCTCTGGAATCACTGGGCAGAAAAGCGGCTTGCAACTTTTTGCAACTTTTTGGCGGTAGCCCCGCCCCTCCTCTATATAAGCCCTGTTCCTGCTCTTTTCCCCAGTTCCTTTTTTTCCACCGCGTAGGCTACTCGAAAGGAACAGTGTTGGAATCGCTTGGCTTGTCTCTCTTGGTTTTTCAATTTTCGGCTTGTTTGACTACTCTCCCTCGTCTGTGACTCGGCTATTGTTCTGACCTCTCGGCTTGCTCGACCTCAATTTTGGATCCTGATTTGGACTTGATGTCTCTGGCTCCATTTAAGCATTGTGCTGTTTGTGGGGCCAAGGTCCCTCACACGGACCCCCACTCTAAGTGTTTGATCTGCCTGGGCGAGGCCCACGACACCCAGAGCTGTGCCCTGTGCAGATCATTGACTCCGCAGGCGAGGAAGAACCGTGCCTCTCGGCTGAAGTCTTATCTTCTCGACCGTGCTTTGGCCCCTCAGGAGATCCTGCCTTCGACTTCGGCTCCGGCTTCGATCTCTAAGGCATCCGTTCCAGCTTCCAAGATGTCCCAGGAGAAGGTGACTGTCGTTTCCCCTGTTGGTCCCTCCAAGTCCCCCCGGGAGGCGGAGGCTCACCCCGCCGAGAAATCGGCTAAGAAGGCGGGTGAGAAGTCTAAGTCCTCCAAAAAGGACAAGCCCAGGCAGGGCAAAGAGTCGGATGAGAGTCGGAGAAAGAAGTTTAAAATTCCTTCTCAGGGCATGGCAGATGGCTCTTCCTCTCTGAAGGAACCCAGCTCCAAGGCCTCCGTCAAGAGGAAGCACTCCTCCAAGGGGGAATCCCTCCGGAAAAAGCGCTCCTCTGAGGGCGAGACCCTCCGGAAGAAAGCCCGCTCCGACTCCGACGTGGGAACCGAGCTGCCACATGCATTGACACCGAGGGATGTTCCCGCCATGGAAATTCCTGCTGTCGAAAGGCCTGCCTCCGTACCGACCACCTCCGTACCGGCAGAGGTGTCACCTCAGACCCAGGCTGTCCGTCGGGAGACATCAGTGCCGCGCAGCCTGACTCCTGCCCAGCGCTCCCACCAGCTGAGCCAGAGGTCTGGCAGGTCTCCGACTCCGATGGCCGAGACCGAGGACGAGCCGGAATACTATTACGATAGCGAGTCCGGCAGGTACTTTGTGGCAGCCGACCCGTCTACTCTGGACAGACCGCGAGGCAAGCGTTGGCGCCCACTTGATGTGTCCTCGAGAGTGGGCGAGGAGGCACCAATTTTGACACCCGTGAGAGTCGGCGAAGAGGCTTAGGCATCACGCCCCATCAGGCGGGAGGACACCGATCGTGGAGAGGCAGCAACCCAAACGGCCTACTCCCCGTCCAGCGTGGTGCTTTGTGTGGAGCCCAGCTCAGATTCAGACGTGGACTTCGAGACCGAAGGCTCGGTCCCCTCTCCCGTCGATACCGACCGAGGAAAAGGGGCCAGTTCGGCAGGCCTTTTACCAACCGGGCCCGGTGTCCCCTACCGATAATGTGCATACCTTTGGAGAGCACGTTATCAAGATGGCGAACGCCTTGGAGCTCCAAGTGTCTCGGTCCGAGGAGGAGGCCCTCGACCCTGTGGAGAGACGAGTTCAGGGCTCCGCACCAACGTTGGCAGCGATCCCATTCCTGCCGTCCTTGGAGAAGATCACCAAGAGGTCGTGGCAGAATCCGGCATCCATCCCGTCGACCTCAAGGAAGATCGACTCCATTTACAAGATCTCTCCATCATCAACAGAGTGGCTCCATTCGCACCCGCCTCAAAATTCGGCGATTTTCGAGGGGTCTCAGAAGGTCTTTACCCCGAAGACTTCCCCGTCTCCTTCAGACCAAGAGGGCAAGAAGATAGACGGGATCTCCAAGAAGATCTTCGAGGCCTCAGTTCTGGGACTGCGGGTGTCGAATTATAATGCCTGCATGGGGGCCTACATCCAGTACCTCATGGAGAGGATGTCCCCCTTGCTGGCTGACCTCCCTCAGGAGAAGGCCCCGGCTGCGAACCAGCCCAGGGAGGAGGCGCATTCAGTTGCTGGCCTTCTTATCACCTCGGCCAGACACACGGTGGACTGTTCGGCCAAGTCCATGGCTTCCAGTGTGGCCCTCTGGAGACATGCCTGGCTTCGGGCTTCGGATCTGACCCCGCAGGCGAAGGCTGCCATAGAGGACATGCCGTTCAGTGGCGAAGGGCTCTTTGCCAAAGATACCGACGAGCGGCTGAACTTCAAGTATCGCATGAAGTCAGCCGCCAAGAAGCACGGCATGTCCGCTTCCCAACAGACCTTCTCCAGGAGGCGCTTCGAGGCCCACAGACCATCCTTCGGCCAGTCACACAGGCCATTTGAGCAGGAGAGGCAGTACCGTCGCCAAGACACCAGGCAGAGGTTCTCCTCTCCTTCCTCATCTTCATCCGGTAGGCGACTTCAGTCCCGATACCGAAGGCCACTCCCGAGGAAGCCCGGATCTGACTCGGGTAAGAAGGAACAATGAAGGTCTCCAGCGTACTCCGTTGCCTCCCCTTCTCGTCCCTTCTTTTTGGACTTATTGAGGCCCTTCTATAACATCTGGGCCCAAATCACCACCGACTCCTGGGCTTTGACTATTATATCCAGGGGATATGCCCTCGAGTTCGAAGAGCTTCCCCCTACTGGAGCTCTTCTTTCTACGGACCCCTCCCCCTCCCTCCTCGACAAAGTACGCACTCTGATGGACAAAGGGGCCATCTCCCCTCTGGACCCGGACCAGGTTCACCGGGTGTTTTTTTCTAGGTACTTTACTGTACCGAAACCGGATGGAGGCCTCCGTCCCATACTGGACCTTCGGGACCTGAACAGTTTTTTGGTTTACAAGAAGTTCCGGATGGTAACTCTTGCTTCCATTTTGCCATTGTTGTCGCAGGGACTTTGGTTTGCGACGCTGGACCTCAAGGACGCCTACTTCCAGGTTGCCATTCGAGAGGGACACAGACGGTTCCTCTCCTTTGCCATCGGGACGGAGATGTACCACTACAACGTCCTGCCCTTCGGCCTGGCCACGGCACCGAGAGTCTTCACCAAGTGCATGGCTCCGGTAGTCGCCTATCTGCACCAGCGAGGGTCAAGAGTCTTCCCCTACCTAGACGATTGGCTCTTCACGGCAGACTCCAAAGAGGACCTCTGCCAAGACATCTCCTTCGCCGTCTCCCTGCTCCAGTCTCTCGGCCTGCTCCAGTCTCTCGGTCACCAGGATCAAGTTCATTGGGGCTATCCTCGACTCAGAAAGTTGCATCGCGTCTCTGCCAGAGGACCGCTTCCAGTCCCTCTCCGAGGCCGTCCGGCAATGCAGCACCAACAGACGGGTGCGGGCCCAAGAAGTCCAGGTAGCACTGGGTCACATGGCCTCGACCACCTTTGTCACCCCGTGGTCCAGGCTTCACTTCCGGCCTCTACAGTCATGGTTCCTCTCCGTCTTCGACCCGTTGGTCGACCCTGCAAGCAAGTGGCTCACGGTACCGAGGCCTGTCGCTCGGTCCCTGTCTTGGTGGCTAGACTCCCGGAACGTCTGTGCCGGCATGCCGTTCGTCTCGCCGGACACACAGGTGGTCCTCACCACGGACGCATCCATGGATGGTTGGGGAGCCCACACTATGGGCCTCACCATAAGGGACAAGTGGCAGGCGTGTCACCAAGATCTCCACATCAATGCCCTGGAGATGCTGGCTGTCGAGAAGGCCTTGAGGGCCTTCGAATCCGAGCTCCGTGGAAGGGTAGTGCAGCTCCTGACGGACAACACCACCGTCATGTACTACCTGAACAAGCAGGGCGGAACAAGATCTCCAACCTTGCTGGAGATAACGCTTCGGATTTGGCACTGGTGCATCCCGAGAAACATCTTCCTTCAGGCAGTGCATCTTCCCGGGGAAGAGAACGTCTTGGCAGACCAGCTCAGCAGGTCAGATTCGCCTCTCCACCCCGAGGCGGTCGCGGACCTCTTCTCCAGATGGGCCATCCCGCAGATAGACCTCTTCGCGTCGGAGACCAACTCACACTGCAGCCGGTTTTGCTCCCGGGATCGTTCCCGATGCTCTCTGGGGGATGCCTTCATCCACAGCTGGACGGGGGAATTCCTATATGCCTTCCCTCCGTTCCCACTCATCACGAGGGTTGTCTCCAAGATGTTGCGAGACCGGACGGACGCCATCCTGATCACCCCCTGGTGGCCCAGGCAGCCGTGGTTCCCGTCCCTTCTTCACCTGTCTCAGAACTGGTTCTTCAGGATCGAACCGAGGCCAGACCTGCTCACTCTTCAGGAGGGTCGAGTTCGGCATCCGGATATCGAGGACCTCCCTCTCGTGGCGTGGCGGCTCCGGCCTTAACGGACCTTCCGGCGGCGGTGAGGCGTGTGATCCTGGCGGCCCACAAACCCGCAACCAAGAGGTCCTACTCCTGCAAGTGGCAGAGATTCTTTCGCTTCCTGGATTCGAGAGGCCTGTCTCCATCCAGGGTGTCGACGCCAACGGTGCTGGAGTTCTTACTGACACTGGTGGAGTCGGGGCTGTGCCTTAACTCCATCAAGTGTTATTTATCTGCTATTTGTTCCCATTTCCAATTTGATGGGAAACCTTCCTTTTTCATGGACCCCTTGGTGAAGGGGTTTTTGAAGGGCTTTAACAACCTCCATCTTCCGGCCTCGGTACCGGCACCGACGTGGAGCCTTGAGGTTGTTTTGTCTCGTCTTGGTACCAAGCCCTTTGAACCCATGGCTACTACTGACCTGAGGCTGCTGACTTGGAAGACAGCCTTTTTGATAGCCATTACCTCTGCCCGCCGTGCTGGCGAGCTCTGTGCCTTACGGAAGGACCAACCTTTCCTTCGGTTCCACAAGGATAAGGTTGTCCTCCGTACCGACATTACCTTTTTGCCTAAGGTAATGTCTGCTTTCCACATGTGCCAAGACATTGTGCTCCCGACCCTGGCCCCGAACCCGACCACCGACACCGAACGTCGTTTGCACCTGTTGGACGTTCGGAGGGCTTTGGCCTTCTATTTGGACAGAACTTCGGGTTCGAGCCGCTCTGACAGACTGTTCCAGTGCTACTCAGAGCCGAAGAAGGGACTACCTGTGACTGCTCAGAGGTTTTCTAAATGGGTGGCTGGTACCATCCACCTCTGTTATGAACTGTCGGGTAGAACTCTTCCGGCCAGGGTCAGGGCACATGCAACTAGGGCGGTAGCGACATCCTCTGCTTTTTTGACTGGGGTCCCGCTGGAGGATGTCTGTAAGGCTGCTGTCTGGTCCCAACCTATGACTTTTATAAAACATTACCAGTTGGACACCAGGGCAAGGACCGATGCAGCCTTTGGCAGAGCAGTGCTACTGTCTGGTTTACACTAATGTCAAGTTCTGTACTATGCCATGTTGTGTACTATGCCATGTTGATGTTACATTGCATTGTTGTTGCATCTGACACATTGCATTAATTGTTGCACTGTTTGCCTTTTTACTTGACCTTGCTTTGCATCCAGGATTGGGTATTCTGGTGTATTTCTGACTGCACCATGTACATAGTTTACTCTTTGAGTACCTGGTTTATGTTTCTGCTCTGTGAGCAGCATTGCACTATTGTTGTTATGTTCTATGTTGGACACAAGAACCACACAAGGGTTAGTTCAATTTGACAATTTTTATTGTGGACCAATAAAGGTTTTTTGGTTCATCTTACTACTGTTGTCATGACATTCCCTCCGCCGCTTACCTAAGGTTGCTAGTCTAACCCATTTGTATGATTCGCAGAGACCACAAAGAAGAAGGACAGGTTGCTTACCTGTAACAGTATTTCTTCGAGTGGTCATCTGCGAATACATACAAATCCCGCCCTTCCTCCCCTCAGTGTCCTGCTCAACATTGTTCTGCTCCTCCGTCGCTTGCGGTGGAAACATTTTTGAACTGGGGAAAAGAGCGGGAACAGGGCTTATATAGAGGAGGGGCGGGGCTACCACCAAAAAGTTGCAAGCCGCTTTTCTGCCCAGTGATTCCAGAGAGTTCCGAATTCAACTGCACAGGCACAGAGAACCCATTTGTATGTATTCGCAGATGACCACTCGAAGAAATACTGTTACAGGTAAGCAACCTGTCCATCTCCAACACCCCCATCCACCTTCATAATATTTCAGAGGGTCCAAGAACAGGAAGGCCTTGCTTGAAATTTTACCATAAAACTGTCTTAGAGCTGTATTTTCAAGGATATAAACAGCATTGCTCCAGCACTTGAATTAACTTGCAACAATGCAGGAGTGGCTGATGTTATTCACTGGAGTTCCAGTCTAGGAAATGTGGGGAGTTGCAAAGGTCTGTGTTGTGACGTTATGCCAGAAGCTCTGTTTCATTTGGCACATGCTCAAAATAATGAAATTCATTACTATTAATCATTCAGCAATAAAGATAATGCGAAGGATTTATTTGGCAGTAGGTCATAAACCACAAACACAGTGAGGGATATCCAATCTCAGCTCCAACCTCTATCTATTTTTCTTTCTTTCTTCTGCATTTTGACAGGCCAGTCTAGAGCTGGTAGGAACTGCCCAGAGGAGCTCAGGAGAAGGTGCTGAATCTTAAGAGAGCTTTTTGTTAGCAGCAAGCATTGTGTATTGCTATGGAAAGATGTTACTGAGATTTAAATTTTAGCTAAATCTGAAGGTGAGATTCACACTCTCCCAATGCCTCTAGTCAAGGCGTGTGTGGATTCTGTTTTGGCAAGTCCTCAGGTCTTTGGTTCTTTTACTTAATATCCTACCTTTATTTACATCCCCTACAACCTTCTAGATAACTTACAATTTAAAAAGAATGCAGTATAGATAAAACATAAAAAGATTATCAAGAAAATCTAATTAACCATTAGAAAGAATTTAAAGCATAAACTAAAAAATAATTTTTAAATGTCTTTGCATGCTAATGGAAGGACAGCAAAGATGAGTCAATGTGCGACTGTGAGGGTAGTGGGACTGAGGCTGCATCCACACTGGAGAAAAGCCATACAAAACTTGCACAAGGTCAGACTAGTTGGGAATAGATCCTATGTCTTCCATTACAGGAAAAACACTGCCTTACATCATTGTAAATTTTGCATGGAATTGATTTAACTTCCATACATTACAGTGAGTATCCTTTAAGCTTATACTCTTGTTAGCAGAGAATAAATAGTTTCGTAAGAAGTGAACTTTTGCAAACATTTTGCATGCTGGTTGAAATCGGGTGATAGTCTGGCCTGGCTCTTTTCTTTTGCTTTATCACTGCCCTATTTTTGCCTGTGTTGAAATGTGATAGGATAATTTCAGCCAGTGATTCCACTTCTGCTCCTCCTTTTAATGTGCTTACTTCATGTGGTATTAGGAGAGAAAGGGTGGAGAAAATGTGTACATTCTTCCAGAGTCTCACAAACACTTCTACATTTAACTTGAGTTGTCTATGCAAAAAACCACTTTTCCCTTTTTTCAGGTGTATAATGCAATCTCATTATTAAAGTTTCCTAGGCCGCCTCTGCTATGGTTCCCTCCAGGTATTTTTTGTGCTGCAACTCCAAAAGCCCCTTACCATTAGTTTTCAGGTGGAGAATGATTGGAGTTGTAGGTCAAAAATATCTGAAGGACCACATCTCCCTGACACGCGTCTAAAATGTAATCCATTGTTTCTGTTATTGTTGGATCTATTATTATTATTATTATTATTATTATTATTAATTATCTGCTCTGTTCTTTGGTATGGTCTATTCTGTTATCATGTTTACCTGTTGCTGGCCAGCCCCAACATACGTCTGAAATATTTGATTCTCGCATGCTTTATAGTGTTAATCATCGGTCTTTTAGGGTTACTATGTTTTTTTCAGGCTGCAGAATTGTCAGTGTATGTTTTAAGTCACCAATCCATTATATGAGACTATTTATTTATTTAATGATGAAAAACTCATCAGTGTTAGGAAAGACAGGAATTAAATCCTTTCTCTTGTCAATGTGATAACATTTCTTGTTGAATACAGTTAACTGGCTGGTAGTGTTTAGCTGAGCCCTACATGATGATGAATAAATTTATCGTAATTATATATTTCCAGTGCTTATCAACCATTCTACCATGAATTTTAATTGTTGTCATTTGGTTGTGCTTTCCTCTGTATCTCAGAATGCTCCCTGGACCACTTATGATGTATCAGTTTCAAAGAAGCTTCATCAAAGCAGCAAGTAAGTAATTTGTCTCATCCTCATGAAGGAGATAAATTCCTCTGTCAGAAACATTTAGAACTTATTGGCAAAGATGAGCTTTTTCAGAAAATTCTGCAAATAGGATAGGAATTATGATGTAAGAGAACATATTAATGAAAACTTCCTACAACAGAAAAAAAGTGGGGATGTTACAGAAATGTAGGTTTTTATTAGCTTGATTTTTTGCAATATTCTGTGATTTCAGCTTGCCTCTGGTGAGAGCATCTCCATTAATTTCATTGTGGTTTCTGACTTGAGTCTACTATTTTATCATTTAGATCAGTGGTTCCCAAACTTTTTCAGGCCACTGCCCCTTTCTTCTTGGGCGACAACCGTAGGCATTGCCCCAATGGCTATTTCCTGATGTTAAGTCTAATGTTCTACTGCAAATTTAAAGCAACCAATCTTGCCCCCAACGCCTATTTCCTGATGTGAAGTCTAATGTTCTACTGCAAATTTAAAACAACCAATCTTGGTCACAGCTCCCTTTGGGAGTAGCAACTGAGCAGCTGGCTGAGTAGCGACCAAGAAGCCTCTCGCCTGTGTCAGCCAGGCAATAAAGACCAGTGCAGGTGAGAAGCTTCTTGGTTGCTGCTCTACTGGCTGCTTCGTTCCTACTCTCTTTGGACCTGATCACCATCAGAGCAGCAACCATGCAGCTGGCTAAGCAGTGACAGAGAAGCCTCTCACTCATTCTGGCTTTTCCACAAAGGCAAATGAAGGCAAGAAGCTTCTTGGTCACTGCTCAGCCAACTGCTTGATCACTGCTGCCCAGGTGACCAAGTGAAAAGGGAGAAGCTTCTCCCCAGCAAGGAAGCACTCTCAATCCTTCTTTGTTGGGGCAGAGAGTGGCCCAGCCAGTGTATGTATAGTGGGTTTACAGAGGCTGCATGCTCTGGTTTTGGAGACCTCTTCTCTCAGCCTATCAGATGAAAGAAAGCAAGAGCAGCATGGAGCACAAAAAGTTTAAGCAGGGTCTCAAACTTGAAAGCTCCTTTTTGCTGCTGCCACGTGCTCTAATTCCTTGCTCCAGTCAGTCAGTCAGTCCCTAAATGGTACCACTCCAAGCAACAGAAGTGATGCCTTGCACCCAACCCTCGCAAGAGTTTCCCGTCACTACTAGTGAAACATGTGGCTAAGAGAGTGAGTTCATGTGGAAAGGATAAGAGCAGGAGATACAACCACATGAAGTGAGGCTTCATAGTGTTTTTAAGAGACCCTGAAAAGAAGTTTCATACAACCCTCATCCCCACCATAGTCCTAATGTCTGCTGATTCCCCTTGTCTTACTTCCACACCAGTCCTTTAACTGAAGGCCCCCTGCTGCCCCCTTTTCCCTCACCACTCCCGTGGATCTTTCCACTGCCCCCAGGGGGGTGTACCACCCACTTTGGGAATCACTGATTTAGATTGATGTCATATTTAAAATTAGAGAGTAAAATGAGAAAGCTGTTCTGTGAGGCAGCTGAAAACAACTCTGCTTTTTTCATGTTCATTGTCCATTGAAGAAATAAAAAATGATTTCTGACTCACAATGTATTTTTAAAAATACTTTCATGTTTATTTGTCTGATTTCCTGACAATGAGTGGTGGTAGAAGAATGTAGGTTAGACCATGAAAATAACTCAGAGGGAATAATTCACAGAGTATTATCGTTGCCTCTCCATTTTCACGGACTTGAAGTCCACAGTCTTGATTACTCATGGAGGGGCAAGCCACATTGGCTAAAATGGCACCTGTGCCTGTAAGCACACAACCATTCATGCCAGTGGGGCTTGAATATATGTGAGTTTCCATTTTCACAGAGGGTCCGGAACGAATCCCCTACAAAAATGGAGGGGCAACTGTATTCTGTGAGTACTTGGCTCTCCCCTCTCCCTCTTCTGTGTCTCAATACATACATACTTTGGGACAAGGCAAGGTGGTAGTGTATACTCCAGAATATCTCTTCCCACTAGAAATGAGAACAGGATTACCAGTTCCATTATCTCCAGTGAAAAGGCCTTCTCCCTAGTGGGTAATGCTACCTTCCCCTCTGTCCAAGGTAAGTTCATATTGGATGAGAGAGGTGCTAATGGTGACTGTGGTAGCTTTAAGCACCTGTGAACTTTTTGCAAGCCCTTGATTCAGGAACTTGTAAAAGTAGATTGTATGGATATTATCATTAGGATGCCTATACACAGGCATCTTCCCTTGTAAAAATTAGATTGTAAAAGTAGATTGTATGGATATTATATTATGCTACATCTCCCCCCTCTTAAAGTTTAGGCTTTATAAATTACCGTATATGCTTGACTATAAGTTGACCTCATGTATAAATTGAGGTCAACTTTTGGGGCCAAAATTGTTGATTTTCATATGATCTGTGTATAATAATAATAATAATAATAAAATTTTATTTGTATACCGCCCTTCCTGCGATCAGGGCGGTGTACAGCGTAGAAACAAACAATATACAACAATACATTATCAACAATAAAAGGTTATTTAAAGATTAAAACAGTCTTAAAACAATGCAACAATTGCAGTAGCAGTGTATCGAAATATGGAGCCAATGTGGGAAGGGAATCACATGTGGGAAGACATCAGGGGTATGCATAATCGAATAGATATGTTTTTAAACCCCTTTTAAATTCAATGAGGGAGGCGGCCGAGCGAAGCTCGGTAGGGATGGAGTTCCAGAGGCCAGGAGCCGAGATGGAAAAGGCTCTCTTTGAAGTTGTTGATAATTTAGCCTCTGGAACTCTAAGTAGGTGCTGCCCCGTGGATCTGAGAGTGCGGGGCGGATTGTGTGGGGAGAGGCGGTCCATTAGATACCCTGGGCCCAAGCCATATAGGGCTTTATAGGTAACGACCAGCACTTTGTACTAATCCCGGAAGCGAATAGGCAGCCAATGGAGATCTTTCAATATAGGTGTTATGTGGGCGGTCCTGGGAGCGCCAGTGACCACCCGAGCTGCCATATTTTGCACTAATTGTAGCTTCCGAGTGTGATACAAAGGCTGCCCCATGTAGAGCACATTACAGAAATCCAACCGAGAGGTTACGAGAGCATGTACTACTGTTTCAAGGTCCCTCCGGTCCAGGTAGGGACGCAGCTGGCGTATCAGCCGAAGCTGAAAACAGGTGCTCCTGACCGTCGCATCCACCTGGGAAGTAAGATGGAGCGACGAATCAAGGAGCACCCCCAGACTGCGTACAGTGTCCTTCACGGGGAGCGTGACCCCGTTCAGGACTGGTGGAACCACCTCCAATCCTGGGCCGGGGGAACCTACAACGAGTACTTCCGTTTTCTCTGGATTCAGGCTGAGTCTGTTTTCCCTCATCCAGTCCATTACCGATTCCAAACAGGCCACGAGAGGAGCGACGCCATCCCTGGTCACTGCATCAGTTGGAGACATAGAGAAGACTATTTGGGTGTCATCAGCGTACTGATAACCCCGCGCCCCATGCCTCCGGATGATCTCTCCCAGCGGTTTTATGTAGATGTTAAAGAGCATGGGAGACAGAATGGCTCCTTGAGGGACCCCAGAAGTGAGGGCCCTCTTATCGGAGCACACGTCCCCCAGCTGCACCATCTGGAACCTCCCGGAGAGGTAGGACCGGAACCACTGGAGCGCAGTGCCCCCGATTCCCACCTCAGCCAGGCGCTCCAGAAGGATACCATGGTCGATGGTATCGAAAGCCGCTGAGATGTCCAAAAGCACCAACAGGGACACGCTACCCCTGTCGATGCCCAGACGGAGATCATCGACCAGGGCGACCATGGCAGTCTCAACCCCGTAACCTGCCCGAAAACCGGTTTGAAATGGATCTAGAAAATCCGTTTCATCCAAGATCGATTGAAGTTGGAGTGCAACCGCCCTCTCGATCACCTTCCCCAAAAATGGCAGCAGCGAAACTGGCCGATAATTATTATAATCCAGGGGGTCGAGGGAGGGCTTTTTCAAAATAGGTTTTATAATGGCCAATTTAAGATCTTCAGGGAACTGCCCTTCCCTCAGAGATGAATTAATGATCCGGTGTAACAATAATGTTACAGCCGGTCCCCCCTGTGCCACTAGCCACGAGGGGCAGGGATCGAGAGAGCAGGTTGTCTTCCTAACACTTCTAAGGATCTTGTCCACATCCTCGGTACTGACAGACTCAAACTGATCCAGTACAACAGAGTCCACGGAAGCTCTCGACACCTCTATTCTGGTTTCTGTTTCAACCCTAGCGTCCAGACCTTCGTTTATCCGAGAGATTTTATCCGCGAAGAAGTTGTTAAATTTGTCGCAGCAGGCCTTAGTAGGTTCAAGGATCTGGTTCGGGGCAGGAGGGAGCTGAGTTAGCTCCCTCACTACCCTGAACAACTCTGCTGGACGCGACTCCGCGGACGCGACACGAGCAGCAAAGAATGAATTCTTAGCTGCTTGTATCGCCTCTCCATAGTCCTCCAAATGAAAGTCTAGGAGAGCCTTGTCGGATAAACGCTGGTGTTTCCGCCAGGCGTGCTCTAGCCGTCGCAGGACCCGCTTCCTTGCCCGGAGATCTTCCGTATACCAGGGCTTCTTTTTGGAAGCAGGCCTGAGAGGGCGCTTGGGAGCGATACTGTGTATAGCCCTAGAGAGATCCGTGTCCCAGGTGTTAACTAGGGCATCAACAGTGTCGCCGTCACTTCCAACCGTATAAGCCGAAGGTCAGACTAAAGGAGGCAACTTAGCTGAGAAGAGGCTGCAGCAGCGATTGATTGCCTTCTCTACCTTTTCCCAGCTGGGTTACAGTACCAACTTTTATGCATCCTTTCATCTTTCTATTGTTTTGGTACCTATTATGGTAATAAAATTAATTAAAATCTAGGGATTTCAGGTTGTACTAAGTTGCTGGTAACTGATGGATGAAACCAAAAATATTTTGTCTTGTTTCAGAACTGGAAAATCAAGAATCAAGAATCTCAGAGATCCACAGCTTAGTCCACAGACTTCCTGAGAAAAACAGACAGATGCTCCATTTGCTCATGAATCATTTGGCAAAGTATGTGTGCTGGCTTTAATAAACTCTTGCCCTTTTGTTTACTGACCTCAGAATGGAAAAATGGACTAACCGTTTAAGAGTAAGGGCACCCTTCCTGTTCCCTGCATTTGGTTGGAAACCATATTCTGAGATGGCATTTCCCTTCATTGTCAGGAAATGTGAAGAACTTAGTGTCCTACCAGATGTTAATCATGCCTTAAATGCATGTGTACCATAAGAATTAACCTCTTATTTTAAGCTCCATTCCATGATGTTATTAGATCACTTGGCTGCTCATGAAGGATATACCTCTACCTTATGGGCTCTTTACTCGGAGAAGAAAGGGTTTTTTCTTAACACCAAAGCTGAGCATCCCTAATTGAGAAAATCCTTGACTTGTCACTTGCTCAGCCTTTTCAGAGTCTTCACACAGTGTATTTGTGATACTAGGCACTTGTTTTGTGATGAGTATGTGAGGTCAAGATCTATTCCTTGTTTTGGAATATGTTGCTCCTGCAAGGAAGTTAAGATACAGAAGATTCAAGAGCAAGGTTAAACAGTAAGATAAAATAGACCTTGAGTTGTATGCTGCTGTGCAGTGTGGAAAGGAGTTGTTCTGCATCCGTTGTAAGGCAGTTGCAAAGTACATCACATTTGTGTAGCATTTATTAGATGTTTATGGGGAATAGGTGAAAAGCATCCTCCTCTGGCAGGCCATTAAGGAAAGAAAAAAGGGAAAGATGTATGGTCATGGGGAGCTCTCTTTTTCTCATTTTTAAGAGGCTGAATGAGAGGTAATGTCAGCAATAAATGAAGGGGCTGTAATTTGGTGGAACAGGGCTCTGATAGTTAATCTTTTCCTCCCAGTGCATATTGTTGTATGAGAGCTACTATTAGTAATGGAGGGAAGACCATGGTCATCCATGTTGTACTTCTTTGTTTTTCCCTCCACAGGGGAAACTGCTGAATCTGTGGGAGGGAATGGTTTAATCTCACTTCACCTTCTGAGCCTGGCTTAAACAACCCTTCCTCTTAAGGCTTAAGATGTAAAAGAGACATTCATGCGTCTTTGATGTCACATCTAGTTTGGCTGCACATTTTGGCAAATTTATAAATAATACTGTAGTCTAGACTGATCTAAAGTCAGGCTTTTTAAAATAGGGAATCCAGACTTAAATGTTAGATAATATGTAGAAAGTTTCATGGAACTACTTAATTTAACTCTTGCACAGCATTTTCCATACAGCTGGAAATTATACATCTGGTATGAATGAAAGTGATTTCAAGGATGTTTATCATGGTGTCTGTAACAGTGAGTAGAAAAGAAATCTAGCTTGTGTAACATTCAGTGATGCAACCACTCCCATTGCATGTTGCTGCTCTATATCCCACTGTTATATTCATTTTTTTAAAACAGGCATTTATATTTGTGCCATGGGGGTTGTAGAAACGTGGGTCATCATGGCAAAACAGTTCTGCATGAGTCATGGAAATTACTTCCCCTGCTATAACTGCCAAAACCCTCCTTTGCTTAGCATTTGAAGGGAAAAACATCTGGAATGACCAAGCAGCTTTATGTGTCTGTTACAGAAGGTGTCTTTTCTTGTCCTGTGTCTTGTCCTCCATATCAGAGGGCTGTGTATATAGGAATAAGGGAGAGTTAAGATAAATACCACTCTTGAACAGCACATAGACAACAATATAGAGAGGCAGTGAACCAACTTTGAAACTTGCTTTAAAAAGACAGAATCCAGATACTGTTTTTTATTTTATGTTTGTGTCGTTTCATGAAGTTTACAGTGAGTTTTTAAAAATCGAAATTTGGCTTTAGATATAAGGATAGGGTGTCCTTGGATGCTTTCATGTTTAAAAGAATATGGAATACTGGCTCATTCCAACATCCAAGCCTTTCGCTGGAGAACTGTAATTTTACGTTTATAAGAAAAATAAAATTAAAAAGCGAGATAAAGGGTTTTTTTACATATGGGGTGGGGTGAGTGCAGAACTTCTAGACAACTGATTGACTTTTGTGTACTTCCCATAGGAAACTGATTGGCCATTGTGGGAGTAGCATATTGTCCTAGATAAGCCTTTAATCAGATCCAACATGATTTGTTTTGCATTCCTAATCCCAATCTACATAACTTTTTTAGGAGATCACATCCCCTTTTCCCAACACATTTTTGTTATTGCTGTTTGCTCATCTTCGACTTAGTGACCCTGTGAATGGACACTGGTCATCAGTTGCCCTGCCCAGGTCCTGCAGACTCAGGACTGTGGCACTCTTGATTGCCTCTATCCACTTGTAATTCATTCTTCCTCTTTTGCTACTTCTGTCCACTTTGTTAAACGTTCTCTTTTTTTTTTTTTTTTTTTGCAGTAACTCAAATTGCCTCATGATATATCCAGAATATGACATCCTCAGTTTAGTTATTTTGGCTTCTAATGTGAGTTCAGGCCTGATTGCTCTAGGACACACTCATTTATATTTTTAGTAGTCCAGAGTATAAGTAGAAGTTTTCTCCAGCACTGTATTTCAAATGAGTTGGTTCTCCACCTGTCAGCTATCTTCACTGTCCAGCTTTGTGCACCTAATTTTTAGACATGAGAACCACCTGCCACTGAGCCTTCAATTTATTGGGATTCATTTTAATGTATCAATCTTGGCCAAACTTCCTGCCAACTCCTGATGCTAGTCTAGAACCTATGTAATCTTATGTGAATCAGTTGGCAGGTCAGACAAGATAGAACTTAGTGTTTTTGCTATCTCAAATTGACAGTGGAGGCAGAAACACCACCACCATATATCTGCTTTCAGCTCTCACCCCCACTCCAGCAAAATACAATGGTTCAGGTTGTCCAGTGCTGCTGAGGTATCAAGGAGAATTAGCATGGTTGCATTCCATGTGTCTTTGTTTCAGTAGGGATCATCTGCACCCTGGGACATAATGGCAACAGGTGTGTGTATCCACTGGCATTTTCAATCCCAAAGTTACACCAGACACATGTGAAATGCTTAAACAAACTTTACTTGAACTTTAGGAAACAGAAACTTCATCCCCTTTGGGTATATTAACATAAACGAGGTTTTCCATTCTTTCCTTCAGCCTCAGGAGAGGGTTTTTGGCACCACCACTCTTCCCTTTTCTGCAGGCTCAACCTCAGCTTTTTCAATTAAGTCTGGACTCAGGCGTTGCTCCCCAGTTTTTCCTTCAGGGTTCCACCCGACTCTTTCACTCTTAGCTTCCCTCGCAAGAATGCCCTTTTTCCAGTCAGCTTCAGGAGACTCAGCTATGTTCCCCTCTATCATTGAGTCCTGGGGTCCTCCTCCACAGTGGGACCTATCCTCAGCTGGCTTAGATGTCTCTACAGGGTTACCGAGCAACCCCTTCCACTTCGGCTGTGAGTAAACTCTTCTGTCCCTTCCATCGCCGGTCCTCCTTGTTCCAGTCTTACACATCTCCTCCCCAAGCCACCTCTCCCTCACTCCTTATATGCCCCTCCCAACCAGAACCTTCCCAAGATCCCTCCACTGGGTCCTCCAGTCCTCCTCCTTCCTTGATTTCCTTTGCCCGCTTGACCCGACGGCTCTCCTCGTCACAGTGGCCAAAACCAACATTGGGTCAGAAATCAGTTTGAATCAGATTCGTGGTTTTCCCCACAGCTTCTTGACTTGAACTGTCACAGCTGAAGTATATTGCCCTAAATGTTGATACTAGTAACTGGATACTATTATAATATCCTGGTCTATAGAGGGTTTCTTGAGTAGGGGTTATTTAAATTGCTCCTTAAAATTGTCAGCAATATTTCTCTCTCAGTTAAACTAGCTCTTGAATCTACCCCATCAGCCTTTTCCATCTTGCTTTTTGAAAGCTTGCAAGGGTTAAAAATATAAGTGATTGATCAAATTTCAGGTGACAATAACTAAAACCGAAATCCCATGAAACCAGACGAGATGGCCATCTGGACACCATCTCAGAAGCTATATCTACAGTAATATCAAGCTCAGCACATAAAGGTGGCATTACCAATAAATATTTTTAATATTAATATCACCTGAATCTCCATTATCAAGAATTCTGAAATCCAAAATGTTTAAAAAACCAAAAATTTTTCATGGGTGACTGAGATATTGACACCTTTGCTTTCTGATGGTTTATTATCACAAATATTGTATAATATTACCTTCAAGCTATGTGTATAAAGTGTGTATGAAACAAATGATTTTTTGTTTAGGCTTTGGTCCCATCTCCAAGAGATGAATTCCGTGAAATTATGTACACATATGCAAATACAGATATTCCTAAATAAATAAATAAATAAATAATCCAAATAAGGGAGACTCAACCTGCATATTAGCTGGATGTGGGATCAATTCTTGGTGCAAGTGAGCTTGAATTTAAGATGCTGGCATTGATATGAGCTCACAGAAATTTCAGTATTTTTCACATTAAAGGTTTTTTAAGGTCTACATCAACCTTTTACTTAGGTATAGTATCCACTCTTTGTGTTTCAGATCATCTATAAAATAATTCAATCTATCTAAATTCTAAATTAAATAGATTGAATTTAATTTAGAAAGTGCTGGATTATTATATGGCTTACACGGATATTTGTTCTACGATAAAATCAAGATAAACAAAGAATTTAATTACTACTTTGTAAGAAAATCACTATATCATGTATGACAAAAAGTGAAAGAAAAATGATTTATTAAAATTCCCTTGTGGGTGTCAATTAATGAAGCCCTCTTTAAAAATGAGAAATTATCCTGTGAAAAATGGTTGACGTATGAAGATATAACTATAATAGAAAATAAACAAAGGAGACTAAAAACAGAAGAAGAATTACTGAATGATGGATGTAGCTGCAATTGGTTCTTATTCTTATAAAGGAACACTTTCTCCAAGACATGAAATTGACTGGAATAGAAAAAGGAGAGGAAGAGTTTGAGAAGATAATACAGCAAGAAAGTAACCATGAAATTTCAAAGATTTACCACCTGATACTGAAAGAAGAATTAGAACAAGAAATTATTAAAACCTGTATGGTTAAATGGGCACAGGACTTTGGTCAAAATATTCAATTTTCCCAATGGGAAAAAAATTGGAAGAAAAGGTTAAAATATACAAAAAATTATGGACTGCAAGAAAACTTATTCAAGATGCAATACAGATGGTATCTGACTCCAGATAGAATCACAAAAATGACCAGCAATTGCAGGAATAAATGTTAGAAATGTAGTATAGAAGCTAGTACTATGCTTCACTGTTCGTGAAAATGCAAAAAAGTTGAAAATTACTGAACGCAAATTCACTTGGTAATTCAAAAAATTCTAAAAACTAATATAAATAAAGACCCAAAAATGTATCTACTCAATATGATTGAGGATGAAGACCTAGAGAGAAAATATGGTAGATTGTTATTCTTTATGATTTGTGCAGCAAGATTATCATTAGCTGCTTATTGGAAATTAGAAGAAGTTCTGGATATAGATTCCTGGTTAATTAAAGTCTATGATTATATGGAGATGGACAAATTGACACATATAAGAAATCAATGGAAAAATTTAAACAAGATTGGAAACCATGGATGGATTATATAAAAGAAGAAAAAGGTCTACGTGCTAGTATTATCTTTGATTAAGTAAAGAATAAAAATACAATCCACTTAATAACATTATATTATATATCGAATTTATAAAATGAAGAAGGATTACAATGTTTAGAAAAGAGATTGATTACAAATGGTTATCCTATGTACCAGGCATATACATGTGAAGTATGTGAAAACTCTTTATGGAAAAAAAGAAAGTAAAGTTATGGTAAGTAGTATAACTATACTGAATTGATAAAGATGAAGGAAGACAGAATGATGTAAATATGTACAATAGCATGTGTACTATTTTATTATTTGAAAAATTAATAAAAAGTATTTTTAAAAAATAATTCAATCTACAGGAATAATAGGGATTCATCAGAGTCAAAATATTTGAATAGAGATTAAAAATCATAAATAATGTTAATTAACTTCTGCTCATCTTAAATGCAATTTCCACTCCTGTTTTTAAACTGTGTGCACTAGTTTGCCTTTGAAGGTATTCTTCATAGACAAAAGGTAGACTTAACATGAGATGTAGTAGTTCTTATATAACGACTCTTGGCAATTTGCACTGTGGGTATGTGTTCAACTCATTCGCTTTTTGTGTAAGTGCAGGAATGTCACATTTGTTTCTTGAAGGCCAAAAATCTTTGTTTCCTCCTAAACTGAATAGGACCAATTCTGTTGTACAAAGTAGGTCACGGTGGCATTGGATAGATGCCAGACACTGAGCCTTGGGTACTTGAAGCTGGAGCTTTGGAATGTCTCATGACTGGCATATGTGGGGATAGCATTGACTAGAATGAATACATTTTTGTTATCTTCTGGTTTGTCTTTTTAAATCCCATTGTCTCCTTGGCATTAGATGCGGTCATAGAGCAGATGGTAATTATCTCTTTAAAAAAGATTTAGAGACAATGTATTACAGAAAAATAAATGTGCCTGGACAAAAATATGAAGCTTTTAAAATGTGTTGGTGTTATTATTTCTGAGTTTATTTATGCCCTTGATTGCATAAGCATTTATTTCCTATTGAGTGAGATATTTCAGTGAAGTTGTAGTGATGTTAATACACTTCACCCTGTGAAATAAATGCCCTTTTTGCTTGTCAAAGTAAAGCCCTTTTCACTTGGCATTAAGTAAAGGTAAGTAAAGCAAGATGACCGTTGTCAACAATTATTTTTCTAAGGAAATTGTCTATGAATCTATAGCAGAGAGGAAAAGAAACTATCTGCAGTTATATAATGGTAATAGTAGGGTTAAAATTACATGTTTTGCTACATCAGAAATATAATGAGGAGAAACATTATTTCAGACTGAATTCTCAAATTAATGTTCTTATATAACTACCCCTGACTTATAAACAGTTTAGAGAAGTTCATTGTTACTGCCTTCAGAATAGTAGCTTATTCAGTTCGATGCCATCAGTTAATGTAAGTCTACTGGCTTTCTAATTCCCACATCTAAATACAGAATTACCGACCTAATATAAGTGCATTTGTGAAAGGAGATGAAGAAGAAAGCGAGGAGTAATAAACACTGGAGAGCCAGTAAAGTGTAGACATTTGAGTGTTGGAAAGGACTCTGGGAAAATGAGGATTGAAATCTCCACTTGGCCCTGGAAACCCACTGGGTGACCTTGATCAAGTCACACTCTCTCACCCTCAGAGGATAGCAAAGGCAGACCCTCTCTGAACAAATCTTGCCAACAAAACCCCATGCTGGATTCACCTTATGGTCTTTGTAAGCTAGAAATGACTTGAAGCCACAACATTTCCTCAGTTCTGTTCGCAGGTGGCCTTCACTTGAAGTATGACTGATGCATCTCAGAAACTTTTGATCCCACTGATGGTAGTGTCCTTCTGGGATTTCTGGCTGGCATAGGCTTTAGATGAGAGCGGGGGCGGCAGAAATGTGTTAGGGCTGTTCTTTATGGTCCCCAATGTGCCCGCTTTCTTTGCTCCTAAATGCACTTAGGATGGAGCACTTTTGTGATGTGTCTGATTCCACCTGAGCCATTTAAGGCCCCTAGGAGGCCTTTTTTCCCTAACAGAAGGTGACCCAGAAGTTGAAATCTTGGTTATTCCTATTGTTAGCAACCCCCCCCCCCCCTCCCCAAGAAAAAAACAATTTTAGCACCTGAGGAGACAAAAACATGTTGGAATTTCCACCCACTCCTCTTGAGGACTTGTGGGGGGGGGATTGGGGGAAAGTTTTTTGCAGATGGGCACAAGGGGGTATAGTGCTCCTAAATCATCTGGGAAGTGCTTATGCAGTTGCCTATCCCCTGATAGTTGCTCATATAGGCTTAGATGTTTCATCCTGCGGAGGCTTTAAACCTAATTGCTTAGGCATTCTCTTGGTGCTGGGCAAATACATCTTGATCCCTTAGAACCAAATTTACGATGTTCTGAAAGATTATTCTCTTCCTGTGTTTTGTTCAACTGCCTACATCTGATATACCCGTTATATTTCCTTCCTGGAGAAGCCAAATCTGGTCATGGCTATGCATGCCTAAGTCATACCCAGGTTACATGGTTACTATAGTATGTTCTTTGTAAGTTCGGAAGCTACAGTTATTTCCAAATATAGCAGCCTGAGTGATTTTTCTGAAGATCATAATACACTAATTCATTTACAATTGATTTCTGTTTCTGTACCCCTGGGATCAGGGTGTCTGAGGCAGGGTGACCAAACATCCTCCTTTTTCCAGACATGCCCTACATTTCAGTGGAGGAATTTCAAAATGCATGAATTTATATTTATATTTGTGTTTCTGGCTTTTATTTTGTAATGTCCTACATTTCTCATGAATGCCTTATGTTTTGCATTGCCTTGTCCTTCTTTGTGGTTATGACATTTGGTCACCCTGGTCTGAAGATCACAGCCTCTTATATCAAGTGGTTCATCAGTTAATGCCATCATCAGAAGCCTTGCTCTGTGTTTGATCTGCGAGAGTGGGATGTTGGGTGGTGACATATGACAGGGATTTTTCAATGACTGTTATTTCACTATAGAACCCTCTTTCAAAGAAATTTTGACTGGACTTCTTTTGACAGTTTTTAGGCAGGCAGCCAAGGAGACAGTTTGTCCCATGAAAGTAGTACTTAAATAGTCCTTAATACTTTTATTTTAATGTACTTTCTTTGTTAAATGTTTTTAAAATAGTTTTAAAATAGTTTTAAATCTTTACTAGACCTGTGGTAAAAACTGCCTTGGGGCCCTTTTAATGGTCAAAAAGTGATTGAGATATATGTATAAATTATAAATAAATAGAAGCTGGCTCATAAATAACATGAACAACAGCAGAATTTTCAAAGGAATTTATTGGTGGAATATGATGCAGTGAGCTTTCTTTTGCTTCTGGATTAACTTTTTTGATACTGGAAACACTTTAAAATCCAATTGATTTATAAATAAACTGAACCATTGGATACCTAGATTTTTTTTAACTTCCAAAGCTTCATACAGCTTCTCATCTCCTTATATGTGGAGCTCTTGTTTAATAGCAGGTCATTCTCATCCAAATTCGTGCTTTCTTTTCTTTGCAAGTCCTAACAGTTTAATGTTGAACATCAGAAGCAAGTGAATATTAAAACTATACACGTTGTGTGCTGAAAAATTAGGTGTTCCACAGAGTTTTGCCAGAACAGCTTTACATGATTCAAAAGTTTGTATAATCTTCACTGATAGATGTTGTTCCAAGAACATATATTACTTTATACAGCATGATTTCTCTTCATGATTGTATGTACTTCTGGCAGAGTTCTGTATAACTCAATGTAGGCAAGCCCAATTTTAAAAAGTCATTTTATTTGAATCCCTTATTCTCTTGAATTAATACAATTATGGCCTTCAAATCCATCTTTATTGCATTGTGATGCAGCCCCCTATTTTAAACCCTTTCAGTACTCAGTGAAGTAGTTTTTAAAATAAATATTAAAAAATTAGTCCTTTTACAGAGAGCAAGATACGGGCTCATGCCCAGTGAGCACTGTAATTCCACTTTAACTGCCATTGTCCTGTCTTTTGGAATCCTGGGTGGCAGAACACATGTTCTTCATGAAGGACATCCCAGGTTTAATTATTTCCTGGGACTCTCACACTGCACCTTTATAGAGGTATGATTCCACTTTAACTGTCATGACTGCATCCTGTGAAATCCTGGGATCTGTGGTTTGTCCAGAGGCACTAGAGGAGCTCCCAGAGTGAGAATTGTGAATGCCCTTCCCTATACTGTCAGTCCCAGGACTCCATAAAATGCAGCTAAGGCTTTTAGAGTAGGAACATGGTACAATAACTGTGTAGCCTGAAAGACTCTCTGGTGTTTGTTATGTAGTAAGTCCTAGTATGTAGGCTTTTAAAATGTGAAAAACCAGTACGTGGGATGGAAGGATCTATACCTGTACCCTGGCATGGCATTTATGGGGGCTGTAATCCTTTGCCCCATACTATAGCCATAATCTGGTTTAGGTGCATCACACCTACTATTTCCAGGGGATGTGTGACTCTAGGTGATATGTATGGGACCTTCCCTTTGCATGAAATATAGAAGGGTTGGATTCCCTCAATATGCATCAGGACTGCAACAGGGACAATCTCACCTCCCAACCCCAGTTCCAATTTGGACCAGAGTCCCTTGCACCAACTTGTCTTAAAACTCTATATGCTAACTGTGCAATCATTGTCATGTCTAATTTCACCTTTCACTTTTATTGGGCAAACCAAAATGCACAAAACACATGTCTCAAACTTTCAAAGCTTCACTGGTTTCTTCATCAGGTAAAGGGGTTAAAAATCATACAGTAGGTGCTAAAAATCATGCTTTTGCCTGATGAAGAAGTCAGTGGAGTTAGAAAGCTTTCATCATATATTTTGTGCATTATTGTACTTCACTGTGTAGCCAACATGGCTACCCCATTTATGTTCACCTTTCATTGTTGTTGATAGATGTTAAATTCAACTCCTGCTAGTTTTAAGTCATTTTAACACATGTTGAGTTGAAGAGTGTGGTTGTTTGATATGTGTATGTATCTGTATAAATTCCTTTTTTACTTGTACCTCCCTTCTTTTTCTTTTCTTTTTTTACCGTTGTCACCATCTGTATTGAAATGTAGAAGGCAAGCACCTTGGAGAAAGGGCTGGTATGTTTATCTAATTCACTTAAGCAAGTCACACTCTTTCAGCTTCAGAGAAGACAATGCCAAATCTTTCCTGAACAAATCTTGCCAAGGAAACCCTGTGATAGGTTTGCATTAGGGTTGTCATAAGTCAGAAATGACTTGAGGGCACACAACAGCAACAGCAAGTTATAAATAAATATACATTTATATGTTACAGGAAAGAGTTAACACTAATCTCTTGTGCAGGTTGTTTCCTTCTTGTTTGGTGGAATGGTTTCTAGCTTACTACTCACAGAAAACAAGGAGTAATTTCACATGGCTCACTTATAGCACTATGATGGTTGCATTCTGGGGAATCCTGAGATTTGCAGATTAGGAGGGAGGGAATCCTCAGCCAAGGAGCTCCTTTGGTGCCTCTGACCAAACCACAGACTCCAATGCTCCACAAGGGTGCAGCCGTGGCAGTCGAAGGGGAATCATAATACCATGACAAGGTAACAGAGTTCAGTCATATCATATGCCTGTCAATGAGGTGTTGTGTCATAGCTTGTGCTTCAGCTTTCTATTTTCTTTTGCTTTCCCTGGTTGGCTAGCCTGTCTGCCCCCTGCTTCCACAGGCCTTTTGGCAACAACAAATAAATCACATAACTTGGCTTTAAAAAAATCATCACCCTCCCTCACTTGTTTCCTGTCTTGTGTTTCCATTGAATCTACAGAGAAATAAAAACTAAGAAGCTATTTTCTGTAGCTTCATCAGACTCAATCTGCTGAAATGGTATCAGATGCACAGATGTACCATTGTGGGCCTTTTGTTTTCACTTTTCTTGAAAGCACAGCAACCTTTTTGACCAGGCATAGTAGGGGAATACTCAGACTGCTTGGGAGCAGTTTACTATGTTCCAAGCTTAGGTTCTGAAAAGTGAACATCTTAGCTCTGTCCTCCAATATACTGCTTTTCCCCACCCCTTATAAATGTTATCTCCTGCCCATTGAGTTGATGCTTCTTGATATGGCCCTCCTGACTCCTACTCTTGTGGTCACTGTTTATGTTGCTGTTTGGTTGATCTGTGTATCCAGGAAACGATTTGAATTTAATATTGTCTTGGAAATTTCCACTGAAATCCAGAGTCTTTAAAAGCTTCCACACTTATTCTCTGGGCTTTATTGCATAAACATTGCTTTCTCCACCTCCTCAAAGGCTTTGGTCTTGCATGGGAAAAACATGTGTATACTTCTGATCAGAAACTATTCCCTCTACCCTCCCCCCTGAAATAATACTTCCAATTCTCTGGTGTGCCAGTAAAATAGATTTTGCTTGCTGATTTGTTCCTGCATAAGCCAAGCCATCAATAAAAGAATCTTTAACTTTCTCTTCCTCTATCATGTGAGGAGCCATAGCAGTTTTGGAGGTCCGTCTCCCCACTTTCCTCTCCCTCATTTGTTCTTTTTGAATTCCCTCAAAAAGGGGTGTATTGATTCTCCTTAAGGCATAAAAACACCTGGTGTTCAGCAACTGGAATTACTCTGAGCATGAAAGAGTAACTTTTTAAAGTGCTCAAAGAGATAGCATATTAGTCTCTTTCAGTACAAAAAAGAGGCAGATCAGAATCCAGCTTTTTAGCATTAGCTTTTGAACTTCAGCTCCCAGCAACTTCCCGCTAAAATGGCCATGGCTCGTTGGAGGATTCTGGTTACTGTAGTCCAAAATGTAACTTTTCCCGACTGTTTTATAATGAAGTTCTGCTGAGTCCAGAAAAAAGCTACATGAACTGATCCTACCTTTTGCTGCCAATGTGTGAATTTGCTGAGCATGATGCAAATAGGGTTTACAGCCATTCCACTGTATGCCACATGTTTGCTGTGATATTTGGTGTGACAAAGGTCTTGGTACTTTTCTCAGGGCTCCATAATGGCTGATGGTTTTAGCTTCAGAGTGGCAAAATTTGGGACAATCCCTGGATGGTCAGGCCACAAGGGTGAATAGGAAAATGGCATGAAGTGAAGTGAAAGTTATGGTCTCTGATTGCTTCATGATGTTTCCTCTGTTTCCATTACAAGAGGAAAAGCAAAGCGCGGTGGGGGGGGGGGATGCTCAGTGCTCAGCAAACCCATTTCATTGTGTCTAGGTCCCAGGCATATCCACAAATCAGTGTGATTCCAACACGTGTAACTTCCTCGTTTCTGCGGGTTATTGTAACCTGTTAAAACATGTCCAGTGCTAGATATTTATTATGAAACCTAATATCCAGTGGTAGGGGTATAGGGTATGCTAACACACACACTCGCACGCGCGCACACACACTATGGATACCAAAGATGCTCAAGTCGCGTTATATACAATGTGTAGTAAAATGGATCAAATATTGACCAGAATGGAGAGTGCGGTCAAGAAATCAGAAGATGGGAAGGGCAGCTATGAAAAGAACTGGACAAGATCCTAAAGTACAAAGATATAATTCTGAACACAAAAGTAATAATCATCTAAGCCATTGTATTCCCCATCACCATGTATGGATGTGAGAGCTGGACAGTGAACAACAGGGATAAGAGGAAACTCAACTCATTTGAGATGTGGTGCTAGAGAAGAGTGCTGAGGATACCATGGGCAACCAAAAAGACAAATAAATAGGTCCTAGAACATATCAAGCTTGAACTCCTCCAGGAAGCCAGGGTGACTAAATTGAGACTGTCATACTTTGGCCACATTTTGAGAAGGCATGATTCATTAGAAAAGACAATGATGCTGTGAAAGATAAAGAGGGCAGTAGAGAGAGGAAGACCACATGTCAGATGGTTAGACTCAATCAGGATTCCATGGGCCTCAATCTAGGATCTGAGCAGAGCAGTAGAAGACAGGGGATCAGAGATGTCTCATCCACAGGGTCACCATGAGTCAAGGTCAACTCAAAGGCAGTGAACAACAAAGTAAAATTGTGTCCCGTATATAAAATAACAAACAGCAAGGTTGGCCTTTTGGATTTTTGTTATCCCAAAACTTTCACATTGTACTTGGTTGAATCCATAGTTGCAGAACGCCCATTGATATGGAGGGCTGATTTGGGGTTATTTTGAAGGGTATATGATCAGTTAGTATGGAACTGAGCTAGTCCAAAGAATCCAAAGATGGTAAAATAGGAGGCAAGAATCATTAGCAGTAAAAATTACTCAAACTGCACGGGATGACCACAAAGTCAATTAGTGTAATATAACATAATAGTCAGTGAAAGCTTTTCCTCAAATCTAGTCATTACTTTGTTTCTGGTTTAGTGCATAAGGCATGACATTTTTATGAAGGGTTTTTCTGAGTTGTCCCGGGTTTCTGTGGGTTTTGGTTTCTTTCAGCAGTTAAATTAGGGGCAGTGGTTAGAATAGCACAGTGCCAATTACCCAAATGTTTGTATAGCCAAGCCATTTGCCTAGATTGGATGTGTTTAACAGCAGCCATTCTAGCTGACATTTGAAGCCCAGGCATTTCAAAATGGTTGATCCTGTTGCTCTGCTTCTATTTTTGAAATGTCCAAGCTACTATTATTTTCTGAAGCTTTCTTTTTATTCTACAGTTTTGCTGAGGGGAGTTACTTGAGACCAAGAATGGAAACCATACAACCGTCCAAATGCTGCTGGATTGCAACTCCCAACATTCTTCACAATTTGTTATGTCAAATGGGGATGAAGGGAGTTGCTGTCCAACACCTGGAGGGCTCTTTGACTCCTACTGCTGCTGTAGACAGATGCCACTTCCATACTTTTGTTTTCGTAACCCAACAGAAAAGCACTGAGTGATTATTTTCATACATAAACACTCCCTGTCTCTTTCAGTAATTTGCTTTTTTATTTATATATTATTTTCTTAACATGTTTATATCCTGCCTAATATGACAAGATCTCAAGGTGATATATAAATAAAATGAATATAAACTATTTCTTTCTTTCTTTCTTTAATATGTTTCTGTATCATTTCCCAACCCACAAGGACTCCCAAGGTGATAGACAAATAAAAGCAAGTAAAACAATACACAGATAAAAGCATTTTAAAATATTTTTGTGGGATTTTTGGGCTATGTGGCTATTCTGGAAGAGTTTATTCCTGACATTTTGCCAGCATATGTGGTTGGCATCCTCAGAGAACTTCTCTAAAGATGCCAGCCACATATGCTGATATAACTTTGAATTCAGACATATTGGCAGCTGATGCAATTTTTAACACCTCACCTTGCCTTTCTATCCTCCATTTCCTGGAACTCCATTTTGATATCCTTCCCATTTCTCGCTTTTTGAAGTGAGATTAGGTCCTTAGATGACAAGAACTGGATTATGTAATGAGTATTACTATTGTACATTGATTGTTTTTAATTTTGTAGCAGTGTTACCCAGCATAAATGTATTAGTTGTGTTTAGATTGCCTTATAAAAAACAACACTAATTTACAATTGCAACTAAAACGGCTGTTGTGAAGATTATTACAGGCTGCTACTTAATTTGATTTTCTTTTAAATACTCTCTGTTGGCCTTGTTAATTTAACACTTCTTGCAGTGTGATGTATGTACAGTGCAATTATTATTGTATGTTGATCTTTCACTATCTCTGGTGTTATACTAGGGAAGTATTGCATACCAAATTTTTAAGTCTTTAAATGTAGTTGCAGCTTTTCCAATGAAATTTTGTTTAACTAACGAGACTGACGTAGTGTTTCTTCAGAATTTTTATGCTATTATTTAAGTTATGGCTCAAGAGCCAGCAAATTTTACAATGGCAAGCTGGTTCATTAACTACCCCCCTCCCCCTTTGATTTTTGCAAAACTACCTCTTGCTTTTAGTTCTCAGAGTAAGATAATTACATATTTATTTATTTATTTACAATATTTATACCCTGCTCTTCATCCCTAAAGGCTCTAAGATCAGCTTACAGATAGTTATTCAGACAGTTCCCTGCCCTCAGGCTTACAATCTAAAAAGACATGACAGAAAAAGAGACAGGAATGGTAGTGGGGAAGAGGATCATGAGATCACAAGACTCATATCATATACTCAAGAGTAGCTCCAGTGCTATGAATTGCATGAAGAGACTATTGAGGTCAACAAGTTCAGTAATTGATCCTTCCACCCCAACCTATTTCTGAAAACAATAAAGGATATGTATTAGTGATGCCAGCCATTTTTATTATATCTGTACAATCTGATACTTGTTTAAGTATGTACAGAAATTTGTAGAAACACTGATGTCCATCACTTTTTGGTAAAGACTAAAAAATTAAATTAAAATAAAATAAATACCCTGAGAGGATAATTTCTGACAGCTTTTTCCTGCTTCTTTGCAAAACACCTGTTTGTCTCAAAGACACATCTATTCAAAGATTTTGGGTAACTGAAATTCCATTCAGTAATACAACGTAAATTCAAACACCAATTTAAAATGAATGTAATTGTTACAAGTGCCCTGCCTTCACTGTAATATAGCCTAATCAGATATTTTAGCATATTACCAATTAAGCCAATGTGTTAACCCTTTCCCAATAGCTTTCCTGTTTCTGCCTTCCTGTAATAGTATGTGGAGAAACTAGAGCATGTCCAAAGGAGGGCAACTAAGATGGTGAAGGGTCTGGAAGCTATGCTCTATGAAGAGCGACTTAGGGAGCTGGGAATGTTTAGCCTGGAGAAGAGAAGGTTAAGAGGTGATATGATAGCCCTGTTTAAATATTTGAAGGGATGTCATATTGAGGAGGGAGCAAGCTTGTTTTCTGCTGCTCCAGAGAACAGGACTCGGAACAATGGATGCAAACTGCAGGAAAAGAGATTCCACTTCAAAATCAGGAGGAACTTCCTGAGAGTAAGGGCTATTCGACAGTGGAACACACTCCCTTGGAGTTTAGTGGAATCTCCTTCCTTGGAGGTCTTTAAGCAGAGGCTGGATGGCCATCTATCAGGGGTGCTTTGATGGAGAGCTCCTGCATGGCAGGGGGTTGGACTGGATGGCTCTTGTGGTTTCTTCCAATTCTATGATTCTATGATTCCCCTGGAACATTATAGCACTACAATCATACTCTAACTGCAATAGCAGCACCCTATGTAGGGTTTTGTAGTCTTGGTCAGATGCAGTAAAGGAGTTCTTTGGCTGACAATTCCAGAAGCCCCTTCCTGAACTGCAAAGTAGAATCATAGCACTATAACTGTGAAGTTTAAAAGGGACCCTTGTGGAATGATACAGCTGGCCCTCCACATCCATGGATTTTTTTATCCATGGGTTCAAGCATCCACAGCTTGAAATATTAAATATATATCTATATATTCCAAAAAAAAAAAAAACCCAAACCTTAATTTTGTCATTTTATATATAGGACACCATTTTACTATCCATAGCATTTTATTGGGACTTGAGCATCCATGGATTTTGCAGGGTGATCACATTTCCTCCTTTTCCAGGACATGTCCTACATTTCAGCCTTCTGTACAGGGGAAATTCCAAAAGGTGCTCCATTTTGAACATCACTAAGAAGCAAGAATTGATCTTTATATGAGTGTTTTGAGCTTTTATTTGGGATTGTCTCCCTTTTTTCTCAAATGTCCTACATTTTGTGGTGCCCTTTTCTCCTTTGCGATAAGGACATCTGGTTACCCTGGGATTTTGGTATCCATAGAGGGTCTGGGAACCAAATTCTAAGGGCACACTATACTGGTTATATGGTCTAATATGATCACTCTTTAGGTTTGGATGATCACAGATGGAGCAGAAGACCCTTTGTGCTTCCTTGCAGTTTTTACAAGGCCCACTTTGTAGAAGCTTGCAATGATGTAATCGATGAATAAGGAGCAGCTTTTAAAAAGCCTAACATGCTCCCTGAAATGACTCCCTATCCATTTTGCCCTGGCTCCCTTTTTCAGTGCTCTTACCTTTTATATATAAATACAGGAACAACTTGCATGTATCTGTTCTATTTCTGCCTATGCTTTTTTGTGGAGAAAACAAATATTATCTGCTGAAAATTGCCTGATTCCAAGAATTTTAACTGCATTCCAGATGTAATTTACATCTTCAGGAACAAAAAAAAGACTTATAATCAAAAAGCATGTCTAGTCCCTCAGTGTTTTCTGCCATTTATAAAAGAGTGCTTTTTTTTTAAAAGCAAGTGTATTTATTTCAGCAATTACTAGCCCACTGCTAAAAGAGCTACCATTCCTGGAAGCTTTTGGAAATTAGCTGACCTATAAAAGCTTCATGCACAGCTTGTTCTGGTAGTGATTTACGTTGAAAGAAAAACCAATACTGTATAATGGTCCTCTATATTCTCAAAGTTAATAAAGATAGTTTAGTCTCTGTACAGAAAATTATGACAAGCTTCTAGAAAAGCATGAGGGGGTATCCAAAAGTTTCAATGATCAGCTTTTTAAAAAATTGACAGAAAATTTGTTTTGATTTGTAGTTGTTAACTTATCTCTGTGTAGTCACTATCTAGATTTATACATTTTCCCCAGCGTATCTTGACCCACTGAATACCTGATATTGTAGAAGTCTGCAGATTGTGCATTACGAGGGGGTATCGTAAAGTAATAATTATCACACTGAAGTTATTATGGCATTTTGACAGTGTCATCATTGGTCCCTAAGTGCCCCTTGCTGAGAAAATCAGCTCATTGCGTCCTTTATTTTTGTGACTGGCTCTGCCAGAAGTGACTAAAGTGTAAAATCCTCATCAGGTGCAATCTGCAGGCACCCAGATACTGCACATATGAAGTATAAATATGAACAGTAGTGGTGAAATTACACATTGTAGTCTCTGTTTACAAGCCACACTATGTGGCTATTAGTATGAAGATAGAAAATGACAGAACAGCTCTAGTGATGACATACAGCTCCCAACTGAGACCACTTAGATGTGTCATCATTGAACTGCAACCTATTCACGAGGACTCTTAATGGCAAGCCTTTATTCGCCTACAGACAATGTCCCCACCTCAAAGAGTTACTTACCTACAGGAGGACACAAAAGACAATTGTGGAGGTGGGTGCAAGACCTTACCAGTAACCCAAATACTCACTCTGCCCACACATCTATTCAGGAAATGTCATCACAGGGCCTATGGATCACCCACAGTAGTAGAAGGACTTTCACTTTCTCATCTTCTAATATGCCATCTAGTGTCAGCAGTGCCCTTCAGCACTCTACACTGGGCAAACAGAACTGAGGGACTATAGAGAAGGGTGGCCAAAAGCCGCCCGTCTTTGCCCCTGGTCAGTGCCGCAGCAGCCATACTCTGTGGCACCAACCTGCTCCCTAAAAAGAAGCCGCTCTAGGCAGCTTTAAAGGGGCACCATTATGGCGCTCGTTCACCATGATGACACCCCTTCTGTGGAGTGCCATTTGGGTGCTCTGATGTCCGTGTGTCATTATGGTGTACCCCGTATGGATGGGTGTGCATCAAGATGGTGCACAGGCAACAAGGATAGGGCTGGGCGTGTGTGGACACCCAGCCCTGTCTGCCTCTACTTTCGGCTCCAGGCTGGCACAAAATGCCAGTCTGTTTAGGGCCAGTCTTTGCTTCAGAAGATATCCACAATTTTTTGCATTTCTGTTGACACTGTCACATACAGCTTGCTTATATAGGCCTGTTCCTGAACTCCCCACCCCATGCATCTGAGGAAGTTTATGAAAGCTCATTCTACCAGCTTCTTTCTTTCATTTAGTGTCAGAGGTTTTGCTTTTGTATACTGATTTTCCATGGCTAATGTCTTTGAATTCTAACATGGCTATATCTTTGAATTCTAGTCTTAGTGTGGTCACTGTCCTTCTGATCTCTATCCCATTTAACCTATCTTTCATTCATCTGCACATATGTGAGTGTGTGCTTTGTGTGAATGTTGTAACCCCTTTTTGCTGTATCAATAAAATACATTTTAATGTTGCATTCAGGAATCTAATTTCTTTGACCTGGTAAACAAAGGCAAAAGATCCTAGCCAGATGTTATCCTGGCACTCTTATTGAGCTAATTAATTAATTCCCTTATAAAAATTAATTTGGAGCAATTTGAGTAACACGGTAAATGGAACTAGAAAAAAACAGAACACTTTCACTTCTCCAAAATATCATTTTTTTCAGTGAAGCAAGACATGAAGGCAGTTTGTTCCATGTTTAGAGAAGAATCCCAGGACCAACGAGAAGCATTCTTCTAAAAAAAAAAAAAACAAACCCAAACACCTAAGCTTGTGATGTGCCTTGTTTTATTGTTAAAATATGGCCTTTTGGAAACTGATTTGCTATGAAAATTCACATGTGGCCTGTGCTTTAGATAAAAGAAATTTCACATTGCACCAAGAGAGACTAGCTGCTGGGACTAAGGATGTCACTAGTATTTGATCAGAGATTTCTTGCAAGTGAGCACTCTTGAGTGATTGCCTGTGAGTGGAATCAGGGAACCCTTGCCATAGAGTTCTGCTTGCTTTTATCATATAAAAAGTTTTTTCTGACTTTGGCAAAAGGACCTTGTGGAAAAATACATGTGGAAACTGTTTGTTTGTTTGTTTGTTTTTTATGCTGCCTTTCTCCCAAAAAAGGAACCCAAGGCAGCTTACAAAATGTTTGTTTGTTTGTTTTTTATGCTGCCTTTCTCCCAAAAAAGGAACCCAAGGCAGCTCACAAAATAAAAAGCATAATATAAAACTCTACAGTAAAAATTTCAAAACAGTGAAAATTTTAAGCCATCTAATTAAAACAATATAAAATTAATTAATATTAAAAACATAACCAAAAAAATTAAAGCATGACTAAAACACATATACATATAAAACCACCCTGTCATGATTATTTTGTTTAAAAGCCTGCCTAAATAAAAAGGGTTTTGCTTGCTGGCGAGAGGCAAGCAGAGAGGGGGCTCGTCTAGCATCCCATTCCAGAGACTGGGAGCAGCCACTGAGAACGTTGAAGTTATTGAGATCTGCTTTCCTACAGCTCACAGATCTTTCCTCCATGAGTATGCAGAGGGGTTATCCTCTTTGTGTACAGAGTATGTTCTTTCTTTGAATGTAGCATTTGCAGGGGAGATAAGTGTTTATCAGCAAACACTTGCCCAAGAGCTGCCTGGAGAACCTCAAAGCATTTTCATCTCTCATCTGAAGTTGCCTTCTGTGCCTTGATAATTAATAGAACTAAAGTGCAGCCTTCTTCCATTGTGATCTTTTTGTGTTTGAAGCTCAAAACGTGTGATTCAAAATGTGACACATTATTTTTTAATATGATGTGTAATACCATCATTTGAATAGGTATGCATGGGTAAAAATGTTCACATGGCTGTTTCAAAAAAACAAGTTTTTCTGAAGCCAGTTTTATTTAAAAGGCTAGGAATCATTTATTTATATACATACACTGCAGATTTCACAGATGTGCCTTTTCTAGCTGTTGCTGCAAAAGTTGAAACTTAGGTCTAACACACCCCTTTTCCCTTTGAAGGTTCTGGCAGTTAGCCAAGCAAGTCATGGTTTCTTGAATTTTGCAGAGCTTTTTGTAACTCAAGATTATTACTATTTTATTAATGTAGGTATGCATTGTAAGTTGTAGGGTCTCTTCTAGTTAGCTATTAAGGCTTTTCATTTCACCTTGTTCGATGCTAAAGTGTGTGTGTGTTATGGAGGCAACCTTGGGTCCCGGCCTGAAGGAAAAGTGGCATATAAATAAAGTAAGTAACTAACTAAGTAATAACAATCTTTGTAGCTCATAATTATGTGTATTATTACTAATTAGTGAAACATGGACCTCTAGAAATAAATGGTCCTCTAGAAATAAATTTTCCCAATTCTCATCCAGCTAAATTTGCTTAACTGACAGACCTGCTATTTAAGTTTTGACTTACAAAAGGCGATACTGCAAAATATCAAATGTAAAAAAATTTCTTCTCACTCTGGACTGTGCTTGCTTGTATGTTTACATGATTTCTTGACACAGGGAAACCATATAATGCATATGGTAACTTTTTTCCAGGGAAGTAATTTTTCTAGGACAGCGGTTCCCAAACTGTGCACCTGTCACGGTGAGACTCACCCACCCAACTAATTTTCTTTGATGGCAGCACAGTGGGTCTTTTTGATCCCACTGCTGCCACCAATTATGTGAAGATGATGGCCACTGTCCCACCAATTCTTCACTGCAAGACTCAAACCCGGGACTCTCTTAGGTGTTTCCTGCCCTATAACTCTCTTTAGATGCCTGCCCTCTGAGTTTGTATTTTTCCCCTCAGCTTGGCACCAACTATTATTTGACAGCCACACACTCACTATCTAATGTGTCCCAAACTTAAAAGGCTTATATTAATGTCTGTAGAGTTTTTAATGTGATTCTGAAATTGCTTCAGACAGCTGCTTGTTGAAAGAAAGTAATAAATTTATTTACAAGTCAGGCTGCATACAGTATCTCTTTTAGTGGATGGTGTTCACAATAGATACGATGTATAAATACTGTATTCATTACACAGTTTAACAGTTTCTTTAGCTTGTCTTCGTAATTGTTTCTTTATAGCTTTATATATCTTCCCTTACAGGCTAAGCTCTCACAGAAACTTTATTAACCTTTTGTATCATACTGTGTATAACCCTTCTGGTTACCTATGACTCCACTAGTCACCAGACACTATGTCTCCCATTTAATTAAGGACACACTTCATTCCTTTCTTGGGTACCGAAAACCCTTTCAACTGCCCACACAGCACCTAACCTAACCAGGGCACACTAAACATCAACCCCTTCCAAACCTGCTCCTACCTCTTATATACTCTGTCCTGGGAGCAGCCCCCACCTTTTCCTGGCTTTGCTTCCATTGGCATGTGCCAGGTTTCTAATATGCCTGTTGTCCCCACAGCACCCCAACAAACTCAAAAAGAAGTGGCTGGACTTGGAGACAGGCTTCACAATGGTGGGTCAGTTGCAGCCGTCACTGCCGCAGCGCCTGATCCTATGCCATATATCATGGCAGGAGCGGCATTGAGTCTTCTGCATTTCAGCTAAAAGGAAACATGTCTGGTCATGAGGAGCAGGAGCAATTGTTGTGAAAAGGGGCAGCTGCTGAATGGCAGCAGTGTTTTTATTCTATTTCAAAAAAGGAAAAGGGAAACTTGGCCTTTAGCAAAGGGAGCTTGGGAGCAGTGATAGTAAAGCTCAGGTTTCCAGTCCTCCTCCTCTTCCTTTTCTCCACACTAGTCCCTCGGTGCAGAGGTAATTGAGATGTGTACATGTTGCATTGAATTCCATTCCTTACTTCTGCGTAGATGGATTAGGAAAGAGGAGAGGATTTGTAGACCTTTTGCAATATAAACCCAAAGTTACCACCTTGAAATACAGTTGGCCCACTGTATCCACATATTCAACCACAGCTTGAAATGTTTTTTTTAAAATATACATTCCAAAAAGCAAACATTGATTTTATCATTTTATATGAGGGACATCATTTTATTATGCCACTATATTGAATGGGACCGTATCCATGGGGGTCCTGGAACCAAACCTCAGTAGATACCAAGGGCCCATTGTACAACTCCCAATTGCTTTCCAAGGCTGCTGAAGATGATCTAAGAGAGTACAAATGCCTTTGTGGTTTACCATTGTAAGAGAATTCATTTACAGTATTGTACTCTTCTGTAGTGTCATCATTGAGAAGAGTATTAAATTCCATAACTGCTGAGAATCTGTATAATGAAAGACAAGAAGGGAAGAGCAGTGCCATATATCAGATGGCCTATCCATTTTTGTTCTATGTATAAGGAACCATATGATGTCGCAATTATTGCTGTGATTCATTGAGTGCCTCCTGTAACATTGTAAGGTCTATAATATTAGTAGCAAATATTTTTTTAAAAAAAAAAGTAGATGTAAATAGTTGAGAGGGTATAATTATTGAGTTGCTATGTGTGCCTGTCCTTTTTTTATTAGTTACACATCCCATCTTCCCTCCAGTAAGCTCAAGAGAGTGTACATAGTTCTTCTCCCCTCCCCATACCCCCCCTGCAGTGTTGTGAGATAGGTCAGTGTGAACTTGTGGTTGGACCTCTCTAATTGTCTAATTACTTTAAAAGAAACATCATAATGTGATCTCTAAACTGAAGAAATATGCAAAATAGTTTTTTTAAATATCAAATCCATTAAAAGATGCATCCTTAGTGATATATTGCTACATTTCTTAGGGGTAGTTATTTGTAACCTAATTAGGTTTCAGAATTAGGATCGGATTTGCATGAGTGGCTTTTAATTGCCTCTTTGGCTTTCCGAGAACTCTCTTTTCTGAACTGGTCTTCCACCCCTTCTCCCTTGGAATAGTAGAACACCTTAAACCAAATACTGTACTGTTCTGTATGTCAGTAAAGACAAGAATAGATGGTAGTGTTTGTTTGGTGTGCTGCTGCTGTTACCTGTACATGTCATGTTCTCATCTATTTTCCCAGAAAGAGTCTACTGAAAGACATCTGCTCCTCTTATACAAGTGCCCTTTTCCTGGTGGCAAGGATGTAATGGTGACTCAAAGCAATTATATACTCACATGGTTGTTTGCCATTGATATGAATAGAGTAGTCCTTTCGTGATGTAGGGAACAAGTGCTGCTTTTTAGTACATGCAATTTCCACTTGCTTTCTTTTTAATGGGAAAGATAACCACTTCCTAAACTAGAGGAACTTGGAAAGGGGTTTCCCATGATGGAAAAAGCGATAACAGATTAATTGTGAAGTTACCGGTTTTATAGAAGTTTTATAGAAGTTACTGGTTTTCTAGGTTTTCATAGGGTTCACATACAGCCATTCACATTGTTCAGTGTTCTAAGATTCTCAATTGAATTATCCAGAATACTTTTTATCTCGTAATGCTGTACAGAATGGAAACAATTGCTGCAAATATGTCAGTGTTTTTTGTTGTTGTTTCAATAGCATTGTCATAACAGGTATTGTTGTTGTTTTGGAAGCATGCCATATCTAATATATAACATTGAATAATTATTACATGGATTGTCAACCACATAGCATGTTCGCATATTAGGAATCCATCTTCCTGGTAGTTAATGGTGTGGAGACTTTCCATGTAACACTTCACCACATTAACTATTTTTCTGTGTGTGTTTTTTTACATGTGGCTATAACATATGTCAGGTAACAGGAAAGATCCTTTTACAATTTGTTGCAAGCTCCATAGATGCCAGGCTTTACAACAACACTGGTAGATCTGTGGTCCATAGACTTGCCTTTGGATCATTCTGTGTCAGACCTGCAGTGAAAAACCTTTCCTCAACCCTTTTGAAGTTGTTAATATTACCTGTTCTCTTTACATTTCCCTTTACAGGTGGAAGTGGGAAAGGTTGTATTTTGGAAGGATAAAATGGAAAGGGGCAAGAGGGAAAGGGATCTAGCAGCACCTAGAAGACTAACTAATTTATGTCAGCATGAGTTTTCAGTCCAATTCTTGAGATACACTAATAGAGTGCTTTTTGTAAGGATGATTTTCTCACATCACAAACCAGTCCCTACAGTAAAATTTAATTTAGACTGTTCTGGCATATTGGCCTGATCTAGATTGGCAAAAAGAAGGGTGTTCATGGCTGCATGAAAGTCTAGCCTTTAGATGAGAAAAAGGGAAAGTGTGCCATGAAAACACTTTTTTTGCGTTTTAGGGGAGAAGAAGTGCCTTTAAAAAGGTGCTGGTTTTCCCAGCTTCTTCTTTAAAAACTGCAGAACAGCACAGCTCCATCTAAAGGTTGCGGTGCAGCTGCTAAGCATTAAGGAAAAGGCAACTTCATGTCACACTTTCCTGCCAATCTAGAAAGCCCCATTGTGGCCTAAATAACCTAAGTGCACCAGATCCCATCTAATCTTGAAAGCTAAGCATAGTCAGACCTGGTTAGTACTTACATGGGAGACCTACAACAAGTACCAGGTGGTGTAGGCCATGTTTCAGAGGAAGGAACTTGTAAAACCACCTCTGAATATTCCTTACCTTAAAACCCTGTAAATTTTAAGTGCTGTAGTACAGAGATACTGCCCACATAAAGACATGTTCTCAGCAAGCTAACTAGAGCTTGGGGGGGGGGAATACTTTTTAGCACTACAGCTCCCAGAATCCCGCAACCACATTCCCCCCCCAAGACCTGAACCGAATGCTTTAAAAAAAAAAGTTAGAAATTGCTTGTCATTCCTCAGCGTTGGGCCTTTTCTTCCTCTTTAATAAAACAGGTGCCAAGATCAGAAGAGGAAAATCGTAATAGCATGTGTGAATAATTTAAAGCTACAGCAGAGCATTTATAGTACAACAAACCCTCAGATATGCATGTTAGAGTTGGCAAGGAATTGCACTCTGAGTAATACCTTCTCTCCCCAGGAATGGATCTTGCTGCAACCAGGTTCAACCAGATTTAAATGGAGATCTTAACTTCAGTAAATCAAATAAAACTATATTAAGGTCCATTTTTAATGGTTCTGTTGTATGAGGGGGTATCCAAAAGTTGTAATTATTTCCTTTAAAAAAATTTGACAGAAAGTTTCTTTTGATTTCATAGAATCATAGAATCACAGAGTTGGAAGAGACCATAAGGGCCATCCAGTCCAACCACCTGCCATGCAGGAACTCTCCATCAAAGCATCCCTGACAGATGGCCATCCAGCCTCTGTTTAAAGACCTCCAAGGATGGAGACTCCACTGCACTCCGAGGGAGTGTGTTCCACTGTCAACAGCCCTTACTGTCAGGAAGTTCGTTCTAATGTTGAGGTGGAATCTCTTTTCCTAGAGCTTGCATCCATTGTTCCGAGACCTATTCTCTGGAGCAGCAGAAAACAAGCTTGCTCCCTCCTCAATGTGACATCCCTTCAAGTATTTAAACAGGGCTATCATATCACCTCTTAACCTTCTCTTCTCCAGGCTAAACATTCCCAGCTCCCTAAGTCGTTCCTCATAGGGCACGGTTTCCAGACACTTCACCATTTTAGTCGCCCTCCTTTGGACACGCTCCAGTTTCTCTACATCCTTTTTGAATTGTGGTGCCCAGAACTGGACACAGTATTCCAGGTGGGGCCTGACCAAAGCAGAATAGAGTGGCACCATTACTTCCCTTGATCGAGACGCTATACTTCTATTGATGCAGCCTAGAACAGCATTGGTCTTTTTAGCTGCCGCATTGCACTGTTGGCTCATGTTCAGCTTGTGGTCTACTTGGACTCCTAGATCCCTTTCACTTGTGGTCTCATTCAGCTAGGTATCCCCCATCCTATATCTGTGCATTTCATTTTTCCTCCCTAAGTGCAGAACCTTACATTTGTCTATGTTGAATTTCATTTTGTTAGCATTGGCCCAGCTTTCTAGTCTATGCAGGCCATTTTGAATTTTGATCCTGTCCTCTGGGGTATTAGCTACTCCTCCTAATTTGGTGTCATCTGCAAATTTGATAACTAGGCCCTCAATAATTTCATCCAAGTCATTAATAAAGATATTGAATAGCACTGGGCCCAGGACAGAACCCTGTGGGACCCCACTGGTCACTTCTCTCCAGGATGAAAAAGAACCATTGTTGAGCACCCTTTGGGTTCGGTCAGTCAACCAGTTACACATCCATGTAACAGTTAACTTGTCTAGCCCACATTTTACAAGCTTGTTTGCAAGAATGTCATGGGGAACCTTGTCAAAGGCCTTACTGAAGTCAAGGTATACTACATCCACAGCATTCCCTTCATCTACCAAGCTGGTGATTTTATCAAAAAAAGATCAGATTTGTTTGGCATGACTTGTTTCTCTGAAACCCATGTTGGCTTTTTGTGATGATGGAATTATCTTCTAGATATCCACAGACTCTCTGTTTAATAATCTGTTCCAGAATCTTTCCTGGAATTGATGTCAGACTAACTGGGCGATAATTGTTGGGATCCTCTTTTTCCCCTTTTTTTGAAGATGGGGACAATGTTTGCCCTCCTCCAGTCTGCTGGGACTTCTCCTGTTCTCCAGGATTTCTCAAAGATTATTGCCAATGGTTCCGATATTACATTTGCCACTTCTTTTAATACCCTTGGATGTAGTTCATCTGGTCCTGGAGACTTGTATTCATTTAGATTAACCAGGTATTCCTGTACTAACTCTTTACTTATTCTGTGCTGAAATTCCCCTATTCTGTCTTCTGCCCCATTATCCTTAGGTTGAGCACCCTTTGCTTTTTCTGAGAAGACTGAAGCAAAGAAGGTCTTGAGTAATTCCGCTTTCTCTCTGTCCCCTGTTAGCATTTTGCCATCTTCTGCCCGCAGTGGCCCAACTGTTTCCTTCTTCTTCCTTTTACTGCAGACATACCTTAAAAAGCTTGTAGTTGTTAACTTATCTCTATGTAGTCACAGTCTAGATTTATACATTTTCCCCAGCGTATCTTGACCCTCCAAATACCTGATATTGTAGAAGCCTGCAGATTGCACCTGATGAGGTTTTACACTTTAGTCACTTCTGGCAGAGCCAGTCACAAAAATAAAGGATGCAATGAGTTGATTTTCTCAGCAACGGGCACTTAGGGACTAATAATGACACTGACAAAATTTCATCAATATGTCATAATAACATCCAGGTGATAATTATTACTTTACGATACCCCCTCGTAAGGCGCATTCTGCAGACTTCTACAATAACAGGTATTCGGAGAGTCAAGATACTCTGGGAAAAATATATAAATCTAGATAGTGACTACATAGAGACAAGTTGACAACTACAAATCAAAACAGACTTTCTGCTAATTTTTTTAAAAGGTGATTATTAATAATTTGGATACCCCCTCATATATGTTGAGATGATGTATGGATTTATAAATGCTAATATTTATTAAGTTTTACTGAATGAGTTTCATTATAGATGAAATGCTGAAATATATTAAATGTTGTAGCATTTATAAAGTGAGCTTGCTTAGCAGCAGCAGCTTCCCCTAATTAACTGAAATGTCATGAAAGAATACAAGGCACAATTTAGTTCATTAATAATTATTCCACAGTCTCTGTCTTCATATGTTTTTCTGAACTTTCTTCCAAGCCATAAAGAGTAGATGGTGAAGAGATGGAGGCTTGCTCCTGCATAAATATATCCTACTCAGCATGCTGGTAAGAACAGTTCTAACCTAGGTAAATCTCTTCCAAGATAGAGATTGCTGAGTATAAGTAGTTTTGTTTTGTTTTTAATTGAGACTCCTCTGTACAATATTCTACATGAATTTTCAGATAGAAGGCCTCCTGGGGTTTGCCATGAGCCCAGTCATCTCTGTTCAGGAGATCTCTCTTGTGAACAAAGTCGCTTATACTACTCTTCCCTGTTGTGCTGTTTATTGTCAGTGTAATAGGTTAGTGCCCTTTCTTGTCCTCTTCTCATTGACTGAGAAACTGTTGGTCCTTCATATGATGGTAGACTAACACTCCCATTGCCACTGTCCCATTATCCATGCTGTATTGGGATGGTGGAAGTTGGATCTGTCTATATTCTGGAGAGACACATTTGCTCTGTCCCTTCCTTAATACAATTTTTCATTTCTCTAATGAGACTATATGTATGAAAGAAGACAAAGCACAGTTTAGTTCATTAATAATCATTCCACAGTCTATGTCCACATACATTTTTCTAGACTTTCTTCCGAAGCATAAAGAGCAGATGGTGCAGAGATAGAAACTTGTTCCTGCAGCTTTCTTTTAAAATGGGCTAATGTACAAACTAAAAAACATTACTATTTAGCTTACTGGAAATAAGCTTAGGAAGATAGGAAATAGCACTTTTGAGCCTCAGTCCTTCATACATGGAAGATCTGATTTTGCAGACACTAGTAGAAACAGAGACATTTTTTCCTCTTGCTGAAATGCATGGGCATTGTGTGGTGCAGATTATTTGTGATATCAAAGGAAATTGCCTGTTGCACTGACCTTGGTGAGTCAGAGACATGCATTAAATTAACATCATGTTCCATCAGAATCACATCCAAGCAGAATAAAGCTGTTAGCATCTCACAGACTTGACTACTGAAAAGAGAACATTTTTTTCCAGTGCATCTCTTTCTCTAAAGCAGTAAACACTTAGTGTTACTCCACTGTATTTATCAGTACAGTAACATCCAAAATCCACTTTTGAAGCTCCACTAACTTCTTCATCAGGCAAAGGTGTTAAAAATCACCTTTGAAATCTTGCAGCATATATATTATGCATTTTGGTTGGCCCAATAAAGATATACTGTATATACTCAAGTATAAGTCTAGATATTTTAGTCAAAAAAATTGACCCCAAAATCTGGGTTGATTTATCCATTGGTTAATGTAAGTACTGTACCTTAACTCTTATCAAAAAAGGAACCATCGCCTTCTCTGAGTAAAGTGGCAAGAGGCAAGAGTTTAGTCTATCCTGGAAGAAACTTTAAAAAGCACCACTTTTCTCTATTTTCTTCATTGCGGTGCCACTTCTGACATTTTTTAATGTCTGGGTGGGAAAATAGTGTGCTTTGGCATCATTTTCCTTTCCATAATCTTTGGCATCCTTTATTACATGTCCCTAAGTGTTACCCTCAATTTATACACAGGTTATATAAAAATCCATAACTTTGCCCCCAAAACCTGCTCTCAACTTATACATGAGGTCTACTTATAGTAAAGTATATATGGTAACTGTTTTGTTGATTTGGGGTGTTATTGTACTTTGCTATATGGCCAAAACAGCTACCCTTGGATGTTTCCTAGAATCTATCAGCATACTGTTTCTATTCAATTTGGACATAATCGGTATCCTGGCTTTCTTTCTCAGTATATTAAATTAGCACAGAAAAGCTTGAAATACTGTATTGTTCCCAGTGATGGCTGTTGTGAAAAAAGCACTTACTGTATGTGTGTGTGTGTGTGTGTGTGTGTGTGTGTATTCTTACTGTATGTAGAAATATCACAGAACTCTCTCTATGTGTGTCATTGTCTTTTTGTTACATCACTTACAGTTTCTTTCTCTGTTATTACATATGCATTTTTCAAATATAATCTGCCATCTGTGGAGAACCATGCATCTAAGAAAGCAGTTTCCAGTGCATGAATACATATCCCACCATGAATCTGCTCCTAGGACATTTACCTTTTTTGCTTAAATGAGCTAGCATGGTTAGCTTTCTGAAATTTCTTATAGATTAGCAGCGTGCCATGAAAAGTTGGGATTCAGTATATGGTATATGTTTGGCATTTTGCAACTTTTACTGTACATCCATATATAAGGAAGAAAGGAAGTGTTTAGGGAAACAGGAATGTAGTCTAACTGAGTCTGAAGCTCATTATGGATTGAATGTGGGAAGGAATTATTGTAGTATAGAGTATGGCAAAATGGTAAAAAGCACTGTCCATATAGTAATTTTGAAATTAATCTTAGAAATTCTCCAACTTAAATTAGAAACAGAGTAGGAGATGGACAATCAAAACACACAGCGATAATCAAACCAAATATTTTCAGTAGAAAACTACAACATTGTTGAATAACTTCTATTTCTCTTTTACTGGCGATGTTTATATTTATGTCTTATTAGTTGGGTTATTGAGAAAAAACATATAATAGAAATGCTGCTTTGTTACACTGCTCCACACTGGTGAACATTGCAGGACCTCAGAGAGCACATAAATATTTAGTAGAATTTTGCTCATAGAGAAATGGGCTACCATGGAGCTTTTCTAGTTTCTTATCTTCTGCCTTTTCTTTATTACAGTGTTGCAAAGAACCACAAACAGAATCTAATGACTGTTGCAAATCTAGGGGTTGTTTTTGGACCAACATTAATGCGACCACAAGAAGAAACAGTTGCTGCGATCATGGATATCAAATTCCAAAATATAGTGGTGGAGATCTTAATAGAAAACCATGAAAAGGTAACGTTGTTGAATTTGTATATTATTCCATTTTAAAAGAAACCTGCTAAATAAAAGGGCATGATTTGTAGATTATCAGCTTCATTAGTAATACATATATCCTTGTTCATCTTATCTCTCTAAACTTTCCCATGGTCCCACAACACTCACAGGCACATTTGGTGAGGACACAGGAGAGACCTTTCTTTGTGGCTGTTCCCAGGTTATGAAATTCCCTCTTGGTTGCCTCCATCTCTTCTCTCCTTTCTACTGGCAGGCTAATGCTTTTTATGCATGCAGGCCTTTTGCTCATAATTTATGGGGCAGAAGGGACTTTTAACTGAGTTGTGATTTTATATTTTTCCCCCTGTTATGTTTTAAATGTATTTTTACCTTTATATTTTCAATAGAAATGTTCTATGTTTTAAAACTTCTATCATTTTTTTTTAGCTGCACCTTGTTTTAAATTGGATGTAAACTGCTTTGCATTCTGAGCAGGATGGGGAAGGGAAAGACTAGGTGAAAGGGAATTTAAAAATTTAGGATCCTGTAGCTTTCCACAAAGCATATGCCTCTTCTCTGAATGCCCTTTACCCCAGAAACTGTATAGGTATGGGTAATTAAACTGCTTCCTCCTTTCTTTAGAAAAAAGGTAAAACCTCTGACATCCTGAACCAAGTTTTCATGACTTGCAGCCATTACACCAGTCCTTTGTGACATTAACAGCTGTTGTTCCAAATCCTCCACATGTCTTGTACACTATAGGAAATCCCAGGATATTGGCAGGATTTGCTATAATAACTGTTAATGTTGCAAAGGGATTGCTTTTGCCCTGCTTTGGGGTGGGAATCATTTGGCCCTCCAGATATTGTTGGACCACAACTCACAGTATTCCACCCCATTGTCTATTTATCTCTCACACCAAAGTAAACATGATTTTTAATAAAGGAGAAGAAAACTTCAAAACAGGAGCATATGCATTAGCAAGCTCTTCAGAAATTTGAGGTGACATCCCTCCTGCTTTTTTTTTTTTTTTTTTTTGCAATCGAAAGATTCATTCACAGTAATGAAGTACAGGTACACCGCAGTTAACCTCATCTACATTATCAAAATAATTCTGTTCTACTGTGCCACCCCACTTCAGTGCTTTGACTCCATTTCACATCACATTTAACCTTGATATTCTGCAATAAATGTATACTCAGAAGTCACTTCAGAATAAAAGGGACATGCTGCCATTGGGGAGAATGGGGCACAGCCATCTGCAGATGCTCCAGTCCACAGATGGCAAGCCCACAGTTGGGGAGGGCCTACTGTAAATAATTTTTTAAAAAATCATGAATAAGACTGCAGCAGATCAAAGCAAACACAAAACAACTGATTGAAAAACAAGGCACAGCAAATGGCAACAACCAAGGACCAAATGAAATTATTCTTTCTAAATGTCAGAATCTTCAAAGAGAAGGGTCTGGCTGCTCTGTAAAAAGAATGTAATAGGGAGAGAAGGGCAGGCCAGCTCCATCAGGCCTTGCCTGAAAAAAAAAGAAAAAAAGAAGGCCCTCCCTCTATCCACCATCATCCAGAGGGAGAGAAGGGCAGGCCAGCAACATCAAGCAACATTAAGGTGCAAGGAATCAAGAGCTGGTTGGAAGCCCACTGTCTGGATTGTGTATCAGTGCACATGAATATTTTAAAGATGTTTTCCTTCTATTCCTGAGATAAAGAGATGGCTGTGGTTTATGTTATCTTGATAGGGAGTTCAGTGCTGGTAATTGAATATCATCATCATCATCATCATCATCATCAATATTTATGTTATATTTTTCCCCAAGACTGGCACTCAAGGCATTACACATTTAAAAGATTACAATTAAAAATTAAAAACATACAAAAAGGCACATTTAACTGAATTAAACTCGAAACTATATTTAAAACATACACTCCATAAGATTTTTTTAAAAATAAGCAATACAGTTTAAAACAACACAGCACTTAGCAGCTCTTTTTCAATTGTAAAAGCCTGTCTGAATAAAAAGGATTTGGACAGCAAGGAAGGGGCTATGCTAGCCTTTCCAGGGAAGAAGTTCCAAAGTACAAGTGGGGACAGTCACTGAGAAGACTCTCTTTCTAGTGTTCCCACCAAACCTACCTGTGAAGGTGGTAGGACCATGAAAAGAGCCTCTCCTGCAGATCTCAGGGTCTGGACAGGCTTATATTGGGAGATACAGTCTGGCAGATAGCCTGGACCTACACCATGTATAGCTTTGTAGTTCGTAACAAACACTTGGAAGTGTGTCTGGAAACATACTGACAGCCTGTGGTGATATTGTAACACAAGATTTTTAACCAGTCCCAGTTAACTATCTAGCTAAAGTTTCCGAACACTCTTCAAAGGGAGACCCCCACATAGAGTATATTACAGTAATCTTGATGGGATATGACGAAGGTATATGTTACTTTGGCCAGATTGAACATCTCCAGGAAAAGGCACAATTGTTGCGTAAGCATTAAATGTGCAAAGATACTCCTGGCCACTGCAGAAACCTGACCTGAATCCAGCTTATATCCAAACTGCAAACTTGAGTCTTCTGGGGGAGTGTTACGTAATCTCATTCAGCGCAGACTGTATCCCTATTCCCTGATCTGCCTTTTGACAGTCTATGAGCACCTCTGTCTTGTCTGAATTGAGCTTCAGTTTGTTTGCCTTCATTCAATTCATTGCTAATGCTAAATACCACTTTAGAATAGAAACAGCTTCCTTGGAGTTAGGTGGACAGGAAAAATAAAATTGGGTCTCATCAGTGTTCTGGTGGCACTGACCCTTTCAATCTCTGGACAACTTTTCCCATCAGTTTCACAAAGATGTTGAACATCATGGGGGACGGTACTGAGCCCTGAGGGACTCCACAGACCAATGGCCAAGGAACTGAACAGGAGTGTTCCAGCACTGCCTTATCGGTTTGCTTCTCCAGGAAGGAACAGAGCCAGTGCAAAACAGTGCCCCCAAGTCTCATGCCAATGAAGCTACCCACAGGAAACCATGGTTGATGGTACTGAAAGCCACTAAGAGGTCCAGCAGAATTAACAGAGACATATTTCCCCTGTCTAGTTCCTGGCATAGGTCATCCACCAATACAACCATGTCCATCCCAAAGCTAGACATGAAACCAGACTGAAATAGACCAAAAGAATCCATGTCATCCTGATATCTCTGGACCTGGGGCAACCAAACCTTGTTGAAAAATGGAATATTGGACATTGGCCAATAGTTATCCATTACAGAGGGATCCAGGGGAGGTTCTCCCCTTCAAAAAAAAAAAGCCTCACAAATTCTTCCTTTAGGCATGTTGGAACTCTGTCTTGTTGTGCCAATCCCCTTCTTGCCTTTTGAATGAATTAAGAAGGGCAAAAATTTAGTGGATATGTGGTTATCATCTCTCCTCTATATACACAATTTGCATAATGAACATCAATGTGAAGTTCTCTGGATATTTAATAAAGTTCAACTCCAATTGCCAGTGCTGTGAAATTACAATAACTGTTGTGGTTTAATTCCCAGCTCTCATTCAAGCATTTAGATGGCAGTCCTCTTGCTTCTGTAGATTTAATAAAGAGGAAGAAGGGTAATTTAGACTATCATCAGTCCAGTGAGGTCATTGATTAACATGTCAACTTCTCTCCAATATACATCTGTTGAATCAGTGTGTGCCCTCAGTATGAACTTTGTTACATGCATCTTAAGAGCATTGTGCAGTACTGGAATTCGCTGTTGATGTCAACAACAAAATTGCAGCTTGAGGTTTCCTGGAACAATTGGCTGAATTACAGTCAGATAGAGATTGCCAAACTATATCTACTTTGCAGGCCATTAAACTGTCTGTGTAATCAGAAAAGTTAAATAATTTCTGAGCTTTTTTTTTTAAAAAAAAAAAAGCTTAGATTTTCATCAAAAGTAGTGATGAAATCATAATGTAAAACAATGATTAAACCTAGAAATATTTGCAGGGGATGGAAGGTTGTGTGTCTTAACACAATTTTTAGAGTAATCATTACAGCCATCATCAAGAGCTGCTGTTCTGTGTTTCTGACTCCTCACTTAAACTCCTCACTTAAAAAAAAACCTGTTTGTCTCTTTGTCTCTATAGATATTTAACACAGTTCCAGAAACACTGCAGTCAAATTCTCAGCTGCTTTTGTCTCGAAAGAGAAGTACGGATTCAAAACCACCATCATGCAGTGAGAGGCCCTTAACCCTCTTCCATACTGTGCAACCCAGTGAAAAGCGTATGTATCTTAATCCTATGTGAAACAGACAATGTTGTAAAAATCGGGCAATGTGCAATACAGTGCAACCGTGACATATACAGACACGCCATACATGGCTTTAACCTTAGGCGGAAGTCAAGCCCTGGCAGCAATGATTGTGTGCCTGTGGAGCATGTGGCCATTGTTATAAATCGGGCATCAGCATACACATTTTTACCTTTATGCTTGGGGGGGAGGGGAGCGCGAATGGATCCCCTACGAATGGGAAGGGCACACCATAGTTGTAAAAATTTCACTGTTTCACCCCGGATTGTCTAGAAGACATTATCAACATTAGGCAGAAGGACACACAAGGGGAGTAACAAAACACCATGTTTTTAAAGCCACCTCCCTACTGTCAACAGCCTCTAGGACCATGATTCCTATCATCCCCACCAATATGATCAATGTCTTGGGATGCGGTGGCTTAGCAGTTAAAATGCCAGTTTTGGTGACTGGAAGGTTGGAAGTTCAAGATCCAAGTACTGCATGATGGGATGAGTTCCTGTCACTATTTCCAGCCCCTGCCAACCTAGCAGTTCAAAAGCATGCAAATGCAAATAGATAAATAGGTACCACTTTAATAATAATAATAATAATAATAATAATAATAATAAATATTTATTTATATTCCGCCCCTCTGGGTGAGCAATCGGGGCGGAGTACAACATTTAAAAATACATACAGTTAAAATAACACTTCAGTCTCCCCTCCCACCCCTTAAAAATAGATTAAACTAAGAATAAGATTTAAAACAGTGAAACATTAAAAAATAAACATTAGACAATAATAGCTCTAAAAACTGGGTAAGTGGGCAGCCTCAAGAGTTCCCACTTTGGTGGGAAGGTAACAGTGTTCTGTGCAGTCATGGTGGCCACATGATCATAGAGTTGTCTTTGGACAATGCTGGCTCTTGAACTTATTAACAGAGATGAGCATTGCCCCCTACAGTTGGATATGACTAGACATTGGACTTTATCACTCGGAGAAAATTGGAAGGTTATCCCAGGGTGAATTTAGAGTCAGTCACTGGGTTTCACGTTCTTTCACAAGAGATCATGAAACACACATCAAATGCAACCTTGAGACATTCAAGGGTTTCACGTTCTTTCACATGAGCTTATCAAACAAACACAATGGTGAGTAATCCTAGAAATGGGTAAATTTGCTGAATTTAAAAACCCTCTTGCAATGCAAATTTAAAGTTAATTCACATTTGAGATGGTGAGGAATGTGTTTGTGGATCGCCCCTGGGTTCCTTTCAATTCCCATGATCCTCCTCTTCTTCCTCCTCCTATTTTTCCTCCTCCCTGCTGCTGAAACCATTGTGACTTTTGTATGGAAGAGGTTACTTTTTGCCTATTTGTGGGGAAGAGGGCCTCCAAGAGGGTGATGATTATTATTATTAACCTTTATTTATATAGCGCTGTAAATTTACACAGTGCCGTACATACCATCTTAAAATTAGATGGTTCCCTGCCCTCAGGCTTACAGTCTAAAAGACACAACACGAAAAGGAGAAGGGAAAAGTGGTGGGAAAGGGGATGAGGTCCAGTGGTTCTTCTCTCCCTCTGGGGCCTGGACCAAGGCAGATGGACTGGAGGGAGGGTTCGGCTTCTTAATACATAGTTAAAAGGAGGCATCCTGGGGCAGACAGCACAATCCTGGGAATGCTTCCCTAAACAATATAGTTTTTAACTCAGTTTTGAAACTAGTTAGAGAAGTGATGAGGCACACATGTGGGGGAAGAAGGTTCCAGGAGTGAGAGGCAGCAAGTGAAAAAGGATGGATCCAGGACAGGGCAGTGGAAATCCTTGGCTGGGACAGGAGACCTTGACTACCAGAACGGAGTGTATGAGAAGGAGTGTGAGGAGAAAGAAGTTCAGATAAATAAGATGGGGCCAGTCCATGGAGGGCTTTGAAAGTCAACAACAAAAGCTGGTACTGGATGCAAAAGGAGAAGGGGAGCCAATGAAGGGAGGAGAAAAGAGGAGAAACATGGTCAAAGCGGCAAAGGGATGAGATAATATGTGCAGCTGAGTTCTGGACAGAGATTAAAGGATGGAGGTGAAAGAGAGGAAGGCCTATCAGAAGAAGGTTACAATAATCTGGTCGCACCAGGGCATGGACCAGAGTTTTGGCAGTGGAGGCTGAGAGGAATAGATGGGTTTTAGCAATGTTGTAAAGAGAGAATTGACAGGCCTTGGCGGTAGCCTGAATCTGGGGAATAAATGACAGAGAGGAATCAAAAATGAAGCCAAGACTGCAGGCTTGCAGAACCGGTTGAATAGAATTGCCGTCAACAGAAACAGAAAAGGAGTATTGAAGGGTGGGCTTAGGTGGCAAGACAAGATGCTCTGCCTTAGACATGTTGAGCTTCAAGCCCCGATGCCGCATCCACTGAGAGACAGCAGTCAAACAAGATGAAACTTGCTGTTCAAGCCCTGGTGAAAGGTCAGGGGTGGAAAGATACAGCTGAGTGTCGTTGGCATACAGATGATAGGAGAAACCAAAAGAATGGATGAGTTTATCAAGGGACAATGTGTATAGAGAGAACAAAAGGGGACCCAGGACAGAGCCCTGAGGAACTCCAACAGATAAGGGAACAGAGGAGGAAGTCTGACTGCCCGTGACCACTGCAAAAGATCTATCTGACAACTAAGATTTAAACCAGTCAAGAACAGAGTCAGAGAACCCAAGGTCAGAGAGTAAGTCAAACAGGAGACAGTAATTCATGGTATCGAAGGCCGCAGACAAATCAAGAAGAATGAGAATAGAGTAGAGGTCATTTGTCTTGGCCTGCAAGAGATCATTTGAGATCTTGGTGAGGGCTGTCTCTGTAGAGTGCCGTGGGCGGAAACCAGACTGACAAGGGTCCAGGATGGAGTTGGCTTCAAGAAACTCAAGACAGCGAGAATAAACGACCCATTCCAGAACCTTAGAAAGAAAAGGAAGAAAAGAGATTGGACAATAGCTAGACAAAGAAGAGAGGTCAAGAGAGGGTTTCTTCAGAATTGGGGAAACAAGAGCATGTTTGAAGTCCGAAGGGAAGGAACCCGCAGAGAGAGAGATTAAAGATATAGAGGAACGAGGGCAGAAAAGAAGGGGCTATAGAGATTAGAAGACGGGAGGGGATAGGATTAAGAGAACAAGTTGTAGTTTTGAAAGAATTTAGCAGCGTCGAGAGTTCATCCAGAGAAACAGGTGGAAACACAGTTTATTAGTAGAAGGTACCAGGAGATTAGCGGTAGGGGGCAAATCAGGAGGAACAATTTCAGATCGAATAGTAGTGACTTAGTAGTTGGCGAAGTCAATGGGGGAAAATGATGAGAAGACAGGGGGAGAGGAAGATTTTAGCAGTGTATTGAAGTAGGAGAACAAATGCTGTGGGCACCTCTCGTTGGTGCAGATCAACGATTTATAGTAATTCTCTTTTGCCATAGACAAGGAGCGTGAGAAGGATAAAAGAACAAACTGGCTTTCCTTACCTTACCTTTCCCCCCTTCCTCCCTTCCTTTCCCTTCCCTTCTCCTTCCCTTCCCTTCTTGCTGCCCCATTGCCCAGCATCCTGGCTCAGCTCCCGGTCCTCCTTGCCGTTCCCCCCCTCCATCATCTTCTTCTTCCTCTTTCCCTTTCCCAAGAGGGGGGCATTGGGAGCTGGAGAAGCCTCTGGCTCTTCACAGGAGAGAGAGGAGGAATTCTGCTGGCTTTCACTCTTGCTGGGGAAGAAGGCAGGGAGGGAGGAAGACTCTGGAAGGGCAGCGGGAAAGAGGCTGCAATCAGCGCCCAGGCACCAGGGGCCCTTCGCTCACCCTCCTCTCTGGCTCCACTGCTTTCGAACGGGCAAGGCAGGAATGCAAGTCAACCTTTCCGAGGCACACACACAACCCAGGCCCTCCCGGGCTCCCAGCTGACCTACCTGCCGCTCCCTGCCTCCTTCACCTTCTCACCAAGGCAGCGCCGGATCCTGCCTGTATGTGCCTTGGAAGGGCTGACTCGTGTGCCGTGGATGTGGGGTTTTCTTGCTGAGCCCCAAGACAGCCACCCCTCCCTCCTGTGAAAATGACAGCTGGAGCATGTGTAGAAAAGGTATTATTTTGGGTGGCAATAGGTATTTGTCCACCTCCATTTGATGATACAATGTGAATTGGGCCCTCTTTAATGTGAATTTAAATTCCTGTTGTGCTTGTGTATGATAACCATTCACAAATGCAGTTGCTTCTCTGCAATCACCACTTTAGCCATTTTTGGGATGGAGTCACACACACACATATATTTGTATCCCGCCTCTCCCTGTGTTGGATCAAGGTGGGTAACAGCAAGTGGGGAACAGTTAAAAATAAAAACAAAACAAACAAAAAACAATGTGCTACAGCATTAAAAACATAGTAATCTAAAATAGTACTTTTAAAAACATTAAATTAGAATTCATAATAAAATTGGGGAAAAAATTGATGGGGGCAGTGAGACAGATGGACTGTTAAAAAGTCTGAGGAGGTCAGATAGAAAAGAGATCCATCTTTATTGCCTTCTTGAAGACCTCCAATGATGTTATATGGTGGATCTCCTCCGGCAGGTCATTCCATAGCCCTCCCATGTGAAAATGTCCATTCATGTCAAGGGAAAATCTTAACCTTTTACCTGGCTTTCTCATACCTCTCCACCCCTATCACAATTTAAAGTGATTTGACTAATAAAGTCAGCCCACAATTAAAAGAGAGCAACTTTGATATTGTTCTCTAACTGATGCCATAACCAGGATCATGTCACTGATAGGTAAACTACCACTATCAGCAACTGTAAATATTGGCACTTTACATGTGCAGGCAACTTTATACAAGCCTTTTTTACTACTTTATACAAGTCTTGTGTCTCAATCAAGGCCCATTATTACTGGGAAATATGCCGAAGTAATTTGCATTCCCTGCAAGATAATTTTTGTGTTTTTAAAAAAGCCAGCAAGCATTGAGCCAGGCAAATAATGGATGTCAAACTTAATTACCGTCAGAAGGTTGTGCCATTGGGATACTACTTCTGGTTTCTTTGTGTTTAGAGGCCCTTTCTCTTAGTTTATCAGGCTTTTATGTTCAATTTTAAAGAGCTGAAACCTTATGTAAGGATTGAGTTTCTTTTGTTTTTTAAAAAAGCCATCGGTGTTCAATCCATTCTATTTCTCTGTGCAACCCAATCATTATCAATCTACAGGCATTAATTGTGATGCTTATGTAATCCTTATCTAGTGTTGAATGAGGGAAGGTAAAGTGGTTTTCAAAGGGTCCACTTCCTCTTTGTTGCATGACTTCTACCAATTGAATGTAAAAAGTCAAGATATAGCAAGAGAAATAATAATAGAATCATAAAGTTGGAAGAGACCACAGGGGGCACCTAGTCCAACCCCCTGGCATGCAGAAACTCACAATCAAAGCACCCCCAACAGATGGCATACAGCCTCTGTTTTAAACCTCCAAAGAGGCAGGGGAAATCACTTAGACTGTTCAGATCATTCAAATTTTAAAAATCTGTTTATACATCTGTAGTTTCTTCTCAGCTTTACCTGCCCTTAAATGAAATTCATTGTTGACTGATATCACCTTACCCAGAATTCCAAAATCTGAAATACTCCAAAATCCAAAATTATTCACGTGATTGGCTGAAAAAGTGACACCTTTACTTTTTGATGATTCACTGTACACAAACTTGGTTTCATGCATAAAATTATTAAAAATATTGTATATAAAATTACCTTCAGACTATGTTTATAAGGTGTATACAGAGCATAAGTAAATCTCATGCTTAGACTTGGGTCCCGTATTCAAGATATCTCATTATATGTATGCAGATATTCCAAACCTGGGGAAAAAAAATGAAATCCAAAACATTTCTTGTCCCAAGCATTTCTGATAAGAGAAATTCAATCTGGAATTCAATTCAGGTTGTTGCTTGAAATATATATACATTGAATCATTATTCAGTTCTTAGATGTAAGAAATTGTTTCTTATTACATTGTATTGGCAAATGATGCTAAAACATAAATAGGCTGGAAAGTATGATAATATCAATCAAAATGAATTTTTGTCTTCTTTTCCTGCTGCTATGACTCAACTTGAGATGAATATCTTCTGTAGTGTTCCTTGTGGCCACAAACAATTTTATTCCTTGTCATTTAAATAGGACAAATGAGTAGCACAATCTTGGCCAATCAATCCCATTCCAGTTTGTGAATCTGAATACAGAAATGGCAGGGTGGGGGACTGTTTGATTTACCTTAGAAGTTAAAACCTTTAGCCTTTTTTAGCTGTAGGAGGTCTTAAGATGTGAAGAACAACAGGTATCTTCCCCAGTTTCAGGTCTTGATCCATTCTCAATTTATCAATGAATCTCCATTCAACATTTGATGTGGACTTTAATAAAAAGAAAAGAAAAGAAAAAAGGAATGAACAGCTACCTGCTGGAACTTTTTTGCCAGTGCAGAAAAGATACATCTCTCTGTCTTGCCTGCTGCAATGATGATAATTACTAGCCTATCTACTGATGGGAATTTGCATTTTTATAGAAACAAGACAAAACATTCAATCAAACCTAAAAAGAGATATTTTACATTGTATCCAGTTTGGACACAGCAGGACTGTCAGCTGCACCATCAGTGTTGTCCTGTGGTTGTTTTATCATTAAAATGTGTCTAGATGATTGGTGTCAAGTCTCAAGAATGAGATTTGTATGTTTCTTTGAAACGGGCTAGAAGAAGATGTTTCTGGATTTATTAGGGTATTGAGTAATCCTTTCCCATCAACGAGTGCAGAAGCCCCTTCGTATAAAATGTGGCAAATGCCCTTTCTTTCTTTCTTTCTTTCTTTCTTTCTTTCTTTCTTTGTAACTAAATAAATGTTAATGTCCTGACAGCAGTGTATATTGGCAATTCTTTCTTCCAGAGGAAAACAGGAACAGTATCATCAACTCCAGCCTGGAATCAGTCATATCATCATCAAACATCAACAGTTTCCTCCACTCCAACAGCACTCCTCAGTCTAACATGAACTCAAGTGACCCTGACTTAGAAGTTGTTAAACCCAGCAGGCCAAACTCACTGTAAGTTCAGTTATGATTCCATTCAGCTGACCCAGAGGTCTGTTTATTAGAAACAAAGCTTTGTTCTCCACAGAGATTGTAGCTCCACAGCTTTTGTGTAGCATTAAAGTTAACCACAAGCTATGTGGTTTTGATTTTCAGACTATGAACTGAGGGATGTAAATGATTTCATTGTATTTTGGGCTTACCCCCACCCCAAGCTTCTATTGTTGTGAACATATGGGGTGAACTTTTTTTTACTATGTTTTTTTACACTCTTGCTTGCTCATTTGTGCTCATGTCTTGTGTTTATTGCGGGCTTTGCAGGATTATTGTCCTGTTTCATTTGCTTCCAGAATTAAAGGAGAAAATTCCTATACTTTTGGCACAGTAGGTTGCCAGCTAAATGTATGCCAGTCTTTCTGCTGTTTGTATGCTGGCAATATTCCAGTGAAATCATTTATCCTAAATTTTAGAGGAATGGTCTGTGTTACTGAATTGTTCTCAGTCTCTCCTGGCTGAAATCTCACATGTGTAACCAGTCTCCACTGTAGCAGAAATTTCTATCTTTTCCTTGGGCTCTGTTGTATCTGACAGCCTTATCTAGCAGAACCTCTCTCATCCTGCCTCTCTTTCTATATAGATAGAATCTGTTACAGACTCTAACAGCAACCAGGGCTTACAAAGCAACTATAGATGCCATTGAAAAGAACAGCTCCATATCATGTACCTTTTCTTCTGAATAACTTTTGGTTTGTGAGTTTTCTTGGCCTTGCATCCCTCTATCATTGGCTGCCACTGGAACACAGGTCGGCAGGGAAGCCCAGCAGCTGATGGCATGATGGCCTATGTTTTGTAATCGTGAACATAGCCCTGGGGAAGAGAGAAGGAGGAGACATAAGCTGCTGCTTTTGGCATTAATTATGTGTACTCTGTAACACTGAATTATCCAAATGTGTGTGGCTAATGTATTGACTGGTTTATTTCTGACCAGTGCCCACATTACAAGCATCTGTGCCTCTAAAACTTTCATAGCTAACATTTTTGCCAAGGTAGTCTTGCTATTACCTAGATGCATGCCTTCTATTAAGGCATTTTCAAAGCTGAGAAGAGCATGTAACATTTACTTATTGAAGTCTGAAGCACTGAATTCTGCAGGTGTTTTTTTGTGTGTAGATATATATATATATATATATATATGGAATTTATGACTTTTTCTCCCATGCACAAACTATACAGCAGACATTTCTTCTGAAAATATAAGACATGAGTGAAACACATTTTAAACAAAAAGGAATTGGCAAGGTTGTAAGCCTTAATCTTAGACTATGCAAAGAGATCTTGCAGCACCCTTGGGACTAACTGAAAGAGAGATGTTGGTAGCATGAGTTTTTGTAAGATTTCAGTCTACTTCCTTATATACATAGGGATTGATGCATCTGAGGAAGTAGGCTCAAGTCTACAAAAGCTCACGCTACCAAATACTGTCTTTCAGTTAGTCTAAAGGGTGCTGCAGGATCCCTTTACATACTGATTTTCCAGACTAACACAGCTAGGTCTTTGAATTAATCTTAATACTATATCATTTAACTCTTTTATAAATACCTTTCACAATAGTACAGGCATACCTCAGTTAACAAAGCCTCGGACAGTGGCACTCCTTTTTACTAAGTCTTTTTATGCCTGTGCTGCCCCTCCTTTTTCTTTACTTTTTGTCTAGCTGGAAATTTTTAAACTGGATTAGCGTTGGAAGAAGGACTGGAGAAACACTGACTTTGGTGTTGAGTTGCAACAGAGTTTGTGCTGTAAACAGTGCAGTAAAAAAGCTTAAGCTTGGAAAGAATGGAACTGTTTTGGGGGGTGCATAGGCAGAGTCTGATGTGAGGAGGGAGTTGGTATTTCTTTCCCATTGGTTCGAATTCATATTTACTGTTTCCCCAGCAGAAGTTCACTCTTAGATCCTGCATATCATCAGCTCTCCACAGCCTTAGGTTTTCATAGTCTTCTAACAGGTTTGTTTATAAAGCTCTAGTGTTTGTTCAACTAAAGCCAGTGATCTTTTTGTTGATTTTGTTCATAATAAAGTTTAAAGATTTTTGTTTCCCCTGTCTTTACAGTCATCCTTCCCTGTTTGCAGATTTAGGATCTTCAGTCTTGACAATTGCAAATTAGGAGGTTCTCTGAAGTTATTTTGCTAATGGGCAAAAATGCTTCCACTCTTGCAACCAATTGGATTATTATGTGGCTGCATTCAGTTCTTTTTTTGTCTTGGGATTTTGTTTTATACAGATAGTGTTTTGGGTTGCAGCAGTTATCAAAAATTCCTGTATTGCTCAGCAGGAGTTGCAGGCAAACCAAAGTTGATCCATAATTAGTCCTAGTAAGAATAGTTACATATTTTATGTTTTCATGTTTATGTGTGTATTAGTGGTGCCATCATTAAACACTTTGAAGAAATTCCTTTCAAGATGAAAATATTAAGGAACTTTCTAGATATTGTAGTATGCTAGGTATACTTCACAAGTAATTTGAAATGAAGGTATATTATATAGTCTTGGATATGAAATAATATACTAGATTCTCATGTAAAAGATTAACTATATATCTTCATAACTGCACAGTTCATGTGTGATGTAACTGCGCAGTTCACAGCTGGCAATACAATTGCCTGTATGTTGTACCGGTGCAACTGCGCAGTTTGCAGCTGGCAACAACAACAACAAAAATATTAAAGGTTCAGTGCGGCCAAAAGCCCCATTCATTGCCACCCGTGCAGCTGCTCTGACTATGTTTCTAGCATCCTGACAGCTTCCAATGTAGTTGCTGAGCAACAGAAAGGACTTCAGATAAGTCATCCCCACACCTCCTCAGTGTAGCTGCCCTATGCCTTTTTATTACACACCTAAGACTTGCAGTGCAGCTGCTAAGTATTAAGGAAAAGGCAACTTCATGTTGCCCTTTCCTGCCAATCAAGAAAGGCCCAAAATGTCCCATTCCACTTCAGCTCACTCACCCTATGTATTGCAATGTTTATATGTTCCAGTTCCTGTTTTACTGGCCCGATCTAGATTGGCACTAAAGAGCGCCTTGCTCTTTAGTGTGCCTTTAGGGTTAGGGAGAGCACAGTGTCTACACCCTCCCTAACCCTAAAGCTTATGGACGCCACCATTTTAAGATGGCAGCGTTCATACGGACACGCCGCAAGAGCATCATCATGTGTGCAGATGCTAGACGCACTGTGCACAGGATGACGCCTTTGCACCGCGCAAGGGTGCAAATCGTGCCCTTTCTGCGGCACAAAAAAGGTTTCGGCGGTGGGTCTTTGCCGTGGCTTTTAGACTGCTGCGGCAAAGACCAAGGGCCTTCCTCCCTTGCACCCCGCCTCTGCAAGCGGGGTGCAGCGGGCGCCCAGGGCACCCGCTGCACCCTGCTTAGAGGCTGCGGGGAACCGGCAGTTTGCCACTTCCCTGCGGCCTCCAGAAGCGGCGGGATGGGGCCGCGGAGGCTGCTGGTATGGTGGATGCGACGGTCAGGAGCACCTGTTTTCAGCTTCAGCTGATACGCCAGCTGCACCCCTACCTGGACCGGAGGGACCTTGAAACTGTAGTACACGCTCTGGTAACCTCTCGGTTGGACTTCTGCAATGCGCTCTACATGGGGCAGCCTTTGTATCACACTCGGAAGCTACAACTAGTGCAGAATATGGCAGCAAGGCTGGTCACTGGAGCCTCCAGGGCCTGCCACATAACACCCGTACTAAAAGATCTTCATTGGCTGCCTATTTGCTTCCGGGCTCAGTACAAAGTGCTGGTCATTACCTATAAAGCCCTAAATGGCTTGGGCCCAGAGTACCTAAAGGACCGTCTCTCCCCGCATAATCCGCCCCGCACACTTAGATCATGTGGGCAACATTTGTTAAAAGTTCCAGAGGCTAGGCTATTGACAACTGCCAAGAGAGCGTTCTCTATATCTGCCCCGAGCCTCTGGAACTCACTACCTACTGAGCTCCGCCTGATTACTTCCCTTCCCCAATTTAAAAAGGAGCTGAAAACATATTTATTTAACCAGGCTTATCCTTGACTGCCATCTGTTATTGCTATCTCTTCCCCCAGATAAGCCGCTGGAATAAACCATTGTACATTGCATTGGGATGATAATGCTTTTATCTGCTGTTTTATTGTAATGTTTTTATTGTATTGTTGGAATGTTTTAATAGTAAAAATGCTGTACACCGCCCTGATCGTAGGAAGGGCGGTATACAAATAAAGATTTATTATTATTATTATTATTATTATTATTATTATTATTATTATCCCGCTGCATCTGGAGGCGGGTGGAGACCGCCCCAAAGGAGGCGGTCTAAATCGGCCCACTGTGTCTAGCTTACCCTTATTCATACTTCTCACATTTCATGCTCTTATAGTGTTGTGCAGCTTCAGACTTTCTTTTCACCTCTGAGCATTTCTCAGCATGCTAAATGTCCTTTCATCTTGAGTCCAATTACATGGTTACCCTTGCTACTAATAGTTCTTCTTGCTGTAACCCAATAGCTCATTGAGTGCCATCTGACCCAGGAATTTCTTCTTCTGGCACTATCTCTTGTTTCATTTTGGCTTGTCTCATCATAAGGTTTTCATGGTTAAAGACATTCAAAAACTGGTTACCGTGCCTCCTTCTGTGCAGTACTAACAAGCATTAGCTATGGTGAAACTGCTGTTTTCTCTGAGGGGTCCTCTGCTGGTGTCATCCCTCACTACTACTGCTGCTGCCCAGTAACTGTTTGGCACATTTAGTCTGTATTCTTAGCAAATGTCTGCCTGACATGAGAGGTCCTACCAGCAGCATACTCTTGCCTCACAGGACCTCATTATTCCACCACCACAGAAAGGTAGTGCCATTGGTGGGCATTCCTTTTCCATTAGTCCAGTGATTCCCTAACTCTGGCCTTCCAAGTGTTTTGGACTTTGGTCTCAGAATCCCAGGCCACTGGCCAAGATGACTGAAGCTTCTGGGAGGTGAAGTCCAAAACACTTGGAAGGCCAGAGTTAGGGAATCATGGCATTAGTCCAATCAATGTCCAACCATAGTGAAAGGAGATCAATATACAATCTGTGCCTGTATTCACTAGCAAGACATTAAAAGAAAATGTATGCAATAATGTTAACCCAGGAAAATTAATGTTTTATCTATTCTAAAGTAGATTTTGATATTGTTAGTGTTTACAGAGATGGATGTTTCCAGTCTCAGCTTCTCTCTCCCTCCCTCTTTCTCCTTATCCTCCCCTCCCTCTTTCTCTTAGCTTTGATAGTTCTGGGGTGTTAATGAACAGACTTTTGGCTTGTGAAGCTGAATAGGACATTAATCATGCCATTAGAGTTTCCTTTGTTTCTTTCTTTTTTTTTTTTAATTTTAAAATAATTTTATTTATACCATTTCATTACAATCATGTCATAATCAATAAAAACAGTTACAAAAATAATCCCTAAAACAAACAAACAAACAAAAAAAAACTTATATCATCAACTAATCTATATTTGCGCTTTAAGTGCTTTACTTTCTATATCCTACTACTTCCTTATAGCTTCTGTGTTTTCTTCTGATATTCACTATCTAACTAATATAACTTGCTCTTATTACCTTATCCAAATAATCATATATTACCCATAGATCTTAATCTCTCTTACAATACTCGTGTGCTGTTATATTATTCCTAATCCCTTTTATTAGTCTACATATCATTTAATTCATCAAATGTCACCAATAATTATTTGTATTTCTCCTTCTTTTTCTAGCTGTATGTATTCTATCCAAGGAGTCCAATCTTTCTTAAATTCTGTTATTGATTTATCCTTCAATAATGCAGTTAGCCTATCCATTTCGTACAAGTCCATGACTTTCAGTCTCCATTCCTCTGTTTCCGGTATTGTCTCTTTTTTCCAATGTTTTGCTAGTACCATTCTAGCCGCCACTATTAAGTGGTATAATAATTTACCATGTCTCTCTTCCAAACCTGAGTTGTCAATTATGTTCAACAGGTACATTTTAGGGTCGGCACGTTCCTTAAGTTTACATATTTTCTTTATCTCTATATGTATATTTCTCCAAAAAACCTTTACCTTTGCACAGTTCCACCAACAATGCAGATATGATCCCACCTCTTTCTGGCATTTCCAACAAATATTTTTTTCGTTTTTGAACATCTTAGATAATTTATACGGTGTCAAATACCATCTATATTGAGATTTATAAACATTTTCTCTTAGATCTACGCACAAAGAATTCTTTATTCTCCTTTTCCATATCTTCTCCCATTGTTCCAAATAAATTGTTTGCTTTAAGTCCTTTGCCCATTTTATCATGAATTCCTTAACAGTTTCACCCACTAACTCCGTTTTAAGTATTAACTTATATAACTTGGATATTTGTTTATTCTGGGATTTTATGATTTCCTCAAATTCTGTTTCTGATGATCCAATTCCTTTCAATTTCTCATCCATCAGGAACTTTTCTCTTAACTGTCTATACGCAAACCAATTACATTTAAATCCTTCTTTCAACAATTCTTCTTGTGTTTTCATTAATCTCTTACCTTGATATGGTTTTGTAATATCTTCATACGTGACCCAGCCTTCTTCTTTATAAACCTCTCTAGCTAACATTGCTTCATTTGTGGATGCCCATAAGGGAAACTTAGAATACCATTTGGCATTATATCTTCTCCATATCTTAAGCAGAGACTTTCTAATGAAGTGGTTATTAAAGTTTGCGTCTACTTTTGTTTTCTCATACAACAAATATCCGTGGAATCCAAATTTTAAATCTATTCTTTCTAAACTTAAAATTCTTTTATTCTCTAATCTTACCCACTCTAACAACCAATCTAACCCACATGCGTAATAATACCATTTTAAATTTGGTAACGCTACTCCCCCTCTATCTATTTCATCCTGCAAAATCTTCATTTTTATTCTCGGCTTCTTTTTTTTCCAAATGAATTCCTTAATATCTTTTTCCCATTTTTTAAATGGTAGATCGTTTATTATTATGGGGAGATTTTGGAAAAGGAAAATCATCTTTGGCAGTACTGACATCTTAATTGTGGCAACTCTTCCCATCCACGAGATATTTAAATTTTGCCACTTTGCCAGATCGGCTTTTATCTTTTTCCATGTTTTCTCATAATTGTTCGCAAAAAGTTCAATATTCTTAGTAGAAATAGTAATTCCTAAATAATTCACTTTCTTTACTATCTGAAATCCAGTTATCTCTTTTAATACTCCTTCTTCTTCTTTGCTCATATTCATGGTTAAAACAGATGTTTTTTCCTTGTTAATACGATATCCTGCCACTTTGCCATATCTCTTTAAAATTTGCAATATATGTTCACAATTTTCCACTGGGTTAGATATCGTTAGAACCAGATCATCTGCATATGCCCTCAATTTGTACTGTTCTCCTTTTATTCTAAATCCTTCAATATTAACACTATCCCTGATTTCATTTAATAGAATTTCCAATGATAATATAAACAACAAAGGGGAGAGAGGGCAGCCTTGTCTCACCCCCTTATGAATATCACAGGGTCCAGTTTTTTCTCCATTGATCATTATATTGGCTATTTGCACATTATAGATCTTCTCAATCCATTTTTGAAATCTTTCTCCTACCTCTACTTTTCCCAATACGGCAAACATGAACTCCCAACCAATATTGTCGAATGCTTTCTCCGCATCTATAAAAATCAATGCCAATTTTTTATCAATTCTCTTTTCATGAATCTCTATCAAATTTAGTATATTTCTAATATTATTCTTAATCATTCTATTTGGCAAAAAACCACTTTGATCTGAATGAATCCAATTACTTAATATTTTTTTTAATCTTTCTGCCAATATCGCCGCGAATAATTTATAATCCGAATTAAGCAAGGAAATTGGCCTATAATTTTTGTTTCTTCAGGGTCCTTTCCCTCCTTAGGAATCAATACAATATTAGCTTGAGTCCATGTTTGCGGTATTTGTCCTTTAAAGATTTCATTCATGGTGTATACTAGAGGACCCCTTATGTGTTTTTCGCAGACTTTATAATATTCATTTATAAAACCGTCCGGGCCTGGAGATTTCCCTAACTTACTTTTCTGTATGGCCTCTGATAGTTCTTGTATCGTTATAGGTTGATTTAATTGTTCTATCTGGTCTTTTGTGAACTTTTTTATTTTCTGTTTTTCTAGATATCTTAAAATCTTCTCCTTCCTTATTTCAGGGTCTTTATATAACTCAGAGTAGTAGTCCAGGAAGACCTTTTTAATTTTATTTTGGTTTGTAATTCTTTTTTCACCTACCTTTATAGCAGTTATTAGTGATCTTATTCTCTCTTTTCTCAATTTATATGCTAACATTTTTCCTGTTTTGTTCGCACCTTCAAAATATTTCTGTTTTGTGTACTTCAACTTTTTTTCCATTTCTTCCACAAGTAAAGTCGATATTTGTTTTCTTAAATATTTTATCTCATTCAATATTTCTCTATTTTTTGGTTCTTTTTTCAACAAGTTTTCTTTTACTTCTAATTCTACCCTTAACTTGTCCATCTTTTCATTTCTTTTCTTTTTTATCTCTGACGCCTTCTTAATCAACCATCCTCTTATAACTGCTTTTGAGGCGTCCCATACAATATGTACTGGTGTCTCTTCATTCAGATTCTCTTTAAAGTAATTATCAATATTAACCTTTAATTCTTCTACTACTTTTTCATCTTTTAAAATATTTGGGTTTAATTTCCAATGCCATTCCTTTTTACCCACTTCCAAATTTAACTGAACCGGGTTATGATCTGACCAAACTTTTGTTAAGATCTTCACATCCTGTATTTTATTACTTAAATGCAATGAAGTCAAAATCATATCAATCCTGGACCAAGATTTGTGTGGATTGGAAAAAAAAGTGAAATCTTTACGATCTCCGTACTTCAATCTCCAGGCATCACCTAATATTAACGTGTCCATTAAAGTAAAAAACTCCTGTGGTAACTTCCCTTGATTTCTTTGTTTCCTACCCTCCGAATGTCTATCTAGTTTGGGGTTTAGAACCCCATTCCAATCCCCTAACATTATGATGGAATCTGTTTCAATTGAAATTAATTTATCCTTTAGTTTCTTATAGAATTTATTTTTATTCTCTAACGGGCCATATACCCCAACTATTAAAATTCTTTGGTCTTTATATTTCACTTCTACAATTATAAATTGCCCTTCTATATCCGAATAAATCTCTCTTCCTTCTAATTTTGAATTTATATATATTACCACCCCTTTCTTCTTTTTCTTTGCTGTTGAGGTAAATTCTTGTCCTAATTTTACACATCTCAAGTGTCTTTTATCCTTATCTTTTATTCTCGTTTCTTGCAGACATATTACATCTAATTTTAACTTTTGCAAGTAATGAAAAAAATTTTTTCTTTTCTGAGGGGTATTTATACCCTGTATATTCCAAGATACAAATTTTAAATGTTCTGCCATTTTGTAATGTACCTTCTGTCCACAAATGCCAATCAGGTAGGAAAAGAGACCAGTATTATACCTTTATTATCAAATAATGAAGAAAAAAAAGTTCAAAGCCAAAAAAAAAGAAATTGTCACACTTAAAATTTAAAAAATTAGTAAAGGTTCTTTATGAGACTCTCCCGACTGCCTTTCCTAACTTCTCCTTCTTCCTCTTGTTCTCCTTCTTGATCTTCTCGTCTTAATCTTTCTTCTTCTTGCAGCAATTCCTTAGAGTCTAACTCCGATGTAAGTAGCTCTTCTGAGTCTTGATTTAGTCCTCCTTCTCCTTCCGATTCGTCTTCTTCCTCTTCCCTTTGTGGAACTGAACCATTTGCAGACGTGGCTCCTTGTGGCTCGTTTTCTAAAGTCCCACTTCCATCTCTTTTTCCTCTATGTGCCTCTTGCAGATTTCCAGTATTTTGTCTTAAAAAGGCTTTTGCCTGTTCAGGGGAAACAATTTTAACTCTTTTTCTATTCCACCAGAAAGTGAGACCTTCTGGTAAGTCCCATCTGTATGAGATTTTTTCTTTACGCAGTAAGGAGGTTAATTGCACGTAGTCTTTCCTTTTCCGTAAAATCCTTCCGGGAATATCCTTCAGAACCTTCAAATCTGCATCCTCATATTGAAAAGGAGACTCATTATGTCTATTTAAAAACTGATCCCTAATTCTTTTCCTCACAAAATAAACTGCCACGTCTCTTGGAAAACCTTTTTGTTTAGCTATTACCGAATTAATTCGAAACAGATTGTCAATTTCATGTTCCATAAAATCCAATTCTTTCCCAAGGAAGCATGCAATTCTGGGGATTAATTTTTCTGCTAAATTTTCATTTTTCTCTTCTGGCAGGCCGCGGATTTTCACACATCTCTCTCTCATTCTTTGCTCCCAAGCCGCCTTTTCATCCAAATCTTTTTCTTCTCTATTATTGATTTTTGCCACTTCCGATTCCAATTTTTCGTTTCTAAATTCCAAAATTTCGACCCTTTGCTTTGTTTTATGCAAATCCACTGTTAATTTTTCCACTGTTTGGTTTATTTCCTTTAAATCCGCTCTTATCTCTTGTTTAATTTCTTTTTTAAAACTGTTCATTTCTTTTGCCAAATTTTTAGATAAATCATCAATTTTATCTAAGAGCAATTGATTCATATCTAGGGTTTTTGACTTATCAATCGACAACCTTCTTTGGTTCTGATTCTGTGCATTTGCTTTTTGAGATTGAAGTCTGGTGTTCATCATTTTTACTTTTCTGTTTTCCGCCTTCCGCGTTACTGCTCTGGCCGCTGTCTTGTCTGTCTTTTATTAAGTTTCTTCTTTCCACTCTAGTCTTGTTCTTGTTTATTTATTTAACTTTTCTCCAGCCTTCTGTATTGCCAGTCTAGTCATTTACTTGTCTGTCCTTTGCTGACTTCCTTCCTGCCAGTCTTGCCTTGCTCTTGTCTGCCTTTGTCCAATTTCCGCTCTGTCACTCTTACTCCTCACTTGTCTGCTCTCCCCAACTTCCGTTCTGCCGCTCTAGTCGCCGACTTCTCTATCTTCCCCGGACTTCCTCTCTGCCGCTCTTTCCCTCTCCACTCGCTTGTTCCGCCGTCGTTGTCCCTTCCTCTTCTCTCTCTCCGTGCTGTCTCCTCCTCCCGTCCTCTCTCGCGATCTCTCGTCCTCCCGTCCTCTCTCGCGATCTCTCTTTCACCTTTGTCTCTCTCCTCTACGTCGTCTCCTCGCTTTCTCCTCCTCCTCCTCCTCCTCTTCTCGTCTCTCTCTCCTCCTCCACCTCCTCCTCAAGGCCAGACAACTCGGATCCACTCCTCTCCCCCTCAAACTCGCCAGACTTCGCAAGACTCCACAGGTGTTTTTTCAAGGTCAGGCTTTTTTTTTTTTTTTCTTTCCCAAAAGTCCTTTAATCCACAATAAGTCAATTTAAGTCCTTTAAATAATATTTTTTTAGTCTTTTTTTTTAATCTTTTCCTCTAAAGCACTCTAGTTTTTCCTCCAAATTGCGCAAATTACCGCTCCTTTTTTTCCTCCAAATTTTTGTACATTACTTTCCTTAATTTTTACTTATCCATCAGCTTCGAAGTTAATTCTTAATCTTAACACATTACTTTATTTCTTTCCTCTTTATAATAAATGCACTTTAACTGTCCACCTACGAGTATGTCCTTCTTATTTTCCACTCTATGAGTTAAGATGCAGCAGTTAATTACAAAGAAACACAGTTGCCTTTATCTTCTTTCTCTTACTTTGATCATTGCAAAATTTAAAAAGCTGGAGGCGTCCCTGTGCGATCCAAGTCACTCCCGTCCAGTGAGGGTGTGGTATGCTCTCCGAGTCCTCCGCTCCCACTTCTTCAACTCAACCCGGACTGGGTAGAGCCTACTCTGCCGAAACAGTCTGGAATGCGGCGATTGGACTCTCCGCCGAGCCCCCTCTGATCCCCCTATTCCTAGGGAGGAATTTGCTGTCTCCCAAACTCAGTTTGGGGTTCAGCAGCCCTCACTTGGGAGACGTTTCCACAGAGCCCTTCTGAAAAACGTCTCAACGGGACGCCATTCCCAACCGGAAGTCCAGAGTTTCCTTTGTTTCTTAAGTAGAATATTAAGGATTTGAAATACAAACTTTCCAATTTTACAGTTTTTCTATTTGGAAACACTTCACTGTGATTCCAGGCATCTGGTAAAGTGCCCGGTTGTTACCATAGCCTCTCTTGTTTAATTAGGGCACTTCCTTGTTGAAATTATCCCAAGTAACTGGAATGGAATTTTGGGATTCCATACTGTTCTTTAAGGTATATGTACTACACAGACATGTTTAGCTATGCCAGTACAACTTTTTATTCCTGTTGCTTTCTGCCCACAAATTAACTTCAGAATGGTGGCTAAATGGTCCCCAAGTAAGTTGGTGTGCAAGTGTGTGTGCTAACATGATTTATTTTATTCTTTTAAAAGCTAAGCCTTCAGCACAGTATATTACATCAGAAGTAGTACTTAGAGATACAGGATAGCTAGGCTGCTAAATTCGTATTTGAGAGTATACTGGTCTTCAGTCTTAACAGGGCTCTTCTTCAGCCTGAACAGTTAATCCTCCATATCTACAGAAGATTTCTGAGATAATGCCCAAGTACACCATGTTATAATTTTATCTTCTCTCTTAAAGAAAACTCTTTCCCTGGCTCAAATTTATCATTATCCTCTTTGACATCCTAGCTTTAAGGGTCTCATAAACCATGCAAGTTGATATTTTGTTAAGCAGCCTAAACCTCCTGTATCTTCTGGAGGGCCTTTCAGAATCAAAGGGTTAGTTCTACCTTTGAACACCAAGGAGGGTCTCACTTGGCAGAGGATGAATAGCAGAGCCATTTGTCCTTTAGACACAGTTCTAGCTATGGCTTAAAGGCTTGGCACTGTACCCTAAAATACCCAGTTTTAGGCAGCCCTTAACTGAATCTTAAGGTGTGAGGCAAGGGATAAATTTTGCAGCCATTCATTCATATGTCCAAAAACAAACATACAGCTGGATCCTCCTAGTATACATGGATTCCCAACCTAAACAACATTGTTACGGTTTTCATCGTTTCTGTCTTTGAATCCTGATGAACATGTTCACTTGTTTTTTTTAATTTACCTTGATCCTCTTCACAGGATTATTTGTGCCTTGTCTTCCCTGTCGGGAGATAGTGAAGGGCTCCTTAGGTAGTACCTGCCTTAACCTGCATAGTTACTCTTGCCTGATTGTTTTCAGATTATTTTATTTATTTATTAATTATTATTATTATTATTATTATATAATAATAAACTTTTATTTGTATACCGCCCTTCCTGCGATCAGGGCGGTTTACAGCATTGTACAGTTAAAACATACAATGAAAAAGTGTCAACAAATAAAAACATTGTCATCCTGATACTAATACAGTGGTGATATTCCAATGGCTTATCAGAAGACAGATTACGATGAAAAATAACAGTCAGGTATAAGCCTGGTTGAACAGATATGTTTTCAATGCCTTTTTGAATCGAGGAAGAGAGTCAGTCAGACGGAGCTTGATAGGTAGTGAGTTCCAGAGGGTCGGAGCAGATATAGAAAACGCTCTTTTGGCAGTTGCCGATAGCCTAGCCTCTGTATAGCGCTGTAAGTTTACACAGTGCTCTACATACAATCTTATAGTTAGATGGATCCCTGCCCACAGGCTTTTTTTAAAGCAATGGTTGCTCTTGAAGAAATTCCTGGTGTTTGTGAGGATTTGAGCAAAAATGTAGTATTTTCTCTTCTGGCTATTTCTGAAGGAGAGAGGGAAGCCCCTCTCTCTGGGGAGAGTTCGTTTGATTGGACTATATTTACCATCCAGAGGAAAGGATGAATCTGAAGGGTTTACAGAGCCCTTCAGAAGATCAGGAAACAGGAGATCATAGTAAGAAGTGTCACCTTTTTTTGGCATGCTCAGTATACTAGAGAAATATTGTATATGTTTGTAATACAACAGCAAATACTGAGCGCAGCAGTCAGCACTTTGACTACCCGTCAGATTAATTTCCATGAAAGACTTGATCAGTTCAAAGAACTGATCCATTGTTCTCTGTGTAGTGAACTGCATTTTTACAGTTCTTTTTGTAGTACTTGACCTACTTCAAATAGACAGCTTTAATAATGCTTTGTTTAGAGAGATTGCTACCAATCTGGCTTATTTTGTAGTAAAACTACTGGTCCTGGTTTTCTAATTTGTTTCCCCATGAGAAGTTGGTTCTGAATGACAATTTCAAGAATTTATTCTCAAGTTATGAATCACCACAAACTCTTATACCATTTTAAGGAATGTAATGTTGTACCTCTTTACTCCATCAGAACAGATCAGATGCAACTATCCATTTTGCTTTTTTGGGAATATTTTCAGATAGCAAAGGCTACCCTAATATACAGCAATGTGTAATCAGTGTTTATGCCATGCAGGGGATTGAGTTAACAAATTTTATAAATTACTGCTAAAGTGTATTGCCATTCTAACTGCTGGTCTTGGGAAATGATCACAAGTTTCTCACCAGCACTGTTCTTTGAAAGTGCTGGGTTTTTGTTAGTTTACCTTAGTGTGAAAAGTCACTGGAAAAATATAAACTTTTCAATTTGCAGGATTTGTTTTTCTCAAATAATATTTTAAAAACAACATCAACAGCAAGTAGTTGCCTTGGCAACCTGTATTACTCCATATCACGTAGAAGCTGAGAACACGGTGAGTACTAGAATTGGTGTAAAGGCTATGGGTATACCAGCTGTGAAGGCAGGCAAACAGGCAAATTCTTTGTGGTCTTCACTGAGAGAAGGAAACTGTAGGCCATTCCTCCATGGCAGACTTCTCTGAGTGTTTTTAAATTTGAGGATTATGCCACAGGAAGCTATACATTAAGAAGCAGGGTGCTTGGAACCAAAAGCTTTCTTCTCCTGATGATGTATCTGATATCCTTTCTTTCTTTGCACGTGTTGTACAAACTTGGACAAAGGTGGTATTTATTTATTAAACAAATATATAATGGGCAAAAAGTGTACCGCTGTAGCACAAGAGGACTGTTAACACTAACAGAGTGCACTGACAGGATTTTAAAGACAAAGAGCTGAAATTGCTCAAATTACTTTCATTCTAATTGCTGAAAAATAATCCACTGTATATAAACATAGGAGGCTGCTTTATAGTAAATTAGAATATTGGTTCTCGTATTGCCAACTCTAATGGGCAGCAGCTCTCCAGAGTTTCAGGAAGGATACCGTAGGAGGTTGTATTTCTGAAAGGCTGGCAAAGACTTTACTTTTGAGCTTCTCATTTGTCATATACTGTTTTCATTACATATAATCATCTTGATATGTATCAGTTTGCTATAAGGCGTGTGTATATTAGTTTTCCTCACCTTTTTGTACTCTGATTAAGCTTTGGTTACTCCTGGAAAAGCCCCAGTAACAATGTGGTACAAGGTACATAACTGTAAACAGATGTGCAGCTGATGCTAGACTGTGCCAGCCTTGCTGTTGATAAGGACACCTCTCCCTGAGAAGAGGAATCTTTCCCTTTCTGTCAGATCTAGTAGGAAAGGAGGAAGGGAGACAACATGTTGGGATATATAGCAACTTCGCATGCTGAGACCATCAAGGAATATAAATGCATGTCTATGGTAGTTTTATTACTTACTAACAGCCCCTCCTCTTTTCCTGTTTTATTAAGAGCACACCTTACCATTTGTCCCTTGAGAGAATCTTCTTCTCTCTTTGTTCTTGTCTAAAGAAGCATGGCCTCCATTGCATGCTGAAAGAAACTTGCTTAAGAAGCATGTAGTCAACTGTTTCTAGCTCATTTTCTTTGCAACATGAAGTTAGACCTGTGTCTTCATACAAACGATTTTTGTAAGTAAACTTGTTTTATTTCACTCTAACTAGAGACTGTGTTTTAATTTGGGGACACATGGGGCTGGGAGATTAAGTGGACCTAGTTTCCTGCTCACCTATATTCTTCTGTGTTTGCTTTACTGGTGAGATTAAGCAGTCTCTCCTATTTCCTGAGTTTTCTAAGGAATCTCAAGAAAGAAAATTCCAACACAACACCCCCTCCCAATGAGCAAGCTTCACCATAGCTTCTAGAAAGTCAGCCCTTGTTAGGGTGTAAAAAGCCACCTTTGGGGGTGCGTCTTTGGCTATATCAAAGCAATTAGCATCAGACATTGTAAAATACAAAAGAGCAGAGTGAATGAAATAGAATGAAATAAGAGGAATGAGACTAAATTAAAATGAAATATAACACAATACAGTCAGCCGTCCTTATCCATGGATTTTTTTATCCACAGATTCAGACATCCATGGCTTGAAAATATTCCCCAAAAGTATAAATTCCAAATAGCAAACCTTGATTTTCCATTTTATATAAGGGAAACCATTTTACTATGGCATTGTATTTAATGGGACTCGAGCATCCACAGATTTTGTTATCCACAGCGGGTCCTGGAACCAAATCCCAGTAACAAGGGCACACTGTACAATAAGATAAATAAAATAAAAATAAACAATAATAAATTGTTATCATGTACTGTAATATGAAAGATTATAAAATACAAAGCAATATATATTTAAGTAAGTTCATCATCTTTGCATGAAATCCCAATGTATTCATTAAAAAGAAACCTCAATGTGTACTCAGTGGACAGCCTTGGCAGCTGTAATGAGTACATATGTATTTGTGCCCTGAAGGAAATAAGTTAACCACTTATTACATTCTCAGTATATACTATATTTCTGTCAAGTAATGTCTGTAGCTACTGGGCCCTTACTAAGGCATATAGTTGACAAATAGGAAATGTACAATATTATCTATTTCAGAACACAAACACGTGTTTCTTCTTCGTGGTCTCTGTGCCTCACACAATAGGGTACTGTGCCTGCACAGAGACTGTTCCGGATAGCTGAAAAGCTGAGCAGATCGGCGGTAGCCCCGCCTCTCCCATTCCCTGAGCATGCCCAATCCTGACAATCTAGCTCCTCCTTCAGTTCTCTTTCGTGTGCCGCAAGAGAAACATCTCCTTCGGGTTGCTGGTCATTTTCTTCGACTCCTGAGTAAAATTCTCCTTTTTCTTGTTCTATTTTTTCCCTTTTCTTGTTATTCTCCTCATTTGCCTTGAGCTGCCCATTCTCTTTTGGTTTTCAGTGGGGCTTTTTGGCCTGGATGGGCCCATCGCTCTTTTCGCAGGCCGCTTATGGCTTCCACTGCTCTTTTTAAAGTATGCTCTGTTTGTCCTAACAAATTTGCCTTGAATGATAAATGCACCCAAGAATGCTTATTTTCACATCACCATCATGCCCCAACACTGGAAATCCTATGCTTCGCTGTTAATGAAGATCTCTTTCAATATATCATCCTTCCCTTTGGTCTCTCCACTGTTCCTCGAGTCTTTACAAAGTGTATGACAGTGGTCATCTCCCACCTTCAACTGCGAGTCATAAAGATCTTCCCTTACCTCTACAACTGGCTACTGGTGTCATCCTCCCAGACACAGTTGTTCAAAGACATTCACTCTACACTTTCTCTTCTCACCAACCTGGAACTCACCATCAATCTGTCCAAGTCGATCCTTTGACCAGTGAAGGTGATAGATTACATAGGCACCTCTCTGGATTCTGTTTTGGCACAAGCCTAACTCCCAAGCCCTCTGGGATCAGCTCCATTATGTCCTCACCCGGTGGCGGTTCACCTTGCAGGCAAAGACAATGTGCTAGCAGACTCCTTCAGCAGGGACAAGGTCCTTCAGCATGAGTGGACTCTGTCCTTACCTCTCATTGGTGGACTCCCTCAATGGATCTGTTCGCTACCCCCGTAGAATGCTCAGTGCTGGCTGTTCTACACCAGACCGGGCAGAGGCCCGAGATCCCTGGGAGATGCCTTCCTCTGCGACTAGAGCAGGGAATTCTTGTACGCCTTTCCTCCCCTGCCGCTGATCTCCAGGGTAGTAGCGAAGATGACCAGAGATGGGTCCAATGATATTCTGCTGACCCCCTTCTGGCCGAGTCAGCTATGGTTCACCCCGCTGCTTCATTTAGCCAAGGGCATGTATTTCCATTTCCCGAACTGGCCGGACCTTCTGTCCCACTCCAACGGGGCAGTCCTGCATCTGGACTTCCACAATCTATGAATGACAGCTGCTCAGGGTCTTGTCGGCCTCCAGAAAAGATTCTACCAAGCAATCTTATGCATACAAATGGAAACGTTTTTGTGCCTTTGCAGAGGCCAGAACCTTCTTCTCCGGTGGGCCTCTCTACTGTGTTCCAATTCCTACTACACCTTCGAGGTCAAGGTTTGGCCTTTTCGTCCCTCAAGGTATACCTTTCAGCCATAGTTGCCAACCAACCACCTGGTTCTCCATCAGCTCAGCTCTTCACTTCGCTGACACTCAAGAGATTCTTAAAGGGATGCCATTATCTCTATCCACCACTGCCTCCATTGGCCCCAGCTTGGTCTCTCTCCTTGGTGCTCACACAGCTCATGAGACTTCCCTTTGAGCCCTTGGATTCAGCCTCTCTCAGACTGCTGACACTCAAGGTGTCATTTCTTTTGGCCATCATCTCAGCCAGATGTGCTTCAGAGCTGATGGCCCTACTCTCGGATGAGCCTTTCCTCATTTTCACAGGTACAAGGTGGTCCTCAGACCGGACATCTCATTCCTCCCTAAGGTGGTTTCATTGTTCCACCGTTCTCAGGAGATTGCGCTACCAAACTTTTGCCCAGATCCTTCTTCGCCTCTGGAAAAGACTATGCACACTCTCAATGTTCACTGTGCTTTGGCTTTTTATGTTCAACATTCTGCTGAATTTAGGTTGTCCACCAAATTGTTTATTTGTTATGGTGGACCCATGAAGGGCAACCCAGTGTCCCCCCAAAGGTTTTCGAAGTGGATTGCACAGACCATTGCTCTGGCGTACGAATTGGCAAAGCTCCCTTTACCGGTTAGTGTCCGTCCTCACTCAACCAGGGCCATTGTTTCATCTGCCGCCTTCCTCTGAGGTGTTCCCCTCCCAAAGGTCTGCAAGGCAGCTATGTGGTCACAGCCTTCCACATTTGTTTGGCATTACTGGCTGGATTCCGGGTCCCAAAGTGTTGCCAGTTTTGGTGGTGCTGTTTTCTCTTCTATTCTGCAGTGACCTTCCCACCTCCACAGGTAAGCCTTTTTAGTAAGCCTTTTAGTCACCCTATTGTGTGAGGCACAGAGACCACAAAGAAGAAGTACAGGTTGTTTACCTGTAACTGTGTTTCTTTGAGTGGTCATCTGTACCCTCACACAAATCCCACTCTACCTCCCCTCTGTCAGGTCCCTGCTCTTTTTGTGGCAGACTTGAACTGAAGGAGGATTGAGTATGCTCAGGCAGGATTGGCGGGATTGGCGGGATTGGGCATGCTCAGGGAATGGGAGGGGTGGGCTACCGCCAATCTGCTCATCTTTTCAGCTATCCAGAAGAGTCTCTGCGCAGGCGTAGTAACCTATTGAGTGAGGGCACAGATGACCACTCAAAGAAACACAGTTACAGGGTAAGCAACCTGTACTTTCTTATTGTATGGCACCTGGTGGAACTGTCCATGCACAAATACTATGATGGCTGTTACTTACCTGCTTGCTGTTGGTTCACAAGACTCTTGCATTTTAAATATGTATTTCAAATGGTTTTCTGCCTTATTCCTGAAGAATATTGACAAACGAAATGCAAACAATTTGCAGCTTTAACAAAGCAGTGCCTTGCATTTCAGTTTGTATTTTACACTGTGCCATCTACCATGCACTCAGGCAGCCAAAAGGCTTGCCATAATTCTTTTGCTTTTTTCCTCTCTGTGGTGACAGAGTGCTTTCTTCTTCTTTTCTGGGTGGTGAGGTATAAATTGGAAGGAAGCCATCCTTGACAGTCTATTCCTGTTTTTTCTCCTCATGAATATTCAAGCTAAAGAGAGACTTTTACCTGAGGCCAGCAAATTCCTATATTTTCATGTGATATTATTCCAGGGAGATGTTTTGTAGACAACTATTCTGCTTTGCAGACCTGGTTTCTAGCAATGTTCTTTCTTGACTTGCAGTCCTAGCATAATACTCATTGCTTCTTACCCCATCAAATAAAGGCAAAATTGCAACTTCAGCATGCTAGCTGAGATGATTAACTGTTCTTTCATTTTGGAGGGAACACAAATGGCTTTATTTAAAAGCGAGGAGCGTGAACAATTAGCATCTCCAAAACACAGCTAGTGTGAAATTAAATGGAATAGAAGCGTTTGTGTTGGCCACTTTGCAAAGATGGTTATAAAATGCATAGGCAAAGATGAGCAGAGTTCAAGTAGGCAATCATGTTTTAAAAAGCCTTCACTGAATACAGAAGGAGCTTTTTAGTTTCAACCAGTGCCATCACTGGGGGGTGCAGGGGTGCAGACCACACCAGGTGACACCCTAACCAGGGGGAGGGTAACAGCACTGCTCCTCAAACACCTCATTTTTGGCAGAAATGGACTATAGCATTCATCTGCTTCCCTTTAAAATGCTTTAAAAGATGGTGGGAGTAGGGTGACTCTCAGTAGGAGAAGAAAGGAGAGGTCCCAGAATTTTTTAAAAACATCACATTTTAACCAAATCTTCATTATGCATATGTAAATTCATTTAGGTTCTGCATATGACACTGCAATTTGAAGGTATAATTTTAATTTTGCTAGTTGTTTATGTTACAACTATTAGCATGACACTCAGTGGTATATAGGAATTACGATTTATAGGTAACATTAGTGCAAAAAAGCATTACTAAAAAATTCTGTATGGTGTGAAACAGGAGGACATCAATGGGGGGGGGGGATGACACCATGAGTTACCACACCAGATGACACCAACCCTAGGAATGCCACTGTTTTCAACTTCTGATTCTTAGTAAGGCAAAAGGAGAGTTACAGCATAATGATCATGTAACATTTGTAAACTCATGGTTGATAACCCGGCTTCTGAATTCTGAACTGAGGAACAGCAGTGAAGTGGATTTATAAATTGTGGTAGCTGTGGTGATGATGCTGATGATGATTTTATTCATTTATAACCCACCTGTCTTCCAACAATGGTAGTCAAGGAAGCTGCCAGAATATTTAAAAACAATACAGCACGCTCTCAATCTCTATGGGCTTGCCATCTTCAAACAGCAAGCCTCATTGCCTTGAATAAGGGAATGGGCATGCACCCATGTTAGCTGCCACGTAGATGTTGCACCTGCCATTGAAATCGATGGGACTTGAGGACCCACGTTTTTCTTTATCCACGGGGGGGGGGGGCGGATAAAGATTCAAAGGGAGGACTGTACATATTAAAAACTATGCAAAAACTTCAATAAAAATATAAATATAAAAGTTACTTAAAAAACAATTTATGAAGTTAAAAACATTAAAATGTATTAAAAGGCTATATACACACCATAAAACAGCACAGCACACAGCTAAAACTCCACTCCAGTCAGTTTCTAAAAGCCAGACAGTGTAAGAATGTTTTGATTTACAGGCAGAAGGAGAGCAAAGAGGGGGCCATCCTGGCCTCTATAGGGATGGACTTCCAAAGTCTGGGAGCAACCTCTGAGAAGGCTTAAATTTTTTGTGGGTTTTTCTCAATTAGATTTCATGCTTTCATATGTCATGCTACATTATTTGTACAACTTTCCAGAGCCTGTAATTTTTTATGAATGAAGAGGTCACCTGGGAACCAGGTGTACAACTGTGAGATCAGACTTGAGATTCAGCTGACAGTATCACTTGGTGATAAATTAGGAACTATGGGTTTGGCTAAGCAATAGCTCTCTTTCTTTATAATAATCACTAAATGACTGGGATTTTTGTTTGTGTTTTTTGCTTTGCTGATATAAAAATATTTCATTATTTTCTCAATGGGAATTCAAATACTGTATATACTCTACTATAAGTCGACCTCATTTATGAGTTGAAGATGGGTTTAGGGACCAGAATTATGGATTTTGTCATGACCTGTGGATAAGTCGAGAGTAAAACTTGGAGGCTTCAAGTAAAACTTAAGTATCTGTAAGTGTGCGCATAGCAAGAGGGACTCTAATTGAGGATTTTTGCTTCAGCATTTCAGCCTTCATTTCAGTCTTCACTCCCCAGAGAGCATGGCTGGCGGAGGCAGGAAAGGGACTCTTAAACAAATAGCAGTATCAATCAATCAATCACCCAGGACTCTTTCTGCTTGGCTCAAGAGAGAAAGAAACTGCTATCCTGACTGCATGGGGAAATCTGAAAGAGCTGTTATCACATTAACATACTGATGCGTACATAAAGTGACCTGGAATTTTGGGGTCAATTTTTGGGCATGGATTTTTTTCAACTTATAGAAGAGTATATATGGCAGGTATTTTGATCAGTTTCAAAGTACTGGTGATGACCTATATGGCTTGGGTTCAGACTTTATCTTCCTCCCTTTAGGAGCCTAGTATAGTGCTTCTCTATGTTCCACCACATTCCAGGTTTGTTTGGTGGAAAAAAGGGAAAGGACCTTCTCAGTGTTAAGTCGAAGGCTTTCGTGGCGGGCATCCATATTTTTTTGTGTGTTTTTGGGGCTATGAAGCAGTGTTCTAAAAGAGTTTATTCCTGACATTTTGCCAGCATCAGTGGCTGGCATCTTCAGAGAATGCTGGTTTTGAAGTGAGTGGGGTATATATACTGTGTGACCGTTGGTTGAGAGGAAGTGATTTACACGTTTATGTGTTGGTCTGTGTTCAATGGCAAGGCCTCAGGGTGTCCATTTAATTAATGACCAATTGTATGCTGGGAAACCCCTCTGGTCCTGGGTGGTTTTCATTTGCACTTTCTGGGTATTGATTTTGATGTTTTTCAGGATTGGTAGCCAACCTTGGTTTACTTTAAAGATTTCTTCTTTCCTGTTGGTTGTCTAGGTATTTGTGGATTTCAATGGCTTTCCTGTGTATTCTGACATGATAGTTGTTGACATGGTCCAGAATTTCAGTGCTTTCAAACAGCATTTTATGTGCAGTATGGTTTATAACATGTTCTGCTACTGCTGATTTTTCTGGCTGACCCAGTCCTCATTGTCTCTCGTGTTCCTTGATTCGTGAACACTGCTCTTGGTTGTACCTATGTAGAATTGTCCACAGCTACACATTATGTGGTAAACCCCTGCAGCCATGGGAGGGTCTTTTCTGTCCTTTGATGAGCGAAGCATTTGCCAGATTTTCTTGGTCTTTCATAATAATGAATTTTTTTTTATATCAGACAAGGTTTTTTATTTTGCAAAGCAAAACAGTAATAACAGTCATTTAGTGATTATTTAGTAATTATTATAAAGAAAGAGAGCTATTGCTTAGCCAAACCCATAATTCCTAATTTATCACCAAGTGATACCGTCAACAAAATCTCAAGTCTGATCTACCTGATTCACCTCTTCATTCATAACAAATGAAAGCTCTGGAAAGCTGTACAAATAACGTTTCATGACAAATGAAAGCATGAAATCTAATTGATGTTGGCAGCTTTAGATTCTGTTCAAAGCAAAAGACACCCACTCAATGTAAGGAAGTCTAGAAGTGACTTATAGTTTGTCACATCAGATAAGTTAATTTAGGCCATCTTAAAACCTGTATGGATATATACATCCATGTATCCTCTTTTTTCTATCTGGCTGTTCATTTTAAGAAGCCTGGATAGCCCATAGAAAGTAGATCGATCGATCGATCGATCTATCTATCTATCTATCTATCTATCTATCTATCATTTGCTGTTCACCAAAACATAAAACTCCAGAGGTTACATTAGTTTATTGGACACTAAACATTGACTTTCATTTCTAACTTTCTCTGGGTATGTTCCATAGATGGGTGAGGAATCCATCTGGGCTGAGAGTTATCCTCTCACCGCTGCTCTTGAAGGTGGGGTGGATCTGTTTACCCAGTAAAAAAGTTAACTCATTTTTATGGAAGCTGCTAGAAGAACATAGGTTTTGTGTTATGAAGTCATGCGTTTTCAAGTTCATTTTTCAATTTTTCAGCTTGTGCAACAGTACATTCATGCAGAATTTAAAAAAGCACTTAGGAAAGATAAGGGTGGCTGTTCTATAGCTGTGGAAATTAGTGTCAGAAAGGAGATTAATCATGAACAGTTGTGTAAAAATGGTAGTTATAAGGACTTACTGTGTAAATTCATTATTCTTAAAGATGTATCTTTATGTGGTTCTATTCATAATAATTCTAATGTGTCCTTGAAAGTTAGCATTGACTTTTTCTGTTTTGAAGTGGTTTCAAATATTCCTTTTTAGCCATAAAATGCATGTCTCCTGTGAGTATGTTATCTCTTTTGTGTCATACAGAGATGATAAAGAGTTCAAGTGCTCATTTCTCTTGCCTCCAGGATCAAAAATGTTGCTGCCCATCAGAATTCATCACATTAGGCTCTTCTTGTTTTGAGGGTTTGAGGAATGATACAAGGGGGTATCCAAAAGTTTTAATGATCACCTTTTTAAAAAAATTGACAGAAAGTTTGTTTTGATTTGTAGTTGTTAACTTATCTCTATGGAGTCACTATCTAGATTTATATATTTTTCCCAGTTTATCTTGAGCCTCCAAATACCTGATATTGTAGAAGTCTGCAGATTGCACTTTATGAGGGCTTCTACAATATCAGGTATTTGGAGGCTCAAGATAAGCTGGGAAAAATATATAAATCTAGATAGTGACTCCATAGAGATCAGTTAACAACTACAAATCAAAACAAACTTTCTGTCAATTTTTTAAAAAGGTGATCATTAAAACTTTTGGATACACCCTTGTAAAAGTTTCTTGTTTATCCATCTTATCCTAGTTTGTGTAAATATCTTGTTGGCACCCTTGATTCTTAAAATAATGCCACTCTTTTTATCTTATTGAATTCATTTGAGCTTCTATCCATGGTACAGTGCAGATGCATTGCTCTTTGTTATGTACTGAAGACTGGGAGTACATATAGGTTCAACATGCTTTGTTTTGCCTTCCTTCTGATACGCAGATTTTTCGTTTACTTTGCTTTTCAGAACTCACTACATCCCAGCATTACATACACATCAGTGGTTTAATCAACTATGATCACCTAAAACCACACACAGTAAATTCACTTTTAAACTTGGTTGCAAGTTTTGACTTAGAGCTTTCTATGGATCTCACTTTATATTGATATATGCATTACCACTAGACAGCCTCACAGAAGACACCTGGTGGGTGTATGACCAGGATCAGTTTCTGACAGCTTCCGAGTCTCGTCACTCCCACAAGAATACCTTTGTTTGGATGATGAATGATATGTGAAGGCCTTAGAGGGATTAATGGTTGGTAACACCGGTGATCCAGTCGAAACCTTGGTGAATACTTGGAACACCGATCTTCCCAAGGCTATCGACGCGATCGCCCCTGAGCGTCCTCTCCAACCCGCTCCCAATCGTAAACCCTGGTTCACAGATGAACTCAGAGAGATGAAGCGGGTTGGACGACGACTAGAGCGCAAGTGGCGGAAAACTCGCCTCATGTCCGACAGAACTCGCCATAGGCAGCATCTTCGCGCCTATCGGGAGGCTTTATGTGCAGCGCGGAGACTCTTCTACTCTGCACGCATTGCGTCTGCAGAGTCCTGTTCAGCAGAGCTGTTCAGGGTGGTGGGGGAACTGACACAGGTTCCTCCTGCGCCGAACCCCCTACTTGACCCGAGGACAGCCTGCTGTGATGCGTTTAACACCTACTTTGCAGATAAAATCTCTCGGATAAGAGACGACTTGGACGCCAATGTTTTGTCAGAATCCATTGGCGAGGTGTCCAGCAACTCCGTTGCTGTCAGTTTACTGGATGAGTTTCCGTCGGTGAGTACCGATGATGTGGACAAGCTCCTTGGCAGTACTCGGAAGACGACATGCTCCCTCGATCCATGTCCATCTTGGCTGGTCGTCCAGGGAGGGGATTCATTGAGAACATTCCTTCAGGATGTGATCAATGCATCCCTCAGGGAGGGCACGGTCCCATCGTGTCTGAAGGAGGCGGCTGTCAAGCCTCTCCTGAAGAAACCTTCCCTTGATCCCCTGGACAGGAACAACTACAGACCAGTGTCCTTGCTCCCATTTCTGAGCAAGGTGATCGAGAGAGCAGTCGCCTCCCAACTCCAAGCTGTCTTGGATGAAACCGATTATCTCAATCCATTTCAAACCGGCTTCAGGGCAGGACATGGAGTTGAGACCGCCATGGTTGCACTGGCTGACGACCTCCGCTTGAGCATTGACAGGGGTAGTGTGACCCTGTTGGTGCTCTTGGATCTCTCCGCGGCTTTTGACACTATAGATCACTCCATCCTTTTGGATCGGCTGAGGGAGGTAGGGATCGGGGGCACCACTCTTCAGTGGTTCCGGTCCTTCCTCTCCGGCAGATCCCAAAGGGTGAGGCTCGGGGACAGTTGCTCTTCCAAAATTGAGCTTAATTGTGGCGTCCCTCAGGGCACCATCCTGTCCCCGATGCTATTTAACATTTATATGAAGCCGCTGGGTGAGGTCATTCGGAGGCATGGAGCTCAGTGTCTTCAGTACGCTGATGACACTCAGATATACCTCTCCATGTCCAGATCGTCAGCACAGACTTCAGATGGCATCTCTCCTCTTAATGACTGTCTTGCGGCGGTAATGGATTGGATGAGGGAAAACAAATTGAAACTGAATCCAGACAAAACGGAGGTACTAACAGTCACAGGCCCGAAACCAGGCTTGGGAATACAGTCTCCAGTCCTGGATGGAGTCACACTCTCCTCTAAGGACTGTGTTCGCAGTCTGGGGGTACTCCTAGATTCGTCACTCCACATGACCTGTCAGGTGAATGCGACGGTCAGGAGTGCCTGTTATCAGCTTCGGCTGATACGCCAGCTGCGCCCTTTCCTGGACATGAGGGACCTGGAACCTGTGGTACATGCTCTGGTAACCTCATGCCTGGATTTCTGTAATGCGCTCTACATGGGGCTACCCTTGTGCTTAACCCGGAAACTTCAACTGGTCCAAAATATGGCAGCCAGGCTTGTAACTGGAACATCAAGGAGAGAGCACATAACACCGGTGCTCAAGGCTCTCCACTGGCTGCCAATTAGTTTCCGGGCGCAGTACAAGGTGCTGGTTTTAACCTTTAAAGCCCTACATGGCTTGGGTCCACCTTATCTCAGGGACCGCCTCTCCCCGTATGAACCCCCCCGCACACTCCGATCCTCTGGGAGGAACCTGCTACAGCCTGTGAAAACTAGGCTGTCGCAGACCTCCCAGAGGACTTTTTCCGCGACCGCTCCCAAACTTTGGAATGGTCTGCCGGATGAGATGCGCCTTATAACATCTCTTGATTGCTTTAAAAAAGCTCTGAAGACGCATCTCTTCCAGCAGGCCTTCCCTGACACCTCTTAGATCCCATCTCCGAATGGGACCTATAAATTGAATTTGACCCCTTACCTGGTGCTATTTTTTTCCTCAATGTAAGAACTATGGAGGATGAATCATGTTTTTAATGTTGTTGATTTTAAATTATTGCTAATTTAATTTATTTTTAAGGGGTGGGTGGCTGGGAATGGGTCAATGAAGTGTTTTAATTTGTATGTTTTAATCTTGTTGTACCCCGCTCTGATTGTACTCACAGAGGAGCGGACTAGAAATAAAGATTATTATTATTATTATTATTATTATTATTATTATTATTATGTGATGATGAACAGGCAAAATTGATCTAATAGTTCTACAAGGAAAGCCCTGGGGGTTCTTTCTCCTGAAATCTGATTAGGACAGTTATTCCTAAGAGCCTGGAAAGTTTAGTTAGTGAAGGATGCTTCATTTAATTTTGAAAAGCAACCATTTCTGAATTTATCTTATCCTACCAAATGGGATGTTTACTACCCCAGAGTCATGTTTTGTTGCAGAATTCATATAGAGGTAGACATTTTACAATATTGTCACCTGAAGAGTTTGAAATAATGTCTCATAGGGGCTAAACAGGCAGGAAAAAAGAGGTGCTTTCAGGCTGGCTTGAAGGCATAGTGTTTAGATGACACATGCCTTGAAGCCAGCAGGAAAGTGCCCTCTAGGCGCTTTATGCAGAGAAAAGCCATTTCAAAAAGAAGCAGCTTTTTTCTGCTTCTTCCTGGCTTGAAGCTGTGTCATGTGGTCATGACATGAACACTCCAGCTGCTTTGGGAGCTGGCGGTGCAGTTGGTGGGGTTTCAATGTGGCTTTAGAAAAGGTAGCTTCAAGCCATTTTTTCCTGCCCATCTGTTTCACCCCATAACTTCAGACACCTGCCATTTACAGTTTTTGTTAATAGTAGAAAAACAGCTGGCTCGTGAATTAGACCAAAAACAAACAAACAAACAAACAAAGGACTTTGACAAATGTAGTTGAAACTTGTTGCAGAGAAGCTAATATCAGTACTTGGATGAGAACCTGCTTAAAGGTCTGTGGACAACAAGTGTTTGTATGTTTTGTGCCTGTTCAGGAGATCAGAAGATACTGAAGTCATGAGTGGTAGGGATGGAAGGACCTGGTGCAGGCAGCTACAAACACTTCACCATACAGAAGTCAAAGTCATTATTTGGGAATGCCAAAAGTTGTGCCCAGAGCCAAACAGATAGTGCACTAGATATTTCAAACTGTTCCTTGCAGGAATGATTCTTTACCGCATGATCCGTGAAGTCAAAAGGAACAGCAGATATGCATGGCATGAAACATGACCTTACCTGTATCAAAATGTTGGAGCCCTTGACACCACTGAGTGGAAGGCATACATTGGCTTACTGTTCCTTGAGAGGTTGGAGTTGTACCATGAACAACATGAAGCTTTAGAGGAACTGTGGCTTTTACTCTTGAGGTGCCAGCCACTTCAGAAAAACAATAAGCCTCGTCAGATTGTATGCACTACCAAGGTAGAGAAGGAAAAGTGATGTGCAAGGTTGCTGGTTTATTTGGGCTTCTGCAAACATTGTTCTCTGAGATTATGTTTTAACATTCCTGATGCTGAGATCTTTGTTTTACCCTGAATTGAAACAGGAGAACAATAATTATAAACCACAAGATCAGTGTATACATGCTTATTTGAGGGTGCAAAAGAGAAAATTGCAGCCCTGAGTATGCGGGGACTACACGTATTTGAAACTACTTGGTCAAAAGGAAGTCCCAAAACAATATCTACAAAGAAAGTGGCAATGTTTTGCAACCACTGCTTGTGGTTATTTCTGCTTTTGATGCAAAAAATAAAAATTATATATCTGCTGTTTTGTTGCATAGGCTGTTCCTATTCTTGTTCACTTGGCATGCCAGCTTTGGATTCTTTTGCTTTTCCTAATTTTGTGTTTGCCCTTTGCCATACAGTATGCTCTCTCCAAATTAAACCACAGACTAAACTTTGACATTCCACTGAGATTTTTTTAAATTAATATACTTCAAAGTAGGAATTCATAGTTGATTGTTTTATGTGCATCTGCTTGTGTGTATATGCCTTCAAATCTCTTGTTGACTTACGGCAATACCAAGGGGTGGTTTTGCCAGTTCATTCCTCTGAAATACAGCCTATAACACCTAATTAATTTATCATTTACAGATGTACCATTCAAACCATACATTTTCTAAACATGTCCATCTTAGCCTGGAACTAAATATGGGAAGTGTGCAGCATCTTACTTGAGGGGTATCTTTGTGCTCCAGTAAGGCTGGTGAATTCAGTGGAGATGGGTGTTTTTTTTCTGAACAGAAGCACAGCTTCTTTTCAGTTTACATGAGGTGTTTATCTTGAATGCAACTCAGAGCTCCATAGCAACAGAACTTAGTATGTGTGAGAGAGGGATAGAGAAAGAGGGAGGGAGACAGAGTAACCTGGCCACCATACTGATACTTTGCCCAGTCAGAAGAGGTCAGCTCTGTTTTGCTTTTAATGCCTGAATTCAAAGAGGCAGATAGTACAAAGTTTGAAATCCACACACTGATACTTTATAGTGGTTGCCGTAACAATTGCAATAGCAGCAAATGTTCACAAACTTTCAAACTATTCAGGCAATAAGCTGGTGTGATGTTTGCAAACCATGAAGAATAAATGTTTCTGATGGCATTAAAACTCTGTGTAGAACCAAGGTATAAGAACAGCCTTGTTGAGGTACAGAGAGAAATGTGAAGAGATTAGAAAGCTGATAGATAGGTCATCCACAGAGAAGGTGGTTGAAAGAAGTATGCAGGATGTGCAATAAACTGAGGAAGTAGAAAGTAGGAACGAAAAGATTTAGGTGATCTGAGACCCTGAAGAAACATCACAATGCTTGAGATATTAATGTTTAAGATCAGGAGAAAATACCCCTCCCCCGCCAGGTAGAGGAGATTGACTGAACAAATGGGATTTATATTAGTGTTGAATTGCCATTCAGCAATTGATTCAGTGAATCCACTAAGGTAATTGGTACCTGAGAACCAATGGTACTTAGTAATTGGATTTAGGACAATATTCTAAGTGTCTTATAATTTGAATCATATCTTTAGCATGTATTCTCTCTCTCTCTCTCTTTCTCTTTCTCTCTCTCTCAGATATCTTGTTTTATTCCCCCTTTTACAAGGACCTTCTCCTTGTAACAGTCACTTCTTATATTTAGTTATTTCTTCCCAGTGTTTTTACCTCTAATTTGGGATTCTGTCCATTTTCCTGGGTCAGATCAGTGGCAATTGATGCCCTTTGGGGCTGAGGCTGCAGGTGGCAGTGCAATAAGAATCAGAGCCAAGAATTCATTAGAAGTAAAGCCAACTATGGAGACTGCATCTAAGAAATCAGAAGAAGACTAAGAATGGGAAGATATTAAAGAAGTAGAAGTAAATGAGATCCTAAAGTGTAAAGATATACAACTGAGCATTAAAGTTAGAATCGTTCAAGACATTACACCCTGCCTGCTCTATACGTGGGCTTGCCATACGCGGACTTAAGCTTCCGCGCACAGGAAGCCTGGGGACTTAAAATGGTGCATGCGCATACAGCCATAGAAATCAACAGGAATTGAGGTTCTGTCTTTTTTGCCATATGCCGGGGGAGGGGGGTGTCCGGAACGGATCCACTGCATATACAAAGGGCCCACTGTATATTTCCCATAACACCATGTACAGATGTGAGAACTGGAAAACAAAGAAGGTGGACACTAAGAAAATCAACTCATCTGAGATGTAGTGCTGGCGAAGAATATTGGGGATATCATGAACAGCCAAAAAGATAAACAAATAATAACAATAACAACACCAACAACAATAAATAATTTTATGTATATTTCCAAGGATATAATAGGTCTGAGAATAAATCAAGCCAGAACTCTCCCTAGAAACCTAGATGACAAAACTGAGGCTGTCATACTTCGGCCATATCATGAGAAGGCATGAAAAGAAAAGACAATAATGCTAGGAAATAATTACTAGAAAAGACAATAATGCTAGGAAAATAGAAGAAGATAGAAACAGAGACTGATAGTATGCCAGATGGATGGACTCAATCACGGAGGCTACAGGCCTGAATCTGCAAGACCTGAGCAGAGCAGTGGAGGATAGGGGGTCTTGGAGATACCTCACCCATATGGTGGACATGAGTTGGGGTCTGCCTGAGGGCAGTCAACAACAACAACAAACACTTTAGTTCACTCTCCAACCTTGTACCAATCTGGCAGATGAGGGGAATGTTAGTGCTTAAGTGACTTAAATCTCCTCTCTTTTTTTGTCTCCAAACTAAACAGTTTCTTTTTTCTTTACCCATTTCAGTGTGCCTTTTATTTCCCAAGATGGTTGAAAAAACTCTGAAAAACCTTTAAAGACTCTCTGTGTTGTGTCAGAAAGGTTATGTATGTTTTGTTCTTGTTCCCTTTACTCTCATTAGCTTTGGGATAGGTGGTCGTTCTGTGATTCTTAGCTCTTGTCAGTGTTTGCGATCTAGTACTTCTGTGACTCCTTGATTTCACACCTAAACCATTCTTCTGAAGTCTCTAACAGTGTCTCCTTTCCTTCTGTGTTTCCTCCTTCAGTCAGAGTCCCCTAAGGCTTCCGTTCTTAGTCTGTTCCTTGGCTACACTTACTCATTCTTTGGTTTCTTCTGGTTTGCATTGTCACTGATGATATTTAGCATTATGTTTTTCTTCTTCCTTCCATCGTCCCATATTTGTCTGAATGGCAATTAATTAGAATCATAGAATCATAGAGTTGGAAGAGACCACAAGGGCCATCCAGTGTTGTCTCAATTGTCTCAAATATAATGTGCAGAATGCAGAATTACTTATCTTTGCTTCCAAAATTTCATTTCTCCCCTTCCATCTCTCTTTCTCTTTCAGCGGATATCTTCACCTTTTAGCCTAACATGCTCATTAGTTCAAGCTTTTAATTTGGGTGTTATTTTTTATCCTTCTTTTGAGTTTTTATTTTCTATTTGTGTTCAGCAGTCTCACGTGCCCCCCCCCCCCATAGTACACAGACTTTTTTAATCTCTGCATTTTATTAAAGCTTATTTGTGTTCACTACTATGATGTCTTATTCATTTGGTCTTCCTGGGTGTTAGTTTAATCTATTATCTCTTGTCACAACTTTTTTTCCTCATATGTTCATTTGTCTTCATGTTTTATGATGTGATATCTCTGTGACTTAAATCCAAAGCAGAGTTAGGGCCCGAACAGACAGGCCAAAATAAAGCTGCTTTGGGTCACTTTGGGGGTATGCTGTTTAAATGACACACTCATCTTAAGAGGCCAGAAGCTGCACCAAAGCTGCGCTCCAGTCCATAGGACTGGAGCGTGGCTTTGGCACAGCTTTTGGCCTCTTGGGATGTATGAATTATTTAAAAAGCATACCTCCAAAGTAACCTGAAGCAACTTTATTTTGGCCTGTCTGTTCAGACCCTTAGGCATGTTTGGGGGATTAAACATGCCTACTTTTTGTCAGATTTAGACCTCCATGTTTTCATTCACTGATTTCCTCTGTTCATTGTTTTGTATCAAATTTAAACTTCTTTAATTAAACTTTAAATATCTTTATTTCTCTTCCTCTTTTTTGCATATCTTTTTTGCTTCCTCCTAATTTTTTTCCCTCTGTGCTTTTTCTCTTGTGGCTCCTTGTATGGAGAACTCACATCTTTTAAATGTTCGACAGGCCCATTTGTCTCAGATGTAGAAATTATTTTAAATGCATGTTTACTTCTTGCATTTTTCTTTTGTTATACTGCATGGTCTCTCTTTTTTCTTTTGTTTTCTTTTGTTTCCATTTCTTATTATATTCTTTAACTTACTTTCATTCTTTCCTAGCTTGTGCAGCAGTTCCCAATCACTACCACCACCACCACCACCTTCTCCATAAGCTTCCTTCTCATTTCCTTAATCCTTTTAGATTGTGAACCATGAAACAGAGAATTTTCTTTATTGATTTCTGAGCAGTATTAGCCATGTTATAAATAATAAATGATGATGGTGACTTCTACAGCAATGTGAGTTGGCAACCCTGAGAAGGCAATAAGAGCAGAAGGGCTGAGTTTCACATATTAATTTGAATCAATGAGCCAATTCTTTGGTTACAAGCTTTTTATTCTGCTGTATTTACAGAACATTGTAAATGCAGAACATTGAAGACAGAGAGAGGACACAAATACCATCTAGATCTCATGCATTGAACTTGTGTTTTGACTAAAAATATTGGCTTTCTCACTGCTACTAGCAATTACATGTTTTCCTGAGAAGTATTTTTCACTTCCTTGAATGCTACAGTCTTCTACTATACCCATTCTTTTACTCTTTGTTTTAAAGAGTAATTTAGCTGTTTTCTACAAACCGAGGGATCTACAAACCTTTTCCGTTTTAGTAAGTCTTAGCATTTCACACTGCCATAACCATTACACAGTTGGCACCACAGACATTCTGTGAAAAACCATGCACATAGTTGCTGTCCTTTGAACAATGATCAAGCCACCATTAGTCTTCCAGTGCAATTCAATTGTATGCTTCCACCAGATGTTGACCATAGAGTCATGCTGGAGGACCTAGATATTCCTGGAGAGAACACTTCCCTAGGCATTTGTAGGTTCTCTAACATGGCTCGGTCAAGTTTATCACACAGGGAAAAACTGGAAGTTTTAAATGGTCAGAACCCATTATTAACTCACAATTGTGCAAATGTTTTTCACACACAAAGCGCTGTTATGCCATGTAGAATCTGAGATCAATCTGCATTGTGTGCAAAATGTGCAAATGGTTTTCACATGACGAGACCAAATGTGCCTCCATCCCAATAATGATAAAAGTGCATGCATCCTGAAAAAGTGATCAAATGCACAAATAATTTTCACATGTAGACCACAACACATCTGTGTGTATGTGTGTCCCTGTCTTCCCTCAGCAGCTGTTTCTTTAAGAGCCCTGGCTATGAGGGAAGGCTGATGAAGGAGACAGACAGACATACACACACAGGAAAGAGTGAGGGGGAACTCAGCTTTTTCTCTATCTCTGTTTCTTTAGGAGATCTGTCTCAGAGGGAAGGCTGAAGTGATCCCCAAACTGTCCCCCTTAAGGGATTTTGGACTTCAGCTCCCAGAAGCCTCAGCCATTTTGGCCAATAGCCTGGGTTTCTGGGAGCTGACGTCCAAAATCCCTTAAAGGGGACAGTTTGAGGATCGCTGCGACTGAAACAGGAGTGAGAGGGGGGGGAGAGGCGCCGGGACTCAGACTTCACTCTCCTCTCTCTCTCTCTGCCCTTGCATCAGCTGTTTGTTTTAAGAGCTCTGGCTACAAAGAAGGTACTACTTATTCCACGACACTGGAAGTAAACTCGCCCCAAAGAACTATGGGAAATCTGGGAACAAACACAAGGAGAATCCCATGAATAAACCACAAGTAGCTTTCACATTATAGCAATTGCACAAAAAGCAAATTCATGAATGAAATGGAAATGAATGTCTGATATGTTCCCAAAAATGCTTATTTCCTGGTTCATTTCACTTTCTTGTCGTGGTTTGGGCACAACGTCATCTGAAAACCATTTGCACAATTGTGCCTAATATGCTGGATAGCTGTGGGTTCTGACCCTTTTTAACTTCCAACTTTCCCTGTGTGATAAACTTCTATGATCAACCTCCGGCAAAAGTATGCCGTAGACTCATGCTGGAGGACCTAGAAAATGCCTAGAGAGAAGAGTTCATTGTTCATTTCAGGTAAGAGATAAAGGGTTCCAGATTTTATGCAACAATTGTATTATGCAAAGGATCCCAGAACAGATCCCATGTGTAATGTGGGGCCACCTGTATTATGATTAGATAAAAGACTGAGTTAAAGAACACATGTAGCTCCAGCTGAAAACACTAGTGCTTGTGTCTCATCTTTCACATTGTTTAGTCATTTCTCAAAAAACAAAAAACCCATAAAATCTGTGGTGTGACTCGATTATATTCTGAGTTTCCTTGCCTTATTTCGTGTGGTTCTGTTTCTAGATGCAGGTAAGCATAGGGCCTCATGACATCATTTGTTTTGAAGAAGAATAGACAACCACAATACTTCTCTTTTAGATAGCAGCCACACATTTCCCATAACATCTAATTCTTGCTTCAAATGGTAACATGTACAAAATGTATGGTTTGATTGGATTTTAGAGGGGGAAAAATCAACAATTCAGCCACATCTAGGATTGTGGCTACAAATTTTCCATCTAAAAGCTAAGGGAACTCATTTATTTTTCAATATGTTTATATGTATTCCTCAGTCTAGATACATATGCATCTTTGAATAGATGTATCTGGGAAGCAGTCCCCATAATAAGGGGAATTTGTCTGCGCTAACCATCGCCTGTCGGCTTTGTCAGACAGCCCTGTAGTTCAATTGGATCAGATTTCTGCATTAGCAGTAGATTTTCCCTAATGGTTCAGAGAGGAAAAAAAATAGAACTCTTAAGTCATAAAGACATCCTGTCTCATTCTGAAAGGAGATCCCTGTGCTTAATTAACTTCATAAATTAGCTGTAGCTATAGCACCATCACTTTGCCACCAAATGGAAGTAATATAATAGCTCTGATCCTTTCTGCCATTGTAATGGATCCCGACCATCAATTAATGTGCCCTTGAGCCTTTCCATTTGGCAGCATTATGGTCGTGAGGAAGCTGATGTGCAGACAAAGTTGACAAAAGAGTGCTAATCTGCGAAATTATCAATAGCTTAAGAATTATAGAAGGCTGTTTGACTTTTTTCCTCTGGTTATGCTCAATTTTTTTCACCCATGTTCTCATATTTAGAGTTCCCCGTGCTTCAGCTGAGACCTCAGAAGATGCACTTACTTCAGACCAAACATCACTGGAAGGTGGCAGTGTTGATAAATGGTATTGACCTCAACTACGTTTGAAGTGGACTGGCTGAGAACTGTACTCTGTCCGCAAGACAGAGAAGCTATAAAACACATACAAAAATAGCTCCCCTTTCCTCTTTATATTTTACAGAACCTCTTTTATTTTTTAAAAAATAAAAATTCAAAGTAGAGCAGTGCAGAACAATAAAGATATAGCTTGCCACCCCTTCCTGAAAAGTGGAAGGAGCTGTGTTTTGCATCAACTGAGATGATATCTGTGGAGGCAGGACAGATGGAAAGCCAAACATACACACACAGAGAGGAGATACTTTATTTTAAATACTTTCCAGTCACCTCACTTTTTATACATGTCTTGTTAGAGTTTGTTGATGGTTAATAGAACAAAGATCTAATTTCTGACTTTGCTCATTATATACTTTTAGACAGAATTATATTTTTCTTCTGAGCATCACATATTGACATTCTGTGAGAAGAAGTAAACAATGTAAAAGGTGATAAAACATTTGTTATTCAAATAATGAGCTCTTAGCAGAGCTCTTGGCTGAAGTGCTGGTAGAAACAGGTGCATCTAGTACCACAAAAAAGGGACTATGTCATGAAAAGTCTAATTTATAAATCTCATTTTGTCCTCCCTTCTCAGACTCAATCTGGCTTGTACATACACAGCTCCACGGAGAATAATGGAATAGCCAGAATTTCGCAGTTAGCATGGCCATGCTCTGAAATTTGTACAGGAGTAACAAGTTAATCCATTTGTTTTCCCAGTGTCTGTGCATCATAGTTTCAAGGACATTACTATTATGATTATTAGCATTAGTATTATGTGGGTTTATATTGTGTGTCTCTTCTATTATGAAACTCATGTCCATGGGATTCTTCAGCAATAATTTATCTAGGCACTATCAAGATCCAGTCTGTTTGGCTTCATTGGGGTGGTGCTAGTTAAACCTATGATGTCTGTAGCTGTCACATCACTTTCTCTTGAGCAATAACAATATGAATGCACAAATATATGATGTTGTCACGATGTGGTGGTTTGAGCATTGGATTATGACTCTGGTGACCAGGGCTCGAATCCCCACTCATCCATGGAAACTCTCTTAGCCTTAGAGGGTGTCAATGGTAAATCCCCTATGAACAAATCTTTCTAAGAAAGCCCTGTCATCGGTTCACCTGCGGGTCACCATAAGTTAGAAATGACTCGAGGCCACAGAACAATAATAATATTGATTGCAGCAAGTCTGAGAGGGGACAAACCTTAATGGTAGAACATATGCTTTATATGTATGAGATCCAATGCTCAATTTGTGACATCCCTGCTTTAAAAAATCTTGACTAGCAAAGCTGAGAAAGGATGGTTGTCTGCAACATTGAAGAGTTGACATAATACTCACCCAGGTTTCTAATAAGACTCTAATGTCTCAGGCAACCATCTTTTCTAAACTTTGCTATGCCATATTCCATTCAATAGGGATGCCACAAATTAAACCTGGCAGTGGTTTTCTGAAGTTTTCAGAAAGGAGATTTTTATGGAGATTTCGGGCTATGTGGCCATGTTCTAGAAGAGTTCCTTTCTGATGTTTCGCCAGCATCTGTGGCTGGTATCTTCAGAGAATGATAGCCTGGAAAAGGATTGGATATTTATATCCTGTGTGACCCTGGGAAGGAAGGAGTAATTTGTAAATGTATAGTTCTGTTGCTAATGGCAGACCTCAGGGTGGGAGGATATGCAAACAAGGATTAATGTCTGCTAACTGGTGCTCATTGTCTGCTGGGAATCCCCTGGCCTTAGGCTGTTTCTCATTTGCATAGGTTGAGTCTTGAACTTGCTGCCCTTCAGGACTGGTAGCCAAGCCTTGTTTACCCTCAGGGTTTCCTCTTTCCTGTTGAAATTGTCCAGGTGTTTATGGATTTCAATGGCTTATCATGCCGGCCATGAAAGCCTTCGACTTCATATCAGAAAGGAGAGTTCGAGTCCTACGTGGAGATGCCACTATTGAACCAGGGTCATTCTGCATACAAAGTGCTTGCTTTTGAAAGCATATATCTGCTTACAAAAGCACTGTATTTTGAAAGAGAAAACCAGTGGTCTTAAAGATGAAACACCACTTTTACTCACTGTGTAGGTGGAAGGAGCAGAGAACACTGTGGGGGTGCTGCAATGCTGGGTAGATGGGGAGCTGCAGGTTGCCTATGGGCCACATGTTCTGTGCCCTAGTGTAGATGGAACAAACACCTTAAGCATTAGATTAAAATATTTACATTATTCAAAAGTCATCTATTGAAACAAAGAACTGCTATTTGACAATGTAAATAGCAGATGTAGGAGGACTGTGCCCAGGAGGAAAGGGTCCTACTGGGGTCTGAAGCCCTTAGTAATTGAGCAAGATTATAAATAATGGAATTTTCAGTTTTCTCCCACTGTGGAAGAAAATATTTCTGCACAGTTGTCACCTCATATTCACACACCCTGAATTGTTCTGGAGAATTAGTCTGTGCCGAAATGCACTATATTGTTGGTTTTTGTGCAAGATTGCTGTTTTGTGTAAAATCATTGGCACACATATAAAAAAAATTGTATGAGTGTCTAGAAACAGTGGTTTTTTGTGAGCACAGAGTATATTTTTCACACTAAACACCTCCACAATTTTCATGCAAAAGCACATTCTGGAAACAAATTTTTGGTGCAAATTTGTTTGGTTTTTGCACTAATTTTACACAAAAAGCATACATGGATATATTAAAAGAGTATATATATATATATTGGAAAATTGTGTTTTTGGCATGATAGCTATTCATTTTGTGTAATTCTGTGCAGAAATACTGAATAGCGTGAAAACTAGATTAAAACTCTGCAAAATTCTTATCCTTTTTTCCTGAGCAGGTTTCCTGAGTGTTGGGAAGCTCATTTTAAGAACAAAATTGTGAGACAAAACAATAAATATTCTTTCCATCCTCACTGTTGAGTGGAAAGCAGGCCTGGGGGAGGATTATGATATGGAGACACTAGCTGTGCCTTTGTAGTAATGTATAGTTTGCTTGTGACTTTGGAGAAAAGGGGTGAGATGAAGGTTGATGTGTGTTTCAGCAAGTATAGGACACGACCACATAGCCAAGAAACCCCACAAAAAACTATTGATTCTGGCCTTAAAATCCTTTGACTTCACAAGCATAGGAGAATAACTGGGTGAATAGATAAAGCACTGCTTCAGGAAATCCTTCATGAGTTCTCCTTTGTAGTCAATATTTAATCCTCTTTCTCCTTTTGTTTTGTTTTGTTGGTGTGGAGGAGTTTATAGACTGCTATTGTCCACTAAGTAGTCAACACTGACATTTTATTTTTTGCAGCTTCAGGTGAAATAGTGCCTTTTTTGTATTTCCTTTGTATGCCTCTCTCATTTATATAGAATGTAAATTTATGTATGTGAGAAATATACAGCTAATGAAGTTTTTCCTTATGCATAGGGCAGGCTTAACATCTAAATCAATACAGGCTTCTAAACCTTTTCTGCTCTCAGTATGGATCACTGTTTGCCCATGTTTGTGCAAGAATCTCCCAAAATGTTAAGGCTTGTAAAATAAGATATCCCTGGCAACTATGAAAGAGTGTAATAAACAACATACATGAATTTATGTTTGTCAAAGGTTGCATTTTTTCACACACATTTAGAATGTATGTGTGTGTGTTTTAAAGCAATAATGTTCTTGGCAAGTGTCTAATGCAAGATAGCTTCCCTGGCTCATCCTGGATACATTCTTTTACAAATGTACTTCACCCATTTTTTTCATTGCTTTTTTTTTCCTGTCACTCTGTCAAATAGTCTTGTTGCTTTCCTTTCCCAGCTTGTATCAAGAGAACATTCTGAGGATGCAGTGAGGGCTACCTTAGAGGAAAAGCCACTCAGGATAAATACTGTATGGAGATCAACCTTTGAGTCTAGATTTCTTGCTTCTAGTCGAGTCTAGCTTCTGATTTGTCCTGGTTTGTTATGTATATTCCACTTTCCTAATATAACAATAGCCAAAGTGGCTTCGAATAAAAAAGAATTTTTAAAGAAAAATTAAAAACCCAGTCAGGATCTTACCAGCAAACTGTCAGGTTCTAAAACATAAAGAGAAGATCAAACTTGTCAGGATCAAAAACATAAGGCTAATGTTATTTCAGGCTGCATCAATAGAAATACAGTGTCTAGATCAAGGGACGTAATAGTGCCACTCTATTCTGCTCTGGTCAGGTCTCAGCTGGAATACTGTGTCCAGTTCTGGGCACCACAATTCAAAAAGGATGTCGACAAATTGGAGCGTGTCCAAAGGAGGGCCACCAAAATGATGAAGGGCCTGGAAACCATGCCTTATGAGGAGAGGACTGGAGAGTGGGTATGTTTAGCCTAGAAAAGAGACGGTTAAGAGGTGATATTATAGTATTTGAAGGGGTGTCACATTGAGGAGGGAGCAAGCTTATTTTCTGCTGCTCCAGAGACTAGAACACGGAACAATGGATGTCAGCTACAGGAAAAGAGATTCTAAGCTTAGAAAACGTACAAGCTATACTTTTATTAGTCTGTACAGAAAGGTAACAATTATTGCAGATTTGAATTTTGCTCATTTACTTCTGTGCAGAAAAATCTGTCCCAGAAATGTGCAAAAACTCTCTAATACTGATTTAACCCCCCCAGAGGATTTTTAAATTTTTAAATTTATTTCTATTGTTATTTTCATTTTCTTGCTTACCATATGAGGATGAGGCAAGTCAGGATTTATATCCCTGATTTATCCACAAACAGGATTTATATAGCTTCCTAGAAAACTGTTGTAATCTGATGTAAAAAGAATGGCATTGACACCAAGTCTTATGATACAGTGGTCCCCCGGGATCCGAATACCCCGGGGAACGAAATCCCCGGGACCCGAAACCGCCAGGGGCGAAAAAAAGCCCCCGGGATCCGAAGAAAACCCCGGGATCCGAAACAGAAAAAACGTGCGGTCCCTTTAAATTTGCCGCGCGGTCTGTCAAAGAAAGCGGTCCCCCGGGAAACGAAAATTTCCGGGTTACGAAAAGTAATCCGGAACGGATTACTTTCGTAACCCGGGGGACCACTGTACTGAAGAAATACAGATTAATTCAGGAGCTTCTAGGGATTGTAGAAGCTTCATTTTCAACTTGTGCCAATGTCAGATTTGAATATTTTGATTATGCTAGTTTTATTTTGCATGTAGAAGCCATTCCATGTGCTTTACCAACTTCCATTATGTTAGGTGGTGCTTGTACAATTATTCTAGTTACCTCTGTACAACTGTTTGCAGAATGACCCCTGTTTCCCATGGATACTGTACACAGCCCCATGAATATTTGAACTGGGAACCCTATTTCCCATACAAGGGTTTAATACAAGGATTTGTGTGTTTTCTATAAGGATCTTCATTTAGATTCAACTTCATTTGCTATATAAATTCTGATTTCCTAACATTGGAGAATTATCAGACAGGGGAAAATTGGGGAAGAAAAACACACACTCCTTGCAAAGTCATGGGATTGCATTGAAGATTTTCAGATGGCTTTGCACTTATCCTGAACTTAACCCATGAAGATCCAGGAATGCTCCAGCAACAAACTATTCCCAGGACTTCCCCATGAATGGTTTGTTCTGGAGCATTCTTTGATCTTCATGGGTTAGCAGTTTTGTCCGTGTCCCAGTCAGCAGCTTCAATGACAGATGGCATTTCTTCCCTCAATCAGTGTCTTGAGGTGGTAATGGACTGGACGAAGAAAAACAGATTCAAGCTGAATCCAGACAAAAATGGAGGTAGTGACAGTAGGGACCCCTAAACTGGGTATTAGTTTGCAACCTCCAGTCCTAGATGGGGTCACACTCTCCTCAAAGGACTGTGTTCACAGTCTGGGGGTGCTTCTTGATCTGTCGCTCCAGATGACAAATCAGGTAAATGTGATGTTCAAAAGTGCCTGTTATCAGCTTCGGCTGATACACCAGCTGTGCCCTTTCCTAGAACCGGGAGACCTTAAAACTGTAGTACATGCGCTAGTAACCTCACGACTTGATTTCTGCAACACACTCTACATGGGGCTACCCTCGTGCTTAACCTGGAACCTTAGTTTTCTTAGTACAGAATATGGCAGCCCAGCTGGTCACTGGTAAATCTAGGAGGGACCATATAACACCAATATTGAAATAACTCCACTGGCTGCCTATTGGTTTCCGGGCACAGTACAAGGTGTTGGTTATCACCTTTAAAGCCCTACATGGCTTGGGTCCAACCTATTTAATGGATCACCTACTTCTGTACAATCCACTCCGCACTCTCAGGTCCTCTGAGAGGAATTTATTGCAGCTGATAAAGACCAGACTAACTGCAGCCTCCCAGAGGACCTTTTCTGCAAGTGTCCCCAAACTATGAAATGGCTTGCCGGATGATATCCATCAAATCACCAGCTTAGATAGCTTCAAAAAAGCAGTCAAGATGGATCTCTTCCGACAGGCCTTTCCTGAATAAAAGCACTCAGCCACAGAATGGACAGAACTGATTACTCCCTCACATCATGTATCATGCTATCACTCTGCCCATTATTTACTTTTATGCTGCTATTAATTGTTTATGTTGTTATTAATAGTTTAATTTAAATTAATTTTAATTGTAATGCATTTAATTCCTTTTTAGGAGGAGATATTGTAAGATTATGTTACGTATGGTATGTTGGATGCTTTAACTATGTTAGCCTGTTTGATTGTTTTATTACAAAAAACGGGGTACAAATAAGTTTTATTTATTATTATTATTATTATTATTATTATTATTATTATTATTAGTCCTGGATAAGCGCGATGTGTCTGAAAATCATCAGCACGATTGCCCGACTCAGGGGCTCCCCCCCAGTCCATTAATCTCCATAATTGCCACTTAATTTTCCCCCCGATTCTCTTAGCTTAGTTTAGCCTCTCCCCTCTTAACTTTTGAGTTTTCTACCCCAATACACATAAAATATTTTTTTAAAAGAATTGGCTGAATTTTACCTATACAGCACCAAAAAGCGCCCCCCCCCCCCAGGTCGCAGTACAGAGACTTCTTCACAAATTTAATGTTCACTGCCCAAGAAAGCCTTCAAACTCTGGATCCCAAGAGGAGTTACTTTACAGCTGCTAATGGAGGTTAAATTTTACTGTCCTTTGTTTTGGTCCGCACATGATCAAGAAAGATGAAGATTTGGCCTCTGCCTACATTGAGATCCCTCCAAACTGACTTAACTATAGCAGAGAAAACATTTATGCCAAATATAGGCCTATGATTCCAACACTCATTCTTCCTTTCTCCTGTATGATTTTTTAAAATATCTTTTGCTTGATGGAGAAGCCAGTGGACCATGGGAAGCTTGCATTATGTGTTTTGTGCATTTTGACTGGCCAATAAAGGTATCGCTCTTTTATGAATTTTGGATTTTGTTTTATTTCTCTTTCCTCTTCATGGCAACTTTCATCTTCATGGCAAGCATTAGTATTGTCTTCTAAAGGCATCAAATATAGTCAGTCATCTGTTCATATCCACAGGGGTTATGTTCTGCATCCACCCTGTGGATAACAAAAAAATGTGGGACCTTAAGTCCCGTTGTTCCCAATGGCATCACATCGTTGGGGTGAATGGGGTGGGACCACACACACATGCTCAAATCAGCAGATGGCAAGAGTTGACTGTATTTTGGTGTTTTGGAGGCTATGCAGCTCACACACACACACGGTTATTCTTTCAGGAGAAACAGCTATTGCATCTCCAGTCTGGTGCAAATTGTCAATGAGATGTTATTATCCTAAATACATATGTGTGAATAAGGAAAAGTTCTGATTGCAATAGCTTGGCCCAGCCTTCAAGCTGACATCTGGTGAGGCATTCTGTTATATGGCAGTGTTGGTTGTTACAAAGTTTGCAAGTAGGCAGCTTTCCTCTAAATCAGGGCTACTTGATGGTATTGGACTAGAACTCCCCTCATTCCTCTTACCATTGGCTTTACTGACTGACAGAGCTGATGGTAACAACATCTGGAGGGCCACATGTTGTTCATGATTCTACCGAAAAGACGAAATCAAATATAGAGCCGTGTTAGTCTGTACAATCAGTATGTAGGGAGATCTTTGAAACTAACTGAAAGAAAGAAGTTGGCAGCATGAGTTTTTGTAGACTAAAGTTTCAAACATACCAAATGAAGAAAGGATGTATAGTTTGCTGTGAAAACTTCTGGGATAACTGTTCAGCTTTGTTCATGATTTTTGCTGCCTGGTGTAAAGATATTCAACATATACCATGTTTCCCCAAAAATAAGACTGTGTCTTAATTTTTGCTCCCAAAGATGCACTAGGTCTTATTTTAGAGGATGTCTTATTTTTCCATGAAGAATTCACATTTATTGTTGAAAAAAATGAACATTTATTATGTACTGTATATATTTTTATATACAAAAACTTGGTTAGGTCTTACTTTCAGGGGAGGCATTATATTTAGCAATTCAGCAAAACCTCTACTAGGTCTTATTTTATGGGGATGTCTTATTTTCGGGAAAACAGGGTATCCTGGTACCTTCTACTAATAAACTCTCTATGTTTCCACCTGTTTCTCTGGATGAACTCTCTACACTGCTAAACTCTTCCAAACCTACAACCTGTTCTCTTGATCCTATCCCCTCCCGTCTTCTGATCTCTATAGCCCCCTCTTTTCTGCCCTCACTCCTCTATGTCTTTAATCTCTCTCTCTCTCTCTCTCTTCCCTTCAGAGTTCAAACATGCTCTCGTTTCCCCAATTCTGAAGACACCCTCTCTTGACCCCTCTTCTTTGTCTAGCTATTGTCCGATTTCTCTTCTTACTTTTCTTTCTAAGGTTCTGGAACAGATTGTTTATTTTGAATTTCTCAAAGCCAACTCCATCCTGGACCCTTTTCAGTCTGGTTTCCGGCCATGGCACTCTACAGAGACAGCCATCACCAAGATCTCAAACAACCTCTTGCTGGCCAAGGCGAATGGTCTCTATTCTCATTCTTCTTGATTTGTGTGCAGCCTTCAACACTGTCGATCATTGTCTTCTGATTGATATACTTTCTAACCTCGGGTTCTCCAACTCTGTTCTTGACTGGTATAAATCTTACTTATCAGATAGATCTTTTGCTGTGGTCACGGGCGGTCAGACTTCCTCCTCTGTTCCCTTATCGGTTGGAGTTCCTCAGGGCTCTGTCCTGGGTCTCCTATTGTTTTCTCTATACACACTGTCCCTAGGTAAACTTATCAGTTCTTTTGGCTTTTCCTATCATCTGTACGCCGATGACACTCAGCTGTATCTTTCCACCTCTGACCTTTCGCTGGGGCTTGGAACAGCAAGCTTCATCATGCCTGACTGCCATCTCTCAGTGGATTAGGCATCGGCACCTGAAGCTCAACATGTCTAAGACAGAGCTTCTTGTCTTTCCACCTCAGCCCACCCTTCAATATTCCTTTTCTGTCTTTGTTGACGACATTTCTATTCAATCAGTTCAGCAAGCCCGCAGTCTTGGTTTCATTTTTTTATACTTCTCTGTCATTTATTCCCCATATCCAGGCCACAGCCAAGGCCTGTCAATTCTCTCTTTACAACATTGCTAAAATCCGTCCATTCCTCTCAGCCACTACTGCCAAGACTCTGGTCCATGCCCTGGTGGTATCGCAACTACATTATTGTAATCTTCTTCGGACGGGGCTTCCTCTCTCTCACCTACATCCTTTAATCTGTGTCCAGCATTCAGCTGCACGTATTATCACATACACTTTGGCCATGTTTCTCCTCTTTTCTCCTCCCTTCATTGGCTCCCTTCATTGGCTCCCCTTCCACATCCAGTACCAGTTTTTGTTGTTGACTTTCAAAGCTCTCCACGTACTGGCCCCTCCTTACTTGTCTGAACGTCTTTCTCCTCTCCTTCTTGTTCCCTCCGCTCTGGTAGTCAAGGTCTCCTGTCCCAGCCTAGGATCTCCACTGCTCCATCCCGGATTCGTCCCTTCTCACTTGCTGCCCCTCACTCCTGGAACATCCTTCCCCTACGAGCATGGCTCATTTCTTCTTTAACCAGTTTTAAAACTGAGTTAAAGACCACTTTGGTCAGGGAAGCATTCCCAGAACTAGGACTCAGAGTGGCTTCACAACATTAAAATATCTGGACTCAGAGTGGCTTCACAACATTAAAATATCTAGGCTAAAGAAGAAGCCCCCCCCCTCCATGCCATCTGCCATGGTCCAGGCCTCAGAGGGAGAGAAGACCCACTGAACTTGGTTCCTTTCCCCACCACCTTTCCCTTCTCCTTCTGTCTCTTGTCTTTTTTAGATTGTAAGCCTGCAAATCTGTTTCAATTGACTGTATGTACAGCGCTGTGTAACTTTACAGCGCTAAATAAATAAAGCCTTATTATTATTATTATTATTATTATTATTATTATTATGCAGATGGAAGATTTGGGTGATAACTGGAGTTTGCAAGGGCAGAGAGAAATATGACTACTGGATAAAATAATTCCTTCTAGATCAGTATAACTGGTGTCTCATCTTTAGTTGTCTTTTGGCAGAATTACCATAGGACTTTCTAGTCATAAATGGTTGCACATTTAGCACCAGATTTGTATGACATTGCCATGTCTGGGATGAGGCCTGTACAGAAGACCAGGTTTAAATATGATATTATCTTAAGAGATTTAAAATGACAAAGAAGTATACATTGCATTGTACATGACTTGATTTAGGCAGAATTGCGGACTTTTGATCTCAAGTTCTCAAATACTGCCTAATTTTATGCTGCTTTTGAATGCCTCATTTTATTGTGATCTTTTTGTCATTGACTTGTGCATGTCCAAGTCAGTCGTATTAATATTCCTGATACACTTGCTCAGGCATCGTATCCTCTAATGTACATGAGTCTGTTCTCAAGCTGGGGGATATTTTGGGCTGCTGACTCATAGAATTCCCTCTTCACAGCACTTGCCATTTGTGCGAGATTAATATCCTAACCCAACAATTCTAATTTTAGCTGCCGTCTTTGTTTCCTCATTTTGGCATTTTTGTGTCAAAACTAATCTTTTATATCTTTCTTCCCACTGGGCTTCATGCAGGAAATGTCTCTCAGATCAGTAGATGGGAAAGGCTGAATAGATTTCAGATTCCAGATTCCTTTCTCCCCCTTGCCCCACCTTTTTTAAAAGTAATTAAAAATGTGCAGTATTAAACTGATGTAAGCAATGCTGACCCAAATCCATCACCTTTGGCACCTCCATGATTGAAAAAGTATTTAATGCTTATATCCTAAACTATACATAATGATTATTCTCCTTCCACACAATAGTATAAAACCTAACTCATATAAATACAGTGGGCTCTCCACATTCACTGAGTTTACAGGCACAGAATCTCTGTATAAGTGGGAAAACTGCAAATTATTTAAAAAATTACATGAGAGAACACCTCTCTTGGAGTCTCTAGGTCCTCCAGTGCAACTCTGTTGTCAACTTCTGCGAGAAACTGACCATAGAATTCTGTTGGAGGATCTAAAAATGTCTAGAGAATTGGTCTCTCTAGGAGACTCTAGATCCTCCAGTGTGACTTCTGTTAGAAGCTGACTATGCATAGAGTAGTGCTGGAACCTAGGGATTCCAAGAAAGAATATGTTAATCAAATCTGTGAATAATCAAATTCCCAAAATTCAAAGTTGCAAATGTGGAGGGCTGACTGTAAAACACTTAAGGGCTAAATGCAGTGTTCGCTGTGCCTAAAGCAGATTACTTTAAATGAATGAGATAATCCCAACTAAAGTCCCATTGATTTCAATTAATGTACTGTACATAACCCTATGAGAAGGTTATAGAAGGGAATGACAGCTTTCATCTTATAAACAAAAGTTGGCTTAGATTAGATGGTAATATAATAATCCACTGTATCATTCATTTAATCATATGATCTGTCAAATTCCAATGATTGTGGCAGAGGTGCAGGATGATAAATTGATGATACAAACACACCTGCTCAGAAATTCAAGGAGATGGTTGCTGCCTTGTGCTGCTACCTGGTTGGAATTGCTTGAAAGGTTTCTTTTCTGTTTAACTAATCTCTTGTATCAGGTCAGCCTGGCAGAGTGTTGTTCATCATAACTTTATTTAATAATAATAATTAGTAAATAGTTTATTTATATTTCCCGCCTCTCCCAGTTGGATCGATGGGGGGTTACAACCTAAAATACATCCAGAAAACAGTCTATAAAACATGACCAGAATAATAATTTTAGTTAAAAAACCAACTCTGGTAATAATAGGATAACAGAACAATCATAGTCAGAGGAGTGGAGCAATTATTTCTTATATAAGGTTGGGCAGGTATTTGGAGTAAGACAGTTTCAAACTATGGATTATATTTAAACAAGCCTTAGTTAGGATTATTGCATCATAGATTTCAGACATAGATTAGCTTTGGTTATTGAAAAACAAATGTGAATGCTCCCAGTCTCCTCATGGCCAAACCAAAGAGGAAGAAAGGAGACTAGAGGGGCCTTTCTTTCTTTCTTTCTTTCTTTCTTAATAATACCAGAGACAGGAAAGTTACAGTTGACCCTCCACATTTGCACTCTGAGTTTTGTGAATTTGATTAAGCACAGAATTGATTAATATGCCCTTTCTAGGAACCTCTAGGTCCTCCAGACCCTATCATCAACTTTTGTCACACTGGAGGACCTAGGGATTCCTAAAGAGAACAGTACTTAGGCATTTGTAGATCCTCCAATGCAATTCTATAGTCAACTTCTGGCAGATGTTGACCATAGAGCTGCCCTGAAGGACAGAGGAGCTTTACAGATTGCCCCTTCAGGGACGGCCTCCAGCAGCCTGTACAAACTACAGATTTGGGGCCAGGGCACCCCAACTGGCAGCCCAGAGGCTCCAATCTGCTGCTTTTCCAAGCCACAGGAAAACAACAAAATGTGGTGTTTTGCCACTTCCCCACACTTGGAAAGGGGTGCTGCATGCCCCAAGGACACCTCGACAGCTCTAGCCATGGGAGGAAGAGGCCGCCTGGCCCCTTCCTCCCATGGCTTTGTTCCTGCAGTGGTCTAATCGCTGCGGGAATGAAGCACACATTCCTAGAGCAACTGCTTTTTTGCTTTGCTGCTACAGGAAGTGGCACCTTTATACCGCCAATTCCTGTGTGCTCCTTTTGGGCGCACAGCGATGGTGACACTGTCATGGCCACCCCCATGTGAAGTGAGGCCGCCATGACAGCGCCACCATGATGTACTAGGGTTAGGGAGCGTGTAGTTGCTGCATGCTCCCTAACCCTAGAATCGGCCCCAGGACATCCCTTAGTGGACGTCTGTATAGGGCCAGAGATTCCTAGAGTTGTGTTATCCCATGTTTTAGAAAAGTGCTTTTTATTTATAGTTTTCCCACTTTCACAGGATCCTGTGCCCCTAACCCAAATGAATGTGGAGGGTCTGTTGTAGTTTTAAAAGTGTCTTTATATTATGTTCTCACTAAAATAAACCTATGTTAATGACATATATATTGAAAGGGGGGTGTATATTATACTTCACTTAGTTTTAAAGTGACTTAAATTTACCTTTTACTGCACTAAATACCTTTATGGAATGAAGGATATATAAAAGATCCCATCCTTAATTTTACTCCTTTACTCCCTTGACCTTGTTTTGAGAGGAAAAGAGCTTCCAATAAAATTGTTATTATGTGACACCCTCACTACAATTTCTGACCCAGATCACTTGGCTAAAGTATTTACAGTACATCCTTAATTGTCCATTTGAGATGTGCAAGTTTTTCTCTGTCTGGAGAAAAGAAAAACAATCCAGCTGACTCCCCATGATGCAGGGATGTGGAGGTACACACTGACCCTATCCTGGTTTCTTAGGATGCATTCACACTGGAGAAATAATCCAGGTTGCCACCACTTTAATTGCCATGGCTCAGTGCTGTAGAATTCTAGGAATTGTACATTTAGCCTTCTCTCTCAGAGAGCACTGGTGCCACAAGAAACAACAAGTCCTAGAATTCCATAGCATTGACCCATGGCAGTTAAAGCAGTGTCTACCTGGATTATTAGACAGTTGCATAGTTTCGGCATCTAAATTTAGGCCTAGCAGGTTATATCTCCTTATAGAACATACATATTCGTCACTTTCAGATCTGATGCCAGCACCACAAGATCTGTCTGCCATGTTACATCTCCCTGTTGTTGTCCTTTCCCCATTCACTGTGTGTGATGCCAGTGCAGCTCTCTTCTGCCCTTTCTCACCAATAGCCTATTCATCCAGGGAGCAGAGAGACACCCGTGCTTACTATGTCTCTAAAAAGCTTAAGTCTGAAGTGTATGCTAGTCTAGCAAACAGGAGAAAAAGCAATAACTCCAACTTCCAGCTGAAAAGTCTTCTGTGTGTTTGTGTGTGTGTGTGCATGCGTGCATGCGCATGTGCTAATGTAAAAGTACGAAGGCTGTTGCATTCTCACTTAGTAAAGAGAAGTTGCACTTGAGTGAAAGTGGCACGTTCTTTCCATTAGAGGGCAGAAATAGGCTTCTGTACATGTTGAACACAATGTATGTGCGTTCCTTCCATGCTCTCTCTATTGTGGTATCTAAAGAGAGATCAGGCAGGTAGGTCTCATAAGACATGCAGGGTAGTAAACCAAGTATGGATTTAATAATAGAATCAGAGTTGGAAGAGCCGTCTAGTACTGCCACCTAATATGCACAGGCTTTTGTTTCCATTTCCCTTTTTGGCGCAAATATGTAATGTATATGTTCAAATAAGCCAAGGGCTTTTTGTTTGTTTGTTTTAATTATGGGAAAATGAGAAATGGCCAACAGGTTTTAACATGACAGCCATTGTTAATGTGGTATCTGTATTCAGTTGAATAGTGGACAAGAGGGATAGCTGGGGAATCAACATCTGTAGAAATGCTTTTAAAGCATATTGCTCCAATTCTTGGATATCATTCCTGGTGGCACTTTCACTAGCATATTTTTGTGTAACAGCTTTGATGCCAGTGACTGGGGAAGCAAAGAGTAAGGTAACCTTTCAGGTTAGGTGGTCTTCCTAGAGCCATGGAGGTAGCCACTGTTTAGCAACAGGATACTTGGCTACATGGGACCTTGGTCTAATCCAGCAAGGCTCTTCCTGTGCTATTAAATAATAAAGAGATTGTTACTGTACTCATGGAACATTTTTTACCCATAGTGTCCTATTCCCACATTCAGAACCAGCAACCACACTTCAGTGTTAATGTAGCAGAGGCAGTGTGTTTACTTCAACACTCTTGTCACATTTAATCTAATTTGACTTTTGTTGGTTGGTATGCCAGACGTCATCTTTGCCCATTTCTGTACACATAAGCTGCTTCCTCCTGCAGAAACTGCACACTCTGAGTTTTTAAATAACAAAGGAACTAAATTAAATGCTGCTCTTCAACAGTTGCACCTGTGCATCCCTAACCTCTCCCCTCCGCTGCTTAGTAAATGTGCTGAATTTGACTTCTGCTAGAAGATAAAATTAGTGAATTATTCATGTGAATAGGTCCATGGATACAGTGGAACAAATCCACTGGAAAAAATGGAGGGAGGAAGACAGATGAATTCAGGACAATGACTTGGAAGGGCAACGTGAGATTTTCGTCCAGGAACAAGTCAAAGCAAACCATTGTATCTTACAGTGCTTTAGGGAGTGGATGCCTCCCAAATTAAGATCCATATAGTGTGGGGTTTGTATTTTTTTGGCACTAGAATATCACTTGCAAAAGATCATGTGAAAAAGCTGGTACAAACACTGATGAAAGAGTTAACCTAGTCAGGAATTCCTGAGGATTTGTTTACATACTGCCTTTTTAAAGGATTACATGTACTTCTAGTTAGCACACTGGGAGGTTGGGTCATTCTTCAAGGTAGAGAAGTTGTGTCTTTTAAAATACAGGTTGAGAAACCATGCTGATGTCCATTAATATCTGAGAGCATCCTTGAGTATTGCAAGGGGAGAATCCTAACAGTGCAGTGAATCAGATCAGCTCAGCATGTTGTAGGTGATGCTTTTTAACACCTACCTCCCTGTATTGCATGTGGGGAAGCCTATGCAATCCGTATGGACTTTACTGTTAATTCAGACCAAGAAGCACTTATGGCATGGAATGGAATTCATCTATTCACAGCATGTTTGTTTGCTTGTTTGTTTATTAAACACATACTCTTCCAAAGAAAGCCATTCAGGTCACCTAAGAACAGTAAAATTGAAATAAAAACACAATTAAACATAAATGCAGGTTTAAAATGCAATTAAAAGTGTATCAAGTAAAAAAGAAATAACTCCTACACCCTTCAATGGTTATACCAGTCAACTGTCAAAGGCCAACTCAAGGGGGGGGGGAATTTCTGTAGACATAGAATTTAGGCATCTAAAGAAAATGGGTTGGCAAAGTTACCCATGGAATATGAACACAGTGGATATAAAAGTGCCAGGTGTGAATGATTTTTAGTGTCAACCTCTCTGCAATGCTAGAAATTTGGAGACTGAAGGAAAATTTCATGGGTGAGAAGGCAAAATTCTCAATGCTGCCCCACTCCTGGACCTACCTCTGTAAAAATGTCTTCACCTGCCAGCAAAAAGACAACAGCAAGGGGGGGGGCAACATACGAGGGGGTATCCAAAAGTTTTAATGACCACCTTTTTAAAAAATTGACAGAAAGTTTGTTTTGATTTGTAGTTGTTAATTTATCTCTATGTAGTCACTATCTAGATTTACACATTTTCCCAGTGTTTCTTGACCCTCTGAATACTTGATATTGTAGAAGTCTGCAGATTGCGCCTTACTATGGGGTATCGTAAAGTAATAATTATCACCCGGAAGTTATTATGGCATATTGATGAAATTTTGTCAGTGTCATCCTTGGTCCCTAAGTGCACGTTGCTGAGAAAATCAACTATCAACTCATTGCGTCCTTTATTTTTGTGACTGGCTCTGGCAGAAGTGACTAAAGTGTAAAATCCTTGTCAGGTGCAATCTGCAGACTTCTACAATAATGGTATTTGAAGAGTCAAGAAAAGCTGGGGGAAATGTGTAAATCTGGATGGTGACTACATATATTTAACAACTACAAATCAAAACAAACTTTCTGTCAATTTTTTTTAAAGGTGAGCATTAAAACGTTTGGATACCCCCTCGTAATTCAGCTGAGCAGTGAGTTCCAGAGCTGGGAAGATTCTACCAAGAATCATAGAATTATTCAGTTACAAGGGATTGCAAGAGCATGTAGTCCAACCCCCTGCCATGCATTATTCTACAGTTAAAGCAGTCTTTAGAGATGGCCTTTACACATTGCTCCCACCCTAATATATGTGATATTTTGGGACCAAGAATAGGGCCTCCCCTGATAATCGTGGCTGGTTCATGAGGGAGATTATGGTCTCTCATGTAACCTATCTCTGTTTTCTGGGACTTGGGGGTTACATCCACACTGCAAAAATAATCCAGGGCTGACACCGCATCAACTCCCATGGCTCAGTGTTATGGAATTCTCTGAATTATAGTTTTGTGAGACATTTAGCCTTCCCTATCAGAGAACTCGACTGCCACACCACAAACGACAGTTCCTGGAATTCCATACCATTGAGCCATTGAAGTTAAAGCGATGTCAACCTGAATTATTTTTGCTGGAGGCATTTGGGCTTCTTACCTATCTACTAATCTTAAAGCCAGTATAGAGTGAAACAGGTTCCTCCCCTCCCTACTTGAGTGTTACCTGTGGTTCAGAGGGGAACTGTCACTCTCTATGACCAGTCAAGAGGTTTTGAAAGGCCTGTTCTTGTTGTCAAGCTGTTCAGTACCAATTGGGAAACATAAGCAACCTTCCCGTGCAGGTGTGGCTGTGACCTCAGCCCTCCTCTTAGTATGACTGTCAGTCACATGCTTTGTAAAATAAAGGAGCATATGGGCAGGAGGCAATGCTTCACAATGTTAATGGGCAAAGAAACACTGCTGGTGGGTTTTTAAAAAAAATCTTTACTCTTTTCTCATAAATGCACAAACCTTTATCTGTATCAAACCTAGAGAGAGAGAGAGAGAGAGAGAGAGAGAGAGAGGAGGTAAAACTTTGGAAACAAGTAAGCCTGGATTGCAACAAGCTCCGCAGTTTACAGTTCTAATTGTATGCTGCAGAACTCTGAGGGTTGAAAAAATTTCACTACAATTTATTATTCTGAATTAGCTTCAATTAGTGTCTTCATGTAGCTATGTCTTAGTGAATGTGTGTGTCTGAAGTGAAAATATATTATTACTTTTTACAGTGTCACAACACTATTGAAGCTGTGAAGACTTTGTAAAGCCAGGAAAGATCAATTTATGGGAGAAGGGGATATTTTGTGGCCCTCTAAAAATACCCTTTCATTGCAAATTTATTTTGGCTGTGAAAATACAGTGCAGTCCTATTTTTCAGTTTTCCTTTTCCAGCACACTAAATTCTGTCCAAACTACATTTGCCTCCATCATATATTAATGTCTGTCTCAAATAAACCTGGACTTGAAATTATTTCAGCCAAAAAACCCCCACAAAATCAAACTTCCTTCCACTTAAAAAAAATTCCAAAACTGACCTCCATTATAAACCATTCTAATCTGGTCAAGAATGTCCTCTTGGTGCCAAATTATGATGTTGATTCTTATTATGGAGATATTTTCCCACAAGAAAACTGGACTGAAGCCATCAATTCCTTGCACACTGAACTTTTATTTTATTTTATTTTTTGGATGCCTGTGTAAAGGCATATCAGTCTGATGTAAAATAGGAAACAATGACACCATATTGGCCTTCAGTTCCTAGAAACTGAAAAGGAAAACACACCTGGGATGTTTATTTGGAGTGAAAAACAATGCAATTACAGCTTGCTAAGTACAGTTTTGCTATATAAGACAGCCACCACCATAGGGTAGCAGTTTCAAGTCCACCTGAACCTAAAATGTTTTGTTGGTTTCTGTTATGTGCTTTCAAGTCAACTCCAACTTATAGTGACAGTATAGAGCACTCCCTCCATGCCAACTACCATCCTCTGGCCAGGGAGGGAATGAAGAGGCAGGCCCAGCTCCATCAGGGCTTGCCTCAAGAAAGAGAGCCCTTCCTCCATACCAACTGCCTTGGTCCAGGCATCAGAAGGAGAGAAGAACTGCTGGACCTCATCCCCTTCCCCACCATTCCTTTCTCCTTTTGTGTTGTGCCTTTTAAGATTGTAAACCTGAAGGCAGGGGACCATCTAATTAAAAATAATAATTGTAACCGCTCTGATAGCCTTTAGGGCTGAAGAGCGGGGTATAAATACCATATAAATAAATAAATAAATAAATAGTAGGGTTTTGTTTGTTCAGAGGTTTGCTTTTGCCTTCATTTGAGGTCAAGAGAGTGTAACTTGCCCAAGGTTACCCAGTGGGTTTCCATGGCTTAGCAAGGATTCAAAATGTGGTTTCCTGGAGGTCTAATCCAACACTCAAGCCATTTGCTACATATCAGTCTAAAATAACCCCCTCCATTTTATTGAAAATTTAACCTACGTAGCTCCCCTGAAGGTCTTGAGAATTTTATCTCTGAATTTTAGCCTTGAATATTATCACATTTTAAGAGAGAGCATTTCCATTGCAAATAAGTATCATTGGCATAATTACAGCCCTAGAACACTACTGGAAGGTGCTGCATTGCCAAATTGTTATTATGTGTCCAAATCATTTCTGACTTATGGCGACCCTCTGATCTTGGAAGTTAAACAGGTTCAGCCCTGGTTACTCATCTGTCAGTTTAGAACTATGAATTTAATAGGTTTTTCTTAGTGGAGGAATACTCAGAGGTGGTTTTGCTTGTTCCTTCTTCTGAAATATAGCCTAAGCAACTGGTATTTGTTGATGGTCTCTCATCCAAGTACTAACTAAAACTGGCCCTACTTGGCTTCCAGCATCAGACAGGATCAGGTATTTTTAGTGTGTTTAGGCCCCCTTTGCACACATTACTAAGAGAGAAATCAATGGTTTATTTGACATTTTATTTGTTCTTTGTTTTCTTTCCCCGGCGGCAGCACTTCCTCTGTCTTCTCCTTCCTCTCCTTCTTTGCCCACACTGTGATTTATCTGGATTAGCATACATTGGACTGGATTTTTCTTGTCAGTGTTCATGACACCCTCACATCAGATAAAGTATTGTGTCATCATCATTAAAATTACCTGGATCGCCAAAACCAGCAAGACTAGATAGCAGAATGGACAAATGACACATAAGATTGTAAGAGGAAAGGAGGAGGAGGAGTGTGATGATATACATGCATGGTGGGCAGGCAGCCAAATATATATATATATATATATATATCACATGGCATGACTTGATGCTGCATGGTGCAGACAGCCCATGGGTGTTCAGCCCACCTTGGGATGGGGAGTGTAGAGAGCACAGTTTTGACTGGCTTTCAAATAACGTAGGACTGACCCTGTATGCTTCAGCCCAGAGAGAGCTTTCAGCATTCATAGAACCAACACAAAATAGAGGGGGTTATTTTAGACTGATATCTAGCATGGTGCAAGTGGCTTGAGTGTTGGACTAGAACTCCAGGAAACTACAGTTTGAATCCTTGCTCAGGCATGGAAACCCACTGGGTGACCTTGGGCAAGTTACACTCTCTTTGTCAGAAAAGACACCCAGAAGAAGGTCTGTGAAGAATCTGAGTTGTGTGGCAAATTTCGTCTCACACAGGAATGACTCAATACAATGAGGTTTCTCTCAAATGAAGGTTCTTTAATCTTTGTTACATAAACTATTTACAAAGATTGCAGAGAGTATAAGACCTCTGTCTTATATACTCATCAACAAGTCAATCTACCAACCATCTGACCATAACAACCTCTGCGGCAATAACTCTTAACACCACCTGTCTCACTCTGACTCAGTGACAGTTGACAGTTGCACCAACTGTCATAATAGACTCTCTCAGCCTCAGTGTTCTATTGACAGTTGACACTTGACAGTTGCATCAGGCTTCCCATGATGAACTGTTTCAGCAGTGCAGACTCATATACCTGCCAGTGGAACTGTTCTTTAGCATCCATGTCATTTTCTCAAGACCTGTTTCAACATGGTCCTGACACTCTTGACCTCAAAGGAAGGCAAAGGCAAACCTCTGAACAAACAAAACCCTACTATAGAGTCACCATAAGTTGGACTTGAAAACATATAACAACAACCAACAAAAACATTTTAGGTTCAGGTGGAGTTGAAACTGCTACCATATGGTGGTGGCTGTCTTATATAGTGAAAGGATTAGTCCTATGAATCATTTGCCATCAACAAACATTCATAGAGTTCATTCCCACTATGATTTAAAGTGAATTGCTGATCGGTTTATATGACTGTCATTTCCATTTGAAACCTGATCCTACTTTGATCGATTTCTGTGGTGATAAAGCGAGGCAAATGCAAAAAAAAACACGTTTTCCCTGACACTAGTTCTTTGGCAGTTCTTTTGAAAAGAATCAATTCCAATGTGTTTTCAACAAGTGGGAACGACAGATCTGAATCGCATAATTCTGGAGGGGAGGGACTAATGGCAGAGGGTGTTTACCATCCCTCCTCAGTTTTTGGTAGATCCACCATTCCCCCCTCTCTCAGTGCTGCCTTTGTGCTTGTGGTGTGAACTGTGGGCACATGATTTTTTTTAAAAAAATAAAATTGATAGAAGATTCAATGATTTGCAACTACTTGAAGTGAAGCAAGTAGTTGCAGAACAAATTAATTGAATCTTCTATCAATTTCTAAAAAGTAAAATTGATAAAAGACGTGATTCATTGGTTTTGCAGCTACTTACCTCACTGACTGCAAGTAGCTGCAAAATCAATCAAATCTTCTACTTCTATCAATTTTACTTTTTAAAAATATAGTTCCCAAGCCCAGCTGCCTGGGTTTCCACTTACATCACTGATCATGCACAGATGATTGACATGCATTTTGAAGCAATGCAAACTAGTGGGGATGAAAATCATGCCAAAAAAAAAAGCAATTATGAGGGGATAATAAAAAGATCCACTTTCATAGTGGGAACGACACACCTTTTGGAATCAATTTACCAACACGGAGTGAAGGCGAATTGCATACCAGTTTGAAATGTTAGTGGGAATAAGCCCCAAGTGACTTTTTGTGTGGTATGGAGACAAACCATATGGAGGCTGACAGATCTGATCCCTTTGAACAGCTTGCTACATGGAAGTAATTTTGATTGTCATATAGTAAGAAACAACCATTCTTGTGATTAAATGACAGTTTGAATATGGGTTTTGGTCACACTATCTTCCTACTAAGAAGAAAAGACAACTGAATGAGATAGTGTACATTGTGTAGGTGTTCTCTATAAATACTGAAAGATATGTCATTCTCTTGATCTCTAGTAATGATTCCATTTAAAAAAAACCCAAGGTGTTAAAGTAGGAGGAAAGATCTTGAGGGTATCCTTTAACTGAAATATGTTTCTAAGTAACTTGATTTTCCTGAGATAAGAATTTTGTAGGTTAAACATTATCCAGAATTGAATAGCTAATCTTTGTGAATATTTACATACTGCTTTTACAGCAAAATATTTGAATGCAAGCCAGACCAAGAACTGTGATAAGAAACAAAACTGCAGTTTCTGGCCACTATTAACATGGAGTGTGCAATATGTGTACATTTCTATGAGTCATTTATTTTCTATTTATATAAACTTGGTCAAGTTCATTCTAAACTGGTGATATGAATGCATTCTATATTACTGTATTAGTATGTACTTTGATGGCTTGACTTCCCATAAATGTCACTTACTGGTAGCTTTCTCCAGATGGTACAGACTTCAGCTCTAAGAAGTTCCAGCCAGCATTTATTTATTTGAGTACTTATACTCAGCTCTTCAGCCACAAAGGCTGTCGGAGCAGCTTACAAATTGTTAATTTGACAGTTCCCTACTCTTCAGTTTACAGTCTAAACAAGACACAATACACAAGGGAAGGGAAATGGCATTTGGTGAAGAGATGAAGTCCAGCAGATACTGCCAGTTTCACTATCCCTCTGGGGCCAGTGGCAGTTGAGATGGATGGAGGATCTTTCATCTGCTTCAAGGCCAAGGCATGATGGAGCTGTGCCTGCCAAGGATTCTGGGAGTTGAAGTCCAAAATATGGAAAATTGAAGGTTGAGAGCCACTGGCCTAAAGCCTAAATTCTAATTTAACTATCATTTCTTTCAGAAGTTTTAAAAGTACAGCTCATATGCCTGGCACTGCCCATGATGGCTAAGAATTGTATTCCTAAGAAGTAACATTTCCAAGGTCCCTTCTGTGGAAACAGAATCTAATTCCTCTACTGTCACACTAGGCTGCATCTCTTTCTGAAAATATAGGTGGGATATATACAGTGGACCTTCCAGAACAATATTCTGGAGCAGAACTACTCAAAGTGGACTTCAGCCACTGGCTACCTGTCTCTGGCAACTTTCCAGGAAAGAAAGAAATGGATGTTGTCAATAGGCACAAATATGGCACCAGTCCCTGGCATTTTTTGCAGGTCCCTCTCATCAGATGGCTTAGAATCATAGAATCATAGAATCATCTTGATTCATTAATGGCAAATTTATTCATGTAAGTATGACCAGATGAAATCATTCCTCTTCTCTGTAGCAGCTTACAGTATTTCCTCTAAATGGATACCGCTTTATGTGATACAGTAAGCTTAAGTAATACTGATACATAAAGAGTGTTTCGGCATCTCCTTTCCAACTGATATAACAATTCCTGATATTTACAGGTAGGGCTAGAATAGGCTTCTGTCTGAAAACCTAGAGAGTCACTGTCAATTTTTGGTCAATTCATGGTCAAAAGTAAACATTTTGTGCTCCTCTGGACTACAACTCCCATCAGCTCTACCTAATATGGTGAGAAATATCCTGTCTAGAGAATCACAAGTTGCTCAGCCCCAGTATAGGCAATATTTAATTAGATGAACCAGTTGTCTGATGTGGTTTAAAGAGGTTTTTATTTTCCTATATGACTTCTGGTTCTCACTGAGAATTTCAGTAATTAATTTTTGAGTTTGACATACACATTTCCTTCCATTCATTCCTGTCATTTTCCTTTTGTAGGTAAATCATGCCTATGAGTAATTAATGCTAAAAAGGATGTTAATCTTAAAGACAGCATTATCTGAATGATTGTCCATAAATGACTTTAGAAGGTTTCCTGTTCAGGTCCAGTCTAGAAGACTATTGAGTCTCTTTTATATATCTGAAAACTTCTAATAGAAGTTGTCTCAAGCCAGGAAGGTGAAAAGGTAGATATGTGAAAAGTACATTTTCTGAACAACTTTTAGTCTTTAAATAAAAGGGAACATATTTCAAACTTCCACTTTTCCACATACAGTTTCTTTTCTTCTCCTAAAAACATGACCTTTTCCTGACACACTACTTTCAGTTGATCTGTTTATCTTTGTATGCATTTTCTCAGCAGGGAATTTTCCAAAGGAACTACAGTTTAACTGATGTCCTTTCCATCAAGGAAAAACAAAGTGGTATGTTAAGACACACAATGGCTCAGATGCTTGGTTTACCTGCAGAGAAGAAAAAGTAGCACAAATGAATGGCAAGAACAGAGTGCTGTAGCAAGAGTTCATTGTGGACTTGCATGCTGGTCTTTATAAAACCTCTAAATCCAAACTGGAAAAATGAAGCAAACCTAGCCCACTGTTTATAGTTGTCAAGCAGTAAAAGGTAGTTAGTCTCAATGCCTTCTCGGATACATTTGATGGGTACACGGGATAGGACCTTCTCAGTGGCTGCTCCCATACTTTGGAATGCCCTCCCTTATTTAATTGCTTTTAAAATAACACACACAGATATATACATACACATCAATGATGTTTCTATATGCTTTCGTTTTGTCTTTTTGTTGTTGTTGTTGTTGTTGTTTTCTGGTTTTAATGTTTTGTAAGCTGCCTTATGTCCCAATATTGCAGAAAAGGCAGATATAAATGATAGTGAGGGTGATGAATCTGGAATGGTATTTGGAGGGTGAAAATGTCAGACACATTTTAGGCACAACATTTTGTGGATTATTCTTGAAGGTAATACAGTTGATATCCAAGTTATCTAACTACTGTACAAACTCAAAGCACCATATGTCCATGTCAGAGTGCCCAGACTGGGTTTTCAATTATTGATTTTGGAGTTGTTGTTTTTAACCTCTGACATAAAGGTATGAACAGTGTCTTGTTGGCAGAAATATATTCAGTGAAGTACTTTGCATTCTTAGGTCTGTGACTCTTCCTCCAGTATGAGAAGCCCATTGTATTATCAAGGTTGCATAGTCATAGGAGGCATGTAATATGTACATATTATTGAGGGCCTGTCCAGTTCCTACTTTTCATCTCCATCATTTAGCCATGCTAGATATGCAGCTTATGAGGATTGAAAGATAATGTTTGGCTTTACTAGCATTCCATTTAAAATAGAAGTGACAACCCTGGCAGTCTCATTCTTTGTTGTCCTTTTGATAACAAAGTCATGTTGCTTTCTGTATACAAGGCTCATTTCCTCATTATAAATGTATACACGACACGATTTTCATGTGCTATGGATTGTGGCCCAGAGAACAGTAGTATAGTAAGCTGAAACAAAGTGAAATGTTCTGTTGTGGCCATTGCTAATGATTGAGAACTTTGACCAGCCATCTCTGGCAGTCCATGGAGGCAATCCTGGAACAAAGCAGGTAGGTGGCTGAGAGAAAAACAAATCCATGAAACAAGATGGCATCAGTCTGGAATGGTGTTCCTGATTACAACAAAGACACAAGCACCCAGGAATAACAGAGCAGTGTGAGTTCCAAGAAGCAGACCTCCAGTTCTGGAATGTTTCCCCAAAGCTCCAAATTATTCTATTTTGGAGTTTCTTCTTGTGCTGTGATCCATGACTGTGTGATCTTGCCTTAAGTGTATGTATCTGTCTCTATTGTGCTTTCCTGTGTCTTGATGAGTTATCCGGTTCTGTCTTGCAGCCCTCAGAATCCAAGTCCAACGTCACCCCTTTCACCGTCCTGGCCTATGTTCTCTGCACCATCCAGCCCTATGCCCACCTCCTCTACGTCCAGCGACTCATCCCCCATCAGGTCTGTTGCAGATTTGAGGTTTTGTTTTGCTTGGTTTTGCTGCACTGCTGCTATCATATTTTACGTTTACATGCTTTCTCCCTGCCTCACTCAGAATTCCTCACTGTGGTCCAGCTTGCTTTAGTCACTAGACTTCACAGCCCCATAGCTTCTGTCCAGCATCAGCACAGAGGAAAAACATTGATATATTCTGTGATACTTAGAAAAGTGGTTTGAGTTGCCTAAGCACTTCCTTCCTTAGCTCTCCAGTTATTCCAGCTGCAGTACTCACCTTTTTGGAGCATTCCTTTCAGCTATGAGATCTATTGGGTTTTTTAATGACTACAATTGGCTTTCTGCTTTATTTTTGCGAAATGATTTGATTTTCTGGAGGCTCACTGAACTTAACTCTGCAACAGGGAGGTTTTCATTATCATTCCCAAGTTTGTAAAACAGAAAAAAAAATCCTTGCAATTTTTAAAAGTATGCAGTCCACCCTCCCTTCCCACACTATATAGTGTGTTCAGATGCTTTCAACAGCACATGTTATGTGATATTTATGACTTCAAAAATTGTACATCTGATAAGGATTAATTATAAACTGACACACATTGTACGGTTTCAAAACCAATAGACCTCCTAAAATTAAGGACAGTAAAGCCAAACAAATGGACTAACCTGCAAAAGACCAGTGGCTTTTATTACATTTCTGACTGCTTTCAAATGCTTGTCCATACTACAATTACCACAGTACAATTCTGCACACTGTAGATTCCCAGAGGTTGTACCATCTATGTGGGTCAATTTCCTCTTCTCATTAGTAACCTAATTTACATTTCAAGGGCACTTGTCTCATCCATGTCAGAAATACTGTTCTTAGATTGTCCCATGTTGGACTTCCTGTCATTTTAACTCATGAAAAATATTCCTGAAGGATTTTCTCAAGTGCCAAATAGGTGAGGAAAATGTTTGGTGCTCCTTTACTTTGTGGGTAAATGGGGGCAGCGGGGAGGTAATCAAAACAGAAAGTGAAATCCTTCAGCCCAGATTATGTCTCTGCTGGAGAGGAACAGCAGCAGGAAATACAAGAGCAGTCACAATACATATGTACATTTATGTATTTATTTACCACTGAGATTTAAAAATTTCGAAGTAGTGGTTAAGCCACTTACTCTAATGATGGCAATATCAGCAGGTCGAGACCCAAGCGCTGCATGATGGGGTGAGCTCCTGTCACTAGTCCCAGCTTCTGCCAACCTAGCAGTTTGAAAGCATGTAAAAGTGCAAGTAGATAAATAGGTACCACTTCAGTGGGAAGGTAACAGCTTTCTATTCAGTTATGCTGGCCACATGACCACCAAAATAATCTTTGACAATGCTGGCTCCCTCGGCTTTTTAACAGCATGTGGCCCTATGATCAGACACGACTTGTCAATCATGTCAAAGGGGAAAGCTTTACCTTTTTTATACATCATTAAGACCCTAAATAAGCACAAATACACAAACACACTCTTTATGGCATCTCAGAAAGGAATTTCAGGTTGAACTGAACAGAGAAGCTTGCTTGAATAAGTATTTTTTTAATAAGCACTGAGAACTAGATGGAGCATATAAAAGTTCCAGTAGAACAACATTCTACTTATTAGGTATCTCCCCATTACATGCTCTACTCCAAATGATGGCTGAGTAGATATTGTGAGTATACGGCACCAGGAAGGCCTCTCCCTATTATCTCAACTGCTGAACACATTTATAATGGTAAAGGTAGTTTACCAGATAACCAGGCTCTATAAGGTAAGAACAAATCCTTAAGCCTGTCCCAGTAGCAAATGGGCAAGCAGTGCAGTTATTTCAGCATAGGTGTTACCAATAGGCTGGCTCACTGAGAAGCGTAATAGAAGCATTCTGTACCAGCTACAGTTTCTGGACCAGTAGTCCAGTCTTGTGATTACCAGTGCCTGGATATTGTAGCCTAGCTGACCCTGTCCTAGAAAGGTGAAGGATAGAGAAAGGTAACTGTGGGGCTGAATGTATGTTTAAATATGAAGTCCGCATAGTGTACCTTTTTCTATTAGGTACTGTGATAATCTTCAAAGCCTGTCTAGAGGCTGTTAGATCTCAAAGCGCAGCAACAATAAATAAATGGCCAGTTTATTAGGATCCCAAGCTTGGCTTGTTCTCTTAAAAATAATTTACAATAATTCTAGCCTTATCTAAGAGGGGTGCTGAATGTTTACCATAATAGTTGCAACCTTTAAACGTAAGCCTTTACTTTTTAATTTCTCAAAAGTAGGAAAACAACTGCTTTTTAATTACTTTTTTTAAAAAGTGGAATGACACAAGCTGCTTACCTGAGGTACAAAACTCAGTCTCTTCCCATTTCCCTTCTCATCATCTTAACACCCAGAACAAAGCTTGAGACAGCAGCTCGAGGCATGGTACAAGCCAGCTCTTGAACCAGGCAGCATTCCTCTATCATTTGGCATCACTTCCATCCCAGTAGCTTTAAAAAATCACATTAAATGTTAAGGTGACGTTGGGAAAGGAGTAAAAGTTATCCCTTATGAAGTTACAACTGTAGTGTAGTTATATCTTTGTTTCTGAGGAAAGGAACTAATTACAAATAACTGGATAGTTGTAATAATAACTTTGTTATTTATTAAAATAGCTAATAGTCCTATATATAGGGAGAGCTGTTCCTTTTCAAGTATCAAAGTCCTAAGGCATTTCGGACTTTGAGTATTATCACCAGCATCTTTAATCAGACTTAAAGCATATTGGGAGCCAATGCCATTCTTTTAAGACCAGTGTTTTATGATTTCTTTGTGATGTGCTGATCAGCAGTGTAGGTGAGCATTTTGTGCTATGTGAAGCTTGTGAGTGATGCTGAAGAGCTGCCCCAAGATTGCAGATCAGTAGTGGGAAGTTACCTGTACATAAACTGCTGTGGGTAGGTTACGCTTGTCCAGGAAAGGCTGAAGATGGTGGATCTGCTGTAGTTAGTTACTTCTAAACTCTGTTAGGATCAGCTAACAGTCATAAAGTGGAATAGTGGAATGACCTAGGGCCCCATTCAGACTAGCCCATTTGCCCTGGTTAGATCTGGATGAGATCGTGCATGGCATTACCGAATCTCTCCGGAAAGAAGTTCATACTACTCTTTGCCCCCATCGAAGTAATTTGCCCCTCTGGAATTCAGACTTGCAAAAGGAGCAGTTGAAGGAGGAGCCTCTTTGTTGTCAATCAAATGATGTGGCATGCTGCCATTTGTCAACATTCTTCCTCTCTTTTTTTTTTTAAATCAAGCAGCAAAAGAGCCAGCGCTGGGCTCCCTTTCCTCCCGGCTTTTTGACAGCATCTGCGAATGCATCAGGGGCCAGGCTGAGTGAGGGGGACGTGAAAGTGCTTTGTTTACTGTTGGGGGCTCCCTTTCCTCCTCCTTTTTCTCCCTCTCCTTCTCCTCTTGCCCTTCCCTGGCCCTGCAAGAGTGTGCCAGGGAGATGCCTTTCCTCCTCCCTCTCCTTCCTCTGGGGAAGGTTTTCAAAAAAACCTCCTCCTCCTCCTCTTGCTGCTGCTGCTGGCCCCTCTGTTCTTTCCTTCACATCACACATTCTCTTTCTCTCCTCCTCCTCTCCTTCTCTGGCTGTCAGCTGAAGAGCTCTTGGAGGGAATATAAGGAGGGAACCCTAATCATCACCACCATCCCCCAAGGACCCACACTGTGGGGAAAAGTCCAAGGCTGGGGGTGGGAAGAGAAGAGGAGCCTTTGAGTCCTGGGGAACCAGGGCTGCATCCAGACTGGAGAGAAAGAAACCAGTCTGGCCCAGGTTTCAGACTTTTTTTTCTGGCTCAGGACTCTGGAATTCTGGGAGCTGGAGTTGTTTGTTTGTTGTGCTCCTGTGAGTGTGCATTACTGTCTCCAGTTCCTGATCCAAAAGGAGGCTTCTGGATCAGGAGGAGGATGGAACAACAAGGGGAGGGAGGACCCAAGCCTCTTCTATAGGGTCCTTCCTTGGCCTTTGCTGGGGGGGGGGTTCCACCCAAAGGAGGAGCCCCACCACTAGAGAGAGAGAGAATGAGAGAGAGAGGCACACACACACCTGTCTGATCCCAGAAGTGAAACTGATGTTTGCTGCAGCCCGTGCAAGGCAAGGAGGGCCAGGTACTGGGATATCCCCAAGGAAAACCTTCCCCAGAGGAAGGAGAGGGAGGAGGAGGAGGAGGAAAGGCATCTCCGTGGCACACTCTTGCAGGGCCAGGGAAGGGCAAGAGGAGAAGGAGAGGGAGAAAAAGGAGGAGGAAAGGGAGCCCCCAACAGTAAACAAAGCACTTTCACATCCCCCTCACTCAGCCTGGCCCCTGATGCATTCGCATATGCTGTCAAAAAGCCGGGAGGAAAGGGAGCCCAGCGCTGGCCCTTTTGCCACTGGCTTGATCCCTCCCCCTGGATGACCCGAAGATGACCGGGGCCAAGTTCACATTGGCCTGGCCCCGGTTTTTTCTAAAAGAAACGGGGAAAACCCCAGTTTCAAATACACCGGGCCAAGGGGCATTTGCTCCTCCTCTCTTGTGCAAGCTCCAGTTCTGCTTGTGTAAAAACCGAATCCAGTGAGAACTTCTCAGTTTTAATCCGGCTTGCAATTCAGTTCAAAAGGTAGTCTGAACGGCCCCTAGGTTTACATCCATGATCAGTTGTAGAATTCTTTGTTTGACTGTGGCCGTTCATTACATTTTGAGTCAAACCAGCCAAGGGATTATTTGTCAGGCCAGCTCTGTCCTCCAAGCCTGCAATCTTACAATACTGGCAGATGCTGTTCGGTGGGTGAGGCCATCACTCCTGTATGAAAATCTAATACCAAAGATATGTGTCTGCATTTTTTTTCTGATCCTACTGCAAATACATGGCTGCCCATTTCTTATTCCTAGGCATTTCACTATGCATGCTAAAGGCCAGAAAAGTGAGCCTCAGTTCAACTGTGACCTACTTGACTGTCCTGATCTAGATAGGTTTTAAGGTTGTTCATATTGTGATCACCCTAATCAGGAAGAAATGAATGGGGGGGGGTGTTTGAACCCATCCAGCTGTTCCTATAACATCCATTTTTTGCAGAGTGGCTTTCTCTGTATCTCTTTGTTTAGATTCACATCCCAGCATGGGCTAGGAGAGTGGCCCTGGGCAGCTTATCTCAACCTTAGATTCCCATCAGTACACTGGGAACTGCCTCACTTAATCTTTGAAGGGAAATATCTCAAGGAGGGTAAAACATACTTGAAACAAATATGATGTGTTAATAAGTTAAATTCCAACTCAGAATGTTACTGATCCAATAAAAGGAGTCAATCTTGTTAGATTTAGTAAGGAAGCCATGCACTTGTCTGTGCTGTCCAAAAAGTATTTATGTTGGAGTCTTTTTTTTTAACTGCCAACACCTGGAGTTAGAACCTTTTTCTAAGTCTGGCATATCATAGTGCTCCTTATCTTGATGAACAAAAAACTTTGACTTTTGTAACGAGTGACCATGGCAAGATGCCCTGTGATTGCTAATTGTAATTCATATGTAATATATGTCTTTAGATTTATAAACCCATATATCTGTCACTTTTGTAGAGGCAGATTATCACTTGTGGTGCTGCAGTGTACAATCCAAATGCACCCAAATTTTTATACCTGTTCCTTTGAGGAGTGGTGTAGTGCTGTATTTTGAAACACAGGAGCTCATTGTGATGGCTCCTATAGCTGTATTACCAAGGAGACATTCCTGCAGAATTCATGCACACACACCTTTTTCTGTGATAAAATATGGACATAACAGAGTAAACAAACCACAAATTAAATATGACTGCAATGCCTTCTAGGCACAGTTGCCTGGAAATAAGTTTCATTGATCTCAGTGATGCTTACTTGTGACAGTATCGGTTTAGCTTGTAAAACACACAGAACTTGTAAGAAGAGGCATTCAGTCTGCTGAACTGCAACATTTCACTTTTGATTAAAGACACAAATAATGTTGTGAAGAAGTATTATTGTATGCCCTTCGGGCAGCCATCAGAGAAAGGAAAAATCATGCATTCTGCTTGAATTTTTCCTGCATTCTCTGACTAGATGTTTGCTAAATTAGCACAAAGAATAATAAAATGTGAAAGACTTATTATCACCTCATTCATTGGACAGGACAATCCACCATTTATCCTGATTTTTTGGTGGAGCTCTGTCTTCCCCCTTACACGACACTACCATTTTTCAGCATGCACAACATCTGTTTCACTTCTAAGTAACTACAGATGGTTTTGTGGAGTACAGGTTGGATTTTTAGGTGGCCTCAGACCCTGACACTACTTATGGGAAATAGATCACTATGTAACAAAATGGCAAGCCCACCCCCCCCCCTTTTTTTTTGGAAGGCAATATGCTGAAGACTGCTTGGGACTGTGCTCCTTTGGATGGGTCCTAGGCAGTGAAGTTTAATGTGTTGCCTTAAACCAGAGCAGGAGCTCTCTGCAGTTTCCTCACTTTCTCACTTCTTTCTGTCTGGGCTGGGTAATAATAATAATAATAATAATAATAATAATAATAATGTTTTATTTATACCCCGCTCTTCAGTCAAGGCTATCAGAGCGGCTTACAATTTGTTAATTAGACATTTCCCTGCCCTCAGGCTTACAATCTAAAAAGGCACGACACAAAAGGAGAAGGGAGAGGTGGTGGGGAAGGGGGAAAGTCCAGCAGATCTTCTCCCCCTTGGAGGCCTGGACCAAGGCAGATGAACTGGAGGGAGGGCTCCTCTTCTTTTAAGGCAAGGCCTGTTGGAGCTGGCTTGCCTTTCTCTCCCTCAAGATGGTGGATGGATGGAGGGCTCGTCGTGCTTTCAGCCAAGCCCTGTTGGAGCTGGCTTGCCTTTCTCTCCCTCAAAATGGTGGATGGATAGCAGAATTAGTTCATGATAAGGGCACATAAAGGATGCATACATTGTACTGGAGTTTAGATTAATTTAAGGTGAAAACCACTCACTAATGCCTAGCCTCAGATTCCCACCTAGGATAATTGTCATGTTTTCCATCTGATGTGGAACTGCATGTAATGTAACATAATCAGAACTATATCCCTCTGTGGTGAGTGTATGTGCGGGGAGCGGAATATCCCACTCTTCATTAGACTTTACAAGGTCACATGGGCAGAACTCAACTGAGTGCTTTCCTGGCCACATGCCATGCTCAGAGGCATGTTTTTAAACGAGTGATCAGAAATATCCAGGGCTCATTTATGTCCTTGATAATCCAGGCTGGGCTTTGAAGGGCACTGCAGCACAAAAGAAAGAAGGGCACTGCAGCTGCTGCAGGCATGCATAGAGATAACAGCAAAGAAAAGAAAATGGGAGTTCAAAAATGTGCTGTTTAACTTTTACTAATCTGCAGTGCACTGTGTTTGCCTTTGTTTCCCTCTCCCCTCCCTCTGGGTTCCTTCCCCAACCCTTCCCAGTTCCTAATAATAAACAGCTACAGGATTTCCTGAATAGCAGGAGCTCAGCAGCTTTCTCTTTTGCCTGTGAAACATTGTTCCTCCCCATTTCCTCCTCATCTTAATCTGTAGTTGAGATTATGAGCAGGCACTGTAAACTGTGTTAATCTGAGTCAATTTCAGGGTTATGCATGTGATTTTATGTTTGTTTGTTTGCTTTTTACACCAAGACAAATTACTGTATATACTCATGTATAAGTCTAGAAATTTAGATCAAAACATTGACCCCAAAAACCTGACTCGACTTATCCATGGGTCAATGTAAGTATTGTATCTTAACTCTTACTTAAAAGAAGGAATCATCTCCTAGTGAAAAACAAGAATATAATATGTGAAGCACTGACCCCCCCCCCCACTCTCTCATCCATCCAGTCTTAAGAGTAAGTACATAGAATTATGTCTGCTGGAATTTTATAAGTTCTATGACATTGTTTTTCTTTGCTTCTTCCTTTAGATCCTTTGCTATATGCCCCTAAATTTTACCCTCGACTTATCCACTGGTACAGCAAAATCCTTAATTTTGGCCCCAAAAACTTGCTCTCGACTTTTACATGAGGTCGACTTATAGTCGAGTATATATAGTACTTGGTTTCGCTGAAGACATGAAACATAATTGATAGCAGTGGCCTACTCAGAACTCTGAATCTGAATTGGAAGAACGAGATATCATGAAACTTCATGTGGGGGAGAGTTCTGTGAGAAGTGAATACAAGGTTCATGAGTTTCAATGAGTTTCAAAAAGAAACTGATTGTAGTAAACTGATGGTAACTGAAATACAGTCAGTCCCCCATGTCCACAGATTCTTTATTCATGGATTCAGCCATCCATGGCTTGAAAATATTTTATAAATTCCAAAAGGCAAACCTTGATTTTATAATTTTAAAAAAGGATATCATTTTATTTTGCCATTGCATTTAATGGGACTTGAGCATCCACAGATTTTAGTATGCATGGAAGGTTCTGGAAATAAACCCCAGAGGATACCAAGGGCCCACCGAATTTCAGGTGTTGTGTTTTTGCACAACTTGTTAACTTCCAGGTATCTGGAAGAGGGAGATACATCTGTTTTGTACAGTGCAAATGATTGGGTAGCATAAAAACTTATATTTTTTGAATTTTACTTTAGATTTGGATCTGTGTCAGTATGAAGTGAATCAAAGAACTTTAATACATGGGGGAAAATCGGGGCATTCAAAAGGCATTATCCAGGGAAAGTTGTGTGGTTGCGACTAAGATTATCACACACATCACAATTAGAGAGGGCTTATCCTGGGAATAATCAGGGAATAACCAGCAACAAATCATTCATGGGATTTCCCATGAATGATTTGTTGCTGATTAATCCCTGGTTATTTCCGGGATAAGTCCTCTCTAATCATGATGTCATGTGATAATCTTAGCTGCAATCATGCGATTTTCCCTGGATGATGCCTTTTGAATCCCCCAATTTCCCCTGTGTGATAAAGTCCATAATAAAAGAGCCGCTGCTGAATTGGTGTGTATGTGGCTGCATAGTTGTACAAAAAATGTTCCGAATAATTGGATTAACTATTCAGTTCTTCAAATTTAAATCCTAAATTGAGGGGCTAAACAGACAGGCAAAGGGAGGTGCTTTTAGACAGGCTTGAAGGCATGGCATTTAGATGACACATGCATTGAAGCCAGCAGAAAAGTGCCCTTATGCAGTGAAAAGCCATTTCAAAAAGAAGCAGCTTTTCCCACTTTTTCCTGGCTTGAAGCCATATCATGTGGTTATAACATGAGCACTCCAGCTGCCTTGGGAGCCGACGGTGCGGTTGGTGGAGTTTCAATGTGGCTTCAGAAAAAGCAGCTTCAAGCCGTTTTTTCCTGCCCATCTGTTTCACCCCTGAGTTTCCTTCAGAGGTCATAATGGTTGTGGTTTAGAGAAAAGATGTCCCATGGATTTTGTGGAATGAACTGGAAATGATATGTAGATGTAGGATTTTTTTTTTGGTATGGCTGATAAGGCTTTTTCAGAACAGAGTAACGTTGACTTACCTTACAAACCACTTTTATTAAATTATCCCCTATGAAAACACTAAGGTTTATCCCAGATTTTCACAATCTGAGGCTTCAATCCAATAGAAATACTACCTTTGAACCTGTTTTTAAATAGCCCCTTTCCTCTAACAGTCCCAGTTTGGCAGGGACAGTCCCAATTTATCCTTTCCCACCCTATTTTTTCAGTGTCTCTCTTCCTCCTTTTTTCCCTTTGTCTTTGGCTTACTTCAGTTGCCCCAAACTGAGTAGAAATTGCAAAAGTAGTTTGTTGTTTACCTGAGGTAGAGGAAGAGCCAGGAGATGGGGCAACTTTTGCTTCCCAGTAGGCTCAGGCAAAGGCAAACTGCTACCTCCACTTCTAGCTTGTGTTCTTTCTCATTAATAACTGCCACCATCTAGACCATACTCTTGATGTTGCTTGGCTACAAATGACCTGGTTTCATTTGTGAAATGTTGAAGGGCATGAGAGACATGTATGAGGCACACTGTCAGTTTCCTGGATCGGGTCATAGAACATGAGTTAATCTTCTACTATTTCTTCTGTTTTGATTTCCAAACTTTATAAAGACACATGTTCAGTATACTCTCACTGCTGCTTCCCATTTTCTTGCCATTTATTCATGTTGCTGTCCTGGGCCCAGTCCTATTCAACATCTTTATTAATGATTTGGATGACAGAATTGGGGGCATACTTATCAAATTTGCAGATGACACTAAACTAGGAGGAATAGCTAATACCCCAGAGGACAGGATCAAAATTCAAAATGACCTGAGTAGACTAGAAAGCTGGGCCAATGCTAACAAAATGAAATTCAGCGCAGAGAAATGTAAGGTTCTGCACTTAGGGCGGAAAAATGAAATGCACAAATATAAAATGGGGGACACCTGGCTGAATGAAACTACGTGTGAAAGGGATCTAGAAGTCCAAATAGACCATAAGCTGAACATGAGTCAACAGTGCTATGCGGCAGCTAATAAGGCCAATGTAATTTTAGGCTGCATCAATAGAAGTATAGTGTCAAGTTCAAGGGAAGTAATAGTGCCACTCTATTCTGCTTTGGTCAGGCCCCACCTGGAATACTGTGTCCAGTTCTTGGCACCACAATTCAAAAAAGATGTGGAGAAACTGGAGCGGGTCCAAAGGAGGGCAACTAAGATGGTGAAGGGTCTGGAAACCATGCCCTATGAGGAACGCCTTAGGGAAATAGGGATGTTTAGCCTGGAGAAGAGAAGGTTAAGAGGTGATATGATAGCCCTGTTCAAATATTTGAAGGGATGCCATATTGAGGAGGAAGCAAGCTTGTTTTCTGCTACTGAAGAGACTAGAACGCGAAACAATGGATGCAAGCTGCAGGAAAAGAGATTCCACCTCAACATTAGGAGGAACTTCCTGACAGTAAGGGCTGTTCGACGGTGGAACACACTTCCTCAGAGGGTGATGGAGTCTCCTTGCTTAGAGGTCTTTAAGCAGAGGCTGGATGGCCATCTGTCAGGGATGCTTTGATTTAGAGTTCCTGCATGGCAAGGGGCTGGACTGGATGGCCCTTGTGGTCTCTTCCAACTCTATGATTCTATAATTTTTTCAAGTATGACATGCATATGAGTAATAGTTTAGGTTGATAGATTAAACCACCATACTTCTTTGTAGTATTTGGAAAGTATAGTGTTTAAGTATATACTGTAAGGTCGTTCACAGTGCATAAAGTCTCTGGTAGGAGAAATACATAGTGTGTCTGTCTGTCTGTCTCTCTGTATGTGCATGCGCACACAGTCAGATACACACATGTGAATGTGAAAAAATTGTGTTGACAGCAGTACAATTTTTTTTTAAGGCTTGGCTTGTTCCATAGTTTTCCCCAAGTCTAGATAATCCACATCTAAGGACCAAGCTAAGATGATGTTAATGGTGCATTTGTATTTAAGAACACATTTTTTAACAGTGAAATATTATTCACTGGGTGGGGTACATAATTTTCAGGCTCGCAGCAGAAAAGGAAAGAAATATCTCCTTTTGCTTCCCTGCTATATTCCTGATCAAAATATCTCCTCTGCAGTTGCTTACATTGGAGGGAAGTCAGCCATTGTCTCCTACGGAAAATTTCTTACACTGCAAACAGCAGCTTCTAAGGAGAGTTTTTCATTAGTGTAGCCACATGCTACTATCCCAATAATTCTCTTCTGCATCTGCATACCCTCTTGACAAATGTTATTTGCATTTTCTGAAAGTGCAGTTTAAATGTAAGGGTCTTGAGGCACTTTTAAAGACCATCACATTTTATTTCACACAAGGTTCTAAGACCTCAATAGCTCTCTTAGTGAGTGGTAGTCCATTAAAGCATATGCCAACTAAAACCTGTTAATCTTTAAGATGCCATAAAACTAAGGTGGCTATTCTCTAGAAATTTTAAATGCATGGATGCATTTCATATCACATCTGGTTTGACCCCAAGAGCTTCTGGGAAAAGCTAGGAATTTGGCTCCATCTTACAAGATCACTCATGCTATGTATATGCCTGCAGACTTATCAGACTTAATAGTCCCAGTGGAAATATTGCACTGTGCAAAATACAAGTATCTGTTGTAGATCTATCTGGATCAGTCTGAAACTCTAAGTGGAGTTGCATTGTCTGATACTAAACTGCTATCCAGATGATCTGATTTGTCTTTATGCATGTCTTACCTAAGGATTTTCAAAGACTAAAGGAGCTCAAATTTAGATAATAATTTTCCACTAAAATAGTGTATCTGTGCAAAAGGGAACTGATGTACATGGTTTTATCTGCAGGAAGAAAAATAATAAATTACAAATCAAAACAAGGAAGGGGGAGAAGAATAGACAAATGGGGCATGGGATCCCATCACTCCATGACAAACAAAGGAAACCAGAAATATTTAAAAAACTGAACTGCCAGCCCATAATCCCCCCTTTAAGTCCCAATTTGTCCTTAATCCACCCCCTTTACTGATTCTTATGAAGACAGAATGATTACCTTCCCCTTCCCAGTAAGCAAATGGGCCTCCACATGAGGGGATCAGTGTGGGGAGCTGGAATTCCCTTCCTGAAAGTTGACACCTTCCTCTGTTTGCTCTTTCTGCTTTGGAAGTGGAAGGTGGGGAAAGTTTTAAGGGAACTGTTCTTGGGAAGAAAAAGAAAAAGAAAGCAGAGACCAGAGACAAAAGGGAACTTTGTTTTCCAAGGCTGGAACAGGTGGCCCCTATCCTTTTCACTTCTCATGGAACACATTACTTTCCACATTGACAGGAATGATGTGCCATAAAACTAAGCCGTTGTCACTCGAGTGCTCCCCTCTCGTGTCAGGGAACTGCTGAAGTGTTTGCCTATCTCAAGGCAAAGGCCAATAACCTATATGTTTGCCAATTTAATCAGAATAACAGAAAGGTGGAGGACTTGGCTGGCACCACAACCTCTGTCCCACCCTATTCTCAGGATGTTTGAGTTTCCATGAAGGCCCACTTGACTCACTTAGGCACTCCAGGCATTATGGATGTGGAGGAGGGTTCTTCAGTCTCCAGGGTCACTTTCCTTTCTGGAAGGGCAACCATGGGGCTCACTAGACTGATACAGCTCCTCAACTCACAGTGCTCATTCAGATTCCGTTTCTCTTGCTCTAGCTTGAGAGCAGGAAAGACTTGAGGGTTGTCACACCAGAAACAATCAGCTACCACAGAACCATGGGACCAGAAGTGATGTAGGGGGAGAAAATGTTCTGTGCTTTCTTCTCTCACCCCCAGGAAAAGAGTTTTTAGAACAGATCTATGAGTATGAGCAGGACTGATGGAAGTTCTTTCTTAAGCCAAGTATTGTCTCCAGCTACAAGCAAGGAGTCGCCAGTTGTCTGCCATGTTTTTAGCTGGAGGTTTCTTCAATTTCCATCGCAGCCAGAAGCACCAGGGGGAGTACTCCCCTCTGTGAGACTGTTTGCTTAGCCCCTGCCCTCCATTAGAAGACAGTGTTACAAAGTAGGTAAATCCTAGATCCAAGCCACACTGTCATCTTAAGTATCACTCCTGACAATACTTAAAACACTCCAGTGGCACATCTTACATTAAAAAGATGTTCTTTCTGTTGACTCAAGCAAGATACCAAGAGACCAAAACAAATGAAGAGGGCAAGGAGCTCTCCTCAGGAATCACAAATCATCTTTGTTTTTCCTTTGCTCTGTTAGTTTTTATCATCAGAATTTATAAGGTTAGTGGCCTTTCTTGAAATGTTCAGACTAGCTAAGGATAGTATAAAATGTATTTTCTTATCCACGGCTTCTTTTTGTTTGTTTTTTGGGAGAAGCCTAGCTGGGTTCTTAACCAATGGAGGTATATTTTGTAAATTTCAATATGTTACACAATGTGTTTCTACACTGTTGGGACATATCTTTCTGCTCTAAACCCTGGTGTCCATTTTTTTCTGGTCAGAAGTTATTTGGTAAGTCTGTTGATGGTAAGAGATAAGAAAATGTTTCAGAACATGAATGTAAATGCCAATGATATCCTATTCTGCTTACCCACTCCACTAGCCTCGGAAACCAGGGTTTACAAAGAGCAAGGCCTAATGCTTACCATGTTGAAGGTTCATGTGGATAAAAGCAGTCCTTGCAGTATAATGGCCACTGGAGTTTGGTTCCAGGACACCCTGTGCATACCAACATATGTGGATACTCAACTCAACTCCCATTATGTATAATGCCACCCTAAAATGCTGTCCCTTATGTAAAACAATGAAATCAAGATTATATGTATATATTCAATCTGTGGTGCAGAATCCATTGATATGGAGGGTCAACTCTGTTGGGTTATCAAAGATTAAACAGTGTGGTTGCCTGAATAGTAAAGTTAGAATGGTGCCCCCTTATCTTTAGACATCTAGAAATCAAAGTGCTGAGTGAATCTTGCTTCAGCACTGCCGATGACACAATATGCTCCCTTACACTTGAGGAGACAGGGAGCACAGAACAGACTGTAGTACCTACAGCTTAGATAACCAATATTTCATTTCCACTACTCTGTTGCTGAAACCATCTTTGCAGCTTGAAGTGATTTACTCGCTGTGCCTAATGGTAAGACCATCCCTAGCATTGAAAGTTAACCCAACATATTGATTTAGACAAAGACACTATATGGAACAGATTACCACAGTATAGCCTGGATATTAAAAGTGGATGCATGACCTTGACCAGGTCTGATTCTGGAGGTTCCTGGAGCACCACTAGATTCAGGAGCAACTCTAAGCTCCTAACCTGCTCTTTCAGAGGAAGTGTCATCCCATTAAGGATAGCCCCAGAAATCTAACTTAAATAAATTCCAACATATTCAACCAGCCATACTTCTGTCATCTTTGGATTAAGGCTCAGTTTGTTAGCACAGGTTCAATGTAGGGGTAATAGTAAACACCACTGGAATAGCAGTGTCTCTTTAAGCTGCTTAAGATATGTTCTGGAGTTAAAGTTTCCCACTCTTATGTGGCTTAGACACTTTGGAGGAAACCTTGCTTTCCAGGAAAGAGGTTTTTCGTTTCCCCTTTCCATTTGATGTGAGACTTAATCCAAGTCGAATGCCTGCCTGCCTACAAAAATAACAGTTAACCAGTAAGAATGTTCCCCCATCTAATTGTTTCCTTTGGCTGTGTTAGAGGTTCCCTTCTAATAATCTTGTTTTTTGTTTTATTCCTCTCACTTAATTATGGTTCATTTGCAGGACATCTTGTCCACTACTGCCAGTCTTCCCCTGCAGTATTTAGCCAGAGCACGGTGATGGGCACATGTTAGAGTGCAGTGTTCATTTTCACAAAGGGAAGCTAAGCTTTAAATAGGTTTCATGAATCATGAAAAGGCAGCTGTTTGTTATTTATTAATATAATAATGATGATGATTATGTGTTTTTACTTCCACAGAGATGAGGGAAATACCCATGGGCTTTTCTCCCCCAGGTACCAAAATAATATGAGGGACATTTGTTATTGCATATTGTGACACTGATAGGGGTACCATTTGCTGCACCACCTCAGAAAGTAAGAATGCCTTGGGCCAGCCCTGGCAGCAGTGAAGCTTGGAGGTTCTGCAGCAGGTGATTCAGTACCAAAAGGATTCCCTCCTGGATGGAAGTTTGTATTCTTCTGTTTAAACAAAGACAATTTTGGAACTGAACTGGAGGGGGAGGTGCCAGATAACCCTCAGTTTAAATGATGTATTGTATTAAAAAGATACTACCATCTCTCCCCGAAAATAAGACAGTGTCTTATATTAATTTTTGCTCCCAAAGATGCACTAGGTCTTATTTTCAGGGGATGTCTTATTTTTCCATGAAGAAGAACTCACATTTATTGTTGAACAAAAAAAAAGAACATTTATTATATAGTGTATCAATATGTATATACAAAAACTTTGCTAGGTTTTACTTTCAGGGGAGGCCTTATGTTTAGCAATTCACCAAAACCTCTACTAGGTTTTATTTTATAGGGATGTCTTATTTTCGGGGAAACAGGGTACTACAGTTTGGACTTTGCATGTGTCAGCCTCCTCTAGAAACCAGTTCTCTGCCTCTTGTTTCTTATCAACATCTCACAAAAAATATTGCCAACTGACTCTATATGATTTGTTCCCTTTTCTTCACCTTTTACTGTCTTTTCGCATTTGACCGGCACCCTTTTGACTTACTATTGCTCAGCCTCTTGGGCAACCATATGCGTACTTTGATCCCAAAGGCTACAGTTATGTGCTCAGCAAAATTTTTGAAGTGGTGAAATGTGGTTTAGAGAGGAAGTTATCTCTTTCCCCTCCTCCATACACATCTACTTGCCATTTTTGCTCTCTTCTACCTAATGTTCTTTAACTCTCTATTTTGCAATCTTGGAGTTTTAGCAAATATTTCTGTGCCTATTATTGTTATTTTTATATGTATATGTTTAATTTTCCCCCCACAGTTCACCATTTCGCAAAGCCAGAGCTTTGTATGCTTGTAAAGCAGAACATGACTCAGAGCTTTCTTTCACTGCAGGAACCATATTTGATAACGGTAAGTATCTTGAGTGTGGTCATCCTGACATAGTACAAAACACATGGATTTTAATCTTGAAGGACAGCAGGATTGCTGAAACCTTGTGTTTACCCTTGAATAATGTAATTGTAGAGTTTTCTAAGAAAGATAAAATAGAAACTACATTTTCTGATCTTCCTATGAATATATGCCTTTACTATCAAATTCTCTGTACTGGATTTTCAGATTGAATCTTTGTGTTTGTGACATTCAAGCTAATCTGTGTGTTTTGGCATTTCAAAGGCAAGCACTCATTTGAACTCACTGGAGAGGAAGTTGCTGGGGATTGGAGTTGGCTTTGTGATGAGAAAATAGGTATCATAGAACATCAGAACATAAAATGTCTGGATGTGAAAATTTGGGAAACCTCCCTCTTTTTCTTTTTCTTTTTCATTTTAAAGCTAGAGCATATTCCAGTGTGGTTTCTCAGTGTGATTTATATTGAAGAGCTTTTACAGATCATAGAGCTAAAAGAGACATTGGTGCTCATCTACCCCCTTGCTCAGTGCAGAATCTGCAATAGAGGATGCAACTACAGCATCCCTGGTACTCTGTCTGCTTTAAGCTCTCCAACAAAAGAGAGCCCTTCAACTCCCAAGGCAGCTCCTGCTGTTAGGACATTGTCCCTAATTCAGAGGTGGGGAAATTTTTGCCTCCGAGACTAAGCTGACCAGTGGCTGCAGTGACATCACTGTGGTTGGTGCCACCCAGTGCAGGGAGGGCCAAACTGCTTTGCCCTCTCTCTGGCCACCCACGCACCCAGACTGCTGCTGAGGGGGGTGTTGTTGCCTCCAGAAGGCCCATTTGGGGTCCAGCATGGCTGCTTTCTGAGCAGCCCCACCATAACCTAGAAAGGCCTTCAAGGTTTGGTGTGGCTACAGCCATGCAAGACCCTGAAGGCAGCCCCCAGCCCCAGCCCCACTCAGAAAGGCCTTCAGGGTCTGGAGCAGCTGCAGCCTGAAGGCACCCTCCCATCACATGTAAACACTTTCAGGACAGCAATAGCAATAGCAAGTACATTTCTATACTGCTTATCAGTGAGCTAAGCACTCCCTAAGAATTTACAATCTGTAAGCTAATTGACCCCAGCAAACTGGGTACTCATTTTAGCAACCTGCAGAGGGATGCAAGACTGAGTCAGCCTTGGAGCCCTGCCTGGGATCAATCTCACAACCTTGTGGCTTCAGTACAGGCATATAACCACTGCGCCACCAGGACACCAGGGATGCAGAAAGGCTGCAGCCATGCCAGACCTTGAAGGCAGTCCCTACCTCCTGGAAAAGTCTTCAGGTTCTAGCAGTACTGCCCTACCCCCAGCAGCCACTGCTATACAGGTGGCACTTCTGCGGTCTCCAGAGGGCCCGTTTAGGGTCTGGTGTGGCTGTTACATGAGCAGGAAGGTGTCGGATGACACCCCCCTCTGGATACACACTCACCTAGTGATGCCACAGCATGTCTGTGTGGTCCATGCCCCTTGCACCCCCTTAGTGTCGCCACTGCATTGCTGGTCCCGTTCTGGCTCATTGAATTCTCAGTCCTTGCACAAATTTAACTATCTCCCCAACTCCCAATGTGCAAGGTTGGCAGAGTAGAGAGGTGACACAACTGGAGCAGTGAACAGAATCCATCAGTGAAAATATGAGCTTAGTAGAATGTTCCCATATTTTAATGTTCAGATATTCTTATGTTCTTTGCTGCCTGTTTTTGCTGTATAAATATACACACGCTCCCATGAGATGGTATGGAAGATAATGTTTTATTATCTAGGAATCACTGCTGTTGCCTCCAATGTCATCTGTCCCAGTTCCTTGCCATAGGGGGGAGGGCATAGGACATGTGAAGCCATCCCAATCCAAACACTGGCTGTAGGAGTGCTCCTTAAGCCAGTTCTTGGGGGGGGGGGGTATGGCTTCACTGTGGTTCATTTGCCCCATTTCCTCCTCAGTAGAGGGTTTTAACTGTTCTCCATCTTCAAGGGATACCTATTCCTGTCCTAATTCTTACCTGAAATTTGCATCCCTACAATTCTGCATGCCAAGATGAATTGGACTGTTAATTACAGAAGAAACCAAGAAACCAAACAGTCTCTAAGAAATATCTCTCAGACCTAGTGGCTAATAGGAGTAGAAAAGCGGTGTCTTTCCATATATGCTTTTTTGGTCTCAATAGACAGAAGTAAAAGACTCATTGAAAGTTGCCAGATGGAAGAGGTTAAACCTAGTGTTACTGTGGTTTTGAGGGGACATATGATTTCCCAGGTATATTAAGATGACTGAAACATGTTTTGATCTGAAGACAGTGAATTTAGACATAAATAGGGTGATTCTACACGTAAGGAAGTGAATTTTATATCATCATGCACAGGGAACTGTTTTCTGAGGGTTCAATCCATACAACACTGAGTAAAATAACTTGATATGCACTACCTGTTCTGATGCCCAAATTTCCCCTCATACCTAAAAATATAGAGACTTTCCTCTGTAACTAGCTGTAGTCTTCCATCATAGCTGCCTTCAATGACTTCATGCTGAATAGATGCAGTGCAGTTTCGGGGCGGGGAATTCTTTGCAAGACAAACTTTATTGACTCTGTTTTATTGCTGGTATCCCACTCAGCTTATAGCTATAAGAAAGTCACATTTTACACATATCCACATTTCCTATACCACATTTCCCATACCATCACAATCTAAAATGTAGAACCTATGACCACAACATCACACTATTTCCCTGCATGCTTTTTACCTTTTGCCTGATGTAATAGCCAATGAAGCTTCAAAAGCTTACAAAAAGCTTTGGATTTTGCTGCAGAGTTTTAAGACTGAGATTGAAAATGAGGCCTAAGGGCACTTGGAATGAGGGAGTGAGGAAGTGACCAAGTGGGGGGGGGGGGGGAGAGGAGGGTTCAGAAAAACTAATAAAAAAGAGAAGGAAATTCTTGCTTCTGACAGAATGTTCAACGATCTTATTTAATTATTCAGCCAGCTCTCTCATGTTTCAAACACACAAGAAAGCAAGAAACAAAGGTTGATTATATTGAATGAACAGTGATTGTTAGATAAAAATTAATGGATCAGTGTAGACAAATAGCATGGCTAAAATTCATTGCATGTGACATGTTCTTACAAATTATAATATGATCCTAAATGTTTACTGTTGTAACAAAATGCATGTTAAAACTGTTGTATTAATAGAAATTTTAAAAGCACACCAATTTTTAGTAAGCAGAATAACATGTGAGTTGAAATAGGGTTTTCCATTTAGTTTTTCCATTTTTCTAGTGCTTGCTATACAGGCTTTTCTAGATTGTGCGGTTCTTTTGTCTGAGAAACAGCAAGTGGAACCAGCTATGTAAGACAGAGAATGTGTTGCAAAAGAGGCCTGCTGCCTCCTTTTCTCTGCATACCCTGAACCATGCTGCTGTAGATAAGGCACAATGTGAGGTTTGTGAGAATCAAGTTATGTCTTGCTAGAAGAAATCAATTGCCCATCCCCTTCCAGAATAACTCAGTGATAACTGCTTTCTTACTGACTTACGTCAAGACTGAAGTTGTTGGAGACAATTTTACTATAGGGTGAATAAAGACTAGGGAGATAATTTTTGGTATGCTTTGCCACAGTGCAGTTCCTCTTGTGAGGGGTGGGGGGTGTGAAGGAGAAGGATAATGGTCATTTTTGCCTCTGAGAATATTAACAACTTTCAAATAGGTTAAAGCACCCCTCTGACACACACATCTATGCTCACACACTGTTTAATTTTTAAAAATGCTAATTTAAAAAAAAAATCAGAAGGGACTGCTAGCTATGGTGGGCATTGTTTCCCCCAGCTTTTTGCTGTTTTTTGCAGTGTGTTTAGTCCTTGGAGAATCCCAGGGAAGAGAACATTGGCCCTTTCAAATCCCAACATTTGTTTACCACCCACCTAGAGGCAGATTTGCAGATATAGTCTCAGTTTGCAACCCTAAGCTTTGGACAAAGTAATTGTCTTACTTGAACATGGGTCCTTTTAGAAGAAGATACCAAACAAATATTCCATTTAAGGTTTCGTGAAGTAAATGAAAATAGGTCTAACTTTCATTTCAGGAAAGGGAGGATTGGGTAAGAGTAGGATTTTGAACAGCTGAAGGTTAAGAGTGTTGGTAGTGACAGTAAAAGGGGAAAAAAATCTCATAAACTGTCAGTATGATCTATGATCCTAATTGGACCAATCTTACAATAAGGTAGGATGAGGTGATTCCCCTACCAGAAAAGTGCCAGGAATGGCATATTCATTGCTGTCTCTCCCACCATAGTGGGAGAGTCCCTAATGCTACTTCATAATTGTAGCATCTGGTGTCTCTGTGAGTTGGTGTTGATGGTGCTGGGACCACTGTCACCCGTCTCTCCCCTCCCCACCCCTTGCCCATCTCTCTGGCACACAAGTGCTTTTCTCCCATTGCAGGGGAAAGGGAAGAGTTATCTCCAGTCACCAGTCACCATCTAGGTTTTGCTGTAGAGCAATGGCTGGAAGGCAGGCCTGGGGACTGCTGAGAACCAGATCCCAAAGGAAGCCCTTACTGCAGAGAGACCTCCACTGTCATCTTGCTTGGCCCAAAGAAGCCAACCAAAGAAGCCAAGCCAAGTCTTGGAAACAGCAGCCAATGGATAAGTGAGATACTTCTGACTACCTTACTTCTTAGCATCCAGAGCCCTCTGCTTCAGGAAAGAAAAAGACAGAGTAGTGGGTCATAGTTTGAAAGTGGATGCTATCACTCCCTGCCCTGGGACTGAGCAGGCAAGTAAAGCTTGACCTGCCTGCAGACACAGACCTGCCCACTTGGGTTTCCCTTGCATACTGTCTTTTAGACACCACTGGTTCTTGGCATCATGTTGCTCATCTTTGCTAGGATATGTCTATTAGGAACCATGAAGTAGTTCATCCCAATAACAACAACAACACATTTCTTATCCACTTCTCCCTGTGGATTGAGGTAATGAACAACAGGTTAAAATACAGCAACAAATAGACAAATCACAGTTAAAGTCATGAAATGCTACTAATAAGCATGTACAACTTTTATTTAGAGTCTGTGGTTTTTTTGTTTTTGTTTTTTTCAGAATGGCTTGTTGGTTGGTTTGGTTGGTTTGAAGCAGTTTTCTTTTAATTCCAAGACAACTTTTCCATTTGAACGATGAGTAGGATGGCTCACAATATAAATCTAAAGAACACCAACCCATCTGAAAGTAATCAAAATGGTGTATGTTATGAAATCCCTAGTTGCATTTCCATATTGCTAATGTAAAAGTCTTACTTTCGGTGTATCGCATTTTTACAAATGCCATTTGCTTACAGTTAAAACTATTGCAAAAGTTTATGGGGAACTTCCCTTCCCTCAGTATAAGCAGAAGTTTATTTTTTATTTACTTTATTTAAAATATTTGTAAAATAATACTTAGTAGTTTTTAATATGTATGAAATAAGCCCCTGCTACATACTTTAAGGCTAAGATTCTTCACTCTGGATTAAATGGAAGGAAGAGAGAACACATATATTGACCCATGTGGTGGGGACAGGGGAAGAGAAACTGACAAATTGATTTTTCTGTCCATTAGTTCATGACTCAGGCCAACAATTCTTAATGTATGTAATAAATAGTGCTGCACATGATTATTCTCAGGGGGAATGGCCACTGCAAGATACCATGGCCTTGCTTCTGGCCTAACATTTCATTGAGGTACAAGAGGAGGAAGTTACTTCAAGAATACCCTATGTACTCAAACATGGACAATGAACAAGAGGTGTGCATCTTACAATAATCTCTCTCTCTCTCTCTCTCTCTCTCTCTCTCTCTCTCTCTCTGTATGTGTGTATATCTGCTGTCAGGTCACCTGTTGCCTTATGGCAACCTCTTGAACTTCATAGGGCTTTCTTCAGCAAGGACTACTGAGAGATCGTTTGTCATTACTTTCATCTGTATACCCTGATTGTCTCCATACCAAATACTAACCAGACTTTATACTCTTTAGCTTCCAAGATCAGATAGGATCTGGGGCCTTCAGGGTTCTCTCATAAGCTTAGAGCCACCTCAAATCACACACCAAAACTTCCTGAGAAATGGCCTTTGTGAGGTGCCACAGCCTTATGTTCAGACCAACACTTCATTGAGATGTGCAAATTTGTGCCAGATATGACACCCATGCTACTGAATACCCAACTTACAATAAGAACTGGGGTGCATGTATCTTGAAGTTGACTTGGGGCTGCCCAAAATGCAGGACACTAGTTTCTCAGAAATTCGCCAATATTGCATGTAGCCCAGATCTCCAGTGGGCACAAGACTTTGTCTAGGCATGGCATTTCCATGCCAGTAATGCTGTCGTGGGTACTAAATGAATAAGGAGTTGGGGATACACATCCCACAATAAGCGTTCTACTACACCCAGACCTCCAGGGGAGTGCCTCCTTTGAGCAAAATGACATTCCATCCAGCCCAGTTTTTCATCTGACACTGTCAAGATCAGAGGCCTACACCCTTGGGTGGTTCCTAGTAAAGGGAAGAGGCCAGCTTGGGACACACACAACATGCTGTTACTGCTGCATTTCTGACACTGTTTGAAGTGTGAACACATAGATGTAGTAATACCATAGCATTGTAATAATAATAATAATAATAATAATAATAATAATAATAAATTATTTATATTTCCCACCTCTCCCCATGGATCGCCTTTTGCAAAGTCAAAGCAGCAAAGCTACATCTCCTTTACAGAAAGTTACAGTTCTTAGAACAGTGCTTCTTGAGCTGTCTGATGTGGTGGACCAGCAGGTCCTCCTCCCCGTATGCCAGGGACTGGCAATTTGTTTGTGCTCATTGGCTATAGCTGTTTGTTTCTTTCCTGGAAACTTATCATGGACTGGTAGCCAGTGGCTCAAGATCAGCACTTATCCACCAACCACCATTTTGAGTAGTACTGCTCTGGATAACATTGTATACTCAAAATGGTGGTTGGTGAATAAGTGCTGGTCTTGAGCCATTGGCTGCCAGTCCATGGCAAGTTTCCAGGAAAGAAACAAACAGCTGTAGACAATGAGCACAAACAAAGTGCCACTGAAATTCTTTTCAGGAATAACTGAACTTGGGTAACAATAGTAGGATTATATACTTTAGATTCAGTTTATGCCACTAAACAAGTATTTAAGGTGAACTGTACATAAGAAAGTTTATGTCCCCTAAATGAGTAGTTCCGAACTTTTGTTTGCCATTCGTTTTGGGCTTTAGCTCCCAGAACCCCAGCCAATTTGACCAACAGTCTGGAATTATGGTATCTTAAGTTCATATCATCTGGCGGATCAGAGGTTGAAAACAACTGCCCAATAATCTGGACCAAATCAAATGTCTTGTCCAGCATTCTATTCACACAGTAGCCAAACCATTGACTCTGGGAACCCCACAAAGAGGATGTAATGGCAGTAGCATCTTCCCCTTGTGTTCCTCAAGTATATACAAAGGAATGTTCTTCTCACAGTGGAGTTAATGCATAGACATCATATATTAATAACTTTATCTTTCATGAATTTCCTTAATCATCTTTAAAATCCTTCCAAGTTGATGGCTATTGTTATTTCTTGTGGTTGTGAATGGTATGCTGCAGAAATAATCTTTTGCTGACCTGAGTCTCCCACCTTTCACTGGAGACCCAAGATTCTGGTGTTATGGCAAGGGAGGAAGAAATATCCATGTACAATTTTGGAACACCATGCATAATAGCATACCATTTAACCTTTTCCTTTTTGACCTGAAAGTGAGGTTACAGAGAGATGCATTAACAGGAATAGAATACTGAAACATTGGCAGACTTTGACAAATTCATGAAATAAGCACAGTGCAATCTCCTTCCGTTCTGTTATTGCAGTCAGTAAAGGCTGTTTTGATTATTATGGGAACCACTTCCCATATTTTTAACAATTCTGTAGAAAAATGTGTGCTTTTAAATTTTTTATTTCAATCTCATTTAATATTTATTCTTAGATCTCTGGCCTATTCTTTAAATTCAGTTTCTGCTGTGAGCTTTAACACTAAAGACTTGTTTAAAATACTTAATCCAGCTGTTACTTTTCTTTCTGTTGCCAATATTCCTCTATTTGTTTCTTTCATTTTCAGTACAAACCTTCAAATTAGATGTGGCAAAAGAATTTGCTAATTTTATCAGTGTAACATTTGCTTATATCAAAGAATGTAACGACTGGTGGATGGATGCAGTGCCTTACAGAAGTATTCACCACTTTTAGCTTTTCCATATTTTGTCATGCTAAAATCTGGAATTGAACTGGATTTAATTGTCATTGCTACCACTTGATGAACACGAGATATTCAGCACTGGGAAAGTGAGCAATGTGTGGTGCAAGTGTTAAATAAATAAACATGAACAAACTGGCTCTTGTTTGATGCTATGACATGCCTAAATAATCAGTAGTGCAAGCTACTGCCTCCACAAGTCACATAAGTAGCTGACTCGAGTCCACCTACATACTATTCCAGTTTCATATGATTAAATTTAGCTCTCTCTGGAAGGCCCCAGAGTTTGTTGGACAGCATATCTAAGCAAACAGCATCCTGGACCAAAGAGCTATTTAAACAAGTCTAGCAGAATGTTATGCAGAAGCATCAATTGTGGCTGGGTTATTTTTTATTTTTTTATTTTTTAAAAATAAGACTGTGAACATCCCTTGGAGCACCATCAAACCCAGTATTAGAAAAAGCAAAGAACATGGCTGAACCATGAGTTTGCCTAGAGAAAATGAACCACCAAAACTCAGGAACTGCGTCGGAGCAATTGAGAAACCAATAGTAACTCTGAAGGTGCTGGAGATTTCTGCAGCTGAAGTGGAAGAAACTATTAATGGAACAACTATTACTTGGACAATCTACAAAGTTGGGCTTTATAAAGAGTGGCAAGAAGAAAGCTACTGCTGAAACAAGCCCCTATCAAGGCCCATGTGAAGTTCACAAAAAGACATGAAAAATGGGAAAAGTTTCTCTGGTCTGTTGAGACCAAAACTGGACATTTAGGCCCTGCTGCAAAATGTTATGTGTGGCACAAAATCAAGAGTGCTTATTTCTCTGAGAGTACCATGGCCATGATGAAGCATGGCTGCAGCAGCATCATGTTGTGGGAAATTGGTCAGATCTGAGGGCAAGATAGATGGTGTCAAAGGCAGGATAATTCTAGGGGAAAACCTGTTTCACTCTTCAAGTGAACTTGGACTGAGGCAGAGGTTCAGTTTCCAAAAGGAAAATGCTCCTAAACACAGAGCCAAAGTCACACTGGAGGGGTTTAAAAAACTGTCTTTGGATGACCCAGAGAAAGTTCAGAGCTCAGTCTAACTCAGAATCTGTGGCAAGACTTGAAATTTGCTGTTCATCAGTGATCATCCAGCCTGACAGAGTTAGAGTAATTTTACCAAGAATAGTCAAAATCCACAAGATCCATATGCACAAAATTGATAGACACTTTACCTAAGAAGATTCATGGATGTAGCTGTTAACTAAAGGTGCTTCTTGTATTGACTCAGGGGATAAATATTTATGCAGCCAGCAAGTGTCGGGGTCTTGTTTGATTTTTTGTTTGCTTAATTCTTGTGCTTCGTTAAAACTATTTTGCACCTTCACACTGTTGAGTATTTTGTATACATCAAGTGGTAACCATCCCTGTTAAATAAATTCCAGTTCTAGGCTGTAACACAAGAAAATGTGGAAATTCATAGGAAGTGAATAGGCACTGCACATAGGCAGAGATCTGTCCCTGGGTGAAGAACTGTGACACTTTGTTGATGTAGATGACATAAGGTGAGGACTAAATTTTCTTATAACAGTCACAGTGTTTGGATGAAATACTTCTTTGATCACAACTCCTACACTCCCCCAGCCAGCATGGGAATCTGGTCTTTTAAAAGGAACTCTTTCATGGTCTGGAAATTAATCATGGAATACATATAATTGTTATATGATGTATGATGTATAAAAGTGTAACAACTCTTCTGTGATCTTTCAAAATTAAATAATTTGTTTGAAGCAGTTGAGATAAATAATAATTTAACCAACACAGGCATTGTACAAGTAACTACAGAAATGTCCCAAACTATTAACAGAGATTTTGACCAACAATGGCTACACAGATTACCAGGTTGGTTTTTGCTACAGGTTGCATGTATACCCCAAAATATAAAGTACTGATGGCAATTGCTCACCTGTTTGGGGAGACAGGTTAAGGAACATTTAATTCGGCCTACTGTTTAATTAACTGGAAGGTGGATGCAGAGTAGTGGATGGTAAGCCCTGGAGCCACAATGACTGGGAGGGAAGGAGGAAGCTAATGAAGAGTGCATTTATAATACAATTTGCCAGCTTTAATTGATTTGTTGATGTAACTTCAAAAGACTTGGGGACGGGCAGTATCTATGTATTTACTTAGGGTGTATCTACACTGTAAAAATTATGCAGTTTAACACCAGTCTAAGTGCTGTAGCTCCATCCTGTGGAATCCTGGGATTTGTAGTTTTGCAAGGTCTTTGGTTGTCTCTGCCAAAATGTGCACACTACAAACTACAAATCCCAGGATTCTGTAGGATGGAGCCCTAGCAGTTAAAGTGGTGTCAAACTGCATTATTTTTACAGTGTGGATGCACCCTAAGTAAATACATAGATACCACCCACTGCCACCTCAAGTCTTTTGAAGTTACATCAATAAATCAATTAAAGCTGGCAATTTGTAGAAAGCTGCTGATCTACTAGCTACCCTTTCGTCTTGCCAGGTGTGGAGTCCACCATAAGTGGAGATTTTCCACCTTCATCTTCTCCCTGGAGGCGACCCATAAAAGTTGGAAACTTCTATGACCTACATCCACACAGTTAACCACCTCCCCTCTTTTTGATTCATCCAACCTTCATTCTCTACCTCCCTTCCTCCTCCTCCTCCCTCCATTCATTGTCACTTTTACTTACACCCAGGGTGACTCATGCAATCCTCCAGATGCTGAACTGCAACTTCTAGCCTTCCTCAGCATTGATGGTTTCAACTGGGGCTGATGGGTGTTGTAGCCCAACAACAGTGAGAGAGTTGCACAATTCCCAACCCTGCCTTTTCCACCTGCTCACCCTTTCACTCTCTCATATTCACTCCCTTGATTCACCACTCCGTTCTCTTGCTGACTCATTGTCATTGTGAGGTTGCAGTTTGAACAGTAGCTGTGGTTTCATGTTGTGGGAAATCCCCCTCTTTTTTTTTTTTTTTACATGAGTTGGCAAAGAGAGGAATATGCGTTCCATGGTTATGTGGAAATGCTTGCTGCACTCACAAAAGTTACCTTTGGCCATTTTTTCCCCCAGTCTTCTCTTCCTCCTGAAGCCATTCCCATGATCAGAGAGCAAGTTCAGGCTCTCAGGGAACATTGCAAGGGCTTGGTGTGGGAGGATGAGGTAGAAAAGCCAGCTTCTGTCCAACCTTTCCCATTCATAAATGTCTGAAACCAACCTGTAGTCTGATATATTGGACTTTTATTTGGTCATTGGCTTGATTTATGACGCATCCTAGGGCCTCAAAATAGGTAGTGACTCGAAATTACATAGCACATGGTACAGTTGTTCAACCATACTCCCATTGGGGTCGTGGTCAAAAGGAAGGTGTTGTTCCCCAAATAATCCCCCCCATGATTTTTGTTTCTTCAGAGCCCCAAATTTCTAGCATTGCAGTAATTGAAAATGTCAGTATTTAGAAATACAGTATACAAAGACTAACTGAGAAACAGAAGTTGTAGCATAAACTTTGGTAGATTTAGGTTGCATCTGCACTACTGAAATAATGCAGTTTGACACTGCTTTAACTGTTATGGCTCCATTTTATGGAAGCTTGGGATTTGTTGCTTGCTGTGGCACCAGAGCTCTCTGACATAGAAGGCTAAATATCTCATAAAACTACAAATCCCAGAATCCCATAGCATTAGGTCATGGCAGATAAAGCAATCTCAAATTGCATTAATTCTACAGTGCAGATGCAGCCTTAATCTACTCCCTCAGATGTATGAGGAAGCAAACTAAGGGGCAATCTGTAGCTACACCTTTTGGTAATGGATTGGGGCCTCAGCAACTACATGTCACGCCCACAATGTGGCCTTGCCACAGCGCAAAAAGGAGCCACAAAAAATGGCTCCTTTTTCTGCTGCGTAAAGGGCACCATAGCTTCTGGTGGAGCTTCTTTGGCACTGCGTTTTCTGGATGTAGTGCCAGAGGAGTGCCATGATGCTTCTGCCATGTGGTGGAGCACACAGCATCACACCAACATGGGGCGGAGTCACGGCATGCATTGTGCAGATGCCACGCCCCCACTGCCCCAATGCAGACCTTTATCGCCCGTCTGTCAAGGCTCTCCGTCTAAAAAAGCTTATGCTACAGCTTCTTTCAGTCTCAAAGGTGCTACATGAGCTCTTTTCATACTGATATTGCAAACTAACATGACTATATCTTTGAGTTCTGCCCACACTGAGAAATACAGTTTAGGAGTAGGTAGAGTTAACAAGGAAATGTGAAGACAGCAAATGTAAGAGTGTTGTTGTTGTTAACTGCCTTTGGGTTGTCCCCTGACTCATGGCGACCCTCTAGATGAGGCATCTCCAAGACTCCTTGTCATGTACTGCTCTACTTAAGTCCTGTAATTTCACACCTGTGACCTCCCTCTACTGCCCTCTGTCTTCCCTAACATTATTGTCTTTTCTACTGAGTTGTGCCTTCTCATGATATGGCCAAAGTACGACAGCCTCAGTTTTGATCCTCTTGGCTTCCAGCAAGATTTCTGGTTTGATGTGTTCAAGGACCCATTTGTTTGGCCTTTTGGCTGTCCACAGTATCCTCAGCCCTCTTCTCCAGCACCATGTTTCAAATGTGTTGATTTCCCTCTGATCTGCCTCCTTCACTGTCCAAATCTCGTTTTCCATACATAGTGATGGGGAATACCCCGCCCCGATTGCTCGCTCAGAGGGGCGGGTTAGAAATAATAATAATTATTATTATTAGGAGTGCACAGTTTTCAATGTCTTACTCTCTGCAGTGCTGAAAATTGGGGAACTGAAGGAAAATTTCATTGGAGGGGCAGAAATCTCACCGGGCGGGGGGTGCACTCATTTTACCCCCTCTAGGAGAATCCTTTCTGCCTCACCGCTTATTCTTGGGCCAGCTGAATAAGGTCAGTTGCTTGTCACAGTTACAGTTTATGTTGTCTACCTCCCACTACCACCACCCATTTTGTAGCTTTGTTTTTTATAGGGTGTGGTCCAAGCTCTCCCCAAGAAACAGGGAGATGCCCACAGTACTTTAACCAGCTTCCTGGAGTGTTTATGCAGGATAGTCGAGTGTTATTTCAGGCTCTCTTGCTGTCCTTTCTGCTTTGTACCTTCTGAGAGTTTAAAGTAGCAGAGGATGTGCTTTTCAGAAGCAAACAGTAGAACCCCCTTTAAACAGCAAGACTGGGGAAAAAAATAAAATGCTTCCATTTTCTTAAGTACTGACCATCAGCTTTCCAGATTTTTCTGCAAAATCCTGTTCAGTCCCAAGAGCGGGTTGAGCATTATCTGCGTAGAAACAGCAATGGCTTCTTGATAATATTTCCTTCCTTCCTTCCCCTGTGGGCTAACACGTATGACAAGGGCTTATGTAACCCTGTTGTCATCACAATGGCTTTCACAAACAGGAATATGGTTTCCTAATGCCTGTTGGCTACATAAACCCTAGAGAGCTTTAAAAAGAAAGAAAAAAATATATAGATAGGCTGGGTTGAGAATAGGGCCTGAGCAATGTAGTATCTAGACAAAGAATTTTAGACTATAGGAGAGGACACAGAGGGAAAAAATAGGATACAGGCAGCTATAGTGATATCTAAGGACTATAACTTGTATAAAACAGATGTGTTTGGGGGTAGATGAGTATCAGTTGCCATTAACATTAATGATGCCCTGTTGTTTTTAGGTTCAAAGGAGAGTGCTGTAACAACTGTTCAAATTTAATTGCTTTGGAAAAGTTAACTTTTGGACTCCCAATTCCCAGAATGGCCAAGTGACTATATTGGCTGGAGAATGTCAGGAGTTGTCATTTAAAACAAAAGCAAAAAACTCAAACCTAACAACTAACTTTTCCAGGCTTTTCACAATTATTCCTTGAAACCAGACATAAAATAATGACTGCAATATATGGATGGCTGAGCACAGAAGGGAGTGTTGCTTGAGAAACAGAAAGGCCAGAAGGGGGCATAAAAATGGAATTCCTCCTAGGTATTCCACCTGTGTGATGGGGATGAAGATATTAAGTGAAATCTGCTAACCTTCCTGTCATACAGCTTAATCCCTGCTCTATTTTTTCTGCCCAATGTGTTAAAATAGGCAGTGGTATTAAAACATCTGCAAGCACTTCATAAAAACAGCACACCACTGATCAAAATCTCCTTGGATTTTATTTAAAAATCTGTATCATCTGCCTAAAGACCAGGAAAAAAGAAGCATATTAAATCTTCCCTTGGAGGAAGTTTCCCACATTCGTTGTGCTGCTTCTAAAGAGGCCCTGCCCATTCCTGCCTAATGTATGTGGCTGGAACAGTAATTGGGTCCAGTTGCTTCCTCCAAGGCCAGATTCAGGAGCTGGTCAGATTTATATGTGAGCAGGCAGTTTCACACAGTTCCAATTCATGTTAGTGAAACACTATCAGGCTGATGCTTGGTCAGATTCAGATTCCATATTTGGAAAATGGGCGCTACATAATATTCTGCATGGGGGGGGGGTGAATTTATGGAGGGAGTATCCTATGGAGGATGGAACTGCTCTCATAGCTTCCAATGAATTGAATGTCCTGTGGTCACCAGGGGCAGAAATGGCCAACACCACCACCACCACAAAGCTGTGTTGCCTTTCTAGTCCTGCTTCATTCTTCAGCCATTAGGAAGAACAGGAACTGAATAAAGGCCTAAGGGGCAAAATTCTGATCTGCTTTAAAGTCTCAAATGGATGACCCTAGTAACTTGCATTTTTTTTCCCAGTTCATCCATCACAAGAGCCTGGATGGTTGGAAGGAACCTTGAATGGGAAAACAGGATTGATCCCTGAGAACTATGTGGAGTTCCTATAACTCTGGGCACATTCGTAAACAACGCTGCTGAGCTTTACATGGTATCCATGACAACTGCTGATGAGAGTATTGTAGATCATTTCCTGTTTGCCGCTGTGAAAAGCAAAGTGAAGGACTCTGCTACCTGTTCAGATGAATGTTTATGTAAATAACAATGTATGTGTCTTCTTATGTAATGTGTTGTTTGTGCAAAGATGCTGCAGAAATGGAAAAGTGGAAAGGGGAGGGAAGGAGGTTCTGCACAGAGGTTGCTCAGTTCTTCTGCAAAAGGTTGGCACCCATGCTTAAAATCACATTTTGTCCTAGAAGGCAAGTGTTTCGTAGATTGTGTATAAATGTGGCCTGAAATGACATCACCCAAGTCTCCCTTTAATTGAAATTACTTGCAAAAAAAATGATTGCAGAATTGAACCCTTGGGGCCTTCTAAGCTGGCATCCAAGGAAGGCTGGAGAAATATAGGGTTGGAAGCTTTGGCTGGCAAAAGGAAAGATCTAATTTGCTGGGAGGAAAACATGTCTGTTCCTTTTATCTTTAGTAGGTGAAATTAATGTTTATATACATCAAGCCACTAATGGCTTTCATCTTCAGAGATTAGCCCGCCTTGACAGGATTCAATCCATTGTCAACGCATAAATAATTCCTTTGATGAGGACTGCATTGCTACATACATCAGAAACAATGCCAGCAGTTGCATTACAGTAATGCTTTTTAAAAAGTTTTTAAAGTCCAGACAAGACGTGCAGCAGAAGAAGCTGAATGCCTTCCACCTGTTTGTATAGTAACTGCAATTTCAAATAATTGTCATCAACATGAAGACAATGATCTTTTGGACCAAAGCTCATGAAGACTTTTTTTTTAAAGGAAGATTCTGACTAAAATCTCTGCAGTCTCTTCAAACAGGCATTTCCTTCCCAGAGGTCAAAGAGTAGCTTGTGTAGCACAGCACATAGGGTGAGTGACTTTTTCTGTTGTCACTTACTAGCACAAATTTTTAGAAACAGGCACCCACAATCCATTGTGCACTGGGCCTTTCTTGTTTCTTAGATATGATGTGTTTTATGTCTTACACAACACTTTCTGGTGTGTTGTCTTGTCGCTTACTTTGTAGCCTGCACTTGCTCTACACAGTCAGCTCCCTCAAAACCTTGTATTTATTGTGTAGCCAATTGAAATACGAACACAGAAACACATGTACACAAGGTGTTTGGATTTGTGTTATTCACTATTCATTAATTATGATGCCTTTCAGTAATGCCTTTCACAATGAAATATCTGTTGGCAGGTGGGAGTAGACTTGCCCTTGTCTTCAACTGCTCTCAAGATGTTTTGTATATTATGCCATATAGCTGTAGATTTTACATTTGGGAGAAATGTCATGCCAAACTTTCCAAATAATCATGCTTGTATTTTTGTTTTTAAATATAAAAATTTGAATGTCTTCAATGGGAATTTTAAAGCTGCCCTACCTGCAGAAATAGCAGTGGGTACTTTTTGAGGGACTGTGCCCATTTTTGTCCCTTACCTGCTGTATTCTCGTACAATTGTGGTCATAGTTTTTTTTCCTGCTTTAAAATGAGCTTTCTAATTTAATCTTAAATTCTTGAGTGGTCGCCTTGGTGTACGTTTCACTGACCATTTGTATTAAAACTGAGATGTAAATATGATTGATTTGAAATATTGTGAAGTAAAAGGGTTTTATATATTCTGACTTTTAACAGAAGTGTAATAAAGTAGGTATCAAGTGGATATTTGAAACCTATTTAATTGGAGATGCAGAGGCAAGCACACATGTGTACACACACACGCACATACACAGAGAGAACATTAGAGAAAATGACCTTTCCTGCCCTCTTTCATTTTGTCACTTTTTCTAGAAGGCAGCTAGCAGATTCTTTTGCACTGCTATAATGTTTTTTAATTAACCCTTCCTAAGCAATTTTGAAAGAAAGTAGAAGCTATCTCTTCTGGTTGTGTTTTGTTCATTTTAAAATTCATGGCATAGGTTATTGAAGAGAAAATATACATATCATGTGCAGTGTTCATCTCATTTTGATTAAAATAAATTAGATTTGAGCCTGTTGCTAAGACTTTCTTGACAGCTGGATAGTACACATAGCATATAATTCCATGATTTTGAGAGTTGGCGTGGTAATAAGAAGATATTTTATAAAATATGGACATATAGTTCAGCATCACAGTAATTATTACATCAGAATGCCTTGCCTGGCACCAGCACTACATCTTCATAGACAGCAATAACAAAAAAGGGGTGGGTGAGTGGGGTCTTTTTAATAATAGTAGTAGTAGTAGTAGTAGTAGTAATTTCTATCCTGCCTCTCCTAAAGAATCGAGGACATGGGAGACAGGCGAGGTTAATGCTCATCTGGGTAGCCATGACGCAGACCCGACTGCTCTGTGACCCTAATCTTCCTTCTGTGGATTATCTCCATAATCCTCAGAACAAGAGTATATCAGGGTCTCCTTTGAGTGAAGATTTACAGGTGTCCAATTATTTGAACCCCTGTAGAACTACATTTGGCAAGCTATGGGTGGTGAGCCTTTGTCACCCACAACTGTCACTTTGCTGTCGCAACCAGAACATAATTACAAAATAAAATGTAAAAAAGAGCAGACCATGTCACACGCATTACTGCTACATAACTTAAATCTCAAAGGCCTGTCTTAATGACAAAAATATAGCAGACTGAATTGTTTGTAAACTGCTCTTGCATGGCAGAGTGTAAAAGCCCCTGACCATCTGAGGCAACTCCTCTGGAAGTCATTGCAGATACAATGGCGACAGAAAATAAACATTTCCTTGCTGCCATCACTGCCACTGCATAGGTTTGCCAGTGAGCTCTAGCTGGTGTTGAGTCAGACTTGCTCTGAGTTTTCCTCCCTCAATGCTCTAGTCTCTAACCCACTCGTATCATCAATCCAGATCCTTAGTAAACCAAGAAGCTTGCTTAGCTCCACTCTGTGGAAGGGGATGTTCAGGAGCAGTCATGTCCACCACACTGGCTATTTCCCTGTTTCATAGATCAGACAAAGGTTCAACAGGATCACAAGCCAAGGCAACAGGAAACTCTAAAAGAGCTATCAGGAACCCACCTGCATCCATAAACCTCTTGGAATGAACCATCGTAATCCCAAACCCTTACAGAGTTGAGTTCCAGTGAGTCTAAATGCCACCAGGTAGTGATCTGTTCATAACAAAAGAGCTATGGAATGTTCTTCCACACTCAAATCACCATCATCCTACTCAGCACAGAAAACTAGGCCTGGAGTGTGTCCTACATTATGGGTGGCGTCAGATACTACTTGGTATAGACTCAAGGTTCTCACAGAGGACATGACTCCTCAGGCACTCCTGAGCGAGCATTCTCAGCATAGATGTGAAGCATACATCAGATGTGCGTGATGTGCATTGAACCAGACAAAGAATGCCATGGCTTTAAAAATTGCCTAAAAATGTAATAATCAGACTGCAGACTTCACTCTCTAAGATTTGAGAGAAATCTATCCCTTAGATGAAACAGTAATGGCTGATAGCAAAAACTCAGTGGTACTCTTTCCACCTCCAGTCTGTGACATCACATGAATCATCAGGGAAAATAAATGTGGCGTGTCAGCTTGTTCAGCCTCAGTATATATTCGTGGAAACAACTAAGATCCTTTGCTGTTTCTACACACTTATAACTGGAAATTACTCTCTAAATGCCACACACTATGGACAATATCTGTGTCATTATTTCTCTTCCATCACCTCCCAATATCCCAGTGATACGCTATGTGCTTACTAAAACATAATGCTTGAGGCAAAGGCTAACATAGTTGATATTTCAAGGTGTGAGTTCTTTCCCTTAAAACTTGGTGGTGTATTTCCTGAAGAATTTGATCAATACAAAGGGATGAGAGGAAAGAGTATACCAAATTCTTGCTTTCAAAAATGGGGATTTTTGTGGAATTCGTTTGCAAAAATGCATATATTTTAAAAAATAAGTATGTACTCCTGTAAATAAAAAAAAAAAAACAAATAAGCAAACATAGGTGGACCCAGAACAGAATTAACTTAATGTTTGAACAATGAGAAAAAGACCCTACCAAAAGCTAATATTCTCTGCTGTCAAAAGTGACTGAATAGTACCTCCTTGTGATGATGATGATGATGATGATGATGATGATGATGATGATGATAATAATAATATTTTATTTATAGCCCGCTCCTCTGTCTCCAATCGGAGCAGGTTACATCAATTAAAAGATAGAAGATGAAATATACATGACCCATACCCCACCTCCCACCCCTTAAAATTGAATTAAACTAACATCAATTAAAACGACATAATAAAAATTACAATATAAATCAGTGATGTGTTGATGTGTAGCATTTGCCAGTGCTAGCCCAAAGTATGTTGCTACCCTAGAATTTAAATCCTCCTCATATCTTATTTATGTTGAACAGCAAAACAATCTATACATTATATAATCTGTGGTTTTAAGCTGATGTAGAATCATAGAGCTGGAAGAGACCTCAGGGGCCATCAAGTCAAACTTATCAATTTAACTCCCCCCCCCCAATACAATTATGTCTGTGTTCAAAGCAATTGATAAGAGAAAGTGACCCACTTCAATGTAACAATACATCACGGGTCTAGGAGTGAATCCTGGCTAATCATACTCCAGCCAGCTCCTCCTACAGTGGGAGCAGTTAAATAGACCTGTCATCTGTGGTTTATCATTACATATTTGGCCATTCACTCCCAAGGTAAGCCAGAGTCATGAGACAATAGTAAACAATTGCCTGTTCTTATGTAATTTTAAATAAAACCATAGACAGAAAATCTGTGGGTTGTTCAGCCACTCCTGCTGCAGGAGACAACTGGGGGCATGGGGTGTGGGAGTATGGGACTGCACGAGGTGACACCTCAGGGGAGGATGGCACCTGGTGGGGTGGTTCCCCATGGAGAGGCCTGCCTTCCAAGTTCGGCACGGCAGTTGCCGTTGCACTGGACTTGGAAGCCTTTAGGGGTCGGGGCAGTTGCCTTCCAAGTCTGGTGGGACTCTGAAGTCTGGTGGGGTGTAGTCTGACTGGGGGACAAGGCAGTTTGCTCCCTCCCCACACACACACACACTGCCTGACACCAACCTTAGTGATGGCAAACAGAAAGGTCTTGGGAGAAGTAATTTACAAAAGTAATACATAAGAAAGTTTTATTACCTAAAATATTTAATAAATGTAGTAATAGTTGTTTTCTCGCATCCAGGTAATCAGTGTGTGGTCAAGGCATACACTGTGCCAGAAAGTAAAAACAACATGTATATACTTCCCATATGCATACAAATAAAAAGTAAATACACTGCTAATGTACATAGAAGATTAGAGATATATGAATCTCAAATTATATATATATATATATATATATATATATATACACACAAATATAAATATATTCAACATTCAAAGTGCATGAAGGAGCAGAAGTATCTGCACTTCCAGAGGACATGAAATATAAGAGATAACAATAAAACCAAACGCGTTTCGACTGAACGTCTTCCTCAGTAGAAAATTAAGCTGTTGTAGCAGCACAATAATTTGCCTCTTTGCAGGGAGTCATCCATTATAAGTAAGGAGTTAATCAGACAATGAATTTTGTATCCTGGATGCTCCAATAGATTGCAATGAATTTGAACTGGGTTGTCATTCTGAGCCCATAGCCAAGGATCGACTTAAAAGTAGTTTTCTTCACTGAAGAATTACCACTTATGCCTTGAGAGTTTGAGAACTGGGTGCATTCCTGTCCAACGGTGTGCTTTTTAGACGGAATTGGACGTACTTAGACCTAATCTGAAATAAACTGTCTTCAATGAGTTACTGGCTCTTTTTGTTCTCAGCTGAGTCATCTTCAAGAAAAGAACATACACAAGCTATTTGGGTGGGTCAATCACTATTCAGAAATGTCTCTCTTTTCATGGCAGTATCCTTGTCAATAAAGTAAATAATTCCACATTCTGTGGATGGCTCAGAGACAGACTTATTCTGGCCTTTGAAAGCCTAGAAAAACAGTCCCCCTAAGTGACTCAGCTCAGTATATAAAGAATCAGAGGGCCCCCCATCAGATGTGGACAGGAATTGTGGGGTCAGGGGCTGTTTTATTGCCCTGGTGTCCTCCTGAAAGTGCTCCCAAACAAAATGTAAAACACACCAGAAGTTGATTGAAGTCCATTTCTCTCTTTTGAAAAATAAGATTTAAACAGTGTCGCTGTAGGTATTGAAAACTGAAATAGGGTCATTCACCAGATGAGAGGGAATTCACAGATTTTTGGTTAGAATATGGCCAGTCTGTAGGGTCTAGATGGGTCAGACGCCACCAAACCAGCCCTGAATCCCTGAGATCACACTTCCCTCACTCCTGTTTTGTATTGTTTTGAGACAGGCTTTCTTTCAAGGACTTAGGTAGAGCTGTAACCTGGATATAGACCCACTCTTCTACAAGACTCTGCAAGATCATTCCTGTTGCCCTTTATAGAAAGGTGTTTTAGAGTGTATTAGTCCTGGCAGACTAGGGGCCCCAACTGGGACAGTACTCTTCCCCCCTACAATTCTCCACAGGTACCTATTCTTCATTCCTCCCCCCTTTCCCCCTTTCCACTTCCTATAGTGGTTTCACCTTTATAATATGGTTTTTGCATTAGGAAAATATTACCAGATTAAAGTCCCCCCCCCCCCCAATTTTCATGGTCTGGTCCAGTCGGTGAAATACTGTGAGGAAATGTGAGGAATTAGTCCTGCTTCCTGTTCCAAGAGGATGAAGTTTCCTGGAGTGGTAAGAAAGTTTTCTTCTTCGTCATTAGTTTTTAATAAGTCTGCCTCTGGATCTTAATAAGATTTTTATCTAGGAGTGCATGTAGAAATCATGCAGGTTGCATCCACACTGCAGAAATAATCCAGGTTGACACCCCTTTAATTACCATGGGTCAATGCTATGGAATTCTGGGGATTGTTTGTTGTGGCATTAAGGCTCTTTTACAGAAGCTAAATGTTTCCCAAACCTACTTTGCCCAGAATTCCTCAGCACTGAGCCATGAAAGTTAAAGTGGTGTCAATCTGGATCATTTCTGTATTGTGTCTGCAGCCACAGTTTAGAAACATAGAACCATAGAGTTGGAAGAGACCACAAGGGCCATCCAGTCCAAACCCCAAGTACTCAGTCTTTAAGTACTTCAAGTACTCACCACTTTAAGTGCTGTAGCTCCATTCTATGGAATTCTGAGATTTGTAGTAATGCAAGGTCTTTAGACTTCTCTCCCTAGGAGTGCTGGTGCCTCACAAAGCTACAAATCCCAGGATTCTGTAGCATGGAGCCACGGCTATTAAAGTGGTGTCAAAGTGCATTATTTTTACACTGTAGATGCACCCTGAGGTCACACACTGGTAAGGTAGTAAATTTCAGTCATTGGTTTCTTGTTAATCTTGTGAATCAGCAGTACAAGAGCGATGACAGGAAGCCTTACTGTCTGACTCAATATTTTTGCAGGTAAAAATGTTATAGAAGTTTTGCCTGTTTGCCTTTTCATGTTGGTGTAATTTGGTAGATTAATGCTTGCATGATGCCTGCCAAAATCAACATAATTGCCTATTTGGCAAGTAAGTTACCGAAGATTTATTTTTGCAACCTGAGTAGGTATTTTGTGGTCTTTTGCAGCAGTTTTTCCCAGTGCAAATATTTATGTATAGCAGTATGATGAATCATAACTTTCCCTTCATTATCGTGCAGCTTTCGATGAGAAAAGTGTCCAGAGAAAATTAGCCTGGCTAAGTAGCAAATTGGTAATTTGAAACCATTAATATTTATATCAAGTAATTACTGTATGTAACCACATTTAATAGCTTATGAAACATAACACACAATTAATCTAGTACTATTCCACAGATCCTTTTCTGTGTTTCTGTTAATATTAAAATGCCACACATAATGAGATTAATGCATGCCTTTCTTAATATAGAGGTGATTTTTGGCACATTTGGAGGAAGTATCGGTATGCTAAAAGTTCAAATTTGGTTTTCCGTATTACAGATGTACTGCATGACTGTACCGGTAAAGTTGCTGTTTTTATGCAGTAAAGTAGTTTCTTTTTCAGCATTCAGTTTCTGAGAAATATCTAGGCACTAAAGTTTCCAGTCCCAATCTATGTAGCACATATTTTTGTGAATGAAATGTATAAGCTGAAAGGGAAAGAGAGAGAAGCCAGCTGCCTCCTGCTGCCTTCTGCATCTCTTTCACAATTCTTATTGGGAAGGAAAGGATAGTCCCACCCAGTGTTGCTTCAACTAGGGAAACTTTTACACCATGTAGTATTTAGGTTTGGCTTCCATAGTCAGTTTCTGCCCCTGGGATGTTTTCATCAGGGTTTTTTTGAAACACAGTCTCTTCACTTAAGCTTGGGGAACTTCCTCAAGCTTAGCTAGGCTCACGGGTCAGATTTTTGTTGGACTGGCCAGCTGTTCCAAGACAGTGATCTGTTGTGTTGGAAAACCAAGTTATGAATGGATTCCCACACAATCTGAAAATCTCTGGCAACTCAAACAGGAGACCTGTAATGATAACTGAGGGTTGTTGCTGTTTTATAACCTTGCTTCTAATAATTCAGGACTTTTCATCTCAAGATGACTACTTACTAAAGATTGATGAAAAACAAACCAAATGAGTATTGAGGTGGCTTGAAGGCTGAACCTAGAGATACACATACATGATTGGTTCATATTCACAATCCCTCCATATTCACTAGTTTAGGGATCATGAAAGTCCCCCAATCCTCACTGATCAGCGACAGACACAGTAAGTGATAGGGATCTGTTCCTCAGTTGAAAGAAATGAATTATATTTCCACCCTTCCCTTGAGTGATCTTTGGTGTGATGTGGAACTGAATAGGAACCATGCTTCTGACTGTCACACTGGGGATCACTCATAGAAGGGGGCGCCTCCCAGTTCCATCCCAGCAAGGCAGTCAAGAAGCATACCATGGCTGATTGTACTAAAAGCTGACAAGAGGCCCTTCAGAACTAACAGGGACACACTCCACCTGTCCAGTTCTCAGCATAGGCTGTCCACTGAGATGATCAGTGGACAACCAGAAGACAGGGTCAAAATTCAAAATGACCTGAATAGACTAGAAAGCTGGGCCAAAGCTAACAAAATGAAATTCAATGCAGAGAAATGTAAGGTACTGCACTTAGGATGAAAAAATGAAATGCACAGATATAGGATGGGGGACATCTGGCTGAATGAAACTACGTGTGAAAGGGATCTATGAGTCCAAGTAGACCATAAGTTGAACATGAGTCAACAGTGCGATGCAGCAGCTAAAAAAGCCAATGCTATTTTAGGCTGCATCAATAGAAGTATAGCGTCTAGATCAAGGGAAGTAATAATGCCACTCTATTCTGCTTTGGTCAGGCCCCACCTGGAATACTGTGTCCAGTTCTGGGCACCACAATTCAAAAAAGATGTGGAGAAACTGGAGCAGGTCCAAAGGAGGGCAACTAAAATGGTGAAGGGTCTTGAAACCATGCTCTATGAGGAACGACTTAGGGAGCTGGGGATGTTTAGCCTGGAGAAGAGAAGGTTAAGAGGTGATATGATAGCCCTGTTCAAATATTTGAAGGGATGTCATATTAAGGAGGGAGAAAGCTTGTTTTCTGCTGCTGCAGAGACTAGAATGTGGAACAATGGATGCAAACTGCAGGAAAAAAAGATTCCACCTCAACATTAGGAGGAACTTCCTGACAGTAAGGGCTGTTCGACAGTGGAACACACTCCCTTGGAATGTAGTGGAGTCTCAGACCTTGGAGGTCTTTAAGCAGAGGCTGGATGGCCATCTGTTGGGGATGCTTTAACTGGGAGTTCCTGCATGGCAGGGGGTTGGACTGGATGGCCCTTGTGGTCTCTTCCAACTCTATGATTCTATGATTCTATTCTATGATTCTATGATCAAAGGTGGATAAAGCTGTTTCTGTCCCATAGCAAGACCTGAAATAAGATTGAAATGGATTCTCATCCAGAAACCCCTGGAGCTGGAAGGCCACTACACACCCACCCCAATACATTGCCCAGAAATGGAATGTTGGAGGTTGGATAATAGTTGTCCAATAAATGGATTTAGTCTTTTTACAATCCACAACATGCTGTCGTTTTTATTTGATTAGACAAAGGGGTTGCATCCAATTAGATCCTCCCTCTAATAGAGTAGTTTTTGTCAGGATGGAACCCAACTACATTTGAAGAGCAGTGGTTCCCCATTTAACTGATTCTGAGATGTAACTTCCCTAGGTTGCTAGGGCATTGAATTGGAACTATGAGTCACTACCCTACAAAAACTGGCTGCTATATACATGAAGGCCAAAGTCATGTTTGACACAAGTCAAGAGTGTTATGCTCTTCTTTGCAATGACAACTAGGCAACTCTGTTTCACTGCTCCAATGCCTGTTTTGCAGCCACTCACTCAAAACCATAAGGTTGCACGTTCAATACCAGCAAAAGGGCTCAAGCTCGACTCAGGCTTGCATCCTTCCGAGGTCGCTAAATGAGTACCCAGATTGTTGGGGGCAAGTAGCTTATAGTTGTAAACCGCTTAGACACTGTTAATTTGGTATGAAGAGTATACAAATGAAGCTGTTTGGTGGTGTTTTTTTTTTCCTCAGCTCAAAGCTTGCTGACATTCATATTTGAAAAACAGGTGGGGAAGAATAAGAAGCAGATGTGTAGATGGATGGTTAGACCCAGGAAAGTGATAAAATCTTAATTTTGGATAAAGACCTGGAAGTTCAAACAAACTTTCTGGAATTTGCCATCAGAGGTTTCAGCCTGTGCAGTAGGCACTGACAAGACCAAAAAAAAAAAAAAGCATTTTATTCAGTACTGAATTATTTTACAACCATCTCTTCATCAGTGGAGGAAGTGTAAATTAAACTGAAAATGCGAGAAATGAAAAAGGACCAGGACTAAATCCATCTGTTAGTTCCAACTAGAGGAGAGCCACTGAATCAGTGAAACCAACATATATATTGGTTTACCAAGTTCCCATTGATTCAGGGAGTGTTCTCTAACTGAGACTAACAATTGCATTAAGGACAAAATATCTAAAAACTGAATTTAAGATAAAATACTGAATAAACAAAGGGGTCCAAATGTGTCAGTCAGATCTATGAATGAAACAAAAATACTACAATGTAAAAAACTAAAATTTGCAAATTTTAATGTAAAAAATTACAGCTGGCATGCATTATTCTTAGACTGATTGACTCGAAAGAGACCACAAGGGCCATCCAGTCTAACCTAATGCCATGCAGGAACACACAATCAAAGCACCCCTGACAAGGCATAATATTCCATTGTTGAACAGTGCTTGTGTCAGGAGGTTCTTCCTATGTTTAGGTGGGATATCTTTTCCTATAGTTGGAATCCATTGCTCTGGGTTCCAGGTTTTGGAACAGCAGAAAACAAGCTTGCTCTGTCTTTCATATGGCATCCATTCAAATATTTGAATATGGCCATCATGTCACCTCAACGTTCTCTTCTCCAGGCTAAAAAAAACCAAACAGCTTCATTTATAAACCGCTTCATACCGCCTAAGGAATGTCTAAGCAGTTTACAACTGTAAGCTACTTGCCCCCAACAATCTGGGTACTCATTTTAGCGACCTCAGAAGGATACAAGCCTGAGTCGAGCTTGAGCCCTTTTGCTGGTCTTGAACTTGCAACCTTATGGCTTTGAGTGAGTGGCTTGCAGTACAGGCATTTAACCACTGTGCCACCAGGCTAAACATATTCAGCTCCCTTAGTCACTCCTCACAGAGCATGGTTTCCAGATCTTTCATCATTCTGGTCACCCTCCATACACTCCAGCTTCTCAACATCCTTCTTGAATTGTGGTGCCCGGAACAGGGCACAGTATTCCAAATGAGATTGGATCAAAGCCAAATAGAGTGGTACTATTACTATCCTCAATCTAGACCAGGCTTGCACAACTTGGCTGTAGTTAAGGGTCAAAATTAAAAGAGGCTAAACTTCTTCATGCCTCACATAAGTTTTTAGCAGTTCACTTTCCAACTTTTCACTTGAGGAATGAGTGTTCACCCTTCCTCTCCCGCCGTTGCCCAGCTCTTTTCCAGGAGAAAGCTGGGCTGCAAAGGAGCCTTGAAGGACCAGCATTGAGATCTACAGTGTAGATGCAGACCTAAAAGAAAGAAGATGGTAGCATGAGCTTTTGTATATTTGAGCCTACCTCTTCGTATGCATGAACTTTCACTTAGTTTCAAAGGTGCTTCATGGGTTGAGGTGCCTTGGGCACCCCCCCCCCCGGCCCAGCCAGCCTTCAGAGCCCCATGTGGCTGCTGCCTGGTGGGACTCCAAAGGCACCGCTACCCCCCACAACCCAGGCCTTCAGAGTGAGGGAGAGGGAAAATGAACCGGGGGGGGGAAGCCCCACTCTGACTTTATACTGCTTTCTTGTGGGGTAAGCCAGCATGGCATAGTGGTTTGAGCACTGAACTATGATGCTGGAGACCAAGGTTCAATTTAATCTCTTGTTAGCATGGTGTAGGGGCTTGAGTGTGGGACTATGACTCTGGAGATCAGGATTTGATTCCCAGCTTGGCCTTGAAACCCACTGGGTCACCTTGGGCAAGTGACATGCTCTCAGCCTCAGGGGAAGGCATTGGCAAACTTCCTCTGAACAAATCTGGCCAAGAAAATTTCATGATAGGTTTGCCTGAGGGTCACCATAAGTCAGAAACATGAAAGAACACAACAACAACAGCAACAACAACAACAGAAGCAGCAGCAGCAACAGCAAGAATGCTTCAAGTTTGAGCCAGTGTGGTGTAGTGGTTTGAGCACTAGACGATGACCCTGGAGACCAGGGTTTGAATCCCTGCTTGGCCACAGAAACCCACCGAGTGATCTTAAGCAAGTCACATTCTCTCAGCTTCAGAGGGAGGCACTGGCAAACAACATGAAGGCACACAACAACAACAACAACAACAACAACAACAACGCCAAAGTGAGGTAAAAGTTTAAACACTGGAGACCAAGGTTTGAATCCCTTCCCCGCCCACTGGGTGATCTGGGTGATCTGAACACTCCTTCAGCCTCAGAGGAAGGAAAAAGCAACCCTTCATTGAATAACTCTTGCCCAGAAAACTCCATGATAGGGTCACCATAAGTTGGAAAAGACTTGAAGGCGCACTCCAAAACCCCTTTAACCTCAATGGGCTGCAACACCATGCCCCACAGCAGTGGCAGAAACCCACAGGACCCCAAAGGCTGGGCGGGGAAGGGGAGCCCTCAGAGTCCCGTGGAGCATAAGCCCCACAGGACTCTGAAGTGGGGAGGAGCCTTCAGAAGCCCCACAGGACTCTGAAGGCAGTTGAGGCAGTGGCTGAGAAGGAGGAGGAAGAGGACAGGGCAAGCGGAGGGAGGGAGCAAGGGAGTGAGGGAAGAAAATGGCTACTGGTGTCTGCTTAGCAAGGGTGCTGGGGCTTAAAGGAGGTCTACACAACAGCCACCAATGTCTTCCAAACCCTTGCAGGCTGCCAGAAATCTTTTGGCGGGCCACATGCAGCCCATGGGCCATATGTTGTGCAGGCCTGATCTAGACATTATACTCCTATTAGTATAGCCTAGAATTATATTGACATTTTAGCTGCTACATCCCACTTTAACTCATGCTCAGTTTCTGGACAACCAAGAGACCTAGATCACTTTCACATGCACTGCTGTCAAGCCAGGTGTCCCCTATCCTATATCTATGCATTTCATTTTTACTGCCCAAGTGTAATATCCTACATTTCTCCCTGGTGACATTCATTTTGTTAGTTTTGGCTCAGCTCTCTAATCTGTTAATTCTGATCCTGTCCTTGGGGGTATTAATGTATTGTTATCTGAAAATTTGGTAAGCATGTTGTCTGTTCTATCATTTATAAAAATGTTGAATAGCACAGGGCCCAGGACAGAACCTTGTGGCACCTCACTAGTAATTTCTTTCCAGAATGAAGAGGACACATTGGTGAACCGCCTTTGGGTTTGGTCTGTCAACCAATTACAAATCCACCTAACAGATGCATTGGGTAGCCCACATTTGTCTAGCTTTTTTGCAAGATCATCATGGTATACCTTGTCAAAGACTCACTGAAATCCAAATATACTACATCCAGAACATTGGTAACTACCCAAAAAAGAGATAAGATTAGTCTGGCATGACCTGTTTCTGAGAATCTCATGTTGACTTTTAGTAATCACAGCATTCCTAAGTGCTTACAGACCATCTGTTTAATGACCTGCTCTGGAATCTTTCTTGGTATTGATGTCAGGCTGACTGGCCAACAATTATTTGGGACTGTCTCCCCTCCCTCCTTTTTCAAGATGTGGACAACATTTGCCTTCTTCTAGTCTGCTGGGACTGTTCTCAAGGAATGCTCAAAGATGATTGCCAGTGGTTTTGAGATTACTTCTGCCAGTTCTTTTAATACCCTTGGATGGAGTTCATCTGGCCATGGAGACTAAAATTTGTTTAGAGTAGCCAAGTGTTCCTGCACAACCTCTTTACCTATTCTGTACTGCCTTTGCCCTACTGCATCATCTGCTCTATTACTCCCAGGTTGAGCGCTTGGGTAAAAACCAAGACAAAGAAGGTGTTGAGTGGTACTGCCCTTTCTCTGCCCTCTGTTAGCATTTTTCCTTCTTCTGCATGCAGTGGCCATACCATTATTTTGCTACAGACATATCCCCCCAAAGGCCCCCTTTATTGTTTTTAACCCTTTAGCAAGCCTGGGCTTGTTCTATGCTTTAGCTTTTCTGACATTCTGTCTACATATGCTGGCTATTTGTTTGGTGATTTCCCCCTTTCCCAATTTCTTCTACATGCTCCTTTTAAATCTTAGCTCATTGAAAGTTCTGTAGTCACTCATCCTAGCTTCTTAATACAACTCTCCTTTTTCCACCTCATTGGAAATGTTTGAAATTGTGCTTCCCACTCTGAGTTCATGATCCCTTGTGATTTCCTGAAGGCTATGCCTTGGAGTGTCATTGGTTCCCACCAAAAGGAAGAGGTAAGGGTCAATGGGGTTGACAAGTCTTGCAGTTACAGATTCGTAACCTTGCTCTGTATTCAGAAAACATCCAGGGGTAGCCATGCTGGCCATAGAGCAAATCCAATAACATAAAAAATCCAATAAACAGTGATACCTTTAAAAGATATCACTGTTTGGTGGATTTTTTATGTTATTGGATTTGCTCTGTGGCCAACACGGCTACCCCTGGATGTTTTCCAGATTTCAAGATACCGTGTTATAGCCGCAACAAGAGAATCCTAAAGGGAGAGCCAGTGGACTGGGACTTTCTTATTTGAGGTTTCTGCCTCCAACAAAGGTAAAACATTTTTTCTAAAATTGGGACTGCTTTGGCATGCGTTACCTCAACACCACCCAAAGTTTTCTTCATGCAAAAGCATGAAGACTTCTTGAGAAATTCACTGTCCTTTGCCTAACAAAGGGGCCTGTGGCCTCATAATGGATGGAAACATATTGGATTGCAAAGGAGGGGGCTTTACAGACAGCCCAAAAAGGGTAGTCTGGCACCACCTCTTTTTCATCTGCACCCTCACCACAGCAACCAGACGGAGCAGCGAAAGTGTGGACGAAAAAGAAGCCCAAAAAAGCGGCTCCTTTTTGTGTCACAGTTGCGATGCAAAAAGACGCAAAAAGTGTCACAGGTCACATCTATGATGTCGCAGTGGCACAGTACTTTATAGATGCTGCACAGCTGCGATGTAATCACTGCATATGCCATGTATACGGCACTGCGCAGTAAAGATACCCTTGTCACATGCTAGGATTGTGGGTTGTGCATATGCTCCATCTCCAGGCAACCCTAACACGTGACAAGGGTGCCCTAAAGTGCCCGTAAGTTCTGGGCCAAGGTATCTTATTCTGTTGCAAATGGAATAACATCCATTTCCTGGACTTTAAGAATCTCACAGTAGCCACATAGCTAGGAGGAGAAGGTGCAAGCCTGCAAAAGATACCCCTCCATACCACCTCAATTAAGAATAAAAACAGCAAAATGCAGGCCTATGACTAACATGTTCAATTTTTTTTCTCCTTTATGCTTTGTAACACCTTGCCTGATGAAGAAGCCAGTGGAGCTTGGAAAGCTTGCAACATGTATTGTGTATATTTTGGTTGGTCTAATAAAGGTATCACTGCTAGGTGGCTTTTTGGTGTTATTGGATTTGCTCTGTATTCAGTAAGAGTCTGCAATCTTAATGTAGAACTGTAAATACCACCCCAGGCCACCTCAAGAGCCAGCAGCCAGATCAGGGGAAGGAGATCCATTCAGCTTCCAACCAGGACCCAAGGGGCAGAGCTTTGTTTGCAAGTCATTGTCACTGCAACCCTTGGCATTACTCACGACTGGCTATGCTGGCTAGATCTTCTGGAAGTTGCAGTCAAATAACATCCAGAGAACTACATGATTCCTACCCTACCACAGTGTTAAAATCTGAGTCTGTTGCATAGCTGTCAAGTTGTGATTAATTTACTGCGGAAGAGCAGCTGGTACAAACTGAGATACTAAAGGCTTTCTTTCACATTGCCTCCCACCCAAAGTGATTTTCCTGGCTGAGCTCTGAAATGGAAAGTGAGGAAATGGAGGCGGCAAAAGTAATAAGCGAAGGGAATTTCAATGCTCCTCACCTACCTGTCTACTTCTCTTCCAGTTTAAATTACCACCACCCATTTAAATCTGTGTGTGTTCTAATTTCTCAGGTGTGGTGACACAGCCTTGATAGAACCATTAGAATAAGTAATGTTTCTCAGCAATGACAAAATCAATAATCCATAATTGAATTATACTTTGTAGTTATGATGGCTAAAAGCTGAAAACAAGATAGAAATTCCTACAATTGGATTTGCATAATGGTGACTGTTTTAAAGGGTAGAGAATTTTTTAAATTTTTTTTAAAAGGTTGAGCAACCAACAGCTTTTCCCATAACACATTCCTTTTCCCACAGGTAGAAGATCTTGTGGTTTACCTCATAAACATGGAAATATCCTAAAGATAATTGCAGAGTCTTTTGTACTGAGACACAAACCAGTTTATGGGAAGGGAGCAGGAATGGACATACAGGTGCAGCACTTGAAGGGATTTTGAGGAATCAAGATGGAGAGAGGATCTACACTGTAGAAATGATGCAATTTGCCACCACTTTAAGTGCTGCAGCTCCATCCTATGGAATCCTCTGATTTGTAGTTTTACAAGGTCTTCAGTCTTCACTACCAATGAGTTCTGGTGCCTCAACAAACTACAAATCCCAGGATTCTGTATGATGGAGCCATGGCAGATAAAATGGTGTCTATTCAACTTCTTTATCAATGACTTGGAAGAAGGAATAGAGGGCATGCTTATCAATTTTGCAGATGACACCAAATTAGGAGGAGTAGCTAATATCCCAGAGAAGAGGATCAAAATTCAAAATGACTTTAATAGATTAGAAAGATGTACCAAAAGTTACAAAATGAATTTCAACAGAGAGAAATGTAAGATACTACATATAGGCAGGAAAAAAAATGAAACACACAAATACAGGATGGGGGACACCTGGCTTGACAACAATACATCTGAAAGGAATCTAGGAGTCCTAGTAGACCACAAGTTGAACAATTTTAAACTGCATCAATAGAAGTATAGGATCTAGCTCAAGGGAAGTAATAGTGCCACTCCATTCTGCTTTGGTTAGGCCTCACCTGGAGAACTGTATCTAGTTCTGGTCACCACAATTCAAAAAGGATGTTGACAAGCTGGAGTGTGTCTAGAGGAGGGCAACCAAAATGGTGAAAGGTCTGGAAACCATGCCTTTTGAGGAAAGGCTTAGGGAGCTGGGTATGTTTGGCCTGGGGAAGAGAAGATTAAGAGGTGACATGATAACCAACATTAAGAAGAACTTCCTTACAGTAAGAACTGCCTGACAGTGGAATACACTTCCTCAGAGAGTGAGTCCCCCCCCCCTTTTTTTGGAGTTTTTAACAGAGGCTGGATGGCCAACTTTTGGGAGTGGTTTGATGGTGTTTGTCCTCCATGGCAGGAGTTAGACTGGATGGTCCTTGGGGTCTCTTCCAACTCCATGATTCTTTGATTCTATAAACTGCATTATTTCTATAGTGTAGATGCACCCTGTGTGTGTGCGTGTGTGTGTATGTTTTCCCTCAAGATATTTGCAAAGGCTGTGAGAGCTTTGAGGGCTGTAACTATCTTTTCACCCATGGAAGCTGGAATTGTAATATCATCTCTGTATGCCCCAAGAACTAGCCTTGACATGACTGAAAACAGAATTGGCAAGAACCCTCGAGGCAGATGGGTGTGAACCTTTAACCTGTGCTCCTTATTTGCCTCCATCCTTTTTTATGGGCCTGTGGGAGTCATATGATGAGTCCATGATGTGGAAAATGTGAAGCGTTTCTAGTACTGTCTGCAAACAAAATCTGGAAAGTGTGTGTCCTGTGCTAGGAATGATCTCATTGCTCCTGAGTAGCCTTTTGTCAGGTCATTCCTTAATGTGATGACGTCTGGCAGTGTTCCTTCTGTGATGTAGTCTCTTTAGCCAGCTGTCGACACCCCTCCCCCCCCCCAAGAAATACCTCCAAAAATAACATGGATCTAAATCTAATTACTAGTCCCAACTAAAGTACATTTTTTGAGTCACTGGGATTTACAAGAATGTTGGTTACTGTTTGGAAACGGAATTCAGTGGGTCTACTCAAGCTGGCACTAGCCATCGGATTTATGCTATTGACAGCAAGGGTAAAAAAAAATGGAGTTATGGCTTGCTTACATTCCTGTTCAATTCGAGAAGGAACATTTGATTCTTCTTGATTAAACACTGGTGGCTTGTGGAACTCTGAAATGACAACCTTTGCTCTGGAGTGTTTGAGAGCCAAAACAGAGAAAGGAAGAGAGTATTTTGCCAGCTGGCAGGCAAAATAATTTCTCTTGAAGCAAGCTTTTTAATATGTAACTGGACTCAGGCAGGCTTGTTGTTGTGGTGTGACTTCAAGTCATTTCAGACTTATGGAAACCATAAGGTGAACCTATCATAGAGTTTTCTTGGCATGACTCTTTGGAGCAGGTTTGCCATTGCCATTCACTGAAGCTGAGAAAGTTTGACTTGCCCAAGGTCAAAAAGGGACTCAAACCCCAGTCTCCAGAGTCATAACCCAATGCTCTAGCACTATGCTTCATACTGGAGTGTTGGTTTTTGTTTGTTTTTAATGGTTTTATATTTTTAACTTGTTATATTAATGTGGTGTTTTTAATTGTAGTTTTAAAATTGTACTTTAAAAAAAGCAACTTTTGTGAGATGCCTTGGATCCAATTTAGGAGAAAGGCAGCATATAACCGACAGCATATAACCGACACCGTGGACCACTGTCTCTTGCTTGACTTTCTTTTCGACCTGGGGTTCTCCAACTCTGTTCTCAACTGGTTTAAATCCTACTTGTCAGACAGATCCTTTGCTGTGGTCACGGGTGGTCAGACTTCCTCCTCTGTTCCATTATCTGTTGGAGTTCCTCAGGGTCTGTACTGGGCCCCCTTTTGTTCTCTCTATATACATTGTCCCTTGGTAAACTCATCAGTTCTTTTGGTTTCTCCTATCATCTGTACGCTGATGACACTCAGCTGTATCTTTCCACCCCTGACCTTTCACCAGGGCTTGAACAGCAAGTTTCATCTTGTCTGGCTGCCATCTCTCAGTGGATGCAGCCTCGGCACTTGAAACTCAACATGTCTAAGACAGAGCTTCTCATCTTCCCACCTAAGCCCACCCTTCAATACTCCTTTTCTGTTTCTGTTGACAGCACTTCTATTCATCCAGTTCAGCAAGCCCGCAGTCTTGGTTTCATCTTTGATTCCTCTCTGTCATTTATTCCCCAGATTCAGGCCACCGCCAAGACCTCTTTACAACATTGCTAAAATCCGTCCATTCCTCTCAGCCTCCACTGCCAAGACTCTGGTCCATGCCCTGGTGATCTCGCGACTAGATTATTGTAACCTTCTTCTGACAGGGCTTCCTCTCTCTCACCTCCATCCTTTAATCTCTATCCGGAACTTAGCTGCCCGTATCATCACATCCACTCGCCGCTTTGACCATGTTTCTCCCCTCTTATCCTCCCTTCACTGGCTCCCTTTCCCCTTCCTCATCCAGTACAAGCTTTTGCTGTTGACTTTCAAAGCCCTCCACGGACTGGCCCCTCCTTACTTGTCTGACCTTCGTTCTCCTCACACTCCTTCTCGTACCCTCCGTTCTGGTAGTCAAGGTCTCCTGTCCCAGCTGAGGATTTCCACTGTTCCATCCCAGATTCGTCCCTTCTCACTTGCTGCCCCTCACTCCTGGAACCTTCTTCCCCCACATGCACGCCTCATCACTTCCCTAACCAGGTTCAAAACTGAGCTAAAGACTATATTATTTAGGGAAGCGTTCCCAGGACTGTGCCATCTGCCCCAGGATGCCTCCTTTTAACTATGTATTAAGAACCCAAGCTCTCCCTCCAGTCCATCTGCCTGGTCCAGGCCCCAGAGGGAGAGAAGAACCAGTGGACCTCATCCCCTTCCCACCACCTTTCCCTTCTCCTTTTGTGTTGTCTCTTCTAGGTTGTAAGCCTAAGGGCAGGGATCTATCTAACTATAAGATTGTATGTACAGCACTGTGCAAATTTACAGTGTTATATAAATGAATGAATGAATGAATGAATAAATAAATAAATAAATAATATAAATAAAATCACATAAATAAAAATGAGTAAGTGTTGTGTAGCCCTGGTGGCGCAGTGGTTAAATGCCTGTACTGCAGCCACTCACTCAAAACCATAAGGTTGCAAGTTCAAGACCAGCAAAAGGGCTCAAGCTCGACTCAGGCTTGCATCATTCTGAGGTCACTAAAATGAGTACCCAGATTGTTGGGGGCAAGTAGCTTACACCTTGTAAACCACTTAGACAGTCCTTGAGCGGTATGAAGCAGTATATAAATGAAACTGTTTCTTTGTTGTTTGTGTGGCATTTTGGGTGTCAGGCTAGGACTCTGGACAGCAGGGTCCAAATCACTACTCACCCATGGAAAACCACTGGTTGAGTGTGACCAAGTCACACTCTCTCAGCCTCAGTGGAAGGATATGGCAAACCTCTTCCAAAGAAATCTTTCTAAGAAAACCCCATTTGATTTACGGTTGCCATAAATTGGAACTGGCTTGAAGACAAGCAACAGTAACAAGCAGAGAAACTGGATCACATGAGCTGACTCTTGTCAGAGCTGCTCCTAAGCAGGAGATTTTTAGACATCTTAACTTGTTCTGGCATCTGCTTTGAGCTGTATTTATGCATCTTTTCTGGAGGGCAGTCCAGGAATTCCTGGTGAGGGGCTTTTGAAATCAAACTGTGTGAATCTTTCTTTCTTTCTTTCTTTCTTTCTTTCTTTCTTTCTTTCTGAACAGAAGCCCCAACACCATGATCTGGTTTGATATGCACTATTAATTGCTCATCAAAAAGGTCACAGCACAAAGAAGCAGAGCACCAAGCAAATAGCGGAGAGAGCGACCTTTCCAGACCCTTCTCCACCAGCCTTTCTCTAATGCTGCATTTGATCCAGGCCTTACAGGGAGCTCTGGGCTAAATGAGAAGGGCAGCAAGGTCCTGGGCCATCTGCTCTTTCCCACATGAGGGCACGGGAGGCTGGGATTATGCTGATCTGCATAATCCATTATTATTGCTCTGTGAGTCTGATGGTACTGTGCAGATGAACCTCCCTGGAATCTGAGCTTTCCATATTATCACATGGGTGGCTGAGAGACAGGATATCTCTCTGCACCAGCAGGCAGGCTTCGGAGAATTCTTTTTATGGGCCATGGTTCCCCAAATCCCTCACCCAGCATGGCCAGTAACTCTGCTGCCTGGGAGACTCTGAGAGTTGCAGTCCACCAAAAGGATTTTCTCAAGCTCTGAGGAGGGTGAGCAAAATCCTAGACTGCATCTAAACTGTAGAATTAATGCAGTTTGACACTGCTTTAACTGCTATGGTTCAATGCTATGGAATTTTGGGATTTGTCGTTTGGAGAAAGATTTAGCCTTCTCTTTCAGAGCATTTTGGTGCCACAACAAATTACAAATCCCACAATTCCATTGCATTGAACCATCACAGTTAAAGCGATGTCAAACTCCATTAATTCTGCAGTGTGGCATCAGCCCTTGTTTGTGCTAGAATAACATCTCACACCATTTAGTCAGCAATGCCTCCATTTTAAGTTTCAGCAAGTCGGCCTGGTGTGTGTGCACATTGAAATATTTATTTCACAAGGCAGATCTCGCTCTCTCTCTCTCTCTCTTGTTTTTTTCTTTCTTTCACTTTCTTTCTTTTTTTGCACCTCCTCTTGTCTTAGCTTCCAAATCATTGTGCAGCACAGAATTGCAACCTTGCCAAGGAATATACAGTGCATTTGGCATACTTTTGTGATGATGTATCTAGGCTGAGGAAGCACTTGGATTCTTCCAAAGGAGAGCAGCTGAAAGAGAACTAGGCAGCCAGAGAGTGAGCGGCTGCTTGTTGATCTTTCAGTGATAATACTGCAACTAAAATTAGCCATGCTAAAGTCCAGTTGTCTAGCCAGCCTCTCCCTTTAAACTGTTGTTTGACTTGTGCTGCCTGCAGATAAAAGAGAAATAAAATAAACTGACACAACCTAAGCACACTTTACTTTGGAGTGTACCTGAACAGGTGGGCAGATTAGGATTGTGACCATATTGTTTTATTCACATTGTTTGTTGAAAATAATGACTGTGTTCTGCATCATTTCTCTGGAAGCCAAAATTTCTGTAAAGTATATACTGAAATGCTGAGCACATTGGACTTTGTAGCCGTGCTACAAGATGGATGATCTTTCAAAATGGGTTCATACTTCATATTAGCAGTTGACAGAAAGCTACTGCATGGCTGACTGTGGGGAAAACATCTTAGAGAAGATTTTGTGTGCCACAGGGCCCCCAGCCTAAAGGTGTCAAAGTGGCATTCTTGGTGAGACAGGCAGGTATAAGATCTTCAAAATCTGACTTCTAATAGCGTCTACTGAGTATATACTCACACCACTCCTCTTCTGCACATGTGTCAAGCCATGTTTGCATTAACATTTTAGAACACAACCCATAGCCTTGAAGATGAAAGCTAGGAGAAGTACTGTAACTGTTTTGGATGACAAATCCCAGAACCCCCCCTGCCAGCATAGCTAAGCTTTGCTTTTAAGATCCCATGTCAGGACCCAGGAGAAGCTCTGCAACCCTTTCTTTTAACACATACCAAAGAAGAGCTTGGTGCATTCTGTTCAGAATATTTTAAAAACACTATTGCTGATGACCCTAAATTGGGAGTGGGGCAGAAGATCCTCTTTCCACAAGAGAAGAAGAATTGATGCCTTGTCCTGAAGAGCAGCTGTGCCTATTGGCCAGTGTTGAAGAGGGTCAAGATTTCTAATGACTTCCTAACTACCAAGAACATACTGTCTCTCTGTCTCTGAGAGAGTTAAACCTCTGCCATCCCACTTTTCCCCCTGCTTTTAAAATGTCCCAGTTTCTTCCTTCTCCTACCACTTTCCCCCTTTATCCATGGTTTACTTCAATCGTTTGCACTCAATTAACTCAGCAGGAAAGAAGGGGCAAGAGGGAGTGAAGTTTTGCTCTTCCTAAACTCACTACATATATTCCAGAATTTTTTTTTGCTTAAAAGAGTATTTTCAGGTGTTCTTCTTTATGTTTTACCTCTTGATGTCTGGCCACACCTTTCAACAAAATTGATGTGATTCAGGCACACCGTTGGTACCCAAAAAATGCCATGGTCCTGGGAGGGCACCCACAGTTCATATTTCATAGGGAAATTTTACTAGTTCACTTACTAGTACAAGAGTGCTTGGGCAACTCAAAGCAGGGATCACACCTGTGTATAGCAATTACAAGGAAATCACTACTCACACAAAAGCATGCTTACACACACTCTTTCAAGAAATAAAAATATAAAGCGTGGTAGCAGATAGTGACTTTGATTGCAGGAGGTAATACTGTACCTGTTCTGGAAGCAAAGGTTCCAACTGGGGAATTCTGTGAAGTGAAATGGCTCTGCAGCTACCAGCAATGCTGAGAAGTCAAGAGAGATACTGACAAAGTGTCTGTCTGAATCTCAAGAGAGACCAAATTGGGAGTGCCTTGGCAGGCATATTTATAGGGCGAAATCTATCCTGGGGCAAATTTTGGGATTAAAATGAAGTTCCCAGGAGAGAAGAATGAGAAGAGAGCTTGCAAATAACTGGATGATCAGTGCCTCTTCCAGAGGGAAGTATACACCAACTTTTGTTCTTTGCAAACACCAGGTCTATCGCCCACCATCACTTCTATCAATTACGGGATTATGCAGATTCCAACCTTGATTGATCCATACTGGCCATGTGCTCTTGAGCTTCCCCCATGCTGAGCCAGTAGGATCTCCTTATATGGTCAAGGATGTCCTTATATGTCTAGTTTCCTGCACTAGGGGTGCTTTTGGCTATATGCCTCAAACATTCCTTTTGAGATCAACGATATAGAAAAAGAGCAGGGGTGTAGGGGGTTAGAACTTGGAGTAACACTATTTTCATCTTTATGAAAGAATACTTAAATATAAATTATGGCCTCTAAATGCAATCTCACTGTATTTAAACCATATATGAATCTCTAGAGCCAGTGTTATGTAGTGGTTTGAGCACTGGAGTATGACTCTGGAGATCAGGGTTAGATTCCCTGCTTGGTCATGGAAAACCACCTTGGGCAAATCACATATTCTCAACCCCAGAAAATAAGTTTGCTTGAGGGTCACCATATGTCAGGAATGACTTGAAGGGACACGACAACAAATGAATCTTTCAGGATATATTAGGTAATGTTTTCTTCCACATTTATTATTTCATAAAAGGGGAATCCCTCAGACTAGACCATATAAGGTGATTATTTTGATAACACAGATAAAGTACTTCTCATTATTCAACCACCTGTCTTAAGATGGGGTTGGTTTTGCAGAGGCTCCCAAAATTCCCAACCCAATGTCAAGATTAGAAAGTGCATTGTGTTTTAATTACTTTAATGAGTGAAATAAGAAGGCTTTGAGCAATTATGGCTTAATAGGCTTGTGCTAATTAGAATTTAATTTTAACATCTAACAAGCAAATCCCATTCCCCATCCTTCATTTTAAACCTGTCTGTTTTATTCTGTTCCCTGGATACTGAGGTAGTGATTTGAACACCAAGACTGACAAAGGAGCTTGTAATTTAACACAGCCTTTCCTGGAGGCTCACAGCCACACTGGACAGGGCTGAGAGACTGCAAAGCACCAATCCTCCCCTCGCCGAATGAAGTTTGTACTGCCATATAAAACCTCTTATAAAAGTGGCTTGGAAACAGCAGCACCTGTGCTCTAAAACTCCATGACGCACTAAGTTTAAACTGTCCGGGAGGGGGCGGGTTCAGGGAGACTGCTGCCAGGCAGGCTATTTTTCTTTGTCAAGCAAAAGGCCAGGGGAATGAAATTTGCTTCTTCCTTCACTCCGTCTCTGGTGTTCCGATAAAACAGTTTTTCTGTATCTGTCCTCTCTGATAGGAAGACCTGAACTCTTGCTCTTGTTCGCACGGCTTCTCCGAAAAACCCAATTACTCTGAATGTGAATCAGCATGCTAAACTCAAGTGGGGGCAGGGTTGCTTTGCTTTGCTTTTTTGGCCTTGCCTTGCCATTTGCCCTGCTTTGCCTTGTGCTACATTGTCTTGTGTTGCCTTGCTTTGCTTTGGCATTTTTCCTGTGGAGTTTATCAGACGGAAGGAATTTCTATTTCGAATGGAGCCAATTCAAATTCATGTAAATTCACTAATTTAGCGAATTTACATGAATTCTCATTGCATTCAGAATGTGTTCAGAATGACTTCCCATTGCCCCAAATTGCATGAGATACCCCAATATGCAATAACGTAAAACCCATAATTGCATTCGGAATGACTTCCCTTTTGCCCGAAATTGTGTGAGACACTCTAATACGCAATAATGTGAAACCCCATGATTGTGTTCGGATTGCCATTGGATTATACTTCCAGTTTGCCTCGTCTGATAAACTCCTGTGTTACATTGCCTTGGGTTGCCTTACTTCACTTTGCCATTTGCCCTGCTCTGCCTTGCTTTGCTTTGTGTTACGTTGCCTTGTTGTGCTTTGCCATTTGCCCTGCCTTGCCTTGTGTAGTCTTGCTTTGCCTCAGCGGTGTCATTAGGGGGATGCAGGGATGCAGTCTGCACTGGGTGACAGTCCAGAAGAGAGGTGACACCCGGACGGCCCTCATCTCACCTCGGTGCTATCCATTCTTCTTCTCATGAGGAGAACAATGTGGCAGCACTGAGGGAAGTCGAGCAGAGTGAGTCGAGTAGAAGCCCCACCCCAATATCAGAAGTACCACCCCCTTTTCCAGATGACACCGGGGCTAGGGACATTATTGCTTTGCTTTGTTTGAAACTCTTGCCTTAAATTTGTTGGGGGTGGAAGAAGAAATCCCCGTTCAACACTTCTGTTTCATTTGATGGGGGACATTTGGCTTGACCATAGATCATGTGAACATCTCTGGGAGTCATGGGTCCAAAAATAACCCAGTTTGAGACCACTTTAACTGCTCTGGCTCAGTGCTAGGGAATCCTGGGAACTGTAGTTTATTGAAGCACCAGAGCTCTCAGACAGAGACGGCTAGATCTCTCACAAAACTGCAGTTCCCAGAATTCCCTAGTATTGAGCCAGGGCAGTTAAAGTGGCCTCAAACACAATTATTTCTGTGGTGTGTTTTGGACCTTAGTAGACAACAAGCTGAACATGAGTCAACAGTGTGATGAAGCTAAAAAGCCAATGCGATTCTAGACCGCATCAGTAAGAGTGTAGTTCTCGATCAATAAAAGTAATAACATCACCCTATTCTTGTTCGGTCAGGCTTCACCTGGAATACAATGTCAAGTTCTGATCACCACAATTCAGTTAAGTTGTTGACAAACTGCAGCATGTTCACAGGTGATCAAAATGCTGAAAGGTCTGGAAACCATGTCCTATGAGGAGTGGTGTAGGGAGCTGAGTGTGCTTAGCCTGGGGAAGGGAAGGTTAAGAAGTGATATGATAGCCCTGTTTAAATATTTGAAGAGGTGTCATATTGAGGACAGAGCAAGCTTGTATTCCACTGCTCCAGAGAATAGGGCATGAAGCAACGGATTGAAGCTACAGAGAGAAACATTAGGAAGACCTTCCTGATGGTAAGAGCTATTCAAGAGTGGAATATGCTGCCTCAGAGTATGGTGGAGACTTGTTCTTTGGAGGGTTTTTAAACAAAGGCTGGATGCCCATCTGTCGGGAGTGCTTTGGTTGTGTGTTCCTGCATGGCAGAGGGTTGGAGTGGATGGCCCTTGAGGTCTCTTCCATCTCCATAATTCTATGATGTCAATATTATAAAAATTACATTGGTTTAACTCTCAGTCTAAACAGATTATTTGGATTTCCATGTGCTCAGTGGAGTTTGCCTAACTGTAATATCCAAATTTTATTTTTCACACCAGCCTGAGTCAAAGCATCAAGGTATCCTGAAAGAAAACCGCCTCATTAACACAATGCAGGACATTCAAATGCCAGAATTCCAGCTACCAAACCTGATCATGAATAAATCATTAGTTCAGACCAAGCTGCATGCAAGTCTGTAGTGTGCTGCTTCAATCAGAAATTCTGAATTAGACATTCTGTTCTTTCAAATAATCTATACATCTTCCCATTTTTATTTAATTCACATCACAAAATGATCGACTAGCATTGTCGGCTGGCATACTCCTACCTCTGCCCATGCCATTCCTGTGGAGAAGAGAAGCATGTAATATTATGCACCAAAAATATACCACTTAATGTTTTGTCATTGGTAATAATGGTAACATTTAGAATTAAAATAGGTAGGTTGAAAGCAAGAACAGATACATCAGTTTCTAATAACCCCCTGTGAGAAGGATGAAGAAAAACTTAAATTTCTGCATCATAAACTTAAAACACATTAACATTTTATTATAGGAAAGCTAGGAATATCAGTTTATTTCCCATTTGATGCATGCCACTAGCTTCTAAACACAGCAACCCTCTTTTCCCAGTTGCTGTGCTTCTTTTTGAATCCTTGGAGATTTTTTCCCCTTCTGCTTGTATGATTAAATTCCACTGACTTTTTGTATAAACTGGCAAAGCGTCAAATACCAAAAGCTACATAGGGAAAAAGACAGTCACTCTTCCGTTGCTGCCAAACAACAACATTGCTAACAATTCCATTCTGACTCAGCATAACAATAAAATCCACACACATGTATGTATATAGTATATACATCATGGAACATGCAAACTAGGCGATGAATTTGTTTTTATTTCTTCAATCACTTTCAGCTTCTTAAGTGGCAAATGTCCAAATAGACACTGTGGGTGAGGTAAGAAATGATCTCATCTTCCAAATGCAATTTGGAAGGAGATCACTACTTTCTTGTAATAAGGCATTTTACACCAGTTATGAGGATAATATTTAAATTCAGAGTCGGGAGCAGCTGGCCAGCAAGAGGGGTAGAAAAAAAACTTTGTGAGAAACGGCAAGCAGTGAATATTTCACAGACTAAGAATGTCTTTGCTAACCACAGGGTATCTTAATTTGGACCACAGTCCTAGTACACACATGTAGCTAGGAACAAGAACCACAGGGGAAAAAATGTGGACCAATCGGGTGCAGTCACAGGTAAGTCCTGTTGGCTGCATGGAGGTGCACTATGCCAGGGTAACAGAGCTGGTGTATTATTATTATTATTATTATTATTATTATTATTATTATTATTGACCTTTATTTATATAGCACTGTAAATTTACACAGCACTGTACATACAATCATTTAATTAGATGGTTCCCTGCTTTCTGCCTTCATGCTTACAATCTAAAGAGACACAACACAGAAGGGAATGGTGGTGGGGAAGGGGATCAAATCCAGCAGTTCTTCACTCCCTCTGAGGCCTGGACCAAGGCGGATGGACTGGAGGGAGTGTAGGCAGTGGGGGCGGAAAAAAAACACAACAGGTTCTGTGGCCATGAACAAAGTCAGGCATTGGAAAAATGGGTTTGTTTGCCTTCCCTCACCATCACTGCACAACCCTGGAAAAAGTTCAACCAAGGCAGGCAGGCTCTGTCTTCTTGGTTCGTGTGTGTAAAATTCATGGATGTAATCTAGGGAAGTATTTTTACACAAGAGCCAGCATGATGTAGTGGTCTGAGTATTGGACTAAGACATCAGGAGACCAGGGTTTGAATCCCCATTCAGCCATGGAAACCCATTGGGTGATCTTGGCCAAGTTGCGCTCTCCCAGCCTAAGAGGAAGGCAAGGGCAAATTTCAGAATAAATCTTGCCCAGAAAACCTGAGGATTAGGTCACTGTGAGGAAGAGCAGACAACATGAACAACAAATTATTCCACAAATATGTATATGCAAATTATTAGTGCTACAGAGACAGATGATGTATGTATTTATTGGTCCCATGCCTCAAGCCCTAAGGCTCTTCTCTCATGCATGCATACACTCTTCCTACCCACTTGTCTCAATCCTCCTTGAGCTATGGACCTGAAGCATTATGAGCGTCTTTTCTCTTCCTTTTCCTTTTTTCTTCTCTCTTTTTCTTTTCAACTTCTAGCTTTGTCAATATTGATTTATACTAATGCCAAAAGAGAGACACTCCTTGAACAAGCAAAATGCGTATTTTTAAGGAGTCGAGCATTTTTGTAGTGCTAGGTCATGCAGTCTGCTCCACAGCAGAGCAGATAGCTAAAGCTATATATAGTCAGGGGAGAAGAATGTGCATGCTGTGCTTTTCTTTTGATGGGTCCATTCATTATTGTAAAGATCCTTTTGAATGTGCCATTTCCTTAAAGTTCATGGATTTTGGTCATTGACAAGGCATAATGCATACTGAAGTTTACACTTTGTCTGTGGTTCTTGCTTCCACCATGTTGCCCCGGGGTAGAAGTGCAGGAGGGCCATGCACATCTCTTTGGTTTCCTAACATCTCTTTGGTGGCACTATCTCAGATCACTTTGTTGGCTTCCCCATATAGGGGACTAGTTCAAAAATTTATAGAGGTGAAAACACAGTCACACAAGTCCTTCATCCTTGGTAGCAAAGCTTACAGCAATCACTAACACCACCCAAATTGATCTGCCTAAGGCAGTGTGTTTGGCATAGGGCTGGCCCTGGAAGGCAGCCTTGAGGAAAGGGTGAGGCCCACACAGCAATTCCCCATCTGTATATGGGAAGTGTGCTGTCTGAGATTGTTTCCCTCATACGCTCTGGAGGAAAAACACACACACAGGCAGCATAACTTCATCGGCACTGTCAGCTCTGATAGGAGTAGAGCTTGAAGCCATGATTTACACACACACACACACACACAATCACACTTCCCAGAATCTGTCCAACTAGTATGACCACTGGCTGGGGAATTCTGGGGACAACTGGTTGAAGGGATGCTGGAAATTCATCAATCATCAATCTCTGTAGGCTAGGGAGAAGAAAATATCTCCTCTAGCCTCCCCTTTTTAAGAACACCAGAGGTACCCCAGCTAAAGTGGACCCACACATTGGGCTGAGTCTATTTTTGATAGGGGAAAGAGTATGTGGTAGGAGACAGCCAAAAACAAACAAAAAAACAAAAACAAAACAAAAAAAAACCCAGGGATGGAAGAATATAGGAGAAAACCATTTTGAGCATCCTAGCAGAAGTGGGGTATGATATTCACACACACAAAATTGTGTGCTTTCTTTTCCTTTGCATGAATACCGTGAGTCCCATGAAGCCTAGTACTGCCATCCTGTCCATATTTATTCAGATGAAAGTTCTTCCAGGTACAGCAATGCTTTCATATAACAAAAGTAGGTGTAGGTGAACCATGGAATTATCATTCTTTGAGGTTCTTGCTCAAATAATTAATTGCATACGACTTCACATCTCGAGATCAAAGGAGGTGACCTCCAAATGAAGATGGCCTAAATTAGAGCTGATGAAACCTGAGGCTGTGACCCTCCAGATAGTGTTGGACTCCAGTCCTCACCAACTCTAACCACCATGCATAATGCTGCATGATAATGGGAGTAGCAATGGGAGGGCCCACAGGTTTCCACAGTTCTGTCTGGTTTTCTATGCTTGGTCCTGTGCTGAGAGAAGGGTAGGATATAAAAGGAAGGAGGGACAATGGGAAAGAAAATCTGGAAAACTGAAGAGGGCTGTGGATAGTGTTCTGCTAGCTAATCAATCAATCAATCAATCATCCTCCCTCCCTCCCATTATGAAACCAAAGGGTGGCCACACTGCAAGATTGGTATCTCATGTTATACAGGTGGCTAGAGTCATGGTGATACATCTGGACAGTAGGTGTCCAGTCTGGAACCACAGTCAGGCTCATTTTCTGCCTTGTCTCTCCTCTGGGTTATACTGCTCTCTGTTTGACTCAGTACCATATCAAGGTGAAACCATATCAAGAGTCTGTAGGTTATGTGTACTAGAACAACTGACCATTTGGACTTAACTTCTGGCACGCTTGCCAAAAAGGTCATCTGCCACTAGAACAGAAGTTCAGAGTGCAAGATTAACGCAGCTAACTGAAGATTTTTTCTTAGAATTGTGATGGAAAGGAAGGCAGGGATGTGCCAGGGATTTGTTGTTGTTTTTCAAACCACTTGGGTTTTGCTCCGTCTGATTACTAGTAAAGTTCACAGAATTACCTAGAAGAGTTGTGAATATCCTGGAAGAAATCCCTTTGTTCGTTCATTTGTTCCTTCCTTCCTGAACCACCGAGTGCTGTGCTGATACAATGTGATAATAGAACATGGTAAATCTAATAAGGTACTAAGTTTCTTACTTTAGAATATTTTGCTTTGGGGCATACTTCATTCCTTTAATTAATGAGGCAAAGTAAAATTATTCAGTTATAGGCCCTTGACATGGGTTCTAGCCTGTTTGCTTTCTAGCTCAAAGATGGAATTAAAACTAACAGCATTAAACTGAAACTTTAATAATGTGAAAATGGCCACCTTAGCAAAGATGCTCCTAATGACTGGGGGGAAATAGCTTTCCTTAACTTCTGAAAGCCTAACACATTTGTTTAAACAAGTATAATCTACAAGGATCTGGAGGAGCCATAGGAAGGATAATTTTTTTTTACCCTTTTAAAATACTGGCTTACTCTATGCACGTGTGTTAGTTTCATAGGTTTAAACAAAAAATAGGGCCATAATATGTCAAGGCTGAAATGGTGACCAAACTTTGATTTGATCTTTCTGAAATGTCTGTGTGCACAAAGCACAATGTTTTGTTCACCTTCTCTGAAACACTCAGGAGTACCTTGTGTCAAAAGAATTTGGGCAGTTGAACATAAATAGGACAACTGTCGTATATCACACCAGATATCGGATAGAAATGGAGCTATAGTTCACAGTATCTGCTTTGCAGGTAGTCAGTTCCCTAGGATCCAAAGCCAAAGCAGTTATAGTGGAATCATACCACTACACTTATGTGAAAAAGCCATAGATATGTTTAAGCCTATTGAAACCAATGGGCTCAAGTATGTCCAACTCTGTGGTGAGTTCAGGCCAATGATATTCATACATTTAATCAGTTAGGAAGTCAACTGTCTTGAGTGTTGCTTTCCAGCTGCTTCTTTCCCTGCTTCAAGGGGCAAAGACACAACCTAAGTGGATCATTTCTTTTTTCTTACTAATAATATACTTACTGGGGTGGTTCTAACAGTTGGAAAAGTAATTGCGGTTTGAAGGTCATGGGAAAAGTTCCCCATGGGTTTGGATTGGTCTGGTGCTCCCAGGATTTAACTCTGGTTGCAACATTAAGTACAAAGAGCATACTCAGCACATCAGCCCTGCAGAGGACTCTTTAAGGGGGTGTGGTGCCGGTGAGAGCGGCGCCTACAAAAACGCCGGCTCGCCGGTCCCCCCCCAACGAAAGGCAGCGCCTGACAGCGCCAGAACATCAGCCCTGCAGAGCACTCTTTAAGAGGGCGTCATCCTTACCTGACTGCACCAACCGCCGGAACTTCTGTACATTAACATTGTCCGCAGATACGCGGTTGCTCAGATGCACAGTTGCGCGGTTGTGCAGTTGCGCAGTCACCTGGCTGCGCATTAGTGCGGCCATAGTGTTGCGCAGATGCGCAGTTACATGACTGCGTAATTTTTCAATGTTATCATTGATCGGTTGGGGAGTTTTGCAATTGTCCAGGCATAGTGGATTTCCTGAGTTTTGGGGGAGACGAGGCACTGAGCAGCAAGAACATGAACTGCGCCAGTTTGATATTTTTTATCTTTAAGTTAACATCTATATAATTCCCCTCTTTATTACCTCTGTTGTTCTGTGGAGGGAAGTAGGGTTATGAATACGGGCGGGGGAGGAGGTTTGGTTGGGGAGGTAAAGGGTAATTTCTTCGATATGAGCGGACCTTTTATTCAAGTTGTGTGGGGCAAGGGGAGGTATGACGGTAGGAGTAAGGACATGTGTAATAAGAGAAGGCGAGATCAATGTTTAATATCTCCCCTTCCAGTCCTTCTCCTAACCAAAGGGACCTGAGGGTCACTCCAGCCGTACCACAAACCCTGTCTCTGCTCCTGTGCAACGCCAGGTCTATTAAAAACAAGACCCATATTCTTCATTATCTGATAGAGGATAACAACTGTGACCTGGCGTGCATAACCGAGACCTGGCTCAGGCCTGAAGGAGATGCTGTATGGGCTCAGGCCCTTCCTTCCGGGTACTCGGTGAAGGACCAGAACAGGTTAGGTGGGCGGGGGGTGTGTGTCGCCTTGGGGCATAAAAACACTTGTCTCTAACCAGGAACCATGTTCGTCAGACTTCCTATATCGAGTGTATTTATCTGACCCTGAAGGCTAGAGACAGTCTAGGGATTCTGTTGGTCTACTGGCCACCCCGTGCCCTAACTGACTCCCTTAATGAGCTGACACAGTTGGTCTCGGAGCTGGTATTGGAGTCTCCCAGGCTTTTAGTCCTGGGAGACTTCAACATCCCCCTCGCGGCCAATGAAGTTCCATCTGGTGCGGCTCGGGAATTCATGGATACCATGACTGCCATGGGCCTGTCTCAGCTTGTGAAGGGTCCAACGCATTTTGTGGGGAATACACTTGATTTGGTTTTCTGTACGGACATGGAAACTCCGTGGGCTGAAATTACTAATATTTCGGCCCTGTCATGGACGGATCATTTCTTGGTAGAGGCAAGCATTAAGGCATCATCCCAGATCCCCCCTGGGGGTGGCGGACCAATTAGAATGGTCCACCCTCAAAGGTTGATGGAACCTGATAGGTTCCAAGAAGCCCTAGAGGGATATATGGTTGGAAGTGACGGCGACACTGTTGATGCCCTAGTTAATATCTGGGATACGGATCTCTCCAGGGCTATACACAGTATCGCTCCCAAGCGCCCTCTCAGGCCTGCTTCCAAAAAGAAGCCCTGGTACACGGAAGATCTCCGGGCCAGGAAGCGGGTTATGCGACAGCTAGAGCATGCCTGGCGGAAACATCACCGTTTATCCGACAAGGCTCTCCTAGACCACCTCTTGGAGGACTACGGAGAGGCGATACGAGCAGCTAAGAATTCGTTCTATGCTGCTCATGTCGCATCCGCGGAGTCGCATCCAGCAGAGTTGTTCAGGGTAGTCAGAGAGCTAACTCAGCTCCCTCCTGCCCCGAACCAGATCCTTGAACCTACTAAGGCCTGCTGTGACCAATTTAACAACTTCTTCGCGGATAAAATCTCTCGGATAAACGAAGATCTGGATGCCAGTGTTAAAGCAGAATCCAGAGAAGAGGCGTCCAGAACTTCCGTGGACTCGGTTGTACTGGATCAGTTTGAGTCTGTCAGTACCGAGGATGTGGACAAGATTCTTAGAAGTGTTAGGAAAACAACTTGCTCCCTCGATCCCTGTCCCTCGTGGCTAGCGGTACGGGGGGGGGGGGGGGGCTGGCTGTAACGTCACTGTTACACCGGATTATTAATACATCTTTGAGGGAGGGGCGGTTTCCTGAAAATCTTAAATTGGTCACCGTAAAACCGATATTAAAAAAGCCCTCCCTCGACCCCCTGGTTCACAATAACTATCAGCCAGTTTCGCTATTGCCATTTTTGGGGAAGGTGATCGAGAGGGCGGTTGCGATCCAGCTTCAATCGATCTTGGATGAAACGGATTATCTAGATCCATTTCAAACCAGTTTTCAGGCAGGCTACGGGGTTGAGACTGCCCTGGTCGCCCTGGTCGATGATCTCCGTCTGGGCATCGACAGGGGTAGCGTGTCCCTGCTGGTGCTCTTGGACATCTCAGCGGCTTTCAATACCATCGACCATGGTATCCTTCTGGAACGCCTGGTAGAGGTGGGAATCGGAGGCACTGCCCTCCAGTGGTTCCGGTCCTACCTCTTTGGGAGGTTCCAGATGGTGCAGCTGGGGGACGTTTGCTCTGATAAGAGGGCCCTTAAATCTGGGGTCCCTCAAGGAGCTATTCTGTCCCCCATGCTTTTCAACATTTACATGAAACCGCTGGGAGAGATCATCCGGAGGCATGGGGCACGGGGTTATCAGTATGCTGATGATACCCAAATAGTCTTCTCTATGTCTTCGACTGATGCAGTGACCAGGGATGGCGTCGCTCCTCTCGTGACCTGTCTGGAATTGGTACTGGAGTGGATGAGGGAAAACAGACTCAGCCTGAATCCAGAGACAACGGAAGTACTCGTGATAGGTTCTCCCGGCCCAGGGATGGAGGTGGTTCCACCTGTTCTGAGTGGGCTCATGCTTCCCGTAAAGGACATCGTACGCAGCTTGGGGGTGCTCCTTGATTCGTCGCTCCATCTTACTTCTCAGGTGGATGTAACGGTCAGGAGCACCTGTTTTCAGCTTCGGCTGTTACGCCAGCTGCGCCCCTACTTGGACTGCTCTGGTAACCTCTCGATTGGACTTTTGCAATGTGCTCTACATGGGGCAGCCTTTGTATCACACTCGGAAGCTACAACTAGTGCAGAACATGGCAGCACAGCTGGTCACTGGAGCTTCCAGGGCCTGCCATATAACGCCGGTATTAAAAGATCTCCATTGGCTGCCTATTTGCTTCCGGGCTCAGTACAAAGTGCTGGTTATTACCTATAAAGCCCTAAATGGCTTGGGCCCAGAGTACCTGAAGGACCGTCTCTCCCCACATAATCCGCCCTGCACACTTAGATCTACCGGGCAGCAACTACTTAAAGTTCCAGAGGCCAGATTGTCAAATACTAGGAAGAGGGTGTTTTCCATCGCGGCCCCGAGCCTCTGGAACTCGTTGCCCACGGAGCTCCGCCTGGCTGCCTCCCTTACCCAGTTTAAGAAGGGGTTAAAAACATATTTATTCGAGCAGGCCTACCCCTGATTATCACACCCCCCCCCCCCCCGTTGCTACCCTTCCCTCTTCATGACTCGGATTGGAACACTGCTATTCCTTGGGTCGAAATTGTTAAATTACTATTCTGATCAAATGTTTTTAACTTGTGTATATGTTTTAATTTGTGTATATGTACACCGCCCTGATCATTGGAAGGGCGGTATATAAATAAAGATTTTATTATTATTATTATTATTATTATTATTATTATTCATTATCTAAGTTCACTCCTGCTTCCTCCAGTTCTCAGCTCCATAGAAGATCTGTCTTCAATGAAAAGTATTTGAGCTGATACCAGATACTAAGATTGCACACACATGTATGTGCACGGGTACATACAGTCACACTAGTGACCTCACAATAGCTCATTGATACATGCAAGTAACCACTCCATGCTTAAAGTCAAGGTACATTGGCCTATGGATGGTTTTTACTAGGGATTGGCCTAAAATGGTTTTTATTGTGCAGTCTTCCACAAGCACAGCTTTGGAATCATTGTTGAAACACCTAGTTATTTACCGTTAGTTCTTTCTCCGTTACAATGGTATAAACTTAAATCCATTATGAATGCAATAGGGGATAACTTTATTTCTTTTGCACTGCATTTTAGTTGCTTTTATAATTACAGAACAGAGCCTCACTAAATTGTAACTGAGAAATAAAACATGGTACAGGTAATATCCTCTGTAGGTGTTTCATGTTGCTGCTTTGTACTTAGTTGTGGGAGACATATCATAAACCAGTGGCTTGCAGCATTTAGATGCTATTTTAAAGCTAAGTTAACAGTAAAGGATTTGTGTGTGTGTGTCATTGTGTGTAGTGGAAATGACCTAGAAGAGCAACTGAATTGCATTTTTAAAGTAATTTTCCAAGCTCTTTTTATGAGGAGAAACCAGTGTGGCTTGTGTTTCATTTGTTGTTCACTGTTGACCTGATAATTTCTTTCCCTGGATTTCCAAGTCTCATGTCAAACCCAGTACTGTATGTTGAATTCTGCCTATTCTATATGAAATTTCCCAGACAAATACTCCATCCAGTCATTTCTTTAAGCCCATCTCAATCCTGGTGTCAAATTTCATTGCAATAGCAGCTGGTTTTGTTTCATACAACTAATTTGAGAGGCTAGGAATTTACAGTTTAATAAACCCTTCTGGTTCACTGGCCTTATCAGATACTGCCATTAATTCAATCAGCATGATTGCTTTTAATATATGAAAATGTGTTTTCCAGGAATTATGGTAACCTTATTAATATAAAGTAGGAGATGCCTTTTGGACTGATGTGAAATGCAGACTAGCCCAAACTGAAATGGATTCCAGGTACTTCTGTATGCTACTGGTGTAAAACAACATGGCTGTTCCCTGAATTACAGGGAGAGTGTCCTTCACTGACAGAAAACCAGTCCAGGAAGGCTTCACCTGATAAAATAGGGAACAAGGGAACACAACAGCACAGCAAATAAGGCAGGGCACTATTATTTCGTGTGTCATGTCAAAGACAGTATATGCCACTGGAACAGGGAGCCCATTCACACAATACTGTATGCTGCTTTAGCTGCAATGGCAACAGCATATGGCATCCTGGGATTTGTAGTTTGGTGAGGAACTACAGCTCCCTGTCTGAGAAGTCCAAATAAATAGCAAAACCCAGGGTTCCATTAGATGTTGCCACAGCAGATAAAGTGGAATATAGTGCTCTACATGCATAGTGTAAAAGGGCCTCAGGTTTCGAATGCTGAATAGCCAATAGGAGTTGTTGGATGAGGGCTTTCAGTGATCCTGCCAAAAAAATAGTACAGTACAGGCCAAGTACCTGAGAGCCAGCTGGTGCAGTGGTTTGAGTGTTGAACTATGACTCTGGAGATCAGGGTTTGAATCCCTGCTTAGCCGTGGAAACCCACTGGGTGACCTTGGGCAAGTCACACACTCTCAGCCTCAGGGGAAGGCAATGGCAAACCTTCTCTGGAGAAATGTGCCAAGAAAACTCCATGATAGGTTTGCCTTAGCATTGTTATAAGTCAGAATCAGCTTGAAGACACCCAACAACAAACAAGCCAAGAGCATTTTGGAGAAGGATTAGATTTCGGAAAGACATATTTCACAAGAACATTGGTAGATGGATTTACGTAGATGGGTTTCATCTGACATCAGTTAGCTGATGTACTTCAAACAAGGAATACACCCAACAGAGATATTTTTAGATTGCCAAGGATCTTACGTGCACTGATAGGGCAGAGAGATGAATGTAGCCTTCCATTGTACCTCACTAGAAAGTGTTCAGCTTTCTTAGTAAGAACTGTAAAATTTCCTGAAGCTGTGACTCTTTTTCCAGAACAGAGTTGGCTGGATATAATCCAGTTAAGGTGGGGCTAAAATGGCATTGGGATCCCTCATTGGGATCATGAATATGCAGCAGTTACGAATGAATAACTTTAGGTTAGGTATATGCAATTGCCCAACAGGATTCCAGGCAAAGATTATAATAAATAGTAAAATTATGGTTGTGATGTTCTAAAATTATCATTCCAGCACCAAGTAAAAACATGGCTGTTTACTAAAGTCTATGGGGCAGGACTGATTTCATCCCAATTTGGACATGTGAATGGTTTCATTTTTTAAAAAGAGAAAATAGCTTTTGAACAGTCCTTTTTAAAGAATTAAATGGTTCAGTATGTTTTTAGCCTTTTAATTATTTACTAGTGTTTCAGGTTGTTTATAGTGATTATATTGTATTTTGCCTGAGATTCTCAGGTATAAGGCAGGATAAATTTTTTTTTAAAAAAATGAGGACAATTCATACAGCTCTTCAAGTGTTCCTGACTGCATGCTGTCTTTACAAGTTAGCCAATAAAGTCAATGGTGGGGAACATGGGGAGTTCATTACCATTATTTTTATTTCTCCAATTTATATCCCACCTTTCTCCAAAAGTGGGACTCAAAATAGGCCATAACCAGCCATTCTAAAAGAAGAGGCTAAAAGAAAAGCACCTTTTCTGCCTGTATTTTGCTCTGTGGCCATTTGCCGAAATACCCTAAAAGGACCAGATCCTGTCTATAGCAATAGCAATAGCATTTACATTTCTATACCACTTCATACTGAACTAAGTAATCTCTAAGTGGTTTACAATGTGTAAGCTAATTTTCATCAACAGGCTGGGTACTCATTTTGGCTATCAATAATAATCCGCCCCTCTGAGCGAGCAATCGGGGCGGGGTACAACATGTTAAAAACATATACAGTTAAAATCCTCCAAACATACCCACCTCCCTCCCCTTAAAACAGTATTAAACTAATCATAATTAAAACAATCAGGATCTAAAATACAATCAGGATCTAAAATACATCTGCAATACTGGCATTTAACCACTGCGCCATCAGGGCTCCTTGGAAGTTAAACAGGGTCAGCCTCAAAAACAAAAAAAAAAAAAAAAAAAAAAAAAAAAAAGAGAGAGAGAGAGAGAGAGTAGAGAGAGAGAGTGAGAGAGTATTTGGATGGGAGAGCACCAGGGAATACCAGGTCTTGTAAGCTATGGTATATTTCAGAGGAAGGAACTGGCAAGATCACCTCTGAGGATTCCTTGCCTAAAAAATTCATGGGTTTGCTATAAGCTGACAAGCAACTTGAAGGCACTTACACATACACATTTGCACTGTAGCTGAATTAGTCACTATGTCCACTTCATCTATTAGGATACAACTCATTGGTGCTGGTGCTTCTCTCTCTCTCTCTCTTTTTTAAAAAATCAGAGTGCCAGGCTGAGCAGGAAGCACTGCTGATGTTTTGTTAACATTGACAGTATTCTTAGTGTCCAGATGAAATGCTACATCAGCAGGTTTCCCCTCAAACCATCCCATCTGGTCTTAGATACAGAATCAACAAGAAGTTGCATCCTGGAGAGAGTCAATTCTTCAGTTTTCACCCCAGCTTGCAGAACCTAGAAAAGATTGGCTTTGTGTGCACAAAATAAGACCTCTTATCATAGCATCCTAACTCATAGCATATGGAACAAATTGTTTCAATTCCAGTTCCAGGTAACTATAGTCTCTCTCCCCCCCCCCCCCCAATTCTGTTTTGTGTTGTGGATTCTTTTCTTTTCTCTCTCTCTCTCTCTCTCTCTTTTTTTTTTTTTGAGGAAAAATGCTTATAAAAAACTATATTGAGGGCAGCAGAATCAACTTATCTATACCGTTCCCTTTTCAACAGCTTACAAGATGGTTCAGTACAATACACTGTGCTTTAGCAATGTTCACAGCAATATAAATTTCCAATAGCCACCTACTCAAGCACCTGTTACACGAAGTAGCTCCCCCCCCCCTCGTCTGCTGTGCAAAGGGCTGATTCAAAGTCCAGAATTTAATTCTGGACCATGCCAACAACTACCATGTCAGAATCCACAGGGAAGCCATTGAAATCCATAAATGCCTGGACAATTTCAACAGGAAAGAGGAAACCCTGAGGGTAAACAAGGCCTGGCTACCAGTCCTGAAGAACAGCAAGGTTAAGATTCAACCTATGCAAATGGAAAATAGCCTAGGATCAGGGACTTCCCAGCAAACAATAAGCACTAATTAGCAGACTTTAATCCTCTTTTGCACATCCTCCCACCCTGAGGACTGCCATTAGCAACGGAACAATACATTTGCAAATCACTCCTCCCTTCCCAGGGTCACACAGGATATATATAATATCCAATCCTTTTCCAGGCTATCATTCTCTGAAGATGCCAGCCACAGATGCTGGTGAAACGTCAGAAAGGAACTCTTCCAGAACATGGCCACATAGCCTGAAAGCCCTACCAAAAACCTATGGATGCCAGCCATGAAAGCCTTCTACTCCACAGTTTTTTGTGGGTTTTCTGGCTACGTGGCCATGTTCTGGAAGAATCTCCCAGAATCCAGAAGACCCTCTGAAGATGCCAGCCACAGATGCAGGCAAAATGGCAGGAATAAATTCTTCCAGAACATGGCCACATAGCCTGGAAAACCCACAAAAGTCTTCAACTTTACATTAGAAATAATGCAGTTTGACACCACTTTAACTGCTATGGCTCAATGCTATGGTGTTCTGGGAATTGAAGTTTTGTGAAACGTTTAGCTTTCTCTGTCAGAGAGCTCTGGTGCCACAACAAACTACAAACTGCAGGATACCCACAGCATAGAGCCATTGCAGTTACAATGGCGTCCAAGATGCATAGGATTGCTCTAAGTGGTAGGTTGATGGTTTTAACATACAAAAGCTTTCAAATATATAGAACAAGTGTACAAGCCTAATATTTCGACACCTGGTTCATCTGCTGTTTTTTCATTGGGTTAAAACACATACAGAGTTGCACTCAGACAAATAAAGTTTGCCAGAGAATGGTTGTTAAGATGTAGAGGCTGAAAATGTATAAACAATACCAAGCAAGTTGCTGTTAAATTTCTGCTCTTCAGTATCAGATAAGCAAGGGCTGCATGGTTGCCTGGGGAGCCCATGCCAAGAAATGTCCCTGCAGCTGCCCTTCTCCTCCTACTTCCTCCAGGCTTCTCCTGGCAAAGTGAGGGAAAGAAGAAAAGGGGGCGAGGAGCAGGGAACCCCATGAGTCACCAGAGCATTGACAGTATCCAACACAAGGGGGAAGAGCCTGCTCCTTCCCTTCCCTTCCACCTTGGCTGGCTGGCTTGAGTAGCTAGCCAAGGCAAAAGGGAAAGAAGAGCACACGCCTGCCCCTCCTCCCTTGCCTTTTGCCTTGCAACCAGCCCCTCTCTTTCTTATTCAAAGAAGCTTTCCTTTTTGGCCTCCTTGCAGGGGGAAGTTGAGCAGTTTCTGGGAAGAGGTGGTCATGGCAAGTCGTTTGCTGTTCCAAGGTGATGCAAATCTGGAGGAGCCATGCTAGGCCTCTTGCCTCTTAGCCTGGACAGACACAGCTTGTTTCCTGCAGGTCTTCATTCAGCCTCTCCTTGTCCTGTCCCAGAATAGTGTACAAAAGAAGTTTCTTGCAACTAGGGTTGCCATAATTCTCTTCCACAAGACCTAAGATGCAACTCTATGAAAGCTTATGCTATAACCTTTTTCACACAATCTCAAAGGTGCTACAAGATCCCTTAGCATACGGATATTCTACACTAATATGACTTATGGTTGAATCTGCACTACAGAATTAATGCAGTTTGACACCGCTTTAACTGGCATGGCTCAATGCTATAGAATTCTAGGGTTTGTAGTTTGTTGTCACACCAGAGCTCCCTGAGAGAGGCTACATAGCTCACAAAACTACAAATCCCAGATTTCCATAGAACTGAGCCATGACAGTTAAAGCAATGTTGAGAGTAGTTCCTCAAGTCCTGTCTTGTATACTCACTAGCCATGAATTCAGTGGGGCTTTTCCTAGGTAAATCAGTAAAAGATTACATTACCATGGTGGAAAAGCTCAGACTCATGCAGATCGTGCCATGCCTTAAGGTACCTCCAGTTTTTGCTATACCAACCTGATTTTCACTTCCCCTGTTGGCACACCTATCATCTCTTCCATGCCCATTCAAACTAGAGGTTTTTTTTTCATTTCACCTAACCTTGAAAATTTTTAACCTAAAATTGGCCTCCCTGACAGTTTAAGCCCGTGGTCCCTAAAGTGGCCAGTAGTGCTCTCCTGGGGGTGTTGGAAAGCTCTAGGGGGGTGCTATATTGTTGCCAAAATCTATTTTTTTTTCCTGACAGGTTCCTGAAGTTTAACACCTGTGGGTTAAGCACAGTCTTCTCCAAGCTTGGATTCACTATCCAAAATTTAGAGTGAGCAGTTTGAGAGAATTTTGTTTTTGGAAAGTTTACCAAAATTTGCAAAAGTGTTAACTGGGATTGTGTACAGGAGTCATATATACTCCCCCTGCTCTGATAACGCCACTGGTTGCTGTTCTGTTTCCAAGCACAATTCCAAGTGCTGGTTATGACACAGGAAGCCCAATATGGTTCAGGTCCAGGCAGTCTGAAAGAGCTTGCTTGGGCTGTAAGATCCTCAGGAGAAGCCCTTCTTTTAGTCCCAACACTTTCACAGGCACAGTTGGTGAGGATACTTGATAGGGCCTTCTCAGTGGCTTTGGAACTCCCTTCTTAAAATGGCCAAAACATTTTCCCTCCTTGCTGTCCTTTCATTTGTGCAGTCTTTATTTCTTTCTTGAAATGTTGTTGTCTTAACTCAAATGTTGCCACAGGGATCTCTTTCATATTTACAGCAATGGTTTCAGTGAGGTGTTTACTCATGCCCCTTTTGTGATGTTCACTTTTATTTTCTCTAAAAAGCTTCATTTGATTCTGCAGTAAACCTTGCTTTCAACTTGACCAGAGAGGTTTCTTGCATCATACTTTCTTGCAGTTACATAGGGATGAGACTCAATGTCAGACACCACTGAGATTTTAGTCCATCATCCACATATTATCTTTGTTGAAAATCTTTCATTGTTCTGGCACAGGTAATGATATAAAGCACCAAAGGTTGTTTAAACTATTTCAAGAGCAATAAGGACATTCTTATTTGAGGAGACAAGGACATATTGAAGAAGGAGCAAGCTTGTTTTCTGCTGCTTAAGGAGCCCTAGTGGCACAGTGGTTAAATGCCTGTACTGCAGCCACTCACTCAAAACCATAAGGTTACGAGTTCAAGACCAGAAAAGGACTCAAGCTCGACTCAGGCTTGCATCCTTCTGAGGTTGCTAAAATGAGTACCCAGATTGTTGGGGGAAAGTAGCTTACAGTTGTAAACCACTTAGACACTCCTTAGGCAGTAGGAAGCGGTATATAAATGAAGCTGTTAGTTTGCTGCTCCAGAGATTAGGACCCAGAGCAATTGATTCAAATTACAGGAAAAGAGATCTCACCTAAACATTTCAAAGAACTCCCTGATAGTGAGACCTGTTTGACACTGTAACATGCTGCTTCAGAGAGTGGTAGAGTCTCCGTCTTTGGAGGTTTTAAATAGAGGCTGGATGACCATCTGTCAGGAGTGCTTTGATGATGTATTCATGTATTGGTGCAGGGAGTTGGACTGGATGGTCTTTGTGGTATCTTCCAATTCTATGATTCTAAGCCAGCATGATATAGTGGTCTGAGTGTTAGGACTCCAACAGACCAAGGTTTGGATTTGCACTCAGTCATGTAGACCCATGGTAAGTTATATCATCTCAGCCTAAGAAGAATGCAACGGCAAACCTCCCCTGAAGAAATGTTTCCAAGAAAATGCTATGATATGGTCACCATAAAGTCAGAATTGACTTGAAGGTATGTAACAATAAACTCCATTCTTTACTTGCATTGTACTTGGGGAAAAGAGGCAGAAATGATTTGCACATAATTCTTAGACTTCTCATTTTCACTCACTGGAAGAGGGAAGGGTGGTTTAGAGCACCAGTTGCCGGAAGATGTTTCATCTGCCCTGGGGAGACATAAAGCTGCTCTGTTCTTGCCGTTTCCCACAACTCTGTTGGAAATTCAAAGAATTTGTCAACACTCTGGAAAACAGTGGGAGGGGAGTTGGGGGAGTGCCTAGTGTGTGTAAACATAAAAATATTCTTCTAGTAAAGTATAGCACGTTTCTACTTGTAGCATTCCTGTTTGACAGAGAGAACTGGTTTATAATCAGTCAGCCTACTTTCTAGCAGTGTTGCTTTGGCTTGGTCAAGAGAACCCCACAGCTTACCTTCTAACTCCTAGGATTTTTAAAATTATGACGGTAAGAAACTCTTCAGGGCTGCTCTCATCCTTTGGCACTCCTTACTTAGTGAGGCTAGCATGGCTCATTCCTTGCTGCCCTTCCATAATTGAGTGAGAACTTCTTTTTCAACAGACTTTTAGGAAATGACTGCAAGAGCTTTAATGATGTGCTGTCCTGTTGGTTTTTGGCTCCTAGTGCATTTGTTGTAAATAGTTTTAATGAATAACTTTTAAATTGTTTTTACTTACATCAGTGCTTTTAACTGCATTTGTTTCAATTTTTGTAAGGCACATTAAGCCGCAGTATTTAGAAAATAGTGGTCTTTGAATAAATATAATAATAAATTGGTAGCCTAAAGTTATACACTCATGACTGTTCTATATTAACACAGGTGGCAGCCTGGTGAGTAGAGATTGGGGTTTTACATATATGTAAATCCCCCAAAAGATTCTGGGCACTGATTTCAGTAGTAATGTAGTGCCCTATGGCAACATTTCTCAAAGACCCAGTGAAAGCCATTTGATAGCCAGTAACATATACCTGATATTTTTTTAAGGAAAGCTGGAATACCCCAAAGAGGCATAGGAACAGGTGGAGATGTCCCAGCTTTTCCTTCCTCAGTAGACAAATGGTGAATGAGATATATACATATGACAGTAATCCTGACAAGAAGCATCAATCTGACTTTGTCCTCTGTAAGAAATGGGCTAACCTAGGGAATGTTAATGTTATGAGAATTATGCTCATCTACTAGCCAAGATGCTACATGATCAACCACAGAGTAAAGGTTCCAGAAGCAGGACTTGGCTAAAGATCCTGTCGCCACCCCCACATTGCTTTGTAATAGTAACTCCTTCCTCTGGCCATTCTGTTAATGATGGAAAATGGAGGAAATCTGAAATGTATCTGGCTGTCCCCGCAGTAAGATGCAGACTAACAGAATCTTCTGCTGAGATCTGTTGGTGTCCGCCAAAGGATAATACCATCAATTTGTGCCTGGCTATCAGGATATAGCCACACACTTGTTCGATTCCTTCTGCTATCCACATCTACAGAATGGCAATGGTTGAGGGTTGCTATTGCAGCACAATTGTTTGTTGAAGGGAGGGCTTCTGGTCATTGTGGAAGGTGGAAGAATACATCAGTCTTTGCCACTAACCAAATGAAGACACACACAGATATAAGGTGGTATGTCAATAACAGGATGAGCTGTGTATGTCAATAACCGGATGCCAGCCTACAAATGTGTAAATAAACTCCAAACCACCACCAATGTCCAGTAACCCTCTCTAAAGAAACTGAATTCAGGTGCTAGAACCATTAAAATGGTTCAGTGGTAAGTCAGCTTAACAATATCCAAGCAAATAAACAGTTGCACTTAAGCTTTTGGCACCGCACAGAATGAAACAAAAACAACCTTCCCACCCCTATTGCAAAGGTATTTGAACATGTAATGAAAAAGCAGATGTTTATTATGTCATTTTGTCCATTATTTAGCATTGCTGTAAATGGCATACATTTACTGCAACTTCTGTACAGATGTGTGGCTTTGAATTTACTAGAACAGCAAAATTTAAAAGGAAAAAAAAAAAAGCTCAACAGTTCCACACAAGATTTTACAGTCCAACATTTCACTGAGGTGGTGAAAAGACAGTTACTACAGACTTATTCGGCATGAATAGAAAACTACAATTTTTATTTTTAAACAGGAGTCACTCGTTTTAATTTTTTACACTGTTTTAAAATTACTGTGATAAAAATAATGAAAAAAGCTTTTTAATAATGCCATACACCAGCATAATATAGTATTTGTCCCCATTATATATCTTTTGGAGAATATACAAAATAGAATGTTGACACACTACTGAATCCGTGCTATTAAGCCTGTTTGGTGGTGCAAGATGGCTATTTTCATACTTTTTCTCAAACTAGAAAACAAAGCTTCAAAAGGGGTCCTTGTAAGTTTTCCACTAATATGATGTTTCATTTGTTGCCCAAAAGTATTGTTGTTATGAAACAGCAGTAGCATTTAAAAAAAAACTCAGTACATCCATAGCAACAGCCAAATTGATTTCAATATGGACCAGGTAGTGGATGAGGTTAGTTCTGAAAGAGGCTGAGAAATCTGGTCCCTTTCTACAAAGTACTTAAGCACATACTTTTAAGTTAAAGTAGCTCAAACACCAGGGCCTTGCCACCCATTCTCATAATTGTTTTATTTAGCCCTCCTACACTTGGCTCATAAGAGACCACAACAGGTTGCACACCTGTACCTATGGTTCTGTGTCATCTGTAAACTCATACAAATAGGCCTAATCTGTGCTGCTACCCTGGCCAGGTGCAGGTCAGACCCATATGTTTAAATCACAGAGAAGAAGTGTTATTCTCCCTGCATGATTCGCTCCACTTCTTCCCCATAATGCGCTTTCCTAAAATGTGTGCATGTGTGCCTTCCAAGTCACCTGCCAACTTATGGCAACCCCATGAATGTCACAGGGTTTTCTAAGGCAAGGAATATTCAGAGGTGGTTTTGCTAATTCCTTCCTCTGAAATATAGCCTACAGCACCAGAATATTGGGTTCCTATTACACTGCAACATTTCATAGCCCCTCCATTTGTGCGTATCTGTTTTAAGAACTCACTGAACTGACATGGGGGTGGGAGGCATAAAATGATGGAAACTGGGCACTCAAGAAAGCTCAACAATTAAGAGGCATTAAACACTCCTAAAAATAGTCTCCATTACAATCTTAAGAATTGGGAGTGGAATGAAAATAGACACTAATGCAGTTCTGCAGCTTAAAAAAGTGATGAGGAAGTACTGATATAGTGGTAGATTCTGTAGGAGTTCCTCAGGACACTGTCCATACAAGGAGGAGGAAATCTTTGGATTCACTTTTAACTTTGCTTGGGCACAGTAACAGCCCACCTCCAAACAGGATACACCTCCTGCAGAACCCTTTCTTCTCCAAACCTTCTGGAGGGTTCAGTTAGATTTGCAGGAATTACAGACAGACAGACTCTGTTTTATAGTACCCCTCTGTGTAAAGAAAGTGTCCTTTGTGGGTGCATGTATTTACTATTAAAGGATGTCAGACTCTTAACAAAACTGGGGATGGAGGGTTGTCTGCTTGAGCACGCTATATTACCAGTAATACAGGATGGTTTTTATTTTTGTTTTTTGGCAAGTGTAAGAGGGTCAGGTTTTTTGCATAATCCGTATCAGAATACACACCACACCACTGTGTGTAATTAACGTACCAACAACTTTCTGCATGATGAAAAAAATGGAGACTTCATTACCTAGCATTTGTATCTGATGCTCCTAGAAATTTGCAATCAATCATGTTAAGGTGTATGGCAAAGAGGGCTACCTTTAGTCCTCATTTCTTCACTCCCTGTTTTATACTCTTTTTAAGCTATGTAATGTATAGCTATGTTCGAAAGCCAAGAGGCTGTGTCTTTAAAAGGTAGGCTGGCACTTGTTTTTACACTTGTGCGCACTTTGTACTTTTCTGCTGTTTTCAACATAATTTAATACTGGATTTTGGTTTACTCTGGCTGACAAGATTCAGTCCTACAGATCTGAATCTGGTTTACCTCTAGGTACGCTCAGGTTTATAGCCTAAGGCTCTCATCCTTGATTACTGGTACAGGAGCCATAAAATTTCTCCTGTCCAACTGCATGACATAACATGTCCTATGAACAACTATTCCTATTGTCATGTGCAATTCTAGCGTACAGCATGCATATCTGGGGCTATCCAAATCACTTCCATGTCAGCATGATGTGGCAAGGCACTGAAGAGACAGAAGTCAGAATTTTCCCTGCTTTATTTGAAGTGCTGATTTCTCCCAGCATGAAAAAGACTAGCCAGACAAGAAACACATTTTGCTGAATGCTTATGTACTTTAGATGGCTTGTGTTAAAATCCTTAACAGCACATTAATTTTTTTAAGTTCTTCTCCAGAATCAGCATTTACATTTTTTTAAAAAAAGAAAGTCCATAAACTGAACAAATACATAAAAGCAAAGAATTAGAGCCTCTTTCCCACCACTAAATACTTGTATGAATGTAGTCATAGTACTGATTTCTGTACTCTTGTGTTGGTAAACAAACACACATACATGTGTCAAAGTGCACACTACTAGCTTTCTTAAGCTTGGTATCAGGTACTAAAATGCTTAATACACATCACTTCCCAAGTGGAACGTTCCAAATTTTCCTCATGCGTTATATTTTTTGTTTTTTGGAAACCAAATACTTGGGTCTGTTAGCATTAGCTAAAAACAGGCAGATTACACATTTTTATCCCAACAGTTTGCAAACTACTGTTAAAATACTCTCCAAAGCTTAGATAAACTGTTAAGCATACATACTTTTAAGAGCTTATTCAAGAAGAAATACAGGTTGCTTACCTGTTTCTGGGTATTCTTTAAGTGGTCATCTATGCAATAACACAACTGTGTTCTACGCCTTCTAGAGCTCTAGTCAGTAAGCTGGCACTCCTAAGGAAAAAGCTCACAGAACGACACACAGAACACCCTCAACAAGGCTGCCTCTCCATGGTAGCAAGAAAGAGGTGTGGGAAACAGGTGCATGTTTTTCTCTTTCCCAACAAGGCATACACAGAGAGGCTTGCCTCTGGCCAAAAGGAAGTGCAGGAGTGCCAACATTTTCGACTAGTGCTCTAGGAAGTTCCTAAGATGCAGTGCATAGGTGCAGCACTTCATTGTGGGAGTGCACAGAAACCACAAACAAGAATGATTACTGTTATTAAAATGTGTTATTTTATGCCCAAATATTGGCTATAACAGCTGGGGGGTGGTTCTCATTTATATGCCTAACGTTTAAAAAAAGGATTAAGAAAAGACAAAAAAATAGCTCAGGTAAAATTCCTATTTTTTACTAGGAATATTTTTGTTGACTTATTAGAAATTTATTTAGTAGACTGTGATCAAACTATGCTCTATTATTTACATATTGCTGGTACCTGTATGCATTTATTGCCAAATTTGTTTAGCTGTTTTGCTGTGCTCTGTGAGGCTATGTGTGAAAGTAACCCCCTGGTAGTGTGAGCATATAGGCAAATGTGTACATACACACACTACATCTATTAAGGGGTTTTTGCAGTGTCTGTAGGGGAGTCTTCCAATAAACCTGCACAGTTGCTGCAGGCTTAGTCTTGGAATGTGAGGGGACCAAGCACACAGGCTGGATTTTCCTTACAGCGGTTAAACAGATTTAGGTTTCAGCCCCAGGAACTCTCACCAAATATGACTAAGTGCCTCTAAAACAAAACAAAACAAAACAAAAACCCAAAATGAAAACGGAAAGAAACGGAAAACACCACCACCAACAACATAAACAACAGAGTACCATTTTAGAAACTTTAGAACAATGCTGCTAGGATTAATACTTCCAGACGAACCACAATTTGTATGGGTTACCATTCAACACATTTGTGACCCCTAGAAAAAATATATCACGTCATGATAAAGCAATCTGTCATCTAAAAACCGTTCTTATGATACACTATACAAGCTATTTTACAATAATCTGATAAACTGCTTTAAAAGCTGTAGTAGCCCTTCCTTTTTTATTCAAACATCGCTACCAAATTAAAAATATTGAAGTACAATTAGACAAAAATATATTAGTAGCATCACAATGTATTTTGCTTGTTAATTTTTGTTAGGTTATTAAACCCTGTATTCCCCACCCCCTGCCTGAAATATTTAGGCCACTTAGAACAAATGCATTCTTTTTTTCCTTCCTTTAGAGTGGCATTACACTTTGAATTTTCATTCGTAAGTGCTCAGAGGATGGGCTATTACAGCTTACAAATTGTTTAAAATATAAATCAATGATAATAAGGAAAAATTCACAGGACATACATGGCTGTTTTATGGCACACTAGTAGTTTGATACAGAAGGGATGGAGCTATACAGAGACAAAGTTCTACTCTAAGCGACAAAATCAGTAGCGGAATCTTCATGTTCTCTAGGAAACAAGGCAGATTTCATTTAGGTGATAACAAAGGTGAAAATGGGTGTGTAGCCATACATAGGTCTGGGATCTTTATTTTCCAAAAAAAGGTTAGGTTTTTCCCCCCTTGTAGTTTGGTCTATTTTCTTGTCTGCATAAAGGTAAAAATCGTATTTTTTCAAGAATCTTTATAAACATAATACATATTGGGCATAATTACAACTATTTTGTAAATCAATGTTATTTATATATATGTATTTATATATAAAGTATGTATACATGTACATACATACATATATATGTGTGTGTGTATATATATATATATGTATGTAGTTCCTGGCCATTAAAGTCAATAGAAATGTAGCTATCAACTTAGAATAAAGTCAGGATTGTACACGTTTGCCCCAATCCAGTGAGTGATTTGTAAGCAGAAACTGGCTTCTTTCTGATACTTGATCCATTTTATGGAAGTGCATTAAAGTCATTGTGTTCAAGAGCCATTTGCACTTAGCATGCACTACTCAACAGATGATGAGCACTATCTGCTCTAAGCCAGTCCAAGCGTCCCTAACCCCTTCCTAACAGATGGTCAGAACTGGTGGAGAGAGGAGACTTCTCTGGAATTTGGCCACTGGCTGTAATCCAGCAATTCTGAGAACCCCATAGAGGCAACTTTGCACTTGTTGTGAAAAATATGAATTGATTACCAATATAGTTCTCCTAATATTTTTTTTAAAAAAGAGCAGATTTTCTGCCTCTTATCTATGTGCAAGGAGAACAGTTTAGATATGCCAATTTCTGTACACATCATTTTTGTTCTGCACACTACAACTATCTGGATTGTGGCACTGTATATATAATATACACTCAATACACAGAAAAGTATACACTTATATGGCAATAAACTGAGTATGGAAAAATGTTAATTTCTCCATGTAGAAGTAAACTTTTAAACAATTATGCATATTTTCCTGAAGGTTTCCTGATGGGCAGTCCAGACTGATCTTTTTAGCATCAATTCAGCCTACAATTCTTAGAATTATGGCTATTGCATTAAATGCAAATATATAGGCCGCTTTTCTTTTTTAAAAAAAGGTTTGTGTTCACACACCTATTTAAGACAGAGCTAGTTTTCTAATAGCTCACAGAACATGTTTGACCGATATTAAAAACTAAGCAGTTCCAGTATTCAGGTAACATATGGAATATGTTTCAATCCCTATCCCGCACTGAAGAAGGCTGAATTTATAGGCCAAATTTAGGAGAGTTATTATGACTGTCTGCATCAGATTAGAAAAGCTAACCTATAGTCATATGAGTATACTTAAAGATTAATATCTAGAGGTCATTAAGCTATGAGCTGCCCCACTTTTAAAAAACAGCTGTACAATAGGCATCTTGAAGTTTTACAAAAATTATGTAAGAAAAAATGAGCAAGCTTCACTGTATATAAAGTTAAAGGAAATTGCTAAAACCAGACAGTAATAGCTATAAAAGGCACAACTTCCCTTTTCTGATATACAGTTGTAAACTTTTTTCATGTTACATGCATAAATCAAAAAATGCTACTTTAACTATACAAAAAAAATCTATACCAAAACAAAAACCTATTTTTTAAAAGAAAAATCCAGCCAACTACAGAAATTCCTAGCAGAATGTTGACAATGAGGATTCTGAACTTGACACCACTGTTTTTGGTGCATCCTATACTGCCAATACGATGATATATTTGGAGGAAAAATCCCAAGCCATATTTCCTTTCCTTCTTCCTGTAATCATTTAGTTTGAGGCATCCGCTTCTGAAACCTAGGTCTTGGCCCTCTGTAAACCACATGTAGTGCATAATTACAAAACAAAAACAAGAACACCCAATATAATTGCAAGGACAAAATTAACAAGTCTTTTAGTTTATATAAAAAAGAAGCTATAATTTGACTTTTTTTTTCTTAAGGCAATCTATCTGTATTAAGGCAGTCACTTCTGATGAAATAAGAGTTTCTTGATATTCCCATTTGAATATTTTGGTAACTGATTGCTGATGATTTCTGCCAACATTTCTGGAAACTCAATACTCATGGATTTATCCAAAAACGTTTGGAAGCAGAAGCTCAGAAGATTCTCGACCACCTGCAAATGATAAAACAGAAAGGTGAAGCCAACTTTCAAATGCACAAAAATAACTGTATTTAAAGTGTTTTGAGATATTTTAAAGCAAGTTTAAATTGTCAATACTGTACTTCTGCATCTATAGTGGTAACAAATACAAAATACCAGAAGTGGATGAACACACAGTAGCACAAATTAAACTCATAAAAGCATATTTGCTCAATTCAGATATTGCACCACACTACAGTATACACTAAGATCTGGGGCTCAAATGTGCAGACCATCAGTAGTTTATGGTTTTGTCCACTCCACCTGCACCCCCATCTTCTTAGCATTCTATTTTTTCTGGCTTCATTAGCATCTGATACATTTCCATCTGTTGTCCATACAGGCATAATGACATACCATAATTAGAATTAAAAATGGTGGTAAAACCCATTCAAGACAATTGTTGTTTTTGTGTGCCTTCAAGTTTACAATTTATGTTGATCCCAATGCAAACCTATAACAGGTTTTCTTAGCAAGTGTTGTTCAGGAAGGATTTGCAATTACTTTACTCTGAGGCTGAAAGTGTGCGACTTGCTCAAAGTCACCAAGTGGCAGAATGGGGTTTTGAACCCTGGTCTCCAAAGTTGTAGTCCAATGCTCAAACCACTACATCACACTGGCTCCATTCAAGATTATATGGTTTTAGAGGTTTATCCAAGTGGTGTCATTCCATTGACAGAATGTTCTTTGATGAAGCGGAGATATCAGTTGGAGGGAACTGATAGAAATCCTCTTAATCCTGCTGTACCATCTCCCATGCTTAAGCATTCCCCAAGTATTCAGAACATATCTCGGGGAAATGGAATCACTGAAAATTGTATTCCCTTTTGTAAGTGGATTGATGTCAAGAGAATCCATACAACAAAGGGCTTCATGACAAATGACACCCCACAGGTTGTCAATTTATTCATCACATTGAGCTGTAAGAGATCTTTCATGATGGTCTAGAATGCAGTACTTCATTTCTAACAAAAGATGATGCCATGTGATGTCGAAGGTTTTCATGGCCAGAGTCAATAGTTTTCTGTGGGTTTTCCACCATCCTCTGAAGATGCCTGCCACAGATGCAGGTGAAATGACAGGACTAAATTCTTCCAAAACATGGCCACATAGCCCAGAAAACCCACAGAAGACAATGCCATTGTGATAAGGCTTTTTTTTGAATTGACTCAGCATGTACTGATTTGAAATTACTGATACAATGAGGCTGCATGTTTTTAAAAAGTGGTGCACAAAAACAGCTTCAGACACAATACAGGCAAGTACAATACAAGTACAATACTGGTTGGAACAAAAGTGTTTTGGATTTTTTTACTATTTGCTGATATATATATTATTCTGATCTACATACATCTTAGAACTGGGGCCCAAGTCTGGGACCCAAGTGTAAACATGAAATTCATAAACTGAATTCACATGAAATTCAAGTCTAAACATGAAATGTCATAACAATGTATACACATAGCTAGAAAGTCATTTTATACACTATATGTTTAATAATTTTGTGCATAAACCAAAGTTTTAGTATTCTGAGCCACCACAAAACAAAAATGTCACTTTTTCAGCCATCCATGTGGACAATTTTGGATTTTGGAGTATTTCAGATTTCAGAATTCTGAATAAGGCTCAACCGGTAATGCACAATAACAAAAGTCTCAAACCTACCAAGCACAAACACCTTAACAGGCCAGGACATCCCTGCCTACCAGAAGAGGCAAGGTGCCTCTAGTTCCAGCACTTATGTATACTCCAAGTTAACTGTGGCTATTGAAATCACAAGGCTTGCAAAAACTCCAGGAAATAATGATATACATATTTAGATACATTGAGAGAGATGGGTTTTTTTTCCAACTATGATGCAGACACCATCACCAGAACTACTTTCTTTATGCATCATCATGATGATTTGGAACAAAATGGATACAGCCAGGAAAGCACTTTCAATTAAGGGTAAGAATTACATCACGGCACTAGAAAACAAATGCCACACTCAGCCTCTTCAGGAGTAACTTTGGCATATGATCTGGAATCAATACAGATATATTTGAGAAGCCTATACCTGCCCTTCAATCTCTCAGGAGGACAGTTACTATGTAACACCAAAGAAGTGACCACATTCAAATATGGGAGTGAAGTTCTTGAACATAAAAAATATTATAGCCAAGCTACATCCATGCACCTCATGTATTTTAATTATTTGTGTCCTTATTGTGATTATAAAAAGATCTATTAAATTTTCATTTTTTTCTATTCACTGGAATACACTTGGAATCTAAGCAACTGAAGCTATCATGCAACAGAAACAACCATCCAATGTTCTCTTGCTATCTGTGAGACTATTTTACTGTTCCTAGATCCATCTCTGTCTGGGAAGTACAAAGGAACTAAATGACAAAATTCCCTGATTGCCAAAAGAGGAGTGATAGATTCTGAGTACACAACTTTCTTTACAGCTGAAAGGAGAGGACTGATAGGACAGAGTTGGGAGGAGAGTTTTCCTAAAGAAAACACAAAACAAAAAGATCTCAATATTCATGGTCAGACAGTATGCCCATGTCCCAATTCATTTTTTCTAAGAATATTAAATGCAGATCACTTGATTCTATGATTCTATGATTAAACATGTTTGCTTCCTGTGTTTTCAAAATTATCCTTTACAAAATTAGCTTCTCTTTTATGTCTTATACATTGTTTTTCAAATTGAGTTGGGGGCTGGAGTTAAAAGTATGTCCTTTACGAAGATCAAACATATTTTCTTGGACCAACTGAGCACTACGGTACAATCTAACCAGTGGCCCTCACTCAGCCACTGTAAACATGCATTTTTTTTTACACAGAAGCTGTTGCTTGGTAATGTAGATTCCAACGCCACAATAATCCTTATAAGAAACCACAGGCTGAAAACAGGTGTAAACCACTAGTTTTACACAAGCTACATATGTTGTTACCCTGTCATTATGGTAAAGCATACAGTAGCTAGCATCTTGCTAGAGACATACACAAGTGTAATCCACCTTATGCCTGCATGTCTTTTCTTGGTTGTTGCAGAGGTTGGTATTCTCTTCCATCCTCCGCAAAGACCTAAGCCTTTGAACCCCAGGATCCATGGTTCTGCTATGATGCCTCCTCCCACAACCTTTCTGTGACAGAGTGCTGAGGGATCAGATAAATGCCTGGCCATACTCCAAGTCAGAAGCAGACTGACGACATCATCTGAAATCTTGGCAGAAGATACCATTAGTCTGTGTGTCTGGCTAAGGGGCAGAGTAAAATTTTCCCCCCAATCCCAGTCCCATGATCAGTGGAATTATCACAGTAAAGGCATGAGTCCTGGGGGTTGTGAGTGGGAACTGTGGGGAGTTCAGTTAATAAATGTTCATGTTGACCTTATCCAAAGAAAGAAATCTCAAAATATGCAGTACCAGCTGGTAAAGCCCAATTCTAGCACAGACTTATTTTTTGGGGAGGTGAGAGAAGAAATGACAGAGCCTGTCAAACTGCTGGAATTGTTTATTAAACTTGAATTAATACCAAAGTATACTATTTCTTATTCTTCTTCTGCATCAGAACTGATAGACTGAGTATAAACCATAATAGCCCCACTGAGTTTTGTCTGAACAGCAAGAGGCATCATGTTGTATGCGTCTTTATCATCTTTAACATAAGCCTAAAATGTAGCTCCATAACAATTTTGGTAACCTTCTACTTGCCCTTCCTGCACTTAAATGATTAAAACCCCATTTCAGATGCATTTTATGTGGACTGCAGTTCCCCAATCTTTAAAACCTGTTGTTGTTGTGTGCCTTCAAATCTTTTCCAACTTAGGCTGACCCTAAATGCAATCTATAATGGAGTTTTCTTGGCAAGATTTGCTTGGAGGGGGTTTGCCTTTCCCTTCCTCTAAGGCTGAGACAGGGTGATTTGCCCAAGGTCACCCAATGGGTTTCTATGGCCAAGTGGGGACTCAAGCCCTGGCTTCTAGAGTCCTAGTCTAGCACCCAAACCACTACAAATTGGCTCTTTTGGTTAAAATCTTTGTTGTTGTGTGCCTTCAATCCATTTTTGACTTATAGTGACCCAAAGGCAAACCTATCATGGGATTTTCTTGGCAAGTTTCTTCAGAGGGGGTTTGTCATTGCATCATTTGAGGCTGAAAGAGTGTGACTTGCCCAAGGTCACCCAGTGGGTTTATGTGGCCAAGCTGGGATACATAAACACAAAATGCTCTTCCAGATAAAAACAATCAGGGATCCAGTGTTGTTAACTTATCCACACCAAAGGAAAATCTTTAAGTTAAAATGGCAGCAATGTCAATCCCTAAGTGGCCTTGTCACTTGCCAAACTATAGCCACGTTTACAACCCTGCATAGCAGGAACATGTGGAAGTAATTGTGTCAAAAACTTACATCATGCATGGAATCCAAGAGTTTTGTCAGTTGATAAAATCGCTGCCAGTTCTGGCTGGAGTTCCCTTCTCTCTTCACTATGGCTTTCCCCAACTCTTTGATGTAGGTCATACGAATTTCATCAAACAAGGTCTGACTCCTCAAGCCTTCCTTGGGAACTGAAATATTGAGACTGAGCTTTTAGAATGCCCAAAGCTTCCATGAAATTAAACATTAACTTTTGATAGCAAGCAAGAAAAGAGGGGGACCTTAAAAGTTATTTAGGGAGAGAGTACAAAAGGGTTTTATACAAAGCGGATAGGAGTGAAGATCAACACTGTTCTTTAAAAAAAGAATTATTTAAAATGCTAAGGAAGTTGTAGACCTCAAGATGCTGTTCAACTATGAATCCCATTAATTGCAGAAGGAGTGGTTAGGGATTATATGGTCCAGCAACATCTTGGGGGGTGGGGGTGGGCACAGAATTCCCAGCATTGACTTACAAAATGCCATTTTTTACCAAATGTCTGAAATTAAAGACTATGGCTGCATCACACTGCGGAAATAATCCAGGTAGTCACCACTTTGACTGCTATGGATCAATGTTATGGAATTCTGGAAATTGTAGTTTTGTGAAACATTTAGCTTTCTCTGCCACAGCAAACTACAATTCCCAGAATTCCACAGCACTGAGCCAGGGCAGTTATAGTGGTGTCAAACTGGATTATTTTTGCAGTATGAATATAGCCTATGACAAAACACTGTCAGAACTGAACATTTCTGTGATTTGTGGAGGCAAAGAAACCTTTCAACCAGGAGACTTTTTTTATGCTGACATTATTAACTGTTGAAATTCAAAATAAATTTAGAATAATTTTGCACCCCTTGAGGTGTAGAGGTGGTGTTTACAAAATGTCATTTATTCACATTTTTCATAGGAAACACACTGTCACTGATTGTCATAAGACCTGATATTAGGCAAAAAAGAACTCTTTGGAACTGGAGTATGGTAAAGTGGGTTCAAGAAATTTAAATTAAATAATGCAACTAAGTTCACAATTCAGTGACAAAAAGGAATTACAACTTTATCATTGCAAATTTTTTTGTAAACAAACAAACAAACCAAAACATTAGAACAAAAACACCAACTTTCACCTACTTGTAGAGAGAAGCAACAAAGTTTTCATGCAGAGGTATTCTTCATATGAAACTTGGAGCCGTGCCAATTCATTAGTAACTACCAGCAAACGTTTGCATTGTTCATACATACACGGTAAATTCATTCTCTGCCTGAGGAAAGAGCAGACACATCAACATCAGAACAAAAGGACCAATCACTTTCTGCATGGGATTATCCCAGTACCTAATGAATATCCCTAAAGAGTCAATAAATGAAATAGGCCAGACAGCTTCTCTAAGAGCATGGTTTTGTTACCAGGAGACTTAATAATGGAATCAATTCAGGCCATGTTAAATACTTGGAAAAGAATGGATTCTAGCCCTTATCTCCATTTTTAATTTTCCACAATTCAAAGTGCTGGTTTATGGCCTATAAGCCCTATATAGATTACAGTAGGTCCAGACTGCTTGAAGGCCCTTTATCTCCCCATATGAGTTTTTTTTAGTGTTACGATCTTCCAGAGAGGACTTTCTCTCCATTCCACCTGCTGCACAGGCTCATCCAGTGAGGACACAAGCTGAGCCTTCTCAGTGCCTGATTCTTCCCAGAGAAGGCTCAGCTGCGCCACTCTTTGCAAGCAAAGCTCTTGAGTTTTTTGTGGAGCTTTCAGGCTATGTGGCCATGTTCTGGAAGAGTTCCTTTCTGACGTTTCGCCAGCATCTGTGGCTGGCATCTTCAGAGAAAGATGCCAGCCACAGATGCTGGTGAAACGTCAGAAAGGAACTCTTCCAGAACATGGCCACATAGCCCGTAAAGCTCCACAAAAAAACTATGGATGCCGGCCATGAAAACCTTCCATAAGCAAAGATCTTCTTATTTAAACTGGCCTTCACACTTTAACTGGTTGGAGGACAAGGATGTTCAACGGCTGTGCTTTTTAAAAATATTAATATGTACACTAAATGTTTTTAACTATTTTGAATTAATGTTTTAACTGGACTGTTTAATGATTTTAAAACCTTTGTACTGTATACTGTTTTAGCCATTTTGTTTGAACTTCTACTGTAAGTGACTGTGGGTCCTGTATTGGGTGGAAGGAGGGCTATAGGCCAAATCAAATAAAATAGAGCAATAAAATAGCTATACATATTTTCATCATATTTCACTCCCCCATCTCTGAGCTATAGATCTCTGCACAGGCCTGGTTAGAACAATCATAAACTATTTAATCTGATTTACACTTACAAAAAGGTATTATATTACAAAGTTGCCTCTAAAAGGATCCTTTAAAGCAGCTAACAGGAGATATAAATAAATCAAGACAAAATACTGCTACTACAGCAAGAAATAATATAATTCAAAAGCAGCCTATCAGTTAAAAACATAGTATTTAAGAACAAAGAGAATGAACTAAGGCAGAAGAAGCACTAGAAAAGGTTCTCCTAAAGTAGTTTAAATAGACAAAATGGTTCTCCTAATGTAATTTAAAGGTTCTCCTAAAGTAGTTTAAATAGACAGTTTAAAAAGACAGAGGAGCCGCAATGATAATTTGACGGATCCTCATAAGTATACATTTGTCCTGCGCAACTGCGCAGGTTGGCCGGCTGCGAACTGCGCAATTGCGCAGTTCCCAGCCGGCAATGATAATTTGACTGTATGGTGTAACTGCGTTTGTGCAGTTCACAAACCTGCGCAGTTGCGCAGCACAAATGTATACTTATGAGGATCCGTGAAATTATCATTGCGGCTCCTCTGCCTTTTTAAACTGTGCCGTTGCACTGGTGCATCATGAATGAACCCATTTATTTTGTGAATGAATTGACATGTTATCCACAGTAGAATAACAGTAACGGCATCCCAGAGTCCCTACTGTGCATGTCTAGGGTTCGGATTAGGAGTGGAGCTAGGGTTTGGGAGCTTTAAAAAACTTCGCGGATAAACCCCAGCTTTTACACCTGCAGGGCATTGAGGAATTGCATAGTTCGCAGCCGGCAAGGAAAAAAAAATTTAAAGGTTCACCGCGGCTAAAAGCCGCGTTCATTGCCGCCCATGTAGCTGCTCCGCCTGTGTTTGTAGTGTTCTGACAGCTTCTCATGTAGCTGCTGAGCCACAGAAAAGACTTCAGATAAGTCGTTCCCAAACCCCTCAGTCTAGCTGCCCTGTACCTTTTAAATGCACACCTGGGGCTTGCAGTCTAGCTGCTAAGCATTAAGGAAAGTGCAACTTCATGTCACACTTTTCTGCCAATCTAAAAAGCCCCTACATGTTGCATTTTCCACACAAAATATTCTGAAATTATTTTAGCATAACTACAATTTAGCCTACAGTTAATTAAAAGATGAGTCCCTCTTAAATTACCCTTTGCCTTTTCCAATTTGAACTTTGAAGTAAAGATCACGGTATTTTTTAATAATAGTATGAACATGTTTACTCATTGAGAGTAAAACTGTATTAGGACTGGGAGGGTGCAGTATGTATTTACAGAAGGAAGTTCATGATATTAATTAAGTAGGCTTTCTGATTTTTTTTTAAAAAAAACAGCTTTTTATAAAGAGCAGTACATTATGGGTTCCTCAGTATTTTGAACATTGTAATCCATTTCTGAGATGGCTTATTTACTGGGCATAAGAAGGAACAAAACTCTTCCTTTATTCAGCTGCCAATAATGTCAATAAAATTCTATGTCCAACCTAAACTGAAACAGGTTACTAGTGCCACAGTTCTTTACTTTTCTAAATACAGCTCCACGTGAAGAAAGAGTCCTGGGCCATATTTTCATCCTTCTCATTTGAAAAGCTAATTATTATTATTTTTAATACTAATAACTTTTAATCAACTAGAAAACAAAAATCAGCTCCATCTTGGATCCCACTGTGGGAGAAAGTGGAATATAAAGGCAATTAATAAATAAATTTTAGAGCTGTATCTGATGAACTGATATTGTGAAATTTCACGAAATAAGTTTCATAGTTATTTCCTTTCCACACCCTGACAAGGGGGGTGTAGTTATCAGTAAGATGCACACCCTGCCATATGTTTTTACTTGGAAAAGGGCATGTGGCTTAGCTTTTTAGTCTCAAGGTGTGTTGAGCTTCTGATCATATTTTAGATACTTTGGAAGTCTGTAATTTCAGAATGCTGTATAATTAGTTTCCACAATTATGCACTGAATTCTTCATGTGACAGCTAGCAAGCTGTCCTATAATGACTCCTCCCAAACTATAAATGACCAGGATGGAGAGGAGAGACACTAGTATCTCCACTACAAGTCATATCAACCCCTCCTAAGTCTCTTGCTGCTAAACCTTTCTTGCAGCCCATCCACCCAATGTTGTTCCTATTTGATTCTCCCAAATCTATGAAAACTACTCTTATGAACCATGACTTAAAAGTGAAGTCATCAAGTTCAGAGGCAGCATATCTTTGAATACCAAGTGCTGGCTACAAGAGCAGACTGTAGTTGCCTTTATGAGCCGCTTATTCACTTCCCAGCGGCCCTTAGCCACTACTGGATAAAACCTGATCATATACTACAACTACAATGCCATATTTCATGCTTCAACACAGTAAGCTATCTGTGGGAAGAACTGTGAGGTGTAATCTACTTTGACTTCTGGACTCAGGGCAGTCTTATCTCTTTGCTTCCAGATTTGACCTTTGCTCCACTACTGAGCAACTGGAAAGCCAGAATATGAGCAGAAGGTTGGTGTAGGGGTACGGAAGCAGAAGATATTCTTGAGGAACTCTGCCCCTTCTGAGTAAACAGTGTTATTCAAATATCGTTTGTAAGCTGCCTTGAAAGCTTAAAACAAGAAATGAGGTATGTGTGACCCTCCAGCGGTTCCTGGATGGAAGGTCTCAAGATTCCTCATCACTGCTTTTGCTGGCTAGAGTACTGCATTGTATTGTACTGTACAGTCCTTTCAAGTTGAGATTCAAGGTTTCTTTCAACATGAAACCACAATGACAGTTCAATATTTGGAGCGTTACATATTCCCCCCAGCCCTTGCCATACAAGTGCAAAGAGAGAATACAAACCCTAAAACCATCCAACCAACCAGATAAATCAGTCAATTTGACTGAAGGCAAATTAGTGAGGCACTATCACAATAATTTGCTCAATATGGCAAACTAAGTTCAAGGCACTGGTAGAGTCTGAGTTTTTCTCCTTCCAACATTCATTACTCCTCCCTCACCCAAAAAACATTGAAATATCTTGCTCTGTGTTACTGACCCATTTCTCATGCTGGTAGGAAGAAAAAGAAAGAACAAAAAAATCCAGGTAGACTGACGAAGCAATACTGCACATGCTTACTTCTCTTGACAATATCTGTCACCTTTCTCCAGAGGCATTCAGGGAACTAGGAACTAGGATGCTGAAATGGGCCCTGGATTCCTCTTAGGAGTTCATCTTAAATATCAAGTTAACAACCACATTCAATGAGAAGATTATCTTTTAACATATACTTTATATTTCAGAAAAATATTTGATTTCTGTGTTACTTTGTGTAACTTTGAAAACTTATGTTTCTTAACCCAGTCAACACTACTTTATATTAAATACCTGCATTTTCCAACTAAAGACTTTTGTGTCTAGAAGGAGCACCAATTAAATTAAGTATGTAAAATAAGCAGACATAATAAGTGTAACATTTCTGCGCCTAACCTTCCCTTTCAGGAAAATTAACAACTAGTAATGATATGGTGCTACAGCAAATCTGCAATACATTAAAACTACCCCACAATTACAATTTCAACTTCCTCTCTGTGGAATATGCTATGTTAATACACTTGTTGCAATTCTGAAGTGTGCAGATGTACTTTTAAATCGCTAGAACAAAAGCTTCAAGCGAAGCTATGTATTCCACACCAACAATATTATTTTGATGACCTTATTTTCTCAAGAACAAACATTTATTCAAATTATTTACCTGCCTCCCTCATCATATGAGGGAATTGCAACAGAATTCAATCAATAATGCCATGAAAGATATATCAAAAGGGAGCCAGCAAATAAGCACACACAAGATTTTATTCACACAGTTGAGAAATAAGGGGTCTAAAATCAATGAGTAATCTTAACAGCACAGTGGTAATCTAAATCCAGGTCTCTATGTTCCAACTTCCTATCATAGCTTTCCTGACCTACTACCCCCCAGATATTATGGATCACAACTATCTAGTGACTAGTAATACTGTTTGGAACTAATGAGAACTACAGTTAAAACAACCAGAGGGCACCACATTGGTAGAAATTACACTGGTACCATGTTTCATTGTAGCACTTATACAAGATATTCCAGGATTTAGCTTAGAAAAAAGAAGATTTATGCCAACAATTACTAATAGGCTAAACTTCATCCCACAGATGTATCTTGTGCACCCCCTTGGGTCCCCCTCTGAGAGAAAGGTGGCATAAAAATGAAATAAATAAAACAAATAAAGATGCAGCCACATAGCTTTTCTTTATTTTTATTTTTTTGCACTGCTGTGAAAAAATATTTAAATCCAAATCATATCTTTGTTGTAGAGATCTAAGAAACAGCCCTGGGTAGGAGATAAACTCAATTACTTCCTCAATGTCTGATTCAGCAAAAACTATTAAACACTATTGCATCACATAGATTCAGTATATTAACTCTGGCCAGCGTCCCCCTGATGAATTTCACAATTCACTTTTTTTGATAGTTTAGTATTTTAATAATTTGTTTTTGAACTGTTCAAAATTGTTTTATAGCTTTTCCCCACCTCTTATTTGTTTTGTGAATTCTTTGAAGATCTTGCAATATTCAAACTATACACAAATGTTATAAATAAATAAGATCTCCTCATCCAGTAGTGCTGGGGGATTTCAACATCCATGCTGACACTGCCCTTTCAGGAGTGGTTCAGGCCTCCATGGGTCTGTCCCAAGTAGTATCTGGCCCTAATCATGTTGCTGGACACACTCTGGACCTTGTTTTCTGTGTTGATTGGGGGGGGATGATGATCCTGGTGTGGAGGAACCCTCCACAGTTCTGTTGTCATAGACAGACCATTATCTGGTCAGGTTTAGACTCACTGGGACTCGGAACATCTTCAGGGGTGGAGGAATGATTAGGATGGTCCGCCCCAGGAGGGTGATGGATCCAGATGGATTCCTGAGGGCTCTTGAGGAGATTCCTATCAACTTGGCAGGTGATTCTGTTGAAGCTTTGGTTGACCTTTGGAATGGGGAAATGGCCAGGGTGGTGGACACAACTTCTACTGAGCGTATCCGCCAAACCAGCCTCCTGCTTTACCAGGGAGTTGATGATGATGGAGCAAGTGAGATGGAGACTAGAGCGACAAAGAATGGAAGCGAATCTGACCAAGCACAGGCTAGAACCTGTTTGAAGGCCTACTCTGTGCCAGTGTGGGCAGCAAAGATTTCTTTTTTTTTTTTTTTTTGCTGTCAGCACTGCTTCTGCTCATAGCCGTCCAGCAGACCTGTTCCGAGTGATCAGGGCTCTTTTACACACTCACTCTCAAGCAGAAATTGTAGACCACTCGGTGGCTCACTGAGAAGAATTTTCATGGCACTTTGCAGCTAAAGTTGCTCAGATCTGCTCCGACTTGGATGCTGTAGTTGATACAGTGCCAGTGGATATTACCTTGGAACATATCTGTGCAGCGTTAATGGATCCTTTTCAATTGTGCAGCCTGATTATGTGGACAGGATCCTTAGAGAGGTGAAAGCCATCACATGTGTCTCAGACCCTTGTCCTTCTTGGCTGATTAAACAGGCCAGAGAGGGACTGGCTGAGTGGGTGAAGGAGGTAGTCCATGCCTCCCTACAACAAGGTAGATTTCCATCTTGACTAAAGGAGGCAGTTGTGAGGCCATTCTTAAAAAAGCCATTCCTCAGTCCTGTTATAATGAATAATTATTGGCCACTGTTCAATCTACCATTTTTGGGCATGGTACTGGAATGTGTGGTGGCTTCCCAGCTCCAGGGGTTTCTGGATGAAACAGATTATCTAGATCCATTTCAATCTGGTTTCAGGCCTGCCTATGGAACAGAGACAGCCCTGGTCGCCTTGTTGGATGACCTACGCAGGGAACTGGACGGGGGAGCGTGTCCCTGTTAGTTCTGCTGGACCTCTCAGTGGCTTTCAATACCATGGTATTAATCTTGGTATCCTTCTGGACCACCTCTCTGAGATGGGACTGGGAGATACTGTTTTACAGTGGCTCCATCCCTCCTGAAGGGGTGAACCCAGAAGATGCCGGGGGACTCCTGCTCGACCTCCTGGCCACTGGCCTATGGGGTCCCTCAGGTTTTTGTGCTGTCTCCTATGCTATTTAACATATAAATGAAACCACTGGGAGAGACCATCCAGAGCTTTGGGGTGCCATCACTATGCGGATGATACCTAACTCTATTATTCTTTTCCACCTCAATCCGCCTTCCCTGGTCCTAAACCAGTGTCTGCCATCAGTAATGGACTTGATGAGGGCAAACAAATTAAAACTTAATCCAGACAAGACAGAGGAGGTCCTGGTCAGCTGGAAGGCAGATCAAGGAATAGGAATATAGCCTGTGCTAGATGGGGTTACACTCCACTCCCCCTGAAGATGCAGGTTCACAGTTTGGGGATACTCCTTGACTCAGCTCTGAATCTGGAGGCCAAGGTCTCTGCAGTAACCAGGAGTGCTTTTGCATATTTAAAACTTGTGCACCAACTGCACCTGTTCCTTGAAACATTGGATCTGGTCTTGGTGGTACATGCCTTGGTTACATCCCATTTGGATTTCTGTTAACACACTCTACCTGGAGCTGCTTTTGAAGAGTGTTAGGAAATTGCAACTGGTCCAAAGAGCTGCAGCCAGATTGTTAACAGGGGCAGGTTACAGAGACCACACAACAGACCTGTTGAAACAGCTCCACTGGCTGCCAGTTTGTTTCTGGGCACAATTCAACATGCTGGTTATAACCTATAAAGCCCTATGTGGCTCAGGTCCAGGCTATTTGGCAGACTGTCATCTCCCACTATGAGCCAGCCCAGACTCTGCAATCCTCTGGAGAGGCCTTTCTCTCAGTCTCACCCCCATCACAAGAACAAGGACGGTTGGTGGAGACACCAGAGAGGGTCTTTTCTGTGGCTGCAGCGGACCATGGAACTCCCTTCCTCGGGAGATTAGAATAGCCCCTTCTTAGTTCTCCTTCCGCCCCCGCAGGTTAAAACTTTCTTAAGCAGGCAGGCAGGCAGGCAGGCAGGTTTTTAAAACACGAATGTTTTTAAAGTACTGGCTTGGGGTATTGCAGTGTATTAGAGGTTTTAAACAATTTTAACTTTTTAATTGTATTTTTATTCTTTTAAAAAGCAACCTATTTTAATATTGTATCAACTTAATTGTTTTAATGTATCACTTTTCTATGTTTTTAATTGTATTATTTATTTAATATTGTGAGCTGCTCTGGGTCCCAGTTCTGGGAAAAGAGTGGGATATAAATTTATAAATATATAAATATATAAATTTGTGGATTTTTTGGGCTATGAAATTCCTGATGTTTCACCAGGAGATGTGGCTGGCATCTTCGGAGAATGAAATAATAATAATAATAATAATAATAATAAGATAAATATGCAGACAATCATCCTATTTTAGAAAACAAATTTTGGGAATCAAGTTTAGAAAAAGTATTTTGGGATTATTTATGGAAACTGGCTTACTGTCTTGTGATACTGATGTTTTACTGGAGTACCAAAATGCAATTTCTCCTTCTCGCTTTCTGTGAATGCGTGTGCGCTCTTGACTTCACCAGTCTATCTTTCCATGAAACATGTGTTTTGTTGCAGTAGTACACATATTGTTGCAGTTTTTTTGATGGAGTAATAAGTACTTTTTCAAAAAATTTTGGAGACGGCTAAATGAAAACTTAGCTTAAACTGGTAAGTCTGACACTAACAAGCCTTACATTCTCACCTGGTCAAGGAAACCTCCATCACTGGTCAAGGAAACTACCCTTACCAGTAACAAACATGTTAAATGAGCAAGATGATTTGTGTGTATGTGTGGTGGTGGTGGTGAGGATTATAGCTGGAATCAGTCCCTTTTTTTTCTCCTGAGAGGTTCCCAGAAAAGCCCTGTGACTGGAGCTAGTATAGTAAATGTCCCCCTGACACTGAAATTAATGGAGGGATTAAAAATAAAACAAAACCAGCAATAACACACCATAATCTGCCTGCTCTGGCTAACCAGCAGTGCTTTGAAAGTGATAGATCATCACCATCCTTCCCAACTAAGGGCTGCAGTCTAATTCTATCAGTTAAGAGCTTTCAGGAAGCAGCCACTTCCATACAAGATTAAAATACAGAAAGCAATTTATATTTAACATCTTCAATTTTGTTGCTCATTTAAAAGTATTTACTAATAGTTTACCCAGTGCCACACAAATGGCACTACTGTGTTATTAGGATTTTATGTTACAATATCACATGCACAACAGTATTAGAAATGCCACCACTGATTATGTGGAAAACACTTTGTAGAGGGCATCTGAAGGCAGGAGCTTATTCAAGACAGTGACGTTTAATGCTCTTAATGTACTATTATAGAAGGATTCACAGATGTAAAAATGGGGTCAAGGTATCCAGATCCATATAGGCAACAGCAGTCAAACAACACCATCTAATATTGTATTAGATATATAGAGATAAAAATTATACAAAACAAATTACAGTGGTCCCCCGCCTTACGAATCCCCCGGGTTACGAAAACCCCGGGATCCAAAAGGCGGCGGATCGGCTTCGTATCCCCCGGGATACGAAATATCCCCTGGGATACGAAATGAAAAAAGCCGCGCGGCCCCTTTAAATGGCCGCGCGGTCCGTTGAATTTAGCGGTCCACCGGGAAACGAAAGCTTCCGGGTTACGAAAGGTAATCCGGAATGGATTACCTTCGTAACCCGGGGGACCACTGTACTATTGAATGTTATAATCAAAGCTGTCAGCAAATACTTGAAAATTAGATTTGAAAAACAAACAAAACCCACTATATAGAAGACATCAATTTTATAATGAAATATGTTGGGCCTATGAAACAACAAGAGAAGAGGGAATTGTGGTGGGGAGGTGAGTTTCAGATGAGGTGTATCTTCTGAGCATCTGGAGTACAGCTCTTAGCCCTGCCAATGTTTACAATTTGGGGAGCAAAGCTTGTATGAGTTACTTTTTTGGACTGCAATTCCCAGAATATCGGTCAGTCATTATAGGCAATAGCTGTGTTGGCTGGAGGATTCTGGAAACTGCAGTTCAAAAAAGTAATTTCTAAGATCTGCCATAGATTTCAAGATGGCATAACCTCATTCTCTGTTTAATTCTCACAGCAACCATATGAGGTATACTAGCTTAGGAACAGCAATTGGCCATGATCACTAGTTGAATTTCATATATGAGTGGGAACATGAACTGTGGACTTTCCAAATCTACCGTATATACACATGTACCAATTGACCTCATGTATAAGTCGAGGGAAGGTTTCAGGGTCAAAATCCTGGATTTTGATATGACCTGTTGATAAGTCGAGGGTAAAATTTAGGTGGCAATAAGGAAGGATGGATAGGGAGAAATACCACTTGCATCCTTCCTTCACCTTCTCTGGACCTTTTCCAACCGATTCCCAGGTGCTGAAGGAGAGGTTTCAACACTGAATTGAGAAAGGAAGCCAGTGGATTTAAATGGAGAGTTGTTTCCATAGGAAGTAAGGCATTGCAAAAGGGACTGGAGAGATGGTTTTAAATGGAGAGGCTTTTTGATAGGAAGTCAGGTCTTGCAAAAGGGACCAGAGAGAGAGGCAAGTGGATTTAAATGGAGAGATTTTTCCATGGGAAGCCAGGTCTTGCAAAACAGAGCAGAGAGAAACAACTGATTTTAATTTGGGATTTTTTTCCATACGAAGCCAGGGCTAGCAAAATGGAGCAGAGAGAGAGGCAAGTGGATTTAAATGGAAAGGTTTTTCTATAGGAAGGCAGGGCTTGCAAAACAGACAAGAGAGAAAAGTAAGTGTTTCTAAATGGGGAGTTTTTCTGATAGAAAGCAAAGGCTTCCAAAACGAACTGTAGGGGGAAGGAACCTGTGTTCAATGGAGATTGTGGTATCAGGCTTGCTTGCTTTAGGACCTTTCTAAGCACTACTGATGTACTGACTCTTCTATAAGTCTACGCAAAATTTTAGGGTCAATTTTGGGGCAAAAATTCCTCGACTTATAGTCAAGTATATATGGTAGTCTGATATTCAAATCTTAACATTACAGCACTTCTCACCAACTTAAACTACTGCCCCAAAGGAAAAAAAACTGAACTAGAAACCCGTCCTGTAATTGCTTTCATCAAGTTCTATAGGCTTATAATCAAGTATGACTTAAAAAAACAACCCTCGTTTTCCATTTCCTCAAAGAAATAAAACAGCAAGCATTTCTCTAGTACTATAAGAACAGAAGAGCTTACTATATTCTTACCAAATAAATAAATAAATAAATAAAGATGAAATTTTACACAATAATTCTTAGCACAATGAGCCCACTGTATCAGTGAACTAATGATTCGCAGAGTCAACCACCTGTAAATTGCCACAACTCATATTATTCAGAGGTGCACCCATATATGTTAATGTGGATGCATGCACACTACTGTCTATTGAATAATATGGGGTGAAAGAGTTCATGTTTTTTTTCCGATCCGCTGGGGGTGAGGGAGCCAAACCTCCATGAATGGGAAGGGTCCATTGTAATGTAATTATAACACATTTTTTTAAAAAAGTTTACCAGACTTCAAAAATACATTGAAAAGGATATGATTCTACTTACTCATTAATTATCAAATCTGGTGCAAAACAAAGCAAACTTCCATTAGATTGTTTATATGATCTCCATCCAAGAGCAAAAGCCATCAGAAACATCCATGAATACTGCAGAAGGGTCATTTGGTCATCCAAATGCAAGTTCCTGAAACCTGGTGAGAAATAAAGATACATGCTCTAGCATATACATGATTTGATACTGCTTATGCAAAATATTGTTTTGAAATTTTTTGAAATGAGAATAGCTTCTTCCATATGGCCTAATTGCAACAGTGTCAAACTGAAACAAAATTCAGTCAGGTGACTGTGGTTGTACGTTTCAGAGGAAAAGTGACAAGCCAATGAAGGGAGTTAAAGAATTTTCTTCTGAAAGCGCTTGCAAGGGCAAAGAGACCACTAGCACTTCACTACACACAGCTGTGGTGTGCTATTTTGTTTGCCAATACTCAACCCAGTAAAAACAAAAACAAAAAACAGAGGAATAAATTAACCGGTAATAAAACTCTGCAGAACAGGTGTAAGGATAAGAGCATCAAAACTGCCCTAGATGTTACTGTAGAGCAAACCTGTACAACTTGGTAGTAGGAAGGGGCCAAAATTAAAATAGGTTAAACTTCTTTGGGCTGCAGATTGATTTTAATTAAATATTAATCAATATTAATAATTAATAATAATACATATTATTAATATTAATTCCATCCTCATCCTCTTCGGCCCAGCCCTCTCCTTGGGAGAAATCAGAGCAGTGGAGGAGCCTTGCAGGGTGAGCGTTTGCTCTTCCTCATCCTCCACATGTCCCTCTCCTCAGGAAAAGGACAAGCAGCAGAGGAGTCCTGAAGTCTTTCCACATCTTCATGAGCCACACAAAATCCTTTGGCAGCCTCACATGTAACCCCCTGGCCATATGTTGTGCAGGCCTGCTGTAGAGAAATTCTCACTGAGAGATTGAAGGACTACTTGTATCTTTCAAGCTTCTTTATAAATGGTGGTTTCATATTTTCACCCTCACCATATAAACAAAAACAAACAAACAAACAAACAAAACCCCAAAAGTCCCAGGCGCATATAGTTGTACAACTATATTTAAATCTTACAAGCACAGAATAAAATATTAATATGCATCATTTACATTATTTTGCAACACCACAATCTTCCTGATTATTTTAATGCATAAAATTCACCTCTGTTCCATGAACCTCTTATTACAAAGAACTAGTAAAGATATAATGCCATAGAATCCTGTACCACCTTTATTACAAGGATAGGAGGAAAATAGTAATGCATTTGTCAGAACTGGAAAAGCAAGAGGGGTTTCTTATAAGAACTGTTGAACAGAGTCAATCCAGTTTTTATGGCAAGGTCTTTTTCTTCTGTCTAAAAACAAAGCCTACGACAGTTCTCCTCGACCCTCCCTGCCCCACTGCCACTGCTGATAATACCCACAATTAGAGTGTGAAAAAGCAAAGGATTATATAATCTTTAGAAGAGGAAGGGATCACAAGGGCCATTTAGTTCAACCCCTGCCATGTTGTTCCAGCACTCCTAAAAATGCTCATCCAACCTCCATTTAAAGACTTCTAAAGATGAAGAGTCCACCACCCTCTGAGGCAGTTGTTCCACTGTTGAACAATCCTTCCAGTAAAATTCTTCTTAATGTTCAGGTAGGATTTCTTTCCTACACAGTGGGCCCTCAGTATCCAGGGTTCTTTTTGTTCCCTATAGATATAAAATGTGGATGCTCAAGTCAGTATTTAACATTTAAAACTGCCTGCAATCAACTGCAGCCAGGCTGAGAAGTGGTCCCAGGACAATAGTAGAGGCTACAGAAGCAAGGCCTGGGTAATAGGCACTTATTTGGCCTGCTTTGACTCAGTGATTCCGCTTGTTCCTTCACAAGGCAGGAGTGCCTACTGGCATGCTTACTGTCACTGACTTCCCATTTTTTGCTAATGAAAGTCAATCCCACCATAAAGGCCCAACTAGAATTTAAACCCTTTCCTCAATCCCTTTCCCACCTTCCCACTATGAAGGTATGATGGAATTCATCTTTGCCAACAGAGCTTAGTTTGAGATGAAAACTGTTCCTAGCACTGAAAGCCAAATTTCTTAGCAGCAGTCCACATTTTATTCTTGTGTTCCAACTTGGAACCAGTATTTGAGTAGAAGAGTTCAAGCTCATCAAACAGTAAGTCTTCAATCATGGTCTCAGCATAATTGGAAAGTCATGACAAATATAACCAGGCATGTTATGTCTTATTGTAGTTGCTCCCACAAGTACCTTCCCAGGACAGTCTGAAGCATGTTCGGCTGTTTGAATCTGTTGTCTAGCCAGAGCATGGGTCTCAGCTTTAAGACTACTTCTGGCTCTTCAGGTAGCCTGTCTATGTATGGGGAAGGCTTGTTCAACAGAAGTTGCTGGTATGCACCCATACAATCATCATAATTAGCAATCTGAAAAAGCAAAGCTATAGTAGAGTAAAATCTATGCCCTGTGGCATCTAATTGTTAATCCTATCAGCCACGTAAAAAATGAGCTTTTGGGAAGATCTGGATTGGGAGGTATCAATGATAATACAACTTGGCTTGGGGTTCTGCATTAACTAGTCAGTTCCTGGATCCATGACCATGTACAAATCTTCCAGATTCCTTGAGGTGGATGGTATTGATAATGGATTGGACCAAGACTGATGGATTACTTAAGAAGATAAGCGAGAAGTAGTATAGTTGCTATAGTAGGAGCCTGTTGTTGTATGCTCTTAACAATACAAAATGGAACTGTCAACTTAAAAAATATGGAACTGTCAACTGATGGATCCACTTGCTTTACTTACAGACCTAATGCCCTTGCCATCTGTAGTATTTGGTTTGTAAAGGACCAAATGTCATCAGTCAGTGAAGGAAGGTCACCTCCACTGATGTCAATGGTGATATAGTAGCACTGCTTCTGAAGAAGAATCGGAGCCCTCACCAGAACTGCTAGAGGTACTATCATGAGAAGGAGCAGGAGATACTGACATCTAACAGTTACAGTTCCTGTTCAGAAACAATAATGGTAGGGTCTGAAACTGAGGGCTCAGATGCTGAGCAGGAGAACTAGGAGTTCTAGCAGGAGAACTAGCAGGAGTACAGGTAGACAATGCTGAGCAGGAGCAGCATTACGACAAGCAGGAGAACTGGTACAGGCAGAGGAAGATCGTCCCCTAGTTAGAGAGAGCTGTTGGGATAGCTCTGGTGGTCAGGTCAGAAGATGAGGTTAACCTCTTGATTCTGACTCAGAGAATGAAGCATAATTGACACTGTACCTTTTGGAACCAACATCTGAACCAAATCTCTATGTTGGTGCTGATGGTGATGAGTGTGCTCGAGTTTGTAGGGACAGGAACAGTTACATTTGTGAAAATGTTGGTAAGGTGTTATTGGTAGAGATCTTTCAAAATAGTAATGCAAAGGCACCTCTCTAAAGTGACTGTGCCTTCACCATCCTTCACAATATCGACAGTTGTGGTGATAACTTGGGGAGTAGTTGCAGGGTCTTGGGGTGTTTCCACACTGCAGAAATAAAGCCCAGAATTCGTAGCACTAAGCCACAGACATTAAAGTGGTGTCAAACTGCTTTATTTCTGCAGTGTGGCAGCAGCCTCAGTAAGTATTCATGATGATACCTAGGAGGTACTGTGAAGACTGGATTAAGGACTTCTAGGCTTGGACTCCCACAAACCAGAGGTGGTGGATCGAGATGGGGGCCAACAGCATTTCATTGATGCCCAGCTTCAGCATAAAACATTGAGTCAGATGGTCCTTTGTCTTCTTTTTCTTTTTTGTGTTTCATAAGAGCAGCTTATGGAATAGTGCCAAAGCCAAACTGTTGGTACTGAGACTGATCCAGCATCACATGACAAGGCAGAACCAGATCTGAAACGGGCTCTTCCACAACTGCCCTACATATCGAGGGTGCAGTAACTGTCTCCACCAGAGACTCCTTCAGGGACAAGTGAACTGATGATGTCAAGAGCACTGAAACTGAAGTAGCCAGGATGGAGCAGGAGGCTGAGAGGCAGAAGTGCTAGTTGAGGCCATATGAAGAGATTATTTTTCTGTCACCTGGCTAGCCAGGTCCAAGGCATGCTCCTAAAAAAGTGCCTTTAATCTTACCCTTCTATTTCTCTAGGCCTGCACACTGTGTCTTTCTCTCAAAGGGTGCACTTACAGTGTTCATCCTTTTCATGAATTTTCCTGACACACTCAACAAACTTTTAAAATATGTGTGTAGAGGCCATAATTAAAACAATATCATTCAACACCAAAGTCTACGAAGCAAAATTGCTATCTGAATGCAAACATCTGATCAGAGAGAGTAACATCAAACCAAAATGCTTAGAAAAAGCATAGTCCATAAACAAATAATATGTAATCCAAATTACCACAAGTTGTATACAAAGGTGTTAAAAAAGACCAGGCTCAGGAGAGAATTGTGATGCACCCTACTAGTAATTTCTCTCAAGGGTGGAAAGTAACCATTTGAGAGTACTCTCTGGGTTCAGTCTTTCAATCAATTAAACATCCAGCTAACATTAGCGCTGACCCACAGTTCACCAGCTTGACTGAAAAAATATCATGAGGGACCTTGTCAAAAGTCTCAATACCTTGTCTTGATTTCAAAACTGCTGTACAAGTTGCCAGTCAGATGTATATCTGGCCAGAGCAACCTGGCAACCCCCATACAGACAGGAAGTACAAGCAAGACAGATTAGCCAGGGAGAAAGAGGGGTGGTGGTGGTGGTGGCAGAAGACAGAGACAGAAGGAGAGTGACATAAGAGCAGGAAGAAGGTAAAAAGGGGAAGAGTGATGGGAGTGGTCAACAGCCTAAGAGGATTTGGCCACTGACCCAAAAAGGTTCCCTAACCCTGATCTACATTCACAAAATGTGTTATGCATAGCCACTTACCTGGTATTGCCTTTGCCCATTTCACTGCAGCTACAACTTGTCTGCCTCCTAGCATATTGAGAGTTGACATTATACGCCAAGTTGTGTCTGGTATTGTGCTGTCATAGCCTGAAAACATCACTTCCGGCTCAATGACTTCCAGTAGGGAAACCAGGGTAGGAGTAAGCTGTGGCAGGGAGGCAGGAACTATAGCCTTATTTGCAGGATTTTCAGCAGTGTCTCTTCCTGCAGTCATGCTGGATTGCTGAATACCTTTTATTTTCTTCTTTGTCTTTCGTGCTAGAACATTTTAGAAGATACAGTCAATTATGACAGAAAAAAAAATGGGCTCGACACTACAGATGATATCTTTTTTTTAATTTTCTTCCTTTCTTTTTGCACTAATGGCACTTGGCCTACTCTCATTGATCATATACATACATACATTACACACATACATACAATCTTACTGAGTCTGCTGGTCATTTGAAAAGGAAGACACTAGTACAAATAGGGCAATTAATAAAGAACTTAAACGAACTAACATTTGGCAAGTATGGTTTCAATATTGTCTTCCCATGATACTAAATCATAACAAGAGAAGAGACAGCATAACTTGGCAATGGATAAGCAAAATAGCATACACACTATGGAATTGTGCATACGTGCAAATGCATTTCTAGACATAAACCACTAAAGCCAGGAAAATTTTGTTTCTTGTACAGCTGGGCCAAAGATGATTTTTTTTCCCTTGGCAACTGCTTACTGTGGTAATTAAACTATGGAATACATATGCCAGAGGAGCTGCTTAAAATGTCACTTCACTGAATACTGTTTTTATTAATATTTCCACAGTAACTATGCCACCTGCATGCCTTTTCATTTTTATGAATCATATAATGAAAATGTCCTTACAATATGTTAAAAGATAAAATCAACCTGGAGATTTTCACCTTTCCATAAGAAATAGTGCTGCAAGCTGGATAGTAAATAATTCAGCAGTATACATACAATTCTCTGGATTGAGCCCTCTACTTCACTTGCTAAACCCTGTACAAACAATAATTTACATATGCAAAAGAAAATCTCTGGACTTTTCCTATGAGGGCTCATGTAACAGGGCTAATGCAGTAGCATGACTTTAGCATAAATTCTGTCTTTTGTTTATCTTAACTCTTAAAACTGTTTTCTGGCAGATCTGAAGCACCTTAGCAATGACAGCAAAACACATTACTTGTAAAATGAAGTGGGGAAAAACATATATTTAAATTACTTGCACTTTATATTACTTGTTCTACAGAATTACAATACAGTAATTCTAAAGGGTTAGAATTAGATACTGTGGAAGGAGCCCTGATGGTGCGGTGTGTTAAATGCCAGTATTGCAGTCAATGTTGCGGAAAGGTTGTGTGTTCAATCCCAGGGTTCCAGGGTTGACTCAGCCTTGCATCCTCCTGAACGTCACTAAAATGAATACTCAGCTTGTTGGGGGCAATTAGCTTACACGTTGTAAAGTGCTTAGAGACTACTTAGTTAGTATGAAGAGGTATAGAAATGTAAATGCTATTGCTAATGTTATGGTCAAAAAAACCAAATGGATTTTAGAACAGATCAAGCCTGAACTCTCCCTGGAAGCCAAGGGAAAAGTCTGTCTTATTTTGGCCACATGATAGGCATAACTCATTAGGGCCTACAGAGAAGGCATAACTCATTAGGAAAGATAATAATACTAAGGAAGGTAGGAGGTAACAGAAAAAGAGTGAGATTGCATGTCGGATGGCTAGAATCAATCAGGAAGGTCATGGGCCTGAATTTGCAGGACCTAAGGAGAGCAATGGAATATATGGAGGCTTGGAGATGTCTCACCCACAGCATCACCATGAATTGGGGCCAATTCAAGGCAGCTAACAACAACAAAAAAAAATCCTAAAGGAGCAGTACATGTCAGACCATAAAAACCTTCAACAATTTTGTGCTATACTGCATTTTCTAAGTATTTTAGGACTGTTACTTCCAGTACAGTATTTAGCTAGTGGGGAGAGGGGATGTGACAATTTCGAGAAAATTTCTTAGTGTTAGCATAATAGTTAACCCAAACCATATGGCTCATTGACAGTATTTTGCAACACCACAAGCAGCCAAGCATTTCAATTGTTTACTCAATCAGGCCTTTTTGACAAAAAGGTTAACTGCAAAATCCCAGCTCATCCTGCCTTCAAACTGACATTTCAGCTAAATAAATTATACTGTTAGACACGTGAGCTTAAATAATCAACTTTTTTTTCATTTTTCAAGGGGACTCCAGCTATTAAATGTTCACAACACTGCTGAATAAGCTCCACTGTTAAAACTCTCTACTGGGGAACTCGGGAAAGTGGAAATCATAAGGGATCCCTACTAGTATTCTCAACAATTCTTGGTTTGGTATGTAGTTTTGATTACTGAAGAGACAAATCACCTGTAATTATGTAATTAATGTAGCAACAAAAAGGGATTCCTGAATTAACGCGCTGAAATAATTCTACAGCATTTGCTTGCTGCACTGAATCAGAACAAAGGATTTTGAAACAGATGCCTGTTCCTTCTTTGTGTATATCTGTTCTGGGATCTGATTATTCACATGACACAGAGCAGCTTTAACTGCCCTCCTAGATGTTGGCTTTCTCCATCTATACTACTGTCCAATGACGTTGATTTCCTTGCCATCTCACAAAGTATAATGGCTGTGGTAGTAACAGTAAGAACCCTTGGTTATAGTCCACAGGCAGTGTTCATGCTTGCAGTGGAAGCAGTGAAACAAATATCAGTAATACCTGTTCAGAACAAATTTAACACACTGTTCATATTTCCATAAGCTTCATCCAGCTTACTTCCATGAAGACAGTCTACACATAACACAAGGTAGTGGCTCAACATCACTGGTCTCTCCAAATATTATGAGATTCCCCTAGCTCCTAAAGTCCACACACAGATAACTATATGCTTACATGTGCTATAGAGGGAGAAAGGTGGGATATTATATATATATATATATATATATATATATGTATGTACTGATATCTACATGCATAGGATTCCTTGAGAATCAAGGCCCAGAAACATAAATCACTGTCTCTTTCTGTGAACAGGCTCCATGCACACAAGTAAAGAATAGAGGGGTCTGTCTCTTAAAAATAGAAAATGGAGCTTGTCTACATTTTAGGAATAAAATCATTAAAGCATATTGAGTTACCTTCCAGATTCATGCCAGCTTGAAGACATTTCCGGTAGCGGCAAGCTGGGCAGTTCTTTCTCCGAATTTTGTCAATAATGCAATCATTTCTTCCAGCACAGAGATAATTGTGCTGCCCTGTATTTGAAAAATATAAATAGAGATCTAGACATGCAAGTACACACACTCAGAAATTTTGTATACATTTCTTAAACACTATAATTATATTGAAGAATAAGATTCAAACAGAGTATTAAAACACTGAAGATAATGGTAAAGCCCTCCCATGGTCAAAGATAAAATCCAAACTACGATTTAAAAAAATGAAGATTCTCAAATACACAGAAAGCTAAATGAGTTATGGTAGCTCAGTGATGATATAATCTGAGATCAAAATTTTGCACTAATTTAACTGTGTTAGCTAACCTACACATTGGAGAAGACCCTCCAGCAATGATCTTGACCCTCCAGCAATGATCTTGAACCCATGTGAGGAACTCTTCCTCCTGTGCAAATCACTAAGCAAAACAAATAAAAGGAGTCGATGTGTTTCTTTTTCTACATTGTGGGCTATCATGCTAGCTAAAAGCCTTACTCCATCCAAATAACTGCTCACAGCAATAAATATTCCTTGTTTTATTTTGTTATTTACAGCACCTATGATGGGGTATTCAAAAGTTTTAATGATCACCTTTTAAACATTTGACAGAAAGTTTGTTTTGATTTGTAATTGTTAATTTATCTCTATGTAGTCACTATCTAGATTTATACATTTTTCTCAGCGTATCTTGACCCTCCAAATACCTGATATTGTAGAAGTCTGCAGATTGTGCCTGACAAGGATTTTACACCTTAGTCAATTCTGGCAGAGCCAGTCACAAAAATAAAGGATGCAATGAGTTGATTTTCTCAGAAACGTGCACTTGGGGACCAATGATGACACTGACAAAATTTTATCAATTTGCCATAATAACTTCCGGGTGATAAATTATTAGTTTACGATACCTCCTCGTAAGGCGCATATATACTCGACTATAAGTCAAGAAATTTATCCCCCAAAATGGACTCCAAAATCCTGGGCAGACTTATGCACAGGGCAATACAGTAATACAGTAGAGATCGATGTGGGATCCATTCCAGATCATGCCCCCATACCCAAAACAGTGGGACCTTATGTCCCGTGGTCCCTGTTGGCTGTGCGGGGGCTCCAAGTGGCTCACAATTTTAAAAGCCAATGCAAATCAAATATGAGGGCTTGAAAGAATTGGGAGGGAAGGATAAGCAAAATAGGCTGACAACAAATAAAAAAAGGTAAAGCAGACTCACAAAAGCCAAGAAGAGTCCCCCCCCCCACAAAGTCCTACTTTGTTCCTGGGCTCCATGTGGGAGCCCTGGGCCTATTGCTTCTGTGCCCCCAAAGTCCTCCAGAATGCGCCACTGCTGCCACCTGCAGAGGCCTCCTTGAGCCTATTTTTACAAGAGGCTGGGAGTGGCCTGGGCCTCTTTTCAGGCGAGGCTACAATCTCAGCCCAGTGTCAGTGAGTGAATAGCCCAGCTGCATACTCTCTCCTCCAACGTGGCGTCATTCATCTCCAAGAGGCCAGGGGGCTTTGGTGGGCAGGTGGCTTTGTCTCTTTGTCGTGTCCTGCCTTGGAATGGAGCTCCACTGCTTCAGAAGCAGGCAGCTGGTGTGTTCCTCACTGTGGTTTCAAACAGGCCCACTGCATATTTTAAACCTCATTTATTGGCTACATTTACATTCTACTTTCCTTCAGTGATGTCAAAGCTGTCCGGCTCCCCCCTATTTAATCCTCACAGCATCAGGATCTTGGTTCACTTCCTCACTTATTTATGAGGGCTTTCTAACCACAATGCTGCTGTCCCTGATATGTATGTATGTGTGTATTGGGGGGAACCACAACCAACTTGTAAGTAAGAATGGAAGGGCAAAGCCCCCCTCCCCTGTTTCCTCTGAAAAGCCAATCAAATAAATGTCTCCCTACCACCGGATGTGCAGCAGGGTGAAAAGGGGATGGGCAGAATTGGTGGGAAGGAGGCTGGCTGAGTGACAGCTTAGCAGTCATGTGACAGGGGCCAAGGCAAAAGCTGGCAGGGCCTATACATTGCTGTTCATCATGCTGCTCCAGTCACAAACTGGCAGAAAGAAGCAGGAGAAAAGTCTGTCCTTGCCCTCTAGTGCCTCTGCGGGAAACATAATGGATGGTATAATTGTATGTGGTTCAGTGTTCAGGTATTATTATTTTTGTTTTAAAACTTGAGTTAAGTCTTGTGGGTCTGCAAAAACAAAAATATTTTTAAAGGGAGTCCCTAGTAGGAAAAAAAAATTAAGAACCACCAAGGTATTTTATTCCCCATAACCAGTCTTTGGCCTGACACTTCAGTAACAAAAACCGACTGTACATTATTATTCAGTTATGTAACTAAATGTGAGTATCATTGCAACCTTAGGCATCAAATGACAACAAATCTTAAGAGTTATTGTGAGATTTACTATCAAGAATTAAATGTTTGTACCAGTAGTACAGATTTTACCAAAATTACTAGGATTTTAGGGTATTACAATGGTACAAATCTTATCGCTCTGGTCTTTGGCCAGCAATAAAATTTGCACAGTCAGGGAAAGGTTCTAAGCACCTGCAAATGCAATAGAAGGCCTTTTGCCTGAAAATCAGCAACCCACTTTTCTTCCACTCTTAAAATAGTATGCCTTTGAGAATACACAGAATTCCTTTCCTCCAAATATTTACAAACCACTGCAGTCTGTAATCTCTTTCATATTTAAAACTAAAAAGCTGGGTTAACAAGCTGATTGCATCTCACCTACAGATTTACGCCTCAAAAGTTTCTGGCTTTAGAGACTGGCACTGACCTCCCCTTTCTTTAAAAACTCTGTAGCCATTTTTTTCCCACAAACACCTTCAGATTTGTATTTTCTTACATAGGCAAGAGATACAGGAGGTGCCCTGATCATATGTGCATCCCACATACTTGTTTTCAATAACAGCTAAGCCACCATTTCCCCATGCTGCACAAACATTTATCTTTGTACTCAATCAATTTAGAAATTAATCTTTCTTTCCTGATCTAAAAATAAGTAAATACATGGACAACTCAAACAAAACAACAGCAGTTAGTATCTGAAATACATTATAATGACGAGAAATGAGGCTGAGACTGCAAATGCTTTTTAACTATTCTTGTTAAATTCCAAGAGAAGGGGGAATAAAAGAGACTGTGAGGGAAAACAACAACTCCGCACATGGACTGAGGAAAGGGTTTGAGCATCACGTTGAGCACCTAGAGAGTAAAAAAGAGACTCCCAAAGGGACTACTGCCCAGCAAGCACATGTGATATTCCCAGAAAGGCAAGGAAAATCTTTGCTAATACCAATGGACTGAGTCAAATCTCCTAAAAATCCACTCTGGATTTTTCTGACAGCCCACTTTAGCTGCTGTAATGTAATCTCCCCACCATCTGGCCATCTGGCCCCTGGACATTCTTACTTACCAAGATGTAGTCCAGTGGTTTTGTTGGAGGAGGGCCATGCAATTCTATGAATGACTCTTTAGATGGTGAAAGAGAAAGGACTTTTCTTAGGAAGGCTATTCATTATTTAATTCCTACAAATTTCTGTTTCACTTTGTCAGTGTGGAAAATCAGAGTGGAGCTACAAAAACAGGCTATAGAGGACACTTAGTAACTGCTCATATTTTTACAATACGCATCAATGCACCTGGCCTTAAAATACCTTTTTAAATCTAACTTTTTTACCACAAACAAACAAACAGACAAACAAAGCAAACACATTTTTGAAATCTTACTGTAAAATAGTTAATTTTAAGGATGTCTATCAGTATTTTTTTTCCTGGAAAAAAGTATTCTCTGCATTTTTTTAAGTTACAAGGAGTTTCCTTGCAGAGGAAACTGCAAGGAAAATGAGTTTGAGAAATCAGGTTTTGAAATGCTACTTCAGGATATTGATTTTACCACTTTAAAAGAGCAGGGAGGAAACTATTTGGTTTCTGGAGCCTGTGTAGTGGGCAAACTAAATCCTCTGGAATTTTTATGGAACCATAGCTTCAAGTATAAGCAAATCTTGGCAGCAAAATAAATTCAACTACAAATTTTAAAGAACAGATTCCTTCCATGTTGAATTATTTAGCCATGTTAAGCATGAGGAATAAGGAAATCAATTAACTCTGAAAAATGTGTTTCTTTAACCATGGATCCATCAATTTTGCCTTGCTCTTGTAATCAAAGGAGAGGTGACCTCGTCTTTGAACCTTGTGCAGTGCCTATGTTTATGAGATTAGAGGCTATCCACAGTTTAGATCTGAGAACAAGAGAAATTTTACTTAACGTGAATTTTTACTCTTGCTGTTCCATCCAGCTCCAAGATGGAAGCACGACATGGGCTTGCTTTGATTCTGTACTTGTTAGATAGTTGGAAGACCAGGCACACTTGTTGGCTTGACCTTCATCAACCAGGAGCTCTGAGCAGATGGAAAGACAAGCTTAGGTGCTTTGCCTGTGCCTCCACCTCAGAGCTGGAGTGGAAAGGAGAGGCTCTGTGCAAAGATAAGCCACACTCTAGTATTCTATCAAGTTTTATGCTAAGGAAACTAAAGAGACTGGAGAAAAAATGAGCAAAAGTCAACCAGATGACTATATGAACAATGAACAAAAAATTTAATGAAAAAAAAACCCTTTATTAACAAACATGAGATGGTTTTCAAAGTGGTAAATTAGTATCTACAAGAGAACAGGTTAATTATTAGTACCATCAAAATATGACTTATTTGAATTCAAAGAGGAGAGTCATAAGAATGAGAATGAGAAACACCATATGTTTTAAATAATTAGATTATATCTTACCTTCCACTGCTCTTTTGAAAAAAACTTTGCAGCTGCCACAAGTGAGGACACCATAATGACACCCAGAAGCCTCATCTGAGCAAACAAGGCAGAGCTTGGGAGGTGGTCCCGTAGTTGCTGAAGAGGTAGAGGGTGAAGTGCTTACATCAGATCTCATTCCAGGGCTAAGGAAATAACCAAAACACAAAGCACATATCAAAACATAAGGAAAAGTAAGTAAAAAAAAATCTTGATTTTTAATTACAACACCCTCTAATAAGAAGTCTAGAACTTAAGAAAAACAATTTGAGGTTTTGAAATATTCATTATGTCCAAAGATTAAAAAATTAATCTTTTTAAAAAGAATGATGCAAAAGTAAGGTTGTTCTTACTTGGTTCTGCACCATTCTCTTTGAATCATTTTGCATAATATAATGTTCTGTTTTTGTTTTTAAAAACTATCCTCACAACATATTAAAGTTTCAAATTGTCTTAAAATTTTATATTGTATGATAGCTTTGGCCAAAAAGCAATTCAGAAATAGGTCTGTCAGTACACACACATCCAGACTAGGACCCGGAACAATGGATGCAAGCTACAGGAAAAGAGATTCCACCTCAACATTAGGAGGAACTTCCTGACAGTAAGGGTTGTTCGACAGTGGAACACACTCCCTATGGAGGTCTTTAAGCAGAGGCTGGATGGCCATCTGTTGGGGATGCTTTGATGGAGAGTTCCTGCATGACAGGGGGTTGGACTGGATGGCCCTTGTGGTCTCTTCCAACTCCATGATTCTATGATTCATATTTTAAAGACTTAAAATATGCAGTGTATTTCACAAAACAAGTTTTACGAATGAATGTGCCATTTTAGTTACTAGTGAATGCAGAAAGTCCGGGATTTAAAAGACTATCTAGTTCTCCATCCCATTCATCAATTATTATTATTATTATTAATCTTGTGGCACAGTGGTTAAATGCCTGTACTGCAGCCACTCACTCAAAACCATAAGGTGGCGAGTTCAATACCAGCAAAAGGGCTCAAGCTTGACTCAGGCTTGCATCCTTTCGAGGTCGCTAAAATGAATACCCAGACTGTTGGGGGCAAGTAGCTTACAGTTGTAAACTGCTTAGACACTGCTTAGGCAGTATGAAGTGGTATATAAATGAAGCTGTTTGTTTGTTTTTTTATATGGCGCTATAAATTTACACAGTGCTGTACATACAATCTTTTTAATTAGATGGTTCCCTGCCCTCAGGCTTTCTGAACTAGATGGCAACACAAAATGGGAATACACTGGAAAGAATGCTATCGAGTTGTGTCTATGAAAAGCAATTGTTTTTCTTTTTAGCAAATGGTATTAGGAAATCAGACCAGATGCTTTTTCAAGGTATTTTCTTGAGTTAATATCACCAGAATCTTTCAGTGCTCCAGTCTGCACACATGATACTACTGTAGGGGTAAAGCCAGCATTCTTGGGGAGAAAGCACTGCATAAATTAGTCCAACAATATCTGATCTGGTTGTTGAATGACATCAGAATCTCTGGTGTAATTACTACTACCAAATGAAACGTACAGAAAAACTCAATAAATATTTTGAAGTCTTAAAATCCAAATTATGAACTGATGCAATGCTTTCCCTGTGCTAGATTTGAAACTGTCTTTTATATTTACTTAATGTAAAAAAAATGAAATGTACAGTATTTCAATTTTGGCATGCAGCCACATCTTAACCAAGTCAGTCTACCTCCATTTTCTTGAAAGATATTCTATGTAGGAAACTGATTGAATTGGACTATAAATTCTTAACTTGAGCCATTTCCTCATGTACAATACAAGAAAGACTATTTAGTTTAGGCTTTATCGTGAATATCAAGCTGCCTGTCGACTTGTGGCAACCCCATCGATTTCATTTGAGTTTTCTTAGGAAAGGAATACTGAAGAGGTGGTTACACCAGTTCCTTCCTCTAAAATATTGCCTACAGCACCTGGGATTCCTGGCATGCTCTTTAGCTTTGTGCCTTCAAATTGTTTCTAACTTATGGCAACTCTAAGGCCCTCATGGGGTGTTCTTGGCAAGATTTCTTCAGAGAGGGTTTGCCTTTGCTTTCCTCTTGATGATGGGAGAGTGTGACATGGCCAAGTGGTATTAATGGAGGAGTGGGAATTCAAACCCTGGTCTCCAGAGTCATAGTCCAATGCTCAAATCATTACACCACTCTGGTATGCTGTTCAGATGCTATTACAATGGGTCCTTGGTATCCACTAGGGTTTGGTTCCAGGAATCCCCATGGATACCAAAATCTGTGGATGCTCAAGTCCCATTAAATACAGAGGCACAGTAAAATGGTGTCCCTTATATAAAATGGAAAAATCAAGGTTTGCTATTTGGAATATATACTTAAAAAAAACATTTTCAAGCTGTGGTGCTTGAATCAGTGGATACAGAGGGCCAACTGTAATTCATAGGTGTGTAAGAAAGACACAGCTGAAGTTCTCAAAGCTCCCTTTGAAATTAGGGGAGAAGGTATGAGGAGGCAAAGGGCTGATGCACATGCAAGGCCAAACCATGGTTGGGTATTACATAATCAAGCCCTGACCTTATAAACCCTACCTCTAAATGTGAACTAGGTAGTTACTTATTGTAGGATTACAGAAAAACATTCTGATTTGCTATTCTGATTTGAAGGATAAAACTGAACCAGTTTGTTCTACAGAGTAAGAATATTATTTGGCATTACATGCAAAATGACCTGCAGAAAACCACTGCACCTTTGCCAATTGCCTATGATCCCTTTCACTGCAGTACACAGAATGACTGTGTTCTACTTTATCTGCAACAGAAATGATCCATACATGAAGTTATAATTTTCTCTGTGTGAAAACCATGAATTATTGGTTTGGTCCAGTTGGTGTGAAAACTCTAAAAGAGGAGCTATTCCTACTTGTTAATTCAGAAAGAGGGACAGCTGATGTTGCCAGGTGGGGTATGTAGAAGAGTCCCATCAGGTCTTGCACTGGTATTTCGTTGAGCACATGGAAATTTTGGGACAACTGATATGTATGTAATTTAGTATATAATTTGCCGTATTGTTTTTAAACAATTAAAAAAACTTATACTATGATTGTGCTTGTAATATTCAATTATAATTGACTCCACAGAATCCAGAAAGACGTATAGCAAATATGTTTTCCTTTAAGAGATAAGGAATCTTCTGTATCTGCTGGGCTTTAGAGATCTCCTCTCCTATGAGTTATACAGTTATCGAAATATTTTCAACTTGTCATTTTAAAACACCAATAATATATTTATTTTGTAACTATAAAAGTGATGGTAAAATAAGGTGTTAATCTTTAGGATTAGAAGAGCCTTTCTTTCTACTGCCATAGTCAGTAGCAGTAGTTGTAATGGCTAGACTAAAATTATCCAAAACCATTGAGTTGATCACTTTTCAGAACAGTATGTAAGTTGCAACTCTAACCAATAAAACTGAAAAAATAAAATAAAAATAAAAATTATTTTTACCAACCCTTCAAGCCACGTAGACATATCCAAAGCAGTGAAACCAGGGATCTTAACTATGTAAAAGTAACTCAAACATTTACTGTTAAATTACAGAAAGACAGATTTTATTAAAATCTTTAAAAAATAAATATTTCAAATTTTTCACAAAATAATTACTAGGAAAAAACACCCATATCATGAATACTAATTACACAACTTCTAACTATATTCTATAAACATGCTATTGTTTAATATAACATACAGTGGTTAAGATGTTGATTGCAAGATCAGCAGGTTGGCAGTTCAAGGCCCAAGTGCTGCATGATGGGGTGAGCTCCCATCACTGGTCCCAGCTTCTGCCAGCCTAGCAATTCAAAAGCATGCAAATGCAAGTAGTGGGAAGGTAAACAGCGTTCTGTGCCACATGATCACAGAGTAGTCTCTGACAATTCTGGTTCTTCGGCTTAGTAACGGAGATGAGCACCACTCCCTACAGTTGGACATGACTTGACAACTTTGTCAACGGGAAATACCTTTACTTATGTTTCTGCATATGTATTAAATAATTAACAAGTAAATATAAATATTTAATATCATTTAATATTTAATGATAAACAATAATCTATTTCTAAAATCTTCCCCAGTAGTGATGCAAATCCCTAAAATTGAGTCTTTTAGATAATTAAAATTTAAAATTTGAGAGGACAGTTGTCCACAACCAAGAGACTGTTGTGCACCTTTAAAGACGAGCAAGTTTTATGGGGCACAAGCATTTATGGACTGAAGCCTACTTCAGCTGATACAAACTACCTTTATGCTTTGTGTCTAATATTGTTTTCCATTATATAGTATTTTACAAAGTGTCACAGAGGGTAACACTTCTATACTTTCCCTCGTTATTTAGTACTTAAGTTTTCTAATCTATGCCTTGCTTTGCACTTCCAGTGTTGCTGTTACTGTTGTGTGCATTCAAGTTCCTTCCGACTTATGACGACCCTAAAGCAAACCTGTAATTTCTTCGAGTGATGTGTGCACAAGACAGGTTTGCTTTTGCCTGCCTCTTAGTCTGAGAGAGTGTGATTTGCCCAAAGTCACCCAGTGGATTTCCATGCGTGAGAGGAGATTTGAACTCTTGTATCCAGAGTAATTGTCAAACACTCAAGCCACTACACTACACTGGCTCAATTGGGAGGGGGGGAGCATTTAAAAAACCCACCAAATATCTCCTCTCCATTGACGCCCCCTTGTCGTGGGGGAGAGGCTTGCGTACACTAATGAAGCTGTGAGCTATGCTGGCGGTGCCATAAACAGCCACCGGCAGGGCCTCCCATGCCAGACAGGTCACAACCAAGAGCATCAAAGGGCAGGATGGGCTCTTTTAGCCTTATGGCAACAATCCTAGGAGAAGGAAAACTCCAATCCCAAACCCGGTGCTCGTCTAACGCTGTAAGGTAAACCATCTAAGAGAAGGAAACTCTAATCAAACCTACGACCTGAGGATCTCGCTGCCACCATCCTTGCTTGCTAGGCCTCAGCAGACGAACCTCTGGTATAAAGGTTGAGGCCAGTTCTGTGCACTCCACCAGAAAAATCCATTGCACAGGCTCGAAGGATACATCCGACCCCCCCCTCCAAAAAAAAACCCCTGTAGCGATAGGTGAGGGATGAAATGGCAGGTAAAAGATGCACTGGAAGCAGTTCAGGACTTTGGTTGCTTGAGACTGACTGGGAGATGACAGAAGGACGACCAAGCAGCCTTTTTAAAGGAGAGCACTGCTTGCTCCATAAGGAGAGGGGCCTAGAAAAGGTGGCCTAAAGAAAGCTCATCTCCATCTACCTGGTTGGATAGCTGCGGTCAACGGGCATCTTCTGATGTGGTCAAACAAACGCAAAGATACAAAGACACACACCAGTGTCCAAAGGTGCAAACAGACTGGCGCTTGCATGCTGGAACATCAGAACCAAGCAAGATTCTGCAGATAGTCGATGTCCCGAGCGTCTTTCTGCTCTAATGGCCCATGAACTATCACAACTTAATATTGACATCGCTGCTCTCAGTAAAGTTCGCCTCCATGAGGAAGGCAGCCTTAAAGACCAGCTATGCACTCTACTGGTCTGACAAACCAAAAACTGACAAACATCTTTCAGGAGTAGGATTTATGATTAAAAACTCCATTGCCTCCAAACTCGAAACCCTGCCAACAGGTCACTCTGATCGCATTATCTCCATATGCCTTCCACATGTTGTTCTCTTCAGTATATATGCCCCATCTATGCAAGCCGACCCTGTGGAGAAAGACAAATTCTACTCAGACCTATGCCACCTCATACAAAAAGTCTCTGCAGAAGATAAATTCATTATCCTTGGTGACTTCAATGCCAGAGTAGGTAAGAACTTCGAAGCCTGGAAAGATGTTCTAGGCAAGCATGGAGTTGGAAACTGTAATGATAATGGATGCCTCCTGCTAGAATTTTGTGCAGAAGAGCAACTGACTATTACAAACACTATCTTTCAGCAGAAAGATAGCTTGAAGACAACCTGGATGCATCCCCGATCCAAACACTGGCACCTCATTGACTATGTTCTGGTGCGCCAGAGAAACATTTGCGATGTCCGTCATACTTGAGTGATGCCCAGTGCAGAATGTCAAACAGATCATCGCCTTGTAAAATGCAAACTAAATCTTCATCTTAAGCTCAAACCTAAGACGGGTGGCATTTTAAAGAGGAGGCTCCAAGTCAACAATCTTCAACAAGCTTCCATGAGAGATAACTTCCAGGCAAATCTGCGATCAAAACTTGAAGACTATCCCATAGATTCTTCTCCTACAGTGCTCAGGCAACATATCAAAAACAGTATCCTTCAGTCTGCAAAAGAATCCCTCGGGTTCTCCCGCAAGAAAAACCAAGATTGGTTTGACGAAAACAACCAAAAGATCCAGGAGCTTTTGGCAAAGAAGAGAACTGCTCATCAAGCACACGTCGCTCAGCTATCTTGCCATGTAACAAAAGCAGCCTTCCGTCTCACATGCAGTAAACTCCAACAAAAAGTCCAAGACATTCAGAACACGTGGTGGATCAATTTAGCAGAAAAGACACAACGTTGTGCAGATCTGGGTGATTCCAGAGGATTCTACGAAGCTCTTAAAGCAGTGTTTGGACCTACTTATCAGGTCCAAAGCTCCTTATATAGTATGGATGGTCAAACACTAATCACAGACAAAGCCTCCATCTTGAATCGATGGGCTGAACATTTCCAAACTCTCTTCAGTGCCAACCGAGTAGTCCAAGGCTCAGCTATCCAAAATATGATAAAACAACTGATGAAAATGAACTGGACATGGCTCCCACTTTGGAAGAGACCATTAAGGCCATACAGCAGATGAAAAACGGCAAGGCAGCCGGGATTGATGGAATCCCACCTGAAGCCTGGGATCACAGAGATCATGTACTCCATGCTAAATTCCATGAGCTCCTTGTGAGTTGCTGGGAAAAAGATGAACTGCCATCAGATCTCCGAGATGAAGTTATCCATCACCCTGTATAAGAAAAAAAGGAGCGAAATCTGATTGCTCAAACTATCGAGGTATAACACTGCTTTCCATTGTTGGAAAAATCCTTGCAAGGATATTCCTGAACAAATTAGTTCCTGCTATTGCAGAATAACTTTTTCCTGAAAGCCAATGCGGCTTCAGAGCTAACAGGTGCACTACAGAGATGGTATTTGCTCTTAGACAACTACAAGAGAAATGTAGAGAGCAGAACAAAGGACTCTATGTAACATTTGTCGACCTTACCAAAGCCTTTGACACTGTGAGTAGAAGATGTCTGTGGCAGATCCTGGAATGACTAGGATGTCCCCCCAATTCCTCAAAATGATTATCTTGCTACATGACGGCCAGCAAGGACAAGTCAGATAAGGCGATGCTCTCTCAGAGCCCTTTCTAATAACTAATGGTGTGAAACAAGGTTGTGTTCTTGCTCCAACTCTATTTACAGTCTTCTTCAGCATGATGCTCCAAAGGGCTACGGCAGATCTCAAAGAAGACGGCATCTATATACGTTACCGTACTGATGGTAGCTTGTTTAACTTAAGCCGTCTGAGGGCTCGCAGAAAAACTCTAAACAATCTAGTCCGTGAGCTGCTTTTCGCTGATGATGCTGTCCTTGTTGCCCATACAGAAGTAGCCCTGCAGCGCCTAACATCCTCCTCTGCAACAGCTGCAGAGCTGTTTGGGCTGGAAGTCAGCCTGAACAAAACGGAAGTTCTCTACCAGCCTGCACCACAGGAAAAGCACTATCATCCCCACATCACCATCGGCAAATCTGTGCTTATGTCTGTTCAGCAGTTCACCTACCTGGGAAGCATCATCTCTTCAGATGCCAAGATTGATAAAGAGATCGATCACAGATTAGCAAAGGCATATAGTGCATTCGGAAGGCTTCACAAAAGAGTCTGGAGTAACAAACACCTGAGGCGAAGCACAAAAACCAGTGTGTACAGAGCCATTGTACTGTCTATTCTCTTCTACAGGTCTGAAACATGGGTCATTTATCGCCAACATCTACGACTCCTCGAATGCTTTCATCAGCACTGTCTACGCACAATCCTAAACATACACTGGACTGACTATGTGACAAATGTTGCTGTCCTGTAGCAAGCAGGGATCACCAACATTGAGGCCATGCTATTGAAAACACAGCTGCACTGGGCAGGTCACATTTCTAGGATGGAGGACCACTGCCTCCCCAAAATAGTACTATATGGTGAAATCACCACGGGTCAGTGTAAGAGGGTTGCCCCAAAGAAAAGATACAAGCATTCCCTGAAACAACATCTCAAGTCTGGCCAAATTGATCACCAATAATAATAATAATAAATATTTATTTATAACCTGCCCCTCTGAGTGAGCAATCGGGGCGGGGTACAACATTTAAAAACAAGTACAATTAAAATGTTATATCCCAATCCCTCCTCCTGCCCCTTAAAATAGGATTAAACTAGCGCAGGGTTAAAACAGCAACAATAAAAACAACGCAATATATCCAAATCCAAATTTATGGGCAGCCTCGAGGTGATATCTGATGTGGCTGGGGAAGGCTGGATAGATGTCTTGGAGACCAGGGAAGGTTAGTCGCTGTCCGGAAAGGCCTGCTGGAAGAGATGCATCTTGGCGGCTTTTTTGAAGCCGTCCAGGGTCGTGATAAGGCGCATCTCATCCGGCAGGTCGTTCCACAGTCTGGGAGCGATGGCGGAGAAGGCCCTCCGAGAGGTCTGCGACAATTTGGTTGTAATAGGTTGTAGCAGATTCCTCCCAGAGGACCGGAGCATGTGAGGGGGGCGCATATGGCAAGAGGCGGTCCCTGAGGTAGGATGGACCCGAGCCATGTAGGGCTTTGAAAGTTAAAACTAACACCTTGTACTGCACCCAGAAACTAATCGGCAGCCAGTGGAGAGACTTGAGCACATGTGTTATGTGTTCTCTCCTCAATGTTCCGGTGATAAGCCTGGCTGACATGTTTTGGACCAGCTGACATTTCCGAGTTCAGCATAAGGGTAGCCCCATGTATACTACATTACAGAAATCCAAACGTGAGGTAACCAAAGCATGTACCACAGTCTCCAGGTCCCTCATATCCTACAAGGGGTGCAGCTGGCGTATCAGCCCAAGCTGATAGCAGGCACTCCTGACCGTTGCAGTCACCTGACTAGTCATGTGAAGTGACGAATCTAGAAGTACCCCCAGACTGCGAACAGAGTCCTTCAAGGAGAGCGTGACTCCGTCTAGGACTGGGAGTTGTATGCCCGGACCCAGTTTCGGGCCAGTGACTGTCAGTACCTCCGTTCTGTCTGGATTTAGCCTCAATCTGTTTTCCCTCATTCCCTCTGGCCTCACATCGGAAGGAATGGAGACGCACTATCCACAATGCTGCAGCCTCTTTCGAGAACTCACGCCGAATGAGTTTCGAAGAGAAACAACAATGCAGAAAGAACCACAGCTTGCAAACATCACCCAAGGAGACTTTCTGCTGTACTTTCTGTAACTGGACTTGTTTATCTCGGATTGGCCTTTTTAGTCATCAACGTGCTTGTAGAAAGCGTGGGATGAGTCCTTCCTGAATTTTCGTTAGCGAAGAAAAGCTATATATAGATCTAATTTATTGATAGCTGGTGGTCTGGCGAAAACCAACTGATATGTACAATTACTGCAGATTAAGAGAAAAGCCACTTTTAGTTTTAAAATGTTTGACATGTTTCCAAAAGTTGAACTATTTATCAAACATCCAATGTGGGTTCTGTATGTATGTGTGCATGCACACAACTGAAAATTATTCTCCGAACACATCACTGAAGGCTAATATCTAAACTATAATGTGAAATTTACAAATTTAACTCCTGCTTCAAAAACTGTTGTTCCTTTACAATCTATGCAACTAAATAGCTCTCTTTAATTAGCAGGGCCAAACTGCTATCTAGTTTTTAACTATTTTGTAACCTGACTTCAGTGTATTTACAACACACTTAATCCTATGAACATTAACCTGAAGAATTATCATGAACAAATTACAAGTCATATCCCAGGAAGCTGTATACATAAGCAAATTGATCTTGACCATGCTGAAAGTCCTATGAGCTAAGTACAAAGGAAGTTCACAGGCCACATAATTAACTTATGGAAATCAAAACCACAAGGTTGTGGTGATGGTTGCAAGTTTTAAAAGGGATCAGCCAAATCCATGGACAACAGTCACCTGCTATGTGCCATAATTACTCAATGGAACTTATACTTTTGGAAGCAATGCAATTCAAGACAGCAGGAAAAGAAATATGGAAAGGCCACAGTCACATGGAAAACAGAGAAGTGAGATCTTCTGGTGCATAAGATTTTTCAATTAAGCCCAATATATTCTGAAATGAGTTCCTCCTGATGAAGAACAATATAAAATCATAAATACAGATATATGACTACTATCATCATGACTGAGAGGGCTTCTAAAATTTTAAAGTCATTCACACTGGTTATACGTAGTAAAGTATTTCTGTTCGTGTTGTAGTTTTGTAATTGTTTGATATACCATTTTCTGTATCAAAATGCTAAAAATTCTATTATTTTATGTTGTTTTATTTGATGTTGTTGTCTATTATTTGATGTGATGATGCAACTCTGAGTTTTGCAGATTTGATTATTTGCGATTCGATTAATATGTTCTCTCTAGGAATTGCTAGATCCTCCAGAGCAACTCTGCTGGAAATTGACCATACAGTTGCATTGGAGGACTTGGAAATTACTACAGAAAATACTTCTCTAGGCCTGTGTAGGTCCTCCTGTGCTATTCTGTGGTCAACTGGCAGATGGTGACCCCAGAATTGTGCCAGAGTACCTAGAGATTCCTAAAGAGGTGTACTCTCAAGTAAAAACATTGTGGATTTTTATTTGTGGTTTTTCCACTTCCATAGGGTCCTGTGCCCCTAACCCCAAGAAATGTGGAGGGACCACTGCATATTTATTATGTCCAATCAATAAGAAGCTTCAATGCAATAGGCTCAACAACAACAGAGATTCTACTCTGTTCCTGAAAGATATTCTTCCTTCCATCCCAATTCCCCACAGAACAGAAGAAAACCGATAGTTGTGGTGCCCAGACATCTATAGTTGACAACCACAGACTAAACTATTCACCCCACTGGACTGCCAACTTTTTCCCCATCAAGGTATTCAAAGACAAATAGAACAGAAAAAGTAGCCATCCTGAAAGCTGTGAGAGAAAGATAGAAGTGGACCGATATGTACAGAGAGGGTGTTATTTTGTCCAAATAGTATGTATGCTTAGCAAAATTATAAAGTATTAAGGGCAAACAGAGACCTTAAAGAAGAAAGAAAAAACAACACCTTTGTACCTGGCAATACAACCCCTATACTGAAAAGTCTGGGTGTCCACAATGTTTGTCTAAGGCAAGAAGCACACAGCTGATAAAGACCAGCCTCTGACTGACCACAACAGTCAGGACCGCACAACTTGCTCCTGAAGTGGGCCGCTGCCTGTGGTTCTAAGGCGCACTGCCCTGGAGTCAGTTTAAATTGACTCCTTTTTGCAGCAGTATTGGACTGCTTCTAGTGGTGCCAGAGCTGATTCCGGCCACTTTGGGGGTGTGAGTCATTTAAACACCACGCCCCCAAAGCAGTTGGAAGCCAGTTCATTTGGCCTGTGTGTTCTGGGCCTAACTTTGCTAACCAAGGAGAAATTGTGATGCCCAGGTTCCCAAATCCCCCCTTCAAATATCCCGCTTCAGCCTTTCTGACAGAAAAGGCAGGTGAAATGTATGATGGTTTGGCTGCAGCTTGGAAGAGACACCATGATCTTTGAGAGACAGTGTCAACAAGAACTAAAATCCAGGTGTTGGAAAGCAAGCATTTTGCAATAGTGAAACAAGGTGGTAGTGATGGGGGAAACTACTAAGATATTAATTGGGTTCTTTTCCTGTGAAAGGAATTATTGCAAATGATAAACTGTCCCAACAGCTGAAGCCTAATTTCCAACATAAGAGTGCTACAAAACAATTTTTCATAATCTATCACAAAATAAAATCAAATTGTTTAGCAAAACTGCCAGATGTAAGGAACAGATGCTATACTTCTGGTTATGGACTGATCAATTAGTAACTGCTACCGCCAATAAAAAAGCACAATTTAGAGATTGTGTGGGTAAATCTGTCAGATAATCCACATGGTTTGTTCTCTGAAACCATATTGTTTTGGTTTTGTATTGAATTCTTCAAAAATGAAATTGAAAACAGCCAAAAACTACTACTTCATTGTAGTTTTTCTTTCAAGAAGTTGAACTCACACAAATATACAGACACAGATAAAAATAAGAGGTAATATCCATTAGTTGTATAGACCATAGACAGAAAAAAGATCTCTCTTGTAACATATGATTCACTGATGCAATCTTATATGAATATGCTACAGTATGTTGTATTATATTATATGTGCTATACCTGTGATGGTGAAACTACGGCATGCGTGCCACAGTTGGTCAGCAATGCCATTTCGCTGGGCATGGCAGCAGGGAAGAGGAGGAACAGGCATGTGCCTCTGGCTCCTCCCCCAGAGTTCCCCAGCCTCCAGCTGTCTCTTTGAGGGAGCTAGAGGCTAGGAAACGGGAGCCAGGGGCGCATGCCTCTGGCTCATCCCCCCAATGTTTCTTAGGCTCCAGCTATCTCTCCAAGATAGCTGGAGGCCCGTAAAAGGTGTGTTGGAGGAAGTTCTGCCCCTTGGAGAGTGGAAGTCCCACCTCTGGAGGATGGAAGTCCCGCTAGAGCCCAGTGCCGGAAAAAAATTCTGTTGGGGCACGTGAACCTGAAAATTTTCGCCATCAGTGTGCTATACTATTCTATAATGTCAAAACCAATTTCAAGACTTATAAAACCTTAACTTTGTGTGTGTGTGTGTGTATGTGTATATATATGTGAACTTTTAATAAATGTGTGTGTGTGTGTGTGTGTATATATATATATATAGAGAGAGAGAGAGAATTTAGAAGAATAGAAGCATTACAACATATAGATCTGTTAAGTTGTAGAATTGGATAACCAGAAAAACACCATAAAGTTCACGTTTTATACCTTTTATTCTTTAGAAAAAAATTCACCAGTGGGTCCATTATAAAATAAGTATATTTACTTCCAACAGACAAAGATAAGAACCCTCAAAAGGTTCAGAGGACAATTTATGCAGACAAGTTACCCAATGTCATTCCGTTTGTTAATTATTTAACAGAGTCTTTTCTGTGAAGCCCAAGGTCCAAACATATTAAAGAAGAATTAAAAACAGGCCTTAGGTACACATTTCCCAATATTATATGAAAAAGAAAAGACTTCAAAATGTCAGTTTTAAAGAAACAGACAACACATATACCAACTCAACAAGTCAGAGTGCCAGCTACAGCCACATTCAGACAACAAGATAAAAAAGAGACAAACAAGCTGGTTCTCTCGATCACACTGCATCCGAACACAGCCACTGATTAACAGAAGACTGCCATTTCAGCCAAGGAAGTAATCTTGCCAAAGATGTTCCACTCCAGAAGCTTCTTTCTAGTGAACCATAAAACTGATTCTTCAGTGTTTGGTAAAGACTCTTCATGTGCATTTTGGCAATATTTCATGCATATTCATTTTACCTTTTAAATACTACTTCCTCAAAGGAAACTGATGTTCAAAACAGGAAGTTACAATTAAACTACTGGATCTTATATTTGTGCATTCTGTAAAATAGGCATTTATCAAGCCAGCTATCTTCACAAGCTTCCATTTTAGCCATTTGTTTTATTTCCCATGCTCCTAACTCTGCTTTAAACTATGAGATGTCTTTTCACTGGTCAAATAGATAACACTTTTTCAACTATTGCTGCACTCTTCTGTAATAACCACACTAATCTCTAAGTGTACGTTTCTCTACCCCAAAGGAGAGGGATTTATTTGTTAAGAAGTCTGTATTTCTTGAGATAAAACTAGGTTAAAAGTCAGAGCCTGGAAAATCACTTTTAAGAATGAACATGATGACACCCTGAAGTCATCCATAACTAAACAGCAGAAAGTGCATATAGATTCAACCATCCAAGGCTTCAAAGTATTTTAAAACTATAGATAAATTCCAAAAAGCAAATCTTGATTTTACCATTTTATATAAGGGGCACCATTTTACTATACCATTATATTTAATGGGACTTGAGCATCTACAGATTTTGGTATCCACAATGTGGTGTGTATGTATATATATGTGTATGTGTGTGTGTGTGTGTGTATATATATATATCAAACCACAGTGGATACCAAGGGCACACCATACTCTGGGACCCAGAACATCATCTTGCCACCGTCCAGTAATAGCTGGCTTCAGCATGGTATTATGATTTTTTCTTCTTCAAAGTAGCTCTCTAAGCTTTCTTTAAAGCTGAAGGTTAACTTTCTGCCACAGTTCAAGAATCTGCCCAATTAGTGCCTTTATAAAACTTCTGCTGCATTACAGAAAAGAGTTAAAGTTTTGCAGAATAAAATATGCAATTTATTTGCTTTCTGGGGAACCTAGTATAAATAGTAGAAAAAATGCTGCCATTTCAGCACTGTGAACTCTTAATTGCTGGGTTAAGAGTTTCTTCCTGTTTCATGAAATGAGATGGTGACGCCTACACAAAGTTTGGTTCTTAACCTCTCTGTACAGCAGCTTCCTTTCAAGTATCATAGAATCATAGAATCATAGAATCATAGAATCATAGAGTTGGAAGAGACCACAAGGGCCATCCAGTCCAACCCCCTGCCATGCAGGAACTCCAAGTCAAAGCATCCCTGACAGATGGCCATCCAGCCTCTGCTTAAAGACCCCTAAGGAAGGAGACTCCACTACACTCCGAGGGAGTGTGTTCCACTGTCGAACAGCCCTTACTGTCAGGAAGTTCCTCCTAATGTTGAGGTGGAATCTCTTTTCCTGCAGTTTGCATCCATTGTTCCGCGTTCTAGTCTCTGCAGCAGCAGAAAACAAGCTTGCTCCCTCCTCAATATGACATCCCTTCAAATATTTAAACAGGGCTATCATATCACCTCTTAACCTTCTCTTCTCCAGGCTAAACATCCCCAGCTCCCTAAGGCGTTCTTCATAGGGCAAGGTTTCCAGACCCTTCACCATCTTAGTTGCCCTCCTTTGGACATGCTCCAGTTTCTCCACATCTTTTTTGAAATGTGGTGCCCAGAACTGGACACAGTATTCCAGGTGGGGCCTGACCAAAGCAGAATAGAGTGGCACTATAACTTCCCTTGATCTAGAAACTATACTTCTATTGATGCAGCCTAAAATTGCATTGGCTTTTTTAGCTGCCGCATCACACTGTTGACTCATGTTCAGCTTATGGTCTACTTGGACTCCTAGATCCCTTTCACATGTGGTCTCATTCAGCCAGGTGTCCCCCATCCTATATCTGTGCATTTCATTTTTCCGCCCTAGGTGCAGAACCTTACATTTCTCTGTGTTAAATTTCATTTTGTTAGCGCTGGCCCAGCTTTCTAGTCTATTCAGGTCATTTTGAATTTTGATCCTGTCCTCTGGGGTATTAGCTACTCCTCCCAGTTTAGTGTCATCTGCAAATTTGATAAGTATGCCCCCAATTCTGTCATCCAAATCGTTAATAAAGATGTTGAATAGCACTGGGCCCAGGACAGAACCCTGTGGGACCCCACTGGTCACTTCTCTCCAGGATGAAAAGGAGCCATTGTTGAGCACCCTTTGAGTTCGGCCAGTCAACCAATTACAAATCCATGTAACAGTTAACTTGTCTATCCCACATTTTGCAAGCTTGTTTGCAAGAATGTCATGGGGAACCTTGTCAAAGGCCTTACTGAAATCGAGGTATACTATATCCACAGCATTCCCTTCATCTACCAAGCTGGTAATTTTATCAAAAAAAGAGATCAGGTTCGTTTGGCATGACTTCTTTTTCTGAAACCCATGTTGGCTTTTTGTGATTATGGCATTGGCTTCTAAATGTTCACAGACTCTCTGCTTAATGATCTGCTCTAGAATCTTTCCTGGAATTGATGTCAGACTAACTGGACGATAATTGTTGGGATCCTCTTTTTTTCCCTTTTTGAAGATGGGGACAACGTTTGCCCTCCTCCAGTCTGCTGGGACTTCTCCTGTTCTCCAGGAGTTCTCAAAGATTATTGCCAATGGCTCCGATATCACCTTTGCCAGTTCTTTTAATACCCTTGGATGTAGTTCATCTGGTCCTGGAGATTTATATTCATTTAGGTTAACCAGGTATTCCTGTACTACCTCTTTACTTATTCTGTGCTGAATTTCCTCTATTCTGTCTCCTGTTCCATTATCCTTAGGTTGAGCACCCTTTGCCTTTTCTGAGAAGACTGAAGCAAAGAAGGTGTTGAGTAATTCTGCCTTTTCTCTGTCCCCTGTTAGCATTTTGCCATCTTCTGCACGCAGTGGCCCCACTGTTTCCTTCTTCTTCCTTTTGCTGCGGACATATCCAAAAAAGCCCTTTTTATTGTTCTTAACCTCTCTAGCAAGCCTGAGTTCATTCTGCGCTTTAGCTTTTCTGACTTTACCCCTACATGTGCTGGCTATTTGTTTGAATTCCTCTTTCGTGATTTCTCCATTTTTCCATTTCTTATACATGTTCTGTTTAAAACTTAGCTCAGTTGAAAGTTCCTTAGTCATCCATCCTGGCTTCTTGAGACATCTTCCATTTTTCTTCCTCATTGGAACTGTTTGAAATTGTGCCTTCAATATCTCCCTTTTGAGAAACTCCCATCCGTCTTGAACTCCCTTTTCTTTTAGTATTCCTGACCATGGGATCACTCCCAGTATTTCTCTAAGTTTATTGAAATTAGCTCTCCTAAAGTCTAGAGTGCGTGTCTGACTATGCCTTGCTTCTCCCTTCCACTGTATTATAAACTCCAGGAGAACATGGTCACTTCCACCTAAGGATCCAACCACTTGCGCCCCATCAACTAGGTCTTCCCTGTTGGTTAAGATCAGATCTAAAATGGCTGATCCCCTTGTTGCCTCTTCCACCTTTTGGACAATGAAATTGTCTTCCAGGCAAGTGAGGAATTTGCTAGACTTTGAGGATTTGGCTGAGTTTGACTTCCAGCAAATATCAGGATAGTTGAAGTCACCCATCACTACTACATCTCTCTTTTCTGAGTATGTGATTATCTGTTCTAGAAAGGCATCATCCAATTCCTCTGCCTGAGTCGGGGGCCTGTAGTAGACTCCCACAGTGACATCCCTGTTATTTCCCTCTCCTTTAATTTTTATCCAGATGCTCTCCACCTGGCTTCCAGTATTGACTTCCTGCATCTCTTCACTGGTGTAAATATCCCTGACATATAATGCTATTCCTCCTCCTTTCCTGCTTGGCCTGTTTCTCTTAAAAAGGTTATACCCCTCTATTTCTACATTCCAATCATGAGACTCATCCCACCAGGTTTCAGTGATGCCTATTATATCATATTTCCCTTGTTGTGCTAGGAGTTCAAGTTCTTCCTGCTTATTTCCCATACTCTGTGCATTAGTGTAGAGACATTTAAGACCATGTGTCCTCTTTACTTGCTGCTTTTGCACATTTTTTTGCCTCCTACTATTGGGTCCTTGCACTGTTTGCCTTGTTCCCTCTATGCCACTTGGACTATTCTCTCCATCCCTTTTGCCTTCCAGTATAATGTCTCCCTCCCCCACATAACTCAGTTTAAAGCCCTCCTGATCAGATTCTTCAGACTGTTGGCAAAAACGTTTTTGCCAACTGGCGTGAGATGCAGTCCATCCCTTGCCAGAAGTCCTTCCTCATGGAACCGCAGCCCATGATCCAAGAATCCAAACTGTTCTTGGCGGCACCATCTACGGAGCCAGTTATTCACCTCTGCTATTTTCCTCTCCCTTCCTGGACCATGCCCTTCTACGGGGAGTAGAGATGAGATGACAACCTGTGCATCCATCTCTTTCAGCTTCCTTCCCAGAGCCTCATAATCCCTTTTGATATTCTGAAGGCTGTGCCTTGCAGTATCATTGGTTCCCACATGAACCAAAAGAAGGGGGTATTGATCAGTAGGCTTGACAAGTCTTGTCAGCCTCTCCGTCGCATGATGGATCTTTGCCCCAGGGAGACAACACACCTCCCGAGACATCTTGTCAGGCCCACAAACCACTGCTTCTGTACCCCTCAGCAAGGAGTCCCCCACCACGACCACGCGCCTCCTCCGAGGCTTAGCAGTGGCCGTTCCTTTTCGTGATACTCTCAGGCTCTCCTGCTCTGTCCCTGATGTCTGTCCCTGCTGCTTTTCCTCATCATCTCTGACAACAGAGAGAGATTCAAAGCGATTCTGTAGCTGCAAGCCGCTCACAGAACGTTCCCTGGTTTCCTTACTTCTGTGTGTGACCTTCCTCCAAGCATCTACCTCTGTTGTATGTGGAGTGACCTCCTCCGCCCCAACAACTTCCTCTGTCTGTTTCTCACCCAAGACATTCTGGTCTGATCTGTTCAGGAGAATCTCCTGCTCTCTATGATGCTGGAGTGCAGATATCTGCTCCTCTAGCTGCTGTACTTTCTCTTCCAAGAGGGCTACCAACTTGCACTTGGGGCAGGTGTAGTTCGCCACCTCTGTAGGCAAGAAGACAAACATCCCACAGGTGTTGCAGGTGACTGCAGCAGGGCCTTCAGTGTCCATACTGAGAAGTCTTAAGGAGGCACTGAAACAAGACTGTGGGCTTCCCTTGCTAGACTTGGCCTTTATTCCCAAGCTCTGTCACTGAGTTCAAGTCACGGGGCCTATAATTATGTAGAGAGCTCCTGGCTAAAAGCTCCTTCCAAAGGCAAGTCTCTGATTCACTTCCTCTGATGCTTCAGGCCGGCTCCTCTTCTATTCTCTAAACACCTCCTTGACTAGATAAAAAAAAATCAAAATTCGCGCGCCGTTAGGTGCGCGCTTCTGCTAGCCTTGAGTAGCCTTAAGTAGCCTCCCAGCACTGGCTCCCAGAATGCAATGGCTGCTCAAGTGTAAATTAGATTAGATCTCACCCAAGCACATGGACTACAGCCTCCTCCTTTTCTTTCTCCTCCTTAAAGGAAATGGAGCTTCTGCTAGCCTTGAGTAGCCTTAAGTAGCCTCCCAGTTCTGGCTCCCAGAATGCAATGGCTGCTCAAGTGTAAATTAGATTAGATCTCACCCAAGCACATGGACTACAGCCTCCTCCTTTTCTTTCTCCTCCTTAAAGGAAATGGAGCTTCTGCTAGCCTTGAGTAGCCTTAAGTAGCCTCCCAGCTCTGGCTCCCAGAATGCAATGGCTGCTCAAGTGTAAATTAGATTAGATCTCACCCAAGCACATGGACTACAGCCTCCTCCTTTTCTTTCTCCTCCTTAAAGGAAATGGAGCTTCTGCTAGCCTTGAGTAGCCTTAAGTAGCCTCCCAGCTCTGGCTCCCAGAATGCAATGGCTGCTCAAGTGTAAATTAGATTAGATCTCACCCAAGCACATGGACTACAGCCTCCTCCTTTTCTTTCTCCTCCTTAAAGGAAATGGAGCTTCTGCTAGCCTTGAGTAGCCTTAAGGTATGAGGACAAACTGCCACTCAAATAAATATTTACCACTTACAATTATAATCTTATTTTTAAATTTGAAAATGTTTATGTTTTGATGCAAAAACTGCCTGGATCATTCCACTGGATGGAAAGAGGAGATCTGATCCTGCTAATTTTCTTAATTTTCTTAAATTTCTGGAAGAATGGCCAGTATGGTGATCCATACTTTTGTTCTTACCATAAGATGGTGCTAGAGACTATTGTTCATCCTCCTAGTCCTATAGGCCTTCCTCCTGTAACTACATTACCATGACTCCGGGATACAACTTCATGCTGAATTTCCTAAACTCTTGTTTTGTTCTTTATTCCACTTTTCACAATAGCTGAAATCCAACTGTTAGTCTCATCTAGGGTAGACCCATTGAACCAATAGAAGTTACATAAGCTTTGACGTATCAAGTTCCCTTTGATTTAATAGGTATAACTGTAAATGGAACTAGTAACTGGATTCACACCCACTCTTTATTCCACTTTTGACAGCATGTGTTACTCTACAATATTATCTGATACCTCTCTGGCACTTCCACTTTATTTGGCTCCACAATAAAAGTTTTTATATTTTGTTTCTTCATGCAATCTTTTCTCACTCAATCTATTCTGTGCCCAAAGCATTGCTTTTTCACATTTATTTATGTTCTTATATTAATTATATTATTCTGTCAATCAAGTCCTACAATCTAACTGACCAATTTCTTCTTATCTTTTATGTAACCTTAGTAAGTCTCACTGTCGTACTTATTTCCAAGTTTGTTTGGAGGGAAAACCTGCAAAGCACTGTGCTGTGCTGAAGAGTACAGGGCTTGGCTCTAGACCAGGGATGGTAATCATATGGGCCAGGAGCCCCTATGGCAGATACAATTTTTTTTAAAAAAATAATCTTTATTTAATTATTTTAACATCTATACAAACAGTGTTGTGTAAGCCCCCTTCCCCCCTCCCAAACGACTTGACAGAGTTTAGAATCGATACACTATTAACATTTAGTAACTTACATTCAATATGTGGGATATGGATTTAATTACATTATTGACTTCTTTGTACTCTGTATTTCCTTTAAACTTCTCAAGCGGTATATCCCAACCCAGGTTCCAAGTTGCTACCTTCCTTTCTCCAGTATATTTCAGTCTTCTATCCCTAATAATATCAAACAGAAAGTAATCTGACAAAAACCTTGGACTAGTTCCAATTTTTTACTTTCTTTCCATCCTAATACTATTGTGGCCTGTGTTGCTTTTAATATATACTTTACTGCTTTCTCTTCATTATTCATTCCCCTTTTCTTCAAATTTAATGTTATACAATTCTCTTTATTTAAATGCTAGTATGCTTGTTTCTCTTAACTCCTTGTATCCACACTTGTATATCTTCCCTTGCTAAATTTAAATCTCTTTCCCAAACTCCTTTCAAAATATTTACAATTTTAAACTGATGCTCTAATATTACTCTGTATAGAGGTCCAATGATACCTTTGCCTTCATTTAGCATCTTTTTGACGATCTTCTCCAATGGTGTTATACTATTTTCCTTCATATTTTTAACTATATTCTTTAACAGTTTATTTATTCCAGCTGCATGGACACAATACTTCTTTCCAATTAAATTGGTGAGTCTCTCCATCCCACATGGTTTACCCTCTTCATCAAGCAGGTCACCTATGACTCTGATACATTCATTTTTCCTTTTCATTAGTGTTCTCCCTAAGTCATCATTATTGCTTGTATTCAAACTTTCTATAAGAAACCATTTAAAATTTCCATTTACCATTATATTTTGCCATTTCCCTCAAATTTGTTTATTTACACTCGAGGGGCCAATCAAATTACCTTTATGCTGCTGTCCACTCAGTCTAGTTACTGAACTGTATTCCATTTTATTTATTGATTTTTCTAACCTTACCCATTTCCTCTCCCTTTCATATTCAAATTCTAAGACTCTTTTCATTTGGGTTGCTTCAAAATATCTCTAAAGAGGGAATACCCCAATCTCCATCTTCTTGATGGCCATAAATTATTGCATTTGTAAATCTAGTTTTTTTATTGCTTGAAATCCATCTTTTAAATTTCTATCCCATCCTTATTATTTTTGTGGGAATCCTTACTGGAATTGTTTGAAATAAATATAAAAATTTGGGTAATATCATCATTTTAAACATCCTTACTTTTGTATACATATTCCATTTTTTACTTGGCCAATTATTCATTTTTTTATTTATCTTCCTCCATAACTGATTATAGTTGCCTTGTGTTATCCTATTCAAATTTTTGGTTAAAGTTACTCCCAAATACCTCAACTTCTTTATCCCTAACTTTAAATCAGTAGTAATTTTTTCTGTTCTTCCCATTTGGTATTTAGAAACAATATTTCTGATTTTTGCATATTTATTGTAAGACCAAATATCTTCTCAAACTTCTCAATTACTTCTACTAATTTGCTAACAATTGTGAATAGATCTTGAGTGGTTCCCAATGCATCATCAGTGAATAAATTTAATTATGGCAGTAACAAATGTGTATCCTAGTTATGTACTCATGACTTTTGTGTATTCACAATCTCTATGTAGAGGACTGTGTAAATCCAGTCTCCATTTCCTAGGCAGTAGACATTGTAATTACCATGTATGAATGTGAGAGCTAGAAAGTGAGGAAAGCAGACAAAAAGAAAATAAACTCATTTGAAATATGGTGCTGGAGAAGAATACTTAGGATACCATGGACAGCAAGAAAACAAATAAATTGGTTCTTGAACAGATCAGACCAGGGCTCTCTTTGGAAGTTGAAACTATTGTACTTTGGTCACATAAAGAGAAGGCACAGATCACTAGAAAAAACAAGAATGCTATGAAAGGTAGAGGGTAGAAGAAAGAGAGGAAAACCACAAACCAGATGGATAGACTCAAACAGGGGGTTGTGGGCAAGGGCTTGCAGGAACTGGGCAAGGCAGTGGAAGACAGGTGTTCTTGGAAATGCCTCAACCACAGGGTTGCCATGAGTCAGAACCGACTTGAGGGCAGCTAACAACAACAACATCATCAACAAGAAGCCATTGTAATTGATAGAGGTTTGTTCCCTGGAAACAGCTGGTTAACATTACCACCCACCACAACCTGTTCTAGCAGCGTGATTCTCAACCCTGTTCTGAATAAAGGGGATCAAGCAAAGTTTGTAAATTTCTCCCTCAAATTACTGCAGCAGACATTAAAATCATCATTCAGCTTGTCGTCTCAGTTTTAGCAAACGAGAGATGGGAAGTCAAACATACATACTTCCATTCATGTAAACAAGCCAGTGGGAAGGAAGCAAAGCCAAATCCTTCCCTTAATTTTCTTCTAATCACAGTCAGTTGAAATGGGCAAAGTTATTTAAAAGAGTGGGCTGTTCAATGGGCATACAGTAATTTGATTTGTGAATGATAACATAAAAATGATGCAATATTACTTTTAAAAGGGGGATTTTTTTAATGAACCTATTCTCAAAGGTCACCTATGAGTATGCTTCTCTAACATGTACAGTAGTTATTTTTATACACACACACATATGCCCTCATTACATGAAAACAGTAACATTATCCTCTTGATCCAATTACAATGGTGTTGAACAGAAAAGAACGCCAGGAAGATGAGAGACTGCATACCAGAAATTTGGATTTTGGATTCAATCCACCTGAGAGAGGCCCATGATGATTAGATTCTGAGTTGAGTCAGAGGTTGCTCAACTGACACAATGTTGCAAATTGCTACATTGCAAATACTTGGAAGCTATAACTATTGAAATACACCACCAACAACAAAAAGCTTGATATTCAAGTCCAAAAGCTTATATTTTGAATTGAAGAACTTAACAAGCTTCCACAGAAATCTCATTCATTTTTAAGCCTTCCAAGGCTGAGAAGGCTAGATCAATTCTAAATACAATTGATTACGAGATGCACCACTCTACAAAGGAATAGTTTTTGCAAATAATTTGAAATCACCTGTACAGGAAAAATGCATTAGAATAAATGACTGAAATAAATGAACCTGGTTTGTTACTTCATCTAATTCCAAAACAACCTACAATGCTAAATAAGGGAAGGAGAACAAAAGCCTCACTTTATTTTATGTTTCCTTTCTGAGGTATTTTAATCTGAATAAGTACTCATAACTGATAAGTGCAACACAAAATTCACAGATTAAACATAAACTTTGTATTGTTGAACATAGAATTTTATACAGCTGCATCCCATGAATATGAACATTTAAACCCATTTCATTGTCACTTCATAAAAATATTCTTAAATACTATTATTCTGTTATTTTTTAACTAATCACACACATGAACCAAATAATATGCTGGAAATTTTTCAAATTACAGAAATGAACATTTGACCAATTCTTAGAAACTACATTCTTATTATTTAAGAAAAGCAGAACAGAATGTGTGTGAGTTTTTTTTAAAAAAAAGTTTAAACTATTATTACTAAAGGATTTTTTTCCTTCTGTAAATTGTTTTTTGGTTGAATAAAAAAAACTCCCTCATTTTACAGCTGTTATAGGAATCTAATTTTGAAGCATTTCTATAAGTGCTTTAAGAATATTATTTGGTAAATGACTATTCGTAAACAGTAACTACATCATCACAGTGTAAGCAATCCAATTTATGTTGCATGGAGAACAATAATTTTGTTTTTAGTATTATGAAATAATATGGACTCTTAAATCCATTTACTATCAGTCATCCAGAGATATACTAGATTTAGACGTTCTTTCTAGTGTACTGGACACAGATTTTGTGCTTTATGTGAAGTAATGGCGGCATGTGTAAATTTGATCAATGTGGAATAAATGTCAGTTTCAGAATCCAAAAAATGTAGGTATGCACTATACAGCCCTTTGAATCCATCATACTATCTTGATATACTAATCCGTTATTTGAAAATTTTAATCACATTAAATACTATACATTTTACATTAAGAATTTTAATTGATTGTACTTATCAAGTACAATAAATCTATACTCAAATACACTGCTAGATAGTGATCCCAGTGTCTTTAATAGGTTCTACAGATAATTTCTGTCTTTAAAAAAAATTGACACATTCTCTCTAAGTGAATCACAAATTCCTTTTCAATGAGTGTACACTACTTTGCACAAAGTCAATGCTAAAGTTAAAGATGTGGGGTGAAAAATCTGTGGAGTTGTATTTTTCATTGCAGACTTTACCTACCGACCACAACAAAGTGTGTGTGTGTGTGTGTGCTTATCCAGCCTATTGTTTCCAGGATCAATCATGTTAGAAGGGATGAATTCTGTGGATTGCAAGATCGGCAGGTTGGCAGTTTGATGCCCAGCTACCACACGATGGGGTGAGCTCCCATCACCAGTCCCAGCTTCTGCCAACCTAGCAGTTCAAAAGTATACAAATGCAAAGTAGATAAATAGGTGCCACTTTGGTGGTAATCATGCTGGCCACATGATCACAGAGTAGTCTTGGACAACGCTGGCTCTTTGCTTAGTAAGGCCAAGTATCACTCCCTATGGTCAGACACGACTTCACAACCTTGTCAATGGGGATTACCTTTACCTTTATCTACTTTGTTATATAGCCAACATAGAATCATAGAATCATAGAATCATAGAAATTTAGAGTTGGAAGAGACCACAAGGGCCATCCAGTCCAACCCCCTGCCGCGCAGGAACTCCCAATCAAAGCATACCCGACAGATGGCCATCCAGCCTCTGCTTAAAAACCTCCAAGGAAGGAGACTCCACCACCCTCCGAGGGAGTGTGTTCCACTGTCGAACAGCTCTTACTGTCAGGAAGTTCCTCCTAATGTTGAGGATACCCTGGATGCAGACTTCTAGCTATTCTTCTAATAAGACTAGCACGGACAAACCCTGGCACTCAAGAGGTACAGACTAACAAATTAATGCATTATTAAACTTGTCTCTATTTTTAAAAAATTCCTTGCTTTTCAGCCCAAAGTATGCAGGGAAAGCCCTTTTTTGAAGCAATCTGGTGTCACATTCAAAGCATTTGGAGATAATTCGTTTGCTATCCCATAATCTATTTTTGAGGCAAACAGTTTAGCAGTCAATTAAAAAAAAACCAAAATGTAAGATTATGCTGGAATAATCTAAGTTTTCAGCTTTGAGCTTAGCTGTTAGGAATTTCTCATTATGGTGTAAAACAGCATTACCTCTGTTAGTTTCAGACCCCATACAATCCCTAAAGAACATACAAGCACGTATTATTTCTGCTTTACATCAAACTTTGCTATAAGGCAAAGTCTTTGAAGTAACAACTTAGATGCAAAGGTATTGCAACTTTTTTTACCACTAATTTTACGTTTGTTCTCAGAAACATTTTTAAAAATGTCAAACTGATAAACGATAAAGCTAGCAGCCAAAGAACAAAGGAAACCATGGTATCAGGCTTATCTCCTTGTTTTGGTAAGCTCTTAATAAAGCCTGTAGCTAAATGCATGTTTTTACAGGAATTAACAGTGGACCAAAATTTATGTTTGCACATTTAGTGCAATAACACTTCTATCATTTAAGTATTTCTTGTAAAACTTGGAATCAGAAACAGTCTTTGATTACAAAATGTTACATAGCAAAATGATGGGCTAGTATGGTTTGAATGTTCTTGTCTGAATGTAGAAAAGGATCCTGGAGAAACAGAGTTCAAAACCATGGCCAGCTGTGGAAACCCATTGGGTAAGCTTGGGAAAGTCTCACTGACAAAGCAATGACAAGCCAACTTTGAATAAATCTTGCCTAGAAAATCCTATGATACGTACACAATAAGCCAGAAAATACATGTGTGTACACAACAACCAATAGTAAAATACACTAAATGATTTAAACATATGTGTACTTATAAGTTAAAGTCCATCTCTTCAGTCATATTCAGTTTGGCTGAAAGAGTTAAATAAAACCAATTAACATAAAAGCCAAAATAAAAAATACTAACAAGTATAAGGCCAATCTTCCTTCAAAGAGCATTCCACATATGTATCACTGCAAAAAAGAAGGGCCTCTTTCTGGTCAGCACATGTGTAACATGTAAAAGTGGTATAGTGTCGATGGAGACATAACCAAAGTGACAGCTGGGGGAATGCCTTCTCTGAAGGTAGTACTTCAAATACTTGGCTCCTGGTCCTCAGCTTAGTGAATTTTATGGCTGACCAAATATACATTGTGCTGCTCAGAAATCATATTTCAGGATAAAGTAACAATACTTTTTAACCACAGTTTCTGCATAAGTAATACTTACCATGTGGCACTGGAATCTTGGCTTATTTTTATGCTATCACTCAGACAAAAACCATGTTCTTCTGCCAGCCCGGCCAATGTTAAAACAAGGTGCACACATAGTACATCTACTGAGCAATGGCCCAGGAAATATTACCCTGCCCTCCAACATTTTCTTGGCCTGGAACAGGAGGCTGGCTTTCCAGTTTCACCTTGTATGACCAAGATAACACAAGTTCTTTGTTGTGCAGCAGTCAAGACAATTCCAGCCCACCTCTGCAGATTCAAGGATGGCAGAGAGACTGCACTTGCTAGGAAGACAGTGGCACACTTACAATTACAAGTGAAACTGTGTAAGCCTGCCTCTAGAATAGGAAGTAGTTTGTCACAAAAAAATTATAATGGTTAAGGTTACCATAATGTCATGGTTTTTTGTTTCCTCCTGAAGGGGAAGAGAAAGGGAAGGAGGGCTTTTGGAGCCTCTTCCTGAGGAAAGAGGAGGAGGAGAGCTAGTTCCTTCTAAAATGTTAAAATGTGAATATATATGAATGGTGAAAATATGTACGCTAAACAAAAAATATTTTTATTGCATATACTCATCTATAAGTAAAAAAAAAAAAATTATGCCCCAAAATTGACCCCCAAATCCCAGGTCGACTTATTTACGGGTCAGTATGGTAATGTGATAGCAGCTCTTTCAGATTTCCCCATGCAGTGTGGAGAGCAGTTTCTTTCTCTCTTGAGCCAAGCAGAACAAGTCCTGGTGACTGATTGCTGTTAAACAAAACACAGTCCCTCTCCCACCCACGCCACCGCTGTCTGGGGAGTGAAGGCTGAAACCAAGGCTGAAACCCTGAAGCAAAAGGCCTCAATTAGAGTCCCTCTTGCTGCATGCACACATACACACATGGAAGGAGCCTCCAAGGTTTACCCTCATCTTATCCACAGGTCATGGTAAAATCCATAATTTTGGCCTCAAAACCTGCCCTCAACTTATACATTAGGCTGACCTATAGCCGAGTACATACAGTATTCATATATTACCTTGTTTCTGCCAAAATAAGACAGTGTCTTACCAGTATATTAATTTTTGCTCCCAAAGATGCACCAGGTCTTATTTTCAGGGGATGTCTTATTTCTCCATGAAGAAGAATTCACATTTATTGTTGAACAAATAAAAACAAACATTTATTATATACTGTATATATACTTATATACAAAAACATTGCTAAGTCTTACTTTCAGGGGAGGCCTCAATATTTAGCAATTCAGCAAAACCTCTACTAGGTCTTGTTTTCAGAGGATGTCTTATTTTCGGGGAAACAGGGTATGTTGGGAAGGTGGGTGAGGTTCACATGTAGATGTAAAGGGGGTCATAAAAGTAAAAAGTTTGAGAACCATTGCTATATGCAATAACTTATATCATTAAAACTTTTCTTTTATTCAATGGACATGCAACTGTCTAAATTTATCTTCAGAGAAATAAAACTGACACTCATATATGTTATGCACACACAAACACATGTTCCTAATTACTACAAAACCTAAAATTGGACACAAAGCTATTGTATTAGTTTGATTCAACAAATATTTACCGAATTGTTTTCAATTGTATCCATTTTTATAGATTAACCATTATAATTTTAATGCAGCTGTTTATGATAACCGAACTTAAGAGCTATCTCAGCTGAACCATAATGTCAGTGAGTGCACAAAATAAAAATATTATCATGCCATGATGGAAAGTATAATAAGCCTGGAGAACCTTCAACTCTGCAGCTGTTCATGAGTTCAGTAACATCTGAAGAGCTACAGTCCCCTCAGTCTGCAACACAGGATCTCGGATGATTTTATTCTAGGCCATTAAAATGGGTATATTTGTGTATATATGTGAGTGTGTGTGTTTGCACAAACACCAAGGCAAGTTATACTGGAAAACTTTTTAAAACCTGAACAATTTAAGATTAACAATTAAAAGCAACCAATTACATAGTTCTCTCTCATAGCATTAGCTCTCTCTCACACACACAGCACTACAATACATTTGGTACATCTAACTGTAATTGAGAGAGAGTACATGAAAAGAAAGTACAAACTAAAGCAATATTGTTGCTTTCTTGGAACCACTTTGGACATTTTTAAGAGGATGAATACATTTTTTTAGCCAAGTCACAAGTTCTAGAATAGCTGAATGCCAGCTGGCACAAATCCCATTTACAATAAATTGTTTACCTGCTGTCCAGTAATGGAACTACAAACAAATAAGTTTAAGATTTCAGCATGTAAGAAATTAGTAATTAAAATGAGTTAGGATTCCCCCCCCCCCCAGAAACTCTGCTGAAGAAGCACAATACTACAGATGACTATAAAACTGAACTTGCACAGACCTCTAAAGCTACTGCCACACTTCAGAAATAAGGCAGTTTGACCCCACTTTAACTGCCATGACTCAATGCTATGGAATTCTGGAATTTGTAGTTTTGTGAGATAGTCTTCTCTCTCAGAGTGCTCTGGTGTCCCATCAAACTACAAATCCCAGAATCCCACAGCACTGAGTCATGGAAGTTAAAGTGGTGTCAAACTTTATTTCTGCAGTGTGGCAGCAGCCTAAGATGCTAAGTAAATCACTGTCCATCAAACAGAAAATTTAGAAATACATGCACTTCAACAGCCACCATTATTGCTTGATTGTTTTTTTTTTAAAATAAACGTACGAGAAATAATTCAAATATGTACAAGATCATCTCCACATCATATATGCTTGCAACACATCCTAGATGTGTGAAGAATTACAAATTTTAAGGGGAGGTGGTATTTGAATTCCATTATAAATTTTGGGCAAGTTAAAATATAAATGCATTTTGGTTAATGTACTGAGATCTAGAAAGTGCAAATTAGGTTTGTTTGTATTAAAACAGGAACCACAATAATTTATCTCCCATTTCCCTCTAAATATGTCATATCTGGAAGGCACAAGACGAAAGAAGACGATGCTATTAAAGTACTGGGTGGGAAAGTGAGAAAAACTGGACATTTGAGATTATTATGAAAATACCGGTAACTGCCAAAGAATGCAATAAACTATACTCTGTAGTATTGTTGTTTCCATGGTGAATTAAAAATAACGAATGCAAGAGCAAAATTCTAAATAAAGTTTCAAATACCATACAAGTATTGTCTTTAATATACAGTCTTGAAGACACAATATAGGCTCATAAAATGAAGAGACACATTTAGGGATGTTTATGTGAAGAAAGCATGGTTCTTGTAGAAGGCTCATGCTATATAACTTTTATTCCAAAGAATTTTTAAATTTTAACTCAAATGAAAAAAAAATCACATTGCCCTTATGCCAATGCTATTCACTAACAGAGATAAGAAAACAAAATCAATTAACTTTAATGATGGAATAAATTTTATTTATTTAGTAGAGTATTTATACTCCTCCCTTCAGGCTTAAAGGCTATCAGAGTGGCTTACAATTATTATTTTTAATTAGACGGTTCCCTGCCCTCGGGCTTACAATCTAAAAAGACATGACACAAAAGAAGAATGGAACGGTGGTGGGAAAGGGGATCAGGTCCAAAAGTTCTTCTATCCCTCTGAGGCCTGGACCAAGGCAGAGGGACTGGAGGGAGGGCTCTGCTTCTTGGTTCAGGCCAGGCCTGATGGAGCTAGCAGGCCTCTCTCTCCCTCTGATGATGTAGATGGCAAAGGGAGGGCTCATCCGCTTACTTAAAATATGCTGAATACTTGGATGAAAGGCAATATCGAATTACCTCATCCCCAAAAGTGTTTTCCATAATGGAAGTGCGTAATTACATTACATGAACATAACAATATCACTTTATAAGAAAACAGTAATTTGGTAAACAAAGTTGACATTTTGCTAGTGATCACTCTTTAGGCTTTAAAGAAAAGATGAAGAAATACAATACAAAAACCGGGAAATTCAGTAAGTCAGAGCCAATCAGACTGATATGAACTTCAGAAACCTCTGAAGAAAAGATCTATTTAAAATCTATGTGTGAATGCTAAGAGAGAGACATCATCAGTATCTTTGAGCACTGTACTATCAAACTGCTTTGGACATCCATTTCTGCATTTTACTGACCATGGATCTGGAAGCTGTCATCTCTGCTCTTATTCAAGGCAATGTCTTGAGGCAGTGGTCATACAAGTACGAGTAATTCAGAGATGAATCCAGATAAATCCAAGGTGATGTGGAAGATCTTGGAAGACTCTGGCTTACCTATTTGTTCTCAGAATCTGAATTACAATGAAATGTGGCCATGTTTCTACTGAATACTGTACTGTTTTTTGAACAGCGGGTGCTCTGGTTACAAGAGCTGTTTTGTATCACATGCATCTATTTCCACCCTTTCTTTTTGGGCAGAGTGGATATTATCTCATTGATCCATGTATAAGGACACATCAACTGTGGCTAGCATGAAACAAACAGCCCTGGTGGCGCAGTGGTTAAATGCCTGTACTGCAGCCACTCACTCAAAACCAGAAGGTGGCGAGTTCAAGACCAGCAAAGGGCTGAAGCTTGACTCAGGCTTGCATCCTTCCGAGGTCGCTAAAATGAGTACCCAGATTGTTGGGGGCAAATAGCTTACAATTGTAAATGAAGCTGTTTGTTTAACAAATTGTAAGCCGCTCTGATAGTCTTGGCTGAAGAGCGGGGTATAAATAAAACATTATTATTATATTATTATTCTTGACTTCTTGGGGGTCTTATGCTTATTTAGCTTAAGCCAAATTCCCGGGGGAATTTTAGCGGTCCCGCCGGTTTCGGACCCCGGGGATTTTGTTCCCCGGGGGATTCACAAACCGGGGGACCACTGTATACTGCTCATAAGGTGGGAGAAAGAGTATTGCAGTGCTAAAGCCACAAATGTGTAAGACTATGGTTCCTATTAGTGGGCTACTCACACATGTAACTTTTTTTTAGGGCAAGTGACCTATCATTAGGAATAACTATAAAGTAAGGGGCAACCTGATTCTGTATCAAGCCAGTGCTGAAGCCTCATGTGTTTTACAAACACTGAAAACAAATTTTCCTATTGGGTCTATGATATGACTATATCCCGCCCTCTGCCTTGAGGATATGGAATGGTCATGTAGGCTGAAACCAACAGGACTTGGTTTCCAGAAGACACAAGGGAGAGAGGTTGACTTATTTATTTATTTATTTTCATGGTAAATTTCAATTTAAATTTCAGAATGAAATCATATTCCACTATCTAAAATCCGTAACTACTACCTAAAGTTTACAAGGATTTTTATATGTCAGTATAACAGGAAAAACAGGGATGCCAAGAGGAAGCAGCTATGAAGCCCTATGTAGGATTGGCCTTTCAAAACACCCAAATAAACAGGAGGATTAAACAAAGTTTTAACGATCAAGACTATTATTTTCTTTTCTTGCATATTTTCCATTTTTGTTTCTCTAGAGCTTCTTCTCCACAACAAGATCGTTTATAAGATGGGGAGGAACACACTTGAGCCACATGCAAGAATTTTAAGCTATTTTTTAAAATGATTTAAGGTTTATGCTGACAGCAGACATTTTACTACAGTGCATTTCACTGTATAAGGTCATCCAGAATTTTGAATAATTAATTGTGGATGTCTTAAAATGGAAATGAAGACTGGCATAAACTTCAATGCCTTATACAACTTGGAAGTAAACCTCAAGACCTATTGGGACTACTACCTTATAAATGTGCTTACAATGGTATTAATTCATCAAACTGCAGCTTAATTGGTTGTTTTAGACCAGTTAATTCCCAAACTTCGGCCCTCCAGGTGTTTTAGACTTCAACTGCCAGAAGACCCAGCCAGCTTGGACAATTGTCAGGAATTCTGGGAGCTGAAGTTCAAAACAGGTTTGGGAATCACTGTTTTAGACCATAAGGATGGAGGTGGGGCATTACTTTTTTAAAATCTATTCTATTTTATAAGTCCTGCAATCTGGCTATCTGCCAGTTAAAAAGCAAGAGAAAAGCACCTGTTTCCAATTACATTTATACTTTCTGCAGTTATCTCCCTTCTTCAGCGACTGCCACACTACTGTAAACAAAGATGGCACTGAAGACTGAGAGTTCAGTTTTGCGAGAAAGAAACATGAAGAAATAACTTTATGACTATTCTAAGAACCGAGAAGTAGCTTTCACGGGTGAAATGTAAAATCGAGCTATTTTATAGCTGTAGTATTAAAGAAAAAGAGTCTTTAGTTATTAAAAATCTCCCTCAGAAATGAACAATGGTTTATGATGACCTCTTCATATTCATAAAATTATGCTTTTATTCAAAATTTTCTGCTACTGAGTAACAAAAGCTTGCAACTAGTCCTAGTAATTGTGGAATGAAGTATAGACCTTTGAAAGTTACTTTGGGAAAGCAATTAGGCACAATAATTGTTCCAAGGCTGTGGTAAGAAGTAATTACAGATTCCTACGTCTATAATTTTGAGAAAAGTAACACTTTGTCCCCACATTGCACAAAAGCAAATAAATAGCTACTTTAAATCCTTAAAAAACAGCAACAGCTGAATGCTGCAAGCTAATGGCCAAAACACACTGAACACAAGCTCCAAACACACACACCTCCCATACACTTTACGGGCTTCAATGCCAACAAAAAAGCATGAGCCAGCACTTGAACCATGTGACATTTCTCCACCATTTGGTGAGACTGCACTTATAAAAGTGACTAAAAAGTTTGTTTAGGAGTGGCATTATCTCATGCTAATTTACAAATGTAATGTAATATAATATAGAGTGACCTTCATTAATGGAGAATCAATTTTAATTAAGTACTTATATTTTGTTTATATTATCAAATTTGTAATTTGTCACATTGTCTGAAGCATTCTAATGCTTAATACACAAAATATGTCTTTATAAACTACCCTGTTTCCCCAAAAATAAGACATCCTCTGAAAATAAGACCTAGTAGAGGTTTTGCTGAATTCCTAAATATAAGGCCTCCCCCAAAAGTAAGACCTAGCACGTTTTTTGTATATAAAAATATATACAGTATATAATAAATGTTCTTGTTGTTCAAGAATAAATGTGAATTCTTCTTCATGGAAAAAATAAGGCATCCCCTGAAAATAAGACCTAGTGCATCTTTGGGAGCAAAAATTAATATAAGACAATGTCTTATTTTCGGGGAAACACGGTAGCATCAGCAAGCCACTGAACAGATTTAGATATTATGTATGATCCAGATGCATGAACATGATCACAATAGAAACCGTTCCCTGGCACATAAACTGTAGAAGAGATCTTAACACTAGTGAAATCTGAAGTGTGGAGAAAAAGCTATAAAAATCTATATACCTGGTCTTAGCCAACTGTATGACAGTCATTTGAACACTTAAAAAATTAGCCATTTATAAATGTTCAAGCTGATTTGGAAATTTTAAAAGAAAAAAACCAAAACCAACAAACAACGGGCCCAGGTTGCGTATCCCTTATCCAAAATGCCTGGGACCAGATGAATTTCATATTTTGGAAATTTTTAGGATTTTGGAATGCCTTTATTTGCATATACTGTACATAATAATAGAATCACAGAATCATAATGAGGCTGAAGAAAGACTGAGGATCTGTGAAATAGAGCGAGGCATGAATTCCCACTATTTCAGGCCCTTACATCTCCCTCCAGCCTTGCAAAAGTAAAGGTACATATTATGTTACTTTTGTTGTAACTCAGTCTTGGATTTGGGAATTCTGGATAAGGAACACTCAACTTGTATATAGTTGTAACAGTGAAAATAAGATGTAATAGATTAGACTGTTCAGGAAGGGAAATTTATTTTTTTTGATGATGAGCTTTAAAGTAACTTATAGAGAGGGTTACTGGATTAGGTGGAAAGGCACTGTTATTCGAACCCACAGGTTTGAAATACCTGTAGAATAGAAATGTAAAAAGTTGTTTTGGTTGGAGGGCTGTTTTGTGGAGTATACCGAGGAGCATACTATAAAGAGAAATTGAAAATCCAACACATAAACAACTGAAGGAACAGATTCTCATCTTTCACCCATATAAAGAGTGCTACTTTCTTAAATTAGAAGTCCTACAAGAATGATATTGGTGCCATCAAGAATGGTAGAAACATTGAAAACTATGTAGCTGAAAGCTTTACCTATCTCCTCTCAAATGAATATTGTGCCCTCACCAGGATTTGGCCTAGAAGGTAAGAACAGTACAAAAATATAAAATTTTAAAACTCTGCCTGCATAGGAAAAAGTTCTCAGCCTGGAAAAATTAGTGTTCTGAAGACTTTTCCTGATTTTTATTATACAAATATCAAAACCAGAAAGAAAAATGCAGTAAGAAAGTGAATCCAAAAACTTTTTAAATACTATCACCCCAGTAAATAATAAACTGAAGATACACCAATGAGAAATCACTTATGCATAAACCTCTAGAAAAAGTGAACAAAAGGCCAAATATGCACTCATGTGGGCAAATATTTGTTATACATTCCAATTATGAAAGGGTTACAAACAGCCAGTAAGTAAAAGTAGGCCATCTGCCTTTCCAATACTGCAAATCAGGGATATGTGCTGACCAAAAGTTAAATTTCTAAGTGGCAGGCAAATTATTCAAGAACCGACATGCATCCACAAAACTCAAAGGCTGCTCTGAAACAAAACCAATCTGACTGATAGCCTATCCCCTAAACGCTATTCCAGACACAACCCAAACCATGTGTAAGAGATGCATAATCCAGTGAATAGAAGAAATTCAAGGTCAGAACCAAATCATCGATCCAGAACAAGAAACACTCTATTAACCCAAAACACCCCCCAACAAAAAAATTTCAAATCTAAATTTCTCTGGGGTCTCACACTACTGAACAGTTTGAACTAATTCCCACACTGTAATTTCTTATGATGTGAGAACTATTTCTGTTGAATATGTAGTACATTATAGTACATAATATTTACTCTTCTACATGACATACCTACCCATTGAATGTGAAAAAAACAATAACTCAAAACCCCTACACATGAGTATCATTTCTTTATAACATCAATAGTATAAAGAACAGGCTTTTCTGTATCTTGAACCAATTAACTTTTCTTCCAGTACCAACATAAAATAACTAGTTAAAATAGTACCAACACAAAATAGTCAGGTACGCTTTTACTGTCCCAGGTTTCAGCTCTCTCAGGATAAACCAAACACAATCTTTTGTTAATAGAACTACTTATAATAAACGGTCATCTACTGTATATACTCATGTATAAGTATAGAAAATTTAGTCAAAAAATTAACAGATTGAGACTGAATCCAGACAAAACGGAGGTACTGACAGTCACCGGCCCGAAACCAGGTCTGGGAATACAACTCCCGGTCCTAGATGGAATCACACTATCCTCGAAGGACCCTGTTCGCAGTCTGGGGGTACTCCTAGACTCGTCACTTCACATGACTAGTCAGGTGAATGCGACGGTCAGGAGTGCCTGTTATCAGCTTCGGCTGATACGCCAGCTGCGCCCTTTCCTGGAGATGAGGGATTTGGAAACTGTGGTACACGCTTTGGTCACCTCACGACTAGACTACTGCAATGCGCTCTACATGGGGCTGCCCTTGTACCTAACCCGGAAACTTCAATTGGTTCAAAACATGGCAGCCAGATTAGTTACTGGGACATCTAGGAGAGAACATATAACACCAGTGCTTAAATCTCTCCACTGGCTGCCAATTAGTTTCCGGGCACAGTACAAGGTGCTGGTTTTAACCTTTAAAGCCCTACATGGCTCGGGCCCATCTTATCTCAGGGACCGCCTCTCCCCGTACAATCCTCCCCGCACACTTCGATCCTCTGGGAGGAACCTACTACAGCCTATCAAGACCAGGCTGGCACAGACCTCCCAGAGGGCCTTTTCTGCGACCGCTCCCAAGCTCTGGAATGGTCTGCCGGATGAGATGCGTCTCATGACATCTTTAGATTGCTTCAAAAAAGCCCTAAAGACGCATCTCTTCCGGCAGGCCTTCCCCTGAAATTCCCTATCTCCGGCTTCGGTCCCAGATTTTGATTTCCTGCCTACTCCCATGTTTCTGATCCCCACTTATGACGTGGCCGCATAAGGAAGGGTTAGGATGTTGTTATATGTTTTTAAATAATTACTGTTTTAATCACTGCCGGTTTAATCTATTTTTAAGGGGTGGGAGGTTTGGAAACGGGTCATGGGATTGTTTTAATCTATGTTTTTTTACTTGTACCCCGCTCCGAGTGTATGTACAGAGGAGCGGGCTATAAATAAACTATTATTATTATTTATTATTAACCTCAAAAACCTCAAAAAAGTCAACTTATCTATGCGTCAGTGTAGGTACTGTATTTTAACTCTTTCCCTTCTCTGAGTAGAGTGGCAAAAGGTAAGAGCTTACTCCATCCTGGGAGCACGCAAAAGAAGCACCAACTCCCTCTACTCTTTCCACCATGATGCTGTTTCTGGCCCGTTTGAATGCTTGGGCAGAAAAATGGCAGTGGTGGCACCTCTTCCCCTCAAAGGGGTGCCAAGAGGAATCTGGTTGAGAAGGATCTAAATAAGACATTTCTGTATGAAGACAGTAAACATGCAAGGCAAGGCCTGTATCTGCACAGCCATGGCATAAAGCCATGGAATTCTAGGATTTGTAGCTTTGTGAGATATTTAGTTTCCTCTGTCAGGGAACTCCGGTGCTGCAACAAATTACAAACCCCAGGCTTTCACAGCACTGAGCCATGGTAGTGAAAGCAGTGACAAACTGCATTATTTCTGCAGTGCAGATACAGCCTACAGAAAGTAAAGTAACCTATTCAAATTATCGTTTCAAGCTGATCATAATGCAATTCTGTATAATACAAAATTAAAGTAGTTCCAGATGTATCTGTGGAAGATCCATTCTGTCCTCCCCCCCAGATACCAAAATATGTGGATACTCAGGTTCCATGTCTCCAATGGCAGTGTGTGCATGTGGCTGCACCACCATTAGGGACAGCCCCTGTTGTCCCCAGTGGTGGTGCACACATATGGCTGCGTCATAATTAGGGATGATGGGACACAACTGGCCCTGGATCCCCAGGCAGAAGTACTGGAGGAAAAACCCCCCGAAGAGTAGGACCATTGCCGCTGCCAGAGCCGGGGCCAGCACTGCTCCTCCAAGGCCAATGACGCATTGACCCTGGAGATAGAACCTCCCCCCCCCCGGGCCCAACACCTGCACAGACTCCAAGCCTTCTAGCCTACAGGACCCAGCCTCTGTCTCCCAACAGCCCCTGAAGCTAAGCTCAGCCCAGAAGCCTTGAAGGAGGAGGGGGGAGGAGAGAGGAAAGGAAGACAGAAAGGAAGGAAGGAAGGCCTTCAATCCCATTATCCCTAACGGTGGTTCAGCCATGTACACGGGCTGCCACTGGGGAGAATGTGGGCTTGCCATCTACAGATGCTCAAATCCATGGACGGTAAGTCCAAGGATAGTGAGGTCCCACTAAAGTTTTAAACAACCAACACAAAACCCTTGCAAAAATTACTGAAAATTTTTCAAAGAAACAAAAAGCCATTCTAAATTGTACAAGAAACAGGCATTAAGTTTTCTACCAAACACACACCAAGAAAAGAGCAAAATTTAGCCAGCACTCTAAAAAAATGGTGCTGAAAATGTACAATTTAAATAATATGAACCAGCTGGATATTAAAGCAATGGGGGGGGACTTATGTGTTAAAGTCGCCAATGCAGAAAACAAGACAAATCTTCTAAAATACCAATGTTTACTTTCATGTAAGTACTAATCGAGTCATGCAACAGGTTTCTCTATATAAAGATGAATATAGACTACTCCAAATTAAACAAGAGTTTGCTATTTTGTTTCCAGAGATTGGAAAAAAAAACTTATTTAAGTAGAGTTGTGACATTAAAGGGAATTGAGTAAAGGAAAAGGAGTGCACAACAACCTCCTGATTTTTTTTTTTTTTTTGACAAATCATCCTTTCTTGTTGATTCGAACAGTGAGTTTAATTCACCTTGATTTAAATAAATAATGAACAGGAGAAACTGTCAACACTATTACAATAAAGAAAATTATTTTGCGTCCTACAGTTCTCCACAGTGTCAAGCAAATGTAAGGCACTCATTCCCCCCTTATTTATTTATATATCCACATAATTACATATATATATATAAACATACTTATCCTTCTTCTGCAGAGAATTTATCTGGAAATCAATAGAATTCTATGTTTATTGGTTGAGGTTATACTTTAATGGAAGCTTTACAAGCGCCAAATTAATAAGGTTAAGCTATCATCTCGGAAGAAAAAAAAAAGCTTACCAGATATGAGTTGAAATTAGGTTTTAGTGTTAGTGTTTCAATGTCAGTCTACGTACTTGTAATATCTGTACATGTTCTATGTTACAATGGTTTATATGTATGTTTTTAAAAATTAAAAAAAGAAAAAAAAGTAAGGCACTAATTCACATAAAAAGAACTCAGAAAAGGAAAGGAGGAACAGGGAATACTGTGATTTTACAATGTACAACTGTGCCATCAGTACTTTTTAGGCTAACTAATAGCAGTCTATCTGCTACATCGTTTTTAGAAATGATGTAGGGAAAGTAAAGATACAAGCAACACAAACTTAAACATTTTGTTCCTAACTCTCAAAGAAAATCTTCCACTGTTTCATCATTCTTCTACCCACCTCCAATTATTTCCTGCCATATTACACAAGTGTAAGCTTTCTTTCAAATAACAGCTAACAGAGGCAACTTAAATCTTGCAAATTTTCTCCTATCACTGGGAATGAACAACAGTAAATAATTTCAAAAGAACTAAGGTCATATTATCATATGCTAATACACAAGCCAGTAAGAATTGCTCTTCTAATTTAGAGGCTCAGTGTACATGTAAATGTCCATGGATCAGACCAAAACGTATGAATAAAGCAGTGGGTATGTCTTTGTGAATAAAGAAATAGAATGTGTGCCTTTTTTGAGATACTATCTGAAGTTCAGTTATTACCCAAAACTACTGTTTTCAGACTGTATTAACAACAATTCAAAAGTCAAATCAAGGTTTGATCATCCAGACCTAAAGAAAACCAGTTTAGGGTTACATTTTTTTTCCTTTCCCTCTGGCCAGAACTTTCTTCCTAATGCTGCAGCATTAGGCAGGCACACCATTACAATTCTGGTGGTACTATTGTTGTTATCCAGCCTTTCCCCAAAACTGATATGCCAGACTTTGCAACACACCTTCCTTAACCAAGGTTAGGTGTGAAAGTTGAACTGAGCTTACAATGAATTAACTTACAATTTAATAAGTGAAAGCTACCATGAGTTTTTGGGAAGGAACATCCCTTTTTAATGTATCTTTCAGAAAGAAAAACAAGGTATGAATTAAGATGCAGCCCCAACAATTAAAATCTGCTTATGATGAAACGCTGCAGTCCTAGAAAATGAATATACCCAATGCAATAACACTTACAATTCCACACCTGTCTACTCAAACTAAGTAACACTGGGCTCATTGGGTCTTATTTTCAAGTAAATATGTAAAAGATTGTAGGCTGTTTCTCTATGTTCATAAATCTGGAGTAGTGGTCACCACTTCAATATGCACTTCCAGCAAGAAAAGAGTTTTCATAAAAACCCTGTTCTTGGTTTTCTACATCCCTTTCTTTCGTCTACCAATCATAGCTAGTTAGAATAACTCTGGCCTGTCAAACTGTTTTTAATAACATATAATAAGAAGCAATTATATTTTTATAAAATACATTTTGTTTTGTTCTAGTGTTAGAAAAACCCACTAAAAACCAGTAAAGTTAGCGACAGAGGAAGTACATTCTAACTTACAAACACTCGTTAAAGCTGCATTAGCCTTCAAGTGTAACAGGACTTCATGGTCCTGTTGTGTCCATCCACCAATAAAATGGGAGAACACATTTTCCCCTCCCACCAGAGCATCCCCCTTAGGCATCCCCACCCAAACCTGCTCTTAAGTATTAGAGGACCCTCAGGAGAAGATCTGGGGGACAAGGGGTTGCAGGGGGAGGAGAGGAAAAGGAAGGTGCAATGCATGAGTTGATACTTAGTTGTGCAAGGCTGGATGTTGTCAGAAATAACACCTTGTATGTATAGTTCTGCTTTACAATAAATATAAACCTGGGGGAAAATCCAAAATAAAAACTACTTTTAATTCACCTGTTCAATAAACAAGTAAATAAATGAAGGGGAAATAATGTAAAAGGAAAAAAATCATAATTTTAGCATTCCATAATCAAATACATCTGACATGCCATGCCAGTTATTAAGAATCCAATGAGTTCATCATGGAATTATAGATTTTAAAGATTTAATATAGTTTTAAAATGAGAACATAATTGCACAAAGTATGTCTAACAACAATGTTGTCATGTGCCTTCAAGTCGTTTCCAACTTATAACGACCCTATCACAGGGTTTTCTGGGGCTGAGAGTGTGTGACTCTCCATGGCAGAGTGTGGGTTTGAATGGTAGAGCAGGGCATCAAACTCTGATTTCCAGAGTGGTAGACTAACACTCAAATCACACTATGCTGGCTCATTACTGCCCTCCCAGTATCTTAGCAAAATAAGTTAGAAACATTATTCAAAAGTATACTAATTTCACTATTTCTCCCTTAAGTTCTTCCTACAGCATTTACTGTAATAATTACACAAGAAAACACCCTGGTGACAGAAAGCAGCTAGCAACAAGTGCAATCTACTGAACTTTAACTTCACTAGAAAAACGGTTTCAAAAACACATCACAAACATAGGCTCTTTTTAATATCAAGTAAAACGTATTTCCAATGTCCCTATGGACGTATACAGAGTTCCTAAAGAAATTGACATAGGCCTAGTAATACATCTCTTCTTTCCTTTTCCCTTTCACCACAGAAGAGACAAATGGATGTGCCCGACTGAAAGCAGGACATGGGAAATGGGGAACAGGTGACGGGCATGCGAGTCCCATTTGCAGTTATTTTTTAGTCTTCTGACCCACACTGTCCATATCTGCTCACCCAGGTAAGAGAAAGAACAGAACAAGGGCTCTTCGGAAACCATTATATATGTGTGCGTGTGTGCGCAAGGAGTACAGAAAAATATTTTACTTCACATCCCAGATTGCATCTGAAGAAAACTCCTTATTTACACAATCCAGTTAAGTAAGTATGCAAAAGAAATCAAGTTTAAAGTGGAACATGTAAATGATATATAGATAAGTAAATTCCAACATGCCGTTTGAGGTGTTGGAGGAATTAATGTGGCAATCATATAGAAACAAGCATTAAAATTAATGTGTTTTACTGATTTATTATGGGATTTATTATATAAATTCATATACCTCTGTGTTCTAAATCATTAGAAACAAAATAAAAGCATCAAATTAAAATTTCATTTGATACAACAAAAATAGAATAGAAACTGGAAAATTACTTGTTGATGGTATCATATTTTATATGTTATGAAGAAATGTAATTAAATTTCTTTTGCTAGATAATAAAAATATTATTGAACTTCTAAGCCAAATATTTTCAATATTTAGCATTATCACCACTCCTCACTGTTTTTGTTCTAAAAAAAATTCTTATTATTCACTTCTCAATTTTCTAGCCAAATTCTAGATTAAAATTTAAATATCACCTTTGTATTTTTTACTAAGAAAAATATCATACCATGAATGTCACATGTTGTTGTTACTATTATATTTGTATTTTTTCTTTCTCTCAAACTGGGACTCAAGGCGGCTCCAGTTAATACTTAAAAGGAAACATAACCATTAAACCTGAGTTCTAAATGCTTGACATCATGGGAATCCATCAAACTGCACATACTGCACGCTCCTTGTTTAAGCAACAATTGTAGACTAATTCGCCTATTACTGTTGTTACTTTTTCCAAAAGGATTTTCTGTCTCTGGTTAAAAATTAGCCTGAACTACTTAACCGCAATACCTGCGTCTGTTTAATGTTCCAATTTTATTTCTCTCCTACACACATAAATGTTTAAACTATGATAAATTGCCCTTAACTGTTGATAGTCTGTCTTTTCATCAAACAAATTTCTTTACCGCAAATGCATTAACATATGCATGAAAAGCATAAGCAATTAATAATCTGCTTTAACTAAAGGAAAAGGAAACATGAACAATACTGTATTATCCATTCTTGTATTAACTTAAAAAAAAATTAAACATCTCTTACCTTGAATACCCATTAGAGAAGACAGATCTGCCAGAAAAATTCAAAACCCCCATTGGTGTAAGATCATCCCCGGATCCTTGGCACCTATTCCAATTTTCTGAACCAGCAGGATGAGATGGAATGGCATTGAAAACTGGTTTCTGATCCTGTTGTTGCGTGACAGATGCCGTGTTCAAGTCATAGTGATAGATCTGTCCTCCCGAAGTGCTGACACCATGCACAGAAATTGCAGATGTTTTATTTCCTAGCATATTTGACCCAGAGAAATTAGCTTGACAATAAACTGTGCCGATTTTTTCCTGCTTTATTACACCAGGGGTGCACAGTTCAATAAAATCTTCCTTCTCAGTTTTCACTTGTGGCATCTGCATCGTAGAACTGGTCAAAAGATCCCCACTCTCATTGATTTTAGGCTTAGTGTCTGGTAAAATAGGAGGTTTGCAGTCCTCCATTTCATTTCCTTCCAGGAGATAACCCTCATCTCCGCCAAGAGGTGAAAGCAAACTACTTTCATCGAGCACAGGGTCTATTCTCCAAGGACTCCCATTTGCTTCCTTTCCTGGTGACACTGGTGGCAAATCAAAATCCTGCAAAATATCAAAGGTGCTTTGGTCTTCAGAAAACAGCTTCAAGTTGCCACCATTTGTGCCAACCTGGCTTTGTGCTAAAGCCCCTTGATCTAAAGTAAGATCACGACCAGCCATGCCTGGGAACTCTGAATCTAAGGGTGCATCAGTTGATGCAGCACCTTTCGAGCCTTCTGCCAGGCTAGAGGACTTATTCAAGCTTGCAATGCTTTCTTCAAGGAGCCTAAAGTCTGTATCTCCAGACGAGAGACTGATTTGGCCCTTCTGAGGAAATCCAAGTTCGTTTCCCATCACTTTTGTATCTGTTTCACCCATATACAATCCCATTGAGAGCGACACTGCTTTAGAGAGATCTGGCTGCGGCACATTGCTTCCTAATCCCTTTGACAAGTCGCACAGAACAGGTTGTTGCATGGAGTCAGGCTCAGAAGAGGCAGTCAGGGGAGATGTCGATGCAGGAGTCTTGACAGTAGCACCACCCCTCAAGGATGGATTGAAGTCTAGCACAATACCTCCTTTGTCACGGAAGTGGGCACTTTTTCCTGCTTCCTTCCCTCCTGAGGACTTTAATGACTCTTTGGGCTCCATTGTCTTAACAGAGGTTAGAAAGAAAGGACGGAAGAAAGATTCACTATTGGTACATAAGTTAAATCAAAAGCTCTACAAATATTAAGGTCTCAACATATTAAGGTCTGAACATAAGAGATAATAACCTAACATTTTCCAGCACTTTCTCTGCAATCTGAGTTGTATTCTTTTTTCCTTCCAATTTTTAATTGTATAAGACCATATTTGACCTAGTATCATTAATTATTAAGAAAACTACTACATCTGAGCCATGTTTGTCACCAAAGTGACAGTTTTTAAACTTATAGTTTAAGCTAAATCAAAACGTCTAGAGAGTTTAATACAGGCCTCAGGTCCGCCCCCCCCCCATAACTGCTAAATATTATTTTCAAAAGTTCACTCAAAATTTTAAGATTCATGGAACTACTGTTGCATCTGAGAGAATTCGACTGATCACAATTTTAACACCCACTCACTCATGGTCTTTCATATGAGCCAACTTCGATAGGAAAAATGCTTACACAGGATTGTAATATCAGCCGTATCTGCTAAATTACCCGGAAATTCCTACTCTCTCTTCCCTCTACCATTATCATGCTTCCTGAGGGTTTTTTTTTTTTTTAAATACAATGCTGGCATTCATTTATTAAAACCGAGGTTTCATCTACTAAGTATATTATTTTGTTTGTGATCAAAACTGTAGCCAGTTTTAAGTTGCAACTACAGGATGCAGCAAGGGAAGACATTTCTTGGAAAATAAGTGGGAAACAGACAGAGAATTTGCTCTCTAAATGCCTTGTAACTTACAGAATGGCTATTATTTGGCATCTAAAACTTACAATTGCTAGAAATGAGGTTGACAGAAGTAATTTCATTTTAAAAAATCAAACCTAAAAATCACCTATTGTACCCTCTTGTGTGAAAAAGAAAAAGAGAAAGCTGCCACATATTGTCTCCAAACTGCTAATGCTTGTGCATTAAAGGGCATTTCCAATATGGGTAAATGCAACCACGTATCAAAAAGCAGATAGGGAAAGTGCCAACCTAAATACGATAACTCTTAATACTGGTTAGTTCCTTTTAATCTTTTCTTTTAATCTTCCCCCCGCCCCCCTTTTTTTAAAGAAGCTATATAAATTTCTCCCAAAATATAAGAAGCTGCAGAGCAGCTTTCCTGACATGGCAATCCCTTCCGTCACTCAAAGAAAAGGGCACCAGACATGGTCAGTTCTGGAATATCCTCTCCTTAAAAGCTGCATGAGACAGTGAAAATATTTTTGGGGCTGTGGCGCCGTGGTGTGTGTATGTGCGTGTGTGTTTTGAAGTGCATAGTTTCTGAAGAAATAGAGGGAAGGGGGAGGACTGGAGCAGCCACATTTGACAAGTTTCCTTCTTGCGCACACAGACACAAAAGCCATTAAATGACAGACTACGCCAAAGGGGGGAAATCTATCACATGATGCGGGGAAGGAAAAGGGGGAGGAGGAGGAAAGACCTTCAGGCAGCAGGATCCTCTTTTTTTTAGCTGAAATTTTCCTCCTTTTCACAAAGCAGATCTGAGCATGAGAAGAAAAAAGAAGGGGGAAAAAGAGGGGAGGGGGAAATGTGTCAGGACCTGTTGAGCATTTTGCTTGGCACGCCCACTTTTGCAAAATAACACCAGCCCTTTTTGCCTCCAAAAAAGGAGGAGGAAAGGGGGAAAAAAGGGGGGGGGAAGCCCCACCTCAAATGCAATATTCGACTCCTTCTCTGTTTCCAATCCAAAAGGCAACCAACTTTTACAAAGTTGGCCAAGGGGGGAAATCAACATATATGTTGTTTTTGTAATTCTTCTCTCCCCCCCCCCAAAATATTTCCACCATTTTGGGAAGTGAGGGTGGTGGTGGTGGGGGGGACAGATTATGTAACCTTCTCTCCAGTTGGACACCCATCTTGAAGAAGCAGCAAAGTTGTGTGGAGTTCCCAAGGTTAAAGTGCGGTGTGCCTTTTAAAATAATAATAATAATAATAATAATAAATAATAATAAAATATTTTTTAAAAAAATGTAAATGCCTTTCTTTCTGAGAGAAGAGACTTGTTTTCATCTTGGGGGATTAAAGCGAGCCAAAGATGGTGGTGAAAGAGGAGAAGAAGGAATGTATTTCCCCCCCCCTCCATACACACACACAGGCTGCCACTTTCCTCCCCTGCCTCCACACGAAAATACACACGTTTACACACACACACACACACACACACACAGAGGGACACATATATATGTGGAAATATTTGAGGCTACTTTAAAGGAAACACACACACACATTTATACAGAGGGACACAGAGACAGACTCTGGCTGTGTTCACACTGGAGAAATAAACCGGTTTAAGTGCCATGGCTCGATGCTGTGAAATTCTGGGAATTGTAGTTTGTTGTGGGGTCCAGAGCGGAGCTCCGCTCCGCTCTGGGCCCCACAACAAACTACAATTCCCAGAATTTCACAGCATCGAGCCATGGCACTTAAACCGGTTTATTTCTCCAGTGTGAACACAGCCTCTCTCTCACACACACACCCCTCTCCCTCTCTCTTGTGGCTCGTCCAGATTGAACGTGGAGCCTGGGACCCTGATGAGGCCTCAGCAGCAGCAGCCCTGGAGGAGAAGGAGGAGGGGAGGCAGGGCTGGAAAGAGGGAGGGAGGGTGACCTCTACGGAGGGGGAGAAAGAAAAGTCGACGACGAAGAGGACGAAGAGGCCACGCACCTCCCTCCCTTCCTCAAAGTGGAACCAGCCCTCTAGCTCACCCCCCCCCTCGACGCTCGCTCTGTCTCTCTCTGGGTGGGTGGGTGAGGCCCAGAGAAGGGCGCCCTCCCTCCTCTTCTTCTTCTTCTTCTTACCGTATGTGTCTCCCTGCTGCTGCTGCTGCTGCTGCTGCTGCTGGGGCTCGGTGTCTAGCCGCCCACTTCCATGGCTCCTTCGGCGGCGGCGACGGCGGAGGCACGAAGAAGCAGCAGCAGCGCGGGCGGCGGGTAAACAACAACTTGGACGGGGAGGGAGGGAGAGCGGGGAGGGGGCGGTGGTTGAGGGGGAGGAGGAAGCAGCAGCAGCAGACGCCCCTTTGCAGATCAGAGGGAGGGAAGAGGCAGGCGCCCCCCCCCGCTCCTTCCTCCCTTAATCCCTCCCTCCCTCTCGCTCCCTCAGACAGAGGGCCTTCGTTCTTAAGATCTCCGCTCGCCCTCGGCCCCTCTCTCGAGTCTCGACCGCCGCCGCCTCTCTCAATTCCAGTCACACTCTCCTCCTCCTCCTCCTCCTCCTCCTCCTGGGCCCCTCACGCCCAGCCCGCCTGCCTTCCTCCCTCCTCCCGACCCCCTGCTCCCCCAGACACCACCACCAGCTCCGCCTGCGCCCTGCCACCACCACCACCACCACCACCGCTGCTTCCTCCCAATCCCCCCCAGCCACAAAATGGTGGACGACGACGACACCACAGAGCCAGCAGCAGCGGCAGAGGCTGCCACCACCCCGCCTCCGTCCTCCTCCTCCTCCGTGCGCGCGCCCTCACTCCCTCCCTCCCTCCCTCCCTCCTCCGCTCCGTCCCTCCCTCCCTGGCGCGCGCCTCCTCCGTCCCTTCTACAGAGACTAACTAGCACGCGAGCAGGAGAGAGAGAGAGAGAGAGAGAGAGAGCGTGCGCCCCTCCTTCCCTCCTTCCTTCGCCACAAGAACTGAACTGACTGACAGACCCAGGCGAGAGCGAGCGAACGGGCGCGCGCATTGCGGGGCAGCCGACCGAGCTGAGCTGAGCTGAGGCGAGAGCGAGGAGGGAGGGAGGAGGGTGCAACCTGTTGACTGAGAGCGGCAACTGCAGCCCCAAAGAAGGGCCTCCTTCTCTTCTTAGTTCTCTCTCTCTCTCTCTCTCTCTCCTTCCATGTCTCCCTCCTGTTCCTCTCAGCCCGCCCTTTCGCCACGCTCCCCTTCCTTCTCTCTCTCTCTCTCTCTCTCTCCTTCCTTCCCTCCTCCTCCTCCTTCTTCTTCCCTTCCTGAGGGGGGTTGCCTTCCTTCCTTCCCTCCTCCTTTTTCCCTCACCCCCCCTCTCTTTCTAAACTACTCTCTCCCTTATATTGTATTTAGGGGGAGTCTGTCTTCTGCCCTTTGGCTCCTCTTCTTCTTCTCTCTCCTCCTCCTCCTCCTCCTCCAGGGGGGTCTTCTTCCTCCTCACCGAAATGGAAGCCCCCTGAAGGAAAAAAAAAAATGGAGGACCCAAGACCAGGCAACAAGCTACAAACACTCCTCCATAGAAATATAAACCTCAGCTTCTTAACAGGACGGTTGGGAATCCCTCCTGGACAGAAAAATAAAAGCTAAAAAAAACCAACAACACTCCTATATAAATATAAATACCTGCTTCTAAGTCCTTCTCATCCCTCTTGGACAGAAAAATAAAAGCTAAAAATACTCTTCTATAGAAATATAGATCCATGCTTCTTAGTCCTGCTCAAAATGGAGGACAGTTTGGAATCCCTCCTGGAGAGGAGGCTGGAGTGTAGGGCATGTCCTGGAAAAGGAGGACGCCTGGCCACCCTCCTGATTCTCTCCCCACCCCACCCCTTTCTGAACCACTCTCCCTTCCTTTTGGGGGGGGGGGTCTTCTGTTGCTCTAGTGTTCCTGTAGTTTTGTTTTTCTCCATTATCTTTTTCTTGCCCAACTACTGCTGACCCAGCCATTCGTGGGCCTTTCTCCTTCCTCAGACCCCCAAGGACTCCAGATGCTGAATCCACTCCCAGGGAACTGTGCCTTGCAGCAGGATTCACCACAGAAGGCACACTCTCTCAGCCTCAGGGGAAGAAGGCCATGACAAACCCCATTCCCCTCCTGAACAAATCTTGCCAAGAAAACCCTGTGATAAGTTCATTAGGGTCACCATAAGTCAGAAAGGACTTGAAGCCAAACACAACAACAACAACAACATAATTCCTTCTCAAAAGCATTAAGCATTGGCTACAATTTTTAACACACTGGAGAAATAACCCAGTTTGGCACCACTTTAATGGCCTTGGCTCAAGGCTATGGAATTCTGGGAGTTGGAGTTTGTTGTGGGCCCAGAGCAGTTGAAATGGAGGACATGTCCTGGAAAAGGAGGATGTCTGATCACCAATGAAAGGAGACCTGGAGGTGGGGTCTGAGTAAGTTTCAAGTCAATTTGAGTCTCAAGTAAGTCTCAAGTCAACTTGACCGCAGTTAACAACAAGAACTTCAATATCCAGTTCCTCATAAAGATAAGATAATAACAAGCAAGAAACAACTTTTAGTTAAAGGAAAGCTGCAGAACCCAGAGCAGATTTTTAAAATGGAGCTCAGTGGGGAGGAAGACCCATGTAAACTATGGACCTTATCACATGTTGGAAATTGGAAGTATAATCTAATGGCAATCCGAACGCAATCATAGGGTTTCACGTTATTGTGTATTAAAGTATTTCACACAATTTAGGGCAAAAGGGAAGTCATTCCGAACGCAATCATGGGTTTTACGTTATTGTGAATTAAAGCATATCATGCAATTTCAGGTAATGGGGGGGGGGGTCATTTTCGGGTAATGGGAAGTAATTCTGAATGCATTCCAAATGCAATTGGAGTTCACGTAAATTCACTAAACTAGCAAATTCACGTGAATTTGAATTGGCTCCAACTGGCTCCATTCGCAATAAAGAGAAATCCCTCCTGTCTGATAAGGTCCTATGCTGAATTTCTGGGCCATAGATACTAATAGACTTTAATAGTAGTTCTAGGCTTTGATGTCTAGAGCTATTCAGCGGTTTCTACAATGTTAGAGATGTTGCTTCTGCTTGCTAGGGGACTGCACATGGAGAGAGGGGGTTTCAATCCACCTCTCTTTATCCCTATACAAGCTATGCTATACATCTTCTGGGGGTGTGCACATTTTACATAGTTCTTAAAGGCCACTTTATGCCATTTCAGCAGAGTCACATGACTACAATGACCACAGGCATTTATATTGAAGCCAGAGCAGTGATGTACCAGGTGTTGGTATCACTTGATGTGGGAGGGCAATCATGCAAAGCACAAATGGAAGACACTGTTCCCCACAACAGCCACCATCACTGGAGGAGGCAGTGCAAGTCTCCTGGAGGTCTGGTCTGGGAAGGGATTGCTGTGGCTGCTGGGCAAGCAAGAATGGGATATGATGCCCTTTCTCACTCGCCCAACAACCATGCATACCACCCTACTGGGTGTCACTCCCCCTTGGGGTGCCATTTGGTGTGGTGTGCATCTCCTGCAACACTGTAGTGATGCCACAGCTACAGGACTCGTGCAGCAGACGGCCTCTATGTATGTTATTCTACATTGCACACTATCTCTTTCCCAAGCCCTTAGTATCCATGTATTATATGGTCCCTGCGCCAGTATACAAGCATACAGTGGATGGGAAGATTTAAGGGGTATGTAATTTTAGTTTTTAAAAATTTAACTGTGAGACACACCCCCCACCCCCAGCTGAAGCTACATGCAAAAGGCATATACTTAAAACCAACCAATTCTGAGTCCAGGAATTAGTTTTGATTACCAAAACAAAGTTGATACAAAGATACAATTCTGAGAACTCACAGTCTCTCAACACAGGTACCCACTTCTGATGTACCCCATCAATCATTTCAACAATATAATTTTGCAAGTTGGAAAAGTTATGATCTTGGATGAGCATGCTGACCTGGCTTGTATGACAGAAACCTGTCTGGTAAAGGTGTTTGTGTGTTAATCTCTGTCTGTTTGGGTTCTCTGGACAACAACAGGTGAGTTTTTGGGGGAGGCAGAATTGCAATAGCTTATTCAGACCCCACACGCCACACTAGTAGCCCCATCCCAAAGTCTACTGGGTTTTAATGTGTATATTTGAAAATGGGTCAAAATAGGCATTCTAATAGTGTATCCCCCACTCCACTGCTTAGCACTCTGCTTTCCTGAGCTTGATGAGTTGGTTTTGACAGCCCCCTTGGCTTGTGCTAGCGGACTTCACAATTCACCTGGAGGCCACTCTTGTCTGGAGCAACTCAAGATTTAATGTAGTTCATGATGACAATGAATCTGTCCCTATTAGTATTTGGTACTGCCTCAAGTTGCAGGGCACACTCTGGACCTAGTGTTTTGTGCTAGGTAGGATAATAGTCATCTGGATGTGGAAGAACTTTCCATAGCTCTGTTGTCACAGATAGATCACTATCTGTGACCCAAGAACCTCTGAAGGGCTGGGGCTAATTGAGATGATCTGCTGTAGGTAGCGTATGACTCCTGATGACTCTTGAATTTCCTGTTGCTTCAGCAGGTGATTCTTTCAAACCACTGGTTGATCTCTGGAATGAAGAAATGGCCAGGATGGTAGACAAGATTGTTCCTAAGTTTCCTGTCTCACAGAGTGGAACTAAATGAGCCACCTGGTTTGCTAGGAATGGGCTGCAATGAAATATGTGAGATTGAAGGTGTGGAGCGTTGCTGTTGGAAAACTCAGAACAGATCCGACTGAACATGGCCCATTGAAAGGCCTACTCCATGGCAGTGAAGAAATCATGCTTCTTTGACACCATTGTACCTGCACAGATTTTCTCAGTGGGGCTGTTAAGGGCATCTGCACTCTGGCCTACAACAAGAGAATGCAAAGTGTTGAACAACCCACTGTGAATAATTTGCAAGACACTTGACAAAGTTCAAAATGATAGTCTGGAATATCATTATGCAAAAAGATCTTGAGACTGAGAGAACGAAGTTGTAGCATAAGCTTTTGTAGACGTAGGGGTGAAGCAGACAGGCAAAATAGCAGATGCCAGCCTGGGTGTGGCATGGGGGCTTGGCACTTAGATGACGCATGCCCCAATGCTGCCCCCAGGCTGGTGTCACACTGCCCACCCAACCACACAGTGGGTAGCATTGTGGTGCTCCAGTGGTGTGGTGTTTATATGCTGCATGCCGCAGGAGCACAAAAAAGCTGCCCTTTTTCTGGAAAAAAGCCAGATCTGGCACTCAAGGGGGCAGTATCAAACCGCCCCTATACAGCCGTCTGTTTCAGCCCTTAGTCTAAGCCCTCATATGTATGAAGTGAACTATTGCCTGAGAAAAGACCTTTATAAGCAGGCTGTATGAATAGCTATAGAAATACAAAACTTGTGGGAATGGTGATGAGGGACAACAGCAGGAAGAAAGATGCTGCTTAAAACCAGGGTGAGTGGATGACTATATGACTGGTGGAAGGAGTTTTGCTGGCTGTTATGCTGGGTGGGAACCAGAAAGAAGATGTGATAAACTGGCCAACATCGCCCTCATGAGGCTGGGGTGTTAACAAGCGTTATAACCTGTGTAGTGTGCCATTGCCACTGTTCAGCCCACTTTTGATGGACTGGAATTTGTGAATATATTCCAGTTCATCTGTTTCTCTACTACTCTGGCATGCTGGCTGTTGTTGATATACGCCCAGTGCATGTAATCTTGGGTCCTCCTTGTCCTGTGTTGGTGGCTATGTTTTGGCTTATGCAGCCTGGGGTTGTGAACAAGAATTCTAGAGAGGTGAGAACCATTTCATGTGTTCTAGAACAATGACATTCTTGGTCCATTGAAGCATCAGAGGGGACTGGATGAGCAGATAAGGAAGGCATGCAGCAAGGCATGGTTTTGTCATGCCTAAAAGAGGCTGTCGTGAGGCCTTGAAAAATATGTTAAACAGTGAGAATCTCCATTTTAGGCAAATTTCTGGAATGTATTCCCCCCCCCCCCGCTCCAGGGGTTACTGGTTAAAATCATTTATATGAATCCATTCAATCTGGCTACAGACCTGGCCATGCAATGGAAAAGCTCTGGTTCTTTGGTGAATGGCCTACACCAGGAGCAGGACAAAGCAGTGTGTCCCTATTGGTTCTGCTAGGCATCTCAGTGGCTTTAGATACAATCAAAGTCACCTTACTTCAAAGGCCCCAGTTCTTTCTGAAAGAGTGCACATAGAAGGCGCTGAGGGATTCCTGTTCAACACCCTGGGCATTGATCTGTAGTGTCCCACAGGGCTCAATTTTGTCACTATGCTGTTTAAAATATCCCTGAACCTACTGGGAAAGTTTGTCTGGAGATTTGGCGTTCAGTGTCACCAGCATGTTAGTGACACTTGGCACTATCTCCCCTTACCATCTAAACCAGTATCAGTTGTCAGTCATTGACTGGATAAAGGCAAACAGATTGAAGTTTAATCTAGACAAGATGGAGGTGCTACTATTCAGCTGGAAAACAAATCTGAGTAGGAATTCAGCCTGAGCTGGATGAGGCTACACTCCTCTTGAAATCTCAGGTTCAGAGAATGAGCCCTGGACCCGAAGGGCTGAGCTTTGGCTATGGCCAGGAGTGAGTTTGCATAGTTAAAACTATTGCACTAACTCCCTTTATTTCTGGAGATGTCAGATCTGGCCATGGTAATGCGTGCCTTGATTGCATCCCTTCTGATTATTGTAATGCACTCTGTTTGCACTCTGCCTTTGGAAACCGTTCAGAATCCTACACCTAGATTGCTGACTGGGACTTGAATATAAAACTTTCTTGTTGAAACAGCTTAATTGGCTATTGGTCCATTTCTTGGCACAAGTGGCAGAGTGATGGTTATGACCTATAAACATTACAGCTTAGGTTCAGACTATCTGAAAGCCTGTTATCTCATGATAATGAGTCTGCCCAAGTCTTACAAGTAAAGGAGGGGGCTTTCTCTTTATTCTACCACCCCCACTCCCACCCCCCACAGGCTTGTCATGAGGACAAGGCAGAGCTATCTCATTGGCTGCTCCTAGGCTGTGCAACTGCCTCCCATGGGAAGTCTTGACATGACTTGACAACCTTGTCAAAGGGGAAACCTTTGCCTTTACGAGTCACTTTTGGACCAACATTTGGAAAAGTGTAATAATAAATAATAAAATTTATTTATATCTCCCGCCTCTCCCTACAGATCGAATAATAAATAAATATTGTTGCTGTGTTTGTTAAATAGTTCGGAGTCTGAAAATCTTGCTGATCTGGTCAGTCTGAGGACTTTGTGCCAATTCAATACAGAGTACAGTAGACATAAATGTCTATGAGAATTGGACAAGCCATGATTGAGGTTCTAGGTTTTAGTATGTATGGGCTTCCCAACTAAAGATATCCAACTAGTGCCATTTTCCAGCACTGTGGTATAGGACTTAAGAGTATGAGACTTTTACCCTGTTTTCCTGAAAATAAGACATCCTCAGAAAATAAGACCTAGTAGAGGTTTTGCTGAATTGCTAAATATAAGGCCTCCCCTGAAAGTAAGGCCTAGCAAAGTTTTTGTATATAAATATATATACAATATATAATAAATGTTAAAAAATTTTTGTTCAACAATACATGTGAATTCTTCTTCATGGAAAAATAAGTCATCCCCTGAAAATCAGACCTAGTGCATCTTTGGGAGCAAAAAATAATATGAGACACTGTCTTATTTTCGAGGAAACATGGTATGATGGAGACTCAGGGAAATGTAGGTTCTAGTCACTGTTCAGCTGTGAACTTCACTAGATCACTTTGGGTTGGTCATTGAGAACCCTTTCACACCATACATTTTAAGTGCCATGGCTCTACCTTGTGAAATCCTGAGATTTGCAATTTGGGTCAGAGTACTTGTAATTCTCAGCCAGAGAGCTCTAGTGGAGTAATGGTGCTATGTGTGAGGCCCCTGTGTGACCCAGGACAATTGCACCTTGTGAACCTCCCTTAAAAAGGCCCTATATCCAGCGTATGGACATTTCAGAAGGGGAAGCCTTGTGACCATGAGAACAGGACAGAAGTGCAGCCTTCTTATTCCTTAAAGTGTGTGAAGTCCTTTCATGTACATATTCCATAAAGCTCATTCTTTGCTAACCCCTGTTAACTTAACCTTCCTTTTTTCTTCTAACACAATTTAACTCCTTTAAATTATTTGTTCATAGTTTATTTTATGTTATTTATATCTCACCCTTTTCCCAGCATGAGACATGAGGTGGCTTACTAGAAATTAAAACAAACTACAGCTTCATTCTTATTATATACAGTAAATGCTTAACAAAACATTAAGCAATTTTATTCAAGGCACAAAGTTAAAACAGCTTAAAACACATCTAAACATGCTAAAAAGATCCAGTAATACTTTCTGCATGGTCATTTTTATCTTCTCTCATCTAAACGATTTATGTACCCCATTTCTAACCCTACCCCTTTCAAGTACTCTATCTGTACATTGCACTCATTGACAACATCAGCATAAAAGGTTTTCACTGGCAGAGTATCAGATACGGTTGTGTTGGGTGGCCACAAGTAACTGGTGCTGAATTCACCAAGAACCTTTTAGGTGAGAAACAGTGTCGACATAGGGCTAGTACTCAATAAAGTGATGAAACTGTCAGACTGCATCCAGATTTGTTGAGAGTGGCCCAAGCAATATAAATGGAGAGTATTCAGTTGTGAGCAAGGATGAGCAATTTGTGGTCCTCCAAAAGTTGGTCTGCAACTTCTCTTAAGGCATTTGTAAAGCAGCAGGTGTATGTCCGAAAAGACACTTGGTCATAGCTTTTGAGCACCCAGCAGAAAAAGGGTTACAGATTCATAATGGAAGTTACACTGACTAATGCTAAGATCTGATGAAGTAAACTTTCCTTGAAAGCTTATGCTAGAATTTTTAAATTCTCTATTTATTTCAAAGGTGCTAGTGCATTCATTTATGTCTTTTAATGCTAGGGTATGATGTGTGTAAGGTCTAATCTGCACTGCAGAAATAATGCAGTTTAACACCACTGGGATGGCTCATTGCTATGGAATCCTGGGGTCTGTTGTTTCTTGTGACACTAGAACACTCTGACAGAGAAGGCTAAATATCTCACCAAATTACAGATCCCAGAATTCCATAGCATTGAACAATGGCTGTTAAAGCAGTGTCAAACTGCATTGTTTCTACATTGCAGATCAGACCTAATTGTATATAGCAGAGAGGCTTCCACTTACAAACCATTTAAACCATTTAAATGAGAAACCACTTACAAACCATTTAAACCATTTAAATGAGAAAACAAGACCTTTAAAAACACTTCTTTTTTTTAAAAGGTTGGCATTATCTTTTGTAATATTTGTTTTCAGCTGGAGATATTTCCTCTGGTATCAGATTTTGTAGTAATGACTTTTTTTTTAAATTGCATCCCAATTTTTTCTTAAGTGGCATTCAGGGTCATGGTATAGTGGTTTGAGTGTAGGACTACAGCTCTGGAGACCAGGGACTCTTTCAAACGGGGAGGAATTTCTCCCAACTCCGAATGGAGCCAATGCGGATTTATGTAAATTCGCTTGTTTAGCGAATTTACATGAACCCCTGCTCCGTTCGGAATTACTTCCCATTACCTGAAATTAACCCCCTCCTGCCCGAATTTGCATGCGAAGCTTTAATTCGCAATAAGGTAAAACCCATGATTGCATTCGAATTGGCTTCCCTCCTGCCCGAATTTGCATGTGAAGAGTTAATTTGCAATAACATAAAACCCATGATTGCATTCGAATTGACCTTAAATTATACTTCCAATTTAGCCTCGTATGAAAGAGTCCCAGGGTTCAATTCCCTGCTTGGCCATAAAACCCACTGGGTGACTTTGGGCAAGTTGTGTGCTCTCAACCTCAGGGGAAGGCAATTCCAATCCTTCTCTTGCCAAGAAAACCCCATGGTAGGCTTGTGTTAGGGTCGTCATAAGTTGAAAACAACTTGAAAGTACACAACTAGAACAAACAGTATAATACAAGTTAAACATTGGTAAGAGACAAATAAAATTAATTACAACAGTTTAAAAGCAAATTTATTATGTCAAAGAAAAAAAAAACATTACAAATATAGAATTATTTGAAATGTGACTTTACCACCATTATTAATTTCCTGAATGAAAAGTGTGGCAAATGAAGAAGTATTAAACTGGATATACAAAGACCAAAAAATATTAAAAAGTGGACAGCTAGAATATTTCAGTCATGCAGTGAGTACTGAATAGTATAGATATGATTATTCAAGTTTTTTAAAAAAGGAAAAAAAATGTGGAAAGAACTTTCTTGGCTGAAAGCCCTAAGAGTATGGATTCAAAACAATGCAGTATTTTTCTTGAGAGTCCAAAGACTGTTTTGGTATGACTATATCCATCCTGTGGGAGGAGGGGATAATAAGAAAAGAAGAATAAGCAAACTGCAGCCTTTATACTGTGTATAATTTTAAGCTTACAAGGTCAATGGCTTGCCTGAATAACAACCCCTGTGTCTGCTGATGGAAGGCCATCAGAGAAGAGGCTGGATGGATCTCTCTTGGAAGAGAATTCTAGAGCTTAGGATCAGCCACTGAGAAGGTCAAGTTTCTGCAAAACATGTTTCAGATATTGAAGGAAGCTCGAGGCAGAAGGAAAAGCTTCTGATAATCTTGAAACCTGGGCATGTTTGTGTGTGAGAATGTGGCATTTCAGATAGCCTGAAATGTCAAGTCACAATGGCCTGGTACAGACAGGCAAAAAGAGAAGCTTTCAGGCTGGCTTGAAGGTGTGGCATTTAGATGACAGATGCCTTGAAGCCAGCAGAAAAGTGTCCTTATACAGAGAAAAGCCATTTCAAAAAGAAGCAGCTTTTTACCTCTTCTTCCTGGCTTGAAGCCATGTCATGTGGTCATGGCATGAGCACTCCAGCTGCCTTGGGAGCTGGTGGTGTGGTTGGTGGGGTTTCAATGTGGCTTCAGAAAAGACAGCTTCAAGCCACTTTTTCCTGCCCATCCATTTTGCCCCATAGAGTTCAGTACGTGATCCCTCCCACACTGAGATTGTTGTAATATATGAGTCACAATCCCTTTGTATAAAAATGAAATATTAAGCATATTTTTCAGGTGAAATATTTACTTTCAAATGTTTGTTATCTCAACGCCAGTAAAAATAAAAGTTGAAGATAACTTGGCAACTTCTTTATGAGATATATTTTATTATTTCGTTTTCTTGGGTTTATGCATTTGTCGATGTTGATGAATGTTTTTGCCTTTGTCCATGATGATGAGGGTAAAATTTAGGGGCATGTAGCAAAGGATGTAAAGGATTGAAGCAGAGAAAACGATGCCCAAAACTTACAAAATTCCTGCAGGTATAACTGTTTGTGCTTACTGATGGATGAATCTGTTAGCAAGGTCTGTACTGCTGATGGAAAGATGTTAGATATAAGCCAGGGTTATTGCACTTTGTGTTTTAACAGCAAGTAAAAGGGAGCATCCTTGACCAATTCCTGCCTAACCATGTCTTATTTCAGTGGCTTTTCTGAAGGAGCTTTGTGCTAGATGGTATCCAAGATTATTTCCAATGGTAATGCTGAGAAATTATTCTAAGGTCTGACGGACCATATTTATTTACTTCACAGTCAGCAATTTTGTGGAGGGGGGCCTCAATCACTGCCAGTAATTTTTGTTTATTGTTTGGCAGCCACACTGACAGGCAGCAAAAACATGCTGTTTTTATCATTACTGTCACTATGACATCTCCTACTGTTTCTGTTGATACAAAAACTTGTATCTGACTTGGTTTTTGGTTTAACACCACTGTTTCTGTGAGACAGTTCAGCCTTGGCATGAGAACGACAATGAATGGTGGCAATCAGAAGCTGCTTATGGAGCAGTAAGGTTCCCTTCCCTTCCTACCTGGTATTTACATTTTGAGATACTATTATACTCTCTTGTCTGTAGTAAGCAAGGAAGGAGAGTTTATCAATGGTTTTGAAATACATATGACTTGGTGGACATTTTATCAGCTACATATTTATGTCTAATATCCTGCAAGGAGCTCAAGGTGGCATATGGTATTTGGCTTTCTGCCTTCCCATTGTTTCCCCATAACAGCCTTGTGAGGTAAACAGTCAGACCAGCTAACATTTCTGAACACTTTTAGAAGGCAGTCTCATGTACAACATGTTGCTCCATGCGTTGTCCAAACTCTCCCAACCACGTGAGGCAGGAAGCTCCCTCCCTCTGCTGTCCTGAGGAAAAGGATAGTCTATGCAAGCATCAGTGCCCTTCAGCTGCTCTAGTGGCTACTACTGTCTCCCAAAAGGGAGAATGGCACGGCATACACCTGAACAATAAGAAGGAGGCAGTGGTAGAAGCATTAGTGGTAACAGTACTTCTTGCTCATCCACCAAAAGGGAAGTGGGAACATATGTAGCCTCTGCCACCATGGAGACTAGACTGGAGGCACCTCTGCAGTGGCAGGGGCCATGTCAGAGAGGGGGCACACAATAGTGAATTTGCTGGTCTTGGCACTCCAATCTCTAATGACATTATCACATGGGATGAAGGACAGATCCCTCCCATCCTTACCTCATCCTTATTGTGTGATAGTGTGAAGATTATCGGATGATGTCTGTCCTTATCCTACCCTTCAGTCATCCCGTCCTTCTGTCACTGTGCATTTATGAAAACTCCCATTAATACAATGGAGTTTATCATATGATGGAGTTTGGGGGTGGCAATCTGAATGCAATCATGGGGTTTCATGTAATTGCGTATGAGTGTATCTCACACAATTTCTGGCAAAAGGGAAGTCATTCCGAAAGCAATCATAGGTTTTACATTAATGCGTATAAGAGTATCTCATGCAATTTTGGGCAATGGGGGTCATTTTCGGGAAATGGGAAATCATTCTGAACGCATTCCAAACACAATTAGATTAGATAAACTAGTGAATTTCTGTGGATTCAAATTGGCTCAATTTGAAATTGGGAGAAATTCCTCCTGTGTGATAAACTCCAATGACAGGGCCACTGATTGAAGAAACACAGGATAAATGCGGACATGATAAGGATGGGGGTAAAGATGTGAGAGATCTCTCCTTACTCTGTGTGATAATGTCCTATGTCTTGCTGAAGCTAATTGCACAGCCTATCCTGCTAAACTCTGTGCTGGACAGTTTAGTTCCACTTCTCCTTTCTCCTTGTCTTCTGATTTTTTTCTCCTTTATATCTCCACTAACTGGAGATAAAACTGTGGCTTAGGCCATTACCTATTGCACACAATTTCCTTTAATCCATTTAATCCGGTGTAGTGTTACCTACTTAAATTCATTTTGCAACAATTGAAGTAAGCTGATGACAAAAGGAGAATGTGAGAAAAGAATAGAGAAATTGGGAGGGGTTAATAAACTGCTGAAAAAGTGGGATAACATAAGATTAATTAGCACTGTTCCTGCCATTGGATCCATTCAACATGCCCTATGTGTGCTCTTTAACATTTTTGCCCTTATTTGTGGTCCTTCCATTGTCTCCTAACACCAGTAGACATCTGAGTAGACATCCGAGCCTTTTGGCATGAGAAGACAAAGCAGAAATGGAGCCAGAGAGTAGCAGCATTCTCTGTGCCCTACCACATGATGTTATACTGCCTTAGTTCTCTTCCGTCGGGAGCTGGTCATCAAAGCATGTTTTTTGTCAAAAGATACATCAACTATCTCATGTGAACAGAAGCAGAGCCCTTCCTCCAGTCCAACTGGTGCCATCCAGCCATGGAGAGAGAGATGCAGGCCCAACTCCATCAGCCCTGGCCTAGATTAAGAAACAGAGCCCTCTCTCCATGCCATCTGCCTTGGTCCTGGCCTCAGAGGAAGAGAAGAACTGCTGGATCTGATCCCCTTCCCCACCATTCCCTTCTTTTGTGTCATGCCTTTTTAGATTGTAAGCCTGAGGGCAGGGAACTGTCTAATTAAAAATAATAATAATTGTAAGCTGCTCTGAGAGCCTTTGCGGCTGAAGAGAGGGGTATAAATATTCTAAATAAATAAACATAAAAATAAATAAGACATCATGTAGTAAGGCATGGAGAAACCTACTGTTCTCCAACTCACTTTCTGCTTTGTTTTCTTGTGTGAGAAAGCTCTATATCTGTGGAGGTTTCCATGGGCATAACTGGCATTTCTCCCACATGCGGACATGACTTTCCACTAGCAGGGGGCATCTCTGTTCCATATTAGCAATTCTGGGATTTCTTTCCAAGGTGGTTTGGGTTGTTCTGCCTCATCATATATATATATATATACACACACACACACACACCTTTGTTGATTGAAAATTCTCATGGTATCACACACACATACTCATATAAGAAATCACTACTTTTTAATCATCACAGTAATCCAAATTAGATGAAATCAGGACTTCTGATTCCACACAGTCAGAATACAAGTTCTGGAAAGAGGCGGGGGGAATACTGTTACATATTACTGGACTACTGCAAAGCTAAAAGAGAAAGAGAGAGAGAGAGAGAGAGACCCCAAACATATTAAATAGGGCCACTGAAGAAAAAATCCTGTACACATAGAAATATTGAGACATAAACTTACAAAGGGACTTTCTAGATTGGCAGGAAAGTGTGACATGAAGTTGCCTTTTCCTTAATGCTTAGCAGCTGCACCACAGCCTTTAGATGGAGCTGCGCTGTTCTGCAGTTTTTAAAAAAGAAGCTGGGAAAACCAGCACCTTTTTAAAGGAGCTTCTTCTCCCCTAAAACACACAAAAAAGTGTTTTCATGGCACACTTTCCCTTTTTCTCATCTAAAAGCTAGAGTTTCATGCAGCCATGAACACACTTCTTTTTGCCAATCTAGAAAGCCCCAAAGAATGTGCTTTGATACTCTTTAATGTGTTTTTTTTTGGGGGGGGGGGGGGGGAAATCTTTAAAACTTGTGTAGTAACTCAAAGGCTTTGAAAACACAGCCCTTAAGAAGGTGTTTCACCTTTTCTCTGAAGATGATCCACAACACAAGATCACCTATTTTAAAAGACATTCAACAGTATCCATCCCTGTTTGCCCCTCTTTAATTTTCTTATATCTTTGCTTTTTGGGAAAGGGTGAATATATTGCCTGAAAATGTATAGTTTAAAGTGTGAATAGATAACCTGTTGCAGTTAACATTGGATTGGGCCAATTTGCATTAAAACACTGCTTTTAACTGTACGAGGTTCATTTCATGTATTAAAACAGCATTTCCATATGGCAGAGGCTCCACATGGCTGCTGAAACATATGCAAAGGACTAACCACATAGATTAGTAATATGCATTAAAAGTATTTGCACCAGATTTGCACCAGATCACATTTTTATCATGAAGCAGAAACCTAGTTTTGTTTGTTTTGGTTCCCTCTCATCGGAATCTTAAAAATTATAGGTTAGCTGGTAAGATCAACCTGGTGAGATTGATGCTAACCCATCCTTGATTTGGGAGACATTTGGAGGTGCTGTGGCTATAGGCCTTTGTAGGAGTATTTTTTAAATGGATTTGTGGAAGCTCCAAAATGAGGGTTGGCAAAAGACATCCTGTGGCTGCAAAATGGGGATTGGCAAAAGACATCCTGTGGCTGCAAGGATCTTTTGGTGACCTATAAACTCCACCAGACTCACCTAGTGCTTCCTCAAATGGCAAAAGAGAGCAGATTTTCCTTTTCTGAATATTCCAGGGACAACTGTGTGTTTTTCAGGATCAGAGAGCCTCCCAACTAAAAAATAAAAAATAAAAATGTGAAAGCAGAAGTTAACATCTAGCATCTAGCTATTTCCAGTACCAGTGGTCAAAAACTGGACCATAAAATATTCCTCAGCTCTTCCCTAAAGCAGAGCCAAAATGGGTTGCAAAGCCATTCATATATCAAATGTTCTGTTTTTTGATGGTGGGTTCCTGCCCTCTTAAAGTTTTGGATGTTTGTTAAGTGATTGCTTATTTGACTCACAGTTTAGTACAGAATCAATGAGTAATTATCAGATAGTGTTGTGGAATTCACTCACAAACTACAATCCCTCAGCAATGGTTTGAACAAAGGCAATGGTTTCCTGACACACTACATGCATTTCAACACTATCTGACCCCATCCTCATGGGATGCCCTACATTAATCTATTCCCCTCACCACAGGCTAGTCCCATTCCAAAATTGGATCTGCTGCTTGATCTCCATGCAAAATAACCAGTTTCCTATGTCTTTCTGAACTAATGAGCATCGCTAAAATTGGACCTACAACTCAATTTCCAGGACAGATTGCACTCTTGCCTTTCACCAGGGGATGGTTCCCTTTTTAATAAGAGTTAAAGTACAGTATTTACATTGACCTATGGATACGTTGACCTAGGTTTTGGGGGTCAATTTTTTGACTAAAATTTCTAGACTTATACATGAGTATATACAGTACTTAACTGTAATTTGATATATTAGTAAGTCTGTGCCCTAAAGTTGATGTTTTTTATAAGTGCTCAGAGTCTCATCTTGACTATACAACATGCAGCACAACACCATTATTATTACCATTTAGGTGCTAAGGTTTAACGATGCATGAAATGATGTTTTAATCATAGTCTTTTAAAAGGTAGATGTGACCCTTCAGACAAGCCTTTTACTGTAAAATTCCCTTTCCTGAAACACATAATTTAATACAATTCAAAGATATAGCTATCTGTAGAATCAGTATGTAGAGAGATCTTATAGCACTTTTGAGACTAAATGAAAGAAATATGAGCTTTTGTAGACTTCCATCTGCTTCCTCAGATGCATTTGGTGGAGTGGAAGCCAGGTACAGACATACATATGCCATTGGTGTGTGAGGATGTTTGTGTGATTCTACAGACTAACACTGCTTGTCTGAAGGGTCAAAGCTACCTTTTTAAAAAGACTATGATTAAAATATCATTTCATGCATCATTAAACCTTAGCACCTAAAAGGGAACCATCCCCTGGTGAAAGGCAAGAGTGCAATCTGTCCTGCAACCACTGGCCTCCCTCTACTCTCTCTTCTATCCAGCCTTTAGTATGAGCCAAAACAGTTATGCCTTCCATAATTTTGTAGGTTCTTTGGTATTGCTTTCCTTTGCTTCACCATTTAATTCCTTTTTTGCATGTCCCTAAGTTTTACCTTTGACTTATCCAAGAGTCAAAACAAAATCCACATTTTTGCCCCCAAAATCTGCCCTCGACTTATACATGAGGTCCACTTATAGTTGAGTATATATGGCTGGTAAAACTGAGATTATTTTGTCATGAATAGTCTTTTTTTTAAAAAAGAGTAACTGAAAATAGTAAGCTGTTCACCAGTGTAAAGTATGCTAGATTGTTGGATGTATTTGTTGTTGTTCTGTGCCTTCAAGTCATTTTTGACATATGGCAATTCTAAGGTGATGCTATTATGGGGTTTTCTTGGAAGAAATTCATTCAGAGAGGGTTTGTCTTTGTCTTCCTCTGAGGTTGAGAGAGTATGATTTGCTCAAGGTCACCCAGTGGGTTTCCATGGCACACTGGATATTCAAACCTTGTTCTCTAGGCCTTATATTAATACACAGAACAAAGAAGCTGAGACCTGTAATTAAAGACAAAATCTACCAAAAGGGGGGAAAAAGCTAGTAAATGCTCTAGATTTTAAAAGTTAAATACCTGGAGTGGTATATATGTTTGGCTCATTATGATATGAACTTCATCAGCTTCCAGAATTCTTCAAGGGCACACATTCAGTCATCTCTCCATATCCTCTGGCCTAACAACAGGAGAATTTGCATCCAGGAAAATTGGAAAGCATCAGATTACAAAATGATCCGTACACAAAGTTTTGTCCTTTTTAAATTAGATTTCTTATTATGTATTAATGTATCATATCTAGAATGTGCTTACAGTCTGGGCTGGATGAAGTAATTTTAGTATCTGAGGAGAAGCGGATGCCCCTTTCTCTCATTCCATATATAGGTGAAGCCAACTGCACTAATAACTGAATAGTTCAACATACAAGGCTAACACAAGGACTGTAGGGCAGGCCATGTCCCCTATATTTATTATTAATTTATTTATTATACATTGTTATTGTTAGCTGCCCTTGAGTTGACATTGACTCATGACAACCTTGTGGATGTGACATCTCTAAGCCCCCCCCCCCACCATCTTCCACTGCTCTGCTTAGGTCCTGCAAAGTACCATGGTCTTTCTGATTGAGTCTATCCATCTAGCATGCAATCTTCCTCTCTTTCTATTGTCTTCTACCTTGCCTCGCATTATTGTATTTTCTAACAAGTTGTGCCTTGTCATGATGTGGCCAAAGTATGACAGCCTCAGTTTAATCATCATGGCTTCCAGGGAGAGTTCAGGCTTTACTTCTTATACACACACCATTATCTTCTGGAATCTAGCCACTGCTCAGTACCCTTCTCTGTTCTGGGGCAGGTGTCTCACTCAGTCCTCTCCTTCTCCTTCTCCTTCCCCTTCCCCTTCTCCTGTCTCTAGCTATGGATCATAGTGAGGAACAACAACAGATCAATACACAACATTTGTTAAAAGCAAAACACCAGTTAAAAATACATAAACCAGTTTAAATACATAGCATCAATTTAAAATAACAAATAAGACCAATGCATATAAAGCAATCAGTCCACAGTTTTAAAAATTAGAATTTAAAAATAATCTGGATAGGCCTGCCGGGAAAGACTGGTCTTTAATGCTGTTTTAAATTCAGACAGTGTATTCAGCTGTCAAATCTCTTTGGGCAGATTGTTTCACAGTCTAGGAGTCGCTGAAGAAAAAGTCCTCTGGGTGACAGTTGCCAACCTAGTCTTGGCTGACTGGAGTAAATGTTCACCAGAAAACCTGAGTGTATGGGGTGGATTATACAGAAGGAGGCAATCCTGTAGCTATCGTGGACCCAGACCATGTAGGGATTTAAAGGTAACAACTAATACTTTGTACCTCGCCTGGAAACTAATTGGTAATGGTAGGGCATTGCAGTAGTTGTTTTGGAAGCCATGAAATCTCGAGACTGTCCTAAAGAGTCAATCTGCATAGTCCGTTTTGTTTAATGTAGTTCCAAACAGATTACATGAACATCTTCCTTTAGTGATAACAATTCCAAGTTGTTGGATTTATATTACAAAATGCTGTAAATTTTTCCATGGTGCTTTTGAAGGAAATTCAAAACATTTGCCAGTGGGTCATGCCAGTGGGTTATCTCTTCCGACAGGTCTTTCCTTGAAAAGGAATAAATAAAACATCAATTCCCGACTCTGAAACTAAACTGGGTAGATAACCTTAGTTGTCCCCTTTGTTTAATTTCTGTGATTTCATCTATTGCGTATTTGCACAAGAACTGTTCATGAGATTGCACTTTGCTTTAATTGCTACTGATTTTAATTTTAACTGTAGTTGATTTTAATACTTGCTAGTTTAATTTAATTTTAAGGGGGGGTGGTCGGGAAGGGGTATGATTGTTGTTTTACTCTGTACTTTTTAACTTTGCTGTACCCCACTCCGATTTCTTTGCTAGAGGAGCGGGTTATAAATAAACATTATTATTATTATTATTATTATTATTATTATTTATAATACCCAAAATCTCCATCGAAGAGAACCGTTCAGAGCGCAGCACTATGTAAGAATGATAAATTGTTGAAATAGTGTGACAAGACAACAGAAGTGCTTTATGAAGAATCCAGCAGAGAGATAATTGGTTTAATTAAGGAGGAAAAGTCTTCTGAAGTGGTCTTTAGGGATGAAGTCATAGGCACACAAATAACTTTAAAGTGTTGTGAAAACATCTGGCAACAATATACAATGGAGGAACTTTTCTTTGTTGTGAATCAGGTACAGATTGAATAATAAACAAGAAATATATAATTATGAATTGCATTCTCAAAAATCAAGTGTGTCTCTACATTGGGGGATACAGGCAAGCTGGAGGTTGCAAACACCCATAAATCTCACTATGAATACTGTACTTCAGCCAATAATAATTCCAAGTTTACTCATACTTTGAGGAGTGAGGCTTCAATTTACACACCCTCATTATTACTGAAGGACTATATTGTTCCATACAAACCTACCTGGTTTATATGAGATCTTTAGAGGAAGCCTGTCTCTCGGTTTTATTACCCTCTGAGACATGTGATAGGGATTCATGAGGGGGCTTTTGCAGTAGTTGCTTCGAAGCTCTGGGACTCTAGAGGCTGGGATAGCCATTTCCTTTGCTTTTCTTCTGTGTGCAGTGTGGATTGTTGCTGGATCAAATACAGACTTGTCAATTTTTGTACCCTGTCTCCCCGAAAAAAAAAGACCTAGTAGAGGTTTTGCTGAATTGCTAAATATAAGGCCTCCCCCAAAAGTAAGACCTAGCAAAGTTTTTGTATATAAATATATACAGTATACAATATATAATACATGTTCATATTTTTTGTTCAACAATAAATGTTTATGGAAAAATAAGACATCTCCTGCAAATAAGACCTAGCTCATCTTTGGGAGCAAAGAGGAATGGGTGTTGCTGTTGTTTCTGTTTCAGATTCTGCCCTATATTGCTGTTCTGACTGCAGCGCTGGATCCTACTGCAAGGATTTTGCCACAGAAGCTGCCAGGTGAGTCCAGCCCAGCTGCAGCCTGGGTCCCAGGAAAGTTCTGGCGACCATTTTTCCAAGTCAGAAAGCTCCGGGCTTCAAAATAAGGCCTCCAGAGCTTGCCTGGGACCTGGGTTGCAGCCAGGCTGTACTCACCCAGTGATTTCAGTGGCAAAAACCTTGTGGTAGGACCTGGCTGCCTCCTGATTTAGGCTTGAATTCAGATGAGGTAAGCCAGGTTATTTAGAGGCATTGTAGGAAACTGAAAGGGCAATGTGATCCAGCAATGTTTGAAGTACTCAGACAGGGTGAAACAGATTAGAGGATTCCAAGGCTGGTACCTTCAGTAGGACCTGTAAGGTTCTTGCATTCCTAGCAGCTGACCTACAATGCTGAGCTCTGAGAAGAACAATTATGGAATTGCAATCAATATATAGTTCTGCCAGTGGGAAAAAAAAGCAAATTGCATATGGAACATAGCCACTAACTAAGCAAATTGCTCAGTGGTAGATATGCTTCTGAACTAATGGGCAAGTCTTAAATGGTCTTGGGTCATTCAAAAAACACAAGCAGTATGATTAATGCCACTATATACAATGAAATTATTTGTGTATTTCTATCCACCAGCACTCATTTTTATAAAAAGATTAACTTATGATTTGGGCTCTAAAGGTTCTCTCTGGTGTGGAATATTGCAAATTCAGATGAAAGATTGTAATAAAGGAAGAAGAAACTTTGTTTTGGGAGAAGGAATATATGTCACCATCTGTCCATGTATCTTACTCTAATTCTTCACACATCACCTGTGATTTCTCTACTGGGCTATGTGGAGGTTAAGTAAGGCATGCTAGAAATATGTATCTTATCTGGACCAAATGTTTTGAGAAAACACTTTCCACGAGGAGCACTGGGTTTTGCATTTTATATTGCAAAGGAGTCTCACAGGCTGGGGCACATATGTCCTGTGGTTGTTTTAAATACATTTCAGTTGCCTTTAAGAAAAGACATACCCTCAATCCACATTATATAATCCAATCCATCAGCTTTCATAAATGCACAGATTTTGGTATTCTTAAGAGTTCTGCATGAGCGGTGGCTTCCCCATTCACTCTTAGAGGAAGCACTTCATGGAAGAGCATATACTTTGCATCAAGAGAAATCAGGTTCACTGACTGGTAAAGCTGGCTTTGGTAGGACCCCTGTCCAAAATCTTAGAGAGTCATTACCAGATAGCATAGCCCTGTGCACTCCCAATCTGTGAATTCCCCGATGCTATTGTGTTACAGCTCTCAGAAACCTCCAGAATTGGCCATGCTGGCTGGGTTTCTAGAACATGAAGTAAAGAAAGAAATCTCGGGACCCAATCTTCATAAAAAGAATGGATGAATTAATGAATATAAAACAAAATTATGTGTGTATATTATCTATATGTGTGTGTGTGTGTTCCTTGAGGCCCCTTCTCTGCTCTCAAGGCACCAGATCCCATCTAATCTTGGAAGATAAGCAAGGTTATTCCTGGTTAGTACTCCCAATTGGGAGACCATCAATGAGTACCAGGTGCTGGAGGCCATATTCAGAGGAAGAAACTTTCCTAAGAAAACCCTATGAAATTCATGGGGTTGCCATAAGTCAACAGCATGTTGAAGGACACATACGCACACACACGTTCCTTCATGTCACCAGTGAACCTATGATGACTCCATGAATTTCATAGTGTTTCTTAGGCAGAGGTGGTTTTGCCAGTTTCTTCCTCTGAAATATAGCCTATAGCATCTGGTATTTGTTGGTAGTCTCCCATCCAAGTACTAACCAGGGCTTACCCTGCTTAACATCCAATGGGATCTGGTGCCTTTGGGGGTATTCTTCAAAGCAAAATTATGCACATCTTTAATTAAATCCAGTGGATAGTTCTGCTGCCACTATATCATTTTTCAGTACAGTGGGCCCTTGTTATGTTTGGTTCGAGGACCCCCCATGAATAACAAAATCTGTGGATGCTTAAATCCCATTAAATATAATGGCATAGCAAAACAGTGTCCCTTATATCAAATCGCAAAATCAAGGTTTGCTTTTTGGAAGTCATACTTTTTTAAAAATATTTTTAAACCGTGCTTGCTTGAATCAGTGGATAAAAAATCCATTCCGGATCCTCCTGCGTAAGGGGAATTCTGCATATGTTCACACCCCATTGATAACAATGGGGAATGTGCTTGTAGTGCCACATGGGGCATGCACCATATGTTTTATTGACACATGGCTTCAGCATAAGCTTGAAGCTGCATATAGTGTGCCCACGTGTGGCACAGGTGCACTGTATTTATAATTGGCATTAATATATGCACATATGAGATGAATTTAAAGAGTGGAGGATAATATATTAGTGGAAGATATAATGTTAAAACTTTAGATCCTTTGCCTTTTTCTTCATACTACCAAGGAATATAGGAATCACCTTTATTTAATTAGCAACATTTAAAATTATTCCTCACATTCCCCTTCCTTAGCTAATGTTCACAGCACAATGTCTACTACCAACCCTCTGCATCTGCTTTGGCCAGATGGATGTTCAACCCCAATAAAGACTGTTTTCTCAAGTTCACCTGAGCCAAGATCACAGACTCAACATTTGGGATTTAGATGCAGTGTTGCCTGCTCACTGAGTCCTGTCTGTTCCTCAAATCCAACTCTTCCAAAACTGTTATCAGCCTTCTAGCTTATTTCTTTTTAGGCCATATGCCTTTTTTAAAGAAGCCCCGCTTAGTTCTGTTCAGATTTGTCTCTACTTGTACCTGCTCTTCTGTTTTCCTTCCTCAGAGTCTTCTTTGTCCTCCTCCTGACAGTATTGTATCTGATCTATTTATTCTCTGCTGGCCACCTGAAGAGACCACCTTCTATTGATCTTTGCCCAAGGACCAATTTTACAATAAGTCCCAGGACATCAATCCTAAATTGCCTAAAGGACCTTAAGACCTAAATTGTGCCTGCCCTCATCAGGACAAATGCAAAGGACATTTACTTTCAGAGCTGTTAATGTTCCATAGTAAGTGTAACCATAGCTTCTGTTAGCAGTTAGACCCAAACAGGTTGCAATCTTCATTGAGGTCTAAGGCCTAATGAGATTAACTTAATCTCATGCTGGATTTCAGACTGAAGCATTTAATGAAAGTGCAAGAGTTAGTACTAACCATAGCTCAAATCCCTTGCCTTTTAAAATTAAATAATAATAAATAATACATGGTTTTTTTCATGCTGCTTCAGTGGAGTTGGGAAATATACAGTAGTAAATGAGTGGTGAAGCAACCTTATATATGGCAATAGTGTGAGAAGGCCAATGGTGTGAGGGAGATGGCAAATAACTGGTGGGCACAGACCAAAGAAAGTCAACTTTGCATTTTTCCAAAACAGGCAAGGCCAACCCTTTCTAGCTGTCTCCCCCCCCCCTTTATTTGTCTGTCTTCCATCTTTTTCACACTATAGCTCATTTTTGTTTGTTGTTTTCCTTTCTTTTTTTGAAAAAACTGGCCATGCTGCAAAGAAAGCTCCAGTCATTCCTGTCATCTTCATTATTTTTCAAGAGTGATTCTACACATACCATGCATGCCCAGAGGTCTTTCTGAGGAAACAAATGTGCTAGGCATGAGTGCTGCTTTTTTGTGGCACACACTGCCTTTTCTACCAGCTAAAAGAATGAAAAAGAAAAGGTGTCTCTGTCCAGTAAGGGAGGAGAGTAGGTGATGAATGAAGGGAAAAGGTGAAGAAAGAGAATACAGAAAGTACATACTGGGAACAGGGTTACCAACCCTCCAGACTCATCATGGACTGACCATAAATTTGGCCCAGAAGAATTGTGAGCCCTCCAGATCTTGAGTGGAGTCCAGGAATTGATATTGATTTCCAAGAAATGTGAAAAGCTCCTAGTGTGATCTTACATTGGCCTGTCAAGTTGAGGCCTGAGCATGAAAGTGTGGGCTAGGTGCAAAATAGTAAAGAGAGGAAAACCATGAAAGCTACTCTTGGCTGAATGTTGAAAAATGGTAGAAGTACAGAGATAGCCAAAAATGGCTGAGAAGAGGAGCTGAGTATTCACAAAATTTCTTGTACATCTCCATACCCAAGCATGTCACAACTGCTTGCTGAGCCAGAATAAGGCATTTACAATGTAGAAATAATGCAGTCTGATATCACTTTAGTTGCATTGGCTCCATCCTACAGAATACTGAGATTTGTAGTTCTGGGGGAGCACCAGCACTCTTTGGCACAGAAGGCTAAAAACTTTGTAAAATTACAAATTCCAGGATCCCATAGGATGGAGCTACAGCACTTAAAATGATATCAAACTACAGTACATCATTTCTTCAGTGTAGATGTGCCTGTGACTGACAATCTGTTAGTTTAGCTGCTTGATTGATAAGGAAGAGCCCCCTTTGTCTTTTTTCTTTTTTGAAGAAATTATAGAAAGAGAATAGAAAGATATATATTATTACAAATGAACAAGGTTTTTATCCGTTCTGTCCATTGCTGAACACATGCTACAAAGCTGTCTACTGTTGAATGTGTGTTGGGGGAATGGTTCCCCTCTGCCCCGAGTATGTAAAGATTGTATAAAGATCCCTTTTAAAGAGGAAGAACACAGATTTTCCTTTTTAATGTTTGCTTCTATCTGCCAGTAATCTTTTAAGATTCTGTGAAGAAATTTGTGTGTAACAATATCAGCTCCCCTGAACTCCATGGAAGCATGGAAGTTCTCCATTCAAAATTGCAGTCAGAGGGGATCATTTCTGTGGGAGATTAATTCAAATAATTTTGGACAATGTGTCTCCAACTAATAACAAAAAATTGGAGAGGAAGCTTATAAGATATAGACATAATGCACTGAATATCTAGAAAAAAGCTATGATGTTCACACACATATATAACAAATGTCACTGTTCACTGTGATATGAAATGGGCAGATTTATAAAGTATTGCTGCCACACTCCACACTGAGATTGACATTGATAAGATGATGACAACTATGTTTTACAACAAATAAAGGAAGAAGTTGTCTCCAAAGAGCAGAACATAGATCAGAGGTGGGTGGAGGTTTTGCAGAGAAATGCTAGAAGGTAGAGGCAGCCAAATGAAGGAATAGATCTCTTTCCTACTTTCTGTTCCTATGTCTAATGCCTACTGCGAGGGAGTGTTCAGTTTAGGTAACATAGCTGAAGACCAAAGACAGAAACAGACTGAAGTGATGGCATTGTGAAGGCTAAACTGCAGGTGAAACTGAACATTAACATGATTTGTGGACAGATTCTAGATGTCTCAAAAGCTAACCTGTATCTGCTAAAAACAGCAAGAGGCCAGCAAAAACATAAAGGAGCAGAAGACAAGATAACCCATCTTTAAGGTAAAGGCATCATATTTTGCTTCTAGTATTTTGTCATGACTTGCTGGCTACCTAGCTGCGGAGGGGAAGACAGAATTAATTTATGCGAGTTACAGAAATAGCCTTCACTAGTGGGTTGCCACTAGACACTTTCCTCAAGGTGTAAGTTTTTTAAATTTAAAAGATTTTTGGAGTGTTTTTTAAAAATGAAAACTAAATGACATGCTGAAAACAACCCCCAGAGTACTCTGACTGAACAAATCAAACGAAAAAAATAACATAAAATAAATAAACCAAATAAATAAAAGGGCATGAGCTCTCTGGCCTCCAAAAGTCTGGTTTTCTAGTCTGGGTTAAACAATTAAAAAGTTAAACTATATTGGTAAAAAGGGTTATGTGAACTTAGACATGCAAAGCAACATTGTAGAAATTCAATCTCAGTTTGAAAAACAAAACAAAACAAGTTTTCAGGAAATTCCTCACCCAGAGTTGGCAACCCTAACCAAGGAGAGGGGAGAGAGAGCAAAGAGAGAATGAATGCACTGGTTATAATGAGGGGGATAGTGGTGGTGGTGGAGGGAAGCATAGAAAGTGGTGGCAGTGGGAACTGGAGGATGACAAAAAACCAGTAATGGGAAGTAAATGAGTAGGAGGCAGGGTACATAGTATCCATAAGTGTGTGTGTCCAGTAGAGATGGAAATAATATTTGAAAAATATTTGAAAATGGTAAAAAAAAATTCCAAGTGTTAGGAAACCTTGACAAGAAATGTCCTGGACTGTTGAGAATCTTGCAATTTGGGACTTATTTTGCACAAAATTCACACACAGTTCTGTACAGAAAGAGAAATTTTCTATGCAGGAAGAAGCATTTTCTGTGTGGTGAATAATAGAAATAGAAGATAGAACTATTAATTTCTGCACAGAAAATCCTGGTTTCTGGGCAGAAAATGGAATAATTGGGGCGGGGGGATTGTACATGGTTGCAATTCACACATGGTTGATTTGGATAGAAAACAGTATTTTATGCTCAGGAATTAATATTGCTGCTTTGAAAGATTATTTTCCACACAGAAGATGCTGTTTCCTGCCAAGAAAATGCTGTTTTCTGCTCAAATTGTCTGTGAATTTTGTGCAGAATAAGTCTTAAATTGTGAAAACTGTGTGGCTTCTGAAGACTGTATCGCAGCAAGAAGAAAACTGATGAAATTCCTCATTGTTAACTTTGGACTCTTTCATACAAGGCTAAATTGGAAGTATAATTTAAGGTCAATTCGAATGCAATCATGGGTTTTACGTTATTGTGAATTAACTCTTCGCATGCAAATTCGGGCAAGAGGGAAGCCAATTCGAATGCAATCATGGGTTTTACGTTTTTGCGAATTAAAGCTTCGCATGCAAATTCGGGCAGGAGGGGGTTATTTTCGGGTAATGGGAAGTAATTCCGAACGTAGCAGGGGTTCATGTAAATTCGCTAAACAAGCGAATTTACATGAATCCGCATTGGCTCCATTCGGAGTTGGGAGAAATTCCTCCCCATTTGAAAGAGTCCTTTGAGAAGAAACCAAATGAAGAATTACATCTCTGATCTGCATGAGGTCCTGCGTTGAGCTTTGGCAATGCTATTAGCAGGGCTTACTTTTACAGGTGGAAATGACTTATATTTTTTAAACAAACTAAAAGCAATCCATGTGATTCTTTGAGCCAAGTAATATTATCTGATTTACTTTAAAATGGTGTAAGCATCCAACAGATGGGCACTGAACATTAAAAAGAAATAGATGAAAATGGGAGTCTGAAATAGATCTACACATCTTTCATTAAAAACATTATAGGAAGCTTACTGGAGGTGGGGAAAAGCCCCTGTTTGCAGAGCTTTCCACATATATATATGCTTTTTCCCCAAAGCTTTTCATTTGGTAGATAAAAAAAAGAATATTATTAGGACAAACACATATTCATTATTGGCTTCCAAGCAGTACTCCACTAAAAGGAATGGCATGATAGAATGTTAGCTTTATAAAGTTCTCTCCTTTTTTGTTTGTTTGATAATATTTTGCATGATTCACAAATTACTTTTCATTAATGCAGATCTGCATCCAGATATGCATTAAGCATAAGGATCAAGTCACTAAGTATTTGTTCACACACAAAACAAGGGTGTGGTAGGCATTAACATTCAGCAATCTTTTCTATCCATACAGCTGTCATTGTAACTGCTGGGAAAGGTGAGATAAGCAAAATGACCACAGACTACTTCTCTTAGAAGCAAAGTTTATATTAGTTTGGAGAGGGATAGGATATAATAGAAGTGTAAAAATTTATGGATGGAGTGGAGAAAGTTAATAGAGAAAGGTAGATGTAGGGTGCGTGCGCGTGTGTTTGTTTTGTTTAGAACTTGAGGGCATTCAACTGAAGCTGAGTGGTGGAACATACAGGATAGATAAAAATGAATTCCTCCTTCTATTAGCACATAGTTAAAGTATGAGATTTGGGTATAGAAAGTGTAGTGATGGCCATCAACTAGATAGCTTCAGGAATGGAACTGAACAAACCCACAAAAACCAAGGTGCCAAAGGCTACTAGCCATAATAGGGCAGAGGCATTGTACCTCCATGTAACAATAACTAGGGAATGACAGCACTAGGCTGTTTCCTCCAAGAGATTTATCACACTAGAGGGAAAACAGGATTTAACCAGGAATTAAACAGGAATTAAACAGGAAATGCCTTATGTTTAACATAGGGCATTTAACATGCCTTATGTTTAACATAGGGCATTTCCTGTTTAATTCCTGTTTAAATCCTGTTTGCCCTCTAGTGTGATAAACCTCCAAGTCTTGCTTTTGGACTTGTGTGGATTCAACTTCAGATTGCTGGCCATTTCTTTTCTGGCATGAACTCAGACACTGCATTGCCACACATAGCAGTGGTTCAAGATTCCCAAATCCAATTTTGCATTCTCTGGAAGTAGAGAAGTAGTAGAAGTGAGACACTCTTCCTGATGATGTTGAATTGCAATCCCCATCAGCCTTAACCAGCATTGGTAATGGTGAGGAATGGCGGGACTGGTAATTGAAGAATATATAAGGGCCACATGTTCCCCACTGATGAAATGTATATCATATGAAATTAAGACACATCCTTGGATGAATCATTTCTTAAAATTACTAGGAAGTCCAATTCCATATATATGTGAGTCATGGATGTAGTAACCCTCTGCATATCTGTTTCCCAAAATATATTCATTATTGCAAAAGCAATGCATGCAGGCACTGAATATACAAATATCAGTGTAACCACAGGAGTTCCTGAATTTCTTGAATGTAAAATATAAAATTATCCAGAGGTGATTTATAACTGAAGATGCACATTGGAATACAAATTTCAACATAATAAACACTTGATGAAATATGTATCCTCTGTATTTGTTCTGTGGATGAGAATGGAAGACCAATTGTTCAGTCACTTGGGTCTCACAATGTGTTGAGTTTCACCTTGTTTTTGTCTCACCTTGACCAATCTGTATTACTAGAGCAGGTACCAGGAGAAACTAAGATGTTCTTTAGTTATTGTGTTGTGTTCTATATCTGGCCAATGATGTTGTACTATAATAAAGAAAAGCAGAAGGCATACAGAGAGCTGTATACCAGTACATGTAGTAAAGACTAATGTTATGAGATTTTTACATAGGTTGTGGTATTACTAATGCTGAATACTTGGAAGAATACTGGAGGTGAATGGTTAGTTCATTGCCAAGACTGTCTTGAAGCCAGCCCCAGCATATATACAGGAGCTCAGTAGGCCACCTTTTCAATGCAGGAGCTCCCTCTTGCCATGAAGCTTTAGAAGTAAAGAAATTCTTACAGAGAAATAATAAATGTGTGGAAAATCAAACCCATTCAGAATGAGGAATCATGATGTGTATGGTCATTCCACTGTCACTTCTGGTAAATGGTTTTATATTGTTTCAGAAACAAACAGAACCTTTTCTATCCAAGTAACCAAGGGGCAAATGAAGAATGACTTTACAGCATGGGGAGTAGTGTTTCTCATATATCACATTGTCCACAGGGAAGAGATGAGGGAGGCATATCTGGCTCAACAAACATGGATGGGGAGCAGCATGTGAGCTTCTTCTCCAAAGGTAAGTTTTCGGCCACTTAAGGGTGCATCTACACTGTAGAAATAAAGCAGTTTGACACCAGTTTAACTGCCATGGCTTCAGCCTACAGAATTCTGGGATTTGTATTTTAGGCACCAGCATTCTTTGGCAGAAAAGGCTAAAGACCTTATAAAACTACAAATCCCAGGATTCCACAGGATGGAGCTACAGCACTTCATGTGGTGTCAAACTGTATTATTTCTGTGTAGTGTAGAGGAACCCTAAGAGAACAGGTTTAAAACTAAAATTAAACAAACAAACAAACAAATAGGTCTGCAATCAGCAGTGGTGAGCCCTATGGATCCTACAATCATTAACCTTTGCCCCACCTTGCCACTTGCTAATGTCCAGCCTCCTCTCCTTTCTTTAAAACCATCTGTTTCACACCTAACACATTGTGGGAAACTTTTTCCTGTAAGGTGTGATTGTCTGAGTGGTAGTCAATTGTGGACCACAGCCTAGGGTGGAGAAATCCAAGCAGAAGTGCACGACTCTTTCTCTTTGTGTGTCACCTTACCTTTTCTCCACTGCACTATATCCCATGTACATATACACAGACAAAGGGGAAGAGGAAGCGATCTCTGCTATAGTGGAACAGAGAGCAACAATAGGTCTGCAGCTTCTTGGAGCGTCGAATGTTGCAGAGGGTTGCATGAAATTAGGCTGATGGTTTCTGGTAGCCTTTGGTCTTCATGTTAACTTCCCCAGCTTTGCATGGAAGGTTTCTGTAGAGTCAGGTCTTAGACCAGTGTGAGGTGTTAGTGTTGGCGCTGAAGAGGCACTGATGCCTGTTAAAGGTTTTTAATCTCTTAATAGCAGCAGTCACATTTCCAACACAATTGACACTCCAGAATAACATCTTTTGGAAGCCAGTCCAGTAGCCATAAACAAATGGGACAATGATGTAGGATGCTACCTCATAACAATTCAGACCATTAATCCCTCAAGCCTTCTGCTGTCTACTCTAATTGACAATAGCTCTTCTGACAAGCTTGGCTCTATTATTAGGCAAAGTGAAGTAGCTGTCTGAAATGCAGATAAGTAGTGGCAAGATGTTGGAGGATGTCAGAACTGGATTGCCATGCAATCTCCCTTGAGCCTCCAAAAGTGGTCCACTGCCTTTTGATGTGGAAACGGCCAGGCCAATAGTTTCTGTATGTGGAATGTGGACAAGTGCCATCTTATTCTTTGCCTTTTCTACCAAACTGACTTGGACCAGCCCTGTTTTCACACAGATGCTTTACCCAGAGATGATGGGGACTGAATCTGGAACCCTATCTCTCTCTTTGCACATTTGCCAGTCTATATATCTATCTGGACAGAAATACATACATACAAAACCTGTGCTAAGTTATTAACTAAGTACCTCAGCACAAGATACAACTGGACATTTGCATAAGACATAAGGAAAGGCTGAGCTGCATTTTCTTTACCAATGTTTACAGCTTCCAATCTCTTAGAAAGCTCAGCCTGCTATTCCAATCTGGAAATTCTTCTGTGTGCAGAATTATGGTAAATCTATCCTGGATGCATAAAGAGAGACAATTTAAAGGAAGCTATGGGGTTTTTTTGGACTGGAAGTGACCAATGGGTATGCATGGTATGCAATTCTAAAACCTTTCTCTATTTCCAGCACTGCTAGTTCCAAAGGTTTATTAAACCACAGGTGCAAGCCATGCCAAAATGTTTTCTTCATTCTCTCTCAGAACAAGGAATGAAGTATCTTTAACTATGAATCACCTCCCTTTCAATACCAGTATACATTTTTTTTGGCATATATTCTACTTCTATAGTAACAGTTTGTTATTTAGAACTATGTGACTGCACTAGGTCTGCCTGGCTGGTAAAGGACACTTTACAGCTATCACAAGCTTCCATTGATCACTTGAAAGGGTTTAATCAAAGCTCAGTATAGGCCAGTGTGTTTGTTATATACAGTGATGTACAGTTGGCTCTCCACATTTGTGGTTTTGATTTTTTTGTGGATTTGATTATTCACAGATTTGATAAATGTATTCTCTCTAGGAATCTCTAGGTCCTCCTGTGCAGTTGTGCTGGATGTTGACAATAGAGTCACATTGGAGGACCTAGAGATTCCAATAGAAAATACTTCTCTAGGCTTTTATAGCTTCTCCAGCATGATTTTATAGTCAACATCTGGTAGATGTTGACCATAAAGCTGCATGGGAGAACCTAGAGATTTCTAGAGAGGTATTCTCTCAATTTTAAAAAAAGTATGTGTGTGTGTGTGTGTTTAATTTAAGGGTTTTCCGCTTTCACAGGAGACCTGTGCCCCTAAGCCCAAGGAATGTGGAGGGCCCACTGTATACCTAATCTTGCAGGAATACTCTACAAAAGGAGCTTCCTGGAACAATGCACTGAATGATATAGAATATAGCCAGTGAACTGCCAGGAAGTATTTGTAAATGGGTATTTCTGTGTGTTTGTTCTCTGTAACTACCCTTTCCGCTTTTCCTTTTTTTTGTATGCCAAAATTGCCTGTTTAAAAAACTGTATTCATCAAATCACTAAAGATTTATGATTTATTTATTAATTAAATTTATATCCTTCCTTTCTCCCAGAATGGGATGCAAGGTGGCTTATAATAATTTTTAAAAGGCTCCGCTAAAACATTAATTTACAAAAGTTAAAAATAAATTTGTTGTTGTGCCTTCAAGTTGTTTCTAACTTATGGTTACCCTAAAGCAAACCTATCATGGGGTTTTCTTTGCATGTTTCTTCCGAGGAGGTGACTTGCCCAAGGACACACAATGGATTTACTTGACCAAGCTGGCATTCAAACCTTGGTCTCCAGAGCCATTGTCCAACACTCAAACCACTATACCATACTGACTCAAACATAAAAAGGAATTAAATATCACTATTATTAAAACATTTTCTTTTTCTCTTTTCAGGATAACAAATGTCTCCACTTTTAGTTCAACTCAGTTTATTCCATAAAGACAATAAAGTGCAATTTTGAATTTATAAATGTCTACTCAGTTTTGTCACACTTCTTATGAAGCCAGAGGGCACAAGCATAGACAGCTGCCAAAAAGGGATGGAAAATTAAACACCTCACAATAATTATACCCCAAAAGAATGAAAAAGAAGCAGCCATTGGAGGTGGGGGAATGGTTAGAGGAGAGGTGACTTTATGGGTTCCACAGCTGGCTTCTATGGGAGGCCTATAGCCTGAGGGGTGGGGGAAAGATGTTTCACCTCACATTGGTGGGATGTGCCCCCCATACCACAGGCCCCTGGTGTTTTTAAAGGAACTCCCCACCACTCAGCAAAGTATTACAGTATTCAGAACAGAGAGAAAGAGAAGATTAGATACCTGCATGGATGTGGTAGCTGTGCCTCTTCTGCAGTATGCAGATTTCTATTGCTGAACTGGTGATATATTGTGCTTCAAACAATTTTACATTATTTTATAAACAAAACACACCTAGCTACTGGGTTCTGGCTCTGATCAACCTTTTGTTGTTGTTGAAAAGTTTAAATGTGTGAGCTTTAAAAAATCTTATATATCTTGCCCCCTCCATGAAGGGCTCACAAAATATTGAAGACAACATTTCTAATGCAATCCAATGTATGTTCACCTAGAAGGAAGTCATGTTCTGTGAGATTTACTCACAGGTAAGTATGCAGTTTTCATTTAAATTTGTATTTTTTTCAGCCCCCCCCCTTTTTTTGGTAAAGTTTACTCATTCTATACAGTATTTTGTGTAAATATCATACTGAAGTGTGAATAAAAGTCACAGAGTAAAGGTCAGTAGAACCAAACATCACATGTATGTTGTATTTGGATATTTCTGCTACCATAATTGTGGTTTAAAAAAAATTATGTAAAGGTAAATATAGACTTTTCATGAGGTAAAGTTAAATATAGCCAGACTTACCCAGCTTAGGGAGAAAGATACACAGAAGAGGACCAAAGCAGGACTTTCCCAATGTAACATTAAAGGCTGTTTCATCTATCAACATTCATAGCATGCATTCATAGCCAAGCCATGCACACTTCAAAAGAGATAATTGACAAATATCTTTGCACAAGATCATGCTGTTTGACACAATTTTCAGTCTGTGTGCTCTTTATGTCAGTTAAACAGGAAACAAAAGCTCAATGTATTTCTTTATTTCATTTCTGACCTGGCTTTTCTCTACATGCACTGTAGTACAGAATGAGTTGTTGGCAAAACTCTTTTTCAGGAGTTTGTAACCTGTTGTCAATAAATATGCAAGGAAGAGTAGGCGTACACAAGCCTTTGCAGCAGCGAATAGTACCTCCTCTAAAGTCAAGGTAAGAATCAGAGATGTAACTGGGGGGCTGGGGAGGAGGAATAAAGATGAATGAGATTTTCCTTCACTCCCTAAACACCTAGCATTGTACAGAGTGAGACTGAACATTGTCAGCACCTAGAACTTTTATATTTGCTGCATTGCTTCCCCTTGGTAATTTTGTCTAGTCTTTTCTTTGGATTCCTAATCTGTATTTCTAAAGCTCCGATGAAGTTTTAAATTTGGAGACTGAAGGAACATTTCTCTTAATTCAGAGAATTCTTATTTCTGAGAGCAATGCCCTCATTTTGCCTACCCCTTCCCAGCTAGACCCTTGGTTAAAGCACCTAAAACCATTTTGGTAAATGAGACAAAAAATCCCATAAGCACACATCTATATTACTAGCAGTAAACAAGGATGAATCAGATTAACTACAATTTTGCTGTCCTTTTATGACATGCAAAATCTGCCACCTAATAAGGGTGGCCCTGCTCTATATATGGTTTTGAGTCTTGAGTTCAAATCATGTGGCTAGACAAGAGAGTAAACCCTTTCTTACAAAGAGTTGCTTGTCCACAGGTAGGTGAGAAAAATGGTGATGGGGGGGGATGGGTCTATGATGTTTCCCCCTCCCTCAGCACTTACTGAACACAGTATGCACTCTCTGAAGAGGGCTTCAAAGAGAATGGCATCTACAAATAATAACAGGAACAGAAAGCTAACATACTGTAAGATCCCAGTGGAAATGTATCTGCACCTGAGCATTTGATTCTTCCAAAGAAAGAGTGAGACAGAGAGATCGAAATAAAGGTAGAGATAGTGCCTGCTTCCTCCTCGTCATTTCAAGAACAAGTTCATTTAAAAAAATCCTTTTCATTGAACAGAACAGTCAGTCCCTTCCCACCAGTATTCCTTTAGGAGTGAACTTAGCTAGGTAACAATGTGCTTGCAATCTAGCCAAACAGTTTCAGCTTTCAATTTCTTTTCACCCTGATCTGTATAGAATTAGAGATGGAAGCAGAAATTTGGGTTTAAAATTCAGGGTATTAAGTGAAATCTGGAAGCAATTATTTTATAATATTTAGTTATAAAGCTATATAAAAGGAAGCATTTAGTTACAAAATGGCTAGTAACAAGTAATTACAGTAGTTGAATTTTACAATAAGGAGATTATCAGATGGGGGGGGGCATGAGTAAAAGGTATACTCCTGGCAAAGTTGTGCAATCGTGCTGAAGACTTCCAGACACATCACACTAATCCAGGACTTAACCTATGAAGATCCAGGAATGCTCCAGCAACAAACCATTCACATGGAAGTCCTGGGACTGGTTTGTTGCTGGAGCATTCCTGGATCTTCATGGGAAGTCCTGGATAAGCATGTCATTGATCATGTGACTTTGCTGGGAGTATGCCTTTTTCTTCTCTGATTTTTCCCCATCGGATAATCTCCTAAGTAAGGTTTAAAGAAGTCATATGATAATGTAATAAGGATAATTTGATGCCTTTGTAACTCTAAAAAGTTATTTCTACAATTATGGGGTATATGTGTGTATGTGCAGATTCACTATATAGTGGAAGAAGAATATCACATGGTTGGTTGTAATTTGTGCTGTGTGTTGTGCTCAGTTGTGGGTGCTGAAAGTGACAAGGATAGTGTGTTTTGTAGCACTGACAAGCAGTCTGTAGCATGCAGGACACATTTTTTTTTAAAAAAAACTGAAAGTAATTATTTTAGTAGTTTTTAAGAGGTGGGAAAGTAAAATAATCATTTAAAAATATAAGTATGAGGGTGCCTAACTACATTTTACTACAATGACAACTAGTTGCTTTTACAAGGTAACTTTCTACAGTTTAATATAAGGACAGATGCCAATAATTAAGCTACAAAATAATTACCATATATACACGACTATAAGTCGACCTCATGTATAAGTTGAGGGCAAGTTCTGGGGCCAAAATTATGGATTTTGCTATGACCCATGGATAAGTTGAGGGTAAAATTTAGGGGCATACAGGAAAGGATCTAAAGGATGAAGCAAAGCAAAACAATGTCAAATAACTTCCAAAAGTCCATCAGACATAACTCTTTGTGCTTATTCTTAAGACTGGGTGAGAGAGTAAAGGGGGCCAGTGCTTCCAGGACAGAATATACTCTTGCTTTTCACCAGGGGATGGTTCCTTCTTTTAAATAAGAGTTAAGATACAGTACTGACATTGACTCGTAGATAAGTCAACTCAGTTTTTTTGGGTCAATTTTTTACCTAAATTTCTAGACTTATACATGAGTATATACAGTACCTGTACAGAGCCTCAACTTCAGAGTTGTTCTGATTGATCAGATGATGGCGTTTAGGTTTATTAAAAACCAAACAAAACATGTTTTCCTTTAAAGAAATTGTATGTCCCATTGTTCATCAAGTTTTGTATAGGTCAATGCACATTTAAAGGGTTTGTATGCATGGGCCAAAAGTGCCATGTTCCTCCAGCTTCATGTTGTCCTGTCTGAATGATGTGGGCCATTAGCTCCAGCCCAGAATCAAACATCTTGATGCTAATCTGGCAATCCTAGCCTGATCCTGGCTAAAAGGGACTTTAATCCAATCCAAAACCCAACTGTTTGCTGTAGAGTTTCCAGAACAGAGTCAGAAGACCAGATGGTTCCACGGTCCCGTACATGCCATCTCTGTTGCATGTGTCCCGAAAAGCCCTACTGTGGCCTTTGATTTTGGAAGGGGGTGTCTATCTATGTAGAGGTGTAGCCAGGTGCCCTGTTTCCACTCTTACAGGGTGCAATAGAGGCCTTTAGAATGGATACAACAGCAGCAGCAGCATGGGATGCTTGGCAGCAGGGGGGGGGGGTGTCCATGATGGACAGGCATGTAAACACTCTCCCATCATCGTGCCAGCTTGAGGAATTCCCAGAGTCAGAACCAGGGGCAGGATAGCATGGGCTTGGTCCATGGTATCCTGCCCATTTGCTCAGGCCCAAAGAAAGATTGAACTGATTCTGTTACATGCAACAACAGTAGCAGCAACAACACCAACAACAAAGAAGAGTGAATTATTTATGAGGCCTGACAAGATCAAGATTTATTATTGCAGAAAATGACTGTAAGCTGTTCCTGCATGAAGAGCATTGGTTTGCAAAGTCCAAAGGTGATTCCATGATATAAGACATATACATACCAAGAAAGAGAAAATGGGAAAGTAACAACAGGTCAGGACTGTCCAAAACTTTTAGCTACCTTGAAGGAGATGATCCCATTTCCTTATATGTATGTAATAATCTTACTTCAGTGCTGGTGAAGGGACAGTAATTTTTCTGTCCTCATTTAAGAATAGCACAGACATTGAAATGTCTCCAAGTTAAAAAGCATGTACAAGAAATGGGCAAAGGTTTGTTGCTGACTGAGCAGGAGAAGGAATTTGGAGGAAGGACTGCAAGAGCAACATGAAGAACCTGAATATCTCTCTTTCATTTTCTCACACACAGCTTGGAGAAGTTTTTGTTTTGAAACCATCAGAATTCCTCAGCCAGTGCAGTCATTAGTGATACTAGCTGCAGGATTCTGGGAACTGTATTTAAAAACAAGCAACATTTCTAAGCTTTTTATTGATACTATATTGCAAACATTCCTTAAAATCATAGATTCATAGAGCTGGAAGAGACCACAAGGGCCATCACTCCTGCCATGCAGGAACTCACAAAGCAAACCTCACAGATGGCCATCCAGCCTCTTTTTAAAAACCTCCGAAGAAAAGATTTCATCACTCTTGGAGGGAGTGTATTCCACTATCAAATAGCCCTTATTGTCAGGAAGTTCTTTGCAATGTTTAGATGGAATTCCTTTTCCTGTAGCTTGCATCCATTATTCCGGGTCCTGTTCTCTGGAACTGAAGAAAGCAAGCTTGTTCCATTCTCAATATGACACCCCTTCAAATATATACAGGGCTATCATATCACCTCTTAACCAGCTTTTCTCCAGGCTAAGCAGACCCAGCTCCCTAAGTCTCTCCTCACAGGGCATGGATTTCAGACCCTTCACCATTTTGGTTGCCCTCCTCTGGACATGCTCCAGTTTGTCAACATCCTTTTTGAATTGTGGTGCCCAGAACTTTAGTTAACCAATGGTTCCTACCCTGGCCTTGGTTTACCAATGATCATCTTCCCTTCCAGCTGGTTGCCTCTTGTTTGAACAGTAGAAAAAGCTTCATGAACGACTCTACAAAAGTTTTACTTTTCTCCTGTTTACAAACCCTTTAAAAATGGTTGTAGGCTAATGAGCCAACTGCACTCTGGGGCCTCCAGACATCTCCTTCCATTTCTATTCATGGCCATGATAACCATGTAGCATGTAGCATGGCTGGAGAGGGAAAAGTGCCAAAGCAAACTATGTCCACTTGCCTCATGACAGTGTGTCTGGAGGCCAAATGGTCCTTATTGCTTCCACAGGTCCTAGTCAATCTGTCAACAACATATAAAAAGGAAGGGGATGGAAAAAAGGAATATGGCAGTACTTCTAAAACTAACTTTAAAAAAAACCCTTCTTTTTTGCTAGCATGTCTGCCTTTTTGAAAACTACTACAATGGATCTCAACACAAATCACCAGTCTCATATAGATTAGGACAGAACTATTGCACTAGCAAGATTAATTTTTAAAAAGGAAATAGCTACTTTTACTGTGGTTTTGGCTTGTCTCTGTTAATTAGACATCATAAAATACTCTAATGTTTTAAGACATTGAGAAGCTTAATGATAATGAATAATGAGTAACATAAAATTAACTGCTTCCTGTGGGGTTTTGCATGTATGTGCATTGACCCCCAGATGAGGAAAGAAAACATTAGCTGAAAAAAGGGAACCAGAATTCTTTTTTTTTTTAAATGCAGAGGCCTTAAGAAAACACCAGGATATAAGATTTGAACATTTTGCCACAAATGGACATTTTATGCTTTCCTGACAGGTCAGAACACTCCACCCTTGTAACTGGGTAATGAGGCACAAGGTCTGAGTCAAGCTGAAGGAGAAAACAGTCAGTCATTCACTGGAGGTTTCTTACCAGGGCATCACTTTCAGACAGCTCTTTAATAGTAGTATGGACAGCTTGGAGGCAGGAAAATTAGAGACCAAGCAATAGTAAAATAGATTATCCCAGCTTGTTACTAACTATAACTTGTAAAAGCTCTCTCTTGCTCATTAAAGCCTTCAGCTCTAATAAGATAGGCCGTCTTTCAATGTCTGTGCCACATTGTAGTAATGAAAACATTTGAAGGAGATGTGGTTTACCTGTAGAAAGCAGGAATTTCTTGAAAGAATCTCTTTGCACCACCTTTACAAAGGTTCTTTTGCAGAAGGTGAATTGGAGCACCATGCAAGGGGCAACAGAGGTTGTTGCAAATGTGGATTTCACCTCTCTCTGAAAGCTGCCACTTGAAATGAAAAGGAAAATGCTTCTGGGAAACTCTTTATATGTTCATCATTAGGAATCATGCTAGGAATGGATTTTGCAAAATCCAGACTCTCATCAAAATATGCTCAGTTGCCAAAGTACTACCGAGGGAAGTTGAGCCTGGAGCCAGAAAACTGTGTTGGACCAGCAGTCATGGGTCAAAAAAAGAGAAAATGGAAAAAAGAAGCAGCTCTATTCCATTGTTGGATAATATTTTTATTTAGTTTGTTTTTTTAAATATAAGAAATGACCAAAATCTGCAACTCTCTTCTTACATTTGATGGAAATAAGAATGTAGGAGAAAGTAGGATTCATGCTGACCTCACCAGTAATGGTGAGGCTTTTGGTGTAATGTCACAGATCTGGATGATAACCTATTCTAGGTGGTATGGCTGGGGCCAGCTTTACTCACCACAAGCAGACTGGTTTGGTTCCAGTGATGTCTGCAATATGTTGTCTGGCTTTGTTCATTTGTCTGTTACTAACTTAAGATTGGTTATTGGGATATGTGGAATAGTCCATCATACTTCCAAGGACAACAGAGCTGGATTTGCAGGAAGCTTTCTTGTCGTGCTGTGGTTATCAGACATATGTGCAATGAAAGCACAAGAATATCACAAAAGATATGTAAATAACATCCACAGTGATGCTTAAAGATCAAACAGTATTGCAAAAATAAGTGCTTTCCTTCTGTTCTGTCCTTCAAATGGTATCCAAATATACTCAAATTAAGCAGGTGAAGCTTGTGTTTGTAATGTAATATTGGTCCCTGCCCCTCCAACAATAATGGGAAACTTTCAGTTTCTCCAAGTACAGGATCCAAGGTGGATTCTCTCTCTGGTTTTTCTCCACTAATGAAGATTCAGGAAGGACTCATCCCACGCTTTCTACAAGCTCGTTGATGACTAAAAAGGCCAATCCATGATAAACAAGTCCAGTTGCAGAGAGCACAGCAAAAAGTCTACTTGGGTGATGTTTCCAAGTTGTGGTTCTTTCTGCATTTTTGTTTCTCTTCGAGACTTGTTCAGCGTGATTTCTCGAAAGAGGCTGCAGCATTGTGGATAGTGCGTTTCTATGCCTCCCGATGTGAGGCCAGGGCAGATCATTTTTGGTGATCAATTTGGCCGAGCTTGAGATGTTGTTTCAGGGAGTCCTTGTATCTCTTCTTTGGGGCACCCCTCTTACACTGACCCATGGCGAGTTCACCGTAGAGTACTATTTTTGGGAGGTGGTGGTCCTCCATCCCAGAAATGTGCCCTGCCCAACACAGCTGTGTTCTCAATAGCATGGCCTCAATGCTGGTGATCCCTGCTTGCTCCAGGACAGCAACATTCATTACATAGTCAGTCCAGTATATATTTAGGATTGTGCATATACAGTGCTGATGAAAGCGTTCAAGGAGTCATAGATGTTGGTGATAGATGACCCATGTTTCAGACCCATAGAAGAGAATAGACAGTACAATGGCTCTGTACACACTGATTTTTGTGCTTTGTCTCACGTGTTTGTTACTCCAGACTCTTTTGTGAAGCCTTCTGAATGCACTATATGCCTTTGCTAATCTGTGAGCGATCTCTTTATCAATTTTGGCATCTGAAGAGATGATGCTTCCCAGGTAGGTGAACTGCTGGACGGACTTAAGCACAGATTTGCCTATGGTGACATGGGGATGGTAGTGCTCTTCCTGTGGTGGGGGCTGGTAGAGAACTTACGTTTTCTTCAGGCTGACTTCCAGCCCAAACAGCTCTGCAGCTGTTGCAAAGCAGGATGCTAGGCGCTGCAGAGCTGCTTCTGTATGGGCAACAATGGCAGCATTGTCAGTGAAAAGCAGCTCATGGACTAGATAGTTTAGAATCCTTGTGCGAGCCCTCAGACGGCTTAAGTTAAACAAGCTACCATCAGTATGGTAACGTATATAGATAGATCCACCCAAGGTGGATTATGACACAGGTTAAACTAGAGTATAATTAAAGTCAATAAAATCAAGAACATTCCAATTAAAACAATAAAAGAAACCACTACCTTGAAAATGTCAGTGAATAAGGAACAGTTGTAAAGCATTTAAAATATAACAGTTCAAGGAAAATACTCTCCACTTTAAAAATAACAAAACCCCATTCTCAGCAACCAATCAAAGGCCAGAACCTTGTTAAGTTAGAAAAGGTGCTTGCTCCGTGGACAAAGGAGAACTTGGGGGCAATTCAGCAGCTTATGAGCAGTTGCTGAAAATGCCATGTAATGGTAAGGGGACAGAAAGCCTTCTGCTAGTTTCAAAACTAGAGCAGGCTCATAAGGAGAGATGGGCTTTCAGACAGCTATGCAAACCAGCACAAAGGCAGCCCTGTATACAGTGAATTACAGTAGTCCAAAAGGGATGTAATTAAACCATGTGTCCCCAGGGCCAGATTAGATATCTTCAGGAACAGTTACAGCTGTTACACTAATTTTAACTGTGCCAATGAACACCTATGGTAAGCGGCTTTGCTTCCCAAACCCAGGAGAAGGGCAGAATATAGATCAAATAAATAAATAAGCTTATATAAATAAAAGCGGTGCCAGAAAAACAGGGAAGGTGAAAAGGCAACATGCTAGGCTGCTACAGACAGTGTCAACAACAGTTCTAGGAATGGATTATAAGGCAGGAGTCATAGAAGAAGAGCAAAGCATGTAAAAACCTGCTTAAAAACAGGCACAGAGACATGCTTTGAAGGTGGACAGATCTGCAACCAGATAGATGATAGAGAGCAAGCAGATGTGAATTTGTCATCATGGGAAACAGTGCATCCTGTTATCAGTTCCCTACAGATAGAATCTCTTGACTCTTAGCAAGTGCATTCCAATTATTCTTAATTCTGATTAAGGTGCATAGTGGGAGAGGGTATTTGAGGTAATCGTGTTCCAAACCATACAGGGTTTTATAGATTAAAATCATCACTTTAAATAGCACTTAGAAACAAAGCAGAAACTAATGGTGTAACATTGACTACAGGACACACATGAATATCTTGACACTTTAAAAGCATAGGGTACCACATTTAGTCACTTATTTGGATGACAACTCTCAGAAAAGTCATACTGGCAGAGGATTCTAGGAAATGTCATTCCATAAAGCATTTTCTCCTGATTTTTCTTCCTTCTCTTCTGTTGTTGCTTAGCCCCAGCACCCAGTTGCTATCACCACTCCTTTTTTTTCACATTGAGCTTTTCAAGTTTGTTTTGCCTCAGGGATTTTCCTTGAGACAATAAACGTTTCAGCTTTGGTGGAATTTCCTTCAGGCACCTTCTTCAGATAACAACAACAACAACAACAACAACAAAAGCATGATTAGGCAGTGGTGCCATGGCATTTTTTTTTAATATGCCGACACTCATCATAGCTGGCTGTGTAAGAGTCCAAAAATGCAGCCAGCTGTAATTGATCAGTATCTACAAACCAGTTCTAACAGTGTCCATCCCCATCAGAAGCAGTTTTTGCAATGGATCTTAATTACTCATTCAAAACCAAGCCAGCACCAAATACTTTTTGATACAACAGGGGTAGTTAACCACAGTATATTAGTCCTGGCAAAATTCACAAACATAGTGCACTGAGAGAATTCTGGCTACATTCAGAGGGAATAGTGAAGTGTGGATGGAGGCGGATAATAAATGGTGGCATTGTCCTTGCTAATTAAAAGGTCAGGGCACTTCAACCACGTGAGCCTTGATCCACTACCACACTGTTTACATATAATGTCAAACAGGACTGTCACAAAAGGTGTGTGAACTTCAGACAGTACTTAGAAATATAAACCCACATCTTAGGTCAAAAGAAGATTTGGCTAAAAAGCTAAGAACGTGGGCATGAGTTGAGAAGTCACACAATGTGGTACATCATCTCACTGCCAACAGTTCATATGGAATTACCAACCAGTCATTAATTGTGAAATGAAAAAAGACTTTATTGATTGCTGTAGTATATGATATATCCCTAGATACACGACAAAGCTTGGGAATTAATATAAGGTTCCTATTCAGTGGTTTCAGAAATTGGTGGAAAGCATTCAATTGCCATTCATGGAGGTTTTAAAAAAAGCATAAACACTTGGCATAAGCTTTTGCCAAGTCCTTGTGCGATACCGACAGTCAAAACAGAATAATTGCTGGCCAGTGGTGCAGAAACACAATCGATGCATACATTGAATTATGGCAGCAAAATAATATCATCATCTCGATTACTGAAGTGGTCACTATATTTTCTGGCCGTGAATTTGAATGAGATTAAGTAAAATAAAAAGGTGCAAGCAGACTGAAACAGAGCACTCCCTTTAAACTTAATCAGATACAGACTTTAAAAGATAGTGTGATCCGTTCTAGATTGTCACCAAGGTTAAGTAGAGAGAGCTAGAGGTTAATGAAAACAATTTTGTTAGGACAGGAAAAGTAATAGTGTATTTTTAAAAAGTTAGTCATATTTTGTACAACAATAAAAAGGGATATGGAATCAATGTAAGCAAACACTAGAAATTAGCACCTTTAACCATCTAGGACAAGGAGGTAGCCATGTTGGTCAAGGATGACTTCTATTGGGTACACTCACTCGTTGTGCAGGTTTTCCCCTTGTTAGAGTGCAGAAACACCACCTGACTGATACTCTCAGAACTACAAGAATGATGCCGTTTGTCTCTTGATAAATATCTAAAGAAATAACCAAATTAAAAAAAAACAACAATTCTGCCATGTCCTCTTACTTTCCAGTTTCTCCACTGATAGGATACAGAGGAGGCACCTCCTGAAGACCTTAGTTCTTGGTCAAATATATATATAGAGAAGCATTATTTCAAATACAGTGGTCCCCCGGGTTATGAAAGTAATCCGTTCTGGATTACTTTTCGTAAGCCGGAAATTTTTGTTTCCCGGGGGACTGCTTTAGTGGATGGACCGCGCGGCAAATTTAAAGGGGCTGCCCGGTTTTTCCGTTTCGGATCCCGGGGTTTTGTTCGGATCCCCCGGCTCTTTCGTTTCCCGGGGTTTTCGTTCCCCGGGGGATTCGTAAGCCGGGCGACCACTGTATCAAGGTCCCATGTCATTTAGGGCATTAGATGACATCACTAGCAATTTGTATTCAGAATGGAAATGAGTTGGCAGCCTTTAAGAATAGTGTTCTGTATTGTCTATATGGTACTCCCATCAGCAGTCTTGCTACAGCTAGCTCTCCATATCCATGGATTCTGCATCTACAGATTCAACCACGCATGGCTTGAAAATATTCAAAAAAGATATAAGTTCCCCAAAGCAAACCTTGATTTTGCCATTTTACATAAGGGACACCATTTTACTATGCCACTGTATATGAGACATGAGCACTCATGGATTTTGGTATCCATGGGGGATCCTGGTACTAAACAGCAGCATATTCCAAGCGCCAACTGTACTACATTTTATATTAGCTGCAGCTTCTAAGAATTCTTCAACCCAACACAGAGTGCATTGCAGTAGTCTAGTCAGGAAGTGGCTTAGTCATGAATGTATCCATGCATGGACCACTGTGGCTAGGTTTATACCTGTCCATAATAGAGCCAAGTGGGAAACTGAGCATTCCTGACAGGATTTCAGGGGAGTTGCAAAATTCGTCTGCTTCACATAGTCTGTCTATGTGAGTTAGAATGGATATGATATCATCATCATCATCATCATCATCATCATCATCATCATCATCATCTTTATTTCTAGCCTGCTCCTCTGTGAAGCACAATCAGAGCAGGGTACAGCAAGATTAAAACATACAGATTAGAACACTTCATCAACCCATTCCCAGCCACCCACCCCTTAAAAATAGATTAAATTAACAATAATTTAAAACAATAACAACATTAAAATCATAATTCATCTTCGATGGTTCTTAGTTGAGGAAAGAGACAGCACCAAGCAAGGGGTCAAATTCAATTAATAGGTCCCGTTTCAGAGCCGGGATCTAGGAGGTTTCAGGGAAGGCCTGCTGGAAGAGATGCATCTTCAGAGCTTTTTTAAAGCAATCAAGAGATGTTATAATAAGACGCAACTCATCCGGCAGACCATTCCAAAGCTTGGGAGCGGTAGCAGAGAAAGTCCTCAGGGAGGTCTGCGACGGCCTAGTTTTCACAGGCTGTAGCAGGTTCCTCCCAGAGGATCGAAGTGTGTGTGGGGATTCATACGGGGAGAGGCGGTCCCTGAGATAAGATGGACCCAAGCCATGTAGGGCTTTAAAGGTTAAAACCAACACCTTGTACTGCACCCGGAAACTAATCGGCAGCCAGTGGAGAGCCTTGAGCACCAGTGTTATGTGCTCTCTCCTTGATGTTCCAGTTACAAGCCTGGCTGCCATATTTTGGACCAGTTGAAATTTCCGGGTTAAGCACAAGGGTAGCCCCATGTAGAGCGCATTACAGAAATCCAGGCGTGAGGTTACCAGAGCATGTACCACAGTTTCCAGGTCCCTCATGTCCAGGAAAGGGCGCAGCTGGTGTATCAGCCGAAGCTGATAACAGGCACTCCTGACTGGTGCATTCACCTGACAAGTCATGTAAAGCGACGAATCTAGAGTACCCCCAGATGGGGAACACAGTCCTTAGAGGAGAGTGTGACTCCATCCAGGACTGGAGACTGTATTCCCAAGCCTGGTTTTGGGCCTGTGACTGTTAGTGCCTCCATTTTGTCTGGATTCAGTTTCAATTTGTTTTCCCTAATCCAATCCATTACCGCCGCAAGACAGTCATTAAGAGGAGAGATGCCATCTGAAGTCTGTGCCGACAATCTGGACATGGATATAGCTACATGGATGTAGCTTTTCCTGGTAGACTAGTGTCGTTTTTTGGATCCAAATCAAGTTGGATTCACTTAGTTCTCAGTGACAGCAATGGAATTTAAGTCACAACTAACTTGTCTGAATGATTTGATAGGGATCTTCTGTAAGTTCAAGTGACATTGGGCCCATACAGACCAGCACTTTGTGCCAGCCTGGACCTGAACTAGGGTTGCCCAAGGGCTGAGCGTTTACACACTCCAAGCCCTTCTCGCAGCATCCAGGTGCCATCTTGGTATGTGCACGACCAGACGGCGCGCACCATAATGATGTCACTCATGCACAGCGACCAAACGCGGCCCTTATGGTGCCACTGTAGCACTGGTAATAGGAGCCATGTTTCACGGCTCCTTTTTCGAGCGGGTTGGGGGCATGGCATCCAGTTGCTGCATGGCATCCAGTGTTTGCAGGGGTGGCACAGAGCCAACCCTGTCAGGCTGTCTGTCTAACCCCTTAGTCTGGCTTCAACCCTTTGTGTTTAATGTGATTTTATATATTGTTTTGTTCCATGTAAACAACTCTTTGTACTTAGGAAAAGCACTGCTAAAAAGCATTACCAAAATGGCATTTTAAAAAATCTGTGAGCAGTTTTGAAGAGCTATGGGACCTCCACTGAGCACACTTGTTGTGTATGTGCATAAAATGCACATGTTCGCTACTTTCAATGGACACTGAAGTTTCAAGACCATAGCTTTCACAAAATAGTTTTCAATATAGAACAGTAAACTTCTGTATCTCCAAATTATTAAGCAAAATTTTAAAAATATACTTAAAATAAATCAGTTAACTACAATGAAAAATACCATACAATTAAATATAATAACATTCAAATATCTAGCCGCAGCAAATATAGTAAAATGTTGAGAATATCTGTTATATCTATGTGCATGTTGATTTGTACACATGGATTAGCTCTTTCAGAAAGTATCCTTCGAGTACAAAGGAAGTTTCCTATTCAGACAGGTGATGAACCTGAGTTATGTGAATGAGCAGTCTGTCAGAAGACTAATGCTTTAACATTCAAGTGCATCCTAGAGCAAATTCAGAGTATGAATTTTCTTCTCATACATATTCCTTGCTAAACGTACCCAGGACTGAAGACTGAAAATTGTGAGTCAGATCATTAGTTTCTATGAGCTAAAAAGCCACACCAGACATCTGTAGCCTCAATGAAGAGCTACAGGGGCCTCTGTTTTGTATTGATTATCTTGTAGACAGCTCTGGCACACTATCACTGATCAATTTGCTTTTTCTGATGCTGGACTGTCTGTCAATATTACCCATGAGCTCCTGCCTGTAGAATATGTTGTCTTTCTTATTTATACAGTACAGTCAGAGAGATAACACAGCAGAGCACAAAAAAAAAAAAAAAAAAAAAATCAGCTCACATATTGCCAACTTAATTCTGTTTATGCACTTATCAGCCATGTTTAGGCACTCATAGGCTATAGTTGTCCATTAAGAAAAATATAAAAAAATTGGCAACTCTCCATTTCCATGGCTTCTACTGGTACCCTAGCATATCCAGATGTACTCAGATGTAAAGCACATTCAGATGTACTCCTCTTACAGCCCTCTGTATCCTGTGTTGACTGCATTTTAAGTCTTTAAAGACACCCCTGGAGTATACCTAGGCCCCATTCATACTAGCCCATTTGCTCTGGTTAGATCCGGATGAGATCGTACATGCCATTACTGAATTTCTCCGGAAAGAAGTTCATACTACCCTTTGCCCCCTTCATGCTTCCCGGTGCATTTTGCCCCACTGAAGTTCATACATGAAAAAGTAACAATTCAAAATGGAGCCTCTTGGTTGTCAATCAAATGATGTCATGGTGATGTCTGATGCAGCCATTGGCCATGTGAGCTGCTTGGTTTTTTTAAAATACTTTTTTATATTTGACAGCTTATGCGCATGGAGCATAGGGCCGGGAGTGGTGCAGCTTGTGGGGAATCCTTTCCCCACCTCCCTCCCTCCTCCTCCTCCATTTTTATCAGCACCCAGTGCTTCATCGGGCACTCTTGCATTTTTTATTTTTTATTTTATTTTTATTTATATATTATTTATTATATTTTATTATTTTTATTTTATTTTATTTATTATGTATTGTATTGTATTGTATTGTATCTATTATTTATTGTATTGTATTGTATTGTATTTAATATTTATTTTATGAATGGGGGCTATTTAAATCAGAGGAGAAACCCCCAATCCATATATGGATAGTTGGTTTCCCCCCAGTTTAAAGAACGAATGGGGCTCTTTAAACGAATTAAAAGGGAAGCCCAATCCCAACTATCCATATATGGACTGGGGGTTTCCCCTCCGTTTAAATAGCCCTATTCATTCTTTAAACCAGAGGGGAAAGAGCCTCATGTAGAATGTGCATGAGCTGTCAAACTGTAAAAATAGAATAAAAATAATAAGAAATAAAATAAAATAAATAATAAATACAATACAATACAATAATAAATAAAATAAAATAATAAATAAATAAATAAAAATGCAATAAAAATATTAAAAAATGCAGGAGTGCCCGATTTTGCCGGGAGAGGAGGCATGTTCCGCCCCAACTTTTTCCCTCCCCTGAAGGTGACCTGATAATGATCGAAGCCAAGTTCACATTCCCTTAAAGCGGTTTTCCCCAAAAGAAACAGTAAATACACTGCTTTGGGAAAAACCGGGTTTAGGGGGATTTGCCCTGCAATGAGTGTGCAAGATCCAGATCCCATAGTGTTAAATCCGGCGCCAGTAAGAACATCTCGATTTTAAACCGGTTTACAAACCGGTTCCTATGGTAGTCTGAATGCCCCCCTAGCTTTCTTAACCCTTGATTTTGCTGGCTAGATTTTGGAAGTGTGTGTTTAACAACATTTGGAAATCAACAGCTTTCCCACCGCTACTCTACTGATTTGACCTTTGTCTAGATTATAGCATGATAGATTTTAGCACTCCATTTTAGCTTCCATGGAATACATCACTTGGACAGCACACTTACTCAAAGTTTTCTGGAGGAATCTCCTTGAATCATATACAAAAAACCTGTCTGTTTGAAATTAATGTTACGGTGCTTTCCTCTTTCCCAGATGTTGTCCCTTCTTAATTTAAACTGACAAGGCTTTTACTAATGAAATGCATGCAGATTTGCATTACTTTTAATTCGCCCTTCTTTTGCCTTTGTTTTGCTTATTGTTGGTTTTCCATTTTGTTATTGCATTACTATTATAAATGCTCAAGCCAGTAAGAGGGCAGCAGAGGAGCATCATGTGTTTTTAGAGGTTAGAAAAGATACATTTCCAGACACAATTCAAAGTGCTGGCCATGAGCTGTAAAGCCCTATATGGCTTAGGTCCACTCCAGAGTATCTGAAAGACTGTATCTCCCCATACAAACCTGCTAGAACTAAAAATCTACAAGGGAAGACTTGCCACCATCACAGCTTGCTTGGTAAGGACACAAAAGACAGCCTTCTTGGTAAGCTGCTCCTGCCCTCTGGAACTCCCTAGGCTAGGGTGGCCTTCTTCCATTTTCCTTTCACTGGCAGGCAGAGGCCATTCTGTTTAAGCAGGCTTTTAACGTAAAACAAGAAAAGCTTTTGTTGGGATGTTATCGCCTATCTTTTAAAACTTTATGTTTTTAAAATAAGTTAACATTGGCCTGGTACAGATGACCCTTTTGGGCCATCCCCGTGGCATGAATAGGCAGCATTCGCACACTCCCCAGCCTTAACACATATGGCCATGTTTACACTGTGCCGTCCATATGTGCATGCTGTTATGACTTCTTGGTGTGCACCACATCCAGATGGACTAGTGTGCGCCTGATGGCACTGCGCTCCAGGAGGGCGCCTAGGTTGCCCTTTCTGCGGTGCAAGAAGGAGCTCCGAAACGGAGCTCCTTCTCGGTGTTTTCGTCATTGGTGCGGCCTTCACACGGCCGCACCAAGGATGCCAAGGGGAAAGGGGCCACGGCGGCAGCCTCTTTCTCCCCTCAGGACTGCTGCCCAGGGTGCCCACTGCATCCCACTTCAGGCCATGGAGAAGCAGAAATTTGCGAAACGGTGGATTGGGGCTGCAAAGGCTGCTAGTGAGGCAGCCCAGGCTCTAGTCCGGCGCTTCTCTGGATGCCTATGGACTGCCCCTTTTGGTTGGTCTGTAAAGCCCCATTGTTTTATGTGATTATTTTAATTGCTTTTCAATTTTTAGTGTTCAGGTTTTTAAATTGGCTTTTTCTGGGGAGCCATTTTGGGTCTCACTCTCGGAGAAAAGCAGCAGGCAAATGAAACAAACAAACAAAGAAAGAAACAAACAGTACTTTTTCACTATAGCCCCTGGAATCCTGCAGCCAGTCACTTTCCCAAACTCTGCCTCTTTCTTCCTAGGCGTCCTAACTCCCATACCTTAGCTGTCAGCACAGAAGTCATATGTTTGTGACTTTTGAATGTTGACTGGCAAATTATTTATAAGAAGGGGAGAATAAAGGGGAGTTCTATGTGTTATAACAATGAAAATTGTTGCTTTAAAATGAATGTGCAAAGAGGAGCTAAATATAAACTGATGAAGACATCAATGTCTATTCTTCTTCACATTTGAACTTAGTCCAAGAAATGGATACGAAAGACCTGGAGACTGTGGTACATGCTCTAGTAACCTCACGTCTGGATTTCTGTAACACGCTCTACATGGGGCTACCCTTGTGCCTAACCCGGAAACCTCAACTGGTTCAGAATATGGCAGCCAGGCTTATCACAGGAACATCTAGAAGAGAGCATATAACGCCAGTGCTCAAAGCTCTCCACTGGCTGCCCATTAGTTTCCGGGCACAGTACAAGGTGTTGGTACTAACCTTTAAAGCCCTGCATGGCTCAGGCCCATCCTACCTTAAGGACCGCCTCTTCCCGTATGAACCTCCCCGCACACTTCGGTCCTCTGGGAGAAACCTACTGCAGCCGATGAAAACCAGGCTGTCCCAGACCTCTCAGAGGGCCTTTTCAGCTACTGCCCCTAAGCTCTGGAACGGCCTGCCGGACGAGATGCGTCTAATTACATCACTGGCTAGTTTCAAAAAGGCTTTAAAGACGCATCTTTTCCGGCAGGCCTTTCCCTGAAGGAGAGAATAAGTGAAACCCTTGCTCCTTGCTCTGAAAATATAAACAGCATTGGAAATTATTAGCGATTCTTTTACTTAATACTTACTTGAATCGATTTAATGCGGCCTTGCACACGGATTGTTCATGAAAATGCACTTTGTTTTAATAACTGCCGACCAATTTTAACTATGTTAATTTTAAACTGTCTAGATTTAATTCAGTTTTAAAGGGGGTGGTTGGGGTGGGATGTGATTGTTGTTTTTACTCTGTATCTTTTTATTCTGCTGTACCCCGCTCCGAGTATTTATTAGAGGAGCGGGCTATAAATAAACTATTATTATTATTATTATTATTATTATTATTATTATTATTATTATGGATATAAAATCTTCATACATTTTGTTCTTTCAGGCAAAACCAAATACCTTTACCATTTTCCCCTTATTGCAGACAATGCAGTTTTTGAAAACTATTTGCATTTTCATTCTGCACATGAATCTATACATTAGGGTATTTTTGTACAGAAATGTTCTGTGAAGGAAAGTATCCACTTTCGGTATCAAAAATGTCATTTTCTCTGCAAAAAAAATGGATCCCCACACACCAATTAAATCTTGAACTGTGAGGTTTCTCATCTGCCCAAAATTCTGATCATTATGATTTCCTAGAAGAATTTCCCCTTTATTATCCAAATATTTTGAATATGTTTTTCATCTCTACTCTAGAATGAAGATGAAAAGCACCGTGTGTGTGCATGCTTTTTTGTCTATCTATCCATTCATTCACTCACATTCTCAGAAATTACAGCCAATACAAATTGCAGAAGGATACCACTATGATTCTACTTTAACTGCCACAGTTCTCTCCTATGGAATCCTGGGACTTGCAGTTTAGGGGGAGAAGCCTTTGGTATTTTCAGCCAGGGAGTTCCTCTGGTGCCTCTGCCAGGATCCTATAGGATACAGCCAGGACAGTTAATGTGGAATCATAGTGCTATAGCTGTGCGGTGCAAATGACCTGCAGAGTTTAGAAACATTGCTTGTCATCTCCATACTAACTGGGGAAATTATGGAAACTGTAGTCCAACAAGGAATTTTTTTTCCAAGCACTGACTAAAATATATTTAGAATGCACAAAAAGGAGCAGAATACTCTAGCAAAAGCTAAATGTGGATTTCAGTGACTTAGGAATTTATTTGTGTAGTTTATTGATTGCTTTTTTTTTTCCTTCTTGGGAACAGGAAACTGTCAAGTAAGCTGATGGATGGGCCTAGGCCAGCTGAATTCAGGTGAGGATTAGAGCAACATGGAAAAGCAGGAGAGAACAAGTAGGAGATAGAAAGATGAGGGATAGGGGCAGGAAAAAAGACTTTAGGAAGAAAAACTTGAAATGTTGTATGAGTGATAGAGCAGATTAGGAAGTATTTGATGACAAATGGAGTAGAACTGGTCCAAGATAATTTTCTACCAAAGGTATGAGAGGACACAACCACCCTACTCCAATTTCTTGTACAAAGGAATTTGGCACATTGACTAGAAAATACCTTGGTTGGGCATTCATCAAAAGAGATGCTACAAAGGAGGTCTGAGCCTTGGGGAAGAGGTGTGGATCTCAAGACGCACAAAATCAGTGTATGTGGCATTCAGTGGTCTTCACAACAATGAACAAGAGAAGTCCAGGGATTTCAAATCCAAATTTGAAAAATTTGAAAAATTTGAAAATTCCGAAGGGATTTCAAGCTAGACATCCAAATGGTCTACATGGAATATCTGTAGTTTGGAAAAGTTATTTTTTGGACTTCCAGTTCCATTTTTAAAGATTTTTTTAAAAACACAATCAATCTAATTTACAATCAAAATAATATACAAAGGTACAGCAGCTGGGGGGGGGGGGGAGAACACAACAACAACAAAACAAATGAACAAAATATAAAGAAGAAGTAAACAAAGAAAAGGAGAAAAGAGCAAGAAAAAAGGACATATCATTAATACACAGTAGGGCTACTGTCAGAGTTAAGAGTCCAACAATCAAACAGCTATGTCACACTGGCTCTCTCAAAGTGGCTTACCATAATTTAAAGTAGAAGTTGACTAAAATATTCTATTACAACCCCCCCCCACACACACAATTAGACAACAATCCCATTAAAAGCATATAGTTAAAACATTTAAAATATATTTGAGACATAAAAACATCTAGGAGAAAAACGCATAACATCCCTCTCAACACTGTCAATACAGTTCAGGATCCTTGTTTTATACCAACCTCTGTTTCCTCGCCTCTGTTGGTGCCCCCACTCTCACTGGAAAAATATGAAACAAAGAGGAAAGTACAAACACAAAGTATCCCAGCTAATATTAGAAAAATGACCAGTTGGTATTTTCACTACTTAGGAACACAGGGGTCACTGGTGGTGGTGGGGAGACAATGGGAGAGGTTGTGCACATCCATTTCCTCCATGGAAACATTAAATACAGTGGGACCTTGTTATCTGCTGGGGTTTGATCCAAGAACCCCCCATGGATAACAAAATCCATGGATGTTCAAGACGCATAAAACACAATGGCCTAGCAGAATGGTGTCCTTTATATAAAATGGAAAATTCAAGGTTTGCTATTTGGAATTTATACTTTTCTGAATATTTTCAAACTGTGGATGTTTGATTCCGTGAATAAAAAAAATCCATGGATAAGGAGGGCCGACTTTATTTGGTATTTAAAGGTATTTGGGCATTTGTACTGACACCTCTTCTACATCTTACCTAAACATCCAGGGCTGATCTCAGCTAAAGTTAAAGCAGCTGCCTGTGGGGCATAGTACATTTTTAGTGTTATATCAGACGTAGAAATTGAGCCTTTATTTACATTTTTTGAATATTAGAAAGTTTTTTTTAAAGAAAAAAGGGCAGAATTTTTGCTAAGGAGAAACCTGTTGTTTTTGGTTTCTCTCTCTTTCCCATTTTTCTGATGAAAATTCAGCATCTCAATCCCTATTGTCTGTCCTTCAATGGATTTGTTTTAAAGAGCTTCAATTCTACTGGTATTTTAATAATGTTTAATGTTTTTACATCTCATGTTGTAACTGTCTTAAAGTGTTTCTGTTGTAAATTTTGTAAGCCAAATTGGGTCCGAATGCTGCTTAAAAGGTGGGGTGCAACTGCATTAACTACAATAACAATTGTAACTCTAGCCCATGGCTTACATTGTGGTAGGATGGTCTTCATGAAACGGCAAAATGACTGTTAGCACTGAGCATTAGAAATTGTAACTTTAGCTAGTTTTATTATCCTTTTTACTCTAGATAGTAATTTTTTTTCTCTTTTTGCATTTATAGTGAGCTGCTAATAATTTTTAATCCCTAATGATCTCTGTAGCTCTTTCTTTTCACTTACAGAAATGGGAGGTGACAGAATAAAAATCATAGTATATTTCCACAAAGGAACTTGCACTTAATTCATACCTTTAAATGAAGAGATTGCTTTTCAGTTTCTTCAAACTCTTCCTGCTATCAAGGAAGCAATAATTTAAAGTGTTTTATTTCATTTTAGGAAAACACTTCTGCTACCACAGAAAATATGGCTGAGGTTTATTAATAATGTTTTTTACTTATTATGGAGAGGCCTCTCAAAATATTAATTGTACGTTCAAATGTTGAACAGATGGCAGTATAAACACTTTCTTGTAAACTTAAATTCTGCTTTTATCCTGGCCACCCCAGTACAGAACATCTTGTCCTTTATTCCTCAAAACTTTATCCCCTCACAGTAATCAATCTTCCTTCTCTGGCATGGCCAGGAGGTGAAAATCCAATTTAATGCTAGTGGAAGTGAATATTGTACCAGATTATACCTTTGCATGTGAAGTAGTACAAAGCAGTTGCACAAATATGCAACTTTTTGCACAAGACATTGTACAAAAATTGTACAATGGCTTCCACAACTGCTTTGTACAATATAAAATTGTGTACAATTGTACAGAATAGCACCTGTGCTTTAAATCTGAAAATGTACAGCTTCTACACAAGGGTATTTGCATCCGTACACTGACATGACTGAATACAGACCAAGGAGATGATTGTAAGCTTTTAATTCTACTTTTACACTAACTAGAGTTTCCTGGATTGTGCAGACTAGAACAAATTAGTTCAAACTAGATCGAACTAACTAGAGTTTCCTGGTTTGTTTCCTGGATTGCTTTGCTTCCCAAAAGTTGTGGACTTTGGACTCTTATGAGATGTAGCCTGTGTAGCCAAGGGTGAGGGACTATGAAAGCTGTAGTCTGGTAACATCAGGAGAGCTACCCATTCCATATCTGTGGTTTGAACTATGAGTTGTTCAAACAAGCCAGAATCAAACTGTGGTTTATTACCCTTATTTATTCACTAACCAGACTTCCAGAGTTTGGGGATAGTGGGGAATCTTATAGTTTAGACTGACATTCAGCCCATATTTTTAATGGGCTGAATATGAATAAGTCCTCATTGTCACCAATATATATTCATATGAAAAATGCCTCCCCTCCTTGGACAATTAGCATGGATGGTGCCTTTTATTCTAAGCCCAATTGCCTTGCTAAAGATCATTGGAAGGTGGGTGACAGGTATTTATTTATTTAAAATAAATAGCAGCAAAAGAAGTGTTGACTCATTCCTCTTCTTGTACTGCTGTCCTCCCATCTCTCACATGTGGCGAGGAAGGGGAAAGCTGCAGGAAGAAATTAGGGAAAGAGAGGGAAAAGTGAGGGTAAGTGATGGGGCCAAAGTTTGGGCCAAAGGGAGAGAATGAGCTTGAGGTAAATTAACAGATGATTGCTAGGTTCCCTGTATATCAATGCCGACTTTACAGCAAGTAACAACAAAATGTGTGTGAAATTGAGGTGAGAAGTGGTTCTTCCTAAACCCATCCCCATTCCCCTATGGGCTCTAGCTCTGAATATTCTAGTACTGCTTACATGCATATCTCAACAGTTTACCCCTAAGGGCATGCTTTTATCAGTATAAATTTGCTCATTGTTGTTCTGTAGTTCTTAAGTAGTTTCTGACTCATGATGACCCTGAGGTGAAGCTGTCATGGCATTTTCTTGTCCAGATTTGTTCAAATGGGATTGGCCTTTGCTTTCCTCTGAGGCTGAGAGGGTATGACCAGTGGATTTCCATGTCCGAGTGGGGATTCAACATCTGGTCTCCAGAGTTCTAGTCTAATGCTCAAACCAGTCCACCACACTGGCTCTCTTATGATGTTACTACAACTGTATAAATGTCAGAAGGTTCTGTATTTCCTAAACTCCTCATATGTTCTAGAGTTTATTAAATATTGCATTAAATATTCTGGTGGTGAGAGGGAGGAACACATTCACCCCTGCTTCTTCCCTCCAATATCTCTTGGAATTTTACACTTTGGCTGGTCTCCCCTTCTGTCTGGTGTGGCACTCTCTTTTTACTCTACAACACAGGGAAACAGTGGGTAGCAGCTAAAGTGTTTGCCCTTAAAGGATGGGCTCCAGTTTTGCATGTCAGTGGTCCACGTTTCAATCCCCAGGCAGGGCTAGAAGAGCATCCTTTTTGAAACTCCAGAATGTCATTTCCAGTCAGTATGGACAAGACAAAGGTCAATAGGGCAATCGTTTGATTTGGTATCAAACTGGTCTTCTGTGCCTCTGCAAAGTGCCATGTCGTTGTACTAACCTGGCAGCCACATACAGCAGAGTTTAAGCATATGGTGATGACATTTATGTGCTCCAAAGCAAGGAAAGCACTCAATGAATAGGGATGAGATCTTTGAAAAATCCTTTACCTATAAAGGTTAAATATCAACATGGAAAATTAAACAAATGTTTGTTGTTGTGTGCCTACAAGTTATTTCTGACTTATGGTGACTCTTAGGTGACCCTATCATGGGGTTTTCTGGGGCTAAGAGTGAGTGACTTGCTCAAGGTCACCCAGTGGGTTTCCATGGCCGAACAGGGAATCAAATCCTGATTTTCAGAGTTATAGTTCAACACTCAAACAACTACACTACACTACTCTGTAGATATACAATTAATATATAAAAGATGGTTTAAAAGCTTGTAATTAATATTTTAGAAGAAAATAATTTAAGACAGGAATGGGGAACCTTGTGGTCCTCTACATGCTGACAAATTGCAGTTCTCCTCATCACTCTCCATTGGCCAGTTTCAGATTGAGACTGGAGTCCAACAATTCCTGCAAGATCACAGATTATCTTCAAAAGGCTTAAAAGCATGCGTTTACTCAGTTGGTAATTTGAGAATGTCCTATGTTTGTTGGAGTGGCTACACATGTATGTTCTTTTTAGTACCTCAGTGGAAAGATGAGGCTGCAAACAAAAACAAGACTATCTGTAAATAAGTCCTAGTGCAACTGGTTGAGGCTGATCTCTAAACAAATGTGCAGCGGAGTGTCCCACACAGCTTCTCTGCTGGCAGGGATGGATCAGTTTTGCACTTATAATCCAACCTTCTGTGAGCTGGGATATATTAATGCTGGAAGGGGAGGGAGGATGGGAGAATGGCGAGGCAGATGGGAAATCTAATCTGCAGTAAATGCCTTCACACCCACATTCCTTTCAAGTCGGCTAGAGTGTTAATGATCAAGTCGGGCATGCTGGCTGACCTGTCGTGTGGTAGAGGGGTCAACCACTCCCACTGAAAAGTGCACAATGATTTGCTAGAGGAACTGTGTATACAAGGCTTGTATTAGCTTAATGGGAGGCTTTACAGTTTATGGGTCAGCATTACTGCCTGCTGCTGAAAGAGCCAAGGAAACACTCCTAGAGGTTAACCCTTCAAATGAAAGTCTTTTAAGAAGGGATTTTGGATTCTTTGTATGTGCATAGGAAAACGTTGCAGGATTGTTTTTGCAACATGGGAAAAAGAGTTACTGCAGAAGCAAATAAAACAATAGAATCCTACTTGACCATGTGAAATCTCACAGAAATCTCTCAAATACGAATTCTAGATTGTGACTTGAATGTAAGGATCATGCAAGGCTAGCAAAGCAGAATTTAAACAGGATAATAGTGTGTTTGGCAGGTACTTGTCACACAGCATTGTGTTTCTCCTGTTGTTGCTTTGCATTTCACTTGTTGGTGGAGCACACCTTTTCATTGATGGAGAAAATGGCTCCCAACCTGACTGCTTTTCCACCTCTGCTTCTGGTGCTATAGGTCTCTTTCACCACAGGTCTGATACTAACAGTCACATGGCATCAGTGGGTGTGATTTTCCTTCTTTTTCCTTCTCCCTCCTCCTACTCATTCCCAAGCAGGCTATTTTTCTTTTCTTTTAAATTTCTTTTACACATTTCATCACACTGCAAACTGTGTTCAAAATAAAAACAAGAACAAAAACTGAAAGGCACACTTGGTAAAACATAGGGCAGGAAGGTGAGGTTAAGAGGCTGTGCATAAAAGAGAGCGTAGGATCATAGATTGCCAAAGCAGCACTTTCATGCTATTGAAGAGAAGAGTGATAATGAATGTTCCCAAACTGGTACGTTTCAATTTCTTTACACTAATGTGACTGCAGCTAGACAGCAGCATGGTGTGATGTGACAAAATCCTAAATGAAGCTTATGGTTGTTATTTTTTTTATTTTTTATTTGTTGTATGGAGAAAATGCAGGAAAAGATTTAAAAAGCCCTTAAAACCTAGGTATTCACATTCTCTGGGAAGGCTTGCCAGAAGAGATGCGTCTTTAGGGCTCTTTTAAAGCCTTCTAAAGATGGAATGAGACACATCTCATCCGGCAGGTCATTCCACAACTTGGGGGTGACAGCCGAAAAAGCCCTCTGGGAGGTCTGTACCAGCTTGGTCTTCATGGGTTGAAGCAGGTTCCTCCCAGAGGACCGGAGTGTGCGGGGGGGGGGGGGGGGTTCATATGGGAGGAGGCGGTCCCTTAGATAAGATGGGCCCAAGCCATGACGGGCTTTAAAGGTTAAAACCAACACCTTGTACTGTGCCCAGAAACTGATCGGCAGCTAGTGGAGGGCTTTTAGCACAGGAGTGATATGCTCTCTCCTGGATGTTCCAGCTAGAAGCCTGGCTGCCCTATTATCTCAAATGTACTTTTGTCTGGTCCAGAGCAGCTGAAGAAGGCAAAAGTTGATACATATTATTACAGTATTTTAATATTGTTCTTTTGTTAGTCGTCTTGCCTGCTCTTTCTGTCCAGTAGTTTCCTGGCAACATGTTAGTTGATGAAGTGATGTAGAGATCTCGAAAGGTTACACATATTTTTGTGCTGTCTCTCTTGGCCATATAATGACACTACACCAGTAAGGATGTGGGGGTCTGTCTGATGGCCAATGTGGCTGCAGTTAACCATGAGTGGATTTTTATGGAGAACTGTTTAGAACATTTAGGGGCTGAACAGGCCATCCCTAAGGTGTGGCCAGCAGCCACCTTTTTCTTCTTTAGATTGTGCTGCAGCAGCCACACACCACGGCCCCACTCTGACCTTTCCGCAGTGCAAAAAGGTTCCATAGCAGCTGCGGCAGCAGCTTTTTAGTACTCTTTTGGCACTGTGTCATCTGGATGCAGCGCCAGAGGAGTGCTGTGACATCGCCTGCTGTGTGGTGGGGCACGCGGCATCATGCCAACATGGGGGCACAGTTGTGGCTTGCGTCGTGTGGACACCCCCCCCACCCCACCCCCATGCCAGCTTTTGATGGCAGTCTGTATAGCTTGTTAGTGCTCAAAACAGATTCCAGAACTGAAGGCATTTTAATTTATATGTATGCCTTTTGCCACTGTGTCTTATTGTTAGATCTCAGGGTTTGGCTTCTTTCACACTACACAGCTATAGTGCTATGATTCCACTTCAACTGCTATGGTAACATTCTAAGGAATCCTAGGATCTGGAGTTTTAGTGGGAGAGGCCTTTCAAATTCTCAGTCAGAGAGCTGTAGTGCCTGAACAACCAACTCCTGAATTTCATAGGATGTTTTTATGGCCATTAAAGTTGTATCATAGTGCTGTAATTGTGTAGTGTGAAAGGGTCTTTTCTTTCTCTGTGTCCCACTCTAGATCTGCCAGTCCATCTCACTCTGTATAATGACCCTGAGAAATTTTACTTATTCGCTATATTTACCCACAAAGGATCAATCATGTTTAATTTGGACCATGACCACTTAGTTTTGAAATCCTGCTGCTATAGTTCCTAAAAATAGATGAGTACTAATGATCTATTCAGAAGTTTCAAATGCCTGGCAATTTCTCCAACGGATCTGGAAATTTTTCGCTGGCAATTTCTAATTGTGTTGCTGTGATCTGAGGATCTTTAAGCCATTTTCCTAAATGCATCCAAATCAGAGGGGTGAAGGGAGGGAAAAGAAAATGGGTTACAGTGTAAAAGAGGGGTATCAAAATATTTGACAGCTTTGGTTTTTACTTTGATAAACCAACCCATTTACATTATGCACATTCATTCAAAACCAAAGGTAACATATAATTTTCCTCTCAGCAATTACTATTAACAAAGGATCTATCTGAGTTCTTCCCCCATCATTTCCTGAGATGCTCAGCATTTCTTACATAGTGATTGATTTTCTTGTCTATTAACATTATTGCTGTTTTTTTTTTCAAATATGAAACTCATTATTGGCATCCTCCTTTATTTTCTGTTCTAGCACTTTTATTTTCCATTTCCATACTCTGTCCATATGTTCATTTTTGATTTACCTAAAGAAAACAGATTTATGCAGCTTAGAAAACCCTTCTCATCCCGGTTACAAATTTAACACAAGCACCATCAAAATGTAATCATGAACAAATAGCCCAGATATTCTCCCTCCCCTTTCAGGTTTATATAGCATGCCTTCAGTTTCACTCAAATACTATCATCCTGTAAAATCCCCAACCATAATAGGATTTTTGTCCACATCTTTTGACTATCCGGTGCAATTACAATAATCCAAGCATGAGCAAAAACCATCTGCCACGTCTTTCTAGTGACATTTTATTGGGTGACGAGTACACCTCCCCCAAGTTTCCTTTTCTGGTTCTGACCCTGGTGACCTCAACTGTCCAGACTCAAATGAACACAGCTGAAAGGACAGAATATATTGTAATCTTGCTTTAGAATTCTTAGAATATTCAGGGTGGTACCCAACCATAGATGGATGGATAGATAGATAGATACTCTTTAGGGTTCACAAATGTGTGTTTAAGAATCAAAGGCTATCTTCCATTAACTTCGAGGATTCTTTTCCTTAGTGAAAAGAACTTGGCAACTGGATGTTTTGGACTACAACCCCGACAAACTCTAATAGTAGATTGGGGCATAGGGGATCTGTGGTTCACAACAGATACTGAGTGTCAGGTTGCCTGCTTCTGCTTTTTTCTGTATTTACTTAGGGACTGTACAGAGTGGCCATTAAGGCTGGCCTCGGGGAAGAGTTGGAGTGTGGCGTCCACATAACGCACACCCGGACTCTGCCCCATAGCAAACGTGATGCTATGTGCCACATGACCTAGCAGGCAGCATCATGATGCTTCTCTGATGCTGCATCTACATGATGCAGTGCCAAAGGAGCACGGAAAAGTCATGGCGCAGGTGGCTATGGTGCACTTTCTGCACTTTGTACAGCCCCATACTTGCCTAAAATTTAATGGAGAAATGTCATTTACTCCACCTGGACAATGGACCTCACAGAGCTTTGGGCTGTACTTACTCTCTTGAAACCAGTGAGTTTGTTTCTGTTCTCCAAAGCCAGAGAAACTTCTTCCAGAATATGGATTACAGAACATGAGTTGAGTGTTATTCAAAAGACAATGAAGATCAGTAGAATGTTTGAATCAGTATAATTCCTCTCAGTCATCCAGTGTAATACCTTTGGGCCATGGCCAAAACCAACTAATTTGCTTTCTGGTGATTTATGAATAGATAGTATTGTTTATACAGAAATTCCTAAATCTTTCTAGCAGTCATTGTAATCCAAAGGAGATTTAAGACAAAAATAACTATATTGCCTGTGCATAATATAACAAATCTGAAAGACAGAAGAAGAGAAAGAATTTATCCCATTTAAACTTAATGCAATATTACTGAAACAGAAACAGAGAAGGGGAAAAAAGAGCTAAACTTCCAAGATGTTTAATGGAAGTGTTAAAGAATTTGGAACCCCCCAAAGTTAATAAACACTTTATAGAACAATTGAATGCTCAGTATCAAGAATTCCAAGAATGATTGGCTTCCAACTTCCAACAAACCTCTCTTGAAACCATTTATAAGACTTGGTTTCTGGAAAGCCACATCACAATTGTTGAAATCTATGGCTGGTGATGTCAATGAATGGTCAGGGTTTGCATAGGTCATTCCTCTGCCTCCTTCAGATATGCTGTGCCTGCATTTTCATTTGAAAAATGCCTCTATATTTTATTAGGACCAAGTTAGAAGGGGCCATAGTTCAGTGGTGAACAGAGCACATGGCTTGTGTCCCAAAACTATTAGAGCCATGTGTTCAGTTCACCACTGAACTATGCCCCCTTCTAACTTGGTCCTAATAAAATGTAGAGGCATTTTTCAAATGAAAATTGCCAGCTTCTCCCTGAGATTATGGACAGACATCCTGTTAGCCAGGGTGCATTTCTCTGAATTTTGGTGTGTGTGATATTCCACATGACCCCAGAAGGGCTCTGCCCTGCAGTCCTCCATAATCCCCAGAGTGGCAGGACATGTACGCACTACGCCCAGGTGAGGTCAGCCTAATGGAACCTTTTGGGAACAATACCCTTAGGACAAAAATACCCCTAGCAGGTAGACGCTGATGGGATCACCATCACCTCCATAATCAGAAGAATAGGTGATGATTTGTCTAGATGTCTCACCTGATGACCCAGCTAATTTCTTAACTCCCTTCCCATTTCCTTTGGTTATTGTCAGACCAGATTACAATCTAACATCTTTGCCTAGCGGCTAGTTTTAGCCCTTAAAACCCCTTAAAAATCTCCCCCAGTGTGCTAGTTTGGAGTTCATGGGGACACTGTGTCACTGTGATTTCTAGTCTAGTTCTGGCACTTTTGTTCAACCAACACTCTCAGAACTGCTCTGTCTCATCCTACTTCACCCAATTTAATTCTGGAAGTAAGCCTCACCTGCAGTAAGTTATCACCCATTGTTCTGCCTTGGACCTATTCCAAGCTAACCCCCGATTTCCTGAGCCTTGAATGAATGAGTGTGTGATAGTGAATTGCTGTGTGATTTTTCTCTTTTAAATAAAATACACTTAATTGGAGACTTCTGCCTCTGCATCATTTCTTAGATTCACTGGCCCCTCAGTATATTGGTGGGAGATGATTTTGTAGGGTCCTTGTAGCTGATCCCCCTCCCAATTTGAGCTAAGTAAAATTCCCCTACACAAATTTTGATTCAATTGAGAATACTATTCTAAATCTGTATGAGTTAAAGGTGTCAGAGAGAATGTTGCATTCAGTTGTGTTTGGTAGTGTCCACCCATGGAATAAACACTACTGATGGACACACATTCTTTCTTCAATTTCCTGTACAAAGAAAGAGAAGGGAAAAAAGGTAAGAAGTGGTGAGCTTCTGAGGGCATGTTTTGGGCAGTTTGGGGAGCTTTGTGTGTGTTTACATGCATTGAGGGGGGGATTCAGCTAGCTATGTGGGGCTAATGTGGCCTATGAGCTAAACTTTCCACACCCTGGTGGTTCATTCTGAAATTAGGAAGATCAAATTTACTCTTCTTCAGTGGCAGTTGCACTTCCTTGTATGCAGTGTATGGTATTTATTTTTATTATTATTGTTATTGTTATTATTTATATAGCACTGTAAATTTGCACAGTGCTGTACATACATTCTTATAGTTAGACAGATCCCTGCCCTCAGGCTTACAATCTAAAAGAGACAACACAAAAGGAGAAGGGAAAAGTGGTGGGAAGGGGATGAGGACCAGTGGTTCTTCTCTCCCTCTGGGGCCTGGACCAAGACAAATGGGCTGGAGGGAGAGCGCGGGTTCTTAATACATAATTAAGAGGAGGCATCCTGGGGCAGATGGCACAATCCTGGGAAAGCTTCCTTAAACAACATAGTCTTTAACTTACTTTTGAACCTGGTTAGAGAAATGATGAGGTGCACATGTGGGGGAAGAAGGTTCCAGGAGTGAGTGGCAGCAAGTGAGAAGGGATGAATCCAGGACAGAGCAGTGAAAATCCTCGGCTGGGATAGGAGACCTTGACTACCAGAATGGAAGGTACGAGGAGGAATGTAAGGAGAAAGAAGTTCAGACAAGCAAGGAGGGGCCAATCCATGAAGGGCTTTGAATGTCAACAGCAAAAGCTTGTACTGGATGCAGAAGGGAAAGGGGAATCAGTGAAGGGAGGATAAAAGAGGAGAAACATGGTCAAAACGGAAAGCTCATGTGATAATACGGGCAGCTGAGTTCTGGAAAGAGATTAAAGGATGGAGGTGTGAGAGAGGAAGCTCTGTCAGAAGAAGATTGCAATATAGTCGTGAGACCACCAAGGCATGGACCAGAGTCTTGACCAACTCCCCTTACAGATGATCAAAACAACGTGTATATCTGAGTGAAATGTTTTCTAGGGATGTAGGCCAACAATCCTCAACAGATGTATAGGATACTGTTTATTTTGAGAGAATATTTATCTTTTCTCACAGTGTTAAACATTTACACTGCTCTGAAACTTTTATAGTACATTTTGTTAATGTGGGAAGATATAAGATTGCTGTGTCTCTTAAACCTTTAGGGATCAGGACACCTGAAATATGTTGTGGTTAATTGAAATGGCCATTCCCAGTCCTACTGACATGGCCACTGATTTGTCATAATGTATTTTATGCCCTGAGATGTTCGCAAAGTTGTTTATCAAGTTCTTCAGTCTTGGAATGTTTGAGGGGCTTTGTTCAAGAACAGCAGACTATAATCTATGAAAATACTGCTTCAGATCATTTAAAGACTAAGGGTGTTTCCATACCATACTCTTATAGTGCTATGACATCATTTTAACTACCATGACAACATCCTATACAATCCTGAGATTGACAGTTTAGAGAGAAGCACTTAGAATTCTCAGAGAACTCTACTGCCTCTCCAAACTACAAATCCCAGGATTCTACAGTATGCAGCCATGGCAGTCAAAGTGGAATCATTGTTGTATTGTGTGAAAGGGACCCATAAGTCAGAATTCCAACTTTGCCCACTATGTTCTGGCAATACTTGACATTTAGGAACTGCTTAGTTCTTAACATAGCTTAGGGGCTATGTTCACTCAGTTGATGTGGTGGCATCCACATCTACTGGGATGCCTAGATTTGGACAAACAGTGCAGACTTCACCACCAGCAGGCTGGCTTTTATATCATTCTGTTGAAGCTGGATCTTGGGTTAGATGAGATGTGGATCAAATAGCTCACAGATCTAGAAAAGCTATTGGAACCTCTCTTTGGAACTATATTTTGGCATGTACTCTTCAGAGCTATGTTGGCAACTAATTCAGCAGAAAATATTTTTGCATGCATATTGGACCCTAGACAGATTCCTCCAACTGAACACTATAGAATACAACAAACTCTGAAGATGCAGGCAACATGGAAGGAGTTTAGCTCATCTGCTACAGTGCTCTTCAGTCATTGCCCCCTTCAGACAGGAAGCAATGAACCATACTAATTTTGTACTAGAGACAGCCCTGGACTTTTCTACAAGCAATTTACTGGTAGTATATTTGCCACCAGAATGGAATGGTCATAGATTATAGATTCTAGTCGGCAAATAGATTATCTTGAAGAGTCGGGAGTCCCAAATTATTATAGAATGCTGGACAGAGGATATCCCTGAAATTGTCTTGAAGGATAAAATTGTATTCAAAAAATGGTGCAAGCAATGTTGAAATATACGGACCACTTTCTTGGAATTGTTTGAAGATCAATCTAGGCTTTGTTTAACTGACATTGCGTTTCCTTATCGTTAGCTTACCTATCCCTTATTTATTTATTTAATTCATTTATATCCCACCTTTCTCCCAATAATGGGATTCAAGGTGGCCAACAACATGTTTTAAAAAAATACAGATCAAGACTGTTGTTGTTGTTGTTGTTAGCTGCCCTTGAGTCAGTTCCAACTCATGGTGACCCTGTGGATGAGACATCTCCAAGAATCCCTATTCTCCACTCCCCTGAGCAGATCCTGCAAGGCCTTGTCCCCAGCCCCCCTCCCCCGGATTGAGTCTATCCATCTGGTTTCTGGTCTTCCTCTCTTTCTTTTACCCTCTACCTTTCCTAGCATTATTGTTTTGTCTAGTGATCCGTGCCTTCTCATTATGTGGCCAAAGTATGATAGTCTCAATTTAGTCATCTTTGCTTCCAAGGAGAGCCCTGATCTGATCTGTTCAAGAATCCATTTTGTTTGTCTTCTTGGCCGTCCATGGTATCCTAAGTACTCTTCTCCAGCACCACATTTCAAATGAGTTGATTTTCTTTCTGTCTGCTTCCTTCATTATCCATCTCTTACATCCATACATAGTAATTGGGAACACAATGGACTGAATGATTCTGACTTTCATGTTTAGTTGTATATCTTTGCTCTTTGATCTCTTTTTCAGTTCTTTCATAGCTGCCCTTCCCATTCCTAGTCTTCTTTATTTCTTGACTGCAGCCTCCATTCTGGTCAATGTTTGATCCTAGATATAGACACTTTTTAAAACTATTTCAATTTCCTCATTGTCTAGATTGAATTTGTGTATTTCTTCTGTGGTCATTTGCCTTTGCACTTTCATCTTTGACCTTCCTTATTATAAATTTTCCAATTCCTGAATATCTTCTGCTAATATTATGGTGTCGTCTGCATAGCTTAGGTTGCTAATGTTGTTCTTCCTGTCTTCACGCCTCCTTTTTCTGATTCTAATTCTGTTTTTCTTACGATGTTTTCAGCATATAAGTTAAACAAGTAAGGTGATAGGATGCAGCCTTGCCTGACCCCTTTGCCTATGGGGAACCACTCTGTTTCCTTGAATTCTGTTCAGATGGTGGCCTTTTGTCTTTGGTACAGATTCCTCGTCAGCACTATCAGATGTAGTGGCACCCCTATGTCTTTGAGTACACTCCATAGCTTTTCCTGATTTATACCATCAAATGTTTGCTGTAGTTTATAAAACATGTGTTGATTCTTTTTTGGAATTCTTCGGTGTCCTCCACTAGCCATTACATGTTTGCAATGTGGTCCGTAGTGCCCCTTCCTTTTCTGAACCCTGCTTGCAACTCTGGAATTATTCTCTCCATGTATGGTTGGAGTCTATGCTGCAGAAGTTTGAACATTATTTTGCTTGCATGTGAGATTAATACTATTGTCCTATAGTTGCTGCAGTCTTTTGTATCTCCTTTCTCGTGGATTGGTATGTATATCGAGCATTTCCAGTCTGTTGGCCACTGCTTTGTTTTCCATATTTGTTGGCATATTTCAGTTAGCACTAAAGTTGCATCTTTCTGTAGGCACTGTAGCAGTTCAATTGGGATATCATCTGTTCCTGGTGATTTATTTTTTTCTTAGAATTAAAACTATAAATGGTCATAAATGTATAAATATAAGGTTTATTTTAAAAATTGGTTGAAAAATTTATAATGTCAAAACATTAAAACATCAAAATTCATTAAAAGACCATATACAAGCCTTAAAAACAGCACTGCACAGCATTAAAAGCCCACCCTGATGGCATAAAGAAGCCTGATGGCATAAAAATAGTTGAATCTGTTGACAGGAGTAGAGCAAAGATGAATTCCATTGTGAGAGAAAGGCAGAATATAAATTTTAGAAATAATAATAATAAAAATTAAACTATCCTGTCCTCGCTAGAGATTGTGTTCCAAATTCTTCAAGTAGCCGTTGAGAAGACCCACTCCCTTGTTCTCACCAAATGAGACTAGAAGTGTAATGGAACAGAGTGAAGGGCCTCTGCAGATTACGATAAATCTCTTAAGGAGCTCAGAATACTTGCTTAGTGTTCTGTCTCCTTCATGATTGTCCTGCCTGTGTTTATGCGCTGTATGTAGTAGAATTAATTGTGGTTAGAGACAGTCTCTAGACTTCACTTGGAATACTGTGTCCAGTTCTGGACATCAAAATTCAAAAGAAATATTGACAAGCTGGAGTATGTCCAGAGGAGGGTGACCAAAATGGTGAAAGGTTTGGAGCATCTTAGGAAGCCTGATATGTTTAGGTTGGGGAGGAGAAGCTTAAGAGATGACATGATATCCATTCTTAAATATATGAAGGATTGTCACATTGAGGATGGAACAAGCTTATTTTCGGCAGTTGCAGAAACTAGGACACAGGGTAATGGATTCAAACTTCAGGAAAACAAATTCCACCTAAACATCAGGATGAACTTTCAGATGATAAATGCTGCTCCAGAGTGGAACATGCAGCCTTGGAATGAGGTGGAATTTTCTTCTCTGGAAGTTTTTGAACAGAGGCTGGATGGCCCTCTGTTGGGGGTGCTTTGATTGGATATTCCTGAATGGCAGGGGGTTGAACTGGATGGCCCTTGTGGTCTCTTTCAACTCTATGTTTTTATGACTTAACCTGTTGAGAATGACATTGTACAAAATCTTGATGCCTCAGCCACTATGCTGTAGTGTGCATAAGCCAAAATAAGCAAGGTAATCTATAGAAGAAGTTTAGCAAGAAAGTTTATTTACTTTGGGTGTACGTGCAGGGAGATAGCAGAAACAAGGACAAATATCCTCCTTCTCTCTCTCTCTCTCTCTCTCTCTCTCATATGTCTGTCACAAAATTAAAAAATAATTGAATGATATTTTTAATGAGAGATGAAAATGTAAAGGCATATCAGTTAGAGGAAAGTCAATTGGTCAACTGAGCATAACTGTTTTAAATGGAGTGCCTAACATTTTTTTTAAATGGCAGAATAGGCAATTTGCTGGTTAATATATCTATAGAATGCAATTACTGAAAGCAATTATTAAAAATGTGTTATTGTAATTTTAAAAAGGGTTAGAAAAGATGAAGGGGGTGAGGTGGGGGGAGGAATGACCAAACCTGGTCATGAAAATGCTGCATGCTGAAATAAGCTAAAAATAGATTGCCTTGAATAAGCAATACAGGAACCTGCAGACGTTGCTGGATCTATAGAAGGGCACTTGCATACAAAGCAGACTACCATTTTTATATATGCAAAGACAACATGAGTCAAACACAAAGGGTTTTAGCAAAGAGAAAATCAGCAAAGTTGGAAATTCCTGTCTATATTTCATGATAGGATATAGGAAAATCTGTCAGATTCAGGTAACATTGATGCAACAATATTTTGTCTACTCCAGGAATTCTGAATTCCACTTTGTACTAAACAACACTGTGGTAAATTCCCAATGATTCCCAATGATCCCAAATTATGTTCTATCAAATGAATAACAAATTCTCCCTATCAATTGAGAGGTGCTGAACCAATATGATCCTGAGTTAGATTTTGAGGTCTACAAAGCAACATAGTTAATGAAAACAATTTTATTCATGAAGGAAAAAACAACTAATTTTAGCATTTAGCAGTTGACGGCTTTTACAGCTGACATCCAAATTTTTTTCTGGGTTTTTCAGGCTATGTGGTCATGATTTGGAAGAGTTTATCCCTGATGTCCCACCAGCATCTGTGGCTGGCATCTTCAGAGAATGCTGGCATGGAAGTGAGTGGAGTGGAATATATATACTATTTGGAGCCACGGAAAAGAAGATCTGAACCACCTGAACAACATTCACCTGAACATCCAATTCATGATGGAAAAAGATGGGTGTGAATGGGCACAGTAATATTTGTTTTCTCTGCAGCATGGAGAAAGCTTTGAAAATTATCCATCCCCACTTGCCAGAACAAAATGGTTGAATATTCACACTCCTAAGTCTTTCCACCACTGATAGAATGCAATCAGGTGATAAATGTCCTTTAAATTGCTGACAAAAATGTTTAGTATTGTCATTCCAGGGATCAGGATAAATTACTTGTTTGTAACCAGGGGTGTAGCTACAAAAGTGACAAAATGTGGCCATTGCCCTCCAAATAAAATTTTCATTTGGTTCCTAAATTCCTAGCATTGCAGAGAATGAGACATTGAAAAATCATTCACACCCAGAATTCTTATATATGCTGTGTTTCCATTCCCTTAGGAACTTTTCTTTGGATGCATAAATATATTTCTACATGCTCATATGAGATTTCAAGCTGCTATAGCACTAGGAATTTGGGAAGTGAAGGAAAGTTTCACTGGAGTAGAATTCTTAGTAGGAGATTGTGTCTTCATTTTGTCACCCTGGTAGTCAATTGGATATTGACTGAAGATCAGCATCTGCATGTCTTAGAACAAGATCACTGCATATGGGAATGGTGCCCAGAACCCTAAACCACAAAAGACCATCACACAAACATGAATAAAAATATTAAAGAGTATAATGACAAAATAAATGAGGACATGTTTACAGAAAATAGGGATGACAAATAAATAGGAATATATTCAAAACTAAATAGAATGTGACTGAGGCCTTTGATCAGACTTAAGCACAGATTTGCCTAAAGTGACATGGGGATGATAGTGCTCTTCTTGTGGTGCAGGCTGGTAGAGAACTTCTGTTTTCTTCAGGCTGACTTACAGCCCAAACAGTTCTGCAGCTGTTGCAAAGCAGGTTGTTAGGCACTGCAGAGCTGCTTCTGTATGGGCAACAAGGGCAGCATCATCAGCAAAAAGCAGCTCATGGACTAGATAGTTTAGATTCTTTGTACAGAGCCATTGTACTGTCTATTCTCCTCTACAGGTTTGAAACATGGGTTATCTATCGCTAACACCTATGACTACTCAAATGCTTTCACCATTACTGTATACGCACAATCCTAAATATACACTGGACTGACTATGTAACAAATGTTGCTGTCCTGGAGCAAGCAGGGATTGCTATTGCATTGAGATTGAGATTGGGATTGCATTGAGGCCATGCTATTGAGAATGCAGCTGCGCTGGGCAGGGCACGTTCCTAGGGTGGAGGACTATCACCTCCAAAAAATAGTACTCTACGGTGAACTCACCACGGGTCACCCTGTGGACCCAAGGACTTCCTGAAACAACATCTCAAGCTCGGCCAAATGGTCTGCTCTGGCTTCACATTGGGATGCATGGAGACACACTATCCACAATGCTGCAGCCTCTTTCGAGAACTCACGCCGAATGAGTCTCGAAGAGAAACGACAATGCAGAAAGAACCACAACTTGGAAACATCACCCAAGGAGACTTTTTGCTGTGCTGTCTGCAAGCAGACTTGTTTATCTTGGATTGACCTTTTTAGTGATGCAATGTGCTTGTACAAAGCATGGGATGAGTCCTTCCTGAATCTTCGTTAGCGAAGAAAAGCCAGAGAGAGGCCTTTGATATTTATTTGGGCCAAGGCTCTTGAACCTTTTCCAGCAGACAAATTATGATGTGAACCAATTTGATAGATATCAAATCAGGGTTACCTGTGGACTTGTTAGATCATTGGCACTCTTGGTTATCCATAAATATCTTTCTAATCTGCAGCTGAAGAGATGTTTGTTCTCTCTAATAATAGTGAATGTGGGTGGCCTCACAATGATTTGTTATTTGGGTGTGAAAGGAATCCTATTTCAATCTGAGTTTCAATGGGCTTGTCTTTGTCAGTGCATCTTGGACTATTGTGTCAGACTTGACTCTGGACCTACATGGAAAAATTCCCTGAAATCACCTCTAGGCTCACTGTGTCCTATTTACATGATACAGAGCCAGAACCCTAAATTGGGTGCAGGCTGTCTTCATGACACTCACACTCAATTTAGGGCTTTCTCCTCCTAACCCACATTTAAATAACTCACCTTTTGCTGCAGGTTTTCAGCTATCTTCGCAGTGACAACACTGGTTGTTTTCACTTGCAGTCCCTGTTCAAACTTCTCAGCACCCCTGGTGTAAATGTGAATCACTCTGAGGTAAGAATGAGGTGCCACACTGACTTCAACAATAAATGGGGACCAAGTGGGAAAGTAGCTGTCTGTCGTTCATTGTGAGAGTTGAAATCCCACAGCAAAAGAGAGCAGGTGGGGGAAATTCTGGGGAAATTTGACTCCAGAATACTTCAGAATACTTCAGGGACACCCCAAAAAGGGAAGATGGGGCCTTGGTTTGTGCTTCAAAATCCAAGTCTCTTCTCAGTCCCATTTTGGGAGAAAGAGAAAGAAGTATGCCTTCATGATGTTTCTGACATATGACAACTTTAAGGGACCCTATCCAAGGGGTCTTCTTGGCAAGTTTCTTCAAGCAGGATATAAATAAAATAAAAATTAATCAATTAATTAATTAGTTCACATGTGCAGAATTCAGAGCCCAAAGGGGAAATAAATAAATATATAAACACATATACGTACAAACACTCATGCACATTCTGTTCAACATTTACATGATTTGTATTGATTTTCATTAAAACACTACAGATGCATCCATAAAGAGATATTTTTAATTGATTTTTATTGAGGTTGCCAAATTTTTGGTGTAAATATTAAACCAAAGACAATATGAAGGTAATTTGTAACATATTGGTACCACAATCTTATGCATTAATATTCGTTTCACTGATTCCAGGGGGACATACTTTCATGTAAATAGATTGCAGCCTAGACAACAGCAAGGTTTCATTTTAATGATTGTGTTAAATAATTAATGGAATCCAGTTATCTTCATCTGGAAACCCCTGTTCAGTTCAAGAGTAGCTTGTGAAGGGTTAAGTGGTATTTTAGACAGCAGATCTGCAAGTCAGTCATGACAGCTTAGATCTCTGGCAAAACAATTCACTGCTGTTAGAGTAAAATTATGTAAGCAGATTAAGAAGATTTATACAAAGGCTCTAAATGGAAAAGGCTCATGAACTATTGTAGAAAAGCAGTTGCTCAGCTCTTGACATTAAAAAGATCCACAGTCCATATGTGGTACAAGTCCAAATACCACTTGAAGTTAGTATGTAAATGTATGCAACTGTCTTCCTTTTTCATTATGAGTAATTGGAAAAACATTTTGTGTATTTTTTTCACTGTGAGCAAAGGAAAGAACTTCCACAAAGCTATGTCTAAATTTAGTGCACAATCAAAATATGACTTTTTCTATCAAAAGAAATAGTAAATTCTTGTCCATGCAGAGAGAAGGCAATAACAACAACAAGAAGTTATGTGATTTTTGTGCCTCTTTGCACACATATTATTTTCCCTGCAGTTTTCTCTCTCTCTCTATGCGTGTCTATGTTAGTATAGCAAGCTCTCTTTCACGTTGAGAGACAGAATTCTTTCTTTGAGAAATGCTTTGAAAGGTCATTGAGAGGGTTTTAAATTTGGGGGTGGGGGCAAGTATCTGGACCATCAATAATTCAGTGAAAGGAAGACTTGAAAGAACAACAGTGAAAAGAACCAAAACCAACATCTTCTGTCCAGGCAACCTTGCTTATAGAGCACATTGTACTTTCCCAAAAAAAGAGATCAGGTTCGTTTGGCATGACTTCTTTTTCTGAAACCCATGTTGGCTTTTTGTGATTATGGCATTGGCTTCTAAATGTTCACAGACTCTCTGCTTAATGATCTGCTCTAGAATTTTTCCTGGTATTGATGTCAGACTAACTGGACGATAATTATTGGGATCCTCTTTTTTTCCCTTTTTGAAGATGGGGACAACGTTTGCCCTCCTCCAGTCTGCTGGGACTTCTCCTGTTCTCCAGGAGTTCTCAAAGATTATTGCCAATGGCTCCGATATCACCTTTGCCAGTTCTTTTAATACCCTAGGATGTAGTTCATCTGGTCCTGGAGATTTGTATTCATTTAGAGTAACCAGGTATTCCTAGACAGTACAGGAATACCTGGTTACTCTAAATGAATACAAATCTCCAGGACCAGATGAACTACATCCTAGGGTATTAAAAGAACTGGCAAAGGTGATATCGGAGCCATTGGCAATAATCTTTGAGAACTCCTGGAGAACAGGAGAAGTCCCAGCAGACTGGAGGAGGGCAAACGTTGTCCCCATCTTCAAAAAGGGAAAAAAAGAGGATCCCAACAATTATCGTCCAGTTAGTCTGACATCAATACCAGGAAAGATTCTAGAGCAGATCATTAAGCAGAGAGTCTGTGAACATTTAGAAGCCAATGCCATAATCACAAAAAGCCAACATGGGTTTCAGAAAAAGAAGTCATGCCAAACGAACCTGATCTCTTTTTTTGATAAAATTACCAGCTTGGTAGATAATAATAATAATAATAATAATAATAATATGGTTTATTTCTATACCGCCCTTCCATAGATCAGGGCGGTGTACAGCATGTAAAAACAACAAGACATAAAAACCATTAAAAACAGGCAAGATACGATAAAACAGTAAAACAGTAAAATCAATAAAATCACAGTCTCATCACAAAATCACATATGCGGCAGCAGAACAGTGGGCAGCATTACAACAGGCTAATAAATAAAAAGTCCATTCAGCGATATGCCTGGTTAAATAAGTAGGTCTTTAAGTCCCTTTTATATTGAGCAAGGGAGGGGGACAAGCGGAGATCGATAGGTAGAGAGTTCCAGAGACAGGGGGCAGAGATGGAATATGCCCTCTTCATCGTACTCGCTAATCTGGTCTCCGGAACTCTCAGTAACCGCTGTCCAGAGGATCTAAGTGTGCGGGGCGGATTATATGGGGAGAGACGGTCCTTCAGGTACCCTGGGCCCAAGCCATATAGGGCTTTATAGGTAATAACCAGCACTTTGTACTGAGCCCGGAAGCAAATCGGCAGCCAGTGAAGATCCTTCAGAATTGGTGTTATATGGGCGGCCCTGGGAGCACCAGTGACCACCCGCGCTGCCATATTTTGTACCAGTTGTAGCTTCCGAGTATGATACAAAGGCTGCCCCATGTAGAGCGCGTTGCAGAAGTCCAACCGAGAGGTTACTAGAGCATGCACTACGGTTTCAAGGTCCCTCCGGTCCAGGTAGAGACGCAGCTGGCTCCTGACCGTCGCATCCACCTGAGAGGTCAGATGGAGTGACGAATCAAGGAGCACCCCCAGACTGCGTACTGTGTCCTTCACGGGGAGCGTGACCCCGTTCAGGACGGGTGGAACCACCTCCATCCCTGGACCGGGAGAACCTATCACCAGTACTTCCGTTTTCTCTGGATTCAGGCTGAGTTTATTTTCCCTCATCCAGTCCATTACCGATTCCAGACAGGCCACGAGAGGAGCGATGCCATCCCTGGTCACTGCATCAGTCGGAGACATAGAGAAGACTATTTGGGTGTCATCAGCGTACTGATAACACCGCGCCCCATGCCTCCGGATGATCTCTCCCAGCGGTTTCATGTAAATGTTAAAGAGCATGGGGGACAGAATGGCTCCTTGAGGGACCCCAGAAGTGAGGGCCCTCTTATCGGAGCACACGTCCCCCAGCTGCACCATCTGGAACCTCCCAGAGAGGTAGGACCGGAACTACTGGAGCGCAGTGCCCCGGATTCCCACCTCTACCAGGCGTTCCAGAAGGATACCATGGTCGATGGTATCGAAAGCCGCTGAGATGTCCAAGAGCACCAGCAGGGACACGCTACCCCTGTCGATGCCCAGACGGAGATCATCAACCAGGGCGACCATGGCCGTCTCCACCCCGTAGCCCGCCCGAAAACCGGTTTGAAATGGATCTAGAAAATCCGTTTCATCCAAGATCGATTGAAGTTGGAGTGCAACTGCCCTCTCGATCACCTTCCCCAGAAATGGTAGCAGCGAGACTGGCCGATAATTATTATGAACCAGGGGGTCGAGGGAGGGCTTTTTCAATAACGGTCTTACTATGGCCAATTTAAGATGGTCAGGAAATTGACCCTCCCTCAGAGATGTATTAATAATTTGGCGTAACAGCAAGGTTACTGCCGATCCCCCCTGGGCCACTAGCCACGAGGGGCAGGGATCGAGAGAGCAGGTTGTCTTCCGAACACTTCTAAGGATCTTGTCCACATCCTCGGTACCGACAGACTCAAACTGATCCAGTACAACAGAGTCCACGGAAGCTCTAGACGCCTCTATTCTGGGTTCTGCTTCAACTCTGGCATCCAGACCTTCGTTTATCCGAGAGATTTTATCCGCGAAGAAGTTGTTAAATTGGTCACAGCAGGCCTTGGTTGGTTCAAGGATCTGGTTCAGGGCAGGGGGGAGCTGAGTTAGCTCCCTCACTACCCTGAACAGCTCTGCTGGACGCGACTCCGCGGACGCGATACGAGCAGTGAAGAACGAGTTCTTAGCTGCTTGTATCGCCTCTCCATAGTCCTTCAAATGAAGGTCTAGGAGAGCCTTGTCGGATAAACGCTGGTGTTTCTGCCAGGCATACTCTAGCCGTCGCAGGACCCGCTTCCTTGCCCGGAGATCTTCCGTATACCAGGGCTTCCTTTTGGAAGCAGGCCTGAGAGGGCGCTTGGGAGCGATACTGTGTATAGCCCTGGAGAGATCAGTATCCCAGGTGTTAACTAGGGCATCAACAGTGTCGCCGTCACTTCCAACCATAAACCCCTCTAGGGCTTCTTGGAACCTATCAGGTTCCATCAGCCTTCGAGGGTGGACCATTCTAATAGGTCCGCCACCCCCGGAGGGGATCTGGGTTGATGCCTTGATGCTTGCCTCTACCAGAAAATGATCCGTCCATGACAGGGCGGAGATGTTGGTAATTTCCGCCCACGGAGTTTCCATGTCCGTACAGAAGACCAAATCGAGTGTATTCCCCGCGAAATGCGTTGGACCCGAAACCAATTGAGACAGGCCCATGGCTGTCATGGTATCCATGAATTCCCGAGCCGCACCAGATGCAACATTGTTGACCGCGAAGGGGATGTTGAAGTCTCCCAGGACTAGAAGCCTGGGGGACTCCAACATCAGCTCCGAGACCAACTGTGTCAGCTCGTTAAGGGAGTCTGTTAGCGCACGGGGTGGCCGGTAGACCAACAGAATCCCTAGACTGTCTCTAGCCTTCAGGGTCAGGTAAATACACTCGATATAGGTAGTCTGACGGACATGGGTCCTGGTTAGAGACAGGGTGTTTTTATGCACCAAGGCAACACCCCCCCCGCCCACCTAACCTGCTCTGGTCCTTCACCGAGTACCCGGAAGGGAGGACCTGAGCCCACACAGCATCTCCCTCAGGTCCAAGCCAGGTCTCGGTTATGCAAGCCAGGTCACAGTTGTTATCCTCGATTAGATCGTGTACAATGTGGGATTTGTTCTTGATGGACCTGGCATTGCACAGGAGCAGAGACAGGGTTTGTGGTACGGCTGGAGTGACCCTCAGGTCCCGTTGGTTAGGAGAAGGACTGGAAGGAGAGATAGATATTAAGCATCGATCTCGCCTTCCCCTGCAACGCCAGTCCTTTCTCCTACCGTCATACTTCCCCTTGCCCCACACAACTTGGATAGGAGCCCCGCTTGTATCAGGAAAGTTATCCCCTCCCTCCTCAGACAGATCTCCCTCTCCTTCCTTATCAAGATTCTCCATCTCCTCCACAACAAAACAGGGTGATAAAGGGGGGGATGAAGGAAAGAGGTGCCAAAGTCAATGTGATAACTGGCTAAGTTCATCGATGCTAAATGGGATAATAATAGTTTGGGAGGGCAATTCTTCTACGGGCCTTTATATGACCCCTGAGCATCCACATACTCTCCCGCAGCCGATTGGGCTCTATGGGAGAGGTGGTTGATATTCCGGCCCCAGAGTCACTGTAAGAAAGGTAACTGTTAGGCCTATAGAGTCTAGAAGCCCAGTCACGAACCTCCTCCCCCGCCATAACCACCGTCTCGCGTTCGGAGGGTACATAAAAAAAAAAGCCTGTCCGCCGCTGGCCTCGGCGTGGAGCCGGGGTGGATGGTGGCTGGGGGTTGGGCCGCGGAGGCCTTTCCCCTCCCCTTGCTCCCTCTGCGCCGCTGTTGGTCTCCCGGGGTTGGCTGGCTTTTGAGGCCTCGGCGTGGAGCCGGGGTGGATGGTGGCTGGGGGGTTGGGCCGCGGAGGCCTTTCCCCTCCCCTTGCTCCCTCTGCGCCACTGTTGGTCTCCCGGGGCTGGCTGGCTTTTGAGGCCTCGGCGTGGAGCCAGGGTGGATGGTGGCTGGGGGTTGGGCCGCGGAGGCCTTTCCCCTCCCCTTGCTCCCTCTGCGCCGCTGTTGGTCTCCCGGGGCTGGCTGGCTTTTGAGGCCTCGGCGTGGAGCCGGGGTGGATGGTGGCTGGGGGTTGGGCCGCGGAGGCCTTTCCCCTCCCCTTGCTCCCTCTGCGCCGCAGAGGGGAATGAAGGGAATGCTGTGGATATAGTTTACCTCGATTTCAGTAAGGCCTTTGACAAGGTTCCCCATGACATTCTTGCAAACAAGCTTGCAAAATGTGGGATAGACAAGTTAACTGTTACATGGATTTGTAATTGGTTGACTGGCCGCACTCAAAGGGTGCTCAACAATGGCTCCTTTTCATCCTGGAGAGAAGTGACCAGTGGGGTCCCACAGGGTTCTGTCCTGGGCCCAGTGCTGTTCAACATCTTTATTAATGATTTGGATGACAGAATTGAGGGCATACTTATCAAATTTGCAGATGACACTAAACTAGGAGGAGTAGCTAATACCCCAGAGGACAGGATCAAAATTGAAAATGACCTGAATATACTAGAAAGCTGGGCCAATGCTAACAAGATGAAATTCAACACAGAGAAATGTAAGGTTCTGCACTTAGGGAGGAAAAATGAAATGCACAGATATAAAATGGGGGACACCTGGCTGAATGAGACCACATGTGAAAGGGATCTAGGAGTCCAAGTAGACCATAAGCTGAACATGAGTCAACAGTGCGATGCAGCAGCTAAAAAGGCCAATGCAATTTTAGGCTGCATCAATAGAAGTATAGTGTCTAGATCAAGGGAAGTAATGGTGCCACTCTATTCTGCTTTGGTCAGGCCCCACCTGGAATACTGTGTCCAGTTCTGGGCACCACAATTCAAAAAGGATGTGGAGAAACTGGAGCGGGTCCAAAGGAGGGCAACTAAGATGGTGAAGGGTCTGGAAACCATGCCCTATGAAGAACGCCTTAGGGAACTGGGGATGTTCAGCCTGGAGAAGAGAAGGTTAAGAGGTGATATGATAGCCCTGTTTAAATATTTGAAGGGATGTCATATTGAGGAGGGAGCAAGCTTGTTTTCTGCTGCTGCAGAGACTAGGACGCGGAACAATGGATATAAATTGCAGGAAAAGAGATTCCACCTCAACATTAGGAGGAACTTCCTGACAGTAAGGGCTGTTCGACAGTGGAACACACTCCCTCGGAGTGTAGTGGAGTCTCCTTCCTTGGAGGTCTTTAAGCAGAGGCTGGATGGCCATCTGTCAGGGATGCTTTGATTTGGAGTTCCTGCATGGCAGGGGGTTGGACTAGATGGCCCTTGTGGTCTCTTCCAACTCAATGATTCTATGATTCTATGATTCTATGATTCCCCTGCCACCATAGAACATGGTGATGAAGACAAGCAAAGCTCTTTGCTTTGGAAGTAAACTCTCTGGAAGACAACCTTCTTTTACTGCCTTATTGGAACACTTACGCAACATCTGTTTAGGCTGGTTTACACATGTACACATCATGTGACTTAACACACAAACTGACTGAGAAAGCTGCCTTGTCTCAAGTCATCTTTCCACCTAGACCAACATGATCTACAAACTGACCGAAACTCTCTAGATGCAACCATTCTCAATATTTTTTACCCTAGAGCAGTAGTCCCCAAAACTTTTTTGGGCTACCACCCCATGGGCCTATTTTATAATATTAGGTCTACTGTTCTACTGCAAATTCTAAACAGCCAATCTCAGTTGCTTTGCATCAAGTCACTTTGGGAGCAGCAACCGAGAAGCTTCTTGCTTGCGCTGGTCTTGCAGCAAAGGCCAGCAGTTTTTTGGGTCACTGTTTGATTTGCTTCTCAGTCATTGCTCCCTTTGATGGAGCAGCAACTGAGAAGTCTCTCACCCATGCCAGCCTCACAGCAAAAGCCAGTGTGGATAAGAGGGCTCTTGGTTGCTGCTCAGGCAACTACTCAGTTTCTGTTCATAGGGTGAACCGGTGCAAGGGAGAAGCAAGGGGTGGGGTGGGGCTGGGATTGGATATTTTAACTGTTGTTTTAAATTTTTAAATTACCTCTTTCTCTCAGCCTGTCTGATGAAAGAAAGCAGGAACAGCAGTGCATCTCCAATCTGCTAGTCAAGTCCCAGCAAAGCTCACAAAGCCTAAGCAGGGCCTCAAATCTGAAAGCCCCTTTTTGCTGCCACTTTTCCCCTGCCACCATGTACTCTAACTCTTTGCTTTAGTCTCTCCCAAAATGGTACTGCTCTGAGCCACAGAAGCGATGCCCTGTGCCCAAGTTTCACTAGAAAAAGATGCCAGTAAGGGAGTGAGCTCACACAGACAGGCAAAGAGCAGGAAATACTGGTAGCACCACACAAAATTATCAGCAAGGCTGTGTAGTGGTTTTTTGAGAACCCAGAAAAGAAGTTTCATGCAATCCTAATCTCCACTATGGTCCTAAAGGCTGCTGATTCCCCTTGTCTTTCTTGCACACCAATACTTGATTGAAGCCCCCTCACCAAACCCTTTTCCTCTCATTGCCCCTCTGGAACCTTCCACTGGGAGGGAATGGGGTTAGCTGCCCATTTTGGAAATCACTGCCCTAGAGAAACCCTTGAAATAATTTTCAGATTTTAGGGAATCCCTGCATTAAAAATACAGAACTAGAAGTGGTACAAAATTGGTCGCCAGACCAGCAGAAGTTGCCTACCTCGTGTTACCTCCCATCCAATCTATTTTAATAGGCAATAGTAGGATTAAACCCAGGTTCTTCTTCATTAAACATTAGATCAAGACATGCTGGATTAAAATACTTTGAAACCCTAAACTATGCCAAATGGAAGAGTTTTGATAGTATTACAGAAAAAGTGTTCAGTTGGCCCTCCTTATTCACAGATATTTTATCCATGGATTTGAACATACACGGCTTGAAAATATTCCCCAAAAGTATAAATTCCAAATAGCAAACTTTGATTTTCAATTTTATATATGGGGCACCATTTTGTTGTGCCATTATATTTAATGGGACTTGAGCATACACAGATTTTGTTATCCATGGAGGGTCCTGGAACCAAACCCACTGTTTTGTTTTAACAGAATGTATGAAAAGGTGGCATTTTGGGGTGGCAAAATGAGGACATTGCCTCCCTATAAGAATCCTGACTCCAAATGAAAATTTTCCTTAGCCCTCAAATTTCAAGCTTTGCAGAATGTGGAACACTGAAGATCATTCACACTTGATATTCGCTGTGTTCTCATTCCTTTAGGAACTATGCCTGCCCCTTTACTTTGGTTGCCTAAACTGTATTTCTAAACATTCTCCTAAAGTTTTAAATTACAGTGGCCCCTTGGCATCCATTGGGGTTTGGTTTCAAGACTCCCTGTGAATATAAAAATTTGTGGATACTCTAGTCACATTAAGTACAATGGCATAGTAAAATGGTGTCTCTTACATAAAATGCCAAAATCAAGGTGTGTTTTTAGGAATTTATAATTTTTTTTTTTAATATTTTCAAACCATAGATGGTTGAATCCATGGATAAATAATCTGTAGAGATGGAAGACTGACTGTATTGCAATGCTAGAAATTAGGAGACTGAAGGAAAATGTCATGTGTGAGAGAATTCTTTTTTTTTTTAGAAGGCAGGGCTATCATTTTGTTGTCTCTTAACTACACTCTGAATCTGTCCATCCATCCATGTAGACTCTCTCATCAACAAGGAATGATAATAAACATAAGTGGGAGAGTCTCTAGTCATTCGATGTTTTGCATTTACAGTAATCTATATTTATCTATCACTATTTCAGTGACATGGTGTAGTGGTTTGAGTGTTAGACTATGATTCTGAAGATCAGGGGTTGATTCTCCGCTCAACCATGAAACCCACTGGGTGAATGCTCTTAGTCTCAGGGGAAGGCAATGGTAACCCTCCTCTGAACAAATCATGCCAGGAAATCCCATTTTAGGTTCACCAAACATCAGAAATGACTTAAATGCACACAAAAACAATTTCAGCGTAAGAATCAGAAGGCCATAGAGAATAATAACTGTAGTAAATAAAATTGCACAGAGGAACAGAGAGATGAGCTAATTCTGAAACTCTCTTGTTCTTGCACTGTGGTTACATCATAGGGACCAGAACACCAGGAAAACTAACACACTTCATTAAATGAACTGTGATAGCTTGCCATCCTAATCTGAAGTTCATTGCTTTCATGTATTTTATACCAACAGCTTTTTCAGGGCTACCATACTTTTTTTTTAAATGATGAAACAAACATGCCTTTTAAAAACAGTTTGAATGCTCTGATATATATTCCATGCTTGTTTCCCGTGCTGAACATCCACAGAGGGAATTTTTGTGCAAATATTATTGCTCTCCTTGTACACCGTGAACTTGAACATCTCTCCACACTTGTACTCCATGGAGATCCAGTGGCCATTTGTTTGAAATGGTTCATTAGTAGATAAATAGTTTTTATGCCAGATTATATTGAGGGAGTGCTAATGCCAAAGATCCTTTACTTTAAAACCAAAGAAAGAGCACATATATATCCATTTGTATTATTAAGGGGGAAAAACACCTCGTATTCAAAAGGCTGAAAGACTATGGTCCTTAGGGCCACAGATTGTCCATTGTCCACAGATTGTCCACAGAATCCTATTTCTGCCTCAGTTAGAGAAAGAGGTCTACATGCTTTTCCCAGAGGTCTAGAGCTTAGAAAGTTATTTTACTTGGAAAGTTACTTTAAGACTAATTAGTTACATCTGCCTTTCCAAAGCACCCCTAAACTAATTGCTTACACCTAGAACAATGTTTATATAAAATAAGTAGCTCCTTATTTCCTGTTACTTCACTACCTCCTTTAAATAAATTTCAAAAGATAATCTAAGTATTTCAAGGACCATCAGTATAAAACATATTGTTCTCCTGTCTACCTCATTGCCTAATTCCAACAATGCATTGTGAGGCAGCACAACAAGGCACAGCATAAGCTGACTCTCAAGCATAGTGTATTTTTTCTCCATTATTTATCACCCTGAAATGATGAGACTAATCAAAATTGCACTGCAAAAGAGTGACTCTGTCCCTCATTGCATTACCTTGGTACAATAATATAGTTTACTAACTGAGAAAAAGAAATTAATCACATATACCTAATTACTTACAAATAATTACCTGTCACTAGTTATTGCAAGTTCTGTATCAACAGTTATTTCTCTTCTCCTATCAGAACTTGTCCAGAATTGGTTGTGCCAATGAGTCCTTTTGCTTTCAGCAAAATAGAAATAGACAAGCTCTTCTATATACAATTTTATCTTTTCAAAAGAGGAGCTCAAGAAGAAAACAGTTAACAATGGCAGCAGTTTTGCAATTAAATCTTATTGAATTCAGTGACAGATATGTGTGCTGGTACAAAGAATTTCACACAATCGAAATACTAGAACAACATCTTATCAGAATAACATTTGTAGCAAGTTTACTATCTTGGCAGAAGTCTACTGATCCTCTAGCAATGCAGTACATATACAGACAAAATTTTATGTAGGTGTCAAGTTGATTTTGTTGATGTGTCACCCAAAACAGAAGCAACATTTTCAGTTTGAAAAGCTGTTGCCATCCTGAAGTTGCCTTTTTCCTCTCAACAATGACACTACTCTAATATTTTGGTTAGATACGTCAACAACACAGCCTACACGTCCTGGAAAACAACCAAGGCAGAGTTCTTCTAAGGACGTGAAAGAAGTATGCCTGAGTAGGTAAGTCATCTCTCTCTTTCAATTTCTCTCTCTGTCTCTCTCTCTCTCACACACACACACACAACACAAACAAATTTACAGCATGTTATTTGGATGATAAAATACAATATACAAATTATATATAATACAATTATAACATTTCCAATACTCATTCAGTTGCCAGTGGATAATGAGGACACAATCTGGTTAAGCACTTGACTTCAATGGGAAAGATTTAAGCACATAATTAAGAGGAGAATGAATTCAAATGCCTAATATCATAGATAGCTTTACATGAAGAACTGCTATCATCATCATCATCATCATCATCATCATCATCAATCATAACAATATAGCACCACAAAGTAAAACAGGAAGAACAACAAAACAGACAGCTCTGTGAAAGGCATACAGTCTTATACACAAACACACACACACAGGAGGAAGGAGTAATGCAAATATCAAACTAATGCAATGCAACTCTGAACAAATTATTCAGAAAGAAAAACAAAACCAATATAATATAATGTAAAACAATCTGGGAAATATATATAACCAAAATAAACAAGATTATAAATTGATGTTAAATTTCCAAAAGGTTTGGAAAACAAGAAAGTCTGACACTGAGGTTTAAAAAACATGAGGGAAGGAGCAGTCTGCAAATGTTTATGGAGGCAATTTCAGGAGTAGGAAACAACAAGTGAGAAAGGCCAGTGCTAAGTCAAGGAGGAGGAAACCTTTGGTTGAAACCTAGAGTTCCTAGAATGCAGATCCCAAGCAGACTGGCAAAAAGAAGTGAGGGCTGAAGGACAGAAGGCGCTAGGTCATGTAGGACTTTTAAAGTTAAAACAAGCACAGTCATGTATGAAAAAATGAGAACCAGGTACCAGTGCTGTAGGTACTCTCCTAGAGAGTTTAGAACCCAGGTCCTCCATTAGCATGGCAGTCATTAAGCATACTTACCAGGACCTGGGTCCTAGTAAATTCACTAGCTCTTTCTTCCAAGTAGAGATGCTTAGAATCATATGAGCATAGCATATTTTTTAAAGCTTTTATCCTAAAGTAATGGAATCTCCATGGAAAAAAGGAAAAGTGTTTCCTAAACTGCTCCCTTAGATTAACATGGAATGGAGAAGAAGAAAAAAAGAACCCACCCAAAAGAAGAACTATGGCATGAATTGCCCAGAAAACAATGAATTATCCAGGCAAATTTATTAAAGAAAACGTAGTGGCCTCAAAATGACAAAGTATAAAAACTGACCCCAACTGCAGGTTCCCCAGTTCATTATTTGTAGGTCTTAGACACTTTTCATTAACTTTAGGACCTGGCTATACCATGTCCCCCTCAAAGTGACCATTGCAGATTTCTGGGCAGGAAGGGGCTTCTTGTGTGACTTCAGCCATGCCTGAGCTCTGGTGCCTTGAGTTTATCTTTCGGGCCTGCTTTCAGGCATATTTAATTATTCCTCCAGCTATTTCCACAGTTGCAGATTCTGGATTGCTCCAAGACACTTATCCCTACTTTGCCCTTTGGCTCTGATACCTGATTAGTTCCTTGACTCTAATGCCTAGCAATTTTGCTGGTTTTGATCTCCTGGCTGCTGTGTGTAGCTCAGTGTGGGGGTGGCTAGCATGAGTATAACCCTGGTCTGTACAGGCTCTATGTCTGCAAAAGCTTATTCTACAATGTTCTTCTTTCAGTTAGTCACAAAGGTACTACAAGATCTTTTCTCTACTAATATTCCAGACATGGTGTGGCTCAGTGGTTAAGACACTGACTTTGATGACTGCAAGATTGGCAGGTTGGCAATTCAAGGCCCAAGCCCTATGGGAAAGAGTGAGCTCCCATTACTAGTCCCAGATTCTGCAAACGTAGTTCAAAAGCATGTAGATGTGCAAGCAGATAAATAGGTATCACTTTGGTGGGAAGGTAACAGTGTTCCATGTACAGTATGTAGGCATTTAGTCATGCTGGCCACATGACCATGGAGTCCTCTTTCACAACGCTGGCTCTCTCACCTTGGTAACAGACATGAGCACACCCCCTACAGTCAGTCATGACTAGACAATCTTGCCAAGGGAAAACCTTTACCTAACATGGCTATGTGTCTGAATGTATTGTACAGGCAATGAGGAACTGACTTTGTTGTAATACACATCTACATCTCTCTTTGGCTACTGACACACTGCAAAATAAATGCAGTTTGACAGCGCTGTAGGTGTCATGACTCCATCCTATGGAATCCTAGAAATTGCAGTTTGTTGTGTCATTCGAGCTCTCTGACAGAGATTACTAAATAGCTCACAAAACTACAAATCCTAGAATTCCATAGCACTGAGCCATTGCAATTAAAGTGGTGTCAAACTGCATTAATTCTGCAGGGTAGATGCATCCCTTCCTCTAATAAGCAGCACAGGAACATTAAAATATGGCTGCAAGACATTTTACTTTTTGCTTTTTTCAGATGTTTGGAATCAAATATTCAAATTATGTGTGCATGATTTTTAGTTTTATGTGTGTGCATAAAATTTTAGCATATTTGCAGTTCCTCCCATGTTGGCCTGTTGGAGGGCATACAAATTCTGTTCTAAGTGGGAGGGTGAAAGCTATGAGAGCATCAGGGTAATGCAATATGCTCTTGGACAGTGCCAGCCTATTTAAATGGTTGTTTATTGAGTAATTTATCTCTGGCACATTAGGAGGTCTTTAAACAGATCTGTGCTAGAAGGGAATAATTGCCGTTCCTCTGATTAAGTTGAAACGCATACAGATGTATGATTAACAGAACACAGTATTTATATAATATTCTCATATCATATAAATAGAGTGGTTGTGTATGGGACTAAGGACAAGGCTTATGAATCATTTATACAGTTTATGTGGCTGAGTGAAATTTGGCTCCTTCTTCAGCATTATTATCATCCCTAAGTTACCAAATCAAGGAGGGGGAGCAGGGGAAAGAGTGAGAGTTTTGCAACCACAAACATTTCAAAGGAGTACTGCATTAATATTGGCTGCAAAGGAATCATGAACATTTTTTTAAAAAAAAGTTGTTCAAAATTATATCACACAAGTGATTATTTGCAGCAGATCCACAAAGGCAATGACATGTGAGTTTGTGTCGATTGATGCATTTTGCTCTGAATATAGTAGACCACTGCTTATAGGTTACTCTTAAAGATTAATGAGACCTGGTTTATGTAGAGATGTCCTTCTCCATTTGAAACACCATGTATTACTTGTTTGTCTATTATACTGTTTGGACTCCTTAGAATCTCAGAGAATCTAAATAAATTCTGGAAGAGTTATTAGAAAAATAAATTACGGCAGAGATACAACAAAAGAATTCTCTGTTTTCTTTAAAACTACCAAATCAATTATGATATCATCCATTGCAATATTTAGATTGCACTTTGTATAATATGCACCATAGTTTAGTAATTGAGGAAAATAAATTTATTACATATAGCTAATTACTTACAATTAATTACCTGTCACTGGTTTTACCCACAAAATCCATGCCATAGGGAATGTATTATTTCCTAAAATTCCTCAAGGCTCTTTCCTGAGGATATTCTTTATAATATTTATCCCAGCTGCCTGCAAGAAAATGATGGACATGCCCCAAGAAACTTACAGTTTTGGATTCAGCCTTAATGATTTTAGATCAATGAATACACTGAACACCAGAAAACCTTTTGGTTTAGCATGTGTTCATGGCTTTCCATGTTCACTCAAACATCAAAATGCTGGGAAATTTGGGATTGTTAAGTGTTTTAATGAGATTTGTTTCCAAGTATGCTCAGGATACCAAGAATGGGAAGGGCATCCATGAAAGAACTAGATAAAATCATAAAATGTAAAGATATACAACTGAGCACTAAATTAGAATTGTCCAAGCCATTATATTACCCATCACTATACATGGATGTGAAAGCTCAACAGTGAAGAAAGCGAAGTCTTTTGAGATGTGGTGATGGAGAAGAGTGCTGAGGATGCTATGAACAGCCAAAAAGAAAAACAATTGTGTCTTTGAACAGATTAAACCAGGGTGCCAAAATGATGAAACTGAGATTGTCATATTTTAGCCACATCATGAGAAGGCATAACTCATTTGAAAAGTCAATAATGCTAGGATAGGTATAAGGCAGTAAAAAGAGAGGAAGATGGATAGATACAATCAAGGGGCCACAGCCCTGAGCCTGCAGGACCTGAGCAGAGCAATGGGGGATAGGGGGTCTTGGAGATGTCTCATCCACAGGATTGCCATGAGTTGGGGCTGACTCAAGGATAGTTAACAACAATGTGCTCAGCATTCCAACTGGTAGAGAAAGTGGATACTTGACTGATGCGTGCATTGTTATTTTGTTGTGTGGGTGTGCTTTCAGTGTAAAGTCTGAACAGCGAACTTGAAGTTTATATCTATGCACTCAGTAGATGGGCACCACAAGCATTTCACTTGACTGTAAAATGGACAGATGGTTTAGTTTGGTATAAGGACAAGCTTTTTAGGTTACCAATTATTCTAGTCCCATGTACTTTCCAGCACAATATATTGTACGTGTATACCATGAACTTGTGTAGGGATGGAACAAAAAATTGTCAATTCAACTGGGTTCGAATTTGGAGTTCTAAACCCTTCAAGAAACTTAGGCAAGAAGAAAAATGGCATGTCAAAATGACTTTTCTTTTTGTTCCCCACACAACACAAACTGCACAAGAATTTGAGACACTGCAGCTTTGCAGTCAAAACCTACACTCAACAGTGATTTTTTTTTTTTACTGCACACAGAAAACTGCACTCACCTGCTTAAATTGTTTTTCACTATATTCTTGAGGACAATGCAGAAAATGCAAAACTAAATAGGGAGCTATTCCCTTATATAAACAATATGGTGAAATGTTCCATGTTGTGTCAGAGCCTTTGTCAGTTTAAAAGTTGCACAGCCCAAATAATATGCTGCAGGAAAAGAAACTCAGGCTGATGAAGTTCAATGCAACAATGTTGTTCAACACTGTTGATTATGTACATTTTTCTTGTGCAACATTGCTGATTTCTACATAAAAAACTGCAGTGTTGTACAACAAAAATATCATGCAAAATCATCATTATTATGCAACACTGCTGTTTTTATAAAGAACTTAGCAATGTTGCACAACAAATGACCATGTGTTTCATTAATGATTTTGCACAACATTTTTGTTGCGGTTTTGCTGTGCAACATTGCTGATTTTGCACAACATTTTTGTTGTTCAATATTTTTATAGTGCAACTTTTCTGTTTATTATGTTAAAAAAACACATTCTTGAACAAAATATGTAGGTGCCTGCCTGAAAGCAGTTCTTTCTATATTGAAAGCTGTGTACTTTTCAGAGCAAGCTGCTCATTTGTCAGGAAGAGCTGTATAGTTTTCTGGGGAAGCTGCACTGTTTTCATTAAAAAAAAACCTGTGCAGTTTTCTGTCATTGTGAGACAAAAAAATATACCAAATGTCTCAATGCTACGGGAGAAAAACTGTTTCATTGTTCTTAACACCTGTTAGGACTTGGCAAAATTGAGATTTACCATCTCTGGTACACTGCTTGAGAAACAGGTTTGTTGTGACATTCAGTGGGTTAATATAATTGTATATGTTTTCTTTATATAAATAACAATTGCAGGGAAAACTAAGCAGGGTCTTGGGAGATGGGTCATGGCAAATGCACACCTAAGGAGGTGTACTGTATAAATGTGTGTACATGTTTTTTTTTTAAAAAAAAACACAGTGTTGTAAACAGCTGCATAATATAGCCAATAATACAAGTGGTGACTTCCAGTTAAACCCAAACATACACACCTTGAAATATCTTTTATTTCTGGCTCAGTTAGTTCTACTTCAAAATGTAATCAAGTGAAAATAAATATATCAATATAAAGTATTGGTTTGTGGGAAATTCTTAGTTTTCTGTCACACAGCTGCTCTATTTTGATATTACAAATGATGGTAGTTGTAGCATGCTGCATTTCTTTTGGTGATTGGGTAAGGTAGTTCCTTTTCAAGTCAGAATAAGCTTCAGACAGAATACAAAAGTTCATAGACAGAAACATTATACTGCTTCAAAATAGGCAGGGAAACTTCTCAGTGAGCTTTTTGCATTCACTAAGAATGATAGGTGTGGTGGGGTCTGTCCAGACATTTTTGTGGATGCTCTTTGTTAGGATCCAATGAAGATGTGGGAATTACAATTCTCCAGTATGCTGCACCTTACTGAGATCATGAGCCTCACTTTATAGTGGGTTGTCCTTTGTTTGAAGAACATTCATGTGACAGTTTTCTGTTTGAAAGTGACTTCTTTTTGGAGGGCTATCTAGTCAAGTTTTGATTTCATGATAGAGCATTGTACATTGAAAGAGCAGGGGCCTTGAAATGGCCGCAGTGTTCCTCCTCAGTAGTGACTTTCATAGTAATTCTGTTTAAATGATAGTGGGTAATAATAATAATAATAATAATAATAATATGATTTATTTCTATACCGCCCTTCCATAGATCAGGGCGGTGTACAGCATATAAAAAACAGTAGGACATAAAAACCATTAAAACAAGCCGGTAACAATAAAACAATAAAAGCAGTAAAACCAGTAAGACAATAAAATCACAATAAAATCACAATTCTCAATATAAGTGCTAGTGCATATGCAGCAGCAGAACAGTGGGCGGCATTACAACAGGCAGATAAATAAAAGTCCATTCAGCGGTAAGCCTGGTTAAATAAATAGGTCTTTAAGTCCTTTTTAAATTGAGCAAGGGAGGGGGACAAGCGGAGATCGATAGGTAGAGAGTTCCAGAGACAGGGGGCAGAGATGGAATATGCCCTCTTCGTCGTACTCGCCAATCTAGTCTCCGGAACTCTCAGTAACCGCTGACCAGATGACCTAAGTGTGCGGGGCGGATTGTATGGGGAGAGACGGTCCTTCAGGTACCCTGGACCCAAGCCATATAGGGCTTTATAGGTAATAACCAGCACTTTGTACTGAGCCCGGAAGCGAATCGGCAGCCAGTGAAGGTCTTTCAGAATTGGTGTTATATGGGCGGCCCTGGGAGCACCAGTGACCACCCGCGCTGCCATATTTTGTACCAGTTGTAGCTTCCGAGTGTGATACAAAGGCTGCCCCATGTAGAGCGCATTGCAGACGTCCAACCGAGAGGTTACCAGAGCGTGTACTACGGTTTCAAGGTCCCTCCGGTCCAGGTAGGGATGCAGCTGGCGAATCAGCCGAAGCTGATAACAGGTGCTCCTGACCGTCGCGTCCACCTGAGAAGTCAGATGGAGCGACGAATCAAGGAGCATCCCCAGACTGCGTACTGTGTCCTTCACGGGGAGCGTGACCCCGTTCAGGACAGGTGGAACCACCTCCATCCCTGGACCGGGAGAACCTATCACCAGTACTTCCGTTTTCTCTGGATTCAGGCTGAGTCTGTTTTCCCTCATCCAGTCCATTACCGATTCCAGACAGGCCACGAGAGGAGCGACGCCATCCCTGGTCACTCCATCAGTCGGAGACATAGAGAAGACTATTTGGGTGTCATCAGCGTACTGATAACACCGCACCCCATGCCTCCGGATGATCTCTCCCAGCGGTTTCATGTAAATGTTAAAGAGCATGGGGGACAGAATGGCTCCTTGAGGAACCCCAGATGTAAGGGCCCTCTTATCGGAGCAAACGTCCCCCAGCTGCACCATCTGGAACCTCCCAGAGAGGTAGGACCGGAACCACTGGAGCGCAGTGCCCCCGATTCCCACCTCTGCCAGGCGTTCCAGAAGGATACCATGGTCGATGGTATCGAAAGCCGCTGAGATGTCCAAGAGCACCAACAGGGACACGCTACCCCTGTCGATGCCCAGACGGAGATCATCGACCAGGGCGACCATGGCAGTCTCAACCCCATAGCCCGCCCGAAAACTGGTTTGAAATGGATCTAGAAAATCCGTTTCGTCCAAGATCGATTGAAGTTGGAATGCAACCGCCCTCTCGATCACCTTCCCCAGAAATGGCAGCAGCGAGACTGGCCGATAATTATTATGAACCAGGGGGTCGAGGGAGGGCTTTTTCAATAACGGTCTTACAATGGCCAATTTAAGATGGTCAGGAAATTGTCCCTCCCTCAGAGATGTATTAATAATTTGGCGTAACAGCAAGGTTACCACCGATCCCCCCTGGGCCACTAGCCACGAGGGGCAGGGATCGAGAGAGCAGGTTGTCTTCCGAACACTTCTAAGGATCTTGTCCACATCCTCGGTACCAACAGACTCAAACTGATCCAGTACAACAGAGTCCACGGAAGCTCTAGACGCCTCTATTCTGGGTTCTGCTTCAATTCTGGCGTCCAGACCTTCGTTTATCCGAGAGATTTTATCCGCGAAGAAGTTGTTAAATTGGTCACAGCAGGCCTTGGTTGGTTCAAGGATCTGGTTCGGGGCAGGAGGGAGCTGAGTTAGCTCCCTCACTACCCTGAACAGCTCTGCTGGACGCGACTCCGCGGACGCGATACGAGCAGTGAAGAACGAGTTCTTAGCTGCTTGTATCACCTCTCCATAGTCCACCAAAAGGAGATCTAGGAGAGCCTTGTCGGATAAACGCTGGTGTTTCCGCCAGGCATGCTCTAGCCGTCGCAGGACCCGCTTCCTTGCCCAGAGATCTTCCGTGTACCAGGGCTTCCTTTTGGAAGCAGGCCTGAGAGGGCGCTTGGGAGCGATACTGTGTATAGCCCTAGAGAGATCCGTATCCCAGGTGTTAACTAGGGCATCAACAGTGTCGCCGTCACTTCCAACCATAAACCCCTCTAGGGCTTCTTGGAACCTATCAGGTTCCATCAGCCTTCGAGGGTGGACCATTCTAATAGGTCCGCTACCCCCGGAGGGGATCTGGGTAGATGCCTTGATACTTGCCTCAACCAAGAAATGATCCGTCCATGACAGGGCGGAAGTGTTGGTGATTTCCGCCCACGGATTTTCCATGTCCGTACAGAAGACCAAATCGAGTGTATTCCCCACACAATGCGTTGGACCCGAAACCAACTGAGACAGGCCCATGGCTGTCATGGTATCCATGAATTCCCGAGCCGCACCAGATGCAACATTGTTGACCGCGAAGGGGATGTTGAAGTCTCCCAGGGTAGCATTTAGTATTGCAGTTATAGATTCATAATCTTGAGTTATAGTTCCATAACTGCTCTGTATTCAGCAAGACTACTCAGTGTTACTGTAAAACTATGTAAATGGCACCTCAGCCCACCTCAACCAGATTGAGCAAAGGAGGTCCATTCAGCTTTGATCAGGACACCAAGAGGAGGATGCTTCTATCCCCTCCTGCCAGAAAGTGAGTCTTCAACAATCAGAACCAGGACTCCTGTCACAAGTCCTTGTCACAGCCTCATTTGCTGGTGGAAGGAGGTTGGAAATGTCAACCTCTTGATACTCTGATCAAAGGTGAAGGACCTCCTTTGTCTTCTCTGGCTGCTGGCTCTTTAGGTGTGTTATGTTTTGTGTGTGTGTGTGTGAGAGAGAGAGAGAGAGAGAGGTCATGAGGAATAGCTGATGTAAAATGACGATGGATATTTTCTAAAATTTGCATCTATTTAGATAAGTTAGTATAGGCAGATTGTATGAAAATCTGCACAAGTTTTTGTTTTCCTTTTTGGTGATGTACTTCCTCTTTTGTGGCAATGTGTAAGTGGCCATCATATTGCTTCATGAAGAAGGAGTAATGCTTAGAAAGATCATATGTCTCTGCATTTCCATTTCATGGCTTTTGTGAGCTCCTTGCATTATACCTCAGATACTGTATTGTGTTCCAAGTTATTCACTCATCATTTTAGGCAGACTCTATAGCTCTCTACCAATGCAAGAAGGAGTACTTGCTGACCACAGTATTGAGTGATGACTGTGAATTAAAATCAATACTTTAGGTGCCCCTTCCAAGTTATTTCTTCTCTCTGTAAACCTTTAATAGCTAAGCTAGATAAGTGTAGCCATAATGGCAGATAAAGTGCCAGATGATGATGAGTAAAACCACACCGGAGAAAGAACCATGGTTGTCTTTTTGACAGAGGACACAATCTAGCCTTTTTCCGAAACATAGTCCTGATGGAGGTCCAAACAAACAAAAGCACATGAAGATTACTTCAAGATTTATGAATCCGTTGTGATTTTGCTCCTACCAAAAGAAAAACAAAGGCCTATTTCAAAAATGCTTACTATTATAATATATCATTTTTGAAAGATTGGTGGGAAAATGTGTGCTAATTAGTAGGGCATGTAAAACATATTAAACAATGGTTGGCTACAGCATACTGTTCCATCAGTAAATAGAACATGATGACTGAACAAATGCTCATAATCCATTGGAATGTCTTGTTTGTTGAAAAAGACTTCCAGAAATATGTAAGATATTAGGGTATCAACAAAGGAATTTGAATTTTCCCTGAGGATACATAAGACTATGTCAGTATATTTGCCCATTGCACTTCCTTTAAGTAGCGGTACCATTATCTTAATTTGTGTATATAATACTTTAAATGTACTTGATGGAAATTAAGAAAAATTAGAAGGCTGAAAACACATGTGTATATGTATGCATCGATCCTTTTCTATGTCTGTCTGCCGTCTCTTTCTTTACATGAGTATGCCAGTGTGTAGTACCATTATGATCTCATCTGATGATTTTGGAAGCCCACCATGGTCAAGCCTGGCTAATAACTGGATGGGAATATGTGCAAAAGGCTTTAACTGTACTTTAAGGAAATTCAGAGAAATTAGAAGATCCATATATATGTGTGTGTGTGTGTGTGTGTACATCTCTCTCCCTCTCTCTCTCTCTCTCTCTTCATGTGTGTGTGTGTAGTACAGCAACACAATTCTGAATACATCTGATTTCCTCTAATGTTTTTGGAAGCCATCTGCAGTCAGGCTTGGCTAGTAAACTTGATGGAAATAAATGGAGAATCCAGGTGGAGAAAGGAACAAATTCTGCCTGAAATCCAAGAGAGCTGCTGCCAGTCAGAGTGTATGGCAGGTGCATATGACAGTCTCCTTTGTTCCAACCTGTGTGTTTGCAAGGAGGTAGGAAATACTGTCATTAAAAAATTATATTCTTAATTGGTAAAATTGTAAATATTTACAGATTGTGTAAAATCTATTTTTAAATACTATTTTTATAGATCTCATTGCTTTGGTAGGTAGGAAATTGATTAACAAAATCAATCAATCAATCAATCAATCCATTTGGGCTTTAAAAATGTAATACAGTAGGCCCTCCATATCAATGGACTTCCCATCAGTGGATCCCACCATCTGTGGACAGCAAGCCCTGGGGGGGGGGGGGGAGGCAGCACAGGAGGAGGAGGAAGGAAGGAAAGGAGAAGGGAGGAGGAAGAGGAGGAAGAGGTGACGGTGGTGCGGGGGGAGAGGAGGAGGAAGGAAGAGGAGGGAGAGGAGGAGGAGACAGCCCCCTGATGCCCACCACCGTGAGAGTGGAGAAGCGGGCTTTAAGTGGCTGGAGTGGCAAAGTCCCATTGTCCCCAATGGTGGTGCAGCTGCATGGCCACACCACCATTGAGAACAATGGAACTTGAGCATCCATGGATTTTGGTATCCATGGGGGATTCAGAATTGATCCCCTGTGGATACTGAGGGCTGACTCTATTAGTAAATCTATTCTAAGCATTTTTAGGACACTTAAAAACATTCCTTGGAAAAGTAGTTTAGTAAATAAGCTAAACATTCCAGTGTATTTATTTAGATGTTTTCATGCCTCAGTTGCTGAGGTGATGCACTACTGATAAAAACAGAAAGAAAATTATTTAAAAACCAATCAAAACAATAATTAAAAAAAAAAGAGTTTTAAAACACAGACACACAAACTGAAATGTGTCCAAAAGTGAATCTTGATTTTAGGGACCAATGGCCAAAGAAAGTAACTTTGGCCCTGGACAGACAGGCAGCGAAACGCCACCTCTCTTTGCTGCACATTGTTGCTGCATCAACAAAACCACATGGCAACGATGAACAGGCAGGAAGAAAAATGACATTTTTGAGATGTCATAAGGGCTGCAACGCATTCCTACGATGCCCCTCCCTGACAGCAACGTCTGTATGCTGCGCTTTGTGTACATAATCATGGTGGCACTCGTGTGGACAAAGGGCCGCCATGATGGCAGCACCTGTACGTACTAGTGTTTGGGAACGTGGGGGTGCTGCGCACTCCCAAACCCTAATATTGGTGCCAGCACTTCGCTTCCCGCCCATTTGTACTGGGCCATAGTCTTTGCTCCCCAGCAGACACTCAAAAAGGATGGAGGCAGTCTTTTTAAATATGGGTCATCAATCCCATGCCCTCCAACTGTTTCAGTTTATCAGGGACCATCTCTATTAATTCTCTATCATTCACTTGCTCAATTGCTTTTAAAATGTTTCACATTCTTCCTCTCACTTTCTTTGTCCTCTGCTTACTTCAGTTGCTGTAAATTGAGTTCCAAGTGCAAATATAGTTTTCACACAGATATTTCAGTAGGGAGAAGGGAAGGGAATAGAGGGAGTGGAATCTTACCCTTCTCAGTAGATTCAGGTAAAAGCAAACTGAGGCAGCCTCTCCTAGCTTGTTTGCTCTTCCTATTTATATCTTTTGTCATCTTGACCACACTTTCATTTTCATGGCCATACATCCCAACTTTCATTTGTGAAATGTTGGAAGGTTAGGAATGCATTTATAATCTCCTACCCTTTTTAGATGACTTTGCAGATCTCTTTCCCAACTGAAATAAATGCAGTGGACACACTGTTTTCCTGAGAGTGGATTCTATAAACTCTTTTCCATCCCTCCCTCCCTCTCTAAAACAGATATACATTGATACACTTTTGCTCATGCTCTGAAGTGTGAAAAGCAGCCACAGGGAGACTAATGAAGTCAGCCCATGATAAAGTCTTTTGTTCCTGCAATCCCTCTGTCTTCACATTCTGGGCTCAATCTACTTTCATTCCTTGAACTGTGTTGCATTATATAGCTGCAATTTCATAGGTACTTTAGTTGGTTTTCTTTTGATTAAAAGATCATGAGTTAATTCAACTGTAGATCAATGTTCCTTCAAGAGATGACATGCAGAATGATCCCAAAGCACCTGATTTATTAAGCTGTTGATGCACATGGAGATGGCTGTAGAAAGGAAAGGGCACAACATGTATTTTCATGCTGTTTCTCTGTCTTAAGACCTGCACCTTTTTTATTGCTGAAAAATAAACCTATTTGTGTATTGTTTCTTTCCTGCTGGCGATTATGCAATTCTCCTTGTTTACAAAGTACAACCTGTTCTAACAAACAATTAAAATAGAGTATAGTACATGTTTAAAAACTGCTAAAGATTCTTATTCACGGGCAAACCTGCAGCTATGGAACGCTGTGTCATATTGGGATGAAACAAATGCATCTAATGAAGTCCATAGCCCTCACCTCCATTTACTCTGTTATAGTTGTAGTGACCTAAAGTAAACTGCCAATACTGAAAATCAGTGTAATTCTCCCCAGAGAGAGTGGTTTAAGAATTGCAACCAAAGTAAGAATTCCATATACTTGGTATAGTATTTTGGTACAGCATAGTGTTGCAGAATTGTTATGTATTCATTCTGAAGTCCTTGGAAAACCAAGGGTGAACTAAGGACATTTAACGGAGGTGCTTATTTAACAGCAGTGACAACACACACAGATCTGGACATTTTTGATAGACATTGCTTGTTGAATAATACCACAAATGACATCAAAGATATTAAGTAAAATAGTTCATGTCTGATGAATTTTTATTTAAGTTATGCATGAGAGCTTTTTAGGAATAAAATTTCACTGTTCATTTAAAATTATTAAAGGTCAAAGAATTCATTAGACATAAATAGTCCCTTGAAATGTGTGAAGCCATTGAGAGTTTTGAAAGCATGAAGAGACTGAAAACAAAATGTAAGTAATAATAGCAAAAATTCTTTGTTTATGTCACCCTGTCTAAATGCAAAGGGATCTGAGCAAGAGAATTTCTAGTACCAGCTTTTGTAGACTTAGGGCTTATCTTCACAAACAAAAAAACTTGACTTCCCATCTGGCATGATATATGGCCCTATAAGTAGCAATCTTAGAGTATAAAACCTTAAACAAACAAACAAACAAATTAGACTCATAATTTGCTCTGAAGTTTGCTTGAAATTTATTTTTTCCTGTAGTCGGGATTCACTAGTCTACTTCCTCAGATGCATGGAGTGAACTTCCTCACTTCTTCTCCAAATTCTTCCACTCATTCTCAAAGGTGCTACAAGATCCCTTCCCATACGGATATTCCAGACTAACACAGCCATGTTTCTCAATTCTTCCCTGTCTAAATTGTTATTGAGTTATATTAGTGAAAGGTTTTGTTAGCTAAAAGACTTCCAAGTAAATTAACAGTCATATTCTATGATCAGTGCAGTGCTGAGTATATGTAGCTGCAGTCCTATACACACTGACTTTGGATTAGCATAACTGAACTCATTAAAATTACTTCTGAGTAAAAATATAGACGTTCATGCTGTACATCTCTTTAATTGGACTTCATCTCCCAAATATGGTCCTTGATCCAGATTTCCACCTGAAGAAATTTTATGATTAATCATTAACAATGCAAGTAAGCAGAAAAGAAGTCAAAAATTTGAAACCAGATTTTCCCAACCAAAGTATGAAGACATTATTATTTCTATGAAAAAAAAAATTGCAAAGATTTGGATGGTCCTAAATGTAAGACATAATACTAAGGAATACCCCTGGTAATTCTGATTTTTTTCAGTTTTATGTTTGCTTTCATAAAGAAAACAAGGAGGAAAAGAAGAGACTCTCTGCTTAACTGTGTTTCTTTTGTCCCCCCCCCCTTTGATTTTCAATAGCTTTTTCTTCCCTTTTGTTCCCTTTTTTATGTTTATTCTGCTTTGAACAGGTTGACCAGTAAGCTAGTCCACCTTTCTCCACTTATTGCACCTGTTTGGGGCAGCCTTAGTGATTCTTGTTGGCTCCATGTACCACAAACTGTACTGAATAGCAAACCTTCATGAGAGTTTATGGAACAAATATAAGCACAGCAAGGAACGTGCTTACCGGCATACACACCTGCATTTTCCTAAAGAACGAATCCAGTTTAGAAGGAATTATTGATTGAAGAAAAGGTTTGTGAAAAGAGCAATAGGTCAAAGTACAAGCATGAACTATCAGATCAATGTTTTTTAAAAAGAGGTTTCTATGACCCTGAGCTTGGAAAATTCTGCAAATATTTCTTCAGCTCTTGTACACTCCACACTCTTCAAAATGGACTAAAAGAAGATAAAACCCTCAGATTAATGAGAAGCCTAGGAATTTCACTTGTAACTGAAATGTGCATTGAACGGGAAGCCCTTTGTTTATTAAAACATTCTCCAAAGCTTAGCTGATTTGCGCACATTTATTCATTAATATTAATCACTAGCTACTTAGTAACATATAGGTAACGTAACTTCTCCTGGCCTCTCCTCTGCCTAATCCAGTTTAACAGCCAGCCGCCGGGTCAGGGGAAGAAAGTCTATTCAGCTGCTAATCAGGGCGCTAGGAAGATGACATTTTCGCCAGCAAGGATTCCTGTCTCAAGTCCTTATTGCACCCTCCTTGCTTTGTGATCTTGAGCCAATCTCCTTTGCTTGATATGACTGCTCACAGGAGAACTTCCTTCTCCTTGTGTCCTGATCTTGAGCCAATCTCCTTTGCCTGATGTGACTGCTCACTGGTAAAGGTGGACTAGGGGGCATTTATGTAGTTTTACAGTAAGACTACATAGACTTATTGAATACAAAGCAGATATGAATCAGTTACTTTAGGGATGCATCTACAATGCAGAAATAATGCAGTTTGACACCACTGTAAGTGCTGTATCTCTCTCCTATGAAATCCTGGAATCTGTAGTTTTAAAAAGTATTTAGCTTTCTCTGCCCAAGAGTGCTGGTGCTTCATAAATCTACAAATCCCAGGGTCTTGTAGGATGGAGCCATGGCAGTAAAACAGTGCCAGACTGCATTATTTCTACAGTCTACCCTCTAGGTTATGAATTAATAACTGCAATATTGAATGCCAGCCAATTTTTGTTGCTGGTGTTGTTGTTGTAAATGTTACCACCATTTCTGGGGTGCCTTTTCCCTCTTTTTTAGACTCTAGCCATTTAGTAGATAAAATATTCTAGAAAATATACAAAAATGCAGCAGTTCCTCTTACACCAGTTGGACATTACATTTAAATTTGCACAGCTAGAAACAGGTTTGTAAAACAGGTTTGTAGCTCTTAATGACATCTGGCAAGCTTAAAAATTCCCTTCATTGCACTGAGGATCTATTGAGACCAGCATCTCTAGTGGTAGCAGTCATGTTCCTTGACAAGGTCATGGGTGAGATACAATATAGGAACAATGCTGTGCTTTTTACTCCTAAAAACCAGTGGACAGCAACACACAGTAGCCAACATCCTATACTTTTCAATGTGATGTAAGAATTCTGCTTGTGGAATTTGGCAAGTAACCTCTCCTGCTCATCACCCCCAGGACTCATGGTTTTACTGCAATAGTCCCTCATGATTTTGCTTCTACCCTGTAGAAATAATGCAGTTTGCCACCACTTTAAGTGCTGTAGCATCATCCTATGGAATCCTGTAATTTGTAGTTTTACAAGGAGAAGAGAAGGTTAAGAGGTGATATGATCGCCCTGTTTAAATACTTGAAGGGATGTCACATTGAGGAGGGAGCAAGCTTGTTTTCTGCTGCTCCAGAGAACAGAACTCGGAACAATGGATGCAAACTGCAGGAAAAAAGATTCCACCTCAACATTAGGAGGAACTTCCTGACAGTAAGAGCTGTTCGACAGTGGAACACACTCCCTCGGAGGGTGGTGGAGTCTCCTTCCTTGGAGGTTTTTAAGCAGAGGCTGGATGGCCATCTGTCGGGTATGCTTTGATTGGGAGTTCCTGCGCGGCAGGGGGTTGGACTGGATGGCCCTTGTGGTCTCTTCCAACTCTAAATTTCTATGATTCTATGATTCTATAAGGTCTTTAGCCTTCTCTGCCAAAGAGTTAGGTGCCTCACCAAACTACAGATCCCATGATTCTGTAGAATGGAGCCATGGCAGGTAAAGTGGTGATAAACTGCATTATTTCTACAGTGTAGATACCCCTTTTTTCTGAGATCCCCCCAGGGTTTTTTTTTTGGGGGGAGGTTTCAGTCAATTCTGTGTCTGGCTACTGGAACATAGCCAGATACTTTCCCAATATCTTGTGCTTTCCATCCGTCACAGAATAGTCATTTGAAGAGGAGGAGGCTATCACAGCAAAACTGTGTTTCTTGGGAGGAGGGGGCTTTGCTTGTAGCAATGAGTGAAGAAGAATATCAATCTCAGCAAAGGTCAATAAAGGGCATATGCAGGTGTAAGGTGGACTTCTGCTTGTGTATGTCACTAACAGGATGCTGGTCACTTTCTCTGATGGAAATTTTAAGTCACCTCAAAGACTAGGTGGTTCTTACTTAACATTGCCAAACATTGTAATGATGACTGAGAGCACAAGCTGTCCCTTCAAGTTGCCCCTTTCACCCATGTCTCCACAGAATACTCCCCATTTAATCTCTGCTTTTGTGAATTAATTGCAATACAGTTCTTTCCTTAGTATGTATTGCTTTCTTGGCTGAAACACACTGCTTAGCATAGAGCACCATGGAAACAGCCAGCTCTAATCAACATTACTTGTCCAGTTCGTCCCTCTTTTAAATCCCACCCACAAGTGATTTTTTTTTAATTTTTGTTTTGTTGGAGTAAATTTAACTTTGGTGGCCTACTCTGGAAGTTGTCATTACCCGTCAGCAACTTTTTTCTGGTTGCTTTTTGCTCAGTTTTCCAACTCCTTTAATGCACTGCTGTAGTTTTTAGCAACAACCCATTTTTTTAAAAAAAGTGTCTTCCTGTTAATCACCATCATCACCTCCTGTTATTAGTTGTAGCTCTGTCCTCACCATGTAAATATGAATGATCTCAACACCACTCTTGCATTCTATCAATTACCCTGAGTAGAGTATTGTGTTTCCATTAGATTGAAAGCTACTTAGGGCATGAACCCAGCCTCTTATGAGTTGTGTAATGGTGCCATGTATACTCAAGACACTCCATAAATAATTATAATGCCATAAGCGAATTAGTTTTATGAATCAAAAACCGTCTAAATATAAATGTCTCTTGGATGGCTACATTTCCTGCTTCTGCTTTATCTCTGCCTGATCCTTTGGAGCACTAAATACATTTATTCAAAAGGTTGCCAACTAGAGTGACAGGCAAATAATCAGAGGGTAAAAACTCACCATGTATTATTCTGATGGGACTGAAAGAAAAAAGAAAGAAAGAAAGAAAAATGAACTTTGGGATGAACGGGCTAAGCTAATACCACAACTGTTGCCATTTGATTAAATCTGTCTCAGAAGACTGGAATACTGAGACAACTATGGTGTGAAATTAAAATCTTTTCATTTATAAGGGGTAAAATGTTCCAGGCACACAGACAACTAGTTATGCAGGAGTGTAATACATACAAACCACAATGTTAGAGGGGCCCTTGGAGAGTCTATAATTCTGCAAATATAACATATTCATTGTATTCAGGTGAAACACACACACACCACATTTAACTACAGTTCTCAGACATGTATTTGCATATTAGAGTTGGCCTTCCTTATCCATGGATTTTTTTATTCATACATTCAAGCCTGCATGGCTTGAAAATATTTTTTTAAAAGAGTATAAATTGCAAACAGCAAACCTTGATTTTTCCATTTTATATAAGGGACACCATTTTGATATGCCATTATATTTAATGGGAATTGAGCATCCACAGATTTTGTTACCCACGGGGGAACCTGGAACCAAACCCCAGTGGATAAGGACCCACTGTATTTTTACCTGTACTTCCCCTCCCCTCTTGCTCACATATTTTCACGTGGCTATTTTGGCACTCTTACAGGGGATCCTATGGAGCAAAGTTGCTGTCCACAAGCATGCAAACAAATATAAATATTAGGCATGGTGTGGAAGTAGGTGGACCTTGGCAGCAGCATGCAATAGGAGATATTTGGAATCATGAATTTAAATAAATTTAGTGACAAACTGCATGTTCCATACAAATGCTACATATGTTTTCAAACAAGGAGGAGGCATTTGAATGATAAAAAAAATCATTCAATGTAGCAAGCTATTTAACTTAAGCCCTTTTGATTACCTGAGACTGGCACAATTAACTTTAGTTTGATTAGGGACTGTGTGTGGATGCCTTTCCTTTTTGGGATTCTTATATTCGGGACTGTTGTGTAGATATGGGATTACCATAACGATCCCTAACAGATACCTGGATTAAAATTAACATTTTTGTTGGATCCCACATTTCCTGGGGGCTAATCTAGGTTTTTGTTGTTGTTGTGTGCCTTCCAGTTGTTCCAGCGTATGGCAACCCTAAAGTGACCTTATCACAGGACTTTCTTGGCAAAACTTATTCAGAGGGGGTTTGTTATTGCCTTCCTCTCAGTCTGAGAGAGTATGACTTGCCCAAGGTCTCCAGTGGATTACTGTGACAGATTAGGAATTTGAACCCTTGTCTCCAGAGTCGTAGTCCAAAACTGAAACTGCTACACCACACTGTCTCTTCTCATAAATTTACACCTGAATGCAGCTGAATGGTTGTGAAGTCCTCACTGAACATATAATGGGTGTCATTTTGAAGGGGTTTTTTTCTAGGAATAAATGGGCCAATTTCTTCTTTACTTGAAACTTTGCATTGCAGAATTATTTGCAGGGAATATCCACAGATATTAAACTAGTGGTTGACTACATTGTGCAAGGTGTCTGGATTCTTCAATGAAATACAAATTTTAGTATCAAGTAGTTTACAGCAGAAAGAAGACAGCCAGATACATTGACAAACTTAATTCACACTGCCAAGCTTGGAAAGAAAAGTTTGCTTAAGAACACTTTGAGTTTCTCCTAAAAGATAGCCAAGTGAGTCTGGGGAAAGCCAAGTCCCATGAATCGACTAATGTGCTGCTGAAATTCTAGCGCTCCTCTTAGAAACACATAATTAGAAGGGGAAATGCAAATACGGTATGTGCATATTGAGGCTGTCATTAACATATTTGGGAAAGGAACCAACATAAATTATTTGTGTAACAGAGAATCTTTATGTAAAATTAAGCTTATTTTATGTACTCAGTATAAAAATTATGGATAATATCAGACTTGTTTATGAAGGTTAAATGCAAGCTGATTTTCATGAACCTTTAATAGGAAGTTATTAGTCCATAGTATTGACAGCTCAGACTGAGCCATTTTGGAGGGCAGTTCTGGAGAAGTACAAAACATTTAATTCATCATTTTCTTTCCCTAGAACTTCAGTATGCTCAGTAGCCAATCAAGTTGTCTGTAATAATAAGACACAGCCATTAAAAGCTTCAGGTGAGAATATTGGGTATAAGTATATAACCTTCCCCACTGGATAGGCTTGGAGAATAACACACCTGTGTTTTGGAAGGGTCAAGGGTTTTGCTGGTATTACTAGTTGTCAGGGGTTGCTAGATAAGTGAGACTTGAAGAGCTATTGGTTATAATAAATTACTTATGATAATAAGCAAGAAATATCTACAAACTTCTTGAGATGACTGGTATAACTTCATAACTGTAGTGCACAACGTTCTTTAGCTCTAGGACTGAATTTCAATTTGGGAAGGGTCTCAGAGGCTGCATCCCAACTTTGTAAAAGTACGAAGGATGTCAGGACAAAGTAGATGACATTAAAGCAAATTTGAGTATTTTTCCACCAAGCAGAGCTCATGTTCATGTCTGAACAGTAAGCCCTAGGGGGAAAAGGTTTCAACCATATAAGCACAGCTCCACTCATTTATGTCTTATGTCATATTATGTCTTGATGGAAAGGAATAGCTTCCGATATATAATTCTTTTACAATCACTTTCTTGGCTTCAGAAGACAAGGATAGAGGCCAGAATTCAGCAAAGGATGTACATCTTTGTACATGGCCTTATCTGTCTGAGGAATACAACTGAGCAGTTTTGAAATGTCCGTATTCAGTAACACACTGCTATAACATTATTATATAGGGCAGCCAGCAAAGTGACTGGTGCACAATGGGATAGGTGCACATCAGGACTGATGCACAATGGGACCAATGGCTATCAGGATGCCAGCTAGAGCCCTGATATTTATTTTTCCAATTCACTAACATGGTTCCTTGGTGCCTCTGCTATGTATGTATATATAAAGTTACATAATGTGGATTGTGACAGAGAATTCTGGCCAACATTTCTTCAGCTGTACAAATTGGAAATTTGTATGTGGCAAATGTATTTCCTTATATCAAATTAAGTTAAATTAAATTAATTAAACTAAATTATTTCTCTCCCACTCTCTGTCATGAGCTATCAAGATGGCATACAATTAAACAGTGTAAACAATTTAAAAAATTACAGATTAAAAAAACACACCAAAAAAGCGTATTCAAGAGATCAACAAGTTAAATCAACAGAAAAGGCTAAAAGTTAAAACATGTATATGTACATTAAAAAAGGAGAGATTAGGCCCCTAAGACTTTAACAAAAACTTGATGTGTACAAGAAACCAATACTGGTGCTGGTTGGGCCTCTCAAGTGGAGGCCATTGCCAAAACAGGGTGCCACAGAAAAGAAGGCCCTTTCTCATATCCCAGTGTTATGCATTTGTCCCAGAAGTGGGTCATAGTGGAGGAGCCCTTCAGCAGATCTCAGTTCTTATACTGGGAAAAATACCCCTTTGAGTATCAAGGTCACAATGCATTTAGGGCTTTGAATGTCATTGCTAGCACCTTGAATTCAAATCAGAAGCAAAATTGGCAGCCAGTGCAGCTCCCTTGAGGCTGGTGTTATGCGTTGTCTATGTGATACTCTGGTAAAAACATCTTGCTGCTGCATTTTTTAAAATAAATTTTATTTGTATATTAAAAATTACAAGATTACAAAAATAAAGAAAAAGAGAAAGAAAAAAACATGTAAAAATGTACAAAACTATCGTAGTCATTTGATAACAAATCTTTTTACAGTAGACATTGTATTCTTAATTATATTTATCCCTAATTCATGGAACATGTTGAATTGTATATAAAGAAAAAATAAAGGATAATCAATAGTCAACAAACAAGGATATATTTGTTCTAATTGTACCTTCAGACGTGTAATATACAACATTATATTGCTGCTGCATTTTTTACTAGCTGTAACTTCAGAACCATCTTCAAGGGCTGCCTGACATAGGGCTCTTTCACATGTAGGAGACAAGCATCATTAAATTGTGCTAATAGCATGATCGAGGGGAAGATTATAACATCCTCACGTTCTTCTCCCTTCCATGTCCTGTGCATAAACAGTAATGGATACATCATTGGGTAATAATTCCGTTATTACCCAATGATGCATCCATTACTGTTTATGCACAGGACATGAACAGGACAAGCATGTGGGGGTGTGATAATCTTTCCCCTGATTGTGCTATTAGCACGATTTAATCATGATTTAATGATGCTTGCCTCCCATGTGAAAAAGTCCACATGGTGTTCTTATTGTTTCCAAAGTATGGCAATCCGAGAGCAAACCTATCAAGGGTTTTCTTGAGAAGTTTCTTCAGAGGGAGTTTGCTATTGCCAGCTCCTGAGGCTGAGAGACTATGACTTGCCCAAGGTCACCCAGTGGATTTTCATTGCTGAGTAGGGATTTGAATCCTGCTTTCTAGAGTCACAGTCCAATGCTCAAACCACTACACCATGCTGGCTGCCATAGAATGCATTACAGATGTCTAATTGGGAAATTATAGGTGCATGGACTACAGTGGCTAAGTTATACCCGTCCATTTCTGATGCAAAGCAAACGGAGTCCTCCAGTAACAGAGCCAGACCTAGGACTACTACCAAGCTATCATCTGTTTCTTCATGGGGAGTGCAACTCCATCCAGGGCAGGCTGCTTACCCAATCACCACATGCATGAAGCACTAATACACAGATCCTCCATTTTATTGTGATTTAGCTTCCATTTATTGGCCTTTATACAGAGCATTACAGCACCCAGGCACTTATCTGGCACCAACACCGGCTAAGCAGAATTTGCCAACTAAGAAAAGTAGAGCTGTGGGTCATCCGCATATGGGGTAATTTTCAAAGAAGCAACCATACTTGTCTTTCAGCATAAAAAGGAAGAGGAGGAGAAAAAGAAATGTGGCAGAATCTTTAAGATGAACTGGTTTTTATTTTCACATGGTTTTTGTGAATATAAACCCACTTCTTCAGATGCAGTAGTGAGTGTACTGTACGACAGCCAAAGAAGTGGGTTTATATCCATGACAGCTCTTATGAAAATTAGTCTTAAAGGTGCCCCCCTTTTCCTTCCCCACCTTCCTCCATTTTGATCAGCATACTGGTGGCACTTGGCCCCAGAATCCCTAATGACTTTCCTCAGTGACTACAAATAGATACTGAACAGCATGGGAGACAAGATGGAAGCCTGTAGCACCCCACAACTTAATGGGCCTGTACAGGAATTCCCTCAGTGCTATTATCTGCAACCAGCCCCACAGATACAAGGGGAATTACTGTAAGACAGTGCCTCCCACTCCAGTAAGACAGCATAATCAGTGTTATCAAAAACAGCCAAGAGATCCAAGGAATAGCACTCCCTCTGTATTTCATGTGGAATTGGTAGTCAGTCAGAGAAATTAAGGCCCTTGCAATGCTGTTCTCTGGCCTGAAATAAGACTGAATGAAGTTGAATGAAGCCACAACATGCTCAAGCATCTTGCCGAAACAGGAGGTATTACTGCGGTGACTTAGTGGTTAAGACACCAGTTCTGATGACTGGAAGATCAGAAGGTTGGCAGTTCAAGGCCCATGGGCTGCATGATGGGGTGAGTTCTTGTCACTAGTTCCAGCTTTGCCAACCTAGCAGTTCAAAAGCATGCAAATGCAAGTAGATAGATAGGTACCACTTTGGTGGGAAGGTAACAATGTTCTGTGCAGTCATGCTGGCCACATGACCTACAAAGCAGTCCTCAGACAACACTGGCTCTTTGACTTAGAAATAGAGCTGAGCACCACCCCCTACAGTCAGTTATGACTAGACATTCATGCCAAGAGACTACCTTTACTTTTGCCTTTACTAATCGGGTGGTAGTTCTCACATACCTCTGAGTCCAAGGAGATTCTCTTCAGGAGACGATGCACTGTTGCCTCCTTCTTTATGTATAAAATATCTTCCTTGATAGGAATTGTGACTAATGAGATGGCTTATAGTACCTATTTGACTGTGCAATCAACCTGTTTTCAGCCCATTTCAGTTTTTAATGACTTCCTTCATATAAACATCATGCCCCATTTCTGGGTTAATCTATAATTTGGGGGAAAAAACTATTTTTTAAAAATACCTACATACCTAAATATCTTTTCTGAATAAGCAATTGCAGTTTTGGTAGTGAAGTCCCCTAAGTATTCTGTAATTCTGTTCTTTTCCCTTTGTCTGTTTTGCAGTTGAGGGTCTATGCATAAATTAGAAAAGAAGAAGGGTTTCTTAATATAATTTACAGAGGTGAGGTGGGGATGAAGGAAGTGGGTTTGTCCTTTGCTTTGCATTAGAATGAAAAAGACTGCCAGAGAATAGGGAGAGAATTTATCGATGGTTGGCCCCCATTCCAATACTATCAGAATATTCAAATGACAGATATGGTGATATAAATGTGGTCATTGTACACTACTGCTGTCTCTTTGGAGAAATAACAATTTCTGAAATAAGATAAACTAATAATGAATCTAAGCATCAGCCCTGTCTTGTATCCTCCCAGTGACCCCCATCTGCTCTCCCATTCATTCTCCCTTCTTACTCTCCCCATCATACCACTCCATACATCAGAATTTTCCCCATCTTCAGGACAAGGTAGAAATCAGAGTAGAAAACTAACCCTGTTGTGAAAACAAGAAATTAGGGTGAAGTGTGGTAAGGTGGATGATGTGTTGTTTAGCTTCATGGAAACAAACCTAGCTGTGGGACTAAAGCACTACCAGGCTGAAACAAAGCTCAGGAAAAGCAACATACATATTTGAATGGAAGCACATCCCATGACAAACACATGCCTTTCACCACTTGAGGAAGCAATGCCTTTAAACATATGTGAGGCACGTGAAGTTTGGCCCAAGATTGTTGCAAGGATACATGGGGGAGGGAGTTATAGGGGCCATTGTAGGAAAGCTGGAATATAAATGCAGTGAATAAAGAAACAGCAGAATTTGGAAGAGGTTTTTGTTTGGTGGAGTGGTCTGTAATAACCAGCGGCTATGGTGCCTAGGAGATTCTGGGGGTTACACCCTGAAAAGTAACTTTTCTGAGTTCTAAGTGAAGGTGATTATGACTTTCTCTTCCTGCTGCTGCTGCAAACCTTAAGAAGATCATCATAATGTACAGAAAGATGACCCCTAAAATGGTTTCTCACAGTGTCACCTGATCATGAGAAATATTCTCCCACGCATCATTTATCTTAGAGCAGGAAATTGGTTGTTGCCTCAGATAGGTTAATTAGACTATTCTTCCCCCAGCCATTTGCATCTCTTTTCCTTCAGCCAACACAAAGGAAAATTAGGATTTGTCTCTTAGGTTGTCAGATATTTTATATGGAAGAAATAGAAGTACATTAGTAATAACAGTAATATTAGTAATTTCAGACCCTTCTTAGATTAGACCCCCCCCCCCCCCAAATTAAAGAAAATAAAGGAAGAAAAGAAAAAGAAAAAGAAAAAGAAAAAAGAACCTCTATGTTTCTCTTTGAACTACTGTCACTTGGGTGCTGTCTGCCCAGGTCAAATAAAGATAGTGTTCCTTCAAACTTTCTGGATTTGAACAATTCGCTGAATATTGACCTGGACTAATAGGAAAATCCCATACATAGGCAAGCCCCAGTGAGTTCACTGAGAGTTATTCAAATGTCTGGCAGCTGTGGCACAGGGCCTAGAAAATAAAGCTCCATGTGGGTTTGCAGTGAACCTTCCACAGGCCCCAAATAGCAGCATAGGGTTTGGAAGAAGATCCTATATATTATGTGTAGTATAGATAAAGACTCATGGAATCTGAATCCTAGCAGGAATGGCTATCACTGCTGTGGTTACTATGAGCTATTTGCTGAAAAATGCTGCTCACAACCTTGGAAAGATTCCTAGTATTACTCTGGGTTGCCATGTTACCCAGGTTTTACTAATTTCTGGTCTCATTACCCAAATTGCATTTGTTCCCATTTTTACCATCTGCTGACCCAGAATTAACTCTTCCTACTCTTGCCTGCCCCAGCTCTGTGACACCAGTAGGACCAACCCAAGGACACTGCAAGGACCCATCCTTCTGACGTCACAAGGACCCCTCCCCCCTGATTCTCAGGTTTTGGCTTTGAATTTTCAGGGAATGGAATGCTGCTGACCTGTAAATCCTATGCAAGATCAATGAGATCCTGTGTCAAGGAATGCTCAGTCAGAGACATCCATGTTCAGGAGATCTCCCTCAGCTATGATCTCTGGCAACTCCAGGGAAAGACACAGCTCTGAAACCAAAGAGAACCACTGTTACATGGGCCCTGTTTGCATGGGCCAAATACTCCCCTGCTGTCCTCTTGGTGGGGAGACTGGACAGTGCATGGCCCAACACTTAGTTCTGGTGCAAACAGACCAGATGATGTCAGGTCCATTAAGCACCAGAACTGGGGTATACCTCCTGCCCATGATGAATTAAAATACCTCACCATTTGCTCTGGATCTTTCTGGAAGAGCCAAAGCTCTCACTTCCAATTCTGGGCAACTGTTTGAAATGCATCCCACTATGCCACCCAGCACATCCACCACTGCTGCCAATCATTTGCTCTGAGGTCAGAACAAAGCTTCTATCCATGTGATCAAGGCTGGACACCTTTTCTGACCTCAGAACAAAGTGACCCACAGTACTGGAGGATGCACCTGGTAGCTCAGTGCATACGATCAGCTGCCTGGCATCAGAAAAGAGGACCTTCGCAACAGAGGAGGCATTTCCATTGCTTTCTCTTTCCTTCATCATAGAAGATTTGAGACTACAGTAGCAGTAATGCATTTTAGAAGACTGCTAAAACAAGGCCACTAGTCTCTATAATGTAATTGTAAAGTGTGCATTTGGAGATGTTTTCCTTGTGAATTAGGTGAATATCTTTTTGTTGAAGAGAGTCAGGACCCATCCATCTGAGGGACCATTGAAGGCTTTAAAAAAGCCCTAAAGATGCATCTCTTCCGGCAGGCCTTCCCAGAAGAAGTGTAACACCTCCCGGCCCTGAAATGCATTTTTGAGCTTCTCCATCTCTCTCGCCAGCATTATTTCACCCTTATACAGCTAAGGTTTCCAGATTGGAACTTCTGTCATTGTTTTTATTTTATTTTTACACGCTCATTTATTTATTAAATGTTGTGATTTAATTCTGTTTTAAGGGGGGAGTTGGGTGATGGGATGGTATATTTTAATTGTACTGTTTTTTAACCTTGTTGTAACCCACCCCGATTGCTCGTTCAGAGGGGCGGGCTAGAAATAAATTATTATTATTATTATTATTATTATTAAGATTCATTGTCAATAGAGGTTCACCAGTATTCTGTAGCTCTCTGGTTCATTTCCAGCTGAAACACTCACTTAAACAAAATGCTCCAGTGACCTGTTCAAACCACTAAGAACCAGTTTTGAATTAATCCAAATACATTTGTACAGATTAATATAATTAACTTTTATGATTGCAGTCTAATACTAATAGAATAAAATAAAAACAATTGAAGAAAAATGTCACTTCAGAGAAAAAAATGCCATTTACCTTCCTTACTATCATATTGCCCTGAATTTGGTAATTCATATGTGACATGAATATTTATGAATATTTATCTTACCAATTACTCTTTCTAGAATTATGTGCATAAGATGAAAGAAAACAAAAGACCACCAAATTATATATAATATTGTATAAATATATGGCATGGTTAAGGAAAAACTTTAAAAATTAACTTTTTAAAATTGTAACTTCTGGACTATCCTGACCAACATTGTAGTTGGTGTAGTCATAAAAAGGATATTTTCCACTCTCCCTAAGGCCAAACTATACATGATGGAGAATCTGCCCACTTATATGTTCAGCAGCAACAACCCACTTGAAGCCTTTTTTAAGAAAAAAAATCTGTTATAAAAGGTCATAGAATCATAGTACCACAGGAGATTTTTGCACACACCGTATCCCATCATTTTTGTGGGAGGATGCACACATGTTTAACTTCTAACTGTCAAGGCTTATCCTGCGGCTTTTCAAGGACTGGAAAATCCCATCCTTGAAAAGCCGTGGAATAAATCTGTGTTGCATATGGGCTGCATGCTGCAGCATATGGGAGAATGTGAAGTTAAATGTGCATATATCCTGTTGGAGAAACAATGGGATGAGGGATGTGTGATAATCTCCATAGAATTGGAAGAGAACACAAGGGCTATCCAGTCCAGCCCTTGCATTCAGAAACTCACAATCAAAGCACCCCGGCAGATGGCTATCTAGCCTCTGTTTAAAAACTTCCAAAGAAGGAGACTCCACCACTCTCTGAGGGAAAGTATTCCACTGTCCAACAGCTCTGACTGTCAAAAAGTTCTTCCTAACATTGAGGTGGAATCTCTTTTTCTGTAGTTTGAATCCATTGCTCTGGGTCCTATTCCCCGGCGGTGCAGAAAACAAGCTTGCTCCAGTAGAGTCCCTCAGCAGAGGTGTGCATTCTATGAAAGACACATCCCTGGACATCATGCCTTCCCTGTTTTTACTTCTGGTCAATGTCAAGTTCCTAAGGCATATTTGTTTCTGGATCATTCCTTTCTTTGCTTATTCCACCCCTACCCCCCAAGCACATGTTTTGAGTTCTATACATTCTTTGGATGCTCTCTCCTATTCATTGGAGTTTCTTGAGTTTGATAAGCAATGGTTTTGCACACATTTGATATCTGCATATCTTTCTATGCATATTTTCAAATGTGCATATTTTTTCTTTCAGACACTTCCACAGTTGCCTATCAATATGAATGATGCTTCTAAAAGGAAAATTGTGTCCATTTTCCAGTGTGGGAAGTGGAGACCAGGAGAAACCCACTAGTATTTTTAAATCTTAGTATAAAAATAGATGTTTCACAACTTTGCCCCCATCCTGCATCTTATATGCAAATGAATAGATATCCAATTAACTTGTGAAGTCTGGTAATGACTCTTATTTCCATGTTACTGTACATACTGAGTCTCTATGGGTGTAGCTTTGCAATGTAATCCTATATATGTTTACTCAGAAATTTACTAGGATTTGTTAACATGTTCAGAAGGTTGTGGCATACCAGATATTCTATACCTGTTGCAATTCTGTAACAGCCTTCTAAATCTGAAATAACCAACACTTGAGATAGTATTCTAAATGTGACCAGAGTATATATTTGTTGTTTTTTGTTGTCAGGGAGCATATATAGAACATCGTGGTGGTGGGACAACTGGTGGTGGAATATAATTATATTTGTTTCTGGATTAGTTTCTTTCTTTACATTTTTTTTTTTGGGGGGGGTGTCCTTGTGAAGATAATTCTGTTCCTCCTTCACACAGAAGCATCTGGCTATGTGGCTATAGTCATACGCACAATGATTGAGGCATCTTCTGGTACTTCCTGGGGGATCCCACCAGAGGTCTTGAAAGATGACATCTTTGTTGAGCAACTGTCTGTTGTTACATGCTGGTTGGTTTTTAGCCATACCCTGCTTTCCATCTACCATGACATGGTCATGAAGGGGCAGGAAACAAGAGGAAGGAGAATCCTGAGAAAGAGAAGGGGGAAAGGTTTGTATTTCTGCCATTGTATAACTTTATGATATGTTTCATAATGTAAGGTCTTGGCATTATGTCTTTTCTGTCTTGTGCTGAGCTTCTCAATGCTTCCTCTAGGCATGGTGACCATGACACACACACACACACACACACACACACAAACACACACAATAAAAATTGTCCTATTAAATATGACTCTGGAGAATATATGCTTTTTTAAAACAAAACCCTCCAGTCTTAACACTTTATTATATTTGTTTGTTAAAATTACATTACAATTGTATTGATTTATGATAGGAATTTATATGAAATGATTTGAGCTGGTTCCAAAAGACTGCAGCAGCTCCCAAGCCATTTTTGAAGTTAATATTTCAAATGACATGGAAGCGGAGAGTGAAAATACAATTGAAGAAACCTGAACGGGGAGGGAATCCATATTTGTAGTGGTTGATTTCCCTGATTATATTAAATATTTAGTTATGCCACAAATAAATTGCTTTCTGGAATTTGCTTCTCTTTTCGTCTTCACTATATCCGAGAAAGAGAGCGACAAAGAACATGTGCCTTGCAGAAGCCATGCTAAGAAACACATTCTTTCAGTTGACTTAATAGCTGATGGAAAGAGAGCCTCTCAGTGCTAATGAAGGCAGAAATGGAAACAGAGAATTTCTCCAGTGGCTGTGCCTTCTGGACCCCTGCGCCCATTCTTTCTGAGTTTTTTTCTTTCTTCCTGAGCCCTTTGCTGGATATATTATTCCAGGATGGGACCAAAGTGGTGGCAATGCCTGCTTGTTGCTAAGCTCATTTCTTTATGTGCCTTCCGAACACATCTCAGCACATAGGCAGAACCACTGGGAAAGGTCTTGGTTTGATTGAGAAGGCAGAGAAGTAGCTGGTCTCAGCCTGGCATGCTGCTTGGCACTGTACATGTTGTATGATTTGTTTTGATTATGTGATACATGCAGCCGCTATTGCTGCTGTTGCCTTTGTTTGTCTAGCTAACAAGGGTCAGATGGATTAGCAAGGCTGCAGAAGAAGAATGTTGGAGGATGGTGCCATGCAGCCTGCCCTATAGCCCTTAAGACAGCCTGTTGCTCTAAAATGCAGTGGAAGGCACTCTCCCTCCATCAGCGCTCAGGCTTCAACAGCCTGACTTGTTGGGTTTCAGTATTTAGAAAGCAGTGGTGGTAGTCTCAGAGAGAGGGCAGGGGCCATTTCCTTCTGCCCCCCAGAGACCCCATTGGGGGCCACACTTTTGGGACTGAAGTCAATGGAAGTGCCATGACATCATTTCTTGTTTCATTTTTTGCTTATATTTGTATTTTTTTTTTTTTGGCAGGGAGCTACCTGGTAAATTGTGAGGATAAAACCATAATTTCTGCTATTTTTGAGCTTTTTTGTGGTTTTGGAAGAAAAAATGCACCTGTGAATTTCTTTTCTTGGGTCTGAGGTCTTGGGGACTGCAAAATGAGATTCATGTGTAGCTTGTGGACCACACCTTCCCCACCCCTCATCTAAACCATCTCAGGCAGAAGCATGTTGTGGGATGGTTCTGAGGATACTACTCAGAGCAAAAAAAACCCCTATTTTCTCCCTATTTAACCAGCTTACAACTCATTGATAATAAAGTGATATTTTTGTTTTCAGTAAGCTTGGAGTGTCAAGATACAGACTAGTTTGCAGCACACAACAGTATGTGATTTGAATCTGTAACAAATCCATTATGTTGCTTTAGCAATTCACTCTATCAACCCCTGGATGATGTGAAATTTGTTAGTAATCAAGGAGCAGCAGCCTACTGCCGGTTGCTCTAAGCTTATTTGTAGAGTTGCACAGTCATACCTATTAAATTCCTCTGTTCCTATTAAGTTCTGAGCCTATCATTATTAGTTTACTTACGTCAGCCCTGCATCTGCAATCCCTAATTTTGCACTACTTCTAGATCTCAGTAATTTATTTTTCAGCCAACTGGTTAAGTGACTCATCCACAGGAAACATGGGTAAAAAAAACCCCCTAACACTTTAAAAAATGCATTTGTATTAGGGAGTTGGAGGGGAAAGTATTTGTTAGAAACAAGATCATTTTTCAAAAAGGATGTTTACCTACATCTTCTCTGCTGCTACGGTAACTAAAAAAGTGATGTTTTGTTTTCATTCAAGCTGTTTAGCATTCATCTCGTCTAAAATATTGGATATGAATATTAAAGAGCACATATATGTTAGGCGCCATGTTCTCATCCCTGCCAAATGCAAGAGTGTATCTCCAGAAATTATGCTGCACACTAGAACAGTAGTTTTTGGTGTTTCAGAAGAAAGAATTAGTCAGGAAAGGTAACAAATTCACTCAGTAGTGGCTACATTTTCTAGTTATAATAGGCTACAACCACAAGGACCCATGGCTGGTCCTATCTAAGGATGAGTGAGAATTTCATTTCAGGTTTGTTTTTCATAGGAGCTTTAAAAAAGTTTACTTATTTACATCCTGACTTATATCACGGGGTCTTAGGATAACATAGAATAAAAGCAATTTATTATTTAAATAAATTTAAAATAACGGAGCTCATTACACTGAGTACACACCTACAACTAATGTCCAGCAGGACAGATAAGTCAAACTTGTGACACTCAACCCAGTATACTAGGTAGCCCCCACACCCTGGCTGGCTTTCTATTTGCATAGCTAGTTTTTGATATTGCTATTATTTTTACTTGGTTTTCTTACCTGAAAAAAACAAAACAAAACACCAAAGTTAATTGCTATCAGATGTCAGGGAAGGGATAGTTTGCCTAGCTTACCTCACCTTGTTGTTAAACTCTTACACTGCTTAACTCACATGTGTCCTTTTTACAGTTCACTGAGTTGGGTTCCCCTGCAAGCTTATCTATTTTTATAGCTCTGGGTGGCTTCTTTCAGTTTTTATAGCAGACAATTGAATAAGAAGGGCTTCAAATGGCTTTGTGAGACTCTGGCTCAATTACCTGCCTGTATTAGTGTCTAGTCCATGAAAATCGGGATAATATCCACATCGCACAGTTGCCAGAATGGCCTCTATACTTATTGTCCTTCAGAAAGCCTTCAGATAGGCTTTCAAAACAGGCTTTTTAAAATAAAGAATGAGCTAGGCTAGGATGTGCTGTATTGTTATCACTGAACTCTTTTGAGGAACTTAAAAACAATCTTTTACATTCTATTTATTCTTTTATTGAAGTGTGAATTGTTTTAACACTGTAAACGGTTTAATTCTATTTTAATACTTTCTTTTTGTATGTTGTTAATTGTATTGCTCTTTTAAATTGTTAAACTGTAAACTGCTTTGAGTCCCAATTCTGAGGAAAAAGTGGGATATAAATTAATATAACAACAACAACAACAGCAAGATACCATTTTAACTGCCATGGCTCCATTCTGGGGAATCCTGATCATATACTTAGAATTCCTTGTAGACAGACACTAGAAAACTCTCAGCAAGCTACAAATCCAAGCATTCCATAAGACAGAGTTGTGATAATTAAAGTGGAATCAAGATGGTGTAACTGTGCAATGTAGATCCACTCTAGGGAATGGAAACACAGAAAATATAGGAATTTTCATCAGGGGAGAGGACAATTGGTAAGAGAAAGGGCATTAAAGGAAAGGACAGTGTGCTATGAGTCACTCTGACTCAGGCTGAATATACATTTTCTAGATTTACACTCTGGCTTTTAAAAATGGTTTTTAAAAATGGATGAAAATTTGAACTGTTAATTGGATTCCAAACCTTAGTTTATGAGTTGCTGTTACGGACCTAAACCTGAGCCTCCAATGAGTCTCTACTGAAAATAAAGCCTACACTTTCTTTTCATGAAGAGACTTTTCTGCAAGTGAGTTTTGTACTATGGCTGCAAGATGTACAGTTATGGATAGTTTATAGAACCCATTTCTAAATTTAGGTTTAATCTGAAGTGTATCTTGAACTGCACAATTATTTGAACTTCATTCTACTTTAACTGCCATGACTCTCTCCTAAGGAATCCTGGGATGTACTTAGACTTTTCTTCTAGGGAGTGCTAATCCATTTGCAAAGATACCCTAAACGTCTGTCTGTACTACAGAACTTAATTGTCAATCCCTTTCTTCTCAGAATATCTTGGTACCTTCTAAACACCTCTTTAAACTAGACACCCTAGGATCCTATAGGATGGAGCCATGACAAATGAAATGATATTTGACTGACATAGGTGTTTAATAAAGAGACACCTTTGGTATCTGATTGAGAAGTTTTTCTTGGGGCTGTTCATTGGAATAGTGCTGCAACAGATAAAAGTTTCTTAATTGGAAATTAATTAATTGGAAATTTGGAAGGATTTCTAAAGGATCCTAATATTCAGATCCTGTGATTTGACTCCAGCTAATCATTGGTCAATTACATGTTGACAATGCAATCTATTTAATTAGTAAGTAGCACTTAATTTGCATTTCTTTACATGTATGGTGCTAGATTCCTATGAGTACTCAACTTGATTTGTCATTGGGGACAAGAAACCCCATTAACAGGACTCCCATTCATATACAGTGATGTCTCAGACTTATACAAATGACACCAAATGGCAGTGACTGGTGGTTCCCAAGTCAGTAGGATGGTGATTCCACTTCAAGTCTTAGACTGAAATTTGAAAGAGCCAAACTATCCAAGGTGGTGAATCTGTTTTGGAGCCCGAGTAACATAGAGTAACATACCACTACATAGTGGGGCTTTTTAGACCGCCCCAAAAGGGGCGGTCCATTCTCGCCCCTTCTGGCGGCGGGATGACGCCGAGGCTGCCGCATGGGCAGCCTCTAGGCCTCCTCCCGCTGCTTTTGGAGGCCGCGGGGAACCGGCAAACTGCGGGTTCCCCGCGGCCTCCAAGCGGGGTGCAGCGGGTGCCGCTTCCCTCGGCGGGGCTGAAGGGAGGAAGGGGCTGCCGCCGCGGCCCCTTTCTCCCTGGGTCTTTGCCGCGGCCATCTAAAGGCCGCGGCAAAGACCCGCCGCAAGAAAAGAGCTCCGAGAAGGAGCTCTTTTTTTGCGCCGCGGGAAGGGCGCGATTGGCGCCCTCCTGCGGCGCAAAAGCGTCATAACGTGCGCAGTGCGTCAAAACGCTGTGCACGTGATGACGCTTGTACGGCGCCTCTGTGTAGAAGCCACCATCTTTAAATGGCGGCTTCCACACGGTTTAGGCTTAGGGAGAGTGTAAAAGCTACGCCCTCCCTAACCCTAAAAGCGGGCTTTTTAGCCCTAAACGCGCCTTTTTTTGCCCGTCTAAAACGGGCCAGTGTTAACTATTTTGGTAACATTGACACCTGCTTTAAAGTTCAGTACAAAAGCTGAGGCAGATTCATAGGACCCAAACACACTGAGACCACTTTAACTGCTCTGTCTCAGTGCTAGGGAATCCTGGGAACTGTGGTTTATTGTGACACCAGAGGACTCTGACAGAGAAAGCTATAAATGCCTCACAAAACTACAGTTCTCAGAATTCCTTAGCACTGAGTCAGGGCAGTTAAAGATGTCTAAAACTGGATTATTTCTGTAGTGTGTTTTGGACCATAGTCTCACTGACATGGAAGCCATCACCAATTCTTGCACCAACATCTGGGATTCCATAGGGCAATATAGATCTGAAATACCTAACAAAGTCAACTGAAGGCTGCTTTGCTGAGATGCAAGAACACTGCTGCAGTGATGATTACTATCTTTGGCAAGAGTGCTCAGCACAAGTCATATCCAATCAGAGTTGCATTATTGGATGTACTCTAATATAATCCAGAGAAAGGGATGCTTAAACAGTGCATGCCAGTATAGAGCCATGTTGAAATTAGCAGGGTCTACAACAGCCATGAGATCTGTGGATTGCAGCTGAAATGTCTTTGGAGAGCCAACTTATTTTAATTTATTGTATTTATTCATTCTGATCAGTATTTATGGCTTCCTGTCTAGTGTACCAATTTAAGAAAGGTGCACTTATGATAATGGAACTGCTTCTCTTGAAGACTCCTCTTCTCCTTTCTTTTGTTTATTTGTAGAGCAAATGTAAATGTTTGCTTCTTTGAATTTTATAGATTTCAGTGATGAGCAACACAAAGTCCCACTGTAGAAGCTGTGTAAGTGGCTTACAAGGATTGTCCCACTCTAAGAGGGCTGAGTAACTCACTTTTGAAAAGCACCTGGAAACCAGAATAAAACAGCCAAGACAAAGAATTTCACACTCCAGTTCATTTTTTAAAATTTACCATTCATTTTTAAAAAAAAAATAAGTGTATTTTTTTAAAAAAGGTAAATTATCCTCCCTCTTCCTTCCTGATTCTGCTGCCTCCCTTTGCCTAATGGTCTTCCAACCTTGCAAGTTACTTTTCACCCTAACAACATGCTGCAAGGTTTGTATATGCACAGAATAAAGGGCTTTCAAACCACCTTCCCCCTCCAATGAAGCACAGATCCAATATAACACTGCAGATGTTGCAGATGGTGAGTCACTGCTTTTCTTAAAAAACAAACAAAACACAACTGTTTACTTATGCAGAGACAGGTCCGAAGTCAGATGTAGTTAGCTTCTGTTTTGTTCATTCCAGGCAAATGGTTATTTGCACTAAATCCTTAGAGTTCATGTGAAACTGTAAAGGAAATGTTTTTATATTGTCTTATTTTGAAGCTGGGCCATTTATTATTTTATTTTTGACTGGGGAGAGGGAAAGGAGAGAGAGAATCGAACTGGCACAAATAAATACTCACTCACAAATAAATCAGTTCGGTGGGGATTATGCTCAGATAAGTGTGCAGCCCCAATCACTATTAAGATTGGAACTACTGGAAATTGTGGATGGACAAATAATAAGGTGTCATTTGATTTACATAATTATATGGGGAGCAATCTCTTGGTTACTCAGTTACTGAGTGGCATGGCAGGTGGGCTTGATCATGACTTTTTCCTTTTCTCGACCACTTCACAGTAAGAGTTCACTTACTATACTTTTTGGGTCTGCACAAAATACATGTTACATGCACAACTAATACCAAAGTCTATGAATGTTGCAAGTCATGCCTGATTGCACTAACCAGGGCTCCATGGGGTCATGAGGATAGATCAGAAATTGCAGTAATGTCTGGGTATGTACCCAGCAGTGTGTGTGTGCACATGCACATGCAAAATGAGGATATTGCTTTTGCTCAAATAAGATTTTTGCCCCACAATAGAGTTTAGGCATTCAAAGAAAAGGGGCAGGCAAAATTATCAAAGGAATGTGAACACAGCTAATAGGAGAATAGAATTCTAGATGCGAATGATTTTCAGTGCCTGTCCCTTTACAATGCTAGACAGAGGGCAACAAAATTTAAATCAGTTTTTCTTGATGAGGAAATAGGATACAGTGTACCAAAGACATTAGATTTCATAACTAAAAGGAATAGTGACTGGAGGCAGAGAGGACTGGTCTCTCTCTTAGTCAGTGTTGGCAAAGAAAGAGGAGAGGTGAAGAAAAGAGCAACCCAGATCAGCAAGGGACTGCCTGGAACAATTTCTCTAAGGAAACATTGCAACATTTGGGGCTATTTTGCACAGACAAGGGCAAACATGATTGAAATTATGTATGAAATTCTGCATGGTGTTGAGAAAGTGAATAGTAATTATTTTACACCCTCTCTCGTAATACTAGAACCTAGCATCATTCAGTTATACTGGATGATGGGAGATTCAGGACAGATGAAATAAATTTCTTCTTCACACTGTTAACTAGTGGAATTTGCTACCACAGGATTTTTCCTCCCCACAAGGAGTAGTGAAGGCTGCCACATGCAGCTTTGGGGCTGTGGATGGTACAAAATGGGAGCATTGTCTCCCTAAATAAGAATTATCCTGCTCTAATGAAATTTCTCCTCAGTCAACAAATTTCTATCATTGCAGAGTGAGACACTGAGTACCTAGAACTGATATATTTTCTGTGTTCACATTCCCTTGGTAATGTTGCCTGCCCCTTTTCCCTGTGTGCTGAAATGGTGTTTCTAGTTACTCAACTGAAGTTTGAAGTTACTGCAATATTAGAAATTTGAGGTCTAGAGAAACATTTCATTTCGCGGGTCATAATTATTCTTTTTGTGTGAAATGCCCTCATTTTGTCCTCTGTAATTATACTCCTACTGCCATTTAGTACCAGTGGCTACTATATGAAATTTCTCTAGTATCAGAGACTATATGTCTCTCTGAATTGCTGCCACACTGCAAAATGCAGTTCGACAGGGCTGTAACTGTCATGGCTCCATCTTATGGAATCCTGGCAATTGTAGCTTTCTTATCACACCAGAGCCTCTGACAAAGAAGGTCAAATCTCTCACAAAACTACAAATCCCAACCTTCCATATATTGTGCTATGGCAGTTAAACGACTCTCAAACTGAATTATTTTTGCAATGTAGATAAACCTTGTATATTGATTGCTGGGGAAAGAAGCTGTTAGGCTCATGTCCTGCTAATGGGCTTCCTCATGTACCCTTTTTCTGGTCACAGTGTAGACAGAATGCTGGACTAGCTAGGCATTCAATTTGATCCAACATGGGGCTGCTGTCTTATGACATAAGAGAGTAACTGGAGGTTTCCTCCTTGTGCGGCAGAATAAGTGTTTTTCAATAAAGCCATTGACCACCGTGTCAAGATTGAGTGAGACAAGGCCAGCTCTTCACAACATCACATTTTAAATAATAGATGATTATGATCCATTTCTCCCTGCCTTCTTGGAATATGTTGTATGGACAGGCAAGTAAGAGCAAAAGATGAAAAGCCAAATAATAGTGGTAGAAATTGCTTTCTTTGAAATAGTGACATGATAAAGGCTGAGCAATGGCTGGAATGAGAAAATGTGTCAGAAGCATGAATCATTCACTGCACTGAGTGCAATAGAGGAGCATCTCTTTCTTGGAAGATCCTGAAGATCCTTAAATCCAAATGACAGAGATAATTAGGTAAAACTTCCATTGATCACCTGTGGAAACAACAGTACAAAACATTTCTATTCATCAACATGTTAAATTTAGTTTTAATTAAATTAGATACTGGTGGGCAAAGTGACAATTTGGGGATGCATGCAGCCCTCAAGGCTGTTTTTTCAGGGCTCAGTGAATCCAGTTATGCTTCTCTCCCCCACCCCCCACCCCATGTATGAATGGACTCTCCAGGAAACATCCAAAAATGGCAATTCATCTTTTAAATTGACTGCAACCCTTCCTCCCCCTCCCTGCTGCAGTGGTTAACTAATGAGTATCTATTTTTCAAAACAATAAGAGGTCCTCTGGCCACTTTATGATTATTTTTTAGGGGGCTTGGGACATTTTTGGTACTCAGGAACAGAAAATTGTTCCCTGGACCTGCTGCAGTTGTTTAGTCTTGAATTAGATGTATAATTCCTGTAAGCATTATTTGTGTACCATCTAAAATAAAATTCTGTGCCATATCTAACAGCAGTTATCATTTGGGTATATGCACTGGTTCACAAATAACAAGGTTCCATGTTGAGATTCAAAACAATGTTGCAACAAGAAAAAAACAAATAGCAGTGGAAAAGGAAAAGGAGAAGGATGAGGAGGTGGAAGAAGAGGAAGAAAAATAAAAATGGCATAGCACTTTTTTGGGATGGGTGCATGGCTTAACACAGGTTACATTCAAAACCTGCTCTAGAATTAAGGTCATTGTAGACACTGACAAGCACATTAGTTTCATGAATGTAAGAAAAACGATACTAATGAGTTTTGTGAGACATTTAGCCTTCTTTGTCAAAGAGCTTTGGTGCTGCAACAAACTACGGTTCCCAGAATTTTGTAACATTGAGCCATGGCAGTAAAAGTGGTGTCAACCTGGAATATTTCTACAGTGCTGATATAGCCATACTGTCAATGAATGGAGACCTCCCATCTAGCTATCATGGCTAATAGCCATGCTAGCTTATTAACATGGAAATAACAGTTTTATACCAGTCTGAGGTTGGGTTAGCTTAGAGGTGGGCAACATGTGGTTTTCCAAATAAATATCTTGCCTACAGGTCCCTTGTTCCTCTTACTAGTGGTTTTGCTGGATAGGTCTGATAGGAGTTGCAGTCCATCAACATCTAGAGAACCACAAATTACGTAAGAGGTATGTGTCATCTTCTCTCATGTTAGGAGGACATACAAACTCTACATACTCAACTCCCCAAGCCTACACAGTCCCTCTTTGAACTCTTAAGAGTAAGACCCTTTTGTGGTCCCCAAAACTCAACTAAAATGTTCCCTCAGGAACGCTAAGAGCACACCCTCCCTTCAATGTAACTCTTTCCCTCAAAACTAACCCCCCTTTCACTCTCTGTAAGGCCCTTTTATAGCCCTGCCTAGCCGGCTTCCCATTGGCTGGTCACATGCTGCTCTGTGATTGGCTGATAGATCGGCCTTTTCACTACAGGAACCCCAGGTCTCCTCCACCTTTTTGGGTAACAGTTACCCAGAATGTAATAATAATAATAATAATAATAATAATAATAATAGTAGTTTATTTATAGCCCGCTCCTCTGTACATACACTCGGAGCGGGGTACAAGTAAAAACAAAACAAAACAAAAAAAACATAGATTAAAACAATCCCATGACCAGTTTCCAAACCTCCCACCTCTTAAAAATCGATTAAACCAGCAGTGATTAAAACAGTTATTTAAAAACATATAACTACATCCTAACCCTTCCTTATGTGGCCACGTCATACGAATGTAGGCTCTCTTGATTGCACATTAGCCTCTGAGGTAACAGAGCCTGGGGAATATACAGAAAATTTTTGGTACCACCCTATGTGGTCTTCAAAATCACTACTTGAATGAACAAGACCTATGCAAGATTATCCATTGGGTATTATGCCCTCAGATGTTTTAAAAAGCATGAAGATTATCTCACATCTTAATAATGTGACTTACCCCTCCCAAATCAAAGCCTAATTCATGCTGCATCCGGGTCCTATTGCATGGCTTTTGTCTCCAAATCCACCATCCAAGTACAGCCCAGCTGCAGCCTGCATCCCCAAATGTGCTTCTGTGGCCATTTTTCAAAGCTGGAAAGCTCCCGACTTTGAAAAATGACCACCGAAGTGAGTTAAGGGACATGGGCTGCATCTCGGATGGCGGATTTGGAGACAAAAGCTGTGCAATAGGACATGGATGCAGCCTGAATTAGGCTTCAATTTGGGAGAGGTAAGTCATTTTATTAAGATGTGCAATAATCTCCCATGTCTATTGTCTGAGGCTTCCAACCACTCTTTCAGGTGGCTTCCATGCTGTAGAAATAAAGCATTTTGATACCACTTTAACCTCCACGGCTCAGTGCTATGGAGTTCTGGGATTTGTCATTTGGTGCTTTCTGGCAGGGAAGGCTATATATCTCACAAAACTACTAAACCTAGAATTCCATAGCACTAAACCATGACAGTTAAAGTGGTGTCAAACTGTACTATTTCTGCAGTGTGGCAGCAGGCTCTGTTGCTGTCAGGAACCTGAGGAGATTTATGAGGTACATTTCACCACTGTTCATTGGAAAATCTTTGACTTTTTTTTAAAAAGCACACATCATCTCAGGCTGACACAGAGGTTGTGTGACCTCATCTCTTGTTAGCACTGTATACTTTTGCCCCCAGAGACCAGCTTTACTTGTTTATAATTTCCTGGTTCCTTCCCCATTTCTTTATTAAAGATTTGGGTTAGATATTTGCTTTCCTTGTGTTCCATGACAACTCTCCCATCTCTAAGGAGCTATTGGAGTGCAGCTGATACAGCTTCAATACTCTTTTAAAAAATCATAGCTTTTAAATTATTTTTTGGTGAGAGCTTGAATTGCTTTTCGTCATTGTTAATTAAGAAATATTGTTGGCACAAACAATGTATCTAGGCGTCAGAAGAATTTTGGCTTCCCTAACTTGGTAGTTGTTATCTTTGTTGACTCATATGTTTTTAAAGTCAAGGGGGAAAAATCATATCACATGATTAAGATGTAGATTCTATGGCAGATGATGATTCTCCATGAAAATGTAAAAGCAGTAAATGTTGAATAACATTTGGAAGAAAACCACATATTCTCTGCATTCACCTCTGCAATTTGTATCTTCTCTCTGTGTACCTATGAATTTTAAGGAGATTATCACACCAACCTTTCCCATCCTTTCCTCCCATGCTAGGTGTGGGATGTAAACTTCACTACATGGATTTTATCACATACCTCCATGTTTAAGCAGGAGGCATCCCGTACCTTATCTGGACTTCTAGCACACTTTTTGAAAGAATGGGTTTTTCCTGTTCTTTGCAAGGTCCAGAAGAAGTCAAGATCAGGTGTCTGAATCGGGTATGGGATGTCTCTTGCCTAGGCATGGGTGATAAAATAAAATGTGTATATTAAAGTTTATGTCCCACACTTAGCCTTGCAGGAAAGGACGGGAAAGGGCATTATGATAATCTTCAGTATCAGGGTGATCAGACATCCTTCTTTTCCAGGACATGTTCTACATTTCAACCTTCTTTTAGTAGGAGTTCCAAAATATTGACTAACACCACATTTGCAATAACAACAACAACAACAACAACAACGTTTTATTTCTAGCCCATGCCTCTGTCCAAGCAATAGGGGCGGGTACAACAGAAGTAAAAACAGCCACAATTTAAAAACAGTTCCTACAACCCAATCCCTGACCTCCCACCCCTTAAAATAGGATTAAACTGACATAAATTAAAACAAGCCAAGCAAGAATTTACAAGAAATAAAACATAATAAACCCAATAATTCTTTAAGCAGCATGGGAGGAGGCAACAGGATCCATAGTGCCAGGAATTCTCTGGAGAACTCTAGGACTTAGCTTAGGAGCCGGGGAGAAGGCCTGCTGGAAGAGATGCGTCTTTACAGTTTTTTAAAGCAGTCAAGAGTCATAACAAGACAGATCTCATCTGGCAGGCCATTCCTGGAAGTGGAAGTGGAAACAGAGAAGGCCCTCTGGGTGGTCTGCGCCAGCCTAGTCTTCATGGGCTGGAGCAGGTTCCTCCCAGAGGACCGTAGTGTGTGTGTGTGTGTGGGGGGGGGGTGGAGGGGTGGGATCGTATGGGAAGAGACGGTCCCTCAGATAAGATGGACCCAAGCCATGTAGGGCTTTAAAGGTTAAAACCAACACCTTGTACTGTGCCCGGATTGGCAGCCGGTGGAGAGACTTAAGCACAGGTGTTATATGGTCTCTCCTATTCTACTTGGCAGCCTGTCCTCACTGTAGATAGGGGGATAGGATGGATCCTTTCTTTTTCCTAGGATAAAATTTGTTTTTCCTAGGAGAAACAGCACACAATACTTGCCCTCAAAGCTCAGGGTGCCTTTGTTTTTCAAAGGGAACAAGGACAGGAAACATGTTAGGCAATGGGCTGCTTGAGGGCACAATGTAAATACAGCAATCTGTCCCAGACTGCGGCCAGCACACACCAACAAAGCTGATAAGGCCGTTTGACAAACTTGAATCTTGTTCCAAAGAATAGTCCAAAAGCCAGAGCCGAGGTCAGGATTGGAGAAAGCAACAAAGTCAGTCCGTTCCAAGGTCAGGGCAAGGCGAAAACAGCAAAGGTCCAAAAACATTCCAAGGTCAAAGCAAGACTAGAAATCCAAATGCACCAGGCCAGCACACAGTCACACCAAGAGACTTACAATAAGTTCTGGCAAAGGGATGACCTCTCACAGGTGTTTAAGTAGCCGACACCCTGCCTGGTATCGGCTGAGCCTTATTAAGAGCTTGTTTCTCAGCCAGCCTGCGAGATCGACGGACACAAGCACTTTCAGCCCTTCGCTCCTTAAAGGAGGGAACCTCCAAGCCAGATTCCTCCCTGAAGCCCACACTCATCTGCTGAGCCCCTGAAGGGAGCTCCACAGCGCCAGAGCCTGGCTGTGCTTCCACTCCTGGGGCTGAACTGTCAGGGCTAGGGTCTGGCATGGCAGAACTGGGACCTGGCCTAGCCTCCAATTCCTCTTGCTCCTGAGGAGCCATGTCCTCCTCCTCATCCTCCAACTCCAACTCTTGGCTGGCATGACACAAACACTGAAAGGTCCCTCCATTAATTTCAGCATAATGGACAAATAAAAGGAATTATTAAAATGTAGATTCAAGGGTGAAACAGACGGCTCCTTTGTGGTGGTTTCCCAGTGGCTTGGAAGTGTGTCATTTAGATGATGCATGCCCCCAAGTCGGCAGGAATCTGCTGTCAAACTGCCCACCCAACCACTCAGTGGGCAGCTTTGCGGTGCTCTGGTGGTGCTGCATTTATATGACACATGCCACAGGGATACTGCAAAGCCACAGCAGCAGCAGAAAAGCCAGCTTTGTGCTGGCTCAAAAAGGAGTGACTATCTGCCACTTCTTTATGGGTCAGCAAAAAGCCAGATTGAGGCCACGGCAGGTGGTTGCTGTGGCCCTAATCCGGCTTTCTCAGGGGTGGTCTGAAGTTGCCCCTTCAGAGCCGTCTGTTTCAGCCTTCAAGCAAGTGTTTGTAGCTAGTAAGATACAATTTCATGCATTTATCTTGTTCAGAAGTCTATAAATACATTGCAAGCCAACAAGGTATTTTAATAGATATGTTATCAGATAAATATGGTTGAGTCCATAATAAAATAAAGTATATGTAATACAGCTGGAAATAAACCATATGAAATGAATTTGTATTTATATTAGTGTTTTTCACTTTTATTTTGAAATGACTTGCATTTTTCTTCAATGTACATTTTTTCTTGAATGTACATTTTCCTGACATTTTGCAGTGTCTTGAATTTTGTGGTTATGACATCTGGTCATACTGCTCTTAGTTACATTTTGAGCTGTGTAACATTTTGGGGCTGCTGGATCCTGCTCCCATCTCTCTCAGGCTGCATCTACACTGTAGAAATACAGGTAATGCAGTTTGACACTGCTTTAACTGGCATGGCTCAAAGCTATGGAATCCTGGGATTAGTAGTTTGTTGTGGTATCTGAGCTCTCTGACAGAGAACAAATAACTCACAAAACTGCAGTTCCCAGAATCCCATGCATTGAGCCATGGAAGTTAAAACAGTGCCAATCTGAATTATTTCTGCAATGCAGATGGTGCTGTTTTCTGTTTGTTTGTTTTGCTTTTTCAAAGATAGCATCCTTTTTCAAGGGAGAATTTTGTCTGTGCCTCTTATAATCAGCCAGTTAAAATCCCACAGCAAAGAATGACTGAAGAGCTAGTGCTGCTCCATAATTAATTATGACTGTTTGGCAGAATGAATATGTGTAATGTTTCATACTCCACTATATCAGTAAATTAAAAAAGAAGGGGATCCCCAAAGTGAGTTAGAACAACTATCTCAACCCATTTCAGATCCAAGGCAGTGTTGAACAGGGTTTTAACTTAACTGTCAGTCTTTGCACTGCCAAGTTTTACTGAGAAAACATGAATTGACCCCAAAATACCATTTCCTGAGAAACAGAAAACCAAACTTTTCTTTCTCCTCCTCCTCCTTTTATTTAAAGGCTCTCACAACAGTTACATACTTCGGACAGTTCTGCCAGGGATCTGGAGTTTACTGCCACTTCATTTGGCTGCAGTGAAAAAGATCATTCTTTGTTAAATCCATCTTTCTCCTTAAAAGTTTCCTTAAGCTTTGATCAATACTGAATCCTCAGCAAAGATTATCCTCTCTGTTTTGTTAGAAACATATGTTGCTGTCTGTAATATCAGGTAAATATTTTTGCATTTTCTCTAGGGAAGGGAAAGAATTTCATAGGATATGAAAATCTTGGCAAATGTTGTCAGATTTTCTGAGATTTTCTACAAAGCAAAACAAACTACCTCTCAAGAATTTGTAAGGCTTAGGGAGTGTTTCAGAAATATAAAGCAAATGGATAAAATGGATATTGCTTTAGCTGTATTTTAGTTTGACTTATTTTGTAAGTTGTCTTGTGTCCCATATTGGAATAAACATGGGATATAAATTAAATAAAATTTAAAAAATAATGGAAATACTAGAAAACATGGAAAAGCACAGTAAATTCAATGGTGAAAATTAATAAATTAGATAAAAGGTATTAAAATGCATGTAAATTTCCATGTGCTCAGCTAGACTTGCAAACATATATGAAATAAAGATTGGCAATAAAAAGTAGGTAGGATCAAAAGAAAAGTACAAGTCAAGAATGAAGGATCTTTTACATCTCTAATTTTTATCCTGTTTTCAACTGCAGAGTAAGGAGCACTGGAGAGTGGCAGATACATCTTACAACTGCATATATGTATAAAAAAATAGAAAAATGTTTGGCTCCAAAGCAAATACAAACAATAGAACAGATAATAACTATTTTAGAATTTATGTTTATCTAGAAGAGGGGTGGCCAACTATGTTTGGTCAGGGGCCAATTTTCAATGCTTTGGATACTCTGAGAACTTCATAACAAAGAAGAAGAGGAGCAGGAATGGAAGTGTCACAAAGTATGGAATGGACTGGCTGTATCTGGAAGTTCTGCTGTACAATGTTTAGTAAAATGAAGATTAAGAAAAAAGGCTTTGCAGTCTTTGATACAGTACAGTGCCTCAGGTTTTCACTACATTTGGTGAAATGCTTCCAGTGAGAGCTGAAATTACTATTACTAGAGCATTTCTTTTCCCAGTAGTTCCTCCTCTCCTGAGGGAGGTCTGACCTTAACACTACCCATCATCCTTTTGAGAGGCCAGATGGTATGTAATGTGGGAGGTACAATGCAATTAGATCAAGTAGTTTGAAAACCTTGTTGCACCTTGGCTAGACGATCATTTCAGATGAATTGGCTCATTCAGGCCAGTGGGAATATTTACAGGAACTCTGTTTCAGCCAAACACTTTCTTTTGGCACAGGGAAGACTGAATGTCTCATTCGGTAGGTATTTTGGCAGTGCCTATCTGTGGCATGTATTTGTACGCTGGACTGTGCGTAATGAAAATACAGAGAGGGGATGGATGAATAACCGAGAGGAAAAACAAAACAGAGCACTATGGTCCCATTGCATCAGCTTTGCAGCAAGAAGTCTGAAAACTAGCAGCAGTGATTTACAGAGACTCCTCAGTCTTAAAAAAAGAATCCCATCTTTGATTTCATAATAATGAAATAGGTCATTCCTGCAAGAGATCTAAATGGATGATAAAAGAGAAAAATTTAACAGCAGCAAAGTGGTATTTTCTGAAGCCAACATTAGCATATTTCACACATTACTGTCACCAAATGATTCATTTATGTAACTTGGCCAGACATTAGACCCCGAGCTTAAGCATACAAAATGCCCAAAAAGCTGCCTGAGGCAAGCAACTGGAAACACTTGGGCCTTCACTAAAACCACAGGTGGCAAGAAGGTGATACCACTGACTCTGTAAAACCTTGTTTACTGACAAGATTATGGGAGGAACAAGGCAAGAGCCAGCAGAGGAGGGTGGAAGATATGCTGGCACACCAGTATGAGTGAAATTTCATTAACAGGGGCTGTTGCAAGAGCCTTGAGGCTTCTGTGATGTATGATTATGTGCCTTCAAGTCACCTATTAACTTATGGCAACCCAATAAATGTCATAGGTTTTCTCAGGCAAGGAATATTCAGAGGTGATTTTGCCAGTTCCTTCCTCTGAGGTGGTATCCAAACGTTTTAATGACCTCCTTTTAAAAAAATTGACAGAAAGTTTGATTTGTAGTTAGGAGAGGGATCGCGTGCCCCAAAGACCCACCTTGCTGGGCCCCTTCCCTTCTCTGGGGAAAGAGCCCTGCTGAGAGGCTTTTGGGTGCATGATCGCCCTCCTCAGTGTCTCCTCAGCTGGGCCCTTTCCCCACAGAAGGAGCCTGGCTGAGGAGGAGGAGCCTGGCTGAGGGTGCGTGATCGCCCTTCAGAGGGAGCCCAGCCAGGGAGAGGTTGCAGGGTGATCGCATGCCCTCCTCAGTGTCTCCTCAGCCGGGCTCTTTCCCCACAGAAGGAGCCTGGCTGAGGAGACACTGAGGAAAGAGATTGCGAGCCCAAAAGCCTCTCCCTGGTCAGGCTCCCTCTGAAGGGAAAAGCGAGGAGAGGCATTTGGGCATGCGCAATCACCCTCCTCAGCATCTCCTCAGCCAGGCTCCTTCTCTGGGAAAACAAGGAAGACGCTGAAGAGGGCGTGCAATCGCTGTGCAGCCTCTCCTCAGCTGGGCTGCCCCCTCAAGTCTGACCCTCGACCTATCCACGGGTCATATAAAAGCCCACATTTTTGACCCCAAAAGTTGACCTCGACTTATACACGAGGTCGATTTATACACGAGTTTATATGGTATTACGGCATATTGATGGAATTTTGTCAGTGTCATCATTGGTCCCTAAGTGCACGTTGCTGAGAAAATCAACTCATTGTGTCATTTATTTTTGTGACTGGCTGTGCCAGAAGTAACTAAAGTGTAAAATCCTTGTCAGGTGCAATCTGCAGACTTCTACAATATCAGGTATTTGGAGGGTCAAGATATGCTGGGAAAAATGTGTAAATCTAGATAGTGACTACATAGAGATAAGTTAACAACTACAAATCAAAATGAACTTTCTGTAAATTTTTTTAAAAGGTGATCATTAAAACTTTTGGATACCCCCTCGTATACTCTACAGCCTAACTGGTATATATTCATTAGCAGTCTCCCATCCAGGATTGACCGTGCTTAGCTTCCAAGATCACATGTAATCTTGTGCCTTTAGGCCAGGCTTCTATGACAGAATTTATTTAAGAGTGCATCTTACTTGTATTAAGCCAATGTTAAGTTCCATAGAAATCTTCCATCCTAAAAATATGTTAAAGATTAGACTGTGAAGTGCCATGAATCATCCCTTGGAATATTTATTTCCATGTTTTTTGTATTTATATTTTGATTTTCCACCCAAAATGGTTCTCAAGGCTGATAACAATGACAAAGTTTCAAAACAATTAATCAATGGGAATTGATAACATTGAAAAACAAAAAAATAAAGTCCAACAATAAAAGAAATGGAAAGTAGACAAGTGGTTATTCCCCCCCCCTTTTTTTTTTTTTGCAGGAACAGAGAAGCTTATATGGCAGAGAACTGACTAGACAAAAATGCCCTTGTCAAGGGAAGGAAAACAGAGAATGGAATCAACCTAGCTTCCTTCAGCGAGATTTCTAGGGACTGGAGAAGGCCCACAACAAAACATCTTTCTCTTGTCTCATGATGGTAGTGAGAGGTGTTTGACACTGGAACACACTTCCTTGGAGTGTGGTGGAGTCTCCTTCTTTGGAAGTCTTTCAGCAGAGGCTGGATGATCATCTATCAGGGATGCTATGATGGAGAGTTCTTGCATGGCAAGGGGTTGGACTCGATAACTCTTGTGGTCTCTTCCAACTCTATGATTCTATGGGGCAGTACAAACTGCCCAAAAAGGGCAGTCTGGCACCACCTCTTTTTGCTGTGCAGCTGCACTGCAGCAGCTAGATGCTGTGCCACAGCTGCGCCACAAAAAAGGAGCAGGGAAACTGCCCTTCTTTTTTGCTGCACAGTTGCGGCACAGCAAAAAAAAAAAAGAAAAAGAAAAAAAAAAAAGAAAAGAAAAAGGTGCCATTAAGCTCCTTTGCGCTGCAACTGGGCAGCTCCTTGCAGAAGCTGTGCAGTTGCGCCACACCATTACATGTTAGGGTTGAGGAGCGTGTAAATGATGAAAGCTCCCAAACCCTAATGGCGCTGTCCAGGTGCCTTTTCATGCCCGTCTGTATTGGGCATTAGATTCAAAATAAAAATCTCCCTGAAAGATCTTAATGCCAGAGCACACGTATAATTACTAAAACCTCTCTGTCTCTATCTTCTTGTCCTATGCTCCTATGAATACTTCAGTCCTATCCTCACCATCGTAGCACTGTATTTCCTGTTATCACTGTTTTTCATCATTTAATTTAAGATGATACTATTGTAACATGATAGATCTAAGATGTTCTTTTAGTGAGAGGACTAACATGTTATGCTATTTTCCTCCTTAAACTGCTGTTATTTCTCCCTAAGTTGTCTTTATTCCTGGTCAATTTTTTCACATCCATACCATTTATTCAGTCAATTCACTCTCTTACAAACTTCAATTTCTTTTTAAAAGTGGATATCCTTGCTTTGGATCCCATATCTCTGTTTATAGGTTAGTCCATTACATCTTGTTGTTGTTGTTGTTACTGTTATATTTATTTGTATCCCACTTTTCTCCCAAGATTGGGATCCATACAAGTTAGTCCATACAGTATTTATAGGTTAGTCCAATGTGATCTTTAATGTCTTGGGTGCCAATAATGCTTCACTGTAGAGCAACCTTTATAATGGGGAACATCTTCTTTCCCAAACATTAGGATTTGGGGAGCATCTTTTAAATGGCAGGGACCCTCCTTTCAGTGCTTCACAAGTCTAAGCAATAGCATTTACATTTCTATACTGCTTCATACTGAACTAAGAAGTCTCTAAGCATTTACAATGTGTAAGCCATTTGTCCCCCAACCTCTGAGAGGATGGAGTCAACCTTGGAGCCCCTCAGAATTGAACTCACAATGATGTGGCTGCAGTACTGGCATTTAACCATTGCACCATCAGGGCTCCTTAAGCATGGATAGTGTAATATGTTTTCATACTAAGGCTGAAGTATGGAATCTTCTACTAGAACCTAGTCAACAGTCTGAGGAACAGTGCAGAGTGAACTTCTTCAGCTCTTATCTGATATACCTGATACACTCAACTATAGTTCAACCGCATGTACAAGTTGAGGGCAGGTTTTGGGGCCAAAATTTTGGATGTTGATATGGCCCATGGATAAATAAAAAATAAAACTTTGTGACATGTAACAAAGGATATAAAGGCTAAAGCAAAGGAAAATGATACAGAGGAACCTACAAAATCCCATAACTGTCTGTGCTAACCCTAAAGGGTGGATGGATGCAGGGTGGGAGGATGGGGGGGGGGGTCAGTGCTTCTATCATACTAGGGTCAATTCCAGACCCATCCCACAATTATCCCATTATTGGCAATGAATATCCCATTATTTGCAACGGGATAATTGTGGGATGGTAATGGGATAATTGTGGGATGGTTCTGGAATTGACCCTAGTGTGATAATGTCATAAAACAGATTAAAATCTTGCCTTTCATCAGGGGATAGTTCCCTTTAAAAAAATGAAAAAGGAGTTAAAGTACTGTGCTTACATTGACCCGTGGATACGTTGACACAGGGTTTTTTGGTTAATTTTTTGGACTAAAATTTACATGAGTATATACAGTACATCTCAAGTATATAGGCTTCATTTCAGTAAAGATGGAAGTGCTTGAGGTTTTGGCAGGGAGAGGAGCTCTTGCACCACATAAGTCTCCAAAGGAGAGAGTTCTAGGCATGACTGTGATGGTAGTGTTAGGGCAACAAAAAATTGAGTGGCAAATAAATAGGACTAGTTAACAGTACAGTCTATACTTTAAGAAGATGTTACATCTGAGAAGAACTGAGAACTGTATGTGTGGACCTACAAGTATGAAAAAGTGAGAAGAGTTTGATATAACTACTGTGGTGTAATCATTACAATATTGGGCTCTGAGTGGAGAGATTCATACCCAAATACATGCTCATGATCATTGAGTGAATCTGGGCCAATCAACCTAACATATTTAGTATGATTTTATCAGGAATAAAATGGAAAGGCCTATATACCTTAGTTCTTTGGAGAAGAAGTGAGATTTTTTAAAAATGCATATCTCCATGGTTACTTGCCAAGGTTTCTAAATTCATGGAGTGATCAGGTCAGGTAATGGTCAGCTCAACCACTAATGTGTAGAAAAACTGATTTCATTCACTGAGATCAGCAGAAATCCACCTGCATTGGAGTTCGTTTTCAACAAAGGCTTGTGAAATCTGGTGTTGCTATGGGGGGGGAAATCTAATTGTTTCCCTCCTCTTTCCAAAGTCATTCTGACTTTTCTACAGTGGCACAAGCCAAACTTAAATGAGTTAATTAACATGATTTATTCAACTTCTGTGGGAAAAATAATAGTGTTGGTTTGCAACTTATTCAAGGGAAAATAAATGTGCAAATATTTGCATCATTTAATTGCCTGCAGGAAAGAGCACTTGGGCTGAATTTCAATAGGCCTTTCCCCCTTTCCTCTGAGGAGTTACTGCCTGCTTAACTACTTTATTTCCACCACTCAGTATCTAATGTTTGATCTTTTAGTCTAATCACACCACTGGAACTTTGCAAGGGAGAACCTTTAATCTGCCCCCTTCTCTTGCTTTCACTCTTTGCTTTCATGTTAGGAGACTAGAAATTTGCAAGTTTCTCTGAAGAGGGTCCTTGGCTGTGGTCTTGAGAGCTGTTGAAATGTCAAATTGGTTTGTGCCTGGAATTTTCAAAAATAATGTGGAGAATAGTTTTGTGTGGAATTATTAAAAACCTTTCTCAGGCCAATAAGGGAAAACAAATTTAAAAGATGATTTCCCTCAGTGAAAAAGCAAAACCACACTTAAGTAATATCAGTGTTCAAAGTAAAGCAAATGATCTACTCTGTGGCATATTTATGTAGAATTTGAATTACCCATCAATGTGGTCAGTGGAACTAGCATTCAGAGAGGAGTGGAGATGCAAAATGGATGGGAACAGGGGTGCCATTGAGGAAGTCCAGGGGATAACCCCCTGTGCTCTGTTTCAGATAACCTGTAATTTATTCCTTGGCACCACACATATCTCTGCAACTCACTTGGCTCTTAGTACACATCACAGTTTGGAAATATTACTTTTCTGGACTAAAGCTCTTTTAATCCCCCAGTCAACATGGCCACTGACCATGTTGGCTGGGAGGTTTTGGAAAGTAAAGTCCAAAACAGTAACATTTTTCAAGCTCTACTGCAGACTGAACGAGTATTGATATGTACAGCAAACCTGGAGGTGTACAGCCTGGATTTGGGCTAGAAAATTCTACACTTACTCTGAGTTGCAGAGTTCTAATCTTTACTGAAGAAATAATGCCATTTGACACCATTTATATTGCCATGGCTCAATGCTGTGGAATCCTGGCATTTACACTTTGTTGTGGCACCAAAGCTATCTGACACAGAAAGCTAAATATGTCACAAAATTACAAATCCCAGAATTCCATACCATTGAGCCATGGCAGTTAAAGTGTGGTCAAAGTGCATTACTTCTACAATGCAGATTAGCCTTCAGTTAGCAAACTGTAGAAGATTGTTTTAGTTTCACCCCAGCTGACACATATTTTCAATAGCACTTCCTATTGTACTTTATTTGTACAGGAGAGGTGGCATATAAATAAAATTTTATTTATTTATTTATTTATTTACTTATTTTTCCTTTTCTGTTCTCACTTTCTGCTGCAATGGCTGCTCACCCATGCAATCCATTTATCTTGTATGTATTCACCTCCCTCACTTCATACTTCATAATTAGAGCACTATGATTCCACTTTAACTATAAAACAACTGAAAGACATAGGTGTGAAAGATATGGACCCTTTGGGCCGTCTCTAGCTGGGTGAGATCATTCAGAGGCATGGAGTGCGGTGTCATCAGTACGCTGATGACACTCAGATATATTTCTCCATGACCAGATCGTCGGCCCAGACTTCAGATGGCGTCTCTCCTCTCAATGACTGCCTTGGAGCGGTAATGGCCACGACCTGGAAAAGTGGCAGATTGGGGCCTCTGGGGCAACCAGTGAGGCTGCCTTGCTGCTAATACGTCACTCAAAGAGGTGCCAACAAATTGCCCTTTTGGGCCGGTCTGTAAAGCCCCAAAGTTTTTTGTGGGTTTTTCGGGCTATGAGGCTGTGTTCTAGAAGAATTTATTCCTGATGTTTCACCAGCAGCTGTGGCTGGCATCTTCAGAGAATGCTGGTATGGAATGGAGTGGGGCATATATAATGTTGGTTGAGAGTAAGTGATTTACATTGAATGGCAAGGCCTCATGGTGTCTAATTAATGTTCCATTGTCTACTGGGAAACCCGCCTCAACCTGGGTGGTTTCATTTGCATTTGAATTTTCAGGGTCTTGATTTTGGTGTTTTTCAGGACTGGTAGCCAAACTTTGTTTACTTTAAGAGTTTTTTTTTCTTTTCTGTTGAAATTTTCCTGCTGTTTATGGATTTCAATAGCTTTCCTGTGCATTCTGACCTAAGAGTTGCTGGCATGGTCCAGAATTTCAGTGTTTTCAAACAGCATTTTATGCCCAGGATGGTTTATAACATGTTCTGCTACTGCTGATTTTTCTGCCTGACCCAGTCTGCAGTGTCTCCCATGTTCCTTGATTCATGTTTGGACACTGTTTGGTTGTTCCTAGGTAGACTTGTGCACAGTATGCAGTAAACTCTTGTGGTTGTGAGAAGGTCTCTCCTGTCCTTCGCTGAGCGCAGCCTTTGCTGGATTTTCTGAGTCAGTTTGTAGATCATCTGGAGGTTGTGTTTCCTCACCAGTTTCCCTATTCTGTCTGTTACTCCTTTAATGTATGGTTAAAATACCTTCCTTTTGGGTGGTTGGTTGTCTTCCCTCCTCTCGGTTTTTCTGGGTCTGGCATCCCTTCTGACGCCCGAGCTGGTGTAACCATTAGCCTATAGAGCCCAGGAAGTGGGGTTCACAGATCCTTTTTGCACAGTCTACCAGTGTTTTTATTGTGCTTCTTTTTTTGTCCTGGGTTGTAGTTGTTGTGTAGGGATCTGTCCGTGTGTGTAGGTTTTCTGTATACTGTGTGGCCCAACCATTGGTTTGGTTTGTGGATGACTTGGATATCCACGAATGACAATGTTCCTTCCTTTTCTTCTGCTTTTGCTTCTGGCGAAACTTCAGGAATAAACTCTTCTAGAGCATGGCCTCATAGACCAAAAAACCCACAAAAAACTATAGATGCCAGCTGGGAAAGCCTTCAATGTCACAAACTAAAGACTCCTGGGCTTTGTAGTTTAGGGAGGGGTACTTAGGATTCTTAATTTAGTATACGATAGGATGGCACTGTGTGAGGCCAAGAAACAGATCATTCTACAGATACGCTTCAGTTAATGAAGCAGATGTGTTCCTGGGCATTACCTCTAACAGAAGCTTTGGTACTGGAGACAAAAATATCATGGAAAGAATAGGGATAGATTCCCACAGCACACACAAAAAGAGCTGTTCAACATATTTCAGCAAAGTTTTTAATCAAAATGACCAACATGTACATGTGAAATGAAATAATCAGGTCAACTAAGCCTTTCATAAATAAATAAAAACCTTTAAAGTATCCTAGAGACTAACTGAACATTTCTTCTGAACTGTATTCAAGGATTTTTTTTTCTTCTGCCAGTCTCCATTTTTCTTATGCTTCTATTTCAGTGACCATGCTTTACAGATCTCTACCTTTTAAAAAACATACTGGGGGTTTTGATGAAGTAGGCTTATTCACTTTCCTCTTTTTTCTCAGTTTTGCTGTTCACATATATTTAGTAAGAGATTCTGGAAGCAACTGCTGTTTACCTTGCCTACTGTAGTCAGACCCAAATAACTGCAGTAGGAATGGTTCCGGAAGCATCCCATTCTTTCCTAGTACAAACTTCACTGTATTGTTTACTACAGACATATTGCTACAACTTGATACTTCAAGTCTGTACTACTCCAGCCCTTCTTCACTGCCATCCTATGGCTAATAATGCTAACAAAAACAGATAAATAGAAGATAAGAAAGAAAAAGTGGGGGCTAGGCAAATGTAAAAATACTTTGTGAAATGAAGCTTCTTTGTCAGAGGCTTTGTTAAGTGAGGTAAGCCTACACATTTGTTCACAATTTGAATAATGCTGCTGCTACACAAACCCAGCAGCCATTGGAACAGCACCAGCAGCGATATTATCATTAGTTTGGTAACACTGGCCCATTTTAGACGGGCAAAAAGGGGCGTTTTAAGGGCTAAAAAGCCCGCCTTTAGGGTTAGGGAGGGCGTAGCGTTTACACCCTCCCTAACCCTAAAGCGCATGGACGCCGCCATTTAAAGATGGCGGCATCCATACGGTGGTGCCGCAAAGGCGTCATCACGTGTGCAGCATTTTGACACGCTGCACATGTTATGACGTTTTTGCGGCGCGGGAGGGCACCAATCGCACCCTTCCCGCACCGCAAAAAAAGAGCTCCATCTCGGAGCTCTTTTCTTGCGGCGGGTCTTTGCCGCGGCCTTTAAATGGCCGCGGCAAAGACCCAGGGAGAAAGGGGCCGCGGCGGCGGCCCCTTCCTCCCTTCAGCCCTGCCGAGGGAAGCAGGGTGCAGCGGGCGACCAGAGCGCCTGCTGCACCCCGCTTGGAGGCCGCGGGGAACCGGCAGTTTGCCGGTTCCCCGCGGCCTCCAAAAGCGGCGGGATGAAGCCTTTGGGGCTGCCTGTGCGGCAGCCTTGGCATCATCCCGCCGCCAGAAGGGGCGACAATGGACCGCCCCTTTTGGGCGGTCTAAAAAGCCCCACTGATACAAGTGTTCTCCAAATAATTTTCATATATAATTGTCAGGTACTAACTTCCTACTTGGATGATAATAACTTAACGACTATTTATAATTATTATCATGCACATATCTATTCCATGGTGTGTGGGACTATTGGCATTTGTATCTCTCAAAGACTAATATTACTTAAGATTTTTTTGCTTCTTTGGGATAAGATTCTCTTATGTCTTATTTTGCCTATTGCAGTTTCGGTTAATGTCTCCTGGGTATTCCTAGTGTTAATTCCAGCACTTGCCCTTAATTATTAATTATTAATTTATTTAGAGCTATCAGGGCTACCCAGACAGGCAAAAAGAGGTCCTTTCAGGCTGGCTTGAAGGTGTGGCATTTAGATGATACTTGAACCAAGCAGAAAAGTGCCCTTATGCAGAGAAAAGCCATTTCAAAAAGAAGCAGCTTTTTCCCACTTATTCCTGGCTTGAAGCCATGTCATGTGGTCATGACATGAGCACCCCAGCTGCCTTGTGAGCTGATGGTGTGGTTGGTGAGGTTTTGATGTGGCTTCGGAAAAGGCAGCTTCAAGCCACTTTTTCCTGCCCATCTGTTTTGCCCCATAGATTGTTGGCTATTGGCTCACAAAGTCAGAAAATATGTGTGGAAGAGGGCTGTGTGAAGAAAAGAGATCCTTGCACTTGGAGTGTTTTATGAACTAGGGAGCCAGTTAGGTGCACTGTTGTGACTAAGACTACAGAGCTCAAAGCCCTGCTTAGCTGTGGAAACCCCTGCATTGTTTATTTCCTGGATTCAGGGAAACTATTCTAATAGAGATATTTAGTATGGAGTTTGTTGTATGATTAGCTTTACAATATCACCCTTCAGATCTAACTGCTTCAGCAGTTTAAATAAGAAAATATCATTTCCATTAGAAAGAGTTAGAATAAAAGATAAAGAAAGTCATAACAAGATAAAAATGTCAGGAGGAAAAAAAGAACCTTAGGCCCTATACACACCGGCACTTTGTGCTGGCCTATGTACAGAGTTAGGGCACAGCGTCCATATGCTGGATGCCCTACCTCCACCCCCAGGGTGTCATTTTGGCATGTCCCAGTCCACATAGAATCATAGAATCATAGAAATTTAGAGTTGGAAGAGACCACAAGGGCCATCCAGTCCAACCCCCTGCCGTGCAGGAACTCCCAATCAAAGCATACCCGACAGATGGCCATCCAGCCTCTGCTTAAAAACCTCCAAGGAAGGAGACTCCACCACCCTCCGAGGGAGTGTGTTCCACTGTCGAACAGCCCTTACTGTCAGGAAGTTCCTCCTAATGTTGAGGTGGAATCTTTTTTCCTGCAGTTTGCATCCATTGTTCCGAGTCCTGTTCTCTGGAGCAGCAGAAAACAAGCTTGCTCCCTCCTCAATGTGACATCCCTTCAAGTATTTAAACAGGGTGATCATATCACCTCTTAACCTTCTCTTCTCCAGGCTAAACATCCCCAGCTCCCTAAGGCGTTCTTCATAGGGCAAGGTTTCCAGACCCTTCACCATTTTAGTCGCCCTCCTTTGGACCGGCTCCAGTTTCTCCACATCCTTTTTGAATTGTGGTGCCCAGAACTGGACACAGTATTCCAGGTGGGGCCTGACCAATGCAGAATAGAGTGGCACTATTACTTCCCTTGATCTAGACACTATACTTCTATTGATGCAACCTAAAATTGCATTGGCCTTTTTAGCTGCTGCATCACACTGTTGACTCATGTTCAACTTGTGGTCTACTTGGACTCCTAGATCCCTTTCACATGTTGTCTCATTCAGCCAGGTGTCCCCCATCCTATATCTGTGCATTTCATTTTTCCACCCTACGTATAGGACCTTACATTTCTCTGTGTTAAATTTCATATTGTTAGCTTTGGCCCAGCTTTCTAGTCTATTCAGGTCATTTTGAATTTTGATCCTGTCCTTTGGGGTATTAGCTACTCCTAATTTGGTGTCATCTGCAAATTTGATAACTAGGCTCTCAATACTGTCATCCAAGTCATTAATAAAGATGTTGAATAGCACTGGGCCCAGGACAGAACCCTGTGGCACCCCACTTGTCACTTCTTTCCAGGATGAAAAGGAACCATTGTTGAGCACCCTTTGGGTTTGGTCAGTCAACCAGTTACAAATCCATGTAATGGTTACCTTGTCTAGTCCACATTTTACAAGCTTGTTTGCAAGGATGTCATGGGGAACCTTGTCAAATGCCTTACTGAAGTCAAGATATACTATATCCACAGCATTCCCTTCATCTACCAAGCTGGTAATTTTATCAAAAAAAGAGATCAGATTTGTCTGGCATGACTTGTTTCTCTGAAACCCATGTTGGCTTTTTGTGATTATGGAATTATCTTCCAAATATTCACAGACTCTCTGCTTAATGATCTGCTCCAGAATCTTTCCTGGTATTGATGTCAGACTAACTGGACGATAATTGTTGGGATCCTCTTTTTCCCCCTTTTTGAAGACTGGGACAACATTTGCCCTCCTCCAGTCTGCAGGGACTTCTCCTGTTCTCCAGGAGTTCTCAAAGATTATTGCCATTGGTTCCGATATCACCTTTGCCAGTTCTTTTAATACCCTTGGATGTAGTTCATCTGGTCCTGGAGATTTATATTCATTTAGGTGAACCAGGTATTCCTGTACTACCTCTTTACTTATTCTGTGCTGAATTTCCTCTATTCTGTCTCCTGTTCCATTATCCTTAGGTTGAGCACCCTTTGCCTTTTCTGAGAAGACTGAAGCAAAGAAGGTGTTGAGCAATTCTGCCTTTTCTCTGTCTCCTGTGAGCATTTTGCCATCTTCTCCACGCAGTGGCCCAACTGTTTCCTTCTTCTTCCTTTTGCTGCGGACATACTCAAAAAAGCCCTTTTTATTGTTCTTAACGTCTCTAGCAAGCCTGAGTTCATTTTGCGCTTTAGCTTTTCTGACTTTATCCCTACATGTGCTGGCTATTAGTTTAAATTCCTCTTTGGTGATTTCCCCATTTTTCCATTTTTTATACATGTTCCATTTAAAACTTAGCTCAGTTGCAAGTTCCTTAGTCATCCATGCCAGTTTCTTGAGACATCTCCCATTTTTCTTCCTCACTGGAACTGTCTGAAATTGTCCCTTTAGTATCTCCCTTTTGAGGAACTCCCATCCATCTTGAACTCCCTTCTCTTTTAGTATTCTTGACCATGGGATCACATTCAGTATTTCTCTAAGTTTATTGAAATCAGCTTTCCTAAAGTCTAGAATGCGTGTCTGACTATGCTTAGCTTCACCTTTCCACTGTATAACAAACTCCAGGAGGACATGGTCACTCCCACCTAAGGATCCCACCACTTGCACCCCATCAACTAGGTCTTCCCTGTTGGTTAAGATCAGATCCAAAATAGCTGATCCTCTTGTTGCCTCTTCCACCTTTTGGACAATGAAATTGTCTTCGAGGCAAGTGAGGAATTTTCTAGATCTTGAGGATAGCGCTGAGTTTGACTTCCAGCAAATATCTGGGTAGTTGAAGTCCCCCATCACTATTACATCTCTCCTTCCTGATTGTGTGGTCATCTGTTCTAGAAAGGCATCATCCATTTCCTCTGTCTGACTTGGGGGTCTGTAGTAGACTCCCACAGTAACATCCCTGTTGTTTCCCTCTCCTTTAATTTTTATCCAGATGCTCTCCACCTGGCTTCCAGTATTGATGTCCTGGATCTCTTCACTGGTGTAAATATCCTTGACATACAATGCTATTCCTCCTCCTTTCTTGTCTGTCCTGTTTCTCTTAAAAAGGTTATATCCCTCTATTTCTATATTCCAATCATGAGACTCATCCCACCAGGTTTCAGTGATGCCTATTATATCATATTTCCCTTGTTGTGCTAGGAGTGCAAGTTCATCTTGCTTATTTCCCATGCTCTGTGCATTAGTGTAGAGACATCTAAGACCATGTGTCCCCTTTACTTGATGCCTGTGCATGTTTTTTTGGCTCCTATTGTTGGGTCCTTGCACTGTTTGTCTTCTTCCCTCTATGTCAGTTTGACTATTTTTTCTAGCCATTTTGCCTTCCAGACTGCTGTCTCCCTTCCCCAGATCACTTAGTTTAAAGCCCTCCTGATCAGATTCTTCAGACTGTTGGCAAAAACGTTTCTTCCAACTGGCGTGAGATGTAGCCCATCCCTTGCTAGAAGTCCCTCCTCATGGAACCGCAGCCCATGATCCAAGAATCCAAATTGTTCTCGGCGACACCATCTGCGGAGCCAGTTGTTGATATCTGCTATTTTCCTCTCTCTTCCTGGACCATGCCCTTCTACTGGTAGAAGAGACAAGATGACAATCTGTGCGTCCATTTCCTTCAGCTTCTTCCCCAGAGCCTCGTAATCCCTTCTGATATTCTGAAGGCTGTGTCTTGCTGTGTCATTCGTTCCCACGTGGACCAAAAGGAAGGGGTATCTGTCAGTAGATTTGACCAGTCGGATCTTTGCCCTAGGGAGACAACACACCTCACGAGACATCTTGTTGGGCCCACAAATCACTGCTTCTGTACCCCTCAGCAAGGAGTCCCCCACCACAACCATGCGCCTCCTCTGAGGCTTAGCAGCAACTCTTCCCTGCGATGGAACTCCCAGGCTCCCCTGCTGTGTCCCTGAAGTCTGTCTATGCTGCTCTTCCTGATCCTCCTTGATAAGTGAAAGGGCTTCGAAACGATTCTGTAGCTGCAAGCTCCTACAGCTATCCCTGATTTCTCTGCTTCTCTGTGTGACATTCCTCCAGCTGTCTGCCTCCTGTGTACATGAAGTGACCTTCTCACCCCCAGCGACTTTCTCTGTGTGGTCCCCTTCCAAGATCGTTCCTTCTGTTGTGTCGAGGAAAACCTCTTGCTCCCTGACATGCTGAAGTGTCACTACCCTGGATTCCAGCTGCTGTACTTTCTCCTCCAAGAGAGCTACCAACTTGCACTTGGGGCATGTGAAGTTCGCTACATCTGTAGGCAAGAAGACAAACATCCCACAAGTGTTGCAAGTGACTGCAGCCGCTCCCTCACTGCCCATACCGAGAACTATTAAGGAATCATTAAAAGAGGACTGTGGGCTTCCTCCTCGAAGAATATTCCTCGGTAAACACTAATGTCAAAGCCCCTGATGTCCTGTCCTATTTCACCAATCTCTATCAGTGATTTCAACCTACTGGGAATGTTACTTTATACAGATACCCTGGTTTCTAACTTGTATTCACTTCCTCTGAGGTGGAGGGGAACCCCTCAAAGGCACTTTTAAAAAGGGAGAGATCTAAAGGAGAACCTCTAAAACAAAGTTTACAGCTCCTCTGCTCCTAATGTTGTGCTTTACCCTGTTTGGGGGGGGGGGATTCTCTGAGCAGTTCTGTATAGCTAGTCTCCTAGCTCCTCCCACTTGTGACTCACAGATGTGACTCACAGAAGCTCCTCCTCCTCCTCTGCAACAGACACACTGCCCCAAGAGATTTTAAAAATCCACACACTTACCACTTAAAATGGCTGCCAAAAAGTTGCTCTTCCTTCTTCTCTCTCTCACATGGCACATGCCATCATGACACCGCTCCAGTGCTGCATCCACATGATGCAGCACCAAAGAGGCATCATAAAGCTGTGCTGCTGTGGCTATGGCACCTCTTGGAGGTGTAAAAAGAGCTGCTTGTTGTGGCTCCTTTTTGCATTCTCCAGAGGTCAAATTGGGCTCGTGGTGTGAGGTTGCTACAGCCCTGATCAGGGGCGGTCTGTATAGTCCCTAGTTGCCTACCTAAAGGGGGAAACAGGAACAATAATGCAATATATAATAATGATGATTAAGAAGAAGAAGAAGAAGAAGAAGAAGAAGAAGCAGCAGCCAAGGCTGGGCAAAGGGTGAGACACACTTTAGTCAGGGGAGAGTGAGAGTAAGTGTGTGTGTGTGAGAGTGCGAGGGCGAGAGCGAGCAGCATTGTACATAAATTTAAATCCAATGTATTCATATGTATGTCTTTTTGGAAACTACTGGAGAGCCTGGTATTCTCTTTCTCCCTTGGCAATAACCTAAGTCATCAGTTTACATTTGACTATGTCTCAGATGCATCAGATAGCTGCCTCTCCAACAGCAACTGGATGATTGTGGGGAGGCTGCGCTGTGGCCCCAGGAGAGGACAGTTGTATTGCAGCTCCAGCTGTAAACTGTTTTTGCTATACTCTGCAATGCAGGCTCTTGGCTAGAGAATATCAGAGAGTTGCAAAGTGCTATTGCATTTGAAATATTACAACTGAAATTTGAAATTCCATTTTGTTTTTCCTGAAGTGCACCTTTACTTTTTCTAACAGTCTCATCAGGATCAGCCTGAGGCATTTTTCTGCCTGAAGTATGATGTCACTTTTTATTGTAGAAGAGCCATTAGGCAAAGGGAGGTGGATGTTTTCTCAGCCCACTGTCCTTGAAGACCTAGGTTAGGAGTTACAGGACACATAACTCTCTCATCCAACATGTTGTTGCCACTACCCAACATCTGTTGATTGAAGTTTTGGCTCATTTTTCTTAATAATGGTGCTGGCCCTGAATCTTGTTCTGTATCATGAACCTGGTGGCCATATCTCTCAACCAAGCATTCTTCAATGAGTTTCTCCTCTGAATAAATGGGTTTTCTTAATTATGTCTTCCAAATGTTGTACATGGTTGCTCTCCTTCATACAGATCTTAAACTCTCTCTTATGTACTTCTTTGAGGACAGTAATGTTGATAGAATTTCTAGAGTACTGTGCCATGCCTGCTGCTAGGGGCTGCAATTCCCTGGAGCCCTGGTGGCACAGTGGTTAAATGCCTGTACTACTACACTTGATCTTAGCCAAAAGGCCAAGAAGTGGCAAGGCTGTTGGCTCTTTACTACATCTATGGTGAAATTGTAAGATAGTAAACAAATTTTGGATGTTGTAATGAAAGAAATCTTAAAGTGTAATATATGCTTTGATCCCAAATATTTTCTGTTGAATATAATGATGAATGACAAAGTGGAGAAAAAATATGGTAAATTAACTTTTTATCTTGCTGTCACTGCACGAATGACTCTAGCAAGCTGGTGGAAGAAAAAGAATGTTTCCACCACTGAAGATTGGTTGACTAGAATAATAGAATATATACAAATGGATAAACTTACCTGTTTGAGTAGAAACAGGAACTGGAATGTTTGGAAAGAAGATTGGGTACCGGTCCTGGAATATGTAGAAAGAAAGGGGAAAATATTAAGCTGGTGATTTTAAGTATAATTATAGGTTTCAGTTAAGATTATGTCATAGGCTAATTTGAATTAAATTAAAATTTAAAAATTGAGTATCTCAAGGTAAAGAACTTGGATACATGTCATTCCAACCTTTTGAATTTACAAGCAGCTCTTTTTGTATTTATATCCCAAGGATACTTTGTTAAGATGTAAGAATAAGACCTAACAATGTGTCATACCTATCTTATTTTGGAGATCAGAACAAAGTCCTAAGAAGTCAGATGTATCCTTTTGTATCTCACTCCCACTTCCCTTTTGTTTCTTTGTTTCTGGTTCTAAATGTGTTGACATGCTTATATTCTATAGATTGGTCTAAGGCACTAAGTGTATTATGTTTCTTTTATGTGTTGCTTGTTTTTTATATGTTGTGTATTATGTATCCTTGTTTTTTTTTAAATAATAAAAATTAAAAATATTAAAAGATAAAGGAAATGCCTGTACTACAGCCACTCACTCAAAGCCATAAGGTTGCGAGTTCAGTACCAGCAAAAGGCTCAAGCTCGACTCAGGCTTGCATCCTTTCGAGGTCACTAAAATGAGTACCCAGATTGTTGGGGGCAAGTAGCTTACAGTTGTAAACTGCTTAGACACTGCTTAGGCGGTATGAAGCCGTATATAAATGAAGCTTCTTGACCACTGTTATCCGCTTTGATTCCCCTGGAAAATAGAAATAAATCCTATTATTATTATTATTATTTATTTCCAAAGGAATAACAATAAGAAGCTTGTGTGCAATACATACCAACATGAACTGGGAAAGGCTGCTCAGAAAAGGGATAATTCCATATTTGATGCTTGCTGAGAAATTCAGTTATCAAGACAGGGAGAATATGCTAACTCTTTAGTTCTTGAAAGTGGAGGGAGTATGTGACATAAAATTGTAATTTTTTTAAAAAAACTTCACACAATGCCAAATACCTTTTAAAAAGAGAAACCAACTAAAAATATATATTTCTTACATTTTTGGTGATTGCCTGATTTTATGCTTGTGATAAACTAAAATGATTTGCTTTTTAATCATATTTCTTCATTACTAACTGGCCTCAGATTCTGAGGCGTGAAGGAGGACTGGCTGTTCTCCCTCTGATCATTTATGTAGGCCAAGTTGGAAACATCTGGTCACTATTATGGGAGGTTTTTTTTTTTTTTAAAAAAAAAAAATCTTCACATTGCTAGTTAGAGGCAGCTCATGGAATTCAATGATCATCTGGGGATAATATATCCTGATTGCATTCAGAGAAGGGGGGGAAAAGACTGTAGTAAATGTTGTCTTCATGGGGGGGGGGGAGGGGGAGAAATAAATCCCAGGTGTGATAGTCTAAAGCTCTAAATATTCTAAAGTCTATGAGATAACACCTTTCACTTTTTTTGGTGCAAAGCAAACTGTTAATCAGAATGTGTGTGTGTGTAGTATATATTTTCTTGGGGGGAAAACTTAACTCTATTTATACTTACGTTTTCACAAATTATTCCCAAATCCAGCACACCATTTAAGCAGCAAGTGGATTGTGGGCAGTTTGACACCTTGCATTTTAGATTCTGTAAATTATTCATGGGAGCAGGGATGAAACTGATAATTGTGAGCGGTAAACAAAGGAAGCTGAACAAATAATTCTTAAATTACAGTAACATTTTTGCAAGGATACTTTAGTTTATTCTGATGCTCATTGCTGAGCATAGATTAGGTTTATTGCATTTTAACTTAATTTGCATGCTACCTGTAGTGCATTTACAAATAGGTATAATCTTCAATTCAATGTACCAAAGAGCAGAGGTCTTAGCCTACCAGAAGCAAAAAAGCAGTTGGATTGACATACTTTCATTTCTGATATTAACTACTAACTTTTCTATTCTGACAGGCATTTGATGACTGATGATATAAGACTCATCTAACACAATGCATTTCATATTGTTAATTGTGCTGGGGTGTGTGTTTTAATGATAAATGTTCTAATCTGTGGATTTTTAACAATGGTTTTTAAAAGGCAGGGTAATAATGATGATGACAACAATGCTGATGTTAGGAAAACAGACTGAAAAAACTTACCTTTCACATTTTTTAAAATACTGATCTATATACCCCCAATCAGGTCTATTATATAACTTTAAGTATTTGTTGTACTTGCAAACCTATGTATATTTTTGTTGTTGTACTAGCAAACCTATGTATATTTTGACATATATTTATATATATAATTTACCTATGTAATTACCATTGTAAATATGTATGTTATGGATACAGATTCTAAGGTTCATGAAGTAGGTGCTGCAGGAGAATGTCATGCAGCCATTTTGCAATGTGGCTGGCACAGGCATATCCCAACCTGTTCATGAAGTATATCCATTTTCCCCTATTCTAAACCATGTCTACTATGTCATCCTTATGGAAATTACCATTTTACAGAATGGAATTAACAGCTTTCTTGCATGAATAGCATTCTTGCAGAAATGGAATTTCTGCACTATATATATGGTAAAAAACAAAACAAAAAACAGCATGATCCATGCATCAATTTTAAAAGTATGGAAGAATATATTGAGATGTGATATCTCCCTCCAGCATCAAGATATTTGAATGAAAATTCACATGCATAATATTCAGGACATGATTCTTAGTTTTATGTTCAGACATAAACTTCAGCCTCACGCTATTTTTGAGAAGGTCAAGAAAGATATATAGCAGGCTATAATGCTATATCTGCCTTGAAACTTGAGATTTCACAATAAAGATTGGTGGGTGCATTAAGAACTGTTTTTTCTTGTATGGATCCAGTCTTGATTCTAGTATCATTCTCGTGTCAGCCACAAATGGCATATGGCACAGTGCTATGTGATATCTGAATTGAAGACTAAAAAGAATGAATGTGCATGAGAATATTCAGTACATTAAATACAACTCTCAGAATCCTCTAGCTAGCATGGATTGTGGCCTCAGTTTAGTCTTCTGCATAATTTTTGCTTTACAACTTTAAAATTTTGTTTTTACAGGGGCTCTGAAAAGCTCCCTCATACAAACAAGGGCTTAATTCATTGACTTGAATCACATGTCAAACTGCTCCAGATTTATCCAGATCTGGCTTGATTCAGATTCTATATTGCAATATGGGAACCTGAATTTCTGCTCCACATATTCACACTTTTAGAAGAAATCTAAAGCAACTGTATTTTTTTTGTCTTTGTGAGAAATAATTCCTAAAACAAACACATGAGTTTCCCTCCACTCCTTAAAGGTAGACCCTCCCATTTGAAAACCAAATTGGCTGTTTCACAAATCTTGTAAGGCTAAGAAGAATGAGGGGGGAAATGCTCCTTTTTCAGAAATGCATATACACAGCACAAAAATAGTTAAATTAAATTCACATTTAAGAATAATAAAGGGGGGGATCTCCTCCATGATCTCTCATAAATACACATGCACAAGTAATTACAGAAGATTAAAAATGCTTCATTTTCTTATGCTAACAACAAACACAACCAGAAAGCTCTCAAAAACTTTTTATTCATTTTTTCCAGTTTTGACCTAGCAAATCCTTAGCTAAGAAACAGGGAAAAACAGGAAACAGGAATATAGAAATCTAGTGACATTACACAAGTACTCTTCTCTCAAATGCTATGATTGGGATTACTAACAATACTCTTGCTATTAGAAATTAATCTCAACTGATTCTGCTACATCTTCTGAGCTCCATGCAGTCTTCATCATCTCATCACAAATCCCATACAGGAGTTAAAAAAAAAGTTTTGTGAGTTCTCCCCTATTATATTTGTAACTTGGAAGGGGTCCAGAAGCATTGAGCACTTAGGGATATTATCCCATACAGTTCCCAATCAGCCTAATCTCATCTGATCTGGATCTATTCTAGATCAAGCCAATTCAGGCCAATTCACTCCAGTTGCACAGACCTAGTGTTTATGTGGAGAATTGCTACAGGCCACCATCCCTTTCAGCATGGGGCCCTGCCCAAGGTGACTTGTTCCCCTCCTCCTTCAGAGTCTAAGAATCTTAAATCAGCTTGAGATATGCCGGAGGTTCTTATGAAAAAGATTCAAAAAGAAATAGATGCCGGCTGCATTGAAAGGCCTTTTGATTCTCCGCCTTTCCCAAACATTCAGGTGTCTCCCTTAAGAGTTGTCCCCAAGAAGGCTCTGGGGGAATTCCGACTTAGCTATGCTTCGTTCGACCATGTGGTCCAGCTAGTGCAGGCATGTGGCCGCGGAGCCCAAATGGCCAAATGTGACATTCAGTCTGCTTTCTGCCTTTTGCCTGTTCACTCTGATGATTTCCACCTGTAAGGGCTTAAGGTACAAGGCCGATGGTATTTCGATAAGGCTATACCAATAGGCTGTTCAATTAGCTGCGCAGCCTTTGAGGCCTTCAGTACTTTCCTGGAGTGGGAGGTAAAGCGCAGGGCTTGCTCCCCGCTTGTGACTCATTAACTGGATGATTTCCTTTTCACCGGACGGTCCGGCTCAGACCATTGCCAGATGCTCCTAAATACCTTTTCTGCTTTGGCATCTGAGATCGGGGTCCCTTCAGCAGCTGATAACACTTAAGGGGCCAGCTATGTCCCTCACATTTTTGGGTGTCCAATTGGACTCGGTTGAAGGAGTTTCTCGTCTCCCTCCTGACAAATTGAGTGCTCTAAAAAAAAAAAACTTATTTCAGAATTTCTTGCATCCCAAAAAGTTACTATGAGACAGGTGCAATCCCTCCTGGGTCACCTGAACTTTGCGTGCTGTGTGGTTTCTCCTGGTCGCCCCTTTTGTGCCAGGCTGGCCAGAGCTACTGCAGGTATTTCCAGGCCTCATTACCATGTGAGCATTACCAAGGGTATTAGAGAGGATCTGAAGATTGTGATTTGGGCTGTTTTTTCAAGGACACTGGTGTGCTCAAAAATGGCCAAAGGGTTGGGCTTAAGAGGATGTTGTTAATAATTTATTTATTTATTTATTTATTTTGGAATTATTTCCCATTGTGACGGCTGTCATTATTTGGAAACATGAGTTCTCCACCAAACGTGTTCTGTTCTGCTGCGATAATCAAGCCATAGTTGCTGTTGTTAATAGCCTGTCTTTCAAATCAGAAAGAGTCGTGCTGGTGCTGTGGCTCGTACTCACTTGTTTAATTTTAACATTTCTATCACAGCTTGGTTTGTTCTTGGTTTGCAAAATAATTTAGCTGATGCTCTTTCTCGATTCCAGGAAGACAGGTTTCAATGGCTGGCTCCAAAGGCAGACCCCCTTCCCATGCCATTTCCAGAGTTCCTCAGGAAGATTGGACTTCCAATGTGACCCAGGGCATTTTGTCTTCGGTGGCCCCCTCCACTCTCAGGGCCTATAATAAGGTTTTTTCTAAATTGTCCTCCTTGTGGGGTGCCCTAGGCATTCCGGCACTTTGGCCTATGGATTCGACAACTGTTTTATGCTTCATGGCGTGGTTAAAGTATAGTGGGGTTTCCCCGCACTCTATTTCTGTTCACCTTGCAGGTATTTTGTTCTTTGCAAAAGCCTCCAGCCTGGTTGATCCATGTGCTTGTTTCCAAGTGCGTTGCACTCTGGAGGGTTGGAGATGCATGCATATGGACAAAAACGATGCCAGGCACCCTATCTGTTTTTACATGGCTTCAGGATATTGTTTCCCAGCTTCCCGCCATTTGGGGCCCTGAGGGTAGAGGAGCTGGTCCTGTCTTCGAAGACCTATTGCTCAAAAAGATACTTGTGCATCACTGATGTTTTGTTCAATGTTGATGCTGTATGTTTGACAGTTCTCAGGTCAAAATGTGATAAACTGGGCTGAGCCTCATCGATCATATTGGGGCACCTAAAAGACTCGCACCTCTGTCCTGTTCAGGTTCTAAAAAAGGTTTATTAGGCACCAGCCTGCATGTCAAGGATCCCTATTTTGTCATGCTGATGGCTCACCTGTCACACGCTTTCAATTTGTTGCTGTGTTAAAGCTGGCCCTTCAGGCGATGGGTCTTCTTTTGGTTGAATTTGGGGGCCATTCATTCCGCATTGGAGCGGCCACATCTACAGCCTGTGCTGAACTCTCTACTGATGTCATCAAGTAAATTGGTTGATGGAAGTCTAGGGTGTTTGCGGGCTATGTGCACCCTGATTTGGACTCTTGCTCAAGCGGATCCTATTAATGTTATTTGTGGAGGGTTCTTTTTCGGTTCTTAGGGTTGGCGGCAGGCGCTCTTCCAGACCTGCCTGTGTGGCGGCAGCATAGGCCTGGATCTGGGGTAGGGGTTTCCAGGGCCCGCTGGCACTGGATCGGGAGTCCTCATGACCCGGGTAAGGAGCGGTTCGCTGTGGCCATTGCGGGGGCCACAGTCGATTAATACCCGGTGACTAGGATGTCTCGCAATTCGATGTGAAGCAGCGCAGTTGCCTAACTGTGCAACAGGGCGGAGCTTGGCACCTACGTCATCCCGATGCTTGCCCCTGCTACCAAGGGTACATCAACCAACCAGGGTGTTGCTGATGGCCAGATCCAGACCTTATGCTTTGGGCCAACCCTATGGTTTTGTGTTGTTCTGCATGTGTGGAACAGTTAATAAAGTTGTGGCCTTTTTTCCTCCAACCAGGTTTCTGTATTTATTGGGGGGGGGGGCCTGACCTGCGCGGCAAATGGCGCCGCCCGAATTAACGGGCCGGCGCTGTTGCCGCGTGAAGGAAGGCCTCTCCCCTTCCCGCGCGCCAGGCTTGGGCGCCCCAGCGGCCGGTGCGAGCGCGGGCTCGATGCTGATTGGCCACCGGGAGGAGCAGGAAAGGAACCTGTCTGATGGGCCACAGCAGGGTATGGCGTGTCCTCCTATTGGTGGAGAGCTCGGAGAGGGTGGTGCCTCCATCGTTCCTGAGCCCTCATTGGCTGTTGGGCCTATTTAAGGCCGTGTAAGGTGAGCGTCGGCACCATTGCCAGTTCTGCTCTCCCACCCTCCCTCCCTGTTTAGGGAGTTGATTGTCACAACTTCTGTTATGGGTGGCAGCATAGGCCTGGATCTGGGTAGGGGTTTCCAGGGCCTGCTGGCACTGGATCGGGAGTCCTCATGACCCGGGTAAGGAGCGGTTCGCTGTGGCCATTGCGGGGGCCACAGTCGATTAATACCCGGTGACTAGGATGTCTCGCAATTCGATGTGAAGCAGCGCAGTTGCCTAACTGTGCAACAGGGCGGAGCTTGGCACCTACGTCATCCCGATGCTTGCCCCTGCTACCAAGGGTACATCAACCAACCAGGGTGTTGCTGATGGCCAGATCCAGACCTTATGCTTTGGGCCAACCCTATGGTTTTGTGTTGTTCTGCATGTGTGGAACAGTTAATAAAGTTGTGGCCTTTTTTCCTCCAACCAGGTTTCTGTATTTATTGGGGGGGGGGGGCCTGACCTGCGCGGCAATTGCTACAGCATTAGTCCTGTTCAGGTGTTGAACCTGAATGGAGTATGCCAGTGTATGAATAGGTGCACTGGGATAATAATAATAATAATAATAATAATAATTTTATTTATTTGTGTCCCACCTCTTCCTACTCGCTGCACAGTTTTTCTGACCTTGCCATTTTGAGTAGGAAGTTCTTGACAGGAATTCTACTCACATTCACAAGAACATGAGTAGATAGATCTCTCTGCTGAACTGGGGGTTCTGCTTTATCAGGGTTCCCGACTCTGCAGTGTATTTTGTTCATTCCATGCAAACAGGAACAGGACTCCTGTTCACATAATAATAATAATAATAATAATAATAATAATAATAATAATAGATTTATTTCTAGCCTGCCAAATCACGAAGAATCTGGGCGGGCTACAACAATAAAATACAAGAAGTTACAATAAAATCAAACCCTAAACCTTCCCCGCCCCCCAACAAGTGGTGAGACTGGTCCTGAGGGAACAGGGATGACATGTACTTGAAGGAAAATCAGAGTTTCTCACCCTCTTCCCCCCACATATGCATTGCCTTACCCTGTTCAGGATTACGGGGTAGTGTGACAACAGAGAAAGAGGCATGAGCATCTATAGATGTTTCTATGATCTAACACAGAACTCCTAATACTTCAGATCATTAAGTGTTGTTAATCTCCTTTAGGCAGCAGGACTATATGACTTGAGTAATGCATCATGATAGTCAACCTCAACTTGTAAAATTCCTTTATTAATTAATAAAGAAATTGCACTTTATTCATGATTTTAAAATGGGAGATATGGGTCTCTAATTCTTGAAGGATTAAAAAGATAAAATGTTCAGTTGCTAAGGAAGAGTAGATTGAATTATCCTGCGTAGCTGTGTTTAAAATGGATTAGTCACCTCTCTTTGTATTGGTGACATGCATATCACAATAACAAGATGCTAGCCTGCTAGGAGAATAGTAATTCCATTAATGTGATGTGAGAGAGGCTCTTCTCAGTGATATAAATGATTACTTGAATGATCACATAGATTTCTTTATTTATGAAAGAGCAGATATTTCCTGATAGGAGACAGATACAAAAAGGTCATTCCTATATTACAAAGGGTGGCAAAGTCAAAATGGAAAGTAATTAGATTCATTTAAATGATACTTCATCTGAGAGACTAGACAGATCATTATTATGGATCATAGGGGCTGCTCTGCTTCAGAATTCTCATGGAACATGGCCAGTCTTTGCAGATGCTGATGGCCAGCCTTACAAACAGGGGAAATGGAAGATTACTAAGAGAGCAGAGGAAAAAAGTCAGGAAAATAACTGAAGTGAATGTTGTCCCTCTTTATTCACAGATCCATTACCTATGGATTTAACTATCCATCGTTTGAAAATATTTTTAAAAATATACATTCCAAAAAGCAAACCTTGATTTTGCCATTATATACAAGAAATACAATTTTGCTATTGTATTTAATGGGACTTGGGCATCCATGGATTTTGGTATCCATAAGGGGGTCCTGGAACCAAACCCCAGGAAATATACAAGGGCTCACTTTTTCCAGACAAGATGGAAGCTGGCTTGTGCTGGGTCTCTTCCTGCTGTCTCATGTTCTTTTGTGAGTGTTGAAATGACCATATGATGGATAGGAGAAGACTGTGGAAGAAACCACCAGGCCAGCCAGTCTAACCCTCTGCCATGCAGAAATACACAAACAAAGAACTCCTGACAGATGGCTGTCCAGTCTCTGTTCAAATACCTTCAAAGAAGGAGACTTCACCAAACTTTGAGGCAGTGTATTCCACTGTCAAACAGCTCTTATTGTCAGGAAGCTCTTCCCAATATTTAGGTAAAATCCCCTGCTCTTAGTTGCTAGAACAGCATAAAAAAAGCTTGCTTTTTCAAGGTGACATCCTTTCACCCAGAAACAGATTCAAAATCTACATGACATATGAAGTATAGCTTCAGCACAAAGCTAAGGGCATCCTGGGAAGACTCCTGGAAGTGCTGAACTTTTTGTTGTTTCTGAGTTCTGTAGCTAAAGAGCGTACCACTGACCACAAGGAAGTTCTAACATTAAACCTTTGATGTCTTCCAGCACCGCTGTTCTGAATACTGCCAGTGCTGCTGGGAGGCCTCCCAGAATGCTATTAGCTTTGCAAAGAAGCCATTCACTTCTTTACAATGTTAAATTTTTGGCCAGAAGAAAGAACTAAGAGATCAGCTTTTGAGGGTGGAAGTGGGGGATAACAGGTGTAAGCCACATACCTACAATGATTAATGGGGAAAACATTGATTGGCAATTATCACCCTAACAAAGAACTATTTCCCAGTAATGCACTACATTTTAACTTGTTAATTCTATGAGCTCTGATTTGAATACAGCCCAGAAATTTTAGTTGATCAAGTTTTTCCTGGCATGCACAGGACAGAGTATAGGTCACTGACCATATGTCAGCTGCCTGGCTTCCTATATGTTTCTTGGCTTAGTTCATAGTGCTGGCTCTAGACTTAAACAGTTTAGGACCAAAATCCACAGTTGGGCAATGCCTTTGTTAGGATCAACCAAAACCATATGTGAGCTTTCAGGTTCCTGAGAACTATTCATCAGGTTGAGTGCTAAGAATTCAAGGTGCTTTTGCTTTTGGTTGAACAAGCTGAGTTTTCCCTATCTGGAGTTCCAAAATCCAAAATATTTGAAAAACAAACTTGTTTTCATGGGTGGCTGAGATAATGACACTTTTGCATTCTGATGGTTCAGTGTACACAAACATTGTTCCATGCACAAAATTACTAAAAAAAGTATAAAATTACTTTCAGGCTATGTGTATAAGATGCATATGAAACATAAATGAATTTTGTGTTTGGACCTGGATCCCATCCCCATATCTCATTATGTAAGTATTTGCCAATAAAGGTATTCCAAAATAAATAAATAATCCAAAACCCTAAACACTTCTGATCCTAAGCATTTTGGATAAGGGAGACTCAACCTGTATTATAACTTTTCTTTACATTTTTGTAGAAATGGGTTATTATTTGTATTTTCAAGGGATTTTAATTATATTGTTCTTGATCTTTCAGAATGGTGCTCTCAGATCTTTTATTAAATGGCCAACATATTAATGCATTATTATCACAACCACCACTGCTATTGTATTTATATGCTGTCCATCAACTGAAAGCCTCCAGAGCAGCATTTATCACCACCTCTCTTCCCCCACTCCTTCTCCTTCTTTAATAACCAGGAGAAAATACACTCCTTCTGATATAAAAGGCAAGGCCAGTTAAGTAAAACCAAGCAATTATTTCTTTTATCTCTGCATTCCTGTAGGTGCCTTCAGTATTCTGAATAGAAGCGTAGTTGCTGTGTGTAGGGAAGGTCCAACTTATATGGGAGGTCATTTAAAGAATAATTGAGAAAAATAAGAGTAAATCCATATCTATTTTTGTGTGATAGCCAATGAATGGGAGCTCATGAAACATTAAAAAATATTTACTGTTTGTTTTGCAGTGGAGAACTGCTTTGAAAAAAACAAACACAATGCCAAGATGGTAGTGACTGGAAAAAGTGATCTGCCCCAAATGCTTTGAGCCAAAAGCACATAGTTTGAAGGAAGTGGCTTACAGACTCAGTAATGGGAACAGGATCTAGCCTGCAAAGCTCTGCAGCTTTGTCATATGTTCCTTGGCTTGTCTGGTGACTTCTGAATGCCACATTGGAGAACTAATGTGGTAAGTACCTCTGCTGTCTCCTGGAATAAGAAAACAACATTTTTCAGCGGGGGTTCTAATATTATGGATTTCTTTCAGAAGTGAATTTTGTCATGCTTGACTTGTTATTTTTAGGCAACTTTTAAAAATATACCTTTTCCACAAAGCTTTTATATAATTTTTGAAATGGCTGCATTTTGTCTCTATGCTGCTTTTAATACATTTAAATTTTTGTGATACACACACACCTGATCTGGCATGCTGGTAGGGAAAGGGTTTGTGTATATTATATATTTTAATATAATACAATAAATATAATTTTCCAGATTTCCGCCCTGCCCCACTTACTAGGGTCTCCTCAGTTGAAGCCCAACATTGTAACCACTGTCATCTACCAGTCACATAAGTCAATCAGTTTTTCATTTTCTGATTTTTCCATGCACCATATATTTTGCAGTTTATCTGAAAAAAAAAAAAAAAAACAACCTGAAATATGTGTGCATTGTGCCTGCGGGGGCACTGGATGGAAATGTTAAAATAGCAACTGGTGGAGTTTATATGCTGACCTTTATGAAAATTCAGTTTCTATGTAGTCTTTCTCATATTGTAGTTTAGACAAGTACAGAGTCTACATTAGTGAAACTTCTTAACACACAATAGCTATGAGACAATAACACCTGGAACTGTTTCAAAACTGATGATAAGAGGATGTGTTTGGGCAATGGCAGTTCGTTTTGTTTGATAATGAGTACCCAGATTGTTGGGGGCAAGTAGCGTACAGTTGTAAACCGCTTAGACACTCCTTAGGCTGTATGAAGCGGTATATAAATGAAGCTGTTTGTTTTGTTTTGTTTTGATACTTTTCTAGGTGAAAAGAGAGGTGTATACATAAGTGAGAGTTAGCACAGGTTTGTAGTTTGATTATTGGACTAAGGATTTTATCACACAAGCTTAGCAAAGCAGAATTTCAGCAACAAAGGATCTTTGGCCAGAACATCACACAATGTCATGTCCATCCTGGTGCTGGTTTGCATTCCATCCATTCCTGGAGTGGTTGTTTGCACCCATTAATGCTTCCAAATTGCATGGCTTGTCCTTTTTGAATTTCCATTCAATAAGTGCCTCCCGCTGCAGTTCTACTTCTCAGGCAGTCATGTAGTGTGAGTGGGTGTGATTCTGCTCCTTCCCTCTCTCCCCTTCCCCCATGCTTCTTCCAAGCAGGCTGTGTTCCTTTCCTTTTTTATTAGTTTTCTTTTCCTTTTTTTTAAAAAAATAATCACACTGCCATAATTTTTAAATGGCAGTAAAATAAAAATAATAAAAGCCCAAAAGAATGCTGAACACAGCATAGAACAGGAAGGTGTGATTATGGAGGCCATGTGGAAGAGTGAGCTTGGGACCATAGGTTGCCAAAGCAGAGCCTTAGTCTTTTGCCAAGAGGTGTGATAATGAATGTTTCCAAATCAGTATGTTTCCATTTCCTTATATAAATGCGGTTGGAGCAAGACAGCAGGCTGGCATGATAAAGTCCTATGACTCTGGAGACCAGGGTTTGATTCCACAATTGGTCATGCAAACCCACAGAATGACCTTGGGCAAGTCACACACTCTCAGCCTCACCCCCTCACTCCCCATATGCTGACTTTTATGAAAATTCAGTTGCTATGTAGCTTTTCTCAGATTATACTTTATGAATTACACTTTAAACAAGTACAGAGTCTACATTACTTAGGGTTGCCATAATTTGGAAACAAGTTGAAGGCACACAACATCATACATTGGGTCTTTGGTATGTTCTGGGGTTTGGTTCCAGATGCCTTGTTGATGCTAAAATCTGTAGATATTCAAATCCCATTAAATGCAGTGGTATAGTAAAATGATATCCCTTATATAAAATAGTAAAATGAAGGTATATTTTTTGGAATTTATATATTTCAAAAAATATTTTCAAGCAGTGGATGGTTGAATCTATGGATACAGAATCTGTGGATACAGAGGGCTGACATAGAATCATAGAATCATAGAATCATAGAAATTTAGAGTTGGAAGAGACCACAAGGGCCATCCAGTCCAACCCCCTGCCGTGCAGGAACTCCCAGTCAAAGCATACCCGACAGATGGCCATCCAGCCTCTGCTTAAAAACCTCCAAGGAAGGAGACTCCACCACCCTCCGAGGGAGTGTGTTCCACTGTCGAACAGCTCTTACTGTCAGGAAGTTCCTCCTAATGTTGAGGTGGAATCTTTTTTCCTGCAGTTTGCATCCATTGTTCCGAGTTCTGTTCTCTGGAGCAGCAGAAAACAAGCTTGCTCCCTCCTCAATGTGACATCCCTTCAAGTATTTAAACAGGGCGATCATATCACCTCTTAACCTTCTCTTCTCCAGGCTAAACATTCCCAGCTCCCTAAGGCGTTCTTCATAGGGCAAGGTCTCCAGACCCTTCACCATTTTAGTCGCCCTCCTTTGGACCCGCTCCAGTTTCTCCACATCCTTTTTGAATTGTGGTGCCCAGAACTGGACACAGTATTCCAGGTGGGGCCTGACCAATGCAGAATAGAGTGGCACTATTACTTCCCTTGATCTAGACACTATACTTCTATTGATGCAACCTAAAATTTCATTGGCCTTTTTAGCTGCTGCATCACACTGTTGACTCATGTCAACATAAGAGAAAGGCATGTATTATTCTGCCCAGAAACAGAATTGGGTCACATGTGGTCTACTATCAATTAGTGCGCTTCCGAGAGTGCTCCACCTACAGTAAAACACACACACACTCACACACACACAAAATATGAGAAGTAGACTTAGTTACTCTTGGAAGATTATCGCACTCCTGGCCCCTGGAATGGAATGCGAACGTAATGGAAGGGGCCAGGAACGAGTGCTGAATGAGTGGGGGACACATTTTACTGCACACAAATCCCTCACTCATTCCATTCTGTTCCCCTTCCATTCCAGATCCGTTCCAGAGGGGGCAACTTTTGAGAACTGTTCTGAACAGTTCTCAAAAATCATCTCCCTCTGGAATGGATCTGCAACGGAAGGGAAGCAGAACGGAATGCAGAATGGAATGAGTGAGGGACTGGTGTGCAGTAATATACACCCCCCCCCCACTCGTTCTGTTCCCTTCCTGGCCCCTTTTGGGCTGTTCTCAGACCAGGCTGGAGCCCAGTGCATTAAACTCCCTGGCACAGGGAGAAGAGTGTCTTCCATGGAGTAACTGGCTCTTGGAACTGCTGAAGTTGCTTATCACTGTAGTAGAACATTGCTAAAATGAGATTGCTACTATTAAATAATCAAAGGAACACATTTGTTTGCATTCAGACAGAATAATGTTTGAAGCAGATCCAGTGAAGGGACTTAAGTTAGTGATTTCAGTGGCCTGAATTCTATTGTTCAGCAGTGGACAAAGTGTGACTCTCCTGAAGGTGAGCAATTCCCACCAGTCTTCACCATTTGCTAGGGCTTGCAGCCCAACAACTTTGGGAGGGCCACACTTTGCCACTTACTCTTGTCAATCCTAACTAAAGCAGACCTATTAAATCTATTGAATTTATGTTAAGTATTAACTCACCCATCAACAATTGGTTCAATGGGTTTATTCTTGTTGAATCCTATTACTAGGATTACAGATAATAATTCTGGTCTAAGCCTGACTTTTGGTTCCAACACACTGAATACATTAAAAATTCCATTACTTGTAGATGACATGAAGAAGAAGAAAAAATCAGCAGCACAGCTTGGTGAAAATAGAGGGATTGGTTGATTATTCACTGTTCTTTCAACAGATTAAAGACATGCCTTCCAAAAATAGCAAATGTACATAAATTGCCCGGGAAAATGAAGTCAACTTCCAAAGTAGAACGTGTTGGCCAGGCATGAAACTGAAACTGCCAAGGAGCTAGAGTAAATGGAACTGTACACAATTTTTTGGGTACAAAGCAATCGCCAAAACTAATAGGGCTTTCCCCATCATAAATAACATTTGAAAATGTTATACAGGTCACTTTGAATTCATATAACACTATTTGAGAACTTCATGTCCAAATCTTGGTAGCTTCATTCATCATCATGTTATTTGTATGGATGTGTTTTCAACTCTGTTTCTCTAACAAATACTATTTTTTTGTTTTTTGTTTTAAAACATTACTTCTTATAGACCTCACTTTCGGCCTTATCTTTTAGCTATTCTAGTTATGTGCTCTGAGCATTTATTGTGTACATTATACCTCTTATGTTCTGTAGCATTTCATTTTTCTTAGATTTATTGTGTGAATTTCAGAAGAAGTTGTTATAGAGTGTCACGTCTGTTAGAGAGGAGCAAATCTAATATGAAAAGGAATGTAATCAAAGAGTGAGGGTGCTCTTTAAATGTTTGACTTAGCTTTGAACAAAATCCAAATGTAACTTGTTCAGACTGAGTTCATCTGAAAGTCATAGGTTCTTAAAAGCCTTGAACCACTTAGTTCTTTTGAATTCCAAAAATACAGATGAGGGAAGGGTGCGAGTCCGAGCTCAGTACATAGAGACACCTGGTCAGGGCTCAGAGGTACCAAAGCGACCATGAGGGGAAATGATGGGGAAAGCCCTATAAACTTTATTTATTTATTTCATTTATTTATATTCTGCCTTTCTCCTGGAAAGGGACCTAAGGCAGTTCGCAAATAAAAATCAGTTTAAATTTCACATTTAAAAAAACCCAGTTAAAATCATCTTGCTAAAACAATATAAAATTAAATTAAACATACAAAAGTTAAAAAACACAAATAGAACACACACACACCATATAAACGCCTCTCTGGCAATGAATATATATTAAAAGCCTTCTTGAATAAAAACATATTTACCAGGTGAAAGGAAAGCAGGGAGTGGGACATTCTAGTCTCCTGTGGTAGGGAGTTCCAGAGGGTGGGAGCAGCCACTGGGAGGGCTCTCTCTTGTGTCCTCACCAAGTAAACTTGTGATGGTGGTGGGATCAAGAGAAAGTCTCTCCCTAAATAACTTAGGACTGGAAGGTTCACATGGGGACAAAACTTATTTTTTTTCAACTTTACAAATTATGCCATTGTCAGTAAAAGCAGACACCAGAAATATAAGGGTGGATTCTGAACAGGTCACACTTTATATCCGTGAGGCTTCCCATCAAGTACAGCAAACTACTACTGGATCCAGCCTGATAAGCTGAACAGACTCATTATGCAACTGTGGAACCACTGTCTTCTTCTTCTTCTTCTTCTTCTTCTTCTTCTTCTTCTTCTTCTTCTTCTTCTTCTTCTTCTTTTAAAACTCCTTTGGTTTCTTATAACTGGATAATTAACAGTCAAAGATTCCATTCCACATGGTTGGTCACCAAAGGATAAAATATAAGAAAGCAGCCTGTTCTTTTCATGCATATTTACAAGTATAAATTTATATTTATATGTCAATCATATTTATATGTATATAAATATAAACAAAATATAATGTAATTAATAATCTTTCCCTCAATTTCTTCAAGCATGATAACATTTGATTTGTTCAAGAACAGCATATTAAAGATAAGATAAAATAAGTGCATAAATATGTTGGGAGTGTTTTGACAATGAAATGTTCTTATTTGCTGTCAGGCTGGCTTTGACTTAGGGGTTGTCTGCATGGATGGGAAAAAAAAGCAGTTTCACCATGTTTCAATCCTTAGCAGTTTACATGATGCATGATGCTGAAATGAGATGAAACTGGGTTGAAGCGACACTCAGGGGTGAAAAACCAGATCAAAATAATACTCTTTTGCTCTTCTCTAATGTGGAAAGTGTGCATTATCACACCAGCATATAAACAGCACAATGCAAGGGCAGGAAAGCCTAGGCAGCTTACAGAATGCACCCTGGGCCTAGATGCTGCTGCTGGTGCCATTGCTCACCATACAATGTTTTTCATTTGTTTTCGAGTACTTTTTTAGCATGTTGCTCTAGTCTCCATCTCATTCATTTCATTGCTGTCAGGTCCTTAGAAAACCAAGGGGCTGGTTTAGTTCCACTCCGTGAGACAGGATGCTTAGGAGCAATCATGTCAACTGCCCTAGTAGTTTCTCCATTCCAGAGATCAACCAGGGCTTTGACAGGACCACCTGCCAAGGCAGCAAGAAACTCCCCAAGAGCCATCAGGAATCCATCTGGATCCATAAGCCTCCCGGGGCAGACCATCTTAATGGGTCCCCCACCCCTGCAGAGGCTCTGAGCTCCAGCATATCTCCTACCTTCACTATACCTTTGAAACACGAAATAAATGGACAAATAACAACATTTGCTAAGAACATGCTATAAACCATCCTGGGCATAAAATGCTGTTTGAAAGCACTGAAGTTCTGGACCATACCAACAACTACCATGTCAGAATGCACAGGGAGGCCACTGAAAACCACAAACACCTGGACAATTTCAACAAGGCTTGGCTCCCAGTCCTGAAGGGCAGCAAGTTCAAGACTCAGCCTATGCAAATGAGAAACAGCCTAAGGCCAGGGGATTCCCAGCAGACAATGAGCACCAGTTAGCAGACATTAATCCTTGTTTGCATATCCTCCCACCCTGAGGACTGTCATTAGCAACAGAACAAGACATTTGCAAATTACTCCTTCCTTCCCAGGGTCACACAGGATATATATCTCCATCCTTTTCCAGGCTATCATTCTCTGAAGATGCCAGCCACAGATGCTGGCGAAACGTCAGAAAAGAACTCTTCCAGAACATGGCCACATAGCCCGAAAGCTCAAAAAAAAAAAAAAAAAAAAAACTTTGCTAAGTTCAGTCAGATCAAACCCCCCCCCCCCATATACCTAGATTTTTTTCTTTCCATAAAGTTATTCTGCTATAAACAGGGCTGACCAAGGGATGAGATGGAGGGAATAAGAGGGAAGAAATGAACAGGCTCCAGAAGGGGGCTCAGGGCCTGACTATGTTGCATATTTTTTACTTTCCCAGTAGTATCATTATTTGTAGATTGTTTTTGACATCGGTTGTAAAATCGGTGTTTCAAAGAAAATAGTAAAGATGACACACAAAATCTGAAATCCTTTTTAAGCATTTTGGGCTGGTGCACCAGCTAAACTGTCAATGAATACGTGGTTCAGGAAAGGAAGCTGAACTCTGTGGAAACCATATCTGCAGCTACCAAAATGAAGCAGCCTCTCTGTTGGAGCAAACGAGGAGAGTCCTCACACTTTCAGCTGAACTTGGCTCCAGGCTGTTCCAGATGATAAACACCCTTCTTTATTCCCACCCCACTCAATATAATCAATAGAGACTGTGCTTTCACCCGGTTCCACCCACCTGTCTTCCTTCCTACAGAGGAATATTGTGGATATGCCCACAAGCAGGCATCCTAGGCAGATCACTGGAATCTCTTCCTGGCCTGCAGGAATCCAGGGAGGGAGGAAAGGGAGCAGAAATAAAGCCTCCTTTATCCCTCACACTCATGAATAATCTAGAGCCCCTTATGTGCTCATTCCACAGCCACCACCCCAGTCCAGAGGTGCTTACCTGGCTGGCCAGTCTGCTTACAGTTACATATCCTCCAATTCAAAGATACAACCGTGTCAGTCTATAGAATCTGTATGAAGAGAGATCTTGTAACACCTTTGAGACTAATTGAAAGAAAGAAGTTGGCAGCATGAGCTTTCGTAGACTTAAGTCTACTTCCTCAGATACATTTTGTGGTTAGGTCTACAAAAGCTCATACTGCCAACTTCTTTCTTTCTTTCAGGTATCCTCCAACAGCCCTGATTGGACAGGGACAGTCTCAGATATTTTGTCATCCTCTTTGGTTTTTTTTAAAGGTGCTTTAAAAATAACCCAGTTTATACAGAAGATGAACAAATTCTAATGAGGAAATATCTAGGTAAGGAAGAAATTATACAAATAACAGAAACATAGAGAAAAGAACTAAACGTGCCAATTATGATGGTGGAAATCACAAAAGCAATTTAAAAAATCTAAGTTAGGGAAAGCACCGGGACTGGGTGGATTCTTGGCAGCTTATTATAAAATAATTTAGAACAAAAACTATCTATATCTCTTTATAGAATAATAGCAGAAATTTCCAAAGGAAAAAGACCGAAATCATGGAGAGAGGCAATTGTATTAATACCCAAAGAAGAAAAATAAACTTTGGAAGTGAGAAATTTTAGGCCAATATCATTGCTAAATTTAGATAAGATTTGTGTTATAGTTTTAGTGGAAAAGTATAAAAAATATTAATAGATTGGATTCAGGATGATCAGCCTTTTTTTTTTTTTTTTGCCAAATATGAGAGACAATTTAAGAGTAGTACTAAATTTATGTGTTACCCATAGTGTGATGATACAAAGACACCCCACAACCCCTTATCCCAAAATGCATCTGCAGAGGTAACTGGATGTTTCAACTTTTGATTGCTTGATCATATAAACTTCTAAGGAGAAGCTGCATCCCTAAAGTGAAGGCATGTTTCCTTATGACCCTAATGGAAAGGCATTATGGGAGATGTTCCCCCAGTTCTCCATGGCCTAAAGGCGAGGAGATCATGTTTACAGCATAGCCTAGTTGGGAGTTGCAATGGAACAGATGTTTCACACCTTTGGGTAGCTTTATGAATTTGTGACACTTAACAGATGCCAGCTATTCCGGTATCAGTGCTTTTCCCATGGAAGAGGCTTCCTAGATCAAGTGATATGTAAATTTGGCTTTCCTTTGAAGTGAGACAATAGCCTATACTGAGGACGTGACCAGAAGAGTACTTAAACTCTGCCATTTCTTTGTTAAGTTGTTCTGCCTTGGGATCCCAGACAGACCACTGGTCATGGTTTGGGGTCCTTTGCAGTTCCAGCCCCCCTTCCCTTCTCCCTTTCTCCTACCTTCCCCTCTCCCAAGTCCTGCACACCCTTTTCCTTATTTCCCTTCCATTGCTTTGCTGCATTGGCCTGGAACCTGAACAGCCATCTCAAGCAAGTATTTTGCTATTAAGAGGCCTGTTCTTTTCCTTCTATTAGCCTTGTGTGATTGCATGTGTGAATGTGTGTGTGAGTGTGTCCCCTGTACATCAATAAACTAGCTTAAAATCTTAAAAAGACTTTGCTTTTGTGTCAGTTCTGGGATCTCTTGAACCTCAGTAAACAATTCGGGAATCCGGTCCTTGTATGGTCTTCGTAAAGAGCGAAGAATAGAGCTAATTAATATTCCCCCAAATTTGAGTAGTTATCCTTACATATGAGAATACTATGAAAAGAATAATGATACAAATTAGCTATGGTATTTTTAGATGCAGGAAAAAGTGTTTGACAATGTGGACTGGGGTTTTATGTTTGAGGTATTAAATAAAATAGGTATAGGAGACCAATTTTTGAAATGGATTAAAATAATTTATAAAGAACAATTTGCTCAGATTATAGTAAATCAAGAAAAAACAGTTTAAGATTAGCAAAGGAACAAGACAAGGATGCCCTCTGTCACCTTTATGATTTATATCAGTCCTAGAAATACTCCTGGGGAGAATAAGAAAGGATAATGCCATCAATAAAAGGGCACAAAATCAAATTAAGGGTGTTTGCTGATGATGTGGTGGTATTTCTGGAAGACTCAAATGAGAATATTAACACCTTAGTTCAGACATAAGAAGAATTTGGAATTTGGTCAGGTTTTAAGCTAAATAAAGAAAAAAACCAGCTCTAGTGCTACAACAGACTACAAATTCCATAGCACTGAGTCATGGAAGTTAAAGTAGTGTCAAACTGGATTATTTCTGCACTGTGGATTCAGCCTCACTGCAGCTCTGGATAGACACAAAATTATAGTTCTCACTCTATTCTTCTCTGGATATTTTTTTCAGGACTAAACTCAAGAATAAGACTTCTGTAGACTTATTTTGTAAATTAGATACAGGCATTGGTTCTTAGCATAGCATTGCAGAAATATGCTTTAGCTACATACTTTCTTTCTGTAATCTACTTATATGCTTTAACCTAACTAAATTTTTGTAGCTAATGCAGCTTCAATGGGCATCATGCGGCATTCCAGAGATTGTTGTATTGCAGTCCCCATGCCAATGGTGAAGGATCATGAGAGCTACAGTCCAACAACATTCAAAGAGTCACACATTCCCCATCCTGCATCTGATTTATAATTTTTCTACAGTGTCCTTTGAGCTCAGGAATCATAATAGTAATAATAATTTCAGAAAATTTAGTAACAACTTTAGTAATAACAGTAATAAAATACTCTTTGTGCTATTAATGACTGTCTTCATGAAATCCTATAATAACTTTCTAAAGTCTTATAAACACAATAGAATTCCATTACTGAAATGCCAAATATCTACAACTAGAGTGCCAAGTGTCACAAGCAAAAGCCTTTTCCATAAGAGTAGATATTTTAAATTCAACATAAACAAGATATTTTTGTTTTTTAATTTTTTTTACGTGGTTTGGCATTTGATAAATCGTGGTTTCAGTCTCTTGACTTGGAAAGAGATACTATTTTCTGAAAGTTCTAGGCTAAAGAAGAAGTAGCTAATGAGTAACTCTATGCCAAATTGACATTTGGTTTGTTCAACAAGGAAAAATGTCTGGGGTTTGGTTTTTGGTTTTGCTGCTGGCTATTACTGAGAGAACAGCAGGTGGCTAACAACATATGCACGCTGTTTTGGTGTTTTCAGAACTGATTTTTTTTTTAAAAAAAATTGGCAAATAGAATATGTGGCATACAAAGTTTAATGACATATTTTAATCTGTTCTGTTGTGTCTGAATTGTGATCTAAATTGACTAATCCATGCATCACATTTAGGACCCCAAGCCAGCCAATTGATTCAGGCCCGTTGTGCAGAAAATCCCACTACTTCCATGGCAGTAAAAATACAACTTAATAACTAAGATAACTCAACTGTATTTCCATGACACCAAAAATCTTCTGCCTTAGTGTAGCTCTCTCGCCTCAATGACAGTCCTAACTCTGAAGTAACTCTGATGCTAAATAACTAGTGGCAGATCCATATAGGCTCTCACGCACTTGCATTCAAAGGGAGGAATAAGAATCAACAGTACCTCCATATATTGCAAGATATGATTCCCATGAACAGGACTCTGTTAAAATGTTCTACAATAGGCAGGGAACATGGGTGTGCATGTGCCTCATCTTTACCATATGCAGACAAACAAACTCCAAAACCAACAATTCTTCACTGCATGAATTCCTATTAAAAAAAAGCTTTTTGGAACAAAAAAAATGAGTATGTAAATCTGCTGCTTCTAGATAGTGTTCATTCATTTCATCCTTTTAAAATTTCAATTCCCCCTTCAGTATAGGATCAAGATAAAACCTAGGAGTTTATCACATGGGAGGAATTTCTCTCAATTTCGAAAGAAATGGAAGTGAGGCCAGTTCGGAATTGAGTAAATTTGCTAGTTCAGCGAATTTACTTGATTGCGTATTGACATTACATTGCGTTCAGAACTGCCTGAAATTGCCTCCCAGTGCCCCAAATTGCGTTTCTCACGCAATCACACAAAACCCCACGATTGCGTTTGGAAGGACTTCCCTTTGCCCGAAAATGTGTGTGATCAGCTTTCACGCAATCAAGCGAAACCCCATGATTGCATTCAGATTGCCATTGGATTATAATTCCAATTCCCTTTGTGTGATATGCTTTCTGATTCAAACACACAGGATCCAGATCTAATTTTATCCATTTCTACCTGTCTTTCCAGGATCTGCTTTCTGCTTCACATATATGATAAGGACAACCCTTCTCTAGGAAAGCTCAATTTGTTAGACTTAAGGCATTCCTATTGAAAGGCTACTTTGTATTTTTTTTTTTTTGGCATTCACATTAAAGAACTGTTTTGCACATAGGTCATTTGTGTACATAGCTTGTGGGTTTCTACTACCTTACAATGAATGTATATGAAATGCTAGAGAAAGCCTCTAAACAAAATTGCACCATCTCAGTTTTAAAAAAGGGGTGGTGGGTGGAGCGAAGCACCTTGCGTGGGTTAAAATTGAAGTTGTTATTTAGCTAAATCAAACTAAATCCAATCCCACTGTGTTAGGCTGAATCTTGTTGCTTGCCACAGCAATAAAAAGAAACAGGATGTGATTGATTGTGTGGAGCTAACTGGCTTGAGATGAAAGTGAACTGTAGAATTCATAATGCTAGTGCTGGCCATGGTGTGGATAATGCAGCTGACTTTTAGGGCATTTGGAGATGCAAGATGCATAGGGTGAGTTAAAATGTTGAGCTTTTTAAATCTTAAAATCCCCCCCATTCCATTTGCAAAAAAGTGATGTAATGATGGTACCTTTGTTTGAGGTTGCTTAAATGTCAAAAATTGGTATGCATTCCTTTTTCTCTTTGCTTGCTGGTTTATTCATATCTCTGCCAAAAGCTACTCTTCAGGCAGGATCCTGCAGCACTGCCTAGTGAGTCTCTATCTATCTATCTATCTATCTATCATCTATCTATCATCTATCTACCTATCTATCATCTATCTATCTAGAATTCTAAGAGACAGAAAATTCTAATTTCAGCAGGAGTGGAATAGTGTTGGGGGGTGGCCACATGCATACTGCCTATTATCCATCCCCTTATTAAGAAGGCACATGCCACTATCTGTCTCAGAGTAAATAGGAGGCTGTTTAATATCAGCATGGCTGCCAAAAAGTAAGAAGACTATGAACAGTGCACAGGTTAAAAAACCAGAGATTGCTGTAGAAGATGACACTGTGATTCAAATCACTGTGATTTTAAGCTCTGTTCCACACAGCAGTGGCCTTTATTTCTGGTGTCACTCTAACCAGCCTTCTCCCCCAGCCCTCTTCACCATGAATGAACAAATGCAAAAATTCATTTTTACTTAAAATTATATATTAAAAAAGAGATACCCACTGTGAGAGAGTTCATAAGCACATGCCATAATGAGCACTTTCTGAACACTTCTGACAATTGCATAGCTTTCAGTTAATTGTACACATGGAAGCTAAAGCTCAGTTAAAATAGCTGGGAAAGAAAGGTGAATGGTGACTTGTCATTGGACTGAAAAAGATTTAGAAAATGATCTTCCTGGATTTGATCTTTGTGCAGGAGTGTTCTTTGTAGAACCTCTAGAAGGGATGTTATATTAAGAGAGAAAAACATGGACACATATAAATAGGCAATGGTGTTTGCATTTAATTTTGGTTTTAAATACAATAATTAGAATCTACAATGTGGGTTTACATTTAAGATTAGAATTTTTGTTTTTTTAAAAGGACCTGCTTTGATATGATTTTAAAAAGAGTTCTCCTTTCATAATTGAAAGAGTATTGTTCTGATTTCATATTTGTCCCCCACTCCCCTTTTTACTGCTGTTAAAAGAAATATTGGCTGAGATCTTACACAGTGTGGAATGTAGCATTTAGGCTGGTTGCTGCACACTTCACATGGAAGCTTGGTGCAAAGGCTTGATGCATTCTCCTTTGGCCATTTAGAAGTGTGGAGCATTTACAGAGCTTGGACTAAGTATTAGTTGTTGCACCAGCTTCTGGCAATTCATGAGATACCTCCTACTCAAAATCTTATCAAGAGCCCTCCTCAGAACTGTGGCTTCCTTTATTGAATCTACTTATCTGTAATGCAGTCCTCCTCTTTTCCTGCTGCCTTCCATCTTACCAAGCATTATTGTCTTTTCTAATGAGTCCTGTCTTCTGTGTTCCACTGTCGAACAGCTCTTACTGTAAGAAAATTCCTCCTAATGTTGAGGTGGAATCTCTGTTCCTGGAGCTTGCATCTATTGTTTTGTGTTCTAGTCTCTGGAGCAGCAGAAAACAAGCTTGCTCCATCCTCAATGTGACACCCCTTCAAATACTTAAAGAGGGCTATCATATCACCCCTTAACCATCTCTTCTCCAGGCTAAATATACCCAGATCCCTACATCTTTCCTCATAAGGCATCATTTCCAGACCCTTCACCATTTTAGTCGCCCTCTTCTGGACACACTCTAATTTGTCAACATCCTTTTTGAACTGTGGTGCCCAGATTTTTTTTCATTCTACATTAGGATAATTCAAATGGAGTGAGGAGTATTGACATTGCCATGGCTGCCATTGCTGCTGTTTTTATGTTCCTTCAAGTTGACTCTGAGTTATGGCAGCCCGATTATGGAATTCCTTGGCAAACATTATTCAGAGGGTGGTTGCCCTTGCTTTCTTGTTAGGGTGAGAGAGTGTGACTTGCTCAAGGTCACCCACTGGGTTTCCATGACTATCAGACTTTTCTTTTCCCCACTCAGCCATTGAAACCCACAGGCGACACTGGGTGCATCACACTCTCAGCCCTAGAAAAACCCATGGTAAGTTTACCTTAGGGCCACCATAACTCAGAAATGACTTGAATTATACAAGAGATAATAACATGAACATACAAAAGAATAAATAATAAATTCTAATATATATTAGAATAAATGAAATACTATGAAATTCTTTAAAGCTTATAATTAAAAAATCAAGGAAAGGGGAAATATATATAATAATCTATTAAGCGAATGCCAAGGTGGCTATAAATAAAGACACTTCCGACTGGTAGTCCCCTCAGGGGCTGAAACTACACAGGGGCTTTGACATTCCTGATCTTTGATGCCTAATCATTTGGGGTGGGTGGGGGAGTTCCATGGCCTAAACTCAATTGTTAGGTTCTGTTTGCGTGGATCCTAAGAACTGACTTATTAAGTTCCCTTTGATTCAATGGGTGTACTGTAGCCGGGAGTAGCAATTGGATTTAGACCTAATAAAATATGGTGATTATTTCTCTTGCTCCAGCAGAGAAACATGTTGTCCTGCTTCAACTGCTGCAATTCTTTCTTTTTGGGGTGGAGGGTGAGAAGAGAGGCCACCTTTATTCATCCAGAAACCACAGCTGGCTCTGATAGATAACCGCTTACCACATCCCATAAATCACCTTCTGTTTTATTCTTAGCAAAACAAAAGAGGAGGGTGAAACTGAAGGGAACACGAAATGTGTATACATCCATTCTTTTTTCAAAAGTCAAGCAAACTGAGATAATTCATCAGTTATCTGTCCGTTTCTTTCTCTTTTTGGAATCAGCTAAGGGATGGAGGCATCGATGACTGACCAGCAAGTAGCTCCTCTTGGGAGGAGAGGAACAGAGGAGAGCAAGCACTCCCTGGAGACTTAAAATCGGACAATCAAGGATGATTATCATAGCCATTAAGACCCAGTGGCAGTTCCATTATAAAGGCTTTTTGAAGTAATAAATGGAAATAGCTTTTCCTGCATATGATCAATAACAGGTTTGTGGGTAAAGGAAGTGAATTTTCTACAATGATAATGCTTCAGTTGCTGAATATACTGAAAATATCTCTTCCTGAAGGAAAGATACTGAAAATGTATTAACATCTGACATTAGTGGAAAAAGAATATTCTACAGCAGAGCTGTTCGGTCTGTAACTCATAAAGACAGGAGAGCTCACCAATCTTGCAGGCTTGTTCTAAGGACAAAATTAAATATTTGATGTTGACAGACACTCACCCCACTTCCAGTGAGGAGTAGGAAGATTGTAAAAAGAATTTCTGGGAAAAAATTTCTGACAGATGTGAAGACATGAGTCCCATGTGATTTTCTAGAATTTTACTAATTTAAAAATCTCTGAAATGAAGTTCAACTGCAGTTCACCCAGCCATAAATACACACTGTAACTGAAACAAAGTTTTAGAAAATTCCATAATCTAATTTTTGTTTTCAAATTTGAATTTGGGAGCCAACAGAATTTGAAATTTGGGAATTTAAATATATAACCATGTTTTGACTGGCTAAATGAATGAATCTAGTATAATAACATAAAATGTATTAAATTCAATTATCAGTCGCTGTGGGAGTATTTTCAGAAACCAATATGGATTTTCTCTAGCTCCCATATTTCAGTAAGTAGTGTAATTGCACTAAAAATTATACATGATATATTAAACTAGCAGAGGAACCAGAATAGTCAAGTTTTAACTATTATAGTTGCCAAAAAAACCCATGCTTTATACACTCATTCAGGCAAGTTTAAAAAATTCCACCATGGGACTTCTGAGATATTTCATAACACCACAGGAACCTATATGTATTAGAGGGTATTAAAATGCCCCCATATCCACATGAGTATATAGCAGAAAGGGTACTCCACAATAAGCATCCAGAGCTAGAAAATGTTCCTCTGAGATAGCTTAAATATTATGCAAAAAACTAACCAACACAATTTAAATACTACTGTAATTTCCAATTCAAAATAAGAAAAACAAGTCTTGAACTCCTCAAATTAGGAAACAAAAATACATTCTGTAAGAAAACAGCTGTTATTTAGTTTTAGGAAAGCTTGGTGTTAATAGTGTCATGGGAAAATTTTCTACCCCAATGACAAAAATAATGTCTGCTGAGGGAAACGTCTCACAGTGAAGGGTCATTCTTCCATCCATCCTATAAACAACAAGAGCATGTTACTTGTATACTGCAGGAAGCTTGCAGAAGAGGGGAAAAGAAATTTCACCGGCAGTCCTCCAAAACCCAAAACATTCCTGCTCAGATGAGATAAAACCAAAATATAGAAAAGTGCAGCAAAGTACTGTATTATGTAAGACTCAGGAACTCCATTCCAAACATTTGACTGGAGCCCTGGTAAAACATTCCTTGTGGTCAGACTGTAGATCTGTCAGTAATTCATCTTCTTTCCCTCTCACCCACTTCTTACTTTTGCATTTTACATCTATTGAGAAGATAAAGCAATGCAACCCTTTAATCTTCTTTTTCTTTCTTAAGACACATTACCTTCAGCCCTCATGACTGAAGTCCTTTCAGTGCTTCAGAAGGTCTATATTCAGTTTTAGTGTTCAGAGAGAATCTCATTTCATCTTGAAGAACCAATTAACTTTTCCCATAGTAGCATGATTGGACTACTGCACATGCCTAGTTTATTAGAATTGTAACTGCTGTTTCACATAGGATATATTTTATGCTGGAGATGCTTTAGGTGGAGATCCTGCACTGAGCAGGCAGTTGGACTCAATGGCCCATGAGGCCCCTTCCAAATCTATGAGTCTATGACTGTATGACCTCTATCATGTGTCATCCCATGTGCTTCCATCTCCCAAACGGTTAAAGTGCTGGCATCCCACAAAACCAATCCCATTTGCTATTGGTTATCACACATAGAGCACAGCAATAGGTTAAAAGCACATTAAAATGGGCCCAGCACAAATTTAGCTCTCAAAAAGATGCAAACAGATCCTCATTGCCAGCTTAGAAATACCTTCTCTGCGCATGCTCCAAAGTGTCATTTCCACAAGTGCCCCCCACAACATGCTCCAGGGAGGGAAGAGGAGGGGAGATCCTCTTTGCCACAGAAACCCCAAAAGGTGTTTCAGAGAAAAGCAGAATGAGGCTTCATTTTCCAAACTCCAAAACCACACATAAAGACAGAGAGAGAGAGAGAGAGAGAGAGAGAGAGAAAGAAAGGGGGCTGGGTCCATAAGCCTGCCTGATTCCATGCCCTCCTTTTCCAGGGCATGTCCTCCCTTTCTCCCTCCTGTCCAGGAGGACTTCCAAAACGCCCACTCTCTGCCTTCTCCCATGAGATCTTCCCTTAATTAAAGCCTGCAAAGAGGAGGAAAGCAGCAAAGAGGGGGAAAGTGAGGGAAGTGTGTGTCCATCCCTTTAAGAAGGGAGCATTCTCCCTCTCTGGCACAGCAAGGCAGCTTTGGGAAATCAGGAAACCATAAGCATTTGGAGGCTTGCATTTTATTTTTCACACAACGTGCATTCCATGAAAGGAGTCAATTTGCAAGCAAAATGTAAATATAAATCTGGTAGGCCCTTATCACATGACAAAAATTGGAGTGCCAATCCAAAGCCAATCCAGAGTCATCCATGTGAATTCACATGAATCCGTGGTGAATTATCACACGGCATTGCTGTCATTGCGAAGTCATTCCGAGCCCGATCCTAAGCCAATCCAAAGTCATTCCAGAATTCAGTGAATTCAGTAACTAGTGAATTCACCCCCCCCCCCATTTTTTTCACTTTGGATTCAATCCGAATTGGTTTGGTGTGGAAGACCACTTTGCTTTGGTCCTAGTATCCCTCCCTTTGTTCCTGATATCCTTCCGCTTCCACTTCTAGTGCTGCTGAGGTGAAAAAGTGGTTGTTTCTGATGTCACTGGGGTAAGGCAGAGAGCTTCGGGGGGGGGGGGGGGAATGAATACAACGTTGTATATGCATATAAAACATAATGTGCAGAGCAATGGATGCTTTGTGCCTCACCCCCCCATCTGCCCCCTTCTTCATCTCTGAAGTGTAAAAGTCCAGCAGCTGAGATGACCATTCCTTCCCTTTGCTTCTCTCATCCTTCACTCTGATCCTTCAATCTCATCCTTCAATCCTTAAAGTATGCTAAAGACTTAACTGACGCAGAAGTTAGTTTTCCTTCAAAGTTCCTTAAGTTGTTGAACTAGAATTTATTGGCAAGGTTGCCTATATTCACTGAAAAGTTAGTTCAATTCAGGTTCAGGATTTCTGCACAAATACAGGAGCTTAATTGACAAAGCAGACCTATGAAGAGCTTTTATCACAATTACCATTGCTCTGAGTGGCTATTGTGTGTCTCTTGTCTACATTAAGAGGTTTGCATAGAACAGGCTTCTTGTTATTCAAGGTCTTTTGGTCTCGCTATGTACACCATTTCTATTTAGATTAATATTTGTGTCTCTTTTGCACTCTATGCACTGAGTAGAATAATGCATGCACCTGACAAAATTGTCTGTTATGTGTTGTCATAGTTACCAGTTAACTTGCTTGGGATTCTTCAACTCTTAGGAGCCTCCTCTTCTCATCTCACCTAATTCCTGCAGTCAGCTTTGGCTGGAGCACTGAAGTTGTTGCCCCCTTGGAGCTGAAGTGCATTTGCATCTCTAACTGCCATAAGATATACCTTGCATGACATTCCTAGGGGGGATGAAGGGAAACAATGAATCTACTGCTGCTTACCCTAGCATCTGGTGTCCAAGTTGGTTGCCTTTCTCTGTGTAATGATAGGGCCAGCCTTGCCAACTGGCAGTCAAACAAAGGGAGAGGAGAGAGAGGAAAGAGAAAGCGAAACAGAGTGGGAGAGAGAGATTAATATAGGGAGGAAGAAAGGAGGGAGGGAGGGAAGATTTAGAGAGATGATGAATAGATAGATAGATAGATAGACAGACAGACAGATACAGCTGGCCCTCCATATCAGCAAGGGTTCAGTTCTGGACCCGCCCTTCTATGGTTACCAGAAAAAGGAGGATCTCAACTCACATTACCATCAGTGGGGGCAGTGGGGGCATTGCTGTGTTGTCACAACTGTGTGCACATACCACCATTGATGATAATAGGGCAGGGCCATCTATGGATGCTCCAATCTTCTGATAGTTACCCTGCTAATATGGAGGGCCAAACTGTAGATTGATGTACCAATCTACCCATGAGACTTGGTGTAATGCTGTATGTTTGCCCTATGTCTCCCTCATGTAATCTGAAATGACAAAATATTTGCACTCTAATAATTAGTCTGCCTGATAAAACATTCCACCTGAAGAACCCAGCTTGGAGGAAGAGGTATCTACAGCAAGCCCAGATACTATGAATTTCTCTAGTCTCGTGGTCCTGGCTTGGATGGAAGAGCTATAGTTTCTGCTAATGCCACCATAGGAGTAGATGCTACCATATGACAGAGTGTGTAAATAATTCCTTGGCCAAAGAACAGTCCTGCTGGCATGAGGAGAAAGGTGCTTGGGCCCTGCTGTTTGGTTTGCTTCCCCTGGCACCTTTGAAGTAAACATGCATGGTTACTGGGCCACATGGCTCCAATCTTGCACATGCTTAGCTAGGAATAAGCCTCATTAAACATTGTGGGATTTCCTTCTCAGTGAGCATGCATGGGACTGAGCTCTCAAAATCCCTTGTAAAGCATTTCCAGATGGCAATTTTTCAAATGTCAAAACTGTTTCAGTTTGCTAAACTCTTAACAACTCACATAGGAATAGTGCTAATTCCTTCTCTGACTATGGCTAAAGCCCTGGTCCATAGGTCCTCCAAACGCAGATGACAACTAATCTGGTTTAATCTGTCACACTCCTCAACAGACAAAAAACGCTTACAAATAACTCCTGCAGATCTATCATCCTTCAAGGTAACTGTGAAATATTCATGGAAAAAGACTGCCAGAAGAATCAGTTCACTATTATACAGAAGTAGGTCTTGGAAAGCTTTTTTTAAACTTCTGCTTTTAATATCCCCAGCTGATAGCCACACTGTCTGCAAATTCAGGGAGTTGCAGTTCCAAAAGATAAAAAGTTCTGAAAGTGGGATATGAAACAAATACAAAAGGCATAAGAATAAAAGAAAAACCATAACTAGAAAATATTAGAAAGAAAACTATATTATTGAAAGATTATCAATATATGAGATGAGCTATATTTAAGTACAAGTATATTTTGGCCTCTTAATAATTATTTTAAAAACCCCTCAGAAACTGACATTGCAAAAGTGGTCCTGCAAGCAGAAAGTTTAATGTTCAATCCTTTTCTGGACTGATTAGCTGAAAACTCTTTTTATGATTAGTTTTCAGTTTGCATCATTATAGAGATGAAATACAGCCTGATTAATGGCTGCATCGATTTACCACTATGCTAATACTGTAATGACAGAAGAAATAATGGTCTGCTAAAATAAAAATTTAAATGAATTAGTAATGTTTGGACAATTTCCAGACTATGTTAAAATTCTTGCAGCAAAATGCCCTTTCCCAGACATAACAAATGTTATCAATAAGCAGCTAATGCAAAACACAGGCTATGTGATTTCACATCACAGTGGTCATATCCACTTGAACTTGTAACATTCACCTACATATATCCTATAAATATGATGCAGATGAAACGTCTCATAAAATGGAAATAAGAAAGAAATAAGAATGATGAGCTGACTAGATAATAATAATAATAATAATAATAATAATAAAAACTTTATTTATATACCGCCCTTCCAATGATCAGGGCGGTGCACAACATACACAACACATAGATGGTTAAAACATTCCAATAAAAACAAAAGTAAAACAGTATAAAAACAAAGCAAAATTAAATATCAATAAAACAATGACATATAAAAATATACCAGGGCAGCTTGCAATACGGGGGGAGGGGGGGAAGGATCACAGTGGGGGGGGATGGAAATCAGGGGTATGCTTGGTCAAATAAGTATGTTTTTAACCCCTTCTTGAACAAGGTAAGGGAGGCAGCCAGCCAGAGCTCAGTGGGCAACGAGTTCCAAAGGCTAGGGGCCGAGACTGAAAACGCCCTCTTCATAGTAGTTGATAATTTTGCCTTTGGAACTCTAAGTAACTGTTGCCCAGAGGATCTAAGTGTGCGGGGCGGATTATGTGGGGAGAGGCGGTCCTTCAGGTACTCTGGGCTTTATAGGTAATAACCAGCACTTTGTACTGAGCCCGGAAGCGAATAGGCAGCCAGTGAAGATCTTTCAGTATCGGAGTTATATGGGAGGCCCTGGAAGCACCAGTGACCACCCGTGCTGCCATATTCTGCACTAATTGCAGCTTCCGAGTATGATACAAAGGCTGCCCCATGTAGAGCGCATTGCAGAAATCTAATCGAGAGGTTACCAGAGCATGTACTATAGTTTCAAGGTCCCTCCGGTCCAGGTAGGGACGCAGCTGGCGTATCAGCCGAAGCTGAAAGCAGGTGCTCCTGACCGTCGCATCCACCTGAGAAGTAAGATGGAGCGACGAATCAAGAAGCACCCCCAAGCTGCGTACAGTGTCCTTAACGGGAAGCGTGAGCCCGCTCAGGGCAGGTGGAATCACCTCCATCCCTGGGCCGGGGGAACCTATCACCAGTACTTTCGTTTTCTCTGGATTCAGGCTGAGTCTGTTTTCCCTCATCCAGTCCATTACCGATTCCAGACAGGCCACGAGAGGAGCGACGCCATCCCTGGTCACTGCATCAGTAGGAGACATAGAGAAAACTATTTGGGTGTCATCAGCGTACTGATAACCCTGCACCCCATGTCTCCGGATGATCTCTCCCAGCGGTTTCATGTAAATGTTGAAGAGCATGGGGGACAGAATGGCTCCTTGAGGGACCCCAGAGCTGAGGGCCCTCTTATCGGAGCAAGCGTCCCCCAGCTGCACCATCTGGAACCTCCCAGAGAGGTAGGATCTGAACCACTGAAGCGCAGTGCCTCCGATTCCCACCTCTGCCAGGCGTTCCAGAAGGATACCATGGTCGATGGTATCAAAAGCCGCCAAGAGCACCAGCAGGGACACGCTACCCCTGTCGATGCCCAGACGGAGATCATCGACCAGGGCGACCATGGCAGTCTCAACCCCATAGCCCGCGCGAAAACCGGTTTGAAATGGATCTAGATAATCCATTTCATCCAAGATCGATTGAAGCTGGATCGCAACCGCCCTCTCGATCACCTTCCTCAAAAATGGCAGCAATGATATTGGCCGATAGTTATTATGTATCAGGGGGTCAAGGGAGGGCTTTTTCAATATTGGTTTTACGATAGCCAATTTAAGGCTATCAGGAAAATGCCCTTCCCTTAAAGATGCATTTAAAATCCGGCGTAGCAGTGATGTAACCGCCGGTCCCCCCTGTGCTGCTAGCCACGAGGGACAGGGATCGAGAGAGCAGGTTGTTTTCCTAACACTTCGAAGGATCTTGTCCACATCCTTGGTACTAACCGACTCAAACTGATCCAGTACAACCAAGTCCATGGAAGCTCTGGACGTCTCTACTCTAGTTTCTGCTGTAACACTGGCATCCAGACCTTCGTTTATCCGAGAGATTTTATCCGTGAAGAAGTTGTTAAATTGGTCACAGCAGGCCTTCGTAGGTTCAAGGATCTGGTTCGGGGCAGGAGGGAGCTGATTTAGCTCCCTCACTACCCTGAACAACTCTGCTGGACGGGACTCCGCGGGCGCTACACGAGCAGCATAGAACGAATTCTTAGCTGCTCGAATCGTCTCTCCATAGTCCTCCAAAAGGTGGTCTAGGAGAGCCTTGTCGGATAAACGCTGGTGTTTCCGCCCGACATGCTCTAGCCGTCGCAGAACCCGCCTCCTGGCCCAGAGATCTTCTGTGTACCAGGGCTTCTTTTTGGAACCAGGTCTGAGAGGGCGCTTGGGAGCGATACAGTGTATAGCCCTGGAGAGATCCATGTCCCAGGTGTTAACTAGGGCATCAACAGTGTCGCCATCACTTCCAACCATATATCCCTCTAGAGCCTCTTGGAACCTATCAGGTTCCATCAGCCTTCGAGGGTGGACCATTCTAATAGGTCCGCCACCCCCGGAGGGGATCTGGGTTGATGCCTTGATACTTGCCTCCACCAGGAAATGATCCGTCCACGACAGGGCGGAAATATTAGTAATTTCCGCCCACGGAGCTTCCATGTCAGTACAGAAAACCAAATCAAGAGTATTCCCCGCAAAATGTGTTGGACCCGTGACAAGCTGAGACAGGCCCATGGCTGTCATGGTATCCATGAATTCCCGAGCTGCACCAGATGGATGATTGTTGGCCGCGCAGGAGATGTTGAAGTCGCCCAGGACTAAAAGCCTGGGAGACTCCAGCACCAGCTCCGAGACCAACTGTGTCAGCTCGTTAAGGGAGTACGTTAGTGCACGGGGTGGCCGATAGACCAACAGAATCCCTAGATTGTCTCTAGCCTTCAGGGTCAGATGAATACACTCGATATAGGAAGTCTGACGAACATGATTCCTGGTTAGAGACAAGGTGTTTTTATAGACCAAGGCAACACCCTACCCCCCGCCCACCTAACCTGTTCTGGTCCTTCACCGAGTACCCGGAAGGGAGGACCTGAGCCCACACAGCATCCCCTTCAGGCCCCAGCCAGGTCTCGGTAATGCATGCCAGGTCGCAGTTGTTATCCTCTATCAGATCGTGTAGAATGTGGGACTTGTTCTTAATGGACCTGGCATTGCACAGGAGCAGAGACAGGGTTTGTGGTACGGTTGGAGTGACCCTCAGGTCCCTTAGGTTAGGAGAAGGGCTGGAAGAAGAGATAGGTATTAAGTATCGATCTCGTCTTCCCTTGGAACACTGGCCCATTCTCCTACCGCCATACCTCCCCCTGCCCCACACTACTTGGATAGGAGCCCCATTCGTGTCAAAAGAGTTGTTCTCTGCCTTCCCCTCCAACCCTCCACACACAACCATAATCATCCCCTCTGAGGCTGAAGAAGCCAGGTAAAATGCAAGGTGCAGTTATTATTAACATCCTCGCACCCCGAGAACGTCCTCTCTCAGCCGATGTCACTAACAAAGAGTATATTCCCTGGCATGCTTTAAAGCCCTGTCCACTGTTACTGCCGCTGCCGCTGTTGTCTCTATGGCCGGCTTTAAGCCTCTCCGCTCAGCGGGGAGGGGACAGGGAAGCCTCCCTCTGCCCCTCCGCCCCAGGACGCTGCAGGTGCTGCCGCCACGGTTCTGGGCCGGTGGAGTTGGGGGCGGGCTTTTGAGGCCTCGCCCTGACCTCGCTGCTGCTGCGCTGCTGTTGGTGGGGGCAGGGAAGTTTGTGTGTGTGTGTGTGTGTGTGTGTGTGTGTGTAGAGAGAGAGAGAGAGAGAGGTTAGTGGAGGGAGAGACAACATTGTGCTTTTTGCAGAGTTGATGGGTTAGTCTTCCATGTGTGTATAAAAATGCGTACAAAGTGATCTTTGGGTTTAGGAAAGATGTGAAGCAAAAAATAAACCTCACATTTTCTCTGAGTCTTCACTTGTCCATTTGAATAGATTCTGGCCCAATGGGCTCTTTCTAAGATTCCTGTGACATGAATTTTATGTGCTGCCTTAATTGCTAAGTGACTGATTTTATGGGCTTGGAACCCCTTTACAACTGACATCTCAGGAGTGAGCAACATATTTGCAAGGAATAGTTTATATAAATTTAATGACCTATACAGATGCCTATCTAGGGAGCTTTAACAACAGCAGTCTTTCCCTCTACCACTTTTGTGTTCTGATCATCTGACCCGTTGCTTAGACGACAACCAGAAATTTACCTTCCCATCTCATTTTCCTCATGTCTTATTTTTCTTTTATGTTTGGATCTTACATTCCTGTTTATCTAATGGACAGCAAAGATGCCCTGATTTTAAGGACCATTTTTCATCAATGCTAAAGATCATTATAGTAGTGGCATCATTTAATTATTAGAAGCATCTATTCATCCTGAAAGTTTTCTATAACATATAAAGGTGGCTCCTGTGTATGTTAAACACAATTGGATTCTCTCCTAATGCTCAGCTTCAAGCAGACAGTAAAGGTATTTTTTTTTCCTGCTCTGCTTTGCTCTGCATTTTATGATTTTTAATAATGGTTGATAGCTGTTTATATTCTTTTGGTGGTTTTATTGTTCAGTTCTTGAGTCTATGTAGCCATTTAACTTTTCTTTTTCATAAAATCATAGAGTTGGAAGAGACCACAAGGGCCATCCAGTCCAACCCCCTGCCATGCAGGAACTCCCAATCCAAGCATCCCCGACAGATGGCCATCCAGCCTCTGCTTAAAAACCTCAAAAGAAGGAGACTCCACCATTCTCCTAAGGAGTGTGTTCAACTGTCGAACATCCCTTACTGTCAGGAAGTTTCTCCTAATGTTGAGGTGGAATCTCTTTTCTTGTAGCTTGCATCCATTGTTCTGGGTCCTAGTCTCTGGAGCACCAGAAAACAAGCTTGCTCCCTCCTCAATATGACATCCCTTCAAATATTTAAACAGGGCTATCATACCACCTCTTAACTTTCTCTTCTACAGGCTAAACATCCCCAGCTCCCTAAGTCGTTCCTCATAGGGCATGGTTTTGTTGGCTCAAGTTATGGTAGTGGTTGTTTTGCACACTGCCTTGAAAAATATGATGGATGGAGGGCAGTTTATAAACATTTTAATAAATGAAAATAAATAAATATACTAGATGACTTAACCATCATTGGTCCATAATAGAGTATCTGCTGGTTTTAATGAGCACTAGCGCTCTGAAAGTGTGCAAACTCTCTGGCAGCTTTTCTGTATCATTGGTTCCTGCAGCCTCATCCTCTTTGCCGACATTACTGTATTTACATCTTGTTACATCTTTTTTCCCCAAGTAAGTTAAGAGCTTGGGAGAGTTGCTTTTTAAGCCTATAACTTTCTAAATTCCCCAGCCAACATGAACATTGGGAAGAATTGTAATTTAAAAAGTAACTATTCCAAGCTATGGTCAAGCTATGGTAAGTGTTGCCTGAGACAAGCAGCAAAAAAGCTCTTACTGTCCAAATTTTTCTAGATGCCTGATTTGTATTTAGAGCCAGACATGGCCATATGGCAGTTGTATGTGTATAAACTTGGTGTTTCCTATAAAGTTTTAAGAGTTTGTAAAACTGGCCAGTAACACTGGTTTCTTGTGCCCTGGGATCAATATTCAAGATGTATAAGCTAGCAAGGAAGAGGGGAGCTTGAATGAAAGGGCTGGCACTAACACAACCAGGAGACAATATGAAATGGCCACAACTTTATTGGTTAGATTATTATTATTAATTTATAAAGCGTCGTAAATCTGTTAGATTTAGAGCTTGGCGCTACATGGGGCATGGATCCAATCACTGGACAATGCAACTGCCGTACAATGACACCAGTTTCCTTTGTCCATCAGGGATCTGCTGTGGGACTTCTGCTGTTGAAATTGTTCACAAATGACTAGAAGGGTATCTGCACTGCAGTTTGACACCACTTTAACAGTCATGGCTCAGTGATATGGAATTCTGGGATCTGCAGTTTTATGACCTATGTAGCCTTCTCTGTCAGAGAGCTCTGATGCAAAAACAAACTACCAATCCCAGGATTCAATAGGATGGAGCCATTACAGTTAAAGTGGTATCAAACTGCATTTATTTCTGCAGTGCAGATACAGTCCTTGATTTTGGGGTATGTAGTGAGGTGGCTTCATTCACAATTATACATAATTATTTAGGATCATGGAATTAAAAATGGATTGTGAAAAATTTGGAAAGGAACAGTCCAAAGGCAAATGTGAAGCAAAGTAAAGTTATATATACTGATCAATATGTATTGAAATATACCACTGATAGGATCTGAGCTGGCAGTGAGTGAGCAAGAAAGGGGTCTTGGGGTTGGAGTAGAGAGAATGATAAAAGATATTGACTTAGTGTGTGGCTAATGTAAAAGAGGCAAATTCCACATGGAGTATAATTAGAAAAGGAAGCTAAAATATAAATAAAAATGCCAGTGTCACACTGACCTCATACAAATCCTTGGTGCAACTATATCTGGAATATCATGTACATTCTGGTTCTGAAAAAAGAGTATTGTATTCCTGGAAGATCTGCAAGAAAAGCAACCAAATTAAATAAGGAATTGAGTTCCCCTGTGAAGACAGACTATAATCTTTGCTATTTTTCAGCAGAGAAAATGGGCAAATAGGGAACAACATGTTCAAGGTCTATAATATGATGCATGGTGTGGTGAAAGTAGAGAGAAACTTTGCTTCCACTCTCAGATTAGAAACTGCAGTTTTATCTGAAGTTTTATCATGGGAGATTCAGAATAGATAAAGGGAAATATTCCTCTGCATAGCATGTAGCTGAACCGTAAAATTCCCTGGATATTTTTTTAAAAGTTGTTAGTTGTGGAATACAGGACGAAGACGTACTGTGTTTCCCTGAAAATAAGACACTGTCTTATATTAATTTTTGCTCCCAAAGATGCACTAGGTCTTATTTTCAGGGGATGTCTTATTTTTCCATGAAGAAGAATTCACATTTATTGTTGAATAACAACAGCAACAAAATATTAGGCAAGCTTCTAAACAAAAACTTTGCTAGGACTTACTTCCGGGGGAGGCCTTATATTTAGCAATTCAGTAAAACCTCTACTAGGTCTTATTTTCAGCTGATGTGTTATTTTAGGGGAAACAGGGTAGGCAGGATGGCTACATATCACCTCTAGCACCAAAGGCAGTCATCTTCTACACACGAGTTGCTGGGGAATGCAAGATTAAGGACACCTCTGCACTAAAGTCCTACTGATGGGTTTCCAATAGGTGAATAGTTGTCCATGAAATGATCAGAATATTGGACTAGATAGAACCTCCGTTTTATCCAGTATAACCCTTCTTCTGTTTTTAACTTCTAATGTTTCTTCCTGATATTTTATACAAAAAGGAGGTGCTTTATAAATACAGCAAGTGGAATACTAGTTTGGTTAGAACAGATATTCAGAGCTGAAGAGTAAAGTTGACCAGTTTGGGACAAGTTTCAGGTTCAAAAATGAAGGATAGTGATCTTGCCCCAGCAGCTGAGTTAACTACATAGTCCTGGTCCAGGTATCAGCACTAAATCTGAGCAATCTGGCACTGAAGTGAACATGCACCATACCATTCATAAGAGTTTTAGAAAATCTACCTAGCAAGAGCATAAATAATATATAGCAAATCACAGAAGGATACAGGAGATATATTAATGTAAGAGCAGGCATTAATTCTTAATGGGAAATTGCCAAGCAAGCACCATGTAAAACTATTCTTCTTCAACCTTTTCCTTATATTTCAGATTGTTATTGTTATTAGCAGAAAGCACCAGCTGGACAACGATAGGGTCAGAATGGTCTGGAAATGCTTAATCTGCTTTTCCTTGAGCTTCCCAAGAGCTTAATAACTGCAGCTTCTAAAGTTTTTAATGATTCAGAATATTTTTCCTTTGCATGTAAGGAAATTGCAGTAATGCAGGAAGTGAGTGGGTGTGGAAAAGCAAGCAAACAGGAAGTCTACAAACCAGCAACAAGTACGCATTAGTATGGAAACATTTTTGAGGTCCTCAACTCCTTCAGACTTCCTAGAGGACACTCCCCCCCCCCACACACACACACAGCTCAAAGGGTGACCTGACGCTCTTGGAAGTTTTCAGGTACTTCCAGGATTTCAGGACACCTTGCACTTTTTAACATTAAGAAAAATCATGTTTTTTTTTCCAGAAAGAAGTAGACTTGTGACCACTCCTGGCTTTGCTTTTTTTGCAGTCTGTGTGACATCTGAAAGATTCTGAGTCAGAACATGGGCTTTTAGAATATCACTGTTTCTCACCCTTTGGTTAAAACATCAGACTGAAGTCTGAGTCCCCACACAGCCAAGAAGCCCACTGGTGACATTGGGAAAATCTCTGTGGTTATATCCAGGTGTTATTTATTGTGGAATAAGCAACAATACAAGATATGGAGCTTGCTAACCCTACAGCTCTCCATTACCAGTTTTGTTGCCCTCTAAAAATGGAGAGTGACTATCTGCAGGAGAAAGTTCCTGAGATATGAAACTCCAACCTTCCCTCAACACTGATGGACAGATATGTGTGTAGTATTAGAACAATCCTACTCCTTATGTTTACTTAATTGATTCAGAAAACACTGGAAAAGGGATGATCGCTCAGTTTATTTCACAGGGTTGCTTTAAGGATAATATGGAAAGGGAAAGAATCATGCCTGTTGTGCATGTCCTTTGAATCAATTTTGATTAAAGGCTGTATACAATGATTTTTTAAAATTAATTTTTATGTATCTTGTCAGTCACATTTACACAGCTATCTCCATCTGTTTATATTATCTCAATAGCAGCTCTCTTTTCCCATTTTAAAAAATATTGGGTAAGCTCTCCTTTAAGAATGACAAGATAAATGATGCATTTAGGTTCACGAGCTTCCCACCTAATTTATCACCTACAGGGACAAGTGGAGAATATTTTGGACATTCAGCCTGAGGATCACTATTCATGGGATAACACATCTCCAATATATTTTTTAAAAAGAGCACACACACTAAAGAGAATTGTCTGCTCAGGAAAGTGTGAAGCTCAGCACATATTCACCTACTCTTTTGAGCTTTTTTTCCTTTGCAAGAACACAAAGCAAGAACACTAAGCAATCATTTACAAATTAGTCCTTTTAAAAAAAAGATTTTAAAAAAAGGAAATTAATTTTTAAATAAACCAAACAAGGTTTAAGCAAATTGAGTTCCAAGCATGTGGCTATGAAGACAGTTAACATGCCTCTCTGTGTGTGTGTGTAGTCTACATCAGCCTTAGCTGATAACATGGATAAATCTGCAAAAGACACAACAAATTAAAACAACAACAACAACAGACATCCATCCAACATAAAATCTGTTAAGCACCCTTCAAAGTCTTCTGATGTGTGTATGCATTCATTAAAAAAGGAGTCATAACAGTAGCTGTCAAACAAAATCATACCTTAGCAACAGTATTTTCCACTCCTTTGGTTCTTCTGACTCATAAATGCAATTCAACTCCTGTGAGTTTGGTTAAAAATAAATGTCATTGTTAGGTTATCCATTTCTGTTGTTTTGAATATTTTTGAGATCTTCCAGATACCATTTCCTTACTTAGCACTGGACTGGTTTACATGGCAACATTTCCAAAATGGTTTCAACAGAGAATAGCAGGACTGCTGATGACTAGGGCTCATTGTTGTCTTTCATTCATAGGGGTTGACATACATCCAAACTAACTTGATTGCAAACAAAATCCACAAATAGGTAAACTTTGGCACTTAAGCTTAACAGGTGCTAAAGAGGCAGGAATATTACTAATGGCAAAAACACTTCCAGGGGAATACAAATTAAGGACTGTTACCACAGGGCCAAAACAGATGGGCCTAAAGCAGGCTGAGGCTGCTGCTCTGGTGCCACTTGTCCCTGGGCTGTAGCAACCACATAGGCCTGTCCCTGATGAAGGCCGCTGCCACAGTTTTGGACCAAGCTGGCAAAAGGAGTGTTTCTTGTCTGCTCCTCTTTAGCTTGGTTCTTCAGCAAAAACATGGCCTCAACACAGCTTCCGGCCATGTTTGAGGCATGTGTCATCTAAATGCTATGCCTCAAATGCAGCCAGAAGTTATTTGGCCCATCTGGCATGGCAAAACAATTAGTTTATGAAGTCTGAAATTGCCTTATTCAGCCATTTTCTCAGTGAGGAAGAAAAAGTGTGACATTTCCATATGAGAAACCTTTCCTCTCACACCCATTCTTATAAAAACTACTTTTTTGAACCCCAGATACTAGAATCTCTAACCCAGTTCTGCTCATATCAAAAAATAAACTGTATTTTGACAATCTTTGGGGGATGTGTATCAATAAGGATGTGGGTGTATGTATCTTTCACATAGCAACTGCCACATTTTTGGGGTTTTTTTTATTTTGCTACCCATTACATGTGTTTATTGTTCTAGTTTTTAAATTGGACTTTTACTGTTTCACTATTTATGTTGGGTTTTAGGTATTTTAAACAAACAAGAAGCCTGCTGGATCAGACCAAAGGCTATCTAATCCAACATCCTGTGGTGAACAGGTGCCTTGGGAAGTCTTCTTGCCTTTTTATAGTTTCTTTTACTCTGGAAGTAACCATGTTGGCATCCTCTGGGACTATTAAAAGTGGTTACATATTCTGTTTCAATGTCTGTGATGATGGTTTAAAATAACTATCACATCTGGAATAGATTTAATCCTTCTGCCTTTTCCCTTCAACTTTAAATTTTTCTCTCTTTTTCCTCTGTTTGGAATTAAATGAGAATAGGCTGGACATTCTTTGAAATCTCCCACATATCCCATATGTTGGTTTTATAACCCTGTGGTCATTACTGGTTTGATAACACTTACATCTCACATCAGAACTTGCATCAATCAGAACCATTCAGCATTATTTCAAGGTTTACATTCCCATGGGGATAGTTGTTTCTTTGTCTCTCTCTTAACATAGCCTAATATTTAATATAGCAAAGGGCACTTAAGATGATCATGATTCACAGATGCAGTATACCTTTTTCCAATTTCAAAATTTCAAGAAAACTATAATGATGAAGAAAAAGAGTTGTAGGAAGGTCATTACTCCACGCTCTGTGTGTTCTGGTAGAACTAAAGCCCTTCTGTAGAAAGCACGGCCATATCCACAAGGCTTACCTAATCAGTGAAGGAGCTGTCTCGATTGAAGGTGCTGGAGAACAGCAGTGGCAGCCCTTCAAACATTTTCTTTTTTTAAAGGAAAGAACTGTGCTACTCTCGGTAAACTAGTTTTCTTCCCTCAGGTTTGGTGGAGAAACCTGTCCCACTAGCAATGTTGAGGAGATTTAGCTGTTGGTCCAATAGGCATAGGAGAGTACCATTCATGCCATAGGAGAGTACCATAGGAGAGCAAAGTGTCTGTGGCTTGTATTTGTGTGTGTATGCACATGCTGTAGAGAGAGAAAACACATGGCACAATGGTGACTAAGTAGCTGATGTTAAGAGATGTTAAAAGAAATTTACTTAAGTATACTTACTTAGCAGAATCTCCTGGCCTGACCCCTACAGACACCCTTTAATGCTCCAAGGGATGATGGTCCATTGTGATGGTGAGAGGGGGAATGAATTTTCCACTACCTTCTCACCAATGGGCAAGTTAGTTAGTTAGTTAAGTTACTGTAATTAAGTAACTAATGTGGGATGTGGTGGCTTAGTGGTTAAGATGCCAATTCTGTTTATCAGAAGATCAGAAGGTTGGCAGTTTGAGGTCCAAGTGCTGCATCATGAGGTGAGCTCATGTCACTAGTCCCAGCTTCTGTCAACCTAGCAGTTCGAAAGCATGCAAATACAAGTAGATAGGTACCATTTAAGTGGGAAAGTAACAGTGTTTGGTGCAGTCATGCTGGCCACATGACCACTAGAACAGTCCTCGGACAATGCTGTCTCTTCGGCTTAGAAACGGAGATGAGCTCCACCCCCTATAGTTATGACTAGACATTAGTGTCAAAGGACTACCTGTACCTTTACCTTTAAGTAGCTGATGTAGAATTCTGGTTGATGTTGGAAGCAGTATTTTGATGCTTTTGTTTTAAACTGCAACCTGAAAATCTGATAATTAATCTTGGTGGTTACCTGTAAAAGTTGCCTTGCAGAAAACAGCAGTAAGGTTTAGTGGTTTATGTTAAAAATCTAGAATCTGTGAGTTTTCAGATTCTAATCTGAGAGTAAATTCTCTTCTGTGTCTTATGAAATCCTTAAATGAGAAAATATACTGAATAGACTGCTATTTGATGCTTACCTCTACATAAATTAATAAAGCTATACACCAGAAAACCTAATATACCCTTCCATTTGTTCTACAGGACAAAGCATTTTTTAAAAATCTAATCCTTTAGTTTGTTCCAGCTTTAGGCCATCCAGGCCATGAAAAAGCTTAAGGAGCAAATTTCATCTGACAAAAGAAGCACCTGTACTTGCGTAGGATAACCAGAAAGGCAAGATTCTCTGCTAAATTTCAAGCTATTGGAGTCACGTACTAGTCTTTCAAGTTGGATACCTGAGTACTTGGTTCCATGACCTTACTGAAACTTAGTAGAGGGAACAACCACAAGGAGTGGTGAGAGAAATTATTGGGAGACAAACACAATTTTGCTCTAGTTGCTAAATCAGAAGCAACTTAAGAATTAGTTTTTTCCTTCCTTTAGTATGCACCTGCAATTGTGAAAAAATGGAAAGATTCCATTGTTAGAGGAAGTGTGTGAGGACATGGGTGGCACTTTTTCAATACTGATAATATGGTATAATGACCTATCTACTTAATTGCAGGACCCATTGGCTCTCCACATAGATCTTCCATCCTTTCTGACTACTGGCCATGTTGAATGAAGATGATGAGAGTTGGAATCCAAAGATAACCACAGAGCCACAAGTTTTCCAGCCCTTAGAATGCATTTTCTAAGCACCTGATGGACCACTGTCAATACAGAACTGGAAAAGCATCCATTATAAATGACAAAAGAATTGGCCTTAACCTCTGTCAATACTCCTCAGAAAGGATTTCTGGGTGACTGAAATACATCTTTCTACTGTCTTCTGTTAATTCATCCTGCTGTATGCTATACTGCATGGATCCTGTTCTGTTTAGAACATTTTAACTAATGGGAGACTGAATTCTATAGAGCTGTTCTGCAAAACTAGGTTTGTAAACTGAGTAACTAGGTTGTCTTTAAAAAGGTTTGTATTAGGGATGTCTTTCTATGCTAATTTTCCTCTTCAAGGAAATAACAATTAATGTTAGCAATTTTCTTCTTGGTGTAAGAAAGTCTTTGAAAATTGTATTTATTTCACACAAAATTTCCATTTCATTCATTGTTTTATTAAGGAAGCAGCATTTTCTACATAGAAAATAATATTTCTGCTCATCAGTATTATTTCCTGTGAAAATGCTGCTTTCGGTGATGAAAATGCTATTTTATGTGCAAAACAGCCACGTTAAAATTTTGTCCAAAATAAATAAATTTTGTGTAGAATAGGTTCTATGCTATGAAGATACACATCAGTCATGAAATCTTCTCTTTGGGGTTTCTTGATACTTAAGAAACTCATTTTGACCCTTTTTCAAATCTTCTTGAAAGTTCTTTCCATCCCTTGTTGGCATGGTATCCAACATGCATTGAAGATGAAACTGGGGGAAAAAAAGATCAATATAGCTTCCAAGGAGCTATCTACAAATTAGCCCCATTCAGGTGTTCAAAAGAACACATGAGATCTCAAATGGTGTAGGTAGGAATTGAGGTGCATTCTATGGCTTCATATTGAAAACTGCCACATCCCAGGAAAGCCATAATTTCCCATTCTGTCCTTGGCCTTCTTGTAATAAGTGAGAAGGTCTGTGGCTTAACCTGCTTAGAAGGTCCCCTGAAATTTGGTTCCCCACAAGGTTCCTGCTCATGAGGTGGATTTTCTAACCACAGTCAGATGAACATCCATAAAGTATCCTTTCAGACTTTCATGCTCAGCATGCATAAATAAGGCTGGATAGGGCACATACAGAGCACACACACACACACACATTATGCCTACCCCTGCTCTCCTTTTCCCAACAACAGTTTGTTCCCTCACCTGTTCTCTTGCTTGCCTGCATAGGACAACAATTGTGCAAAGTTCCTTTGATGCTGTGTGAACATCTCCAGGGTAAGGAATATGGAAATGGAAGTAAAAATTGCAGTGTGTAGGAAGTTGAATTCTTTGTTTTAACTATATAAATACATAGGGAGGACATATATTAAAGGGGGAAGCAATGTTTTCCATCAAGGCCAAAGGATGAATCAAAATGAAAACCAGAGGCTTTGCCATAATAGCACATAAAGCAATCAGAAGCATCGTCATATTGCAACCATCTGTTGTTTAGAAAATAAAGCTACATCAGTGCCATATCCATTCCTGTACAGCTCACTGAATGTTTCAGAATTGCTACAAACTGTGAAATTTGGGCTTCTATTTATACCCTCAGCTAGCTGAATCAAAGTGCTATGGCTACATTTTTAATTTTTCAATTTCCATATGCTACATACTGAGGCACAGTAATCCTACTTGAATAGCTGGCATGCTCTAAGATGAGAGCCCCTGATATGTGGGCAAAAGATGGAGAAGTAGGCCTTCATCTTTCCTTCATTCAGTTTTTTTAAAAGGTATTTCATTGGTTGTTCACTTGTAAAAGCATATTGTAAGGGCTGTTTACCTTTGTGGTCAACTAGCTCATCCTGTTATCTTACTGTAGGTGTGTGTGGGTAGGTGTTTAGCTTCAGAAAGTAAAAATGATACTAATTTTACAAAGAAATGGGGTTTTGTACAAAGTATATTTTGCAGATATTATAGGAATGTTGTCCAGGGTCACTTCAGTATCACACTGGATACGGGATTGTGGACGGGGTCATGATAGAGTAGATATGTGATGCTGTCTCACTGTTCCAGGATGACAAGCCTTGATTATAATCTCAATAATATTGAGATTTCTTCATATCACTAATTCAAAGCCTCCCTCAGTCCCCCATGCCACACCCCTGAACCTTCTTCCTGTTCCTTCTCCAGCATCTGAACTCTGCCAGCAAAAATATTTGAGTTATGGAAGTTTCTTTTGAGGCTGTGTGGGAGGTTCAAAGGTGAATCTCCTTATTTAAGGATAGATTGCTTTCTCTGTCCTCTGAAAAGGATGAATTCTAATCCCTCTTACAGAGAGATCCATATTACAAGGATTGCATAAAAATCACTTTCTGTAAGATGAGGAAATCAGTGACAAACACACCTTTCTCTATGCTAATTCTTTTCTTAATGAAATCTTTACACTCTGGAAAGGTAGAAACAATTGATTTTCAACACACTTTCTGAACACAACTTTAGAAAGAGAGTGTACTTGATTACAGCTCTCATGACTCTGCGATGAATGACTAATCTATCTAGACAAAGTAGTTTTGCACAAAATCAAGCAGTTAAGAAAAATTAGGCAAATGGCAGGAGTGGAATATTTGAATATTTCACAGCATTTTAAGTTGCCCAGAGTGACACCCTCCTGGGGTATTGTGGGTAATTTCAATGATGGATGAACACTGCTGCTATTGTCATTGCTGGTAAAACTCACTCCTATTACATGTACAGTCAAAGCAAGACTGTCAGTCTTGCTATTAGGGAGACATTGCCAGAGGGGCAATAGTCCTAGGGAAGTCTAATGGAGAGCACTTTGTTAGAGTTGCTCCCGTGGCCGTGGTAGCTATGGTGCAAAAAACAAGTGAGAGTAGTATGCAGGTGCCATTCTGACAGCCCGAACAGATGAGAGAAATGAGCCCACTTCCAGGTGTCATTGGTGTACAGCATGTAGACACTGCATGCTGCAATTATGCTGGGAAGCTGGCTTGAAGCTGCCCAGCTTCCCAGTGGGTGGATTCATGATGCTCTGGTGGCATGGCGTTTACATGCAACATGCCACTGGAGCATCATGTAGCTGCCATGGGGCCACAGCAGGGCCGGCAAAGCCTCCTTTTCCCTGACTGAAAAAGACGGGTTTTCAGCCAGGTTGAAGATTTATTGGGCCCACGGTGTGTGTTTGCCATGGTCCCAATCTGTCTTCAGAAGGGGCTGCTTCAAGCCACCCTTTCTTGCCAGTCTGTTTCCCCCCTACGTCCTCTGTCTTCTGTGAACCATTACCCTTTTGTTTGTCACTATAGTTGCTAAGAGCAGCTACTCCCAGGGTAACTGCAGAATGAATGCTATGATAGCTCTGTTTAAGTATTTAAAGGGATGTCATATTGAGGATGGAGTAAGCTAGTTTCCTGCTGCTCCAGAGAACAGGAACTGGCACAATGAATGCAAGCAACAGGAAAAGATATTACACCTAAACATTAGGAGGAACTTAATGACAGTAAGGGCTGTTTGACAGTGGAACACACTCCCTTGGAGATTGGTGGAGTTTCCTTCTTTGGAGGTCTTTAAATAGAGGCTGGATGGCCATCGGTCGGGGATGCTTTGACTGTGAGTTCTTGTGTGGCAGAGGTTGGACTGGATAGCCCCAATGGCCTTTTCCAACTCTATAATTCTATGATTCTATGAATAATGGTGGGTAACTGTAGTGGGTCTAGGTGCCAATTTTCTGTGCTGGAACCCTGTAGAATTTGAAAATATTGCCCAAAATCCCAGAAAGTTGGAGGGGGGGGGGGAATAAACCAGAACAGATCCAAAACAAAAGCAGAAGCAGCCAAAAAGTCCATTTCTGAGCTGAGATAGTGCCTGAAATCTTAAAGTTCCACAAACTCACTTCCCCCTGCAGCACTAACCTTCCTCCTGCACACTGATGGCCATGGAGTGAGCAATGAAAAATGGAAGATAGTTGAGAAGCAATTGGCTATGTGACTATAGCCAGACACACAATGGTGACACCATCTTCCAGGACTTCTGGAGGATCCCAGGAGATCCTGGAGGATGTCTTCATTCTGGTGTGTCTGGCTATATTACATAGCTAGATGCTTCTCTGTTGTCTTCACTGTTCTTCACTGGCCACTACCTGACTTTAAAGAGAGGGTGGGTTATCATGAGCATTTGGTCATTGCAAAAGGGAGGAAGAGAGTTCACAATACTGCACTGACCAACCCCTCCATCCCAGACACATACAAGGTTCAAGTTGAGGTTCTGGGTGCAAATATCACTGATAGCATGCTGGTTCTCTTTTTGAAAAATCAAGGTTTCTTTTTATATCAAGCATTGTAGGGAGACCTGCATTTAAAAGGTGAATTGCCAATCCTGGAATCTTCCAGAAAAGGATGTTCATCTTAATTTGGCTAGAAAAAATGACCAAGGCCAGAGAAACATCCTTGAGGGGAACACATATGGCTTTAGGTCAGTGTTTTGCCTACCCTTCGATTACAGCATTAGATTAAGGCAATGGAACTAGACGTTGTTTGTGTAGAGTTGCAAGTCTGACCCAAGGACATTCTCTGTGGTTGATTCAGTGATTGGTTTCTTTAGGTTATGAGTAATTATGGTATTTATTATGTTTTCCCAGGAATCCCACTGTTCCCCCCCCCCACTACTTAGCAAGTTGAGAGATTGTTTTTTGATCCTCCCTCTGCTTTTATTATTTTTTCCCCAATAACATTGTGAAATACTACTCCTGATTGATATAAGTGCTCAAAGTGACATGTATATAAAGATTATATAGTTAGAGTATCCATTAAAACAATAAAATATTGAAATTGCTTGATAGCAAATTAAAATGGTAATCATCAGCAGAAAACAAAACAGGGAGTCAGCAATAGCTAGTAAAGGACTGTGAAAGTAAAAATAACTTAAGCTGCCAACATGTGTAAAGAAGGGCCTCGACTTGGGTTTCTGAAGCAAAGAATTCAAAAGAGGGAATTCTGCCACTGACAGAGCCCTATGCTCCAACAAGGTAGTCTATATATGATGGTTGAAGAATCCTGAGAATTTCAGTCCCAAAGGGAGCTTTTCCAAGCTTTGCCTGCAGTCTTACAAATCTTAAAACAGGACACAAAACAAAATACTTATTGTTGATCTTAGTGGGCAGGATGGAGGGATGAGTAAGAATTTCACTGAGCATATTTTTTGAAAATAACTTCATATCAATCCACAAATTTCTCTATTGGAAAGAATTTGAGAATAAAAATATTCCATTGTAGGAGACTGTGAAACCAGAAGATATTGACCCTTGAAGGCAGAGGGCTTTGTGTGCTTAGCTGTTAAAAGTTGTGCTTTGAGCCGTGGTGTATGGGGCTGAATGAAATTTATTACCATACATGTTACTTCATTTTTTGTTAGGCTTCTCATCTTTAACAATTAACTCACAGGAAGGCTGATATTTTCATTGATGAGAATAAGTATCCCTTAAGATCAGCCCTGGTGGCGCAGTAGTGGTTAAATGCCTGTACTGCAGCCACTCACTCAAAACCATAAGGTGGCGAGTTCAAGACCAGCAAAGGGCTGAAGCTCGACTCAGGCTTGCATCCTTCCGAGGTCACTCAAATGAGTACCCAGATTGTTGGGGGGCAAATAGCTTACAATTGTAAACCGCTTAGACACTCCTTAAGGGTATGAAGCGGTATATAAATGAAGCTGTTTTTTTGTTTATTGAATTTCATAGTTGAGCATTGTCATTCCAGACATTTCTGATACAATGAAGGTAACCAGTAACATAGCCAAGGGGGGGGGGGTCCATGGGGTCCAGACTCCCCCCTTCCATTAATAAAAAGAGAAGGATGGTGCTGTAAAGAACAATGTATTAAATCTTGTAATTTGATGTTGTACATAATTTAAAAATGGGTTTTAAACGTAAAAATACTCACAAAAATGTTGTTTATTTAATATCCTGATGTATTTGCAAGGTGTTTACCCCCCCCCCCCAAATGGTGGCACTAAGTCTGGACCCCCCTCCCCTCCCCGAAATCCTGGCTATGTCCCTGAGGTAACCATATTTACATAAATTCAATGGGGGGGGGAGGGCTGAGAGTGTATCACTTGGCCAGGAGATGAGAAAGGTTCTATCCTTCCCACATCTGCTCCCTTTGCACCCCCAACACGTGCTCAGCAAGTCAAGAAACGTCTGGAGCTGGTTTTGTGTGTATGTATAAATGTGTGTGCAGTGTCAAGATGAGGGAAGAGAACAAAATTCCAACACAGCACTAGTGTGACTTTGATTTTAGGCTAAAAGCTAGAAAAACAGCCACATAGCCACACACTGTCAAGACCATGGTTTGTTGTTCTTCTTCTTTTGTTGGTCCATGAGATTAATCCAGTTGCAGTAATTCCAGGCTGAACTGGGGCTCCAGCTGGGAAACAACGACAACCACCTCTTTCCTCCTTGCCCTCTCTTTGCACAATGATGGAACAAATGAGGCACCCATCCACATTGTCCCAATAGATTGTGCAACTTGAAAATGTTGCTGGCAGGTACCTAAATAGATGTCTGCTGCATTTGTTTTGGTTGCAGTGGGACTAGGTGACTGAACACAATGATCCTATCCACATCTATTATTCTGTGAAGTGAGTTCTTACAACCAGGCATGTCATGCAGCTCCTTGTTTTTCAAACAACATCACAGTGCGACTGTGTGCAATCAGATGTAGTCTGTTCAAATGGTCAGCGATTATGCCAGGCTCATCAAGCTAGTGGTATAAGGGCTGACCTGCTGACTTCAGTGCAACTATTTTATATTAGGAATTCAGAGACATAGCTTAAATAATGACAACAACAACAACAACAACAACAACAACAAGATTTATTTATACCCCGCCCAATCAACTGGGAATCCGGGCAGCTTACAATAGTGGGAATAATACAGGCATTAAAAATAAACATGAAATAATAAGCAAATATAACATAGCAATACATAATAAAATAAAAACAATTCAATAACAACAAAACACTACAATAACAGCAATAAGCATAACACAAAATTTACATTCAATCAAAAAATCCCCAATTCCAACACCTCGTTCAAAAATTAACAAAGGAGGTACCAACAAACAATGAAGTAATAAAAGAAATACAGCATAACATGTTGCAAATTACTGATTAAAAATTTACAATTAAGAGATAACATTTTAACACACTGAAAAAGGGGGAGACTAAAATTTAACTACAAGATAATACCCGTAGTATCGCCACAGGCTTATGGGCGGACACCCACGCTGAGATGCTCCGGGGCTGGAAGGGACAAGTTCAGATGTTAAAAGGGCCTCCTCCCTCACATGTCCTCCATTCTTCTCCTGGCAGTCGCTGGTGGGGAATGAGGTGCCCAAGGCTTTATGGGCCAACACCCATGCTGAGATGGTCTGGGGTCAGAGAGGACAGGGCTCCCAGAATCTCCTCCATCACTTCCCGATGAAGGGCTCTTTGGCTTGGATCCAGCAGAGCCCATTCCTTCTCTGTGAAATCTACAGACACCTCCTCAAAGGTCACCTGATCTAGTCTTCCAGAAGCTGTTCTGAGTCCATCAGGATGAAGAGATGTGCTTGTAAACATAGACCCAGTCCTTATTCTAGTTCTCATTGAGGAGGACATTCCTTCTCTGTCTTGTGTGATCCACTTGAGCTGCTGCCTTTGACTGGATTCAAAAGGACACTTCTCCTTCTCAGCCATCTCTTTCACAAATAAGTCCTGCTCCTCTCCCTGCTTCTTCTCTTATACCTGGCTCACATAGAGCCTTACCATGGGCAAAAGGTTCCAGGAGTGTTCCTGAAGCATGAAGGTATTATAATGTGTTGCCTTTCTAAAACGTCATTGAAGCATCCTGCTTCTCTCCTGTTGACGAAGCATTCGTGGAGCAGCCATTATTTGAATGACAGAAGATCATGTTATTAAAAAATGGCTGCTCCACAAAGCTTTGTCAACAAGAGAGAAGTGAGACACCTCAATGACATTTTAGAAGCATAATGTGCTATCACACCTTTGCACTTCGGGAACACTCCAGGAACCTTTTGCCAACATTTTACCAATGGTAAATTCCTCCATGTGATAATCCCCATAGCCATGTTAGTCTGTAATATCAGTATGCAAAGGGATTTTGTAGTACCTTTGAGGTTAATTGTGCAAAAGTAGCATAAGCTTTCATAGACTTGGGAATTTATCACATGTGAGGGAAGTGCCCAAATCCCGTGGATAAACTAGGGTTAAATCTGGGAATATCCCACAAAAGTGGGATTATTTTCAGACGATATCCCCTGACATTGCCATTATCCTGGACTTAACCCGTGAATTAAAGTATGCATTTTGTCTGCTTTTGGACACTTTTACTTTTGGGAAAATCATGAAAGTTCAAAGAGGTGCATTTTGGTCACTTTAATCATGGATTAAGTCTGGGATAATGGTGACATTGGGGGATGCTTTCTGAAAACAATCCTGTTTTTGTGGGATATTCCTGGATTTAATCTCTGTTTATTCACAAGATTTGGGCATTTTGCCTCCCATGTGATAAACTCCTTGGTCTTCTTCCTTAGATGCATGGAGTGGATTCATATTGTACCTCAGCTTTGCACCAATTGTTTTACAGTTTCGCTACCAAAACATCAAACTATTCTGAAATAAGTAACTTGATTATTGTAATGCTAGAATTTTAGAAATTCTAAAATAGTTTTAGAAACATAGTTTTAGTGTCTCATATAGTATTGTACTTTATTGCTTCCCTGAATTATTTCCTTCTGGATACTGTGAGCATTAGAGATTGTCACTAATGAGAATGACATGAATCAATTGAATTTAAAAGGGAGGAGGGGAACTACATAGAACACCATTAATCATCTTCCTGTTAGGTGTCATAGGATAACATAGGTTTGAATCTCATGATAAACCAAGATTCCATGGGAATCCTGGATTGTGTTATATGCACTGAGTGGTGAATGCTGCCCAGTCAAACTAAACAGACTGTTTGTTGTGATGTGTGAATTTGGTAGGATTTCACTTGGGCGCATGTTACTTTCCCAGCAAGCGAGAGAGAGAGAGAGAGAGAGAGGGAACAAACAAACAAACAAACAATCTAAGATGAGCCTTGCTTTATTTTTCTATATTGTTTAGGCAGAGATGGCCAGAGTTAGGTCCTGTTGGTTTTTACATCATGACAAACAAGGTTAAGCAAATAGCCAGCAAGCCAGAATTCTCATGAGTTTCAGCTTGTTATTGCAGCCATGGTCTCTGCTAACAGAAAAAGGCTGTAATCAAAGCAGGCAGATTTTTTCCCCCCAATGACATCCATTTCCTAAGTCTGAAACTGAGAAAATACCATATCGGATTGCTAATGGTAAAACTGTTACCTTAAGTATGATGAGAGGCAGATATTGCTTCCTGGTGGGGGTGGGGGAAGAGTCATTTTGTGGATCATCATTTTAAAAAGAAATGTGGAAAGAGCCAAATATTTGGTTTTGCTGTACATAGACCATCTGCCTAGGAAGCAAAGGCAGAATGTTTAATGATCAATGCCTTCCAGCTATAGCTTGTGAAAAGTGTTTATAGGGGTCTGTGGAAAAACATCACACATTTGATTGGACAATGGATCCAACAGAGTAATCAAACCTGGGAAAAGATAATCACACAGTTCAGTTTCTGTGCAAAGAGGATATATTCACCAGTGCCTACAACACAGTGCCACTGGAGGAAGGAAACCAGAGGTACCTTTGTTATTTTGTAGAACTATAAACTCAGGAAATGTTTCCCCTTCAAGAGTTACTGTATATTACATGCCCCAGTCATTTCATTTGTTCTCAGGAATACAACGGATATCTTACTTGGTTCTTTGACCAACTTTACCTTCTTCTTGCCTGTAGACTTTGAACCATTGGCAAGCTGTGTGTGTGGGTATGTGTGTGAGAGAGAGAGAAAAAAAAGAGAGAAAGAAATGCACCTCACTATTTAAGGGTGAGGTCCCCACTCTGCTCAAGCACAGTCTACCTGTTCTCCTAGATAATAATAAGAAAAAAAAGGGAAAGAATAGACACACACCATTATTCCCTATAACTCATGTGGTAACAAAAAATGGGTAATAAAAAGTGGATATCTTCATGTTCTTAGAGAATTAATGAGGATAATAATCTATACTACTACTAATAATAACAACAAATAGTAGTAGTAGTAGTAGCAGTAGTAGTCCTGGAATAATAATAATAATAATAATAATGGCTTTTCCAAGCAAAGGAGCAAATTAAAAAAATAGTTAAAATTTCACAAAATATAGAAGTTAAAAAAATGAAATAAATAAATAAAAACAGAGTGAAATATACAGAATTAAACACAGACACACCATCTCTGCACATTCCCTCCATGAGCTTTGTTAAATCCTTTGCTGAATACTCAGAGCAGGAGGTTCTCACACTTTATATGCAGTGAGGAGCTCTTGGTATGAAGAAAGGCTGGGCCAGCAAATATCACTATATATTACACAGTAAGGGAATGCAAAAAATGTATCTGGCTAATCTAGAGATAAATATTGGCTCAGGATAGGTTCCCACTCCAAGGAATTTGTATCCACACTGCAGGAATAATCCAGATTTATTTATTTATTTATTTATTTATTTATTGTATTTATACCCCACTTTTCAGCCCTAAAGGCTATCAAAAGTTTGACACCACCAACTGCTGTGGCTCCATGCTCTAGAATTCTGGGAAATGCAGCTTTGCCAAAACAAACAACAATTTGTAGAATTCCAAAGCACAGCGCCATGGCAGTTAAAGTGGTGTCAAACCAGATTATAGCTGCAGTGCGGGTGCAGCCTAGGTAATATGTTTCATTGAACAATGAGGCTTACTTCTGAACACATATAACTGGGTGGCTCATAAGCTAGAGATGTAAAAACCAGACAGTCTTGTTGTTGCATTTCTTAGCACTCCACAAGCATTCTTGCCCTGTCCCTGTTCAGTATCACGTTGTGAGATGTCCCAGCTCCACATGAGCATTCATATATATACCTTTTGGGAATATTTTTCAAATGTATGTTTTATTTTGGTTTTTTAAAAATTAATGTACACCTTTTCTGCATTGGCAAACACATAATTATTTAATTTGTGTGTGTACATGATTTCTTTTTAAACAGGGCACATTTTTTTTTAAAAAAAGTTTTCATATTTTTGTGCACATGTTTCCCTCACTGATACACATTTGAAGCCTAGGATCTGTATGGATAGTCAAGGCAAGTTGCTTTTTGTCCTGCTGCTAGGTCTGAGGAAATGTAGAATTTTTTTTTGTCAGAAAATACCCCAGTCCAACTAATTTCTTTTCCATCTTACTATAAAACATAGAGCGCTATTTGACTGATAGGAGACCACATATTCTAATAGTTGAAATGAGTAGATTAAGAGAAAGGGGAGTAAGCAGGTAGAGTGGTATTCAAGGTAGAGGGAGAGCTTGTGAAAAAAGGCAGCAGGGTAATCTAACACATTGCAAATATTGCCAAAGGTCCACAGCAATCAGATTACCTTTCTTTGTGCTAAATAAATTTTCCCAAAATATTGCAATCTCTGCTATATTATGTGGTGGATATTTCATTCAAATACATCTTTGACCTTGTAAGAACTTGTATTACTTGCATGGTTTTCCTTGTCACGGAAAATACCATCTCTCATTTTATTATTGGCCAAGAATGCATTCTGATAAAACACTTTGCACCTGGTGAAGATATAATGGTAGAATGGGCATATGGCCATTTATTTCACTATGCCAGAGAGCATTATTAACCAAAGGGGCTGTAGGACACTGTTGAAATGAGACATATAAATTAAGTGTGGAACATGTGAAAGATATTCTTTCTGAGTCCTTCAATGTCATGGGTGGTTTTTCATGTTTTTGAGTTTTATGTTTGGACATCTCTAATAAAAAGTGGCATTTGGCCTACTCTATAGAGAACAGTCCTCTATTTGAAGGCATCCTCTAATTCATGAGAGTAGAACTTTTTTTAAATTATGGCTTCAGTAGTCACATACCAATTGATCCTGCTGACTGGGGTTTCTGGGAGTTGAAGTCCTATTGGGAACTTTGGATTTCAGATCTTTTTAACTTCAGCCCCCATAAGTTCCGGCCAGCACTGTTCAATGGTCAACTAGTCTTCATTTCAGTAGGCATATAGGTTTTCTTCCCCTCTGTGGTGATTTCCATTGTATTTCTATTTAAACTATAATAATTATTGATAAATCTGCATACATACACATAAATTAGTGTGTGGAAATTTAAAGCAAACCTCTGTCCTCTTTTGTTCTCTTGTTCATAATATGTTAAGTGGCCACTGTATTCCAATATAGTTTGAGAAGTATACTATCTTAAATCAAATGATCTCTTTATGCTAAACAGTTTGAAAACCAGTAGTCTTTATAATTTAGGACTGTTTGAATTTGTAGGTAAGGAATAGACAGGCCTACCCTTGTAGCAATGTATACATATTTCCTGCTGACAGGCAACAGAGTTAGCCTGAAACGAAAGAATACCTCCACAATATTATAACCAAGTCTCTTCTTGAGAAAAGTAGCTTTAAATACAGATTTCTAAAAATGACAACTTTCCCTAGCATGGGGAAGAGTTGAAAGGGGCACGATGTCATGTTACAAAGCTGGTAAGGAAACTTGTTAAAAATAAAATTGGCAGCATATTAGGAAGTGCTTATAAATAGTTTCACTCTGTTTATGAAGGCTTCCCAGCTCAGTTCCTGCCTGTCTAGCCAACTACCTGATCTGTAAATCACTTCAACCACATGCCATTCTATGCTCATTTCTTCAGCTGAATAACTTTAATAGCTATATTGCTCTGGCAGTAAAGTAGGAATGAGGTCATGAGAGCTGAACACCTGTCCCTGCCCACCACAAGACCACAGGGAATGGCATCAACATCTGGCATCCTTGGACAGCTGCCAGGGCCCCAAAACCTTGGCAAGACTCGTGGCTGAAATCTAGCCCAGTAGTGCACTAAGTTCACCAAACATCTGGCTGACATTTTTATTTCCCACAGTACCCCAAATGTAATATTGCTTTGAAGCATTATAGAAATTAAAATGACCATCTTCTCCCACTCATCTGATGCTGTTTGGGGTACTGCCACCTGCTATTGTGGTTGGGTGAATTCACCATGGCCCATCAAAAGAGGAGAGATGCCACCAGACGACACTTTGCCAGTAGTTCCTCAAACTTGAACCAGTCTTGAAAAAGCATCACCACTGCTAGTGATTCTGTCTTAGAGTTCTTTGCTTATACTTAGATAGATTCAGATGAAAGAAGGCTTGAGAAGGGGAGGGGGTTGAGTGAAATGCCAGGTGGCCAGTTGTCTAAGGCCTTGAAGCTGCTGTGTTCAGCAGTCTGGAATGCAGAGAGAGGTGAAGACTGGTAGAAAATGATGGGGGGGTGGGTGAAGGGGGAGATCAGCCTGTGGGAAAGAGGTGGAGAGTATAGTTCGCGTGCTTTGCTAGGGGTGGGGCAGTGGATGATGGGGTTTTTAATATACTGTTTTTGACTGGGCTTGGCAGTCTCAGCTTAAATTCTGAATTGGAGAATTGCTGATTCTAAATCTATCAATAAAGCTCTACAACAAGTCTGGCTGATTGATTCTCTTAGGGGCTGACATCCCTTTTCTGACACCAGTCATATATTGCAATTGCTAGTGCAGGGCTTCCAAATCTCTCTTTGTAGAGTCCCAAGCAGAGAGCAGAGGCATATCAGTGGATGTTGTTAACTACCAAATATTATGGAAGCCAACAACTGTATGGCTCCAGCATAGGTATTTATTTATTTATTTATTCATTATACTTTTAGGCCAAGCTTCTGGATAAAGGCTGGCAGATCATAACGATCTGTCAGTGTATGGACAAAGACTGTAGGAGCTGGAGGAGGTAGAGAGGAAGGATGGAGGCAGCTGGCCTAATGGTAGTATGATGGAATTTTCTCTGCTGCCAATCAATGGCCATCTGAGGGATGGAGATAACAGTGGAGTTGTACTTACCTATTGGTTGGCAGCAATGATGCTAGCAATAATCTACCAGTAGCACCCCCTGGAATCAGCCATCTAAATATGAACTGAAGCAATGCTCCCACATCCCAAATCAAACAAGCTGTTCAAATCAATTATACAGTGGGGCTGTGGTATCCACAAGTGATTCATTCTAGACCCTCACATGGATTTCAAAATCTGCAGATGCTCAAATCCCATTGTCCCCAATCGTGGTGTGTATATATAGCCATGCCACCATTATAGACAATGGGACTTCATGAAGTAAATGCTAGCAGAGGACAAGTAGCCGAAGCCCTCCCCCTTCCAAAAGTTGCCCTCTTCTTCTCCTGGGAGCCTGAGTGGCAACTGCTGCAGGGGGTCCCAGCTCCCTCACCACCCCCTCGAGTGGCTGAAAGGGCTCCCACCAAGGGCTCCCATCAACTGACCAAGAGTGTGTAGTCCCACTTCTAGAAAGCCAAGTCCTAACCATTGCTGTTTCAGCTGCTGCTGCTGCCACCTTCTTTCTCCTCCTCCTCCTTCTCTTTTTCCTTGCAGTTGCTCCCACAACCCGAGAAGAGTAGTTTCTGCTGGATCAGAGCGGCTGCTGCATCAGACAACAAGGCAGCGCAGCCCCATGCATGAGTTGCCATTGGGGACAATGTGGACTTGCCATCTGCAGATGCTAAAATCCACAGGTGACAAACATGTGGATAACAAGGACCCACTGTACTGAAAACCTTTGAGAGGTCCAAACTGTGAAGCAATTCACTGTAGCCTGTTAACGACTTTAAGTTCTTTCTATATGGATGAACTGTTTCCATGTAGAAGCATTTTTCATTGGCCACCACATGGCACCTCCACTATGTAGTTATTTTTAACATGTATGTGGTCATGCGGGTGGCATGACACCAGGATCGGGTGGCATTGGGGCATGCGTCATACAACATGGTGCAGTCTTTGAGTGCTTTGTAAGAATCCAGGAGAGCAGCCTTTCAACATCCATTTGGCCATGAAAACCCACTGAGTGGCTTTGAGGAATAACACTTTTTCAGCCTTGGAGGAAGGCAATGACAAACCCATCTGAAAAAAAATTGCAAACCAACAAACAAACACCATGCAATTTATAGAAACCTTACCGTTGCCTTAAGTCAGAACATGAAGGCATGCAATAAAAATATTTTCCAATGCATTCCCAAATGCCCAGCAAGAATGTCTCAGAGTTATACAAGGAAGGATATTGTAGTAGTTAAGCAAGTACAGAAAGCTATAGCAAATGTTGATGGTGTGCTTTTCAGTTTTGTGAATGTACATGTGGACATGCACAGTTATAGCTCTGGGACAGTTTTCAAGCCCTATCTTATAATGTTAAAATAGCACCATAAAACAAATGTTAATAACAAGCATACTGTAAATAATAATATTTAAATGTTAAAATAACACTGTAGGAACAAATATTCATAGCAGACTTGGGGGGGTGTACATAAGCCCCTAAGAGGTGGTGGGATGCCACCCCTTTCCTAGCCGGATCAGGGCAGTGGCAACCACATGTCATGCCCCCAATCTGGCCTTTCCGTGATGCAAAAAGGAGGCAAAAAAAGTAGCTCCTTTTTGCACCATGGCACCATGGCTTTTCAGTGCTCCTTTGGTGCTGCACATGTACACATTGCACCAAGGAAGCGCCATGGTGTCTCCTGCCATGTGGTAGAACATGCAGCATCTCGCTGGCATGGAGGTGGAGTTGGGGTATATGCTGTGCGGTTGCCATGCCCCCACTCCACCCTGATCCCAGGGTTTGTCATCAATCTGTACAGCCTCTTGCTTACAATCCTAATATAGTGTTTAGCATATACATATATATTTTGTGTTGTCTTAAAGACATTTGTGAAGGGGTGCTCCCCCACCTTATTTTTTTCTTGCCGTATGTCAAGTCTGTTTTGGGGAGGGAGAAAAACTGGTTGGGTTAGTTGATGTTGGAACATGCTTTGAAAACAAAAAGACCCATTGAATAACTTCTGATTTTTCTCTTTCCTCTGCTAGCTATTTTAACATTTTAAGAGAAGTCAGCTTCAGTATGTGCATTTTGTGTCTGGGTGCTTTTTCTGTTAGTGATTCAAAAGGGACCACCCACCTCTAGCAGATACTGTTTCATCGCAGGCTGGCAATTATTGGGAGAATTTCCTTGCTGATAAATTGATTTCTCCAGGGCTTAGTCCTCAGGGCCAGACTAGATAAGATGATGTCAGACATGTTTCTTCTCATGTGTCTTCCCTCTCTCCTGCACAAAGTGTGGCAGAATGGGGCTATGTAACTTTTTTTAACCATAAAAGTTCCCATATGAGTGGGGGGCTTAATCCGCACCCTCTCTTACTCCAGGCAAATGTTTCTGTTCTTGTGGTATTTCTCATACTGGAGCTCTGAACAGAGAAAAATGCTTGGATCAGTTTACTGGAAATGGAAATGATGCAGAGGATTCACATTTGCTCTACAGGGCTCTGTTAATACTGCAGAATTATAGTATTGTGATGCCGCTTTAATTCTAATAGAGGGAAAGCAGACCATCCTGAAGGAGTGGCTCTGTGCCGCCCCTTTGAGCACCAAATTGGGGATGGAGCAACTGCACGCCATGGCTCTGGTGTTTTTCTTGGCCAAAAAGAAGCAGTAAAATGTCACTTATTTTATTTATTTATAAAAGTATTTATACCCCGCCCTTCAGCCTTAAAGGCTATCAGAGCAGCTTACAATTATTATTTTTAATGAGACAGTTCCCTGCCCTCAGGTTTACAATCTAAAAAGACATGACACAAAAGGAGAAGGGAATGGTGGTGGGGAAGGGGATCAGGTCCCCAGTTCTTCTCTCCCTCTGATGCCTGGACCAAAGCAGATGGACTGGAGGAAGGGCTCTTTTTCTTAGTTCAGGCCAGACCCGATGGAGGTGGCAGGCCTCTCTCTCCCTTCGATGATGAAGATGGTGAAGGGAGGGCTCATTTGCTTACTGTAGGCCAGGCCCGATGGGGGTGGGGGCAGGCCTCTCTCTCCCTCTGATGATGTAGATGGTGAAGGGATGGCTCATCTGCTTACTGCAGGCCAGGCCCGATGGAGATGGCAGGGCCTCTCTCTCCCTTCAATGATGAAGATGATCACTTCTTTTTGGCCTGGAAAAAGGGTGACCTTGCCATGGCAGCAGCACTTTTCAGCATACTTTTGGGGTGTGGCATGTGAACACTGTGCCAAAGGAGCACCACAATGCTGGCCGCTGTGTGGTCAGGTGGGTGGCATGATGCTGGCATTGAGCAACATCAATACATGCGTCATCCACATGCCATGCCACCATGCCACCCCAATGCTGGTGCTTACTGTCAGACTGTACAGCCTCACAGTTTCATCTTAAAGTTGTAGTTTAGGGTGAGTGGCATTTACTGTTCCCAGACATGGCACTTCTCTGTTGTCTCTGACAAAATTACAGAGCCCAGGATTCCATAGAGTGGAATCATAGCACTATAGGAGTGCAGTGTGAAAAAAGCTATCAGTGTTGTCAGGGCAGGATCCTGGACCAGGCATCCATGGCCTATCATATTTTGACGTAAGTGAACTAATACAAATGTTTGATTATGCATGTTTATCTCATGCACACAAAAGATGTATTTTATAAAGCCAATTAACCAGAACTAATAAATAATACAATTGAAACAGCTCATCCCAGCCATAGTAAGAATATTAAGTTAAAAATGACACAATCAAACCACTGTTGTTAAAGTAATCTCATACGTGAATGGGTTCAAAGATAAAATTTGGGAAGGTTGGAGGAGTGTAACTGCCCTTTTGCACTACAGCACCTATGTCTCCCCAAAACCGGCTCAAGATAGCAAGAAGTCCATCCAGAGCAGTAACAACAAAGGCTGCAGAGGTGGAAAGCAGGAAGGGAAGGGAAGGGAAGGGAAAGGAAGGGAAGGGAAGGAAATGAAATGAAATGAAATGAAATGAAATTCTGGCACTGCAGCACAAATATGATGCTGGCTTTAGCTCTACTACCACATCTCATCTAGTTTGGCCATCTCTGGTATGGAAAACCTGCATTTGGAGTACTCCACTTCACATACCCTCTAACAGTCTCAATTTGGTAGTGATGCTCCTGATTAATCATTCTACCTTTCAGCTGGTTTTATAATGTTCAAGATTCTCTCTTTTCCTCTCACTTTCCCTATTTCTCCTTGCCTGCTTCCAATAGTACAAAATGGGTTTGAAGTACAAAAGTAGTTAGAACTCAGTTAACTCAGCAAGGGGCACAATCTTGCCCTTCCTAACAGGGTTAGACAAAAGCAAACCGCTGCACCCTCTTCTAACATGTCTGTTCTTCCTCAATAATAATGTTTGCCATGTTATCCACACTCCAATATTTTTTGACAGCATGTGTACTAGTTTTCATCTGTGAAATGTTAGAAGGTATGATTTTAGACTCCAGGAAAGACAGGGGCTGGATGCCATCTGTTGGGGATGCTTTGATTTTGGCTTCCTGCATGACCCTTGGGGTCTCTTCCAACTCTATGATTCTATGATTCTGTAGGGTGAAACAGATGGGCAGGAAAAAGTGGCTTGAAGCTGCCTTTTCTAAAGACACATTGAAACCCCAGAAACTGCACTGCAGGCTCCCAAAGGAGCTGGAGTGCTCCTGTCATGACTACATGGCATGGCTTCAAGCCAGGAAGAAGCAGGAAAAAGTTGCTTCTTTTTGAAACAGCCTTTCTCTACATAAGGCACCTAGAGGGCACTTTCCTGCTGGCTTCAAGGTATGTGTCATCTAAATGCCACACCTTCAAGCCAACCTGAAAGCACCTCTTTTTGCCTGTCTGTTTAGCGCCATATATGATTCTATGATTCTATGAACACACATGCTTTAATGGGCTGGGCAACTTTTGGTGGCTAGAAGACCACATTTGCCCTCCGCCCCTGGAGAACTTGAGGGTTGCACCGCTTCACTGTACCCTCACAAAAATATATTTCACTGGAAATGCCTGTACAACATCCTCTGATTATGTGGGCCTTTTTGTCCCCCTTCAGTTATTTTATGTCTAGGATAGTCCTTTGGTAAGAAAAGGAATTCACTTCCTATTCACATGTTTTGAAAAAGTTTTCTCCTGGCCCTAAATGTGTTAAGAAGAAATGAGAGGGCATTAGCCTGAAAAGTAGTGGCATGGCATTGCAATTTATTTATTTATTTATTTATTTATTTATTTATTTATTTATGGCATTCAGTTGAACATAAAACGTGCAGTTGGAAAAAATGTGCAGTTGGAAAATTGACACTGTATGATTTAAAAAGAAAGAGAAATTAAAACACATTAACTGTCTATTAAGTGCTTAAATGACAGTGTTTATCAGCTAGGATTGGGGCCTCATCTGTATGGGCCAAATAACACCCCCCAGTTACCACAGTGATGAATCTGGACAATGCAGGACCCAATCCCTGGTTCTTATGTGAACTGTCCAGATGACGTATGTTCAATTCATCACTGAACCCGAGGTTCACCATCCTTAAAATGCATTAATAAAGGTCACCCTTTGTTCTAAATTTTCTAGGACAATCTGGAACCCACTGGAACAACACTGGATGGTTTTTTACAAAATGTCCTGCTGTGCTTCCTGCTGCCACTACCACTGCCAACAAGAGCCTCTGCCTCTGAGGTCAGAGTCAGAATGAGGCATCTAACCATGTTGGCACCTCATTCCTGACCTCAGAGGGAGTGACTTGCACTGCCAGTGGCAGCAGCAGGTGGCATAGTGGGATGTGATTGTGAACAGCCCACCCAGCACCATTCTGGAGTGCTCAGAGGTAACAGGGAGAAGTCAGGGCAGCTTCAGGCCCAGAATATTCTTAGAATATTTTTGCCAGGTTAGACTTGGCCAGGGAAGACTATACAAAAGTATTTTAAAAATTATAAAAAACATATTCTTTGAGTGTTGAGAATCTGTGATGAGAAGAATCTTGGACTGATGAGAATTTTCATAGTTCAGAATTTATTCTCTGAAAAATTTGCATGTGGTTATTTTGCACAGAAAACAGAGTATTCTGTTCAGGAAACAAAACAATTTTCTTCACAGAAAATACTGTTTTCTCTGCAGAAAATGCTGTTTTCTGTACAAAAATACCATATGCAACTTTTGTGCAGAAAAAGGCCCTATACAGACTGGCCTGAAAGGGAGTTGGGGTGTCTTATCTAAATGATCCATGCCCTGACTCTGACCCCAGGCCACCATGATGCTGTGTGCCACTCCACATTACGGAGCTCCTTTGGCACTGTGTCCATATGACGCAGCACCAAAGGAGCACCCTATAGCCATATATGGTGGCCTTTTGAGGGTGGAAAAAGAAGCTGCTTTTTGCAGCTCCTTTTTGCACCCTTGAAAGGCCGAATTTGGGCCATGGTGTGCGGTTGTTGCAGCCCCAATCCAGCTAGGAAAGGATCCAGTTTGTCGAGCCCCTAAGTCTCAAACTACAATTTGTATTTGGAAATTGCAATCTTTCACAGCAAGAAGAAAATTGCTAAATGTTTAAGTTAAGTATAATTGAGTATAGTTGTGGCTATGCGGATGAACATTATTGAAGAATTACAACCCTTTTATCAGGCAAACTTGATGAAGAGGTACAGATTTTGTCAATATGTATTTGATGAAGCAGAAGGCCTGGTTCTTGCACTGGTGTTACTGATTCCTGGACGGGGACTGCCAGTCATCCTGGCTATAAGCAAGGAACAAAAGTGTGTTTTGTGTTCATTTGGCTTCTTTTTTTAAAAAAAAGTTGAGTATTTTGTTAGTTAGTTAGAATATCTGCTTTGTAAGAAAATATCTGCTTTATAATAAAAACTGGCAAACACCAATTCTTGTGCTGCAAACATAGCTCCAACCAGTATTGATAAGTGTGACAACCCAGCCACCGGTTTAGAGTCTCAATGACAACTACACTACATACTGGGGAAGATTAGTGATCGGGTTTTTCAAATCAGAAGACTTGGAAGATCAGGACATGCATTTCCCATGTCCCATGTGAGTAGCTATTACTGGGCAGGGATTATTGCTTTTGAATGTACCTTTGTAGGACTCTTATTCATTTTCCTTAATTTACTCACATATAAAAGTCCATTGTTCATCTTGGCACTAAACGGTGACTTTCACATCTCCAGGATGGGTCACAACTATTTTCCTTTGCTGGACTAATTTGGTCATGACTGTGATAACCACAGATTTTTTTTCTTTCTTGATTTGCAATAATTGAAAAGTCTTGGGTACACTGATGTCTGCTCTCTGAAAAAGTGGTGTTCAAAGAATCTCTGGCACACAGAGATAGGGATATGTGGGTATGTATGTATTCAGGGGTGCTTCTAGGGAGGTGTGGGTATGTGGATCATCCCACAGAGGGGTGTGTGTGTCTCCTAGTGCACTTGTTGGAAGGGACTATCTTCCAGTGTATCCTGCTGCACATCTCCATGGGTAGAATGGGACTCCTAGGGACTGAAGGTTCTGGTCCACTTGCTTGCAGGAGGAAAGGAAGATAGTTGGGATGCTGTCAGCACACCACAGGGAAAAACTGGAGGCTATTCCTTTCACTGAATAATGCCTGGATCCCTTCAGGTGTTGTGAATGAGATGGATAGACCAGAATGGCCTGGGACACAGATAGTCCCTTGTCCACCAACATTCTGCAGCAAGGAAGCTGGCCTTTCTCTTCTATTGTGGCCTGATCTACTTTTGCTGGACCATTGGCCTGGCTGGAGAGTATGGGGCAGCATGAGTTACTACACTGGAATGACACCAGCCCTAATGATGTAGCCTTATTGACTAAAATGGCTTTCCTTTTGTCCAGTTGTATAAGGAGTGTGAATGCATCTTTATTCCAATAATCAATATTGCTGTCCTGTACTCTTCCTTCAGGAAAACTCTAAGCATTGTTCATAATACAAATACAATTTGCTTTATAACATCAGTGTTGCAACTGGTTGTTCAGAAACACTGATTTCATCTAGCCCCACTTGTTGATGGTAGGAATCAATACAGATGGAGGGGGGGGGGACTTTCTTATTAGCAAGAGAGCTATTATAGATATTCTTCTTTGTTTTTTCTCTTCACGGCTGGAATGTGTTCCTGAACTCCAAAACTACACAAATAAAAATGTTTTGCCAGATACAGATTCTCAGTTCAGATTTTGACTGATGCAACACCCTTTTTTAAAAAAACAAATCCCCTGGACCCCGTGAGGTTTGCTGGTTATATCTCTTCCTTATCCCTTTTACAATTCTACCAGGCACAGATGACTTAAATAGATACTTTTGAAAAGGAAAGCTGGTGGAACTAGTTGCATCTGCCAAAAGGGGAGGGGGTTAAAAATATTTTTTAGGGTGCAGCTGTTTTATTAAACACACACTGTCTTCCAACTCTATGATTCTATGATCCTATGAACACATACTGTAGTCACCCTGGCTGCAATGTGAAGCCTAAATCAAGTATGATACTTAACTCTTTCACCTTTTGCTGTTTATAACTCTATATATTCCCCTTGTATGTGTGTATGTCCCTTCAAGGCACCTCATGATGCCCCATGAATTTCAAAGGGTTTTCTAAGGCAAGGAATACTCAAGAGGTGGTTTTGGTAATTCCTTCCTCTGAAATAAAGCCCACACCATCTGGTATTTGTTGTCAGTTTCCCATCCAAATATCAATGAGGGATGACTCTGCTTAGTTTCTAAGATCAGATGGGATCTGATATATTAGGCCATTAAGGCCAGCTCCTCTCATATCAAGCTGCAAGTAACTGCTATGTTCCTAAGGTAAAACCAGGGAGATCACTTCAACTGCAAAATGACTCAAAACACATGTCTCTTTCCCCCTAATCTTCCACTACAAATTGCAGCATCAGAAGTTGTGCTACTCCTCTCTACTACTGCTCCAAAATTATGGAACGACCTGCCAGAGGAGATCCATCACATCTCCATTCTGACAGCTTTTAAGAAAGCACTCAAGATGGATCTCTTCTGGCAGGCCAACTTAGCTACCCTACCCAGATATAGAGATATCTAAACAAAAACAAACAGCTTCATTTATGTACCACTTCATACTGCCTAAGCAGTGTCTAAGCGGTTTACAACTGTAAGCTACTTACCCCCAACAATCTGGTTTTAGTGACCTCAGAAGGATGCAAGCCCGAGTCAAGCTTCAGCCCTTTTGTTGGTCTTGAACTCGCAACTTTATGGTTTTGAGTGAGTGGCTGCAGTACAGGCATTTAACCACTGTGCCACCAGAGCTCATATCTGCCCCCTTATCTGCCTATTCTTTCCCCCTTGCTTCTCTGTCTTTGTGGAATGTCTTTAATGTTTTTAATTGCTTTTAATATTTTATACTATTACTGTTTAATTCCATTTTAGTACTGGGATTGGGGGGGGCGGGGGAGGTTTAGGGTTTTATTTTATTGTAACGTTGGTGTATTTTATTGTTGTAACCCGCCCCGATTCTTTGTGATTGGGTGGGCTAGAAATAATAATAATAATAATAATAATAATAATAATTCCTCCTTGCCAAAAAAAAAAAAATACAAAGGAAGACTCATAGTAAAGAAGTGTTGTTCTGTTCTTAGATGCAATGGAAAATACCTGGTGTAACTGTTGTATCATAGAATCATAGAATCATAGAATCATAGAATCATAGAATCATAGAGTGGGAAGAGACCACAAGGGCCATCCAGTGCAACCCCCTGCCATGCAGGAACTCCCAGTCAAAGCATCCCCGTCAGATGGCCATCCAGCCTCTGCTTAAAGACCTCCAAGGATGGAGACTCCACCACACTCCGAGGTACTGCAGAAGGAAGTGCTGAAAAAGTAAGTCTGCAGTGCTTGCCTGGTTAGAGGACACCTTGAAATCAAGCAGCCTGGAGAGGCCCTTCAGTGTCCTCCTGCCACAAGTCTTTCCCTCAGTATGCCCTATGACTGGGAGCATGCTGCAGATGTCATTTCCCAACACCCCTATCTGCAGGGGTTTGGAAACCCTTCAACTGCAGTTCTGCCTACATGAAAAGAAATATGAAGTTGAAACTGCTGCAGATGATCTTCATCTGAGCATCAACAGGGAGAGTGTGTCCCTGCTGACATTTTTCGACCTTTCAACAGCGTTTGATATCTGGAACACCTGGGGGCTTCGGGAACTGGAGGCATTGTGCTTCAGTGTTCTTTCCTCTCAGGTAGGTTCCAGATGGTGGCGCCTGGGGATTGCTGCTTCTCAAAAGAAAAGAAAAAGGAACTGTTATATGGCCTACCATAAGGTGCCTTTCTATCTCCAGTGCCATTCAGCAGCTACATGAAACTACTGGAAGAGATCATCCAGAGGCATGGAGCATTGTGCTATCAGTATGCTGATGATATCCAAATATATTTCTCCATGTCTTCAAGAATAGCATCAGCTGAGGATAGTGTGTCTCTTTTAAATTAATGCCTGGAAGAAATAATGTGCAACCACTTTTCCTCAAGCTACAATACCCGCCACATGAAATTAAAAAACAAACAAACAAACACAAGGCAAGATGTGTACCCAAGACTAATCTTTTATGGAACAGACTGAGGGCAGAAGATGACAGAAACCCACTAGTGGTGACACACAGATCCCAACTGAGACTGCTCTGAGGTATCATCAGTGAACTACAACCTATTCTGGACAACAATGCTGACCTCTCAAGGAATCTTGGTGGCAGGCCTTTACTTGGCTACAGAAAGCTTTCAAACCTCAAACAGTTACTTACCTATAGAGGGATACATTATACAGATATGGACACATCTATAAAGCCTTGCCACAAATCCAGATGCCAACTCTGCCAATAATAATAATGATGATAATGATAATGATGATAATAATAATAATAATAATAATAATAAAATTTATAATGCCCTTTTCACTAAAGGATGGTGCATCGAACAAATACAATTAAAAAACCTAATGATAGAACACAATACTGTAAAATGCTAAAATAATATGCTAAAAACAAAATTCTCATCAGTCACTACCCATCTCACACTCAGCAACTTAACCCAGTGAATTGAAGAGAATTGTTTATGAAAGCAGGTAAGATCCTCCTCCAGTGAAAGGTGCAAAGGAAGAATGTTCCACAAATGCAAAGCCAGATTCTGAAAGGGTTGCAGAATTGACAGAGCTGTACGTGTTGGTGGAACCACCAGTAATCCTTTGTCTGTAGGTCTTACATTTCTAGATGGTATATACCCATCTAGTCCATACTGGGGGAGATTAAAGCACAGGGCCTTAAATACTAGGACCAATATAATATATTGAGCCCTGGCCCAAAATGGTAGCCAGTGGAGGGATCTATGAGGGGAAGAGACATGTGAGTATTTGCGGAGATTTAGGACAACCCGAAAAGCACTGTTCTGGATTAAAACCAGAGGAGTAAGGGAACTGGAAGGCAAACCTGGCAGTAGGCTATTATAATAGTCAAGACAGGAAATAACCAAGGCCTGGACAAACAAATGGGCAGTCTTGAAAGGCAAAAATCTATGGATCCTATGGATGTTCAACCCTCCCTTTAGCAGTGGGCTTATTCAGAAAATGTCATCAGAGGACCTAATTATGCCAATATTAGAGGAATTTTCACTTGCTCATCCTCCAATGTGATTTATGTCATACTATGTCAGCACTGCCCTTTAGCTTTTTACACTGGACAAACAGGACAGTCTGTGTTCCAGAGCATAAATGAGCATAAAACAGATGTTAGAAATGGGAATAAACCAAAATGGTTGCAGAACACTTCAGTTTTCCTGGGCATTCCTTCTCAAACCTCAGAACAGTGATCTTTGAACAAAATGGCTACAAAGAAAAATTGGAAAGAGAAACAGCGGAATTGGAATATATCCACAAACAGCAGTCCGTCAACAGTGAGTTGAACAGAGACAATGGTTTCCTGGCACATTACACACATTCTAACAGTAGCTAACCCCCCAGCCTCATGGGGGCCCTCCTGACAAGTTCATCACGTCTTTTTTAGCTCCCACACTACATCCTAATACTCATTCATATGGTTATCTACTAACCATGGCATTATATAATATCCTTGCCTTGTCCCTCAACAACCATTGTAATGTTGAAATTGTTAATAAAAAGTAAAAAAAAAATCCTCAAAGGTGCTGCAAGATACCTTTGCAAGATGATAAGAAGGATTGATCTGGACAAGTGGAAAAAACATGGTAAAAAGGAAATTCTCTGTCAGAGGCTTCGTTAACTGAGGCATGCCTCTCTCTCTCTCTGTATGTGTTTGCTCAGTCCCTGGGACTATAAACAAAAGGAGACTGTCAAACACTTGACTGGTCTTCCCAGTTAAGCTATATTAGTCTGTAGCAATGAAAGAAGGCAAGGTAATAGATATTTCTAAGAACACCAAGATCTCCTTTTCCCTTCAGCAGATTTAGAGTTGTTCTGGATATATTGTGGACTCATTTGTATAATTTATATTTGTTCTAGAGCTATTATTTCTAGTTTTGTTATTTTGGAGGTCTCCTCACAAATTTTATATGGGATGTCCAAGGTGCAGTGGAAGGGAGAAGCTAGGCATAGTCAGACACGCACTCTAGACTTTAGGAGAGCTAATTTCAATAAACTTAGAGAAATACTGGGAGTGATCCCATGGTCAGGAATACTAAAAGAAAAGGGAGTTCAAGACGGATGGGAGTTTCTCAAAAGGGAGATATTGAAGGCACAATTTCAAACAGTTCCAATGAGGAAGAAAAATGGAAGATGTCTCAAGAAGCCAGGATGGATGACTAAGGAACTTTCAAATGAGCTAAGTTTTAAACGGAACATGTATAAGAAATGGAAAAATGGAGAAATCACGAAAGAGGAATTTAAACAAATAGCCAGCACATGTAGGGGTAAAGTCAGAAAAGCTAAAGCGCAGAATGAACTCAGGCTTGCTAGAGAGGTTAAGAACAATAAAAAGGGCTTTTTTGGATATGTCCGCAGCAAAAGGAAGAAGAAGGAAACAGTAGGGCCACTGCGTGCAGAAGATGGCAAAATGCTAACAGGGGACAGAGAAAAGGCAGAATTACTCAACACCTTCTTTGCTTCAGTCTTCTCAGAAAAGGCAAAAGGTGCTCAACCGAAGGATAATGGAGCAGAAGACAGAATAGGGGAATTTCAGCACAGAATAAGTAAAGAGATAGTACAGGAATACTTGGTTAACCTAAATGAATATAAATCTCCAGGACCAGATGAACTACATCCTAGAGTATTAAAAGAACTGGCAAATGTAATATCAGAACCACTGGCAATAATCTTTGAGAACTCCTGGAGAACAGGAGAAGTCCCAGAAGACTGGAGGAGGGCAAACGTTGTCCCCATCTTCAAAAAGGGAAAAAAAGAGGATCCCAACAATTATCGTCCAGTTAGTCTGACATCAATTCCAGGAAAGGTGCTAGAGCAGATCATTAAGCAGAGAGTCTGCGAACATTTAGAAGCCAATGCCATAATCACAAAAAGCCAACATGGGTTTCAGAAAAAGAAGTCATGCCAAACGAACCTGATCTCTTTTTTTGATAAAATTACCAGCTTGGTAGATGAAGGGAATGCTGTGGATATAGTATACCTCGATTTCAGTAAGGCCTTTGACAAGGTTCCCCATGACATTCTTGCAAACAAGCTTGCAAAATGTGGGATAGACAAGTTAACTGTTACATGGATTTGTAATTGGTTGAGTGGCCGAACTCAAAGGGTGCTCAACAATGGCTCCTTTTCATCCTGGAGAGAAGTGACCAGTGGGGTGCCACAGGGTTCTGTCCTGGGCCCAGTGCTATTCAACATCTTTATTAACGATTTGGATGACAGAATTGGGGGCATACTTATCAAATTTGCAGATGACACTAAACTGGGAGGAGTAGCTAATACCCCAGAGGATAGGATCAAAATTCAAAATGACCTGAATAGACTAGAAAGCTGGGCCAGTGCTAACAAAATGAAATTCAATACGGAGAAATGTAAGGTTCTGCACTTAGGGCGGAAAAATGAAATGCACAGATATAGGATGGGGGACACCTGGCTGAACGAGACCACATGTGAAAGGGATCTAGGAGTCCAAGTAGACCATAAGCTGAACATGAGTCAACAGTGTGATGCGGCAGCTAAAAAAGCCAATGCAATTTTAGGCTGCATCAATAGAAGTATAGTTTCTAGATCAAGGGAAGTTATAGTGCCACTCTATTCTGCTTTGGTCAGGCCCCACCTGGAATACTGTGTCCAGTTCTGGGCACCACAATTCAAAAAGGATGTGGAGAAACTGGAGCATGTCCAAAGGAGGGCAACTAAGATGGTGAAGGGTCTGGAAACCTTGCCCTATGAAGAACGCCTTAGGGAGCTGGGGATGTTTAGCCTGGAGAAGAGAAGGTTAAGAGGTGATATGATAGCCCTGTTTAAATATTTGAAGGGATGTCATATTGAGGAGGGAGCAAGCTTGTTTTCTGCTGCTGCAGAGACTAGAACGCGGAACAATGGATGCAAACTGCAGGAAAAGAGATTCCACCTCAACATTAGGAGGAACTTCCTGACAGTAAGGGCTGTTCGACAGTGGAACACACTCCCTCGGAGTGTGGTGGAGTCTCCTTCCTTAGGGGTCTTTAAGCAGAGGCTGGATGGCCATCTGTCAGGGATGCTTTGACTTGGAGTTCCTGCATGGCAGGGGGTTGGACTGGATGGCCCTTGTGGTCTCTTCCAACTCTATGATTCTATGATTCTATGATTCTATGATTCTATAATCCTATTTGGCACCTTGGTAGCCCATTAAAATTAAGTGCCGCTTAGTTATGTGTACATAACTGAACAGTGGAGCGAAGCAGGGGCAAAAAGGGTGTCCAGAGGTTGCTTCCATCCCAATTGCTGCATGACCACTGTGGTACTGTGGCAACTAATGCCACAGTCCTGATGGTGGTCACTGCTATGGCCCTGAACAGGCTGTGAAAAGGAGTGGTAAGAAACCACTCCTTTTGCAGCTGGGTTTGGGACACATTAGGTGACCCCAGTGCGCCTTCTGTGCAGCTTCTGCGTGATCCAGGGGTATGCATCATGTGCATGTCCCACCCCCAGATTGGTCCAATGGTGGCCCTCTTGGGCCATCTGTTTGAGGCTATTGTCTTCTTGTCTGGCAGTCCTCCTTCAGCCAGCAGCTGCATTGGGCAACTGAGGCTGCAACAAGAATCAGGACCTTTGTTGCAAATCTTTGTTGCAGCCTCACTTGCTGAACAGAGAGGGCTGGAAATATCCTCTTCCTTGCATCGACAGCTGAACAGACATTCTTCATCCAGTCTGGGGAACATTTATGTAGTTTTATGGTAAAGCCACATATTCTTACTAAAAAAAGAGAACAGGGTATACACACATCTAGGTTATGAATCTGCAACTAAAATATTGAATGCCAGCCAAAACTAAAACCTGCACCAACCCACGCAGATAAGCCATCAGCTTCTGGGATACAACAGCCACTGGACTGAAATACATACAGTTTTAGAATCAAAGCCTTTCTTTCTGCATTTTGCCTATCAGAAACAAACTGGTTGGTATCAGGTTTACATTTAGGCATTGTTCAGCAGGGTGAGAAACAAGCTCCAGTTCTCTCACATGCAAATGGAAAAAGTTAACAGAACCACAAATATAATCCTTTTTTGCTGTTGGTGTTTAAGGTCTTTGGTACAAGGAATTTTGATTTAACCACCACTTGTAAGAATTTTACAAGTTGTGTTTAATGTATGTGATAGGAAATACTTTGTGGCTGTACAATTCACGTGGTTACTGATTCAAGCAATCAAAATGTCAAGGCTATTAGTATGCTAGAATTCTTAGTAAAGAATATTAAAATCATTATTTTCCATATCTTAAAGTTCTGCATTTATAATAATTAAAATTCTGCTGTGTTGGGCATCTCTGTATCATGTAACCCGAGAAAAGGAAAGTCTATAAACAACCTAGCATGAACTGTTTTAGGAATTTTTTGTAGGAATTAATTTTTGTTGAAAAAAAAATCAATCCATTCTCATCAAACACTTAAACATGTTGTTGAGAGTCAATCAAATGCAATCCATTCCCAATAAATATTTTGAAGAGCTATCTAGAGTGACTACCAAAAAAAACTGGGGAGGGGTTCAGTCTAACACTGAGTTCATCTGCATGCCACAAATACAAGTAATAGTAAAATGAGAAAGCACATGAGCATATGCCAAACATGCTTCTCTTGCCAGAGAATAAATGCAGATGACCACATGCACCCTATAGCTATGGGGGTGGGCAGAGTTTCTAGGTCATATGGTACTAGTTTTAACTGTCCTCTAATTTTAGAAATTATGCATGGAAGGGTATCTATGCATGTTATTTTTGGCATCCATCCCAAAAGTCTCTTCATAACAGGCATAGGTTCTGAAGAGCATTAACACTTGAAAATGTGGACCATGACCTTACACAGAAAAGATCGGATAGCCAGGGTTGATATCAAAGAGAGGCACCAACATAAAATTTCTGCCACTAGCAGAAATGTATTTTATTTTCATTCTGAATTAATGTGTAGGTCTTAAATCCAATTGGTGTAAAATTAGTACAGATTGAGTCTCCCTTATCTGGAATTCTGAAATCTGAAGTACTCCAAAATCCAAAATTGTCCACATGGGTGGCTGAGATAATGACACTTTTACTTTTTATGGTTCAGTATGGACAAACTTTGATGCACACAATCATTAAATATGTTATGAATAAAATTACCTTCAGGCTATGTTTATATGGTGTATACAAAACATAAATGAATTTTGTGTTTAGATTTGGGGCCCATCTCCAAGATATCATTATGTATATGCAAATATTTAAAAAAATGAAGAAAAAAACTTACCCTGAAATCCAAAACACTTCTGGTCCCAAGCATTTCAGATTAGGGAGACTAAACCTGTATAGCATAGCTAGAGGGTTAACAGTACAAGCTATTGCAAATGAGCCACTGTCGTGTGCTCCTCAACAGACATATTGAAACCCACCTTCTCATTCATGAAACTCAAAGAACATGGCATAAAGACATAGATCTTCAACAAATAAGCCTTTATTGTTGTTTCCTGATTGAGTGTTGTCTCCTGGTGTGTTTAAGAGAAAAGTCCCAAAGGCCATAGACCTTGTGGGAGGAATAAACAACATGTTTTCAGTTCTGGGACAGAATCTATAAGAAGTAGTATCCACTCTTCCAGGGCTAGGAGAATCCTGGGCCTATTTTAGTTAAATTATATATTTATTTGAAGTCAGATAGTGCTCTTTGTTCCAGGAAAAGTGCCCAGCACATAATAATAATAATAATAATAATAATAATAAATAGTAATAATAATAATAATTTATAGCCCGCTCTTCTGTATCCAATCGGAGTGGGTTACATCAGCACAGGATTAGTGTGTTGTACTAGGGTACAACACAGGACAAATGAAAGCAGACCTGTCATATGACTGAACACAGACTTGCCTCCCCACTGTAGTGAATCATCAGCATTATCATCATCATCATAGATTTTTATTTCTTAACCACCTCTCCATCACCTACCCAGATAGGGTACAATATACCGTGTTTTCCCAAAAATAAGATATTGTCTTATATTAATTTTTGCTCCCAAAGATGCACGAGGTCTTATTTTCAGGGGATTCTTATTTTTCCATGAAGAAGAATTAACATTTATTGTTGAACAAGAACAAAAAAAAGAACATTTATTATATAGTGTGAGTGTGTGTGTGTGTATACTGAATGGAACAGGTTGTCAGATCCCATTTGTTTTGGACAAATCCCTAATCTGGAAGCTTCTATATATGTCGTGCTACTAGTGCCACCATGCCCATTCAACAATAAAAATGGAGGATTTAAAGTCCAGCACACTGGCAAAGTGCCAGCCTGTGGAAGGCAACTGAGAAAAATAGGTCTACTTCTGTTTATTAGATTAATAAATTAAGCACAGGCTTCTCTACATTAATTTTCCAATCTTTAACTATCAAAATTAATGAAAGAATTTTTAAAGCTAGCATTTCCAATTAGCATTTCCTGACAATTTTGTTTTAAAATGCTGATCTATCTATCTGTCTCTCTGTCCATCTGCCTCTCTGTCTATCTATCTGAATCTATAAGATAGATATTAAAGAATGAATATGAGAGATGCTTTCCCTTTCAGTTGAAAGATTTGGCTACAGCATGTTAAGAAATATGAGGTCTGGATGTTCCTTAACTTGAATATGTACTGCCACCACCCATCCTAAAGTGAGATCAGAATGTCTTAAGAAAAATGGAAGATTTTTAAACAATAAGGGACACAGGATAAAGTTTACTTTGGAAAAAATGCTGGCAATGTAATCAAATCCATGTTTTGCATTCACACAAAGACAAATTTGGTTTTAATAATGTAGCCTACTGGAAAGATTGTGGCTCTTTGACATATATAAAGTGACATTTCTCTTACATTTCATTCTAAGGGAAACTCAATGAGGCTCTAATGGAATCCTGAGTTTGGCAAAGAAAAAGTGATATGTCACTGAGAATTAATCAACAAAGAGTAAGCATGTTCTGCATTCATCAACAGATATCACAGGAGTTATCATCTGCAAAATGTGGCATCTCCATTGTTTAACCCTTCAGTCTGACATCCTATTTATTTATTTATTTATTTATTGCACTTATATCCTGTCTTTCTCCCTTAATGGGACTCACAGGGGTGTCTGGACTTATGAAAGAAAAGAATTTTAAAGCTGAGAATAGTTTACAATGATTGAAAAAGCCTAATTTGAATTGACTTCAAAACATTCTGCAGTACTTGCTTTGCATTCATTGTCTTTTGAAAATAGGACAAGAACACATTATGGACATCTCCATCCACTCCTGTGGTCCTTACGGCAGTGGTCCTCCAAGTGTTTTCAACTTCAGCTCCAAGAATTTTGGTTGGGAATTATAGAAGTTGAAATCCAAAATGTCTGGAGGACCAGTGATTGAGAAGCACTACTCTCTAGGGGTTAATGTAATCCTTTAATTGCCTCTCCTTGGGTATGTCTGTGTCTAGGATATGACAACGTCCCTACTCATAATTTGCAATGGGAAGCCCATATGTATTTAGGGGAGGGATGATCCCAGATGTTTTGGACAGCGGCCCCCAGATTACTGACCATGCTGGTTGAGATTAGTAGGATTTGAAGTCCAAAACATCTAGACACCACTTAGTTTATTTCATTCATTTGTTCATTTAATCTATATCTCTCCTTTCTCCCAGCAAAGACTCAAGACAGCAAGGACACAACTCTTGTGTATCTCATGTCACATGCCCTGGAGGGCATACCCTGGTTGCAGGGAGAGCCAGCCTTGCTACTATGAAATTGGTGCTAAATTCACTTGGCCAAGAGCCATTGGGGGGGAAGGGATTCTGGGTCTTCATTGAATCCTATTTAAGGATCCTCTCTTTGATTAGAGTGACCACTTACACATCACCAAACCAAAAGGAGACACTGATTTGCATAAAACAGAAAATGCTAATTTTAAAAAAACTAGAAAGGATCTTTAAATAATTTTTTAAAAATTACAGTACATTTCACCTGAGTGGGAGGACCTGTGACCAAGTGGCCTGTGCTAACTGCAATCCCAAGTGCTAATTGTGGATAGACAATTTTAATGTCACCTCATACACGGATCTTTGTCTTTCAATTAAACGTGGAGTGCGCAGCCCTTCAAACAAAGGACACCTTCACCAAAGGCACCCTTTGACAGCACTTCAAACTGAGCCAAGGTGGTGGTGGTGGTGGGGTCATGCAACCCTCCAAATATTGTTGAAATGCTTACTTTGGAGATCTAGCTAGCATGGCCTATGGTGAAGAATGGTGAATTGGCATTTGATGAGGAATACCAGACAGTGATGTATAACCGGCACTTGCAGCTCAACATCTGGAAGGCTTCATTTTGCCTATTCTTGAAACAGAATATCCTCTCTGTAGAAGAGGAGGCATAGTTACACTGTGTGTTCAGTGGTGTATGTATGGGATAGGAAGGAATTACTCATGTTCCCATTTTAACATTTTTGTTTTATACTTTCATAAAGGTTAGTTAACATAGAAGGGGGAACAGTTTGAGGTTATTGTTCTCTTAAAATGGTTGAGAGTAGGGAGCTGAACAGATGGCGCCCTGGAGTGGCTTGCCAGTGCCTCTTTGAGCGGTGGATTGGGGCCGCAGCAACCACATGCCATTGCCCTGATCCGGTGGTTTGCCGGCTAAAACAGAAGCAGCAAAACGCTCTTTTTTCAGTTGGGAAAAAGCCACCCTTGCTGTGGTGGTGCTTTTGCTCCATTTCTTTGGCACAGCATGTATGACGATGTGACAGCAGCTTAGGGGTGTTGTTGGGGCATGTGGTTGCCATGCCACCACTCCACCCCAATGCCAGCCCTTTTGGCTGGTCTGTATAGCCCCTTAATATCTGGATTGCATTGTATTGCAGAGTCAAAACAATCTATACTTTAGTTATTTGGTATTCAAATACTAGTAAGACTCTCAATCATCCTATGTGTAGTCTAAGCATATTCATTGTTCCATGACCTTCAGCTTCTCTACAGCAGTATCCCTGGAGTTATCTTACCTGTCACAAAATACGATCTGTGGTCATCGTCTGCAACTGTCCAGGGCACTATTGATCTGTGGCACATCTCCTTGCAGGGCACATTTGTATTTGAAGGCAGCTCTTTAAAAGAATTATTCACGCAGCATTCCCCCCTCTCCCTTATGTTGCTAATATTTTTGTGGTATCAACAGTACTGGAATTAATGAGCTTTCTTTGAGAGCTAACTGCATATTAGAAAAAGGAAGGAATTTTTTCATAGGATCTTCAGCATGCCAGAACTACTTCATAAAATTGGGTAATTCTACATCTTGGAATTTGATCTTTCCTGTTAAAAATGCAATTTGATATTAAATTGCTTATAGCAAATGGTCTTCTTTGAAGAATATTTTGTTACCACAAAATTTCACACATAAAGGTACTGAATCTCTTGAAACTATTGGGAACAAAAATTGAATTGATACAGAATGTGACTGTTTCTAACCTACAATGGCCCCAAGCTGTTATTTAGGGGGAAATGGGTTACTTTTTATTTCCAGAAATATTTATCCCAGTCTTCCCAAACTGGTTTCCTCTAAATATCTTAGACTACAGTTGCAATCCAACGTGCCCTCAGTGCAGGATAAATATTGACACACAGAAATATACTATATGAATGCTACACAACCAGTATGGAGAAGAGTGTCATTGTGCAACACACATCAGTGATTCATGAGTGCAATGAAAATGCATAACCTCAAAGCGCAACATAGGATGCACAAACAGAGTGCAAAGTATAGAATGCACAATCACAATTCATAACCACTACATGGGAAGATGGAAGATGGGAATTGAATTCCAACCCCTCTGGAGGAAACAGGGTTGAAGAAATCTTTACCTGCCTATCTGTACCAATAATACTCCCCCCTCTTTTGGACAGGAATGGATAATTTGTGAGCTGGTATAATGGTCTGAGTTTTGAATTAGGACACTGGGAGACAAGGGTGTGAAAACGCACTTGTCCATTTCTTAGGTGACCGTTGGGCAATTCATACTCTCTCACACACAGAAGAGGGCAAAGGCAAATCCCTTCTGAACAAATTCTGCAAAGAAAATCTTGTGATTGGTTCACTTTGAAGGCACAGAACAGATGATTGATCTGGAAATGGAAAAAAAAATGAGTAGGGAATAAGCAGAATCAATAAGGAGGCCTGCTTGGAGGATGTTGTACCTTCAGTGCCTCAATTCTGATTTGGAGGCATTGGCTCAAGTAAGTCCCTGTACTGAATGTGTGCCCAATCCTAACACATTTAGGAGTAAACAAAGGACAGCTTTGACAAAACTAGCTCCACCAGTTAATCTCCCTCCCTACCCCCCCCCCACCCCGCCGTTTAAGAGATCATTTCAACTGAAGCTCCAGTTATTTCTCATTACCATGCAAAGGTTTTTGTAACTGCACAGCAAATGCTTTCCCATTCTTAGGAATCTGCTCTCTGTCTTGGCACTTTGTATCCTCATTATACCCACCACCCCAAGTATTCTTTTACTAGCTGGTGGTTTTATGTGTTACAGTATAATGATTGGTTCTTAAGATATTCAAAGCAGATTTGGCAGATATATTACAGTATATGGTTTCATAGTCTTCAGCCTTATGGATAAGATCTCACATGACAAATATATCCCAGCCATTTTAACATAGTCTTCCCTCTGGGCCTAGTGTACAAAAGGAGGCTTGACAAATATATACATGTCTACCAATGCTTAGCTCTAAGGCTTTTCTTATTCAGTTTGAAAAACGCATATAGAAAATTGGTTCCTTTGGGCAATTTTTCCAATGGGCAATTTAACCAATAGATTACATAATTGCAATGACTTTGAAGAAACTTCTGCATTCATTTTTAAAGGTCCATCATTCTTCCCTCCCACTTCTTAGAGAGAAGGTATAATATAACTGCATATACTGCTCTTGTAACAACCTGGAAGTAGTGTCTATCTTGCATGCATTCTTCCATTGTCGTTGCTATACAGAGGCTGTGTGAGTGTGCGTGTGCCTTCACGTTGCTTGTTGACTTATGTCATACCCAAGATTTTCATAGGGTTTACTTAGGCAAGGAATGCTCACTCAGAGGTGGATTTACCAGTTCCTTTCTCTGAAATATAGCCTTATATACCTGGGGCTTATTGGCAATCTCCCATCTAAGTACTAACCAGGGCTGACTCTGCTTAGCTTCCAAAATTAGATGGTTGTTGGTGCCTTGAGGGTATTTAGGCCTTAAAACTTCAATTGGCCATCTTGTTCATATTTAAAGATTTCATATTGTTGTCCTGAGCCCAACATGTGACATGCTTTGGTATTCATCACATAAGCCAAAGATCATCACTAGCTTAGAATAAGAGTCTGCAGAGCTAGTATAACACCAGGGCCATCCAGTTAAATCCTGCGTGAGTAAAGTGCAGACCATGGATTGCATGTGGCCCCAGTGTCTGTTTTTGTGATCCTCCCAGGAATCTGATTCTGAAAAATTGCACTTCTCTAGATTGCACTTATTGGGACATGGGTGGGTAATTGAAAAACAAACAAACAAAAACCTCATCTTTTTTCAGGATGTTGTAGGCTTCCAAGGGTGGGCTAGGAAACACATATTTCCAGTTGTTCAGCCTTTTCTAGGACCCCCCTGCCAGAGTCTCTTTTAACTGAACTACTCTAAAGTTCCAACAAGTCATTTAGAGATCCATTTCACTTTATTTAATGTATATCTTAAATGTTTTAGATGTTTTAATATTCAGATGGTTTATTGTGTATTATGAGTCTTTTCATGAAAAGTTTGTTCTAAGGTGGGGATTTTATGGTCTGTTGACTGCAAATAAAGATGATTGATTGATTTTCCCAAGTGAGAAGTAAATGTTGCCCCATTATTATTATTTTTAAAAATGCATGCTTCAGTAAGAAATGCAAGAGTTTAATGAAGTCATGATTGGGCAAGTTGGTCTGCTTTCTCCCCATCCACCCAAAGGTAACAGCAAAGACTCATATGATCTCATTTATGATGTTGCCTTTAACTACTGAAGAAAGCATGTCTGGTTTCAGTAACTTCAATAGAAACCACATTCAAAGCACTCTTTCTTAAAGATCATCTCTTCTTTTCAGAAAATCTAGTATTATATGAAGCAATTACTAAAATGAGGAGCAATATTTTAAAAACTCATATGTCTTTGTCATAAAAGCTGATTACATTTATGTTTTTCTTCTTCTTTTCCCCCTACAACAAATAATAATAAAAAGACTTCACAGAACAGGGAACCAATACAGACTGAGACAAAACCACATCTGAATCCACATTTTGACTATATGGATTAATCTTTTTAAAAAAAACTTTTGAAGGCCTTCATTAATGGAATGATCAGAGCCAGATTGTGATGAATAAAAGGTTTTAGAAGGCTGAATACAGAAGTGGTGTGGGGAGGGAGAGAAAAGATCTTTGTGCATAATGTCAAACAGTTGGATATGAGTGCTGGAAAAAAGCAGGCTTTGTTCATTCTGATGTCAAATTGGCTGCATCTCCCAGTCCTTGAAATTATCTAATTGCAGAATATTTTTAGTTACATGTCTGGAGATCTTTAACCCCATTTCTTCCTTTTAGTTTTAAAATGTGGTTTGTCATAGTCTAGGTTTAATTAAATAACTGATACAATGGAGTTTATCAGATGGGAAGAATTTCTCTCTATTTCGAATGGAGCTAATTCGAATTTACGTAAAATCACTAGTTTAGTGAATTTACGTGAATTCAAATTGCATTCGCAATGTATTCTGAATGACTTCCCATTGCCTGAAAATGACTTCCCATTGCCATAAATTGTGTGAGATACTCTAATACGCAATAACATAAAACCCAAGATTGCATTCAGAATGACTTCCCTTTTGCCCTAAATTGCATGAGATACACTCATACGCAATAACGTGAAACCCCATGATTGCATTCGGATTGCCATTGGATTATACTTCCAATTTCCGTCATCTGATAAACTCCAATGAAGCACCATTGTTTGATTCAGATAATGTATTACAAAAGCACTTGCAGGGTTAAACTTGTTTAGGCTGTAAAAAGGTTGAAGTCACAAAGCACTGTCATTTGCATGTTGCTTCCCGCTCTATGTAAGACATGCATTGGCTCTTGCTAGTTCTCATTTTATTAAGATGAATTAATTGTAGGTCCACATATTTGTGAGTTTACTTTTCAATGTCCACTCCTCTTCCATCATCATCATCATCGTCGTCGTCGTCGTCGTCATCATCATCACCATCATCCATTCTTTTCCCCAATCTGGGACTCAAGGCAGATTAGAAAAGTTAAAACAGATACTATTAAAAATTCACATTAAAAGCATACAGTAGGCTCCTATTATCTGTTGTGGTTCTGTTCTGGAACCTCCCTTCCCCATGGATGCCAAAAACCATGGACCCTCAAGTCCCATTGGTTTTAATGGTGGTGCATTGTGCACAAAGTTGCACTTGCATGGCCATGTGCACACACTGCTATTCAGGAGAATGGGATAGGGCCATCTGTGAATGCTCCAGTCCACAGATGGTAAACTTGCAGTTACAATGATTAAACTTTCAATAAAATTAAAATCTGTTAAAATCAGACTATTAAAAAAAGACCAACAAACGTAAGCAACACAGCACATGAAAGACCCTTTTTGGACTCTTGTTTAGGATAATCTTCCAAAAAATAAAAATAAAAATAGAGATTACAATCCTATGGTGGACTGCTAGTACTTCGATGGGAGACTGCTAAAGAGTACCAGGTGCTATGGCCTATATTTCAAAGGAAGGCAATGGCAAATTACTGAGAATTCCTTGCTTAAGATAACCTTATGAAGTTCATGGGACCATCATAAGTCAAGAGGTGCCTTGAAGGCATGTGTGTGCACACACAGACACAGACACAGACACAGACACCGCAACCAAGGTTCTAAGGTGTGGAAAAATAGATCACCTGTGACCTAATTTTATTATTATTTGATTACTGTAAATTTTAATTCTTTTGTTTAATGGTATTTTACTGTAGTATGGTTGGGATGAGGAGGGAATTAATGGGATGTATTTTAATTGTATGTGTCCGGGAAAGCTGCCAACATCCTCTCACACAGCTAAGAGAGTCCTTGGCAAAGATACACACCAAATGCCAAGGCAGTTTGTTCAGTAAATACAACCAAACATAGTCCAAAAGAGAGTAAGCCAGAAACAGTCCGAGGTTCAGGGTTAATGAGAGCAACACTATCAGTCCAGTCTGAGGTCAGAAAAGCCAGAAGGGTGGTCAACACGTCCAATACAAGGTCTAGGAATCCAAAGCAATCAAAGGTCAGATACCAAAGGAGCCTTCTCTTAATGAGAACTAATAGTCTCTGATGAGAGTCCTCGGCATTTGCCACGTGTTTTATATATAACTCCCTGATCACAGTTGCTGCATGCCTGATGAGCCTTTCTCTGCAAGTCTCTTTGACCTTCTCCAGGGACGTAGCCAGAATTTTGGGAAGGGGGGGGGGGGGTCCAGACTAAGAATTCCCCAGTATTACCCCAATATGAATATTCAGTTAAAATCCCTGGAAAGTCCCCGTAATGTTAATATTAAGGGGTTATATAACAATAAACCAAAATATTCATACCTTTGGTGAGTGGTTAATAAATAGCCTACAATTTTGGGAGAATAAAGCCGTTATGACAATGTGGTAAAATAATCAAAAACTATAACAAATTTCTTTATTAAGAAGAATTAAAATATACTAACATGAGATACAGGCACTTTATTAGTCTTATAAGGTTCAAACTTGTTCAATATCAACAGCATATTTTTTATAAATTAAGTTAGGCCTAAAACCGAACAAAATAATAACAATATAAAGGCACATAACATGATAAATTGAAAGCAATGTGAAAAATTATTTATATATTGGTCCTATTTACAAGGAAGAGACCTTAAAAAACTGGGTATCTTTACAAACTTGTCTCAGTGCCTCAATGTTTTTTTTTTTTTTTTGTGGTTTATATTGATTTGAGGTATATAAATTATACCATATATTCAAAAAAGTCTTAGGGCTTATAAAATAACAGCAAGTCATATGTTCTCATCTGAGGATGGCAATGGTAAAACCCCATTTGTTTTACAAAAATGACCCTGTCATTACATGGCAGGTTCGAGCTGGATTAGATGACCTTTGAGGATCCCTTCCATCCCCCAGGTTCCATGCATTGAGGCAAATTAGATTTAACCTCCTCTGCAACCATGGAATCCCTTGGACAAGTCACACTCTCTCAGCCTCAGGGGAAGGCAGTGGCAAACCTCCCTCTGAAAAAATCTTGCCAAGAAAACCCCATGATAGGGTCACCATAATTCAAAAACGACTTGAAGGCACACAACACACAGACACACAGCAGCAGCAGCAGCAGCAGCAGCAATAATAATAATAATAATAATAATAACAACCACAAAGTTATTTCTCTTTTTAAAGTGATGTGTGTTGGAACTGAAGTGTTCTAACTGATGGTGTTGATTCATTCTTGTTGTCTCTTGTCTTGATCCATGGGAAGAGGTGGCTAAGAAATAATAATAATAATAATAATAATAAGAAGAAGAAGAAGAAGAAGAAGATAACCCAAAGCTGTTTTGGGTCCCAATCTGAGGAGAAAAGTGGGGTACAAAAATCACCACCACCACCACCACCACCACCACCAAATAATAATAATAATAATAATAATAATAATAATAATAAACCCAAAGCTGTTTTGCACCACCACCACTACCACCACCACCATAATAATAATAATAACTGTATTTCTCCCTGAGTTAGAGCCCTCTTACTGGGAAAAACCTGGCCACCTACCAGCCTTTAAGTAACCCTCTTTCTCCCAGTCCTGCCTTGCAAAAGGGGGGTGCTCTTCTCCCCCCAGCCCCCCCCCCTTTGGACTCTTCTCTGGGCATTTGCCCTGCAGCCATCCTTCCCCCATCCATCCCTTGCTCTTGAGACAGGCACCAGAAGGGAGAGGGAACCCTTACCTGCCCTCCTGACCATCCATCCCTCAAAAAAGGAAAGAGGGAGAAAAAGGGAAAGAAGTGACAGTTACAGGGAGGGAGGCCCACTCCCACTCTCCTCCTCTCTCTCTGAGCTGCCAGGGGAGGAGGAGGAGGTGTGAATGCACCCTAAGAGAGGGGTCTCAATCTCCCAAGCCCCCCCCCCCCCGGCTACCTGCCTGCCTTCTCAAGCCCTGCTTTTCAGCTCTCCTCTGAGTAAAAGCAGGGAACTGAATGCTCTCCTTTATCTTTTCCAAGTCCTGCACTACTACTGGGGCCAGACTAGGCTGCTGAGCCCCAGACTCCCCTGGGGCTGAGAGAGCAGAGCTGGGTCCTGGCTGGGCCACCTCACAGGAGCTGGCAGGACAGAGCTAGGACCTGGCAGAGCAGAGCTGGGGCCTGTCTTCACCTCAGGTGACACCTGCACCTGAGGGTCCAAGTCCTCCTCCTCATCATCCTCCGCCTCCTCCTCATGGCTGGCCATGACAGTATGTTGTAAATTTCCTTGATCCTTCAGGATTGGTGGAAGATGCCGCAGCCCTGACCTAGCCTTTGCAAGGTGCAATAGCCACAGTGCTGCAGCTTTACGGTGCTTCTTTGATGCTGTGTCATGCAGACACAGTGCCAGAGATGCGCTGTGATGCTGTGCATCATGTGGAGCAGCATGCGGCATCACACTGCCCTGGGGGTGGAGTTGGGGCGTGCATCATGTGGACACTACGCCCAACTCCACCCCCAAGCCGGCTTTTAAGACCAGTCTACATAGGGTCTGTGTCTTTTCTAAATGAGTCCCAGTCTTGGGAGAAGGGTGGGATATTAATAATACTAATGATAATTTGATGATGATGATGATGATGATGATGCCCTTATTTCTAAACATGCACCTGTAAACATATCACTTAGCATATACAAATCCTTCTGTATGCTGCATCTGACAATTCATTTCTTTTTGGTGAATCATAAGTGGCTGCTTTAGGAGGAAACCATGAGATAGTCCATATATGATGGAGTACTGTATAAGACAACCACCCATTGCCATTGCTTTGGTCCCATACCACTATGGGCTCAGTAACTCTCCTCGTCCAGTGACATGCAAAAGCTAATTAGGGGTAATTCCATGTCACCCCAGACTAGCTGCCTTAAGCAGTGATGATTAGTACAGTGTTATATCATCACATATTTCCACAATTCAAAATGTCTGCTAGTGCTAATGGCATTGCATCCCTGGAAGTTAAGTGGGAACCAAGGAAATTAGAAGTACAAATCTAAAGTAAGCAATATGGAGAGTTAATTTAAAACCATGAGAAAGCTTGCTAGAGGCAGCTACTCAATGGCTTATGCAAGATCTATTCTTGAAATATTTTAAAGTAGAGCTGAGTAGCCTTCTTTTCTATCTAGGGCTGCACTGGCTTCAGGGGAAGCAGCTAGAAGAAGCATGGGTAGGGCTGAAGCTGGCAGTGAGGACAGAATCCTTCCTTCCTCCTTCTCTCTTTTCCTCTTTCCCCTCAAACAGATCCCTCCCACCTGAAGAGCAAACAGATCCCTTTCAGAGGGCTTCTGAAATTAGGCTAAGAACCACAGATAGCTCTAGGGTTGTGGAGATCCTACCCTTTTTTTTTTAATACATTTGAAACTCATATAGGAATAGATAAACCAAAATGTGAGATCACTAACTGGAAATCACTTCAGTTAGCTGAGTTCCATTTATATTATCAGGAATACTTAACATAAATTTTTCATGATACTTCTATTTCACAGCATAGCACAGGGTCTTTCTCTCTCCCCTCCCCACACACTTTCTCTCATATTGGCACATTTATTCAATCAATATTCTAGCTAAGGCATTCATGCTCTTAGTCCATGTGTTTGACTCCATCTACTTTTCACTTGGAATCTTTAAGCCAACAGAGGCAAACATGCCCTTTTGACTCTGTTCCTTGAAGCATGGCTTCTCATTCATCATTTCTTATTGTCAGAGACTGACAGACAATAAGCATGGCAGTCTCAACAAATGCTAGGTAAACAATTTTTCAAGAGGAGAGATGGAAATATTTTTCACAGTTTGCTTACTGCTTCTGTTGTACAGACAAGTAACAGTTAGAAGGTTTTTATTGATGAATCTGGTGCTATGGCAAAAGAAAAAGGGAAAATATCTGCATAGCGAGAAGCACCAGCACATCCCACATATTCTGGGGAATTAGCTCTGAGTATCAGAATGTGAATCATTGGAGTTTATCAGACGGGAGGAATTTCTCTCTATTTCAAATGGAGCCAATTTGAATTCATGTGAATTCGCTAGTTCAGCGAATTCACGTGAAATCCTATTGCGTTTGGAAGGTGTTCGGAATGACTTCATATTAGCCGAAAATGACCCCCCATTGCCCGAAATTGCGTGAGATGCTTTAATTCGCAATTACGTTAAACCCATGATTGCACTCGAATTGACTTCCCTTTTGCCCGAAATTGCATGAGATGATTTAATACACAATAATGTGAAACTCCATGATTGCGTTTGGATTGCCATTAGATTATACTTCCAATTTCTGTGGTCTGATAAACTCCATTCATACTGAAAGATTTTTCTTCATTGGTCTTACCTAAAGTGGTAGCAAAATAATCATCAGATGTAATAATAATAATAATAATAATAATAATAATAATAATATAATCTGTGGAGATTATTTCACATTTTAATAACACAAAATACCTCTCCTGAATGGAAGTGTAATTCGGGCTGCATCCAGGTCCTATTGCATGGCTTTTGTCACCAAATCTGCCATCCAAATACAGCCCAACTGCAGCCCAGGTCTTTTGTTGAGCAAATATACAGAGATAAATGCAGAATAAGCTTGGAAGCTTGGAAGTAGATAGACAAACTAGCAGACTGGAGTTTTGCAAGCAAAAAAAGCTGCTGGATGAAAGCACCATAGGCTGGCTTTTCTCCAAAGAGGCACTGTTTATTCTTGTTGCAAACACACACGCGAGAACAAAACTACATAGACAAGGTCTTCCTACTACAAACCCCACAAACTGTATGATGATGATTTGATCTTATATACACTTTTGTCCAAATGACACAGCATATTTACATAAGTGATATGTGCTGTCTGGCACACTCTGCGACCTTGGACATTCACCTGCTGTCTGGATCCACAGCTACAACCAATTCCTGGCCATGAGCAGTGAGTGTCCATTAGCTTCTCTGCCACATCTGAACATTTTCAATGCTGCTCCATACCTCAACACCTTTAACATACTTTGGCAGCCATTTTTTAAAGTTGGAAAGCTCCTGACTTTGAAAAAAGGCCACCGAAATATATTAAGAGACTCGGGCTGCATGGACTCGGATGGCGGATTTGGCAACAAAAGCCATGAAATAGGACCTGGATGCAGCCTGAATTAAACTTTCATTTGGGAGAGGTACATAAATCGCATTATTTAAGATGTATGATAACCTCCTGTGAGAGGAAGGAACTCATAGAATCATAGAATCATAGAGTTGGAAGAGACCACAAGGGCCATCTAGTCCAACCCCCTGTCATGCAGGACCTCCAAATCAAAGCATCCCTGACAGATGACCATCCAGCCTCTGTTTAAAGGCCTCCAAGGAAGGAGACTCCACTACGCTCCGAGGGAGTGTGTTCCACTGTCGAACAGCCCTTACTGTCAGGAAGTTCCTCCTAATGTTGAGGTGGAATCTCTTTTCCTGCAATTTATATCCATTATTCCGTGTCCTAGTCTCTGCAGCAGCAGAAAACAAGCTTGCTCCCTCCTCAATATGACATCCCTTCAAATATTTAAACAGGGCTATCATATCACCTCTTAACCTTCTCTTCTCCAGGCTGAACAACCCCAGTTCCCTAAGGCGTTCCTCATAGGGCATGGTTTCCAGTCCCTTCACCATCTTAGTTGCCCTCCTTTGGACATGCTCCAGTTTCTCCACATCCTTTTTGAATTGTGGTGCCCAGAACTGGACACAGTATTCCAGGTGGGGCCTGACCAAAGCAGAATAGAGTGGCACTATTACTTCCCTTGATCTAGACACTATACTTCTATTGATGCAACCTAAAATTGCATTGGCCTTTTTAGCTGCCGCATCGCACTGTTGACTCATATTCAGCTTATGGTCTACTTGGACTCCTAGATCCCTTTCACATGTGGTCTCACCCAGCCAGGTGTCCCCCATTTTATATCTGTGCATTTCATTTTTCCTCCCTAAGTGCAGAACCTTACATTTCTCTGTGTTGAATTTCATCTTGTTAGCATTGGCCCACCTTTCTAGTCTATTCAGGTCATTTTGAATTTTGATCCTGTCCTCTGGGGCATTAGCTACTCCTCCTAGTTTAGTGTCATCTGCAAATTTGATAAGTATGCTCCCAATTCTGTCATCCAAATCATTAATAAAGATGTTGAACAGCATTGGGCCCAGGACAGAACCCTTTGGGACCCCACTGGTCACTTCTCTCCAGGATGAAAAGGAGCCATTGTTGAGCACCCTTTGAGTTCGGCCAGTCAACCAATTACAAACCCATGTAACAGTTAACTTGTCTATCCCACATTTTGCAAGCTTGTTTGCAAGAATGTCATGGGGAACCTTGTCAAAGGCCTTACTGAAATCGAGGTAAACTATATCCACAGCATTCCCTTCATCTACCAAGGTGGTAATTTTATCAAAAAAAGAGATCAGGTTCGTTTCGCATGACTTGTTTCTCTGAAACCCATGTTGGCTTTTTGTGGTTATGGCATTGGCTTCTAAATGTTCACAGACTCTCTGCTTAATGATCTGCTCTAGAATCTTTCCTGGAATTGATGTCAGACTAACTGGACGATAATTGTTGGGATCCTCTTTTTTCCCCTTTTTGAAGATGGGGACAACGTTTGCCCTCCTCCAGTCTTCTGGGACTTCTCCTGTTCTCCAGGAGTTCTCAAAGATTATTGCCAATGGCTCCGATATCACCTTTGCCAGTTCTTTTAATACCCTTGGATGTAGTTCATCTGGTCCTGGAGATTTGTATTCATTTAGGGTAACCAGGTATTCCTGTACTGTCTCTTTACTTATTCTGTGCTGAAATTTCCCCACTCTGTCCCCTTCTTCACTGTCCTCAGGTTGAGCACCTTTTGCCTTTTCTGAGAAGACTGAAGCAAAGAAGGTGTTGAGTAATTCTGCCTTTTCTCTGTCCCCTGTTAGTATTTTGCCATCTTCTGCACGCAGTGGTCCTACCATTTCCTTCTTCTTCCTTTTGCTGCAGACATATCCAAAAAAGCCCTTTTTATTGTTCTTAACCTCTCTAGCAAGCCTGAGTTCATTTTGCGCTTTAGCTTTTCTAACTTTATCCCTACATGTGCTGGCTATTTGTTTGAATTCCTCTTTGGTGATTTCCCCATTTTTCCATTTTTTATACATGTTCCGTTTAAAACTTAGCTCAGTTGTAAGTTCCTTAGTCATCCATACCGGTTTCTTGAGACATCTCCCATTTTTCTTCCTCATTGGGGCTGTCTGAAATTGTGCTTTCAGTATCTCCCTTTTGAGGAACTCCCATCCATCTTGAACTCCCTTCTCTTTTAGTATTCTTGACCATGGGATCACCCCCAGTATTTCTCTAAGTTTATTGAAATCAGCTCTCCTAAAGTCTAGAATTCGTGTCTGACTATGCCTAGCTTCATCTTTCCACTGTATAGCAAACTCCAGGAGGACATGGTCACTTCCACCTAAGGATCCCACCACTTGCACCCCATCAACTAGGTCTTCCCTGTTGGTTAAGATAAGATCTAAGATGGCTGATCCCCTTGAAAAGACTTCCTAAACTAAAATAATTTTGACAAATTTGTCTCCTCTCATATTTGAGAATAAACAGTAAATATCTACATGATTTTGGGCACAGAACTGTTGTTACAAAAATCTCCACATGATGAAAGTGATATTCTTTGACTTTCCTTTGTAAAGTGCCATGGACATAGATGGTATCTTGTGAGTACGTAAATAATATAAGCTGTCAGAATAATTGCAATAGTTTTCTGGTGGAGATCAATGATAATGTACTATGCATGAACGGTTGTTCTTCACAGTAATTTGTTACAGAAGAATGCAAATATATTTAATGGGACATGATACAGATACAAGGATATCTGTGTGCTTTTTCTTACCACTCTCAGCGATAATCCTATGTTTTCATGGAAAAGTGATAAAATGTTGTAAAATGATGAAAAATGAATTTGATTTTTGGTAAATATGCACAGTATTTTAAAGATATGAAGCAGTATCTTATCTGTACCGATCATGAACAGAGAACATTATTTTAAAGTTTTAAACAATGGAGATGTATCATCACATTTTTAACCACTATTAATTTTATTGATAGTTTAATGTGTGTGTGTTGTATTTTGGTCACTTTATTAAATGATATATTTTGAATGGTTGGATGATGAATATTTTAGCCATACTGTTTGTAACTTTTAGAAGACACTTTCAGTCCCACACTGGGAAAAGCTGGGATGTAAACAACAAATAACAACAGCAACTACATAGTGTCAAAAGGCTGGAGCCAGTCCTGGATATTTTCCTGCCTTATACAATGAATGCAGTTTACTGAAACAGTTTGTGATGCCAAAGGGAAAATGCCACAAATAAGGAGCTTGCAGTTTTATGTAACCAAAGAAGGAGGCTTTCATGTAAATCAGCATTAGGTCAAGAAAAAGGAATTTTTAACAAGGAATTGACAGACTTGATCCTCACATGTCTGGCTCTTGTGTGTCTCATGTATTCATAGATAGATTTTTTTTTAGAAGTTCCACACTGCAATATGTGTATGGGTTAATGAGTTTTCGCTAGAGTGGTAGAAATAATCCTAGGGGGCATGTGAGCAGTGAATTTGCAATGCATTCCATAGTGCTTATCTTGGCCTCCTTGCTGTTCTGCCTCCTGGTTATCCCAGCCTTTGCCCTTGAATAAATGTTAGACCAACACTCCTAATTAAAGATTAATACTTTCCCTCTTCACTCTACAAGTGTGTGACTGTGTGTTAGCTTGTGTGTTACCTTTTTTCACATAAAAAAAGCCATGCTCATAAGTCATAACAAATGATGTTTGTTGTTAACATATAATAATGCAAGTCTTTTTTTTAAGACTTAAAATAATGGCAAATATTTCTTACCTATTTTTTGCCTCTCTTTGCTTGGATGCACACACACATTTGTGTGAAAATGAAGTTTCTGTGAAGACATTGGGGAGGATGGAACACTTCAGTAGAAATTGTAAAGGGGACATGACTGTAATTACTTTACTATGTACATAAGGTGGCCAAGTGATGTTGCCAGAAACTCATACAGACAAAATATCATTGTAATGACTCCCAACTAATATATTGAAACAAATAGCATTTTGAAATGTGTACATCATAGGTGGGGAAAATGTAGCCCATACAGGGTGACCAGATATCATGACTGCAAAGGAGGACAAGGCACAGCAAAATGAAAGCCATCCAAGAAAAATGTAGGACATTACCAAATAAAAGCTAAAAACACTAGGACAAATATAAATGCACTCATATGGTTTATTTAGAGCTATTGTTACATATACTCATTTTATTATGTACACAACTGTATTTTTCTCATGAACCTATCTTTGTTAAAATGCCTTGTTGACTTCCAATATACTTATAGAACTCTGAGCAAGACAGGCTTTACACTGGAGTTTACTATCAACAAACCCTTGACTGAATCTCCATTTAAATAATTCCTTTCATTTGTCCATCATGTTGAAACTTTTACCATTTCTGCTGTGTCCTCAAGCAGCCCATTACTTAACATATTTGCTGTCCTTTTCCCCTCCGAGAAACAAACACACCCTGAGCTCTGGGGACAAGTCTTGTCTGCTCCTCCTCCTAAGAAAAAAGAACCTTATTTTTTATTTAAATTTTTATTAATTATAAGAAAAAGTAACTTTAGAAGGATCCATTCTATCTCTTATTCTATTTGCAGCAAGGACAGGCTGCCAAGTAGACAAATTTATTGAAAAGAAACAGCAAATGTGTTACTCAACAAGCTTCATTGTGGTGCTCAAAATTGAGGACATTTTGGAATTTCTCTTGGACTGAAGGTTGAAATGTAGGACATGCCTTGGAAAAGGAGGATATCTGGTCACCCTCAACCCATGGGCTACTAATTCAGCTCCTGAAACCCCTCACCAGTCCCCAAAAGCCCCTGACCACACCCTTTTAAAGGTGATGAAAACCACTTGAAAATTGTCCTCAAGTCCCTCTCAACCCCCCTCCTGTCAAACATCTTCTTTTATCTCCATTCCTTCTTCAAAATGGTGACAGGAAGGAAGATAACATAACTTCTAATTGCCATTTTGAAGCAAAAATGAAGGTAAAACAAGATATTTTGACCTGTGTGTATGGCTTGTAAGGGGTTTCAGAAGTGGAAAATAGGTCCCTGCAGTTTCCCATACCTGCTGTAAACAAGTAACCAAGTAGCCATTACAGTGGTCCCCCGGGATACGAATCCCCCGGGTTAAGAAAACCCCGGGATCCGAAACCGGCGGGACCACTTCAGTATCCCCCGGGATCCGAAGGATCCCCCGGGATCCGAAAAAAGGGACGTCCCGTTTCGTCCCTTTTCCTCCGAGGCCTAGCCTCGGAGAAAAAGGGACGCCGTTTCGTCCCTTTTCCTCCGAGGCCTAGCCTCGGAGAAAAAGGGACGCCGTTTCGTTCCTTTTCCTCCGAGGCCTAGCCTCGGAGAGAAAGGGACGAAAGGCCGAAAGGGACCCCGTTTTGTCCCTTTTTCTCCGAGGCCTAGCCTCTGAGAAAAAGGGACCCCGTTTTGTCCCTTTTTCTCCGAGGCCTAGCCTCGGAGAGAAAGGGACGAAAGACCAAAAGGGACGCCGTTTTGTCCCTTTTTCTCCGAGGCCTAGCCTCTGAGAAAAAGGGACGCCGTTTTGTCCCTTTTTCTCCGAGGCCTAGCCTCTGAGAAAAAGGGACCCCGTTTCGTCCCTTTTTCTCCGAGGCCTAGCCTCGGAGAGAAAGGGACGAAAGGCCGAAAGGGACGCCGTTTTTTCCCTTTTTCTCCGAGGCCTAGCCTCGGAGAAAAAGGGACGCCGTTTTGTCCCTTTTTCTCCGAGGCCTAGCTTCGGAGAAAAAGGGACCCCGTTTCGTCCCTTTTTCTCCGAGGCCTAGCCTCGGAGAGAAAGGGACGAAAGGCCGAAAGGGACGCTGTTTTGTCCCTTTTTCTCCGAGGCCTAGCCTCGGAGAAAAAGGGACGCCGTTTCGTCCCTTTTCCTCCGAAGCCTGGCCTCGGAGGAAAAGGGATGAAACGGCGTCCCTTTTTCTCCGAGGCTAGGCCTGACGCGGAAGGAGGCCCGATCCCGCCGGGTCGGGCTTCCTTTCGTTGGGCGCGAAGGCCCAGGCCGGCTTCGGAAGCCGGCCTGGGCCTTCGCGCCCATCGAAAGGAGGCCCGACCCGGCGGGATCGGGCCTCCTTCCGCGTCAGGCGCAGAGGCCCAGGCCGGCTTCCGAAGCCGGCCTGGGCCTTCGCGCCCATAGAAAGGAGGCCCGACCCGGCGGGATCGGGCCTCCTTCCGCGTCAGGCGCGGAGGCCCAGGCCGGCTTCGGAAGCCGGCCTGGGCCTTCGCGCCCATCGAAAGGAGGCCCGACCCGGCGGGATCGGGCCTCCTTCCGAGTCAGGTGCGGAGGCCCAGGCCGGCTTCGGAAGCCGGCCTGGGCCTTCGCGCCCATCGAAAGGAGGCCTGACCTGGCGGGATCGGGCCTCCTTCCGTGTCAGGCCCGGAGGCCCAGGCCGGCTTCGGAAGCCGGCCTGGGCCTTCGCGCCTGACACGGAAGGAGGCCCGATCCCGCCGGGTCGGGCTTCCTTCCGCGTCAGGCCCGGAGGCCCAGCCTGGCTGGGGAAGGGAATCTTCCCTTCCCCCGCCAGGAGGTCCCCGCGGCTGACGAAAGGTAGGCCCAATCCGCCGGATCGGACCTTCCTTTCCTCAGCCAGGAGGCCCCCGCCAGGCCCGGGGAACGGATTGCCTATTTCCTATGGGAAATAGGCCCCGGGTTACGAAATTTTCGGCTTACGAAAACGTAGCCGGAACGAATTAATTTCGTAACCCGGGGGACCACTGTACTTATATTTTCCACTTATGATTTCCCAGGTGAATATTTAGCCATCTATTTTCAATTCCTTCCTCGCTTCCCATTTCTCTACTACATCCTCCTTTCCTCTTTGCTTGGACAGAGAGTTGAACAGTCTGAATTTAGTCATCTTTGCTTCTAGGGGGAGTTCAGGCCTGGTTTGCTCTACGACCCATTCATATGTCTTTTTAGCCTTTCAGAGGATTCACAGAGAAGTCTTCTCCAGCACCACATCTCTAATGAATTGATTTTATTTCTTTCAGCTTTTTTCACTGTCCAGCTTTCACAGACACACACACAGAGATGAGAAATACTATTGCATGGGCCATCCTTACTTTAGTATTCAGAAATATATCTTAACATTTCTGGATTTTGTCTAATTCCTTCATAGCTACGCTTCTTCTGATTTCTTGACTGAAATGCTATGCGATGCCACAGGGTTGTATCTCACAGTAGAGGCAGGCTGACAGAGAAACCTAGCTTGTTTTTAGCAAACCAAATGGAGAAAAGCCCCTGACTTATAAAGCCAACTGACTCAGCCCCAGCCAATTTGCATACTGTATTTAAAAATGATGTCTTATGTGTGCAGCCTTTCACTTCACGTGTGCGGGAGGGACTGGGTTTGTGCCAAATGCCAAAGCCTTGGGCCTTTTCCTCCTATCTCTTCCTTCTCTGGAGAGCTCAGATGGTTATCACACTGAACTGAAGGACAGCATGACTTCAGTAGGTCTGTTTCATCTTCTCAAGGGGGGGGGGGCATGGCAGTTTGGAAGTTAGGAGCAGCATTGGGGAAAAGCTGCAAGACTTCAGGGGCAGCAGTACCAGCTTATTCTTTCATAATATGTGAGCACCCTTTCAATGTGTGGCAAAGTTCTATAATGAGGCCTCTGTTGAATTTAGGCTAATTTTGGCTGATAATATATCGTTTGTATCATAGTCTTTCAAAAATATTTAGAAGGTGTGAAATTCTTTAGTTTGACTGCCTTAAGTACCAATAATCAATGGATAATAAGCGCTTCTGTAGTCCATAGAATTATCCCACTCTTATTTATATTTCCAGGCTAGAGAGTGAAACTTTATTCACTACTATATGTGGAGAGTGCTCTGATTTGTCATCAAACATTAATTAAATTTGTTCTGCATTTATGGATAAACAGATCAATGTGGAAAATGATTTATGCATGACACTCAGAGTGCCCCATATAAAGCTCGACAGTGAAATACTAGTTTAATTTATTTTGTAGTAGTGAGCAGCCACGCATCATGTACAATATAGGCATATAGTTCCAATGTGTTTATTTGGAGGTTCTAGTAGGGGAGTGCAGCTATCGTATACCCTTGACTGAAGAATGGTACACTCCTTCTATCTGGGATCGGGCATCCTCTTCCACCGAGCTTCGGGAGGGACGCACATGGAACGGTGAGGGAGGAAGGGGACACCTGCCTAGCCATCCAGATCAGCCGAATCAACCCTGGCGATCAATGGGGTGACAGATGTCGCAGCCAGATCGCCCTCACATCCGATTTCCAATGTGTACATTGTTTTTAGTTTCTGACGGCACCTTTTCCCACCATGCTGACAGCTGATTCAGTTTTTACTATTCAGCCAATGTGGCTTAATTTCTTCTCTTCACAAAGGTAACAATGAGGACTTTCTCTCCCCTTCCAATAAATCAATCTAATAGCATTTCCCTCCACCCCCCACCCCAAGTGAATTAAGAAAGCAAAAATAGTAAATGCTGCTCAACTTTTCTGGGTGTGTAGAAAGAAAAAATAATAAAGAACATGTAATATTAATAGAAAAGAATATATTTTTTCAAAATTTCATTATTGCTCTATGGTTCTCAGTACCAGCATTCATAATATTTTTAAAGGGTTCATCAACAAGCAACTTAGGTTGTTGCAATGAAGCTGAACAAATCCCTTCTGTTGGCTTTAATTGAAAAAACTGCTGAATAAAGTACTTGTGCTGGAACTCTCTTTGCTTGCCTGGGTGGGCATTCAAATAGCTAAGGAAAACACTGTTAATGGGACAGATTTTTTAATAGATAAATTAAAAATGAACAGTGCCTGATATCTAACAAGGGGCGAAACAGATGGGCAGGAAAAAGTGGTTTGAAGCTGCCTTTTCTGAAGCCACAATGAAACCCCACCAACCGCACTGCCGGCTCCCAAGGCAGCTGGAGTGCTCATGTTATTACTACATGACATGGATTCAAGCCAGAAAGAAGCATAAAAATTCTGCTTCTTTTTGAAATGGCTTTTCTCTGCATAAGGATACTTTTCTGCTGGCTTCAAGGCATGTGTCATCTAAACACTACACCTTCAAGCCAGCCTGAAAGCACCTCTTTTTGTTTGTCTGTTTAGCTCCTTAGAAACACTAAAGATCACTTTCAACAATGGTATTCTATGTAAAATTATGTGTTTGGATAATTTGTTTTATTGTTAAAATTTTAATAAAAAAATAATATGAAAAAAAGAAACACTAAAGATCACAAATGTCAAAGTGTTCATGTCTTTATGCAACTACATTAAAATTAGGCTCCTTGGTAGAAGGATAAATAAAACTCCAGTTTTTAAAACAAGGATCTATAAAGTTTTTGAACTGTTAGCCTCATGACTGCCTTGGATAAATTGCTGAAAAACATTATTAAAGCTAATATTATTGAGCATCTATGCTATATTAAAACACTCAGCATAATAGCGTGCAGAGAGCGTTCACATATTAAGCAGATCCACTATTTCAAAAGTTTTTTTTTCCTCCAATGCAGGGAAGATTGTGATGCATAAATGACCCTTAAGTCTGTCCTGTGGGACTTCTCACTGCATGTACACTATATCATCTGCTGAATGAACCAAGCAGCTCCTTTTCCCATCTATGGATATTGCTTAGATTTTTTCCCAGATCATAATACATACATGAGTGTCCATAACTGTGAAGGCATGCCAATAAGGTACATAATTAATGAACTTCTGTTCTGAAAAAGGTATGCTAGAAGATGCATGTTCTCTCTGTTTTCTGCAGTGAGGAGGAGATAGTAAATTTAAATGCAGACTTAGAAGCATCTATGTGAGAAAAAAAATCTGCTTATCAGAATTCAAATCTAATATAGACTGAACTGACACTTCCTAGTGAAGCAATTTACTGGGAGAGGCAGGAATTATCAGATTGTACATCCATAAACAGACTCCAGTTTGTAATTTTTGCAATTAAAGTGTCTAACTGACAAGTATCCCCATATGTGCTTATATACATTTGTTCTGTTTTTCCTGGATATTTTCAGCCACACAACAATGTGCACTGCTCAATGCCACCCCCACCTGAGAAAAGACAGTTCTAGCATTCAGCATGTCTTGCAATTAATTAAAGCCAACAGAAGTGATTTGTTTAACTTCACCACAACACCATAACATGCATATGGATCTTGATGTGTACACACACACACACACACACACACACACGTTTCTGAAGAAGCATGCCTCTATATATCCCACTGAATTCACTGGGACTTATTCTATGGAAAATGTACATAGAAGGAAATAACAGAAGAATAACGATGAATTAATTGTCAAAGAGCACCAGGATTTGGCCTTTATTTTAATTACATTTTGTGGTGAGAGAGGTTTGGCATCTTGTGCTCTCTAGGGAAATACTGCTAGTGTGCCAATTTAGAAACTGGATCTTGGTTGGAAGGATGGATGGAAGAGCAAGGAGAGAATTAATTCAGTGGCAAGGACAGTGCACTAAGGTGTGTAAAAATTCCAAAACAGTGTAAAATTTTTCAGAAACAGCTATCTACATTTCTGCATAAGTTTTGCTGACTGATTATTTTTTTGTCTCTCCAGGAATTTTTTGAGTTCTTGTTGTACCCAACTCTACCTAGTCTCCATAGCATCAGAATTCAAATGCAAGAGTCTGCTGGGATTTCTCTATCATCTCTACTGATGAAGTAAACATAACAGAGGATGTACAGCCTATGAGTGTATGATAGTTCCATTCTTCTCTCCTGACATGGTGTCAATCTGAACTGAACTCCTAATGGAAGCTACTAAAAACAGATGTTGATGAGAAACAATCAGTACAGCTTCTCCAAAACAAAATTTGGTCTCATTAAACTTTTGAATTAGCTGATGGGAAAAAAATGGAATTAGGTGAAAAATTCATAGGCTGGAACAATATGCGCAGATACTAATAAAAGGGGAGAAGCCGAAAAGTTGTAAAATCTCTAAGGGCACCAGACAGGGCTGCCCACTTTTGCCTCTATTATTTATTTTATGTTTGGAGATACTAAATAATAAAATTAGAGAGGAGGATCACATCAGAGGAGTATCCATCAAAGGATCCAAATACAAATTTTGGGCACAAGCGGATGACCTCGTCATCTTTTTAGAGGATCTGAAAGAAAATATACAGTCACTCCTAAATGTTATAGAGGAATTTGGAGATCTCTCAGGTCTTAGAGTAAACAAAAATAAATCAACAATGTTGACCTTTAACATGACAATAAACGAAAAAGATAACTTACAGAAGAAATCCAGCTTTCCAACTCAAAAGAAGATAAAATATTTGGGAATTTACATTAGTAATAAAAATTCTGAATTATTTGGCAATCATTATAAAAAGGTCTGGAGCAAACTTAAGAAGGCATAAATAGATGGTCAATGTTAAATTTATCATTAATGGGGAGGATTAGTACCATCAAAATGAATATATTTCCAAAATTGATTTATCTCTTTCAAAACTTAGCTATTATAACAAAAGAACAAATATTTACCGAATGGAACAAAGAAATATCCAAATTTATCAGGGCGGGGAGAAAACCAAGATTTAGATACTGGTAGCTGCTGAAGAAAGAGGAGGCCTTGGAGTGCTGAATATCAAATTATATCACCACGCACGTGCAATGGAATGGATAAAGGACTGGATTTTACTACAGGACACAAAGTTATTAAATCTGGAAGGCTTCAACAAGATTTACAGATGGCACGCATACCTATGGTACAATAAATTAAAGGTTAATAAAGAATTTAAAGATCGTATAATAAGAAATTTGCTAATTAAGAACTGGCTAAAATACAAAAAGTGGATTTATACCAAAATACCTGATTGCATCTCTCTTTCATGAAGAGAACATCTTTGGTAAAAAGTGGATGGGTTAAATATCAAGACCTGTTAATTTGGTCTGGAACTGAACCAAAAATACAAGAATGGGAGCAACTGAATGAAGAGGGCACGAACTGTCAGTGGTTCCCATATATATGGTGAACATGCCCATTAGCTAAATGTTTTTGGTCCTTTATTCACAATATTATTCAATCAATTTTCCAGATCCAAATTAAACTAGAGGCAGAACTCTTCCTTATCAATAAGGTGGAAAGGAGAGAATTAAGATCAAATATAAAAAAATTACTTTACTTAGTAACGGCTGCTAGACTGGTCTATGCACTATGGAAATGGATAAACTTACACACCTTCTCTGAGAGAAATCAATAGAGAATTTGAAAGACGATTGGACAGCAGTGTTAAGATACTCTGAGAACACCAGCAACTCACAATAATATTAAGATAACAATAAAATTTCTATAACTCAGAAATAGTCAATGCTGTATGACATAAAGATATTATAAAGATTGGATGTAATAGAAAAAAAATTATGTCAGAGTATAGCCTATAGAGACTATTTTTGGATGTAAAAGATATAAGCATACAAATTAATATACATACATACATATATATATATATATATACACATGATACTATCTATATTGTACCAAGTAAGAAATTATTAAGGAATTATGGATACCGGTTCATGAGTTAGGATAAGAATAAACTTTATTTCACACACAGTAACACTTATTAAGAAAGCGAATGATAAAATAAAAGGAGGTGGAAAACTACGCTATATAGGAGGGGAATATTTTACTATTGCGCACCATCATATGCACTACTGTAATACTGAGAAAAAGGGAAAGGGGAAGGGGTAAGGTTTCTTCTAGATCATCAGTGAATTAGGTTAATGTATGCTAGGCTATACACAAGGTGCCGTTTCTAGTTATTTTGACAGCTATATTGGACAGCATGACCCTGTGTGCCGTAATAGAAATCAGACCAATATACAGCAATATACATCAGCTTTTCCCTAAAAGGTCTGCATTTTCTCAGGAATTCTTCAAAAAAAGTGGCATACCACTTCTAGGGCTATCTAGGAAATCCTGAGTTTAAATTTTACTACAGCCACAGAATCATTGGGTTATTTTATGCAAGATACTAGGGATAATAATATTCGTTTATCTAACAGAGCAGTTGTAAGGATATCCAGGATACTGTATCATTGCATACTACTTTTAATAACTGCCATTTACATACTAGGAGTACAACATTCTTCTAGATGTTGTTGGATTACAACAATTCTTAGCATTATTTACCATTGGCTTTGCTGGCTAGGGCTGCTGGACCCTTCAGTTCAACACTTGAAGAAGATAGGATTCCCATTTCTGCCACATGTACTTATAATTATTTATTACAAATTTAGAATCCAAATAAATGGTATAAATATTAAAAGTGTAAACACAAACAGATCTGGTGATCTTAAGGATAAAGAAAGAGTGGCGAGAGAACAGAGAAGAAATTCAATGAAAAGAGTGGAGATGGGTTTAATACGTAAAGGTTTCTATGCAGGAAGCCACCTGTTTCAAATGCTTTGCCTGAAATGTGATACATTGTATTGGAAAATGTGCAATTGCCCCCAAACTGGAAGCAGCTGGATGATTATGTTAAATCAGCCCGTTGAAAATTCATTACACGTTTACATGTGGCTTTTTGTTCCAAAATCATAATCTGTCACTATACATTATTAATCCAGACATGCTCCTCTTTATAAGGTTGAAGCTGTTATAGTGGGCTGTTAGTAAAGTTTGTGAGGAAAAAAAAATTGTGCCTTTTCAGGGATAGGCTGGAAGATAAAGAGACTAACAAAGTTTTCATAATGCTCTACCTTGTATTGTCAGAAGCACTGTCAACAAGAGATAGCAATGTGTTTAATCTTTTGTCTGATTTCCTTCCAACAAACTAATTATAGACCTTGGATATTCAATAAAATAAAACAACAGGTTTAAATACTGTTACACACACACACATGCACATCACAAAAAAGTGAAATGTGGTATTGATATCATTTTTAACCTTTCTATGTCATGGCTAACATCCATTCAAGTTTTTATTTTCATTCTGCAAGAATGTGCAATGTGTCAAAAAACCAAAGGAAAGCAAGGAAAAATGGATTCTGAGGCCTCAGCTCACAATAACCTTCAGTATTGCACTGGTAAACAATTGTATTGGCAGTCTGCTGAGTTTTTGCACTTTGAGTTATGTTGTGCTGCCAGTAGATAATGCAGACATCCATCACAGAATGCTGAAAAAGCATTTAAAATGGCTACCCTAAAGCCACTAGATACTGTCTGATCTTGGAAGCTAAGCAGGGTCTGTCCTGGTTACTACTTGGATAGGAGACTTCCAATGAATACTAGGTGCTGTGGGCTATATTTCAGAGGAAGAAACTGGCAGAACCACCTATGAGTATTCCTTGCATAAGGAAACCTTATGAAATGCATAGGGTCATCATAAGTCAGGTGACTTGAAGGTAGGGATGTAAATGGCTGCCATTCCTGGAGAAGGGTGGGAAGTATATTTACTGTTCTCCCTGCAGGTTGTGTGTGGGTGGGAATTTCCATTTGAAATTCAATGTTCTGGATGGTTTTATTGCCTCAGTACTAGGTTGAGCAGCAGGGGTGCAGTTGACTCTGTCTCTTGCATTGATCTAGCTTTGTACCTGTTGTTGCTGCATGCCTTCAAGTCATTTCTGAATTTGACGACTCTAAGGAAACATATCACAGTTTTTCTTGGCAAGATTTGTTCTGATGGGGTTTGTCATTGCCTTTCTCTGAGACTGAGAGAGTGTGACTTGCCCAACATCTCCCAGTGGATTTCTGTGGTCTTACATTCTTGATCCTAGGGAATCTGGCTGGGCCTAAAGAAATGTGTTTGGTATTAGTAATTTGACTATAATTTTTTAAAAAATTCTGTACCAACAATCCATAATTTCATAACATGAAACTGAAATGCCATTAATGAGTGAAAACAAAAGCAATTGGAAAGTCACTAAAATGAGAGAGAATAAGGAAAGGAAAGAAAGGGGTGTGAAAAAGGTAGGGAAAGGAAAATCAGAACAGAAGGGAATTGACTGGAATAGAAGGGACTAATAGGATTTTGAAGGAAATGGGATGTTGTCTGTTGTGAAATATGGAAGATAGTATGCAAGAAATATTTTTTAATTTTTTTTGAATGAGTTAAGAATTAAGGGTTAGATTATATTTTTTAGAGATTTTTAAGGTATATGAATACGTATGTTATGATGTAAGTGTGATGTATGTATGCTGTGAGTAGGTGTTATATTTTAGTTTGCTTCTGTTTAAAATCAATAAGATTTATATTTTTTTTAAAGAGGAAAGTCACTAAAGAGTTTATTGAAAGGATAGCATTTGGGGACATTAAACACACGCATTATTTTATTCCATGTACATTTCAGTTTGGATGTCCTTGGCTATTTCTGCCTTACATCTTGAAGCAAAGAACTTTGCAGTGTAGACCATGTTGCCAAAGATTGCAGTCTTCTTTCCTCCATGAGAATTGTGAACTGTAGAGGAAATGAACTCCACATCAACACTCATTGTAGCTTTTACTTTTGCATATTGCAAGTATTCACTATAATGGCTCTGGCTTTCATTTGAGCAATATATGATATGCCAAAAAATAAAAAATAAAGCCACACCCAAAATAAATACAAAAAAGAATACCAGTAGTGCAGCAAGAGACCCACCCAATTGTTCACTTTTTCAAATTTGGACTGGTGGAGATACTACATACTAGACATTTTCAGATACTTAGCCACATGATATTGCAAATGACAGTGCAATGCATGGGTATAGCTACAGGGGAAGCAGAATGAGGGCAGCATTCCTCACTCAGTTAAAAAATTCTGCCCCTTCATGAAATTTTCTTCAGTCTCCAAATATCTAGCATTTAAGTAACTCAAAACTTCAGTTGAGCATTTAGAAAGAGTTTAGGTATCCAAAGAAAAGGGCTAGGCAATGTTACCAAGGCAATGTGCACACAACAAAATAATAATTCTAGGTTTGAATGGTATCTAGTGTATCACTCTCTGCAATGGGAATATTTAATGGGGGTGGGGGGGGAAGAATTTTTAATTTGGTGGTCATTGCCCTCATTTTGACCTCCGTGTTGCTATATCCCTGGTGCAAGGCAGAGCTGATTGACATCATGTTTCTACTTGAGTCATAATTTGAATGAGGAAGAAGCTGATATCAGCACATCATTTGTAGCACCAGGAGAACTTTGAATTGTCATATATCTATAATATTTAAATATGTTAATACCTCAGATGTAGGTGCAATATTTCCAAACTGTTTTTACAAGATTCCTGCCTTGAGATTCACAGTGGACCATGTCCTACCTCTTAACCTGAGTTCACTCACCAGAAGAACAACAAACAAACAAACAAACAAACAAAAGAAAAGAAAAGAAAAGAGAAAAGAAAGGCAGTTTTCTCTTACCTTTTCATGCTAGTGCAAAACTACTTTTAGGAACCTTACCTTCCCCTCTGCAACTATAAATATCTAGGTAGGTTTGAAAGCATCAATCCCTGCTCCCCACCTTGTGTTCTTAATTGCCTTGTAAGATTTCTTTGCTTTAAGTTTTTCTTTTTATACACACAATATGCGAGAAAGGGCTTTCTCAGTGGCTGCCCCTAGACTTTGGAACCCCCTTCCCAGAGAGGTTAGAATAGCTCCCTCCTTATTTGGGCAGCAGGCTGAAACCTTTTTATTTAGACATGCTTTTAAAACAGCAGGCTAAAACCTTTTTATGTAGACAGATTTTTAAAGAACAGACCAAGAGGTTGCTGCAACGTTTTAACAACTGTTTTAAAGAGTGCTTAGTCTTTTAAATTGCATTTTATTATTTATTGTGTGCTTTGTTTGAATATTGTAGCAGTTTAATTCTATCTTAATGCTCACTTTTTAAATGTTTTAAATTGTTTTTTTTTTTAAAAAAAGCGAGCCACTCTGGGTCTCAATTTTGGGGGAAAGTGGGATGATGTTGGTGGTGGTGGTAGTGATCATTGTTGTTGTTGTTGTTGCTTGTTGTTATTATTCCACTTCTACTTGATATTCCACTACCACTAAAACCCAAAATAATTTCTCCTTCAGTGATCTGACAATGCCTTAGATAGCTTGGCCAAATAATCAGCATGGTAGAACAATATTTACAGTATTTTTGCAACAATATGTAAAAATGAAGATATTAACAACATCATTCCCACTACTGTTTAAACCAGATTGTGATTCGATACGATCTGGTTTAAATGAGCATGGTTCCCACTTAATCGGAATCAGTGAAGTGATTCAGAATGGGGGCCCTGCTTTTAACCCATTTAAACTGCGTCGAAAAGATCCTTTTTTCCCTAGGTTATTCTGGGCTAAATTGATTTATTTTCAAATAAATTGATTCAGCACAAATGTGAACCATGTGTATCTGAATCAACTCCCAGTGATGGGGTGGGGGGGGGCAGCTGCCATAGCCCTGGTCTTCCATCACTGGCCTCTCCTACCTCTCTGTCCCTGGCAAGTCCTTAATGCTTTCCCTGGCTTCCTTTCACCTTCCTTACCAGCTTCCCCAGCTTCCTTTTGGCCTCCTTATTGGTGTCCCTGGGGCCAGGGAAGTTGGGAAGAAGCCACAAGGGAACTGGGAATGGAAGGAGGTCACAGGGAAGCTGGGGAAGCCTTGCAACCTCCTTTCTGGCTTCCCTGCCTTCTCTGCAGCCTCCTTCCATTCTCAGCTACCTTGCGGCTTCCTTCCCGGCTTCCCTGGCTGTGGGGAAGCTGGGAAAGATGGTATGGAGGTCGAAAGAAAGCCAGGAAGCCAGTAAGGATTGGTCAGGGACCGAGAGGCAGGAGAGGCCATTGACGAGATTCAATCTCCAATCCAAATCCATAAATCGGTTCATAAATAATGTGAACCATGCTCTCCCTCTGAATTGATTTATGGATTCAGATCAGAGAGCGAATTATCATAAGTAGGAATGAGGCCAACATAAAGCATAGATTCATAAATCTCCAGTTCATGGAGTGTGATAGGGATAGCATTGTGGGAGTCTGAGTCTGTGTTATCATTCCCATTCTCCTCCCTGTAAGGTCTGATTGAGCTAGTCTGCTCTGTAAATGGTTCACACACATTTTCTCACTTTGCTTAACATCCATGTGGCTGATTCTGGCAGATTTTTTTTAATTTGATAAAATTGTCTTTCTTTTTCTGTATTATATTTTTGAATGTATATATTTGCGTGTACCCATTTTTAAATTGTACAGTTGGGTTAAATGCAGTGGGCTAAACACAGCATGGGTAAGTAGTATTTTCTGCAGATATGAAATGTGCAGAACTTTTCTATGTAATTCTGTCTGACAGTTTTCCAGTTTTTTTGTTCAGCACATGGAAAATTAGGAAATGAATTCTGGGAAGATCCTCAAAATAGGTCTGCTAGAGCTGTTTCCTTACACATCACTGGTATGAAGATACGTGAGGCACCAATAATCTGAAACAGGCTTGGACCACGCAGCAGCAGTCTATGTGCCATTTTGAGCTCAAAGATGGAAGAAAGGTGAGATATACATGTCATTATTAATGAAACAATATATCAACCTGATCTGCCTCAGAGAATTGTTGTGAAGCTGTAGAATGCTTCCCTCACTTTCTTCTACTGTGTTATGCAGGTTGAGTATCCCTTATCTGGAATTCAAAAATCCAAAATACTCCCAAATCCACATAAGTGTCTGAGATTGTGACATCTTTGCTTTCTGGTGTTTCATTGTACACAAATTTTGTTTCATGCACAAAGGGATTATAAATAGTATGTATAAAATTATCTTCAGGCTACATTTATAAAGTGTATAGAGAACATAAATGAATTTTACTTATGAAATTGGGCTCCATCTCCAACATATCTCATAATGTTTATGCAAAATGTGAAAATCGGGGGGGGGGGGGGGGAGATCTAGAACATTTCTGGTCCCAAGCATTTTGGATAAAGGAGACTCCACTGTAATATAAAATATAGAAAAGAAATTTTAAAAAGATAAAGCTAAAAGAAAAGTAATGGTTACATTATCTTGTATTTCACCTTCTAGTTTTTTCACCAAAATAAAAGAGGTGGGGGAGAGAAAAGAAAGAAAAAGAAGAAAGGAAAGAAAGGAGAGAAGGCAATAAAATTCACATTGAATAAATCTAAATGGGAAAAATGAAATTATTTGTGAGTAAAATTATATATTCTTTTCATACGAGGGCTCCTATTTGTATTACCCACAGGCATTTGCTTAAGGAGTGAATAAAAAAATTTTGCTTTGCTTTCTGAAATACTTTGATCACAGCTAAACAATGTAATTAGCTAATTAAAATCAAAGGTAATTATGTCTGAGCCTCTGATTATCTGAAATAAATGCCATCTCCACTGAAAAGCTACTTAGATATGCAAAATATAGCCTTGCTAAGTTATTAACATAGCAACAGAAAATAAATAACAGAAAATGTGGTCAAAGAGATGGCAAGGTGTTTTTATTGTTGCTTTCTTAAAGGACATGGCATGGAGCAGCATTATAACCTATTAATTGCATTTTCCCTTTATAGAGAATTTCAGTACAATATGTTGGAACAAAATTGATTGTTTTAACATAATGCATTACACTGTTGTTTGTAAATGACAGCATAATTAATGTCCTTATAACCCCTATAATTTCATAATCACAAGAGTCTTGTTCGTTAGAATACTGCCTTAAGGATACTTTTGATGTCTAACTGAGGGCTTATTCAGATGATATTTGTATCAGTTTTCAGCACATGGGACTGAGAGTGGTATGCTACATTAGAAGTAAAAACAGAGTACACTGTAGTTCAGCTTCCTGGGGAAAGGTACGGAGCAAAATTGGAAACCTCTATAGAAATGGTGCAAGTCAGGTAAGTTGCCTCTGTTTATATTCCATTGATCATGGAAGTAGTTTTTGAAGAAGTAGCTATATCAGTTTTTTGCAGCATAAAAAGGGGAAGGAAAGGGAGGGAGAGGGGGGAATGTAGCAGCGCCTTTAACATACCCCTTCAGATGCAGCACATATGCACAAAAAACAATGGCACATAGATTGGAAATGCCCAATGTATATTCCAGTACTCAAGAAAGGGGATAAAAGAGATGGCTGTAACCACTGGGTCATTGCGTTGATCTCTCATGCAAGCAAAGTGATGCTCAAAACTTTACCACAAAAACTTTTACCATATATGAAATGAGAAATTCCCACATCCAGGTTGGTTTCAGAGGAGGAAGAGCCATTAGGGATCATATTGCAAATATACATTGGATAACAGAGTACATCAAAAATTTCAGAAGAAAATCAGTCTGTGCTTTGTAGATTACAGAAAAATGTTGATTGTGTAGATCAGTGATTCCTAAACTTTAGTTCTCCAGGTATTTTGGACTCGAACTACCAGAAGCCCCAGCCAGCTTGGCCAGCAGTCAGGAATTTTGGAATTTGACAACTGTGGGTGTTTGGCAGACTCCAGAAGAAAATCATTCTTCTCTTCTTCTAAAGCAGGGCTAATGAAAATGTAGCCTGTCGTATATGTGGGATTTCTAAGGTTATTTTATGGCCTGCAGGGCCCCCAACTGTCTTTTTTTAAAAAAGAAATGAACTGGACATGACATCCAGTTTACTTTTTGTTGTGAAAAATGGCCACACTGGGACCTAAAACATGCCATGAGGAACAAAAACCACAGTGGAATTGCCTCACACATCACTAAAGGGCATTTGGGGGTTAAAATGTTGTTGTTTTTTGTGCATGTGGGCAACCTTTCAAAGTCTTCCGGGAAGACCAACATGGCATTATATCTCTGATAGTTGTCCACCCCTGGTCTAAAGCACTGGGGAAGTAGGGTGGACCTGAGGGAGATATGACCCGGATGTTTGCTACAAGAATTTGATTTCCTACATCCTTATATTGATTCTTGTCTCATTTTCTGGCAATGCATTCCATGAGATATATGAAGCAATATTCCCATTTGTCTGTTCTAGAACTATAAATCAGTTTCATGGGAGACCAGAAATTATGATTGTGTGTATGTGTATGGAGGGGGAAGGTGTTAGTGAAGTTTTGTCCCAGACTGTAAAATGTCTCGGGTGTATGTAATGTGTTAAAAAGGAAATGCTGACTCAAAGGAAGCTGATGAAACTTCAGCATGGAGTTGTGCCATAACAGTTCAAAAATGTATAGTCACTGTAGACACATGACAGGAAGATAATAAAACACTAGCAGGGATTGGATCAGAATCCTAGCCTGTGTTTGTGTATATAAGGAAGAATGTTCCACTATGAGTTAGGTGGATGTTGGTTGGTGGCAAAGCTTTATGTTGGATGGTATAAATATTGCTGTATCATGCTTGTAAATATTTTGCTGCAATGAAGATTAAAAGCTTCTTCCGGAGAACCTCAGCAGTCGTGAATGAAACTCTGTTCAGGAGCAGGAGTGTTTGTCTCCAGCTTTTTCCAGATTCAGCAGTGCAGTTTGCTTTCCTGGCTGGTAGTCTTCTGCATATAGACTCAGTTTTTCCCCAGCACTAACAGCAGGATCACATTATTATCATTATCATTATCATTATTTTCTTATATCCCACCTTTCTCCCAATTCAGGAACTCATCCATCTGCTTCACACCATTTAAGATTTCTCCATTCCAGTCCATTAGGTAGCTCATGTTGACCCTTTAGAAAGCCCTCTACAATCTTCAAAAAGTTACAGAAAGTGATACCAAAGTCAAACTTCTAGGAAATAGCTCTACATAATCAAAGAAATTGTTGCTGGCACCTTATTTTATTATTTTGAAGGTGCTGAATATACTAAATTAAAAATTATCCACATTGGAAATGAGGTAGTGACCTTTCAATAAACTCTGTCTAATATAAATGAATAAACATAGTCCTATGACGAATTGAGAGTCTTTTCAAGGGTTGGCTAGAGTACAACTTATATATTCCACATTCATTACAGGCACATGCATTTTGTCCATAAGTTAAAATAACATTTTTCAAGGTTTGTAGATCTAAAAATGACCTTATCTTGACTAGTGTTTCTGGTTTAGAGAACTTACTGAGCTGGGTCATTACTTAGGGCTAGTTCATGCAACCTTATTCTGGTACTTCTCTTCTCTTCTTTTTTCTTCCTTCAGCCCAAATTGGCCTTTCAACATCTTGGAGCAGAAGCAAACAATTTTTTCATGTTCCTACAAACTACTTCCCTATAATGTCTATGAGTCCACTGGGTGTGCTTTACTTGAATTCTTTCTCTTCCTGTATGCAACAAAAGAGCATGCACTATTTTTGGACTCTCTGCTTGGACTGCCCTCACTGGAATCTTATTTTCATAGCTTCATTTATTAAGATTCTACTTTAAGAAAATTGTTTAATTAAATTTTTTTAGCAGTGTTGGCATTACTGGGCATAGAGGCAAGCTCACTTTCTTTTCTTTTCTTTTCTTTTTTTGAACCCTCTTCCATATTTCTAAGAAGGTTGTGATAGGGTTCTGATTTGCAAAAATGACTAATGCTGTGATTCATACTAACTATGATATATATCAGTTACACTCCAGGCAATACTTGGAAAGACTCTCTTCGTTCATTAATCTCTCCCAGTCTTCTCTCCCCAGTATCTGGAATACAGATTTCTGGTTCTTAGCCCTCCAGTTCTATGTTAGGCTTGTAAAATTGCTGAGAGAGAATCCAACTGAAAAAGAGACTGCTTATTGTGAAGTTGAAGGCTTTCATTGACAATATCCATAGTTTTTTGTGGATTTTCTGGGCTATGTGTCCTCATTCTAGAAGAATTTATTCCTGATGTTTCACCTACATCTGTGGCTGGCATCTTCAGAGGGTGTGTAAGGATAATTGCTCAAATTTGGGGAATATTAATTAGCTCAACACACCAATATCAGGCTCCTTACAAGTACCCTTTTTAGACCGAATCCCACAGTGTATACAGAGGGGCCAGGTATCCCAGAGAAACAGTGCATAAGCAGACTATTTCAATTAACAGCTACTTTATTAATGAGAAGGGGACACACACATACAAACACACAACCATTCATGCACTCACACAAGACTAATAGAAGAAAAAGGAAGAAAGTTGTATACGAGAACATGAGGCCTTCTAATACTCACCTGAGATGGTTCCTCAGAATCAAGGAGATGGAGCAACACAATGAAGGGGAGATAGGGAAAGGGGTGTTTGGAACCACTCCAAGAGAAGCAGGCTGACAGAGTGCCTGCCTGCTACCAATGTGGAATTTAGGAGAGGGAAAAGGTAGGAGTAAGGGGGGATTGAAACTGCATAGAGCCCCAAATGACCAGAGGTCCGTCTGAGATTCCAAGGCAGAACAGAGAACAAAGAAATGGCAAGGGTTTAAATAGGCTTCTAGTCACGTCCTCAGCGGAGTTTGTTGTCCTACATCAAAGCAAGACCAAATGTACATAGCACTTGATCTATGGGAAGCCTCATTGATGAGAAAGGACACTTGATACCGGTATAGCTTGTATCTGCAAAGTGTCACAAAGTCATAAATCTGTCCAAGGTGTGAAGAATTCCTCCTGTTGGGCAACTCCTAACTGAGCTATGCTGTGAACATGGTCTCCTCACTTTTAGGTCATGGCAGCCAAGGGACATGTCCCATAATGCCTTTCATTAGGGTCATAAGGAAATATGCCTTCACCTTAGGGATGCAGCTTCTCTTTAGAGGCTTCTATGATCAAGCAATGCAAGGGGAGCCTGATTACCTCCGCAGATGCATTTTGGAATAGGGGTTTGTGGGGGTATTTTTAAAAATCCCAGTCTTCATAACAGGTGGTAGCATGGATATTTGTGGGGTATATATATATACTTGTGTGACCCTTGTGTACTTGTGTAGACAGAGAATGATGCTAGGGAATCAAATGTCTCACAAAAGTTTCCAGAATTCCCTAGCATTGAGCCAGGGCAGTTAAAGTGATCTCAAACTGGATTATTTCTGCAGTGTGCTTAAGTTACTCCCTAGATAGAGCTGGCAGAAAAGGAGATACATTCTGAGGAGAACCTCCACTAAGACAAAATTTGTCATCATATAATCCAATTTTATAATTTCCCCCCTCCCTTATGTTCTTTGGCACAGAAATAAAAATTATATATCAGAGCTTGTGAACTCAACAATTTTTTAAATCAAGCTTTAAAAGTATTGCTACCCTTCTACTTCCTCAGCTTGGAAGGGAAAGTATTTTATACATATTAGTAATCCAGCCCAAATGAATCTTGTTCATTAGTATTATAATGGGAGAGAGGTAGGTCTGCCTCAACTGTGTCATTCTGGCTGGATTGTACCCCTTCTATTTTATATTGTGGTATCTTGCATCCTTTCCCTTAACTGTGACATATTAGATCTATATACAGAAATCTTCCTAAAATCTACCCTCAAGAAAACATCAAGCATCATCATGCATTTCAAATTGTTCTTTTAGACCACTCTATAATGATAGTATCATTTTAGTATAGATTAAAACCAGACTCATTTCAGTAATATTTTTCCATTGTCTCTTCCATGTCTCTGAATTACTCAAAGTTTCCTGATACTATCCACTAGTGTTTCTGCCAGTAAAGTCATAAAGAAAGGCTATATGGGTCAGGACTCTTCTTGGAAGTTATCAGTCACATCCTAGGCTAGGATCAATAGTCAATATGATTAGGCGCCATCCAAGGTCTGGGTGCAAAAGGGGCTTGGTGGGCAAAGGAAATCTAGAGCTAAAGTATCCCTGACAGATGGTTGCTGGTGTCTGCTTGGAGCCTGAGGTGTGGAGATGGCTCACTTTTGCCTTTTCTTTTCACTCAGTATCCTAATCTCTAAGGCTGAAGATTAACTTCTTTGTCTTTCTAATTGTGCTGTGGACAGGTTTTTGTTTATTGAGTTATTACAAGCACTATAGAAATACTGCAGAAATAAAAACAGGACCACTGTTTTTGAAGAAAAGAGGCCTCAGTTTAAGAGTAGCAGGCAGATTCAGGTACCCAGTGCAAGCTCTCTCTCTCTCTCTGTCTCTCTCTCACACACACTCAACACTTTGTGACACAGGCACCCTGCAAATGTTTTTTTGATGTAAGGTGGGAATCCTTTAGACTTGGCTTGATATTTGTATGATAGCATGTGCAAAGGCCTTGTGACATATTACTTTATACAGGTTAGATGAACCATAATAAATTGGTTGGGACAATGCTTTTCAGGAAGAAAGTCCTTTCTTTGGCCTGGGCCATTTCTGACACTTTAGGTCTCATGTGGTAAGGCTAAGGAGGCTCTAAGGAGGCTCCTGCCCCAAATCATCACTTACTGGGCAGCAGCCACTGTGATCAATGGGGTTTTTTTCCCTGCTGTCTACCAGGAGGTGGCAAATTGACAATCCCATCCTCTCCTGTGAGAGATCTCCAGTGCATCAAGTAGAAGCAGTGTCCCTGTCCCCCCTCATGCTAGAGATCATTCAGGTGCAGATGTGCTGGAATGTCAATCAACTGTTTCTAGTCAACCAGGGAATAGAATCCCATTAATCACAACAAATGGGGATTGGGGGCTTTCATTGTCCCTTTGTACCCACTAAACTAGGGAATATGTAGGGATCATAAATATGAAACAACCAGTCTAGGACACACCTGCACAATCTAGCAGTAGTTAGGGACCAAAATTAAAACAGGCAAAACTTCTTTGGGCCTCCGATAGTGTCTAATTTTCCCAGTAAGGGTGTAATTAATGATGAAACTATTTTAATCATTAATCATTAATTAATTTAAATACTTGTTTAAATACTTGAAGGGATGTCACATTGAGGAGGGAGCAAGCTTGTTTTCTGTTGCTCCAAAGACCAGGACTCGGAACAATGGATGCAAACTGCAGGAAAAAAGATTCCACCTCAACATTAGGAGGAACTTCCTGACAGTAAGAGCTGTTCGACAGTGGAACACACTCCCTCGGAGGGTGGTGGAGTCTCCTTCCTTGGAGGTTTTTAAGCAGAGGCTGGATGGCCATCTGTCGGGTATGCTCTGATTGGGAGTTCCTGCACGGCAGGGGGTTGGACTGGATGGCTCTTGTGGTCTCTTCCAACTCTAAATTTCTATGATTCTATGATTCTATGATTCTATAATTAATATATTAATTAATATACTAATATTAATTATGTCCTCATCCTCTCCTCAGGAGAAGGTTGAGTGGTAGAAGAGACTTGAGGGTCAAATGTTCACCCATCCTCCTCCTCTGCCACCCAGCTCTTTCCTGGGAGAAAGCCAGGTGACAAAGGAGTCTTGCAGGGTGAGTATTTGCTCGTCCTCTTCTTGCACCATTCAGCTCTCTTCTTGGCAGAAAGTTGGACTGCAAAGTAGTTCCAAAACTTGAAGCCTGCCCTCCAAAAATCTTGGTGGGCTGCAAGCAGTCCCAGGCCATATATTGTGGAGGCCTGGTCTAGGTTATGCATTTGTAACCAATTTATTGGATTCTGGCCATCTACTATAATTTGAAAAGAAGTACAGTACTTTTCACTGTCATGGAGAACATTGTGATCACACTACAGCATTATAGGACTGTGATCAACTTTAAATGCCATGATTCCATCCTGTGGAATCCTGGAGTTTGCAATTTAGGGGGAGGTGCATTTAGACTTCTCAACCAGGGAGCTCTTCCGGTGCCTCTAACCAAACAACAACTGTAGATGGGCAACTCTCTTCTTATGACTCTTCCTTTAAACAGAAGACTATCCTTTATGAAGTGGGACATATGGCTGCTATACATAGAGAAGAAACTGTGACAACAAATGGACTAATAGTATGACTGAGAATAAAATCTCTCTCTCTCTGTACATAACAAATGGCCTAGTTTTTATTAGTTCATAGTTCACCTTTGCTTTCTTTTGGAATACTGTGTATAGGTTACTGTGTGTACGTTCCCTGTACATGACTACATGAACTGCAGTATTAGCAGCTGAGGTATTAATAACCTAGAAATGAAATAAATGCCACCCCTTTCCTGGAGCTGCATTGCTTTCCCACTAGATTACGTGATACAGCAATGTTAAGTGTTGGCACCCTCTAGATAACTTTGCATTTCAAGCCCTTTAAATTAAATTTCCTGATGGTGAAATGCTATGCCAGTTTCCACAACAACATGACACTGCAGATCCTAACAATGAATAGCATTTTGAAAATACAGAAGAAGGACCAAAAAACTAACTGGAGAAACTTTAATGATTCTCTAAAGAGGAACACATATGTTATAGGAAGTCAAGCTCAGCAGATGATGGGAAAACCAATGAAATTAGCTTGAAAGGAAAAAAATAAACAAAAAAACAAAACACAAAAGATTGTGTAGTCAAAGGCTTTCATGGCCAGTGTCCATAGTTTTCTTATGGTTTTCCAGATATGTGGCCATGATCTGGAAGGAATTATACCTGACGTTTCATCTGCAGGTGACTGGCATCTTCAGAAGATGCCAGCCACATAGCCCAGAACACCCACAGAAAACTACAGTATAAGCAAAAGATTATAGGAATATCTTCTCATTTCTCCTGGATCTCCAGTGTTCCTTCCTCTTTTGCCCCAAAGGAAAGAGAAGAGGAAAAAGAAGGGGAAGAAAAAGATTGAATGGAGGTTGCAGATACTGGTATACTGCCAGTATCCTTCCCTTATAAATCAAATGGTAAATACCTGTGCTACAGTTCTTAAACCCCCCATAAGTATTTTTACATGAAAGTGTGTTATTTACATTTTCCATGCTGATATCTGCTGCAATTCTATAATACGTTTTGAAAGCCTCCATTATTTATTTCTCTATTGGAAAGTGTCATGGAATAAAAATCAACATCATTGTTGTCATCATCCCATCTTTTTCTCAAATATACCTTTCTCCTATGACTCAAGGAAATTTCAGAAATCAGCCAGTCACCATTTTCAGAAACAGAACTGCTGGAGGTTTGCTGTAAAACAGAAGGGAGGAAGAAAGATATCCAAAGCCTCTCCTTTGTTCTTTAGGTTTACATATCCAGGGCAGAACTATTAATAGATAATATTTGTATACTGAAAATCATCCTGATTCATTTTCAATAGTGTCCAAAAACATCATCTAGTCCAAAGAGCTGCAGCCAGAACTACTGTATATACTCGACTATAAGTCAACCTCATGTATAAGATGAGGGCAGATTTTGGGAACAGAATTTTGGCTTTTGATATGACCTGTGGATAAGTCAAGGATAAAACTTAGAGGCTTATCACATGCATGTTAATTGAGCTTACCTCTATCCAGTTTAAAATTTAATTTGGGCAGCATTCTAATGTTAACAGATGGTTTTTACCACCAAATTTACCACCCAAATACAGCCCGGGTCCATCTCTGCTTCCAGAGCCACTCCTCCTGGCTCTTTTTGTATCCAGGAGTTTTCTGAGTTAAGAAAATGGCTGCCACAGTGGCTCTGGAAGTGGAGATGGACCTGGGCTGCAAATTCAGTAGTAAAAACTGTCTGATAACATCAGGATGCCGCCTAAATTAAATCAGGCATAATTGTTTGTGCTCACACTAAAGGTGGATGGATGAGAGATCAGATGGGGGATTCAGTAATAATAATAATAAACTTTATTTTTATACCACCCTTCCGAAGTACTTCCAGGACAGATTACACTCTTGCCTTTCACCAAGAGGGGGTGGTTCCTTTTTTAGTCAAATTAGAGTACTGACATTGACCCATGGATAAGTCAACTCAGATTTTTTGGGTCAATTTTTGACTAACATTTCTAGACTTATACATATACAGTATTTGCAGCGAACATACTTGTTACAACACTCCACTGGCTTCAAGTGTGTTCAAGGGTACAATTCATGTCTTGGTTATGATCTGTATATCCCTGTATGTCTTGGTCCCAGCTTATCTAGAGAGCACATGTTCTCACACATGAACATGCCAGGCTTTTGATATGCAGGGCAGGCTCTTCTCCCCATTCCACCGCTCTCATAGATATATTTGGTGAGAACTGGGAGCGAGCCTTCTTGGTGGCTGCTCCCATACTTCCCTGCAGGCAAGCCTAGATTGGTTGTTGCCTGTTGTCCTGGTGACAGTCTATTTCAAGAGGCCTTGGGGAACTGGCTTTTCATTATGTGTTGCATTGTTCTTATTCATCTTTTCTTGAATATTTTAAATTGTTTTTACTTCTGTTGATAGTTTAATGATGTCTTCAGTTTTGTATTTGTTTGGTGATGTGAAATTTCTTTGTATCTCTTTTAATTTTTTGCAAACCACCTTCATTGCTAGGATTGGGGAAGAGGCCATAATAATCTTTATAATAAGAACAACTGTGGCAGCAGGAACAACAACATTCCCTGTATCATGCAAACCTCCAGGAGCAGAGTGATCCCATCTGTTCCATCACATTTCTGAATTAAATGTATTTTTGTAAAAATCTCAGAGCACAGAAAAGTTACTTTTTTAGAGGACATCGCTCACAATCCCCCAATCCCAGCTGCAATGGTTGGGAATAAGGGGATTTGCGGTCCACTTCCCAATGCTCTGAAAAATTTGTATAAGGTGTTCAGTTATTAATATATACAGTGGCCTTTGGTATCCATAGGGGATTGGATCCAGGATCCCCTGTAAATACCAAAATCTGTAGCTGCTCAAGTCTCATTTTGTACAATGATATAGTAAAATGGTGTTACTTATTTAAAATATCAAAATCAAGCTTTGCTTTTGGATTAAAAAATATTTTCAAGTTGTGGAGGGTGGAATCCATGGGGTGCAGAAACTGGATGCAGAGGGCTGACTGTACTTCAAATACTACTTTTTAATGTGCATGTATATTGAAAGTTATCCTGACTGTTTAAAAGCCAAGAAGCCTGATGGAAAATTTAGGAAGTTGGCAACCTGGGAATAACTAAATTCACATGGAACTATGTCTGGGAGGTACAAATTGATTCAAATCATTTGAAGACTACATTCCTCAGATCTGCAGATATTCAAAAGCTCAGTTTATGTGAACAGGTGCCACATATTGGGGCATGTGTCTAATTAACATTGCTGTCTAAAACAAAGAAAAACTGAGCACAATAACTCAGTATATGTTCTTAAGTTTCAGTGAATGTATTTTCCATTAATGTCTCTGTGCCTCTAGAATGCATCTACACATTTTTGATTGCTCAAATTAATTGCAAAACAGAATAGAGCCCATTTATAATTATTTAAAACCAACAAACACTCAAAAAGTTGAAAGGCAATACTGCAATTAATGCTCTGTAAATAATAATTGACTTTTAATTTAATAATATTAAATTTTGAGAAGAAACTCTTTTAGTCACTACCCAGAATTAATTATATTGAATTGTTTCATGTGGTTTACATTGCTTTAAAACTGCTCTATCCTCTGTACTTTCTCTTGAGATTTCTGGATATAGAGTGGCATAAATAAGAGCCAGCATGATGTAGTGGTTTGGGCATTAGGCTATAACGCCTGAGATCAGAGTTCAGTTCCCTGCTTGTCCGAGGAAACCCTCTGGATGGCCTTGGGTGAGTTATACACTCTCTGCCCCAGAAAACCCCATTATAGGTTTGCCTTATGATTGCCATAATTCAGAGATGACTTGAAGGCACGCAACAACAGCAACAAAAATAAGGCCTAAAATCAGTTTTTAAGATTAACTAAGGCCCGAAACACAGGCCAAAAGCACAGATGGCACATATCCCTGGATTGGGCTGAAGCTATGGCATGGCCACTAAAGGTAGCCTGGGGTTGCCGGCAAAAGCTCTCCTTGCCAATGGCCCTTTCAGGACTACTGCCACGGCTCGACTCAAGATTGCAGCATTTGGCCATCGTGGTTCCCTGCCAAATGGGGAGCAACTGGGGCTGGAGCAGCCAGAAGCCACTCCAAGCTGCTGGTCTGCTTGACCCCTAGAGTTTACATTTTGAAGCAATGGTAACTTGATAGGTCAATACTTATTCAAGTATTGTAATATGCTGTAAATTGGATTAATAATGGATCTAAGGCTAGGCTAAAGAAACATATAGTTAGTTTCATAGTTTTTCGTATTAAAAATAGCGTAACTGTCACTGTTCAGAACTAATTCTCCAATTTAATATCAATAGCCAGAATCCTGTATGGTCTTTACATATGCAGTATAGTTACAGTGCTTCACAGTAAGTTCTGGCTCATCCCTCCCCTCAATCCCTACTTACAGTCGACTCTTGGTATCCGCGGACTTGCCATCTGTGGATCCAAGCATCTGCAGATGGCAAGCCTATGTTGTCCCCAATTCCTGCACCTTCCTAGTGATGCCCATGACCAAAGCTGAATAGGGTGGGCACTATTATCTCCCTCAGATGCAACCTAGAATCACATTGGGGTTTGTTTGTTTGTTTGTTTGTTTTTTGGCTGCTGCATCACACTGTTGACTCATATTCAGCTTATAGGTTTACTGCTAGATCTCTGTCACATGTACTGTTGACAAGCCATGTGTCCCCCATTCTACTTCTGTGCATTTCATTTTTTCTTCCTAAGTGTAGTACCTTACTATTCTCCCTGTTGAAATTTGTTTTATTAGCTTTGTCCTAGCTTTCCAATCTGTTAAATTTGTTTTCAGTTGTGGATCCTGTCCTCTGGAGTGTTAGCTACCCCTCCTAATTTGGTGTCATCTGCAAATAGTCCTGCTCCCCACTAGTCACCTCTCTCCAGGATGAAGAGGAGTCATTGGTGAGTACTCTTTGGGTTTGGCATCTGTTCATGACAATCTTTACTTAACAGTGGTTATGACTGGGATAAGCTACTTTTTTACTTGGCTAACTATTATTAAAAATGTAACCTTTTTTGCCAACATGTTGGCTTTGATCAAGAGAGCTAGAATTTTAAAGAAAAGCTTTTGCTTCTAAGATTTTACTAAAAACTGATGAATTACATAAATGTGCCCATTGTAAAAGTACTCCATACAAAACAGCTACACAAGAATACTATTAAATTCAAGTATTCAGTTTAGGAGCCATCTTTCAGTGGCTCACAATACAACTGATTGTCTATGAAGAAAGGAGATGTATTCTAAGACTACCATGCAGAATTCTGTCTGCTGCTTCAAGCCATTCCCAAGTCTTGTATCCCATTGAAAAGATAAGCCTTTTCCTATCATTATTTTTTCTTCTTTGGAGTTTGGGTCATTTCCATATCCAATTACTTTCTTTCTTTTGTCACACATGCAAAAGGCATATCAAATTATGTCTCTTCCATGTGAAATGAGAACCAGAAAGACTGATCACACCCTTTCTTTCCCAGGCTTCATTTTTCTCACTTTGTTCATTAAAAAACACAAACATCCACATTTTTTTCTGTTATGCTTGGATGCAAATATTTCCTCTCAGACTGGTAAAGAACCTTGATTTGCTTTGTATCAAAATTAATTCAACAGTGGGTTCCTAAATAGTTGAGAGTGAACTTAAATAGTCAAAACTGAAGTTTCCCCTCCTCCTTTTTTCCTGGCAAACTGGGGTCACAATTGTTGTGCCTTCAAATCAGTTATTTATTTTTGGCCTGTGTTTAGAGGTTTGTCCCTTTGGATTTTCTCTAGTTTAATCCTCAAGAGAATCTTGGGAAAAGGGGGGGGGGGAGGGAAATGTCCAGAAAAAGATGAAGGAAGGAAGCAAGGCTGAGTTTGTAGGAAAGGGATAATAATAGACTAGGTTTTTATGTTTCAAATCCTGCCTAGTGGGTCCCTCTTTGCCAAAGGCATACTGCAAAGATACACTAACAAGACATTTATACTCCTTGCTTTCTTATCTAGTAAAGTTCTATCTACCTTGCAATCTGAAAGTCCTGGCATTCAGTCTTGCTCCAGCTGGTGAGAGTGAACAGTTTCCTTCATGCTAATTTAATTAAAAGGATGTTTGGAAATTAGCTTGTTAAACACAGGAAGCATTGCTCATGCTCACTTCAAAGGAGGGAAGAACAAAGTATTCTTTGAATTTCAAAGCCACGCCTTCATGTCTGTTCAACTTGCCCCCAACTCAGCGCTAAGACACATTTGAACTGGAGGATCATAGAATCATAGAATCATAGAGTTGGAAGAGACCACAAGAGCCATCCAGTCCAACCCCCTGCCATGCAAGAACTCACAATCAAACCATACCTGACAGATGGCCATCCAGCTTCTGCTTAAAGACCTCTAAGGAAGGAGACTCCACCACACTCCAAGGGAGTTTGTACCACTGTTGAACAGCCTGTACTGTCAGTAAGTTCCTCCTAATGTTGAGGTGGAATCTCTTTTCCTGGAGCTTGCATCCATTGTTCCGGATCCTGTTCTCTGGAGCAGCAGAAAGCAAGCTTGCCCCCTTCTCAATATGTCATCCCTTCAAATATTTACACAGGGCTATCATATCACCTCTTAACCTCCTCTTCTTCAGACTAAACATCCCCAGCTCCCTAAGGCATTCCTCATAAAGCATGGTTTCAAGACCTTTCACCATTTTAGTCGCCCTCTCAATGTCCTTTTTGAATTGTGGTGCCCAGAACTGAACACAGGATTCCAGGTGGGATTTGACCAAAGCAAAAGAGAGTGGCAGTATTACTTACTTTCCCAAAGATGCACATAGCCTGTTGAAATGGTACATATGAAAGAGATGGTCAACTAAAGATTGGTCAGGTAAACAAATGAATTGTTAAAATATTTATATTAGAATCATAGAATCATAGAGTTGGAAGAGACCACAAGGGCCATCCAGTCCAACCCCCTGCTATGCAGGAACATCAAAGCATCCCCAACAGATGGCCATCCAGACTCTGGCTTAAAGACCTCCAAGGAAGAAGATTCCATCACACTCTGAGGGAGTGTGCCCTCCTAATATTGAGGTGGAATCTCTTTTCCTGCAGTTTGATTATTATTATTATTATTATTATTATTATTATTATTATTGAATCCATAGGTGCTTTACTCCTGTGAATAATGGCAAAATGGTACTTTCAGTGCCAAAGATGTCACCACATTTGTTTGTTTGCTTGCCTGTGGGGGTAGGCTGGCTATGGCCCATATACAGGAAAACCTCAGTTAATAAAGCAGATATGTTCCTGGTTGTTATCTCTTTAACAGAAATGTTGGTACTGGAGACATAAGTAATATGGAAATAATTCAGGTAGGTTCTTACATCACACACAAATAAGAGCAGTTCAACATGCTTCAGCAAACTTTTTATTTAAAATTAGCAATATGAACATGTGAAATGAAACAACCAGGTAAGGGAAGACTTATACAAGTAAACAAAAAAATAGTGAACCTTCTAGGAAGACCACTTGAAAGATTTTTCCAAAATGCATCCAGTGATGAGTTTTTCTTTCACCAATCTTTATCTAATGGGCTCCATGGAAGCTACAATGGAGGTGCTACAAGATCCCTCTGCATAACAATCATCCAATATACAATAATCAAATATAGCAAAATCAAGCAATGCACAGAAATATGTGATCCAGCCCTGCATGTGTTTATGTTTCTTGCAACAGGAAATATGCATATGTTACTAATTTGAAACAAATAGGTCCAGTTTAATGACAAGGTTGCCCCCCTCCCTGCTCTTTTTCTGCTGGCAGCTGAACAAGCATTTAGTGACTAAAGGTCCGAAACATATTGCGGAAACATTCCTGATTGAGACAGTTTTAACTGCCCTGCCTCAGTGCTAGGGAATCCTGGGAATTGTAGTTTATTGTGGCCTCAGAGCTCTCTGACGGAGAAAGCTAAGTATGTCACAAAACTAGTTTCAAGAATTCCCTTGCAATGAACCAGGGCAGCTAAAACAGTCTTGAACTGGATTATTTCTGCAGTGTGTTTTGGATCTTAGTCGCTATGTGGAAAGGCCTTTAGTGTATTTTTGTGCTTTTGTTTTTATGGTTCTTGCATTTTTTTATTGTTCTTGTCATGGTTTTGAACTAGTTTGTATGGTTTTCAAATACTCATGTTTTAATATAGCTTCTTAATTCATGTTTATGGTAATTCTTGTTGTGAGCTAATTTGTGTCTCATCTAGGAGAAAGATGGGATATCAATCAACTTAAACGAAATCAAATCAAATAATAAACTGGACTTTGATTTTGGGGTAAAAGCTTTTTCCTTCTTGTTAGCATGCTGAAGTAACCACATTCACAAATCCAGAATCCTGCATTGCATCAGAAACTATGATGTCAGAGACACTTTTGAATCTTTCCCAAGTCATTTAGGAGTATACTTGATGAGTTTTCCTCTTTCAAAAAGAAAAAGCTTTCTCTCAAGTATTGAAAAAAAATTTTTTGAATAAAATAAGAAAAATAAAATACTTTCATCCATGGAAACTATGGCACACATATCTGAGAAAAAATAATGTGTTTATGACTTAAATGTACCAGTAAAGCAAGAGTTAAAAATGAACTATGGGATTACAGAAGGCAAACTAAAGCCCAGTGAGCTCATTGTCAGTAAAATATGCAGACTTTGTACAATTGTCAGGCAACTCCCAATGACATCTAGCTACTGAGTCCTCACCTCACCCTGTTGTTAAAAAATAATTTCATGATTAGCAAGATCAACTTGCTTTAGAAAATTATGGAGGTGGGGAAGAAAAACCCACATATTTCTCTTAAAAGAAGACAACAAAACAAAAAACCCTTTGGCCTAAGGTGACACCCTGTGTGATTTTTAATTTCCTAGCAAAATAGCCTTGTTAATTTCTGGGACATTATTACACAAACCCTGAAATTTTAAACTTAAGTCTTTCTTGGGAAATTTTAACTTGGGGGTTTACTTGAAACATGGTGCCATCTCGTGGGTGCTTCTCAATCATGACCTAGATTTTGTAGTCTGACATTATTAGGAATGGCATCTTCTAAATGACTATGCTATAATTCAGAGAAAGACCAAGAGACCAATAATGTCTTTTCAGCACTCTCCCAGAAGAGGCTCAGAACCTTGGATGAAGGACTCCCTTCCCAATTTCCCAGTTTCAAATGGCAATAAAGCAGTCTGGTCTTCCACACAGTTACAGTATAGGATGGTGCTTCCTTGTACTGGTGCGGTATCCATACCTGCCTATTTCTCTTCTTCCCTCCAAAATGCAGGTATGAATGCACACAGAACATTGGGGTTCTGATGAGATTTATGCATATTACTTCATGCTGGACTGAATCTACCATTATGAAAAGGGAAGCAACTGGTTCAAGTGGAGGTAGAACAATAGGAAGGTGTTAAAAGCCAAAGCTGGTTTGCTATCCTCAGTTACACTGAAAAATATTTTCTTGTAACTAGCATTCAATTAAGATTCATCCAACATTTTAGTTGTCTTCTATGTGTGGAACTGTGTGTGAGGTGTGTTGGTTTCCTTGGCCTCATGCAGAAAAATGTCTTGCACTAGCTGTCCCCATGTCATCATCCAGGCTCTTGTCTATTAATATTTTTAAGGCAGTTGTGCTCCCTCTCACAAAAGGAAGATCTGAATGGATTTTTTGTGGGGAGGACATAGACACCCTTCCCTATTCCTTATAATGCCAAGGATACTGGGATGGTGTGGAATAATTTCTTGAGTAAAGTCTTCCTGAGAGCCAGTGTTGGGTAGTGGTTGAGCACTGGACTGTGATTCTGGAAAGTAGGGTTCAAATCCTAGCTGCCATTAAAATCCAGTGGGTGACCTTGGGCAAGTTAAACACACTCAGCCTCAGAGAATGACAATGGCAAATCCCATCTGACAAAACGTGCCAAGAAGACCCTGTGATAGGTTTGCCTTAGGGTTGCCATGAATTGGAAACAATGTGAAAGCATACAACACGCACACACACACACACACACTTCCTGCATTAGGGAGGATCATTCATATATTGTGGGTGGGGGCATAGAATTAAAAGGAGTTATCAGGAGTCCTTATGACAGGCCTGCAGTATAGGTAAGTATTATAACACCCATGTCATCTTTTAAATTATGGGTACTTTTACATGAGAGAAAATTTAATAGGTTTTCAACAAACAAACAAAAACAATCTTTGGTATTATCAGTTTTTTAAAGTTATATCTGATTTTAACCTTGTTGTACATTGTTAGGGGCCTTGTTGGGAAAAGCTAAAGTACATTTGGCCCTTCACATTCGCGGATTTGGAACTTATGAATTTGGTTATTCGTAATCTGCACGTGAGCCCCTCCCATCTCCTCCTCCAATGCATGGGACACCTGACTACAGCTGCCCCAGCATCAGAAGGGAGGTAAGAGGGGCTTGCCTTATTCACGAATTTTCCACCTTTGTGAAGGTCTTATTCTCCTAACCCCTGCAAATGTGGAGAGCCGACAGTATAATTTATGCAAATAATAAATTAGTAAAAGGGCTTATCTGATTGCAAATATTGAAATAAAATAGACTACATAATTAGAACCAGAAGATGGATAAGCTCCATTCTCTCTGTAAAAAACAAGACCAGGAACAGATTGTGGCACAAACCATGAACAACTTACATCAAAAATTAGAATAAAGCTAAAGAACCCTAAACCAACCATAACACCAAAATACAACCTGAAGAACATCCCTTTAGAATTTAAAGATAAAGTGAAAAATAGGTTTGTGCTGTTGACCCTAACTGACTGGGAGCCAGAAGAAGTCTGGACTGAAGCCAGGGACATTGGAGCTATACAGACCAGTGGCTAAATACCACCCTGTTTGCCCTGGATCGTTGCCACAGCAACCACATGCCGTGGCAACAATCCACTCCCTCTCAGGAGCAAAAAGAAGCTGCTCTAACCAGCTTCCTGGAAGGGGTTCCATAGTTGTACTCGCTTGCCATGATGACACCTCTTCCACAGAGCACCATTTGGGGGATGTGCTACCCATGTCCCATAATGGTACACGTGTAGCAGAACTAGGGCTTAGAGTATGTGAATGCTCCATCCTAGTTCAGCCCTAGTTCACCTGCAGGCCATCACAAAGTGCTGGTCTGTACGCGCTCATTGTTAGGGAAGAATGCCAGAAAGAGAAGCCTCAATGGATGACAGAGGAAACTTTTCAAGCAGTTAAAGACAGGAAGCAAAAGTAAAAGGGGTCAGAAATAATATAGGAGCCCTCAGTGAAACAGTTCAATAACTTATGTACATAGACAGAGGGAAGTGCTATAATAACCAAGGCAGAGAAATAGAAATATAAGGTGAAAACAACAAAGGAAGAAGAAGAGACTTCTTCCACAAGATCTGACAAATCAAAAGAAAATATAAACCAAGAGCGAGGAAGCTGTACAACCAACAGAAGAACAAATTACATGACCAATAGTAATAAAAGGATTCAAACAATACACAGAAGAACTATATAAAAGAAATTTGAGGATGACAGATTCATTTGAAGAAGAACCATACGAAGATGAACCTCCAGTTTTAGAAAATGAAGAAAAGCTGCGTTCAGAGCACTTGGAGGAATAAAGATGGCATATCAATAGAGCTGCTTCAATCTACAGTGGCATAGTCTAAACTATATCTAACTAAAATCTGTCTACAAATATGGAAAAATAAAACAATGATGCATAGATTGTAAATAATCTATTATTATTATTATTATTAACCTTTATTTATATAGCGCTGTAGGTTTACACAGTATACATATACATTCCAGTCCTCAAGAAAAAAGACACCAGGGATTGCAATAACCACAGTACTATTGCGTTATCTCCCATGCAAGCAAAGCAGTGCTCAAAATTGTCCAAAATTGTCCAAACCTTTACCCTATATGGAGCAAGAAGTGCCAGATATCTAATCTGGGTTCAGGAAAAGAAGAGACCCTAGGGATCATATTGCAAACACACATTGGATAATGGAACATGCCAAAGAATTGAAAAGAAAATCACCCTGTGGTTTATAGATTATAGCAAAGCCTTTGTATAGATCATGAAAAACTGTGGATCGCTCTTAAAGAAATGGGTTTACCACAACTTTGGATATCCTGATGTGTAACCTGTACTCAGGACAAGAGGCTACTGTCAGGACAGAATATAGGGAAATGGAATGGTTTCCAAAGGGCAAAAGGGTCAGGCAAGGCTACAGTTTATCACCATGTTTAACTTGTGTGGTGAACATATCATATGTAAAGCAGGATTAGATTTGGAGAAAGGAGGCATGAAAGCTGGTGGAAGGTATACTACTAGCAGCATACTACTAGTGGAAAATAGGAATTACTTGGAACAATTACTAAATTAAATCCAGGAAGAAAGTGCAAAGGCAGATCATTAAGAAAAAAAAATAAGCACCACAGATGATTTACATAACTTAAAAATAGACAATGAAGTCACTGAAAGAGTTCAATATCTATCATACCTTGGTTCAGTGATTAATCACAAGGAAGACTGCAGTCAAGAAATCAGAAGAAGACTAGAACCTGGAAGGGCAGCTATGAAGGAACTAGACAAAAGTGTAAAAATAGGTAATTGAATACTAAAGTGAAGATTTGCTACTCCATCATATTTCCATTGTCTCTGCCATCGTATTTCCAATTTCTATGTTTGGCTGCAAAAGCTGAACCATGAAGAAAGCTGATAGGAAGAAAACCCATTTAAAATGTGGTGCTGGAGAAGAGTTCTACGAGTATTATGGGCTGCTAAAATGAGCAGTAAATAGGTTGTAGAGGAAATCAAGCCTGAACTCTCCCTAGAAGCCAAGATGAGTAAACTGAGACCTTGCCCATACCATGAGAAGAGATAACTCAGTAGAAAAAACAATAATGCTTAGTAAGGTAGAAGACAGTAATCAGGGGGGCCAGGGATCCAAGTCTGCAAGGCCTGAGCAGGGCTTTTGATGACATAGTGACTTGAAGGCCTCTCATTCATAGGGCTACCATAAATCAAAGTGGACTTGACAGCAGTTAAGAACAATGTTTTTTCTCTTCCACAGTCAACAGCAGTTTGGAAAGGGAGAGGCTTTGCATGCAAAAACCAATGTGACAAGGAGAGGGTTAACCTTCCCTTCCTACTACATCATGTTTCTTATCCAAACTGAGATCCCTCCTCCAAGATGCTTTTCACAATACAAGTTAAGCAGAGAGAGAGAAAGAAAGCAGGAGAGGTAAGGAGACACATTCCTTCTCTGGTGTCACTTTGTGTGCTCATTGTTGTAGTCACTGATCATTTATATGTCCCCTTAGGGTTTGTTGGGCTAAAATAGCTCCCCTTTATTTTCCAGTGTTGGCTTGTCATGATGTTTCCTCATTATCTCCTGCCTCTACATGCCAGAATTCCCACATGCACCTTTCTGCTCTTCATAAGACAGTCCTTCAAACATCAGAACTACTGTAGTTAGTGCAGCTGTACTCTCTGAGAGTACGTTTATTGCCTGTGCATTGCCATTAGACAAATCTCAGCACACCCAAGTCTTCTATGAGCACCAACATTTATTAACAGGGTCCATAAATGGTGAAGCTGAACATATATTCTGAGACTTGAACAACTAGGCCCGTAAGAAGGAAGCCAGTTTTATTTTCACACTTACTTGACAAATATTTCCTGCAATTCTTCTAAAAGCAGATAATACTACAATAACCATCCTGTGTTCTTTCAATATTTTGAGCTATTTGTGTTTTTATTTTTGTTTGATTCCACATAATCCATTCCTGAGGTAAGACAGCTTCAATTTTATTTGTGCTCCCTTCTCTCTCTCTCTCTCTCTGTATGTGTGTGTGTGTATATATATATGTGTGTGTGTGTGTGTGTGTGTGTGTTTTCAGCATATTCGTTGCTCTGAGAAGTCATTTACATTCCAAGTATTGTGCTCTTCTTCAAAAGCAAGAAACTGGCTATTACAACTAGATAATCTGATCTCTACTTTTTTCATTAAGAGAACTTTTTAAAAATACTTTGAACAATATAAATAGTTGAATTTCAATGTTAACATTCAAAATACAAGTTTCAGATATAATTTATTTGCTTTATTCTAATGGTAGTCATATAGCAAGGCTCCAGCAGGATTTCATGGATACTAGGAAATATATCATGATATGTTTTATTAACAGATTAATCATGAACAGCATGAAAGATACCTCTGTTTTTTGCATTCTGAGCCAAGAGGGCTACTGGCTGTTTTCTCTGTAGGTGGAGTTATCTAAACTTGCTTAGCTTATTATAAATAACACACACCTCCCTTTCAAAGTTTAATTTTACTTGATTGAAGTTAAAGAAACCCATGCAAATTAAGACCTTTCTTAATTTGTAGTTTTAAAACGTTAAATATTCTACATTACCTAGTATGCAGTGCATGTAAATGAATTTGCGAAGAGTTAGGCTTGATCAGAAAAGTCCACCCTAAAGTTGGGAGAAACATTCGCCTTCCAGATTGTTTAGATTATAACTCCTATCATCCCTCACCATTTGCTGTACTGGCTGGGGATTCCCAGAGTTGATATTCAAAAGTCTGGAGGGCCAAGATCCTCTTCCCACACCCAATCTATCTAGTTCAGCATTCTGTTCCCATGCTTCCCAATCAGATATGCATGGAAAGACCACAAGATGAACATGGCTGCAATACCATACCAAAGGATACATGGGAAAGAGGATATGCCTCGTGTTCCTCAGGATGTATTTGACACATAGAATCATACAGCTGGAATATACCACAATGGCTATGCAGTCCAATCCCCTGCTAAAATCTTTGAAGGCTGCACAGTTTTCAAAGACTATTTGCATTTGGGGGCTTATGCTATGCAAAATTCACATTTAATTGCTCAGAAAACATAATTTTCTTCACAGAAAATAATAGTTTGACACAGAATTATTGATCCTGCACAGAAAATGCTGAAAGCATGTGCAAACAAACACAGCTTTCAATCACCTTTTGAATACCTTTGAGTATTCTTTACACCTCTAGTGGAAACTGGAAGTCAGAGTGCACAGAATTTCAGATTTAATTTTTGACACTTGGAGCTCAAAGGTTTTGCTAATAAGGGGATGGTACACCTTAAAAAGTGAATAAAAGTGTTAAGATACAAGAGTATGTCAAGATACAAATATATTTGTTTGGGCTACATCCAGGTGCAAGATCCAGATGTTGTGGGAAAGGAAAAGAGGGGTGATTGTAATTTATAGTGTTAGAAGCAATATCAAATAGAGGCTCCTGGGATTTGTTCAACAGCATTCCACACTATATTCCAGTTTGCAGGATTGTTAGGTTGATGTAGCATTTTCTCACTGACAAAAATTGTGATCCAAATATAGGGGTGGGGGTGGGAAGGTGATAGCCCCATAAAAGTAAGGCTAACATAGGGAAATAAATCTCTATCACCAGCAGCAAATGAGTCCTTGATGTATCTCAGTAATTGTAATGGGACCCAAGGGAGAAAGCTGTATGATTAGTTTAATTTCTCCAGTTTTTCTGTGTGTTCATGCAGAATTGTTTTCTTTGTACAAAATCATTAGTTTTCATAGATCTTACAATGCTTGCAAAAAGCCCAGCTCATTATTCATTCCTGTGACATTTAATGTAATAATATTAATCACAATGAACTCATTCAGCCTTCATGTAGCTAACATGGGATTTCTGTAACACAGGCATGGCATTAGTTAGGTAGGCAATTCCTTTCCATACAGGTCCTTCCTCAGAGTGAGGTAAACCTGGAGAGCACCTGTATCTCCATTATTTGGTGGCAACAAAAGCAGATGCTGTTTATACTTTGATAAACTTAAAAGAAAGGAGCCCATTCCAAGAGTAGGGTACTGAGGCAGGGATTTAAACATGTGTAGATTTCATTCTTGCAGAACCATTTTACCATTTTTTTTCCTCTTGGCTCTAACAAAGGCATTGAAAACTGTATATTTCTGCACAGAAAACAGCATATATTTTTTGTACAAGAAATTTGTTTTTTGTTGCAGAAGTATTATTTTTGTGCATAAATGTTACTTTTGCTGCAAAAAATACTGCTTTCTGTACAGGAATTTTGTTTTGGTGAAGAAAATGTATTTTCTGCTGGGAAAAAAACACCTATGTTCATTTCCCATGCCAAATAAATCCTTAACTGCAAAAGTTCTACCCATTCTAGGATTCTCCTCATCAGAGTTCCCCAATACTTGAGAAACCCACTGTGAAGGGAAAAGCTGGAAAAGCCTTGTTATTGCCATCAAGTCACAGAGAATCCTGTGAAATAACACAAACTAGAGCCTTGGCTGTAAAAAGTGTGAGGGCAAGTGGAGGTAGGGGGTGCATCTAACATTGTAGAAATAATGCAGTTTGGTGCAACTTTAAGAGCTGTGGCTCCATCCTATGGGATCCTGGGATTTGTAGTTTTGCATCCTCTGCCAAAGTGTGTGGTGCCTCACAAAACTACAAATCCCAGGATTCTGTATGATGGAGCCGTGGCAGTTAAAGTGGTGTCAAAATGCTTTATTTCTACAGTGTAGATGCACCCAGGGTGAAGATCTGAAAAGGGGCTGGGAGCTGCGGATGTGGACAGGTCAGGGATTTTAGATTTAACTTATTTGATATATATAGTAAATATTTGCATTTTTAATTCTCTGCAACTATATCTGACTATTTATATTTAAGAACTGCAAAGGAACACTAGTCACATTTTGTGACAGTGAATGCACTGATCGACACAGCCACTTGTCCAGTATTGTGGTGATCTTGAGGCCCAGATCTAGAGTTCAGTCACGCTCATTTCTGAATAATTTGACTAGTCTTTCCATTGTACTTACCAGGTGTAGCTAATGTAGTTGTTTTTTCTCTCTTTAAAGACAAGTCAAGAAGATGGAGGAGGAAACACACAGGGGAGGTCAAAAGGAAAGAAGTGTGGAGCAGAGGAATATGGCCAAAAAGAAGAAGAGGGAAGCCAGAGAGAAGCAGAGAAGAGGTTGAATGTGTCCGGGGAAGACAGGAGAGTTTCCATATCAGCAAAGCAATATCTTGTACAGGCTCTGATTCTTATCTCTTCCCCTAATATTATGACATGGTTTTACTGAACTTTTAATGAAATTGTTATGGTTGTTAAGCTGCTTTGTGTAGCTGGAACAGTAACTTAGCGAGTATACTTTCATAATATGAGACTGAAAAGCGGTCCTTTCCACACACCATCACTTACCTCTATGTCTCATTTGATGTATGGCATACCTGGAGTCCTGCTCGCTTCTGGAAGAGCAGGGAATAGTCTGAGAAAGTTTTGGAACAACATGTCGGAAGAGTTGCAGCTGTTTCTCTTCCACTTCCTTATTTCCTGCTCTGGAATTTAAGTTACATATATGATATGTTCAGATGATACTGATGCTGATGTTTGCATTTACATAACTCATCTTATAAGCAAAAGTACACAGCAGGTTACATCTATGTAAGCCGCTTTGATTGTTCTCACAGAAAGCGGGGTAGAAATAAAAATATTATTTATTTACATAACCTTGATATAATAGAAAACAAGAACTTCCAATGGGAATCAATTCAGAAGCAGAACCGACAGCAGCTAAAACAAACAGCAAATCCAGGAACTGAATATAGATTCAAAACAGGATTCTGAAAAGGAGAGTTTACATTTTAACTAAACTTTAGGAACAAACATAGTTTTGGCAAGTCCTCTTTTTTGCTTGCAGCTCCCAGAATCCCCTAGCCACAATTTTCAAATTCTGGGAGAAATTTCTTAAATGGAGAGCTGTTTCACAGTGGGACAGATCTCCTGGGCAGGCAGTGGGTTGCATAATTCTGGGGGTGTTTGATCAGAGTCTCGCCAGATAATTTGTCTAGATCAGGAATGAGGAAACTATAGCTTGTCACAGGACTTTTATGAAGGTCCCAGGCTTGCCCTGGTCCCCAAGCCCTTGCACATTCTATTCCCACCCCATAGCGAAAATAGCTCTTAAATCACACATCCACACAGAAAGAAATGACATTGGCTGAAAACAAGGTGCTTTCCAGCTCTGTCAATCTATACATAAAATACAATAGTAACCATATTACCTTTTTGTGTAGGACAAAAATGATTTGAATCAAAATTAATAACATCTCTTCCATCTAAAAGCCATATACAGAATACAAGATGATGCCATTTCCACAAAGTAAAACCTTTAATCATCAAATGACATTGCCATTCTAAATCTCCATTAATAATATTTAGCCTTTAAAAGAAAGTAGCTTATACCATCCATAATAAAATAGTTTCCTGTCCAAGGTCTTCTTACTTTCAAAATTGTTTTAGATTTTGTCCACTTCCAATTCTGTGTGCTTCAGAGTTCTTGAATGTACTGTTTGGACTTCATAAGTGAAATTAGTTTAAATTGAACATCCTAACAGTATTCCTAGTTTCTGAGGACAAGTTGGATAGCAGTTGGATGGTGAACTAAATGAGTATAAAGCCCTCTCCCCTCACCACATGCTCAATAGATTTGCTGTAATACTTGTAGTTGCTGCCATCAACTTTTTGGTAGTGGTGGCAACACTATCTTGGCAAGATTTATTCAGAGGTAGTTTGTCATTGTATTCTTCTCATAGATGACCTGAAGGCACATAACAGCAACACCCTTATTATTGTTGTTCCTGTTAGCCACCCTCAAGTCCATCTTGACCCATGGCAACCTTGTAGATGAGACATCTCCAAGACTCCCTAATCCCCACTGCTGTGCTCAGGTCCTGCAAATTTATTAATTAAATCCATCTATCTAGCATGTGGCCTTCCTCTCTTTCTGCTTCCCTCCACCTTTCCTATCATTATTGTTTTTTCCAGTGAGTCATGCCTTCTGATTATGTGGCCAAAGTCTAGTCATCTTGGCTTCTAGAAAGATTTCTGATTTGACTGCTCTAGGACCCATTTGTTTGACTTGGTTGTCCATGGTAACCTCAGCACTCTTCTCCAGCACCATATCTCAAATGAATTAATTCTGTTCCTATCCGCTTTCTTAACTGTCCAGATCTCACATCCATACATGATAAGAGGGAATACAATGGCTTGTGTGATTCTAGCTTTCATGCTCAGTTGTATGTCTTTATATTTTAGGATATTTTCTAGTTCTCTCATAGCTGCCATCCTCATTCTTAGTGTTCCTATGATTTCTTGACTGCAGTCCCTGCTCTTATCAATATTTGATCCCAGGTATGAGAATTCTTTTACTATTTCTATTTCCCCACTGTCTAGGTTGAATTTATGTCAATTCTCTGTAGTCGTTATTTTCCCCCCCTTTATGTTCAACAATAAGCCTTCCATGGCATTTTCCTCCTTGATCTTCCTTAGCAGTTGTTCCAAGTCTGTGATGTTTTCAGGTAGTAGTATAGTGTTGTCTACATATCTTACACTGTTGATGTTCCTTCCTTCTATTTTTACTCCTCCTTCTTCTGTGTCCAATCCTGCTTTTCATATAATACATTCTGCATACAAGTTGAACAGATAGGGTGAGAGGATGTAGCCTTTGCAAATTGGGAACCATTCTGTTTCTCCGTGTTCTGTCTTGACAGTAGACTCCTGTCCTACCTTTATCATAGACCAATGAAATAAATGGGATTTAACTTTTTCTTGTTATACAAGTTGATTTTGATTTATGGCAATACTTAGAATGAGAAACCTCCAAGTCACCCTATTATCAACAGTTGTGCTCAGGTCTTGCAGATTATGGACTGTGGCTTCCTTGCTGAGTGCTGTAATATGGTCTTCCTCTTTCCTACTGCCCTCTATGTTACTAAGCGTTGTTGTCTTTTCTAGTGAGTTCTCTTTCTTCATGATATGCCTAAGGTATGATAAGCCTCAGCATAGTTATTTTGGCTTGTAGGGAGAGTTCAGGCTTTATTTGATCTGGCTCCATTTATTTATAATTTTGGCATTGTATGATATGCACAGAATTCTCTTCCAGCATCATGTTTCAAATATATTGGTTCTCTTCCCATCAGTCTTTTTCACTGTGCAGCTTTCACAATCAGTCCAGTCCAGACTTTGGTAATCAATTATATATCCAATCCAGAACTTAATTCATATTATTTAGTCATAATTAATTTACCTCAACACTGATTTACTGTAAGCATTGCTGGATCTGGATCCACTTGTGTGAGACTTTCTCTTTGCTGAAGCAGATTAAAACATGTCAATTTTTCTCTTTCAAATGATAAAAATCTTGAGAGTAGAGTGACCATATACTGCATAGAACAGAATTTTCTATTCATCTATACCAATGAATTAATATAAAAAAGAAGATGAAGTAGTTAGTTATACAGTAAGAATTATTTTCTTGTTTATTGTAAATATTGGCATTAATCCAAAATACTCAAACTGAGTAAGTAGCAAAGGTGTGTGATCTTGCAGCAGTGACTAGGTAGCAAAGATGTGAGATACCGCAGCAATGCCTATATTTTGCAATGTATAAAATTGAAGGAGATTGTTAAAAAAATATATGTTGATAGAGAGCTTGGCACAATGGTCTAAATACAACTGTAACCCTAATTTGAGTAGACTGAATTGAAATTGTTGGAAATCAAATTTGTTCTATGTTCTGTACATTTATTTTTATTAATATCAATGTATTCTTTTAAATAAATTTAAGTTGATTTTCTATCATTTTTAATTTGTAAGGTTTTGCTAATTATTGTTACTTCACACACACATCCAGTTTTATATAATATAATAATAATAATGTTTTATTTATACCCCGCTCTTCAGCCAAGACTATCAGAGCGGCTTACAATTTGTTAAACAAACAGCTTCATTTACAATTGTAAGCTATTTGCCCCCAACAACCTGGGTACTCATTTTAGCGACCTCGGAAGGATGCAAGCCTGAGTCGAGCTTCAGCCCTTTGCTGGTCTTGAACTCGCCACCTTCTGGTTTTGAGTGAGTGGCTGCAGTACAGGCATTTAACCACTGCGCCACCAGGGCTGATTGCTGCTCATTGGCCTTTTAACTACAAATGCTCCAAAGTTCTAGATATGAAACTACTTTCATTGTATTTAGTTTTTATAAAATAAATCTCTGGGAAACATAAATGATATTCAGAAATAGAAAAAAAAAAAAAAGAATTTAAGACCAGATTTTCAGAAGCAAGGTGGATAAATTACATCAGAAATTAAAAAAAAACCCCTACTTCAAAAGATTTCACTTCAAAATAATTTTGTAATATATGGATGGTAAGATATGCTTCTTAAATTGTAAAAATGTACTATGCTCTGTTAAGTTTATATCAGAGGTGTGGGAGAATGAGATGGACAATTGCACATATTTAGTGGGAACTTTGTCAGGTTAAAAAAGTATTGGCTAGATATTCTAAAAGGAATTACAAAAATAACAGGCTGTAATGTTTCATTGTTGGGCAATCAAGAAGTAAGTTGGGAAAGCACATACAATACCCTATGCATTGAAGTTAAACTGCAACATATGTATTAAAGGCTAGAAGGTGGAAATCTGCTTCCTTATTCTTAATCAATAGAGAACAGAGAATAGAGTAACAATGAATAAAACCACAGTTCATAACATATTTATTGGGAGAAAGAAATAAATATGGTTGAAAGACAGTCCTTTTATAATGCACAGATTTTATATACACAAGTTCAAGCATCCACAGCTTGGAAATATTTTTAAAAAGTATAAATTCCAAATAGCAAACCATTTTGTATAAGGGACACCATTTTGCTCTACCATTATATTTAATGGGACTTGAGCATCCAACGGATTTTGTTATCCATAGCAGATCCTGGAACCAAACCCCAGTGGATAACACAGCCCCACTGTATTTTTAGCAAAGCTGGATCTTTTTTATTTATGATATATCTCATCAAATTAGCCTTCTAGTTTAGCACCAACAGATCTTTTGTCAGTGATGGTTATACAGTATACAAATGTACAGAGAGACACACAGAAACACACACACACACACACACACACACACATACCCTTTATATTTCATAGGATATCTCAATTAGAACATGAGGACATATTTTTCTATCTGCCTGCCTCTACAAAAAAAGCCAAAATAAAAATAAAACTCTAGGAAAAGTGACAAGATCTCACACACTCATTTTTCTTATGCAGTATTACAAGAAATATGTGATTCAGCTGGGCCCTCATGTTTTCATGACTGTTTTTATGACTATCAAATTACTGATCCATCATCTCACTATTGACCTCAAATAGCTTGTCAAGAATCATGAGGCCACATTGTCTATGTTCATCCTCAGTATCCACATGATAACTATTTTTAGCTGTTGTTTTTCTTTGTGAAGTGTGGGACCAAATTATACTTGTATATTCTGTATGGCAGATGACACAATTCAGCTAAACAAAGTTGAAAGAAATTGAGTAGCAAAAACCTGAAGATCCAATAATTTGAAGATTGCTAACATTTCATCTGCTATATTCATAAATTGCATGTGCTTAGAAGTGTTAGGAAAACAACCTGCTCTCTCAATCCATGCCCCTCATGGCTATCAGCACAGGGGGGACCGGTGGTAACATCCTTGTTATCCCGGATCTTAAACACTTCCTTAAGGGAAGGGCACTTTCCCGATAGCCTCAAATTGGCTATAGTAAAACCAATATTAAAAAAGCCCTCCCTTGACCCCCTGGCATACAACAATTATCGGCCAATTTCACTGCTGCCATTCTTGGGGAAGGCCATCGAGAGGGCGGTTGCGATCCAGTTTCAATCGATCTTGGATGAAACGGATTTTCTAGATCCATTTCAAACCGGGTTTCGGGCGGGCTATGGGGTTGAGACGGCCATGGTCGCCCTGGTCGATGATCTCCGTCTGTGCATCGACAGGGGTGGCGTGTCCCTGTTGGTGCTCTTGGACATCTCAGCGGCTTTCGATACCATCGACCATGGTATCCTTCTGGAACGCCTGGCAGAGGTGGGAATCGGAGACACTGCGCTCCAGTGGTTCTGGTCCTACCTCTCTGGGAGGTTCCAGATGGTGCAGCTGGGGGACGTTTGCTCCGACAAGAGGGCCCTCAGTTCTGGGGTCCCTCAAGGAGCTATTCTGTCCCCCATGCTCTTTAACATTTACATGAAACCGCTGGGAGAGATCATCTGGAGGCATGGGGCGCGGGGTTATCAGTACGCTGATGACACCCAAATAGTCTTCTCTATGTCTCCGACTGATGCAGTGACCAGGGATGGCGTCGCTCCTCTCATGGCCTGTCTGGAATCGGTAATGGACTGGATGAGGGAAAACAGACTCAGCCTGAATCCGAGAAAACGGAAGTACTGGTGATAGGTTCCCCCAGCCCGGGTAAGGAGGTGGTTCCACCTGTCCTGAGCGGGCTCACGCTTCCCGTAAAGGACACCGTACGCAGCTTGGGGGTGCTCCTTGATTCGTCACTCCACCTTACTTCTCAGGTGGATGCGACGGTCAGGAGCACCTGTTTTCAGCTTCGGCTGATACGTCAGCTGCGTCCCTTCCTGGACCGGAGAGACCTTGAAACTGTAGTACATGCTCTGGAAACCTCTCGATTGGACTTCTGCAATGTGCTTTACATGGGGCAGCCTTTGTATCATACTCGGAAGCTTCAACTAGTGCAGAACATGGCAGCACGGTTGGTCTCTGGTGCTCCCAGGTCCTCCCATATAACACCAATACTTAAAGATCTTCATTGGCTGCCTATTCGCTTCCGGGCGCAGTACAAAGTGCTGGTTATTACCTATAAAGCCCTAAATGGCTTGGGCCCAGAGTATCTGAAGGACCGCCTCTCCCCATAAAATCCGCCCCGCACACTTAGATCTATTGGGTAAAAGTTACTTAAAGTTCCAGAGGCTAAATTATCAACTAATACGAAGAGGGCATTCTCCATCTCGGCCCCTTGCCTCTGGAACTCGTTGCCCACTGAGCTCCGCTTAGCTCCCTCCCTTACTTTGTTTAAAAAGGGGCTAAAGACATACCTATTTGGACTAGCCTTCCCCTGAACCCCCCCCTTCCCTACGGTGATTCCCCCCCTTCCCCGCATCCTGAGTTGGCTGACATATTCTTCTATCAGCACATTGCCACTGTATGTTTATTGACATTAACGCTGTTCTGTCCTCTGTTGGAATGTTTTTAACTATGTATATCCTGTACACCGCCCTGATCGTAGGAAGGGCGGTATATAAATAAAGTTGTTATTATTATTATTATTATTATTATTATTAACATACTGGCTTAGTGGTGAAGTAAATCTCTAGTGTATCAGTATATGCACTAATTGTTTGTTTGTTTGTTTGTTTGTTGTGTGCCTTCAAGTTATTTCTGACTTAGGGTGACTCTAAGGCAAACCTATCATGGGTTTTTTTTGACACATTTCTTCAGACAGGGTTTGCCATTGCCATCATCTGAAGCTGAGAGAGTATGACTTGCTCAAGGTCACCTGCTGCGTTTCCATGACCAAGCTGAGATTTGAACCCTGGTCTCCAGAGTCATAGCCCAATGCTCAAACCATTACACTATGTTGGTTCTCATATTCACTAAACCTCACTGTAAATCATAAACTCATAGGGTTTATGGTCCCAATCCAGCAGCTGCTTGTACCATTCCCCCATTTCTGCTGCATATACAGAACACAAAAATATACTAAGAGCTATGTAAGAGATTAGACCAAATTAGCCCCAAATTCAGTTCACACAGTGCCAATTATAGGAAATCCATCAGCAGCATATGAGTGCATCTGCATCCTTCCTCTTGTGCTTCCTAGAACCATTACAAAGAGGCATGCACTCCCTCTGGTACTGATATTGATACATAGCTATCCATACTGAAAGCTGCTGATGGCCCTAACCATGATGGTATCCAATCCCTTTCTAAAACTATCCAGATTTGCAGCTATAACTGTGCCTTGTAAGTAGCTTTTAAATGTCTGAAGTGTTTAAACGTAGCAGCATTTCAATGTTGTTATTTCAGCTCTGTACAGGAATTCCCATGTTGTGATGACACTCTAGTATAACATGAGTATTATCAAGTTCCTTCAAATCTATTATTCCTTTACTCTGTTTTTAACCTTGTACTTTTGAAACCTTATGAGCATATATTTGTGTTATTTGTATCAGCTATGTTAACAGCATAAACAATGCTAATATGTTAAAGCCATTGATATTTATAGTGTGTGCACATGCAATATAAAACCAGTTCTCCTCTCATACTGTTTAATATAATCATGCAGATTTTATTTTAGAAATGTTCTACCAGATAGAGCGATTGCTAAACAACACATCATCCCTGATTAGTTTGGGGGGTTGTTTTCCACATCATTATTTTGTTTTTAATATCAATTACATATATTCTTGGTCTTTTGCTTGGCACCAAACTGAGTTTGCTTATTCACTTCTTATTTGTAGTCTACAACCTTTGTTTAGGATACAGCTGCATCATTATCTTCATCTAGGCATCAGTACTCTAGAGGACACGTTCATATAAATGTAGCTACTACTTATGACTGATTTAAAACACACACACACACACACACACGAGGGGGACAGAGCACACACAAAAGAAGCAGGGAATACATTTTTAAAGCATATTCCTGTGTTTTTTGGGAGTCATTGTTGAAAATCAATATTTCCCATTACTTTTGTTAGCGCTGACAAAATCTTTGGTATAATATTTCAGCCCAATCTATACAAAAATGTAGCCTTTTGTGGTTTGGGTGAATTGATTCCTCCTTTCCTACCTCCTCCCTTTCTTTGACTTGTAAGCATGAGTTCCAAAAAGTAAAGAGAATAAGTGCTGCACAGCAGTAGAAAGACACCACTCAGGAGACGACTCATTTGACTCCAGTAAATGTATGGATGAGCGCTAATTGCAAGCATGTGCATACTAGTTACCAGCAGCTGCATAAATCTTCTGTGGTCTACAAACTCAGCTCCATGGTTCCCTTCAAGCCTTCAGTGCTTTTAATAACATCTTTTCCCTGAAGGCATGAGAAAGAGGGGGAAAGAGCTTTCCTGTCTTTCTCACAGTAAGCACTTATTAAGGAAAAGACAAGGGAAGGGTGGGATCACAGTTCTCCTAGTTTCTTGTAGATAGAAGTAGTGGGGAGGGAGGATGAAATCAGATTCTACTTGTGTGCTAAAGGCATGAAAGACAACCAGTTCCCTCCACCCACCCTCCTACCTATGTGTAAGCAGTGGTTGTTTCTGTTTAATTTATAGATTGCCCTCAGTGTGCATGGTGCTTTATAGAGTATTTAAGGACAACGTATGCAAGACAGATCCCTGCCCTGAGGAATTTACAATCTAAAATTTGACCTGTATAGCTGTGTGTGTGTGAGGGGGGAGAGTGTCAGTTGGGATAGGAGTGGTTGGGTTGCACACATACATGCTCAGCTTTGCAGGACAGAATCTGTTCAGGCCTTCATTTTTGAGCCAGGGTTTAGATCTATTACCACTTTTCAATGCCGAAGTTAAGTCTTGCAACATGATGCTTCATAACAGACAGCACTGCTTAGTATTCAGTGAGTTCCTTCTTCTCTATTCAACAGCTATTAAGTAGCTTACAGTCAGGTTGCTCAGTCCTATTATGAGAAGTAGAGATGCCTGAGGTAGATATTACAAAATGTCTTGAAAATATTAACCTCCAGTATTTTTCTCATTTCAGACCTTGAACATAAAGCATCAGAATTATACTGTTACCTCTAATTCATTCCTTTTTGAGACACCAAAGGCATAGCTTAGCTACATGAAGACTACCATTCTGAAGGAGAACTTTGCTCTTCTTGCTGTGGAACAGTAACTGTTTTAGTTACTGTTGTAATTGCAGGGAATGTGTAGAATCACTGCTTAAGTGCATTTTGTTCAGCAGACTAGTAGCATGTAGCACTATGACAGTATTTTAAAAGTAACACAACTGTATTACTTTTAATTACTGGGAAAGTAAAGAATTGCTTTAAAACTGAAAGCGTAGCATCAACAAACTACAGAAGTGTGGGCTTTCATGCTGTAATTGCAATATATTTATTTTTGAAAGGAAATTTCCAAGCTCTATTCATTTTTTTTCAAAGGTAACTGATGACCAGTCTTCTCTTCTATTACCAATTAATACTCTATTTTCTAAAATCTGAAGCTGTTAAGCTTTAAATATGCACTTCATCTTTTATTATAAAAAGCTGTCTCACATCCAAACTAATAAAATGGATAGAAATGAGACACCCATGTACATTGAAAGTGTATGTGTTGACTAGACAGGTGTAAGAACATTGCTGAACATGCTTAAGACTCCCTCCTGCAATTAGGAATCAGGAATCCTAGTTGTGCAAGTTGAACATGCTTGAACTTGACAACTCAGAGACAGAACGTTGTTAATGGTGTGAGTGGGGTGGAGGTAGGGATAGGAAGAATATTCAAAAATATCAAAAATAATGGTTGAAAAGCATGTTTTTCAGGTGTGGAGAAACCCTGACATGAAGAATCCTGGAGTGATGAGATTCTTCTTCAGGATTTTTTCTGTGCAAAATTCCCATGTCATAGAGCCATAGAGTCATAGAATCATAGAGTTGGAAAGGGTTTCATGGGGCATCTAGACCAACACCTTGCTCAACGTACAATCTCCAGCTAAAGCATCCCTAGCAGATAGCAACAATGTGGTTTTGCATAGAAAAGAGCACTTTATGATATGTTCTGTGCAAAAACTGCCACATTGTATGAATTTTCGTGCAGAATAAATCCTGAATTGTCTATACAGTTTTCAACGACTTTCTTGCAGCAGAAAGAAAATTCCAAAAATTCCTCATTGCTTCCTTTGAGGAGAAAATTACATCCCTAGATGGGGTCTTGGATGCAGGGCTCATGTGTATAACTCTGTGCCCTTTTTGTCCTTTATGCTCTTGCTCTCTCTCACACATTCTTTCAACTCTTAAACAAGACTTGGTTCTCAGCTTTCTCTACTTAACAGGTCTGTAGCAAGGACAAATTGTATGCAACATGGGGTGGAAGTGGTTAAGCAATATGGAAGAGGCCTGTGCCACTTGGGGAAGGAGGCTGTGGTCAGTGCGGAACAGTGAGAGCGGCTTGAACCAGCTTTCATTTTGCTAGGATGGTTGTCATTCAGTTTAACTGTAGAGATGAGCTGCCAGAGCATCTATGAAAAGCACATGAAATCCCCATTTAATAGTATGTCTGTCTTCAGCCTCCATGGACTCTAATTTCTCCCCACAAAATACTTCTGAATCACCAGAAACCAATTTTAATGATGAATGATCTCTGTCAGAAGGTAACAAAATTTCATTTAGCTGGTAACCAGCTAGCTGCCATTCTCTGGGAATTTAAAGTAAACACCTCAAGCCTGTCACCCCCCCCCCCCCCCCGCCGCTGCCAAAGACACACTATGATTGCCATCTGGAAATAGGATTTAAATTACAGCATGAAGCCAGAGGATTGACTTCACATTAGGATAGTGAGGAGATTCACCTTTTAACCCTCATACCTCCTACCAGCACATCCTTAATTCACCCCCCTGGCAGCACCCTGCACTCTGCCACAACCACACATCCAGCACACCACCAACCTCCCACCATGCCTGCCACTTTCAAAAGCCCTTTGGAGTGCTGCTAGCGGTAGTGCCCATCATTGCCCATGATTACCAGTTAAGCCTGCGGGGGTTGTTGTTTCTGCAGTAAGAACATTGGAACAGCCCAAGAACCAGGGCTCTGAAACTAGTTACAAATAAAAAGTTACTAGTATTTCATTCTTTGCCCAACAACATTTTTTGCCCAGTAAGTGTGACTAGATTACGTTATAGCAGACACATAATGAAGGATAATTTTATTATTTTTTGCCCTAACAATAATGTATATGGTTTCACTCTTAGTTATTTTTATAGTTACAGAGATATGGCTAAACTAACTGGTGGAGGAGGATTATCATGTGGTTCAACTACTGGCCTATGCTGTGTTCCATACTGTTCTTCTGTGCTCTGCTGTTGCTGTTGAAATGGGTGGGAAAATAATGTGATTTATGTCACAGGCCAATGGCATGTAGCATTTAGATTTTTAAAAACATAATAGAAACAAGCTATATCTATCTATTTAATTTTGTAGAATGGGAAGATTAAGAGTTACTTCTAAAGTTGTTAACTATACTAATAACCAAAGATTTCACTGGGCTTGGAACTATCACTGTAACCAATTTTCCAAAGTACACTTTCCAAGCTCCCATCAAAACAAATTGACATCGATAATAATATTAAAACAATGGGAACAACAAAATATTTCAGACTTTGTGGGACTGGGCTGAATGAATGAAAAAATGTAAGCTTTCCTGTAGCCTCATCTCCTGTGCCATGAGTAGTGAGGCAATTTATGAAATCATGTTTGCCAAGGAGGAAACATGCTGTTAGTTTCTGATTTTTATACCAAGAGAGATAACAGCTTTTTAGCAGAACTTGCCATAAGTGTCCAGAAAGTAATGAAAATAGCTGTACCATTACCAAGGACATTTTATGCATCTCTTGGGGGAGTGAAATGAAGCCAGATTAGACACATTTAGGCAGAGACAAGCCAAAACAGAGTCTTGCAGAACTTGAAAAACAGTATCCTGGAAATAACAGTGATTTATATATACATCAAGTGGGGTGAAGTCCATGCAGACAAATTCAGACATAGAAAAGTAACAAATGACTTGTTTATCTACTAATGGGTGTCCAACCATTTCCCTTGATGCTGACATACCAAATGCCCCCCCCCTTTTTTTTTTACAAAAGATAAGCAATTGGTGAAGATCACCTGGAATCACATCTGAATTTTGATGTATATTTTATAGTTCTAAGCTGGCAACCAGTGTGCCCAATCATGGAATGTAAAATGGAGACATGGGAAGTGGTAATGGGCAGAGTCTGAAAATGCTGGAAAGATTGTCCAGACACTGCATTTTATGGATTCCACTTCTCAGATTTAAAAGATTCTCAAGGGTAAAGTTATATAATTTAATACCAAAGTCTGGATTGTCTCTGCCATTGTATTTCAGATTTCTATGCATAGTTGTGAAAGCAGGAGAGTGAATAAAGCTGACATAAAGAGAATCAATTGAGCTGAACTGTGCTGGAGGAAAGTTCTATGGATACCAGGGGCTGCCAAAAATACTGGAAGTCCTGTAATGTGGATGGGGGATTCTTTAGGTCTACCAATAGTTGGTCAAGCAACGAGCAACCCATTTATTGGGTTCTGGAGCAAATTAAGCCTGAAACCAAGATGACCAAACTGTCTAGATATTCTAATTTGATCAGGCTACACCTGGAAAATTATGTCCAGTTCTGGGCACCCTAATTCAAGAGGGATGTTGACAAGCTGGAGTGTGTCCAGAGGAGGGTGACCAAAATGGTGAAAGGTCTGGAAACCATGCCCTATGTGAAGCAATTTAGGGAGCTAGATGTGTTTACCCTGGAGGGGTTAAGGGGTGACATGAAAGCCCTGTTTAAATATTTGAAAGGATGTTATATTGAAGATGGAACAAGTTTGTTTTCTGCAACTCCAGAGAACAGGACATAGAACAATGGATGCAAGCTGCAGGAAAAGAGATTCCACCTTAATATTAGGAAGAACTTCCTGACAGTAATAGCTGTTTGACAATGGAACACACTGCCTTGGAGAGGAGTCAGGTCTCTTTCTTTGGAAGTTTTGACAAAGATGATAGATGGCCATCTGTCAAGGGTGCTTTATTGTGCGTTCCTGCATGGCAGGGGGTTGGACTGGATGGGCTTTGAGGTCTCTTCCAACTCTATGGGGCTTTCTAGATTGGTAGGAAAGTGCGACATGAAGTTGCCTTTTCCTTAATACTTAGCAGCTGCACTGCAAGTCCCAGGTGTGTAATAAAAAGGCATAGGGCAGCTACACTGAGGAGGTGTGGAGACGACTTATCTGAAGTCTTTTCTGTTGCTCAGCAACTACATTGGAAGCTGTCAGGATGCTAGAAACACAGGCAGAGCAGCTGCATGGGTGGCAATGAATGGGGCTTTTGGCTGCACTGAACCTTTAATATTTTTTTGTTGTTGTTGCCAGCTGCGAACTGCACAGTTGCACTGGTACATCATTCAGGCAATTGCATTGCCTGCTGTGAACTGCACAGTTGTGCAGGTACATCACACATGAACTGTGCAGTTATGAAGATCTGTCAAATTGCCATTGTGGTTTCGCTTCCCTTTTTAAAGTGCGCAGTTGCATCGGTGCACCATGAATGAACCCCTGTATTTTTTAATAATAATAATAATAATAATAATAATAATATACCTCACCCCTTTGAGATCAATCGAGGTGGCTTACACATTAAAATGCATTAAAATAAAATCAATAAAACAAACTGCATCCCTCCCCCCCTTAAAAAGATATTAAATCCGTTACAATTTAAGTTTATGAATAAACTTCTTTATTTTATGAATTAATTGACATTTTATGCACAGTTGCATAACAGTTACAGCATCCCAGAGTCCCTACTGCACATGTCTAGGGTTTGGATTAGGGCTGGAGCTAGGGTTTGGGAGCTTTAAAAAACTGCACAGTTGCACTGCAGCATTTAGACACAGCTGTGCAGTTACACCCTTTTTAAAAAGAAGCTGGGAAAAGCAGGTCCTTTTTAAAGCTGCTTTTTCCCCACTAAAATGCAAAAGAAGTGTGTTCATGCCAAACTTTCAGTGTGGGTCATCTAAAGGCTACACTTTCATGCAGGCATGAACACACCCCTTTTTGCCAGTCTAGATCAGCCCAGTCAATTGTATGCCCACATATACAGCAACACCTGTGATTCATTTTCTATAATTTACTTATGATAATTCTATAGTGTATTATATTATTTCTTGAAAGTATTTCTGTATTGCCTCCCAGCCCACAAGTGCTCCAGAGGTGATAAACAAACAAAAACCAAATGAAGCAATACAAACAAAAAACATTTGAAAAGCACATTTAAATACTCTTTAAGAATGCCAGAAAGTAGTCTAAAAACAATCCTAGAATCCAGTTTTGAAACAGCAGTTTCAAACACTGAATGCCATAAAGAACAGCACTGTTTTGGTGGAAGTTGACCATAGAATCTCACTGGAGGATCTACTAATGCCTAGAGAAGTATTCTCTCCAAGGGAAAAAATAGTGGGCTTATATTTGTAGGTTTTCCACTTTCTTGGGGAACCCTGCATCCCTAGCATCTGTGAAAATTCAGGTCCAACTGCCTTCACAATGTTATTGTTGTTCGCTGCCCTTGAGAAAGCCTCATGGTGACTCTGTGAATGAGACATCTCCAAATCTCCCTGTCCTCCACTGCTCTGCTCATTTCCTGCAGACTCATGCCTGTTTCCTCCCTACTTGAGTCTAGCCATCTGGTGTGTGGTCTACCTCTCTTTCTTCTACCCTCAACCTTTCTCAGCATTATTGTCCTTTCTAATGAATCATGCCTTTTCACGTTGTGAAAGTACAAAGCACAGAGTACAACAGCCTCAATTTAATCACTTTGGGCTCCAAGTGCACAGTATTTCTGGCTGAATTTGCTCAAGGACCCATTTGTTTGTCTTTCTGGCTGTCCACAGTATCTTTGGCACTCTTTTCCAACACCACATCTCAAATGAAGCAAATTTCTTTTTATCTGCTATTTTCACAGTCCAGCTCTTGCATCCATACATAGTGTTTGGGAATACTGTGGCTTGGATGATTCTAACTTTGATGCTCAGTTGTATATCTTTACTCTTTAGGATCTCCTCTAGCTCTTTCATGGCTGCCCTTCTCATTCCTAGTCTTCTTATATCTTTACTACAGATGGTTGATCCCAGGTACAAGAAATCTTTGACTATTTCAATTTCTTCATTGTCTAATTTAAATTTATGTAGGTCCTCCATAAACATTATTTTTGTTTTCTTTATTCTCAGCAGCTGGTCTGCCTTTGCACTTTCTTCCTTAACTTTCCTTAGTAATTCTTCTAAGTCATTGATGTTTTCTGCTATTAATATTCTGTCTTCTGCATATCTTAGATTGTTGGTGTTCCTGTCTTCTGTCTTCATGCCTCCTTCTTCTGAGTCTAGCCCTGCTCATTGTATGGTATTTTCTGCCTACAAGTTGAACAGACATTGTGATAATATGCATCCTTGCCTGACTCCTTTGTCTATTGGGAATGATTCTGTTTCTCCATATTCTGCTCTGACAGTGGCCTCTTGTCTTGAGTATAGATTTCTCAGCAGAACCATCAAGTGTATTGGTGTTCCCATGTCTTTGAGAGCATAAAACACCATAAGCTTATCATACGTAATTACCAAGCAAATAATTGCTTCTCAAATATGGAAATTAGAGTGGTTTGGCATGATCTATGACACTAACGCTAATCACCTGTTTGTCTAGAAGTATACCAATGGGTTATATGATTTTTGCTAACTGTTGTGTACTGTCACTTAGTAGGGCTAGTTTACATGTTTAAAACTCTCCTCATCTGAGTCAAATAGAATGTGATCCAGCCATATGTGTTTTGCAGGTGTTTGGGCTTTTTGTGCCCCCCCCCACCTCTTTGAACTCTGTGGGAAAAGGCTGCATGGTTTTTTACTGGAGTATCCACTGAAATCTTGAGAAATGTGCATTATTGTAAGGGTAGGTATCCATCTACTTAGCATGCATTTGGATGGCTGTGTATTTTTGGCAGAAGGAGGGTGAATGGATACAAATAGATACAAATTTGCAGAGGAAACTGAAGACATTTTACCATCAATGTGAATGTCTGAAAATGCACACCAATTCACATAGTACACTTACCTGTATATTAGAGCCTGACACTGAGGAAGAAACTGAAGAAAAGGTGCTCAGTTTGAGACAAAAGTACAATAATATTTCAGGCACTAATCAACTTTATATTATGTGTGCTTAAAGTCATATGATGCATTGTGTTCCAGGAAGCTTTAATAAAATATTTATTTATTTATTTACATTTATATGCCACTTTTCTCTCAGAAAGGGAGCCAAGGTGGCTCACAAATACAGTATGCCTGTGTCATACATGGGTGCGCCTTATGCGGCTTTCAGCATACGCTGAAAGTCACACTGAGAAAAGGGGCAGCGCCCCCTGTAAGGGGTAATAGCATGCCTGCCCACGTTGCCTGCACTGCTATCCCACTGCTTAAGCATACAGGAATTCCCCTTATACGGGTGTCCGGAATGGATCTCCGGTTTAAAGGAAGGGCCCACTGTAGTTGAAGCCATCTTTCTACAATGGTCCCTTCCCTTATGCAGGGGATCTGTTCTGGATCCCCCTGCATAAGGGGAAATCTGCATGTGCTCGTACCCCATTGCAAACAATGGGGCGTGTGCTCACAGTGTGGTGTAGGGCGCATGTGCCTGTCATGTATTCATTGTGTAGCTTTAGCATAAGCTTGAAGCTGCATATAGTATGCCCACATACAGGTGCACTGTATAATGTTATTTCTCCTATACAAATGTAACCAACTCCCAGCTTCCTTTCTTAGTAGAATCTAATCTGTCTTCATTTTAATGACTGGTGTCATGTTTATTATATGGAAGAAAACTGACATGTATCACTCAAGCAGCTGTCATCTATATGAGAATACTGTATTTAGTCAAATATTTCTGTCTCCCTTTCAAGTGTGGAAGTTCAAACGTCAAAGCAACAGTTATTTGCTAAGTATCCTGTGAGTTAATCATTTGTAGGAATTATGAATTCAGGCTGCTGAATAAACATGACTGACAATTAATAGATTCTTTGTTGAATTCTCATATGGAACCAGATGGTCTAGTGATGCATGCAAACAGATCGTTTATTTCATTTGGAAAATTGAAAGCTGAATAAAGAATAAGATATTTGTAATTAAGAAGCTTAGCAAATGCTAAAGTAAAAGAAGAATGGAATCAGGGGGATGTTGAGGGTTTGGAGTGGGTTGTAGGGAGGCAAATGCAAATAGAAGCAAGCATTTATTAAGAATTTGACTGAAATATATCAAGACACAAAGGAAACATCTTTTTGGTAATAACTGTTGATTGTACTGTTGCTTGATAATAACAGATATTTGTTAAATGCATTCTTTTTCATTATTATTATTATTATTATTATTCATTTATATCACCCCTTTTTCCTGACATAGGGACTCAAGGTGGCTAACACAATTTAAAACAGTAGAAGTTAAAAGCAATATAAAGCATTAAAATTTAGATACAAAGTTAAAAAAAAAATTAAGCAATTTTAAAAAGTTGAAAACGTTATACATCAAAATTTAAAATATATTCAAAACTATACAAAATTCTATACAAACCTTACACAGCCTTTAAAGTCCAACTCTTGTCAGTGTGAGAATCCTTCTCCAGGAATGGGTGCAGTTTTAACTATGCAAATACACTCCTGGTCACTGCCGATTCCTACGTCTCCAGGCTCAGAAATGAATCAAGAAGTACCCCCACCAAACCTGTGTTTTCAGGGGGAGTGCAATCCTATCCAACATTGGCTGAATCCCTATTAATGGATATGTCTTTTGACTGACCACAAGCACCTCTTTCCTGCCTGGATTAAGCTTTAATTTGTTTGGCTTCATCCAGTCCATCACAGCTGCTAGACACTGGTTTATAATCACACCAATTTTAAGATTTCTTCACTGGCTGCCCATCAGTTTCTGGTCCCAATGCAAGGTGTTGGTTATTACCTTTAAAGCCCTAAATGGCTTGGGTCCAAAATATCTCTGGTACTGCCTCCTTCCATACAATCCACCCCACACACTTAGGTCCTCTGGGAGAAATCTGCTACAACCATAAAAACCAGGTTATCGACAACTGCCCAGAGGACCTTTTCAGCTATTGCTCCCAGACTATGGAATGGTCTGCCATATAACCACCTTAGACAGCTTTTCAAAAGCTGTTAAGATGGATCTCTTCCAGCAGTGAACAATCAATGATGATTGTTTACCATCTAAAACACTTATATTTGCTGTGTTATGTTTGCCCCCTTTTCTTTGGATGCTTAAACTGAACTTTTAAGTTACTGCAATGATAGAAATTTGGGGACTGAATGGGAAATTTCATGGAAGGAGGGCAGGGAAGCCCTGTAATTACATTCCTGCCTACAGTGTGTGTATGTGTGTGTGAAAAAGACAGATAGAGCGAGAGAGAAACTCAGTTTAAGCATTACTTATCTGGCTGAAATCAACATGCAAACAAGGGAGCACTGAGCCTTCTCTTACTCTGAAACACTTTTTTTTCTCACTGCTGGTGTGTAGCCACCAAAAGACAACCCACTGACTTTTCTGAGCTGAAAATAGCAAGCCTGTTCTTAGACCAGGGATGCTGTGAAACCTTTACCAATAATAACAGCAACAACTGTTTCCATTATATCAACCCCTGTGGTTTAACGGCTCAATAGCACATACATGCATTTAAGTCATTGATAAATTACCCTACAAATAAGGCTATGGCGCTCGCCTGGGTATTTTAAAAAGCTAGACTTGTTATTTTGGGCAGACCAAAATTCTTGTATCTCAGTCTTTTAAGTAATGTGTAAGTGAGATGCTTGAATAAGTGGCCTAGAGAAAGAACATAAGAATCTAAACAGAAAATTGTGACGCTAATTCTTTAACACTCAGAACTATGTAAAGCAGTAATGAAAAGGTACACAGAAGCCACTTTGTCATCCTGTTTCATACCAATCTAATCCATTTTATTCTGCTTTCTATCTCAAGACAACTCATAGTCCCTGTTCATAAGAGGTTTCCCTTAAGTCCATGATGAACCACTAAGAGCCATTTACAGGACTGACCCACAAGTTGGTTTTCAACCTATATTTTTAAAAGCAATGGACAAATCCCATCTCAGCCTGCCTGATCTTTTTATCATCTCCCTGCAGAGTAGACAAGCCTTAAATCTGTCCTCCCTTATTACTGCCTTTCTCTTTACGCATCATATGTGTTTGTTTCTGTATGCCTTCCAATCATTTCCAGCTTATGGTGACCCCAAGTGAACCTATCATGGAGTTTTCTTGGCAAGGTTTGATCAGAGGGAATGTGCAAGCCTCAGAGGGAGTGACTTGCAGAAAGTCAGCTAGTGAGCTTCCATGGCTGAATGGGAATTTGAACCCTAGCCTTCCAAAGTCCTAGTCCAACACAGAAACTACTATACCATGTTGGTTTTCTTGTCATATGTCATTATCACTGATAGGGCCAGCACAAGATATTTTACTGTGTGAGACAAAGGACAAACTGGCCCTCTTGCTCAAAATTCTTATCCAAAACTATACCAAATGAAATTCTGACAACTTCCCATAGAGCACTGTTAGAACCTCAACATTCACATGTCTTCCTTGCTTCTGTTATTGCCTTCCAATACTATCCCATAAGGCCTTGGAAATCCCTCTCTCATTCAGCTGTTGCTCAGTGACAAAAACTAAAAGTCCTTCAGCAAATTACCTCATGAGTCACTGCTGCAAACTATTACATTGTAATGAAATGTAGCCCACCCCACGTAATGCCGATGCTTTTCCTGGCATGATAACGAGAGCTAACATTAATAACATCTGAACTGCTTTGCCTTTGAAACTGCAATGCAGTGCAACATAACACAGATGCAGAAAACATGATGCTCAACTCTCATCGAATGAAAATATGTGGTTACTGAATAGCTGAGAGAAACTTACTGAAGTTTAAGTGCTCCCTCTAATGTTTGCACGAAACCTTCATTGTACAGAGTGTTTGGAATTGCCTGGAACCATGGGGAGAGTGACTGATCCCTTCTCCTGTGTCATGATAAGTACGACAGGAGATGACTCATGCTTATCAAATGGGTCAGTTATCTTTCTTGGAATGTACGTCATGTGAGAAGGTTTATTGCACAGAACGTGGCTTAACTGTGGTCACAAATCTTGGGGAAAACTGTGTTCTTCCTAGTGAAAGTGATGATAATTTTTCTGTATGCTGAAAAGAACATTGGCCCATCCATCTGATGCTTATGTCTCATTCAGCATAAACAATATCTGAAAGTTTGTATCTATCTATGGAGATTAGTGATGTGAACAGCTAAAAAAAAGCAACTTACTGTGCCAAATTCAATTCAAATTCGGGATACATCTGGATACTGTCACACGTGTTTTTGCTGCTGATGCCACCGGATTGGTGCATCTTGGGTAATATCTGGCTAGAATCTGAGTTCAGCCAGCCTCTTTTCAACCGGAGCTTCCTGGTTTTGCAAATTGTCCAACTGAGTTCAGATTCTTGCCAGATGTTACCCAGGATGAATTACTAAGAGCCATTTACAGGATTGACCCAAAAGTTGGTTTTCAACCTATATATGCTGCCCAGTAGCAGCAGTGTGAAAAATACATGTGATAGTATCTGGATGTATCCTGAATTCGAATTGAATTTAGCAGCAGTACTTTTTTAGCGGTGTGCTAATCTCCTATATTAAGATACCACTGTTGCAGCATATTATAGTGCAGATTTGTAATACAGAAGTTTACCACTATACATATTCAAGAGTTTTTACAGGTCCTTAGAGCATTTCCTGTTTCAGTGTAAACATAATATTGAAATATAATCCTTTCTGCTACTGGGGTTGCATCTGCACTACAGAAATAATCATGTCTGAGTTCATTTTAAGTACCATGACTCAATGTTATGGAATTCTCGGATCTGTACTTTTGTGAGACATTTCATCTTCTCTCTCAAGAAAGCTCCAGTGCCTCAACAGATTTACATACCACTGAGCCATGGCAATTAAGTAGGGTCAAACCAGATTATTTCTGCAATGTGGACGCAGGCTAGGATGAGGGAACAATTCACCTGATTTTTTTTAAAAAAAAAATACTTGTAATTATAAGGATCTTATAACTTGGGCAAATTAACTGGATTGCCTCTTCTGGCTTCAATTCTGGATTCTGGCTGGCCCCAGATGTTATCATACCTAAATTGTCAATGATCTAGGTGGGTGTCATAGTCTGCCCTGGGCCTAACTGAGAGATGCAGTCAGAGGATTCAGACTCTGAAGAAATGGAGGAGGCTGAGACAGAGGCAGATCTGGGGCTGCCTGGATCAGCAGTCCCAGAGCAGGCTCAAGAAGCTGCAGAGGGAGAAACAGACTCTATGGATTCTAAGCTGCAGGTGATAGGACATGTGGAGAGAAGGTAGGTCAAGGAGTCCTTGAAGAGGTCTTCCAGGCTAGTAGCCAAGAGGAGAGCTAATAGGTTTCAGGTGAGAGAAGCAGAGGCCTTTTAAAAGACCTCCAGCTGCAGAAAATCTTTGCAGCTAATAACTAGTCTTGCAGCCTTGTTGTTCTTGTATTCAAGTTATCTGACCTCTGGACTCCCCTTATGACTATGCTCTTGCCTCTGCCCTTTGCTGTGACTGACTGTGTGACCCTTGGACTGGACTCTGGACTACTCCTTTGCATATTCCCCTGCTGTGCTGCCTTCAGTAGAGGTAAGCAGGACATATTTGTTGGCTGCCACTAAATCTCTTCAGGCAGGCCTCATGGAGGCTTTGCAGCAGCAAAACCAGGAGCTGGCTGCTCAAGTAACGCAGCTGGTGGCAGCTGTAAATAACTTGCAAGGTCATCTTGCCCAACTCCAACAGCAGCCACCACTGCCTGCAACTCCTGCTCCTCCTTGGAGGAAAGTACACTGCCTGAAAAGTTCCTAGAGGAGGCTAAGCAACTGGATGGTTTTGCGGCTATCTGCCAGTTGTATATCATGGTGAAAGCAGAGGATTTCCCTACAGATATTGTAAAGTTTGCCTTCCTTATCAGCTTACTCTTGGAGCCTGCAGCCCAGTGGGCTACTCCCTTGATTAGGTAGAACAGCCCTCTCTTGGACAATTATGATTTATTTATCAGGAATTTTTGAACAGCTTGGGGAGATCCTGTGAGGGCTGAGACCTTGGACCAGGAGATCAGGAGTCTTCTTCAAGGCCAAGGATCTGTATTGCATTATGTGACTGCTTTCAAGTTGTTGATGGCTGAATTGGGTTGGAATGACCCTGCCCTCCAGAGCCAGTTCAAGGCTGGGCTGGCGGAGGATATCCTGGATGAGCTAGCCTGTGCCTCATTCCCAATAACTTTATAACTGTTAATGGAGCAAGCTCTGTTCATAGATGGCATGCTGGAGACATGACGCTGAGCTCACCAGGGCAGTATGCCTTGCTCCGCTGTTCAGTCTGCTGGGACATCAGCTGTGGCTCCTTGACCTGCTTCCCAGTCCACATGGTCATCTTCTGCACCTGTGGGACCCGTGTCTGTACCTTGAGAGGCTGCAGTTGAGGCCATGCAGCTGGAAGGGGCTTGGCCTCACCTCTCTGCTACCAAAAAGGACCGCAGATGCCAGGCAGGGGTCTTTTTATATTGTGGTGAAGCAGGCCGCTTTGCCCAAAATTGCCCTGCTCTGTTCCATCTAAGGGAAACCTGACTCCCCAGGTCTAGGTGAGCCTGGTTTGGGGAAGTGTGGTGCCAACCCCTCGGCATTCTCCAAAGAGCTCAAAAAGGTTTGTCTGTTGGTAGCTGCCATGTTGGGGCTATGCTTGACTCTGAGGCATTCAGTAACTTTATGGACTTGGACTTTGCCACCCAGCGCCATGTGCCCTGGCAGCTGCTGCCTGAGCCTCGCCCGGTAGAGACCATTGATAGTTGCCTCTTGAGTTTGGGACCTGTAACCCACCAGATGGTGGTCCTGACTCTGGAGATTCAAGGCCATGTAGAACAGGTGCAGTTCCTCTTGACAAAGGTTTCACACTTTCCCTTGGTGCTCGGCATGCCCTGGTTCACCAAGCATGACCCTCACTTTTCATGGTCTCACTGGGAAGTACTTTTTGCTTCAGATTTCTGCCAGGGCAGTGGCATCCTGCCTAGATTGGTGGCGATTCAGGTATGATAACATTCAAGGGCATCCTGGATCCAGAACTGAAGCTGGAAGAAATAAGCTGGTTTATTTGCCCAAGTGATAAGCTGCTTATTATCATTGATTTTTCCCTCTTGATTCACTTTGACTATGGGACAAGAAGTGGATTCTTGAGAAAAGGATTATTATTTTTATTTATTTATTTAGAGCATATATACTTCTCCCCTCAGCAAACAAACAAACAAACAAAAAACAGAATAGCATACAAATTGTTCTTAACAGTTACTTGCCCTCAGGCTTACAGTCTAGTAAGTCTAGATGGTGGGGGTGGGGGCTAAGTTCAGCAGATGCTGGCTATTCTTCTCTCCCTCAGAGGCCACAGCTGTGGCTGTTGGAAAGGAAGGATATTCTCTCATCTGCTGATGGCATGATGGAGCTGTGCTGGAGTACAGACTTCTCATGTTCTAAGATGCATTACCCTTTCATAGTAAACTCAGGTGAGAAACAAATGCAAAATGAACCACTGGGAAACAATAGGAACACTTACCCATACATCCCTAAGGGCAAGAAACCCCCTCTGAATAATTCAATGGAAACTGAGCATCTTATGTATCTAGCACAATGCTGGGTATAGAAAGGGGAGAGTTGAATGACCAGTTTGGAGGAGAGACAACCTAGTGCTAAAATTGAAACTAACCACACCATAAAGTATTATACCATTATTTTATTGCATGAACAATGTAGCCCTTAACACTTTCTCTTAACAGCTGCAATTTCCTGGCATTTTAGAGCCTTAGTGGGCATGTTAATCCAAAGGGTTTTTGTTAATAGATGATCAAAACAAGTTAATTTTGCAAATGTGCTGGATGGAGAAATATTTTAATCTTCTGCGAATGAGAACTATTTATTTGTTTTGGTTTTTCCTGTAATGTCAGCTTCTGAATGTTACCTTTCTACAGCCCACACTATAAGTAATACAAGTAACTATTATTCTACTCCCCCTTCTTTTTAAGTTCAAAGGTGCTATCAGAGTCTTGGCACTTAAGTGAAAGAGTGGAAGTAATGAAGAACTACTTAGCTCTATTTTGGGCCATTTTTCCTTTCAAAATTGTTTTCAGAAACTTGGTTTCTTTCATTAAGCTCAAAGAGGTGGGGGCCTTTATCTTCTGCCTTGCAGGATAAAAATCAGATTGTTATGGGGGGGGGGTGTTAATTTGTAATAAAAAAATAACTGTAGCTCAAAGATTAAACAGTCTGTCTTTCATAGCAATTTAGCAGTTAAGGTGGATGTCTTTATTCTGAAAAGTCAATTTTAACAATTAATAATCCATTTTAAAATTTTATTAGAAATTTAATTTCATTAAAATATTGGAGAAAAGGCACAACGTTATGAAATTCGTCGCTTGGCCTCTGATTTTCAGATAGGGAAACAGACTTTCAACAGAAATACATAAAAGTTAAGAAGACTGCATAGACTGCATAGAATAATCTGTCTCCAAAGAGGCTAGTCTGAGTAGTGAACAACTGAAGGGAGGGAATGGAAAAAGTAGGTAAAATGATCATATGGTGAGGAGGAAGAGAGCAGCCTCCACTTCCTAGTCTGCCAATTTGCCATGACAAGGCCAGGAGGTGTGGGATGCAGATTTTAAACAGTATCTGTTCTATTGACTTCGACGCCATGAACAGAAAGAGATTCTGCTTTCATCAGTTAACATTAGCCTGTGGGGACCACTGTTTTGTGAGTGCTCAAAGGCTAATTGAGTTTTTCAATCACTGACATAGAGAAAAAAATCTGGGACCGTGTTGCTTTTTTAAAAAAAGTTTTAATATTAACGGGTTCTATTTATTATTATTAACCTTTATTTATATAGCACTGTAAAATTACATAGCGCTGAACATATAATCTTTTAATTAGATGGTTCCCTGTCCTCAGGCTTACAATCTAAAAAGACACGACACAAAAGGAGAAGGGAATGGTGGTGGGGAAGGGTCCAGCTGTTCTTCTCTCCTTCTGAGGCCTGGACCAAGACAGATGGACTGGAGGGAGGGCTTGGATTCTTAATGCATAGTTAAAACGAGGCATCCTGGGGCTGGCAAGGGCACATATCTGGGAATGCATCCCTAAGTAATATAGTTTTTAACTCAATTTTGAAACTGGTTAGAGAAGTGATGAGGTGTGCATGTGAGGTTCCAGGAGTAAGGGGCAGCATGTGAGAAGGGAGAAACTGGGATGGGGCAGTGGAAATCCTAGGTTGGGACAGGAGACCTTGACTACCAGAACAGAGGTCGTGAGTAGGAATGTAAGGAGAAAGAAGTTCAGATAAGTAAGGAGGGGCCAGTCTGTGGAGGGCTTTGAAGGTCAACTTGTACTGGATGCGGAAGGAGAAGGGGAGCCAGTGAAGGGAGGATAAAGGAGAAGAAACATGGTCAAAGCAGCGAGCGGATGTGATAATATGTGCAGCTGAGTTCTGGACAGAGATTAAAGGATGGGGGTGAGAGAGAGAGGAAGCCCTGCCAGAAGAAGATTACAATAATCTAGTCGTGATACCACTAGGGCATGGACTAGAATCTTGTCAGTAGAAGCTGAGAGGAATGGACAGATTTTAGCAGTGTTGTCAAGAGAGAATCTACAGGCCTTGGCGGTGGCCTGAATTTGGGGAATAAATGACAAAGAATAAAAAATGAAACCAAGACTGTGGACTTGCTTAATCGGTTGAATAGCAGTGTTGTCAACAGAAACAGAAAAGGAGTATTGAAGGGTGGGCTTAGGTAGGAACACAAGAAGCTCAGTCTTAGACATGTTGAGCTTCAAGGGCCAATGCCACATCCACAGAGAGATAGCAGTCAGACAAGATGAAACTTGCTGTTCAAGCTCTGGCAAAAGGTCAGGGTGGAAAGATACAGCTGAGTATCATCAGTGTAGAGATGATAGGAGAAACCAAAAGAACTAAGGAGTTTATCAAGGGACAATGTGTATGGAGAAAACAAAAGAGGACCAAGGGCAGAGCCCTGAGGAACTCCAACAGATAAGGGAACAGAGGAGGAAGTCTGACCACCTGTGACCACTGCAAAAGATCTGACAAGTAAGATTTAAATTAGTTGAGAACAGAGTCGGAAAGCCCAAGGTCAGAGAGTATATCAACCAGGAGGCAGTGATCCATGGTGTCGAAGGCTGCAGACAAATCAAGAAGAATAAGAATAGAGTAGAGGCCCGCAAAAGATCATTTGAGATCTTGGTGAGTGCCGTGGGCAGAAAGCAGACTGAAAAGGGTCCAGGATGGACTTGGCTTTGAGAAACACAAGACAGCGAGAATAAATGACACATTCCAGAACCTTAAGGAAAAAAAGGAAGAAGAGAGATTGGATGATAGCTAGACAAATAAGAGGGGTTGAGAGAGGGCTTCTTCAGAATTGGGGAAACAAGAGCATGTTTGAAGTCCAAAGGGAAGGAACCCGCAGAAAGAGAGAGAGATTAAAAATATAGAGGAGTAAGGGCAGAAAAGAAGGGGCTATATAAAGTAGAAAATGGGAGGGGATAGGATCAAGAGAACAGGTTGTAGGTTTGGAAGAGTTTAGAAGCATAGAGAGTTCATCCAGAGAAACAGGTGGAAACACAGAATTTATTAGTAGAAGGTGCCAGGAGATTAGTGGTAGGTGGCAAATCAGGAGGAACTATTTCAGATCAAACAGTAGTGATTTTGTGATGAAATAGTTGGCGAAGTCAGTGGGGGAGAATGATGAGAAGACAGGGAGAGAGGAGTATTAGCAGTGTATTGAAACAGGAGAATAAACTCGGTGGGTGCCTTGTGTTGGCGCAGATCAAAAATTTACAATAGTTCTGCTTTGCCATAGACAGTGCGCGTGAAAAAGATAAAAGGATGAATTTATAATGAATGAAATCGGCCCACTCCCTTGACTTTTTCCAAAGACATTTGGCCGCTCAAGAGCAGGACCAGAGGAACCTGATAGTGGGAGTAAGCCAGGGCTGAGGCCTAGTCATGGAGGAAGACATGTCTACAGATACAGGGGCAAAGCTGTCAAGAATTGAAGAAAGAATGGAATTAAATAAAGATATTGCTGAACCAGCAGAGTCCCCAAAAACAAACACAACAGTAAATAACAAAACCAACACTGTACTAAAGAGTAAATACAGTCCAAAACATCTAATACTCAAGGGAATATAAAATCAATCAATCAACCAATCTTTCAATAAACTGGTCTTTTTTGTGAGTTATTGATTCATTGTGTTCTCCCTACTTTGTGCAAGGAGTAACTTCCTCCAGAATGACTGCTGTGAGTAGTCAAGAATCTTGTAAAGTGATGTTCATACTGGAGGTTGGAGAATTTCATTGGGTCTGTGGGCTATTTTTGTCCTTTCATGGCCCTCTGACTCCTCCGTACACAGAGAGACCGCCCCCCCCGCCCTTTGGAGGATACTACACATGACTTTTAAACTGTAATTACAGTTGGAAAAAAGTGCCTTTGGCAATACTTTTCATATGATGATCCTTTGCCCGATAGCTGTTGTGTCTCTGAAGTGCAGTTAGAGTCCCTTTGCATTGATGTGGGAAACCCACCCATAAACTCTCAACCATGTTAGTCTTCATGTGCAAAACATTGCTGCCAGAACAGTTGTGATACTGGCAGTCATATGATGCCAGTGTCACCTCCTCACCTCATTTCCCCTTGCTATTCCCACACAGTCTTGATTCCCTTTAATTTTGTTCTATTTCTTTCCTTCTTTTTTTAAGCAGAACTCTGGAATTGCATTAAAAAGTGAAAAATAAAACAAAACAAAACTGAAAGGCATGCTGGATAGGACATAGAGAAGGGAGGTAGGGTTAAGGAGGAGTGTGGAGACGCACTATCCACAATGCTGCAGCCTCGTTCGAGAACTCACGCCGAACGAATCTTGAAGAGAAATGACAACACAGAAAGAACCACAACTTGGAAACATCACCCAAGGAGACTTTCTGCTGTGCTTTCTGTAACCGGACTTGTTTATCTCGGATTGGCCTTTTTAGTCATCAATGCACTTCTAGTAAGTGTGGGATGAGTCCTTCCTGAATCTTTGTTAGCAAAGAAAAGCCAGAGAGAGGGGGAAGAGAGCAGAATGGCAGAAGCAGCCCTAGCCACACAATTGATAAGAGGTGTGATGATGGATGTTTCCATGTCTATTAACTGACACCATTGTGATGAAAGTGGGACTCGTGTGCTAATGTCTTTTGTTCAGTTAGAATTCTCCCCAATTTCATGTACGTAAGAAGCAATTTAGACTTAAACCTATAGAAAAAATAAAGAAGTATTCTGAATTACAGATTTGTTTAACAATGGGTAACCAATCATGTTAGCACAATTTTCTAAAAAACAAATTTCAATCTGAAATACCCAAATGGTTCAAAATGGTGTAAATACTCTCTTTTGCTCACAAATTAAGCAGAAATTAGGGAGGGGACAGAGAATTCACTGCCTTACACATTTTGAGAAACTTTCTACCAAACAAGCCAATCAAGGCAAGGATATAGTCTCCTTAGTTTATAAATGGATTTTTGAGAGGACATTTGATAAACCTATAGAGAGACAAATAACATGACAGGCAGATCTGGGACTGTCTTTGCCAAATGACAAATGGTTTAAAATATGGACCTCAGTTTCTAATAATCTGAAATGAAAGAAAGCATATTTAACTCATATTGCATGGCACTGGTTTCCAGTAAAGTTAACCATAATAAAGAAATACCATTGCAGTGGTGGTGGTGTGTGTGAGAGATGCAAGGAACACTGCTTCATACACTGTTTGAAGATACATGAATTTTGATAATCAACAATTACATGGCTCTTGGATATATAACTTTTTGCAAAGACTTCGTAGTGTTGTCAATATTTATTGGAAGTAATGTGTAAATACTGCACAACAAGCTTTTTGCAACAGTGTATAACACTGCCATCATAGAAATGTCATTGAATGGAGAAATTCTGAACAGACTGAGTAAAACGGTTGTCTAGGGTATGGTGTACAGCTTTAGTGGAGAAACGAATATGCACACTCAAAGCTGAAAAAGCCAGGGGATGACATCAGGAAAGAAGAAACCAGTATCCATGCAACTCTTCTCCATTACCACCCTTCATATGAGCTGATTTTCTTCCTGTCAGCTATCTCTACAGTCCAGCTTCCACTGTCATTGTCAGCCATGAGGAAGACTCAGAGGATGAGCCAGAACCTTTGGGACATGAACCTGTAATTGGGGAGGCTCAGGCTGGCCCTAGCTCTGTTGTAGCAAAGCCTGCGGCCCCTCCAGAGATTCAGCAGCTAAGTTTGCCTAGGGCCAAGGATGTGGACATAGAGGAGGATCTGGGAAGTGTGCCTACCTTCAAGGAGCATCAAGCTGAAAGAGAGGGTCTTTGAAGATCACTGAGGCTTTATCAAAAAAGCCTTTGTAATCAGGCACACCTGAATGCCTGCTGCCTGCCTATGTAGGCAGCTAGAGCATGTGTATCTCCTTGCCAGTGAATATCTGCCTTTCCTGGAAGAAAGACTTTCTCTATGGCTACTGTGGCTTCTTGGAACAAACCCTTGCTTTTTAGACTGCTGACTGTCTTGATTATCTGGAATCCTTGACCTTGGACTGCCTTATTGACCTGCCTATCTGATACCTTGAATTTTGGACTGTCTGACAACTCTTTTGGTAATCCTTCTGCTGATACTGCCTTTAGTCTCCAAAACTGTGGAGTTTATCCTACAATGGAATTTGGGGGTATAATGCAATGGCAATCTGAACGCAATCATGGGGTTTCATGTAATTGTGTATTAGAGTATACCATGCAATTTCGGGCAATGGGGGAGTCATTTTCGGGAAATGGGAAGTCATTCTGAATGCATTCTGAGCGCAATTAGAATTCACGTAAATTTGCTAAACTAGCGAATTTATGTGAATTTGAATTGGCTCCATTCGAAATTAAGAGAAATTCCTCCTGTGTGATAAACTCCTGCGTTGGCTTGCACTGACTCTGATATCTGGGGGTTTGTTTGTTTAAGAACTAGCTGGCTTATCAGCCATTTCCACAACAATACATAGAAATGGGAAATATGATAGCATGGACAATCCTTACTATAGTATTTAGTTATGTATCTTGACATTTCAGGATCTTGTCTAATTCCTTCATAGTTGCCCTTCCAAGTTCTGATCCTCTTTTGCTTTCTTGACTCCAGTCTCCATTCTGATAAATGACTGAGCCAACGTATGGAAGATCTTGAACTCTTTTATTGTCTACTTTAGATGTATATAAATCATCTGTGGTCATTGTTTTTTAATGCTTAATAATAATAATAATAATAATAATAATAATAATAATTTATAGCCCGCCCCTCTGAACAAACAATCAGGGCAGGTTACAACAGATTCAAAACAGTACAAAATTAAAAATGATCCCATCCCAACTCCCACCCCAAATTACATAGGAAATTAACAGTTAGAGTAAAAAATAACAGTACAAATGTATATCAAATACAATACAAAATACATACAAATGGCATATCAAATCAAAGTACAAATTAATTCCTTCACCACCACCCCATCCTAATCCTGAAATAAAACAATAATTAAGTAATTTACAGTCTCTTCTGCTTGCAGGTTTTATAGCACAGCAGAAGGTAGGGCTGGTGGTAAGTGCTGGTCTCAGGAGCCTTCTGGCCTCAGCTTCCCATGCCTCCTCAGTCTCTTCTGCTTGCAGGTTTTATAGCAAAGCAGAGGGTGGGGCTGGCCTGGTGGTAAGTGCTGGTCTCAGGAGCCTTTCTTTTCTATTTTCTGCTAGTAATATGGTATCATCTGCATTTCTTTAAACTATTCCTGTTCTTTCTTCCAGTTTTCACATCTCTTTTTCTCTAAGTCTAATCCTATTTTACATATGTTATGTTCACCATAGATGTCAAACAGATATGTTATATTTATCATAGATGTCAAACAGCTTTACCTGACCCACTTGCAAATTAACTCTACTGGTATACCATCTGTTTCTGGTGAATTTATTTTTCCAAAGTGCACTGGGTCCAGCTTCCACTTCACTTTTTAAAAATGTAAATTCAAATGATTATTTCTTGAATGAATCTGTAATCCTTTCATCTCTTTTATATAATTCTTCAGTTGTTTCCATCATCTTTTTATTTCTACTTAGTCAAGTAATGTGTTCCCTTGATGAGTGTAGAGAATCCCCACTCTTGGTTTAAATTTCCCTTTGATCTTTCAGAAGAGGTCTCCTGTTCTTTCCTGTTCTGTTGTTACCTCCCCCCCCCTCTGTATTAATTATTATGGTAGTTCTCTTTGTCCCTGTGTACAGATCATTGAGCAATGGCATTCAGAGTTCTGTTTCTATTTCTGTCACTGATTACTTTCACTTTTTGTCTGTCCTTAAATGATTGAAGAGTTTCATCCATCTTCCATTGAAGCTACTCTTTCTTTTTGGCTGCAAATAGTGTCTTTCTGCACTCTTCCCTGACAAAATCCCTGGCTTCACTCCAGAGTTCTGGCCACTTAGGCTTAATAGTGCAAACACATTTTTACATTATCTTTAAATTCTATGGGGATGTTCTTCAAGCTCTTGTTCATCCAGCTATATTTCATATTTTTGCATTTGAATTGTCAGTGATTATCAAGTCCTGTTTTGATGATGATAAATTTTCTCATGAACTTCAGCATAAAACTTTTCAATTTCTTCATATAGGGACAATACTTAATCCACTGATGTGGGTTGTACTAGCATTAGTGAATTCCATCGAGGAGGAAAAGATCAAATTTCTTTCTGATTAATCTTTTAATTTTTTTTCTTCTTCTGTCTCTGTAATTGAAGCATAAACTTGGATTATAGTTAGACTGATGGGTTTCCCTGAAGTCTTAATGATATTATTTAGATACATAGATATGTTAGTCTGGAATAGCAGCCTGCAAAGGGATCCTGTAGCACCTTTGAGACTAATGCAAAAGAAATTGTAGCATAAATTTTAATAGAGTTTTAAGAATGGTTGTTGAGGGACAAAGACAGGTGGAAAGCTATTGCCTAAGACATGAGTGACTGAATGACCATGGGGCTTTTTACATTGGCAAGAAAGTGTGACATGAAGTTGCACTTTCCTTAATGCTTAGCAGCTAGACAGCAAGCCCCAGGTGTGCATTTAAAAAGTACAGGGCAGCTAGACTGAGGTTTTTTCTGTGGCTCAGCAACTACATGGGAAGCTGTCAAAACGCTACAAACACAGGTGGAGCAGCTACATGGGCGGCAAGGAACGTGGCTTTTAGCCGCGCTTTAAACATTTTTTTCCCTTGCTGGCTGCGAATTGCGCAATTGCGCAGGTACACCATACAGTTGGAGCTTATCACATGGGGGAGTACAGGACCATTCCGAAAGAGGGAGAAAGTGAGGTCAGTTCGGAAATGCACGTGATTACGCACAAGCTCATCACACACAAGACAAGAGAGCATCTACACAAAAAGAAAATGCAGAGTCAATACGAAAGAATTCATCACATGTGAACATACTGGTCGGCTTTCTGTTGCAAATTAAGGCATCTTGGGAAATGGTAGCAAAGGCTCATGGGAGTTGTAGTCTGTGTTCTGTCAGAGCATTATATTGAGTTGTCTTGAGGTTTCAGCCCTCTGTCCAGGAGGGATTCCCATATGTCCTCCATTCTTGAGCAGAGGCCCCCCTTTTCCAAGTTGACCAGGCACGTCCTCCTTTGCCAGGACACGTCCTACTTTTCCAGCCTTCTTTTTGAAGAGGAAGCAGGAGGGCCAGGCGTGCTCTGGCCAGGCTCTGGGGGTCTCTTCCTGGCTCCTTCCCTCCCTCCCTCCTTCCCCGCTGCCTTCCTCCTCCCTTTGGCTGAGAGAGTGTGACTTGCAGGGAGGAAGGGCAGCGGAGGTGCTCCAGGTCCTCCTGATGCTGGGCCAGGGCAAGCTGGAAACAGGAGGAGGAGGAGGAGGAGGAGGAGAGGGACATGGGGCCCCTCTGCTGCCCTGCCTCCCTGCAAGTCACACTCTCTCAGCCAAAGGGAGGAGGAAGGCAGCCAGGAGAGAGCCATGGAGCCTGGCCAGAGTGTGCCTGGGCCTGCCTTCTCCTCCCCCCTTCGGCTGAGAGAGTGTGACTTGCAGGGAAGCAGGGCAGCGGAGGTGCTCCAGGTCCCTCCCCTTCTCCTCCTTCTCTTGCCAGCTTGCCCTGGTCTGGCTGAGCGCCTCCAGTGCCCTGCTGTCTCCCTAGAAGTCACACTCTCTCAACCAAAGGGAGGAGGTGAAGGAAGGTGCAGGCGCACTCTGGCCGGGCTCTGAAGGTCTCTTCTTGTCTTGGCACCTTCCCTCCCTCCGCACTTGTATCGCTGCCTTTAAATGGGCACTTTAAAGATACAGAGCCCCATTTAACCGTTCAACTACACCTTAGCCTTTAGATGCAATAGGGGTGCTTTTTACATTGGCTAAAAGGGGCGGTCCAAACTCGCCCCTTCTAGCGGCGAGATGAGGCCTAGGCTGCCACACGGGCAGCCCCAGAGGCCTCATCCCGCCGCAACGACCCACCGCAAAAAAGAGCTCCGGGATCGAGCTCTTTTTTTGCGGCGCGGGAAGGGCGCGATTGGCGCCCTCCCGCGCCGCCAGAGCGTCAAAACGTGCGCAGCGTGTCAAAACGCTGCGCACGTGATGACGCTTGTACAGCGCCACCGTGTAGACGCCGCCATCTTTAAATGGCGGCATCCATGCGTTTTAGGCTTAGGGAGGGTGTAAAGGCTACGCCCTCCCTAACCCTAAATGCGGGCTTTTTAGCCCTAAAAGCGCCTTTTTTTGCCCGTGTAAAACGGGCCAGCAATGCTGCACCCTTTTTTAAAAAGTAGTGGGGAAATCAAACTACTTTTTAAAGGCACTTCTTCTCCCTTAAAACTCCGAAATAGTGTTTTCATGGCACACTTTCCATTTTTCTCATCTAAAGGCTGGGTTTTCATGCCGCCTTCAACACACCTCTTTTTGCCAATGTAAAATGGGCCAGCTCCTTTTAAAAGCACTTCTTCTCCCTTAAAACTCCAAAATAGTGTTTTCATGGCACACTTTCCCTTTTTCTCATCTAAAGGCTGGGCTTTCATGCAGCCTTCAACACACCTCTTTTTGCCAATGTAAAATGGACCCATATGAGTGGTGGAAAGAGTTTTGAAATGTGGTGTGTCCAGGCTGGTACCAGAAAATTGATATGATAAACTGGCTAAGTATTAGTGTTATAATATGGGTAATGTGCCAGGAAGCTGTTGTCTCTGTTCAACCAATTCATGGATTGGAGTTTGTGGATATATTGGAATCCAGCTGTTTGGATCTTCCTTTGCAGTTTGAAATTACAAACTGTTTCTCTTTCCAATATTTCTTTTTAATTAGAAATTACAAACAATTGAATTACAATATATCGATAAACTAGTTTTCTGCTGCTCCAGAGAATAGGACACAGAGCAACATATTCAAGCTACAGGAAAGGAGATTCCTCCTAACCTTTAGGAAGAACTTCCTGACAGTAAAAGTTGTTCAAAAATGAAATATACTGCATCATATGGTGGAATTCCTTTGGAGGTTTTTAAAGAGAGACTGGATGGCCATCTGTTGGAAGTGCTGGGATTAGGGAGACAGGGCCCCTGTGAAAAGTGAAAAAAAACAAAACAAATAAGAAAACCCTACTTATTGAACCTGAGAGACCACCTCTCTAGGAATCTCTAGGTCCTCCAGCACAACTCTGTGGTTAACATCTGCCATGAATAAACACCAGAATCATTCTGGGGGAACTAGAAATGTTTAGAGGAGTGATTTCTCTAGTAATCTCTAGATTTTCCAGCACAACTCTATGCTCATTTTCCAGCAGAATCTCTCTGGAGGACCTAGGGATTCCTAGAGATGACATATTAATCACATCACAAATAATCAAAACTACAGAAGTCAAAGCCGCACATGTGGATGACTGACTGTAATGTATTTTACATTTGTAACTCAGTTTGGTTCGTTCATTCTCTCCTCCTCCTCCTCCTCCTTTTTTGTTTTTGTTGTTACAAGTGAATCACTTATGCCATTGAAGTAGATCAATCTTACCTCTTCACTGGCTTGTGAATGAGTTGCTGAGTCTACTACCTCTTACTTGGCCTCCTGTTCCATGCTGTAAGCTGTGTGATGACAGCTATCATCATGTTCTCTCTGAAAGAAGGTGTAGGTGTATAATAAAAAACAGGATATAAAAAGTTATTTTGGTGAAGATTCACCATTTTGCACTGCTTCTCTTGGTGAACTGCCACCTGCAAATTAGAGAGGGCATTTCAAATTCTACAATGCAATTATTACCATCTCCAGAAAATTATGATTCCAGGAAATAACAAATGGGTGCATCACATTAGTAGTTAAAACACTATATCCTCTCTCTGGCTTTTCTTTGCTAACGAAGATTCAGGAAGGACTCATCCCACGCTTACTACAAGCACGTTGATGACTAAAAAGGCTGATCCAAGATAAACAAGTCTGGTTACAGAAAGCACAGCAGAAAGTCTCCTTGGGTGATGTTTCCAAGTTGTGGTTGTTTCTGCGTTGTCGTTTCTCTTTGAGACTCGTTTGGCGTGAGTTCTTGAAAGAGGCTGCAGCATTATGGATAGTAAGTGTCCATTGATCCTGATGTGAGGCCAGGGCAGACCATTGTTGGTGATCAGTTTGGCCGAGCTTGAGATGTTATTTCAGGGAGTCCTGGTATCTCTTCTTTAGGGCGCCCCTCTTACGCTGACCTGTGGTGAGTTCACCGTAGAGTGCTATTTTTGGGAGGCAGTGGTCCTCCATCCTAGAAACATGCCCTGCCCAGCGCAGCTGCGTTCTCAATAGCATGGCTTCAATGCTGGTGATCCCTGCTTGCTCCAGGACAGCAACATTCATCACATCCAGTCCAGTGTATGTTTAGGATTGTGCGTACACAGCGCTGATGGAAGCATTCAAGGAGTTGTAGATGTTGGTGATAAATGACCCATGTTTCAGACCCGTAGAAGAGAATAGACAGTACAATGGCTCTCTACACGGTGATTTTAATGCTTCGCCTCAGGTGTTTGTTACTCCAGACTCTTTTGTGAAGCCTTCTGAATGCACTATATGCCTTTGCTAATCTGTGGTCGATCTCTTTATCAGTCTTGGCATTTGAGGAGATGATACTTCCCAGATAGGTGAACCGCTGGACGGACCTAAACACAGATTTGCCTATGGTGATGTGGGGATGGTAGTGCTCTTCCTGTGACGCAGGCTGGTAGAGAACTTCCATTTTGTTCAGGCTGACTTCCAGCCCAGACAGCTCTGAAGCTGTTGCAAAGCAGGATGTTAGGCACTGCAGAGCTGCTTCTGTATGGGCAACAAGGGCAGCATCGTCAGCGAAAAGCAGCTCATGGACTAGATAGCTTAGAGTCTTTGTGCGAGCCTTCAGACAGCTTAAGTTAAACAAGCTACCATCAGTAAGGTAACGTATATAGATGCCGTCTTCCTCTTCGAGATCTGCTGTAGCCCTTTGGAGCATCATGCTGAAGAAGACTGTAAATAGAGTTGGATCAAGAACACAACCTTGTTTCACACCATTAGTTATTAGAAAGGGCTCTGAGAGAGCATCGCCATATCTGACTTGACCATGCTGGCCCTCATGTAACAAGATAATCATTTTGAGGAATTTGGGGGACATCCTAGTAATTCCAGGATCTGCCACAGACCTTTTCTACTCACAGTGTCGAAGGGTTTGGTAAGGTCGACAAATGTTACATAGAGTTCTTTGTTCTGCTCTCTACATTTCTCTTGTAGTTGTCTAAGAGCAAACACCATATCTGTAGTGCTCCTATTAGCTCTGAAGTTGCATTGGCTTTCAGGGAGAAGTTCTTCTGCAATAGCAGGAACTAATCTGTTCAGGAGTATCCTTGCAAGGATTTTTCCAGCAATGGAGAGCAGTGTTATACCTCGATAGTTTGAGCAGTCAGATTTTGCTCCTTTTTTCTTATACAAGGTGATGATAACTTCATCTTGGAGATCTGATGGCAGTTCACCTTTTTCCCAGCAACTTCACAAGGAGCTTGTGGAATTTAGCATGGAGTACATGACCTCTGTGTTTCCAAGCTTCAGGTGGGATTCCATCAATCCTGGCTGCCTTGCCGTTTTTCATCTGCTGTATGGCCTTAATGGTTTCTTCCAAAGTGGGAGCCATGTCCAGTTCGTTTTTCATTGGTTGTTGTATCATATGTTGAATAGCTGAGCCTTGGACTACTCGGTTGACACTAAAGAGACTTTGGAAATGTTCCGCCCATCAATTCAAGATGGAGGTTTTGTCTGTGATTAGTGTTTGACCATTCGTACTATCTAAGGAGCTTTGGACCTGATAAGTAGGTCCAAACACTGTTTTAAGAGCTTTGTAGAATCCTCTGGAATCACCCAGATCTGCACAACGTTGTGTCTTTTCTGCTAAATTGATCCACCACTTGTTCTGAATGTCTCAGAGTTTTTGTTGGAGTTTACTACATGTGAGATTGAAGGTTGCTTTTCTTACATGGCAAGATGGCTGAGTGAGGTGTGCCTGATTAGCAGCTCTCTTCTTTGCCAAAAGCTCCTGGATCTCTTGGTTGTTTTCATCAAACCAATCTTGGTTTTTCTTGCGGGAGAACCTGAGGGATTCTTCCACAGACTGCAAGATATTGTTTTTAATATGTTGCCAAAGCACTGTAGGAGAAGAATCTATAGGATGGTCTTCAAGTTTTGATTGCAGATTTGCCTGGAAGTTATCTCTCATGGAAGCTTGTTGAAGATTGTTGACTTGGAGTCTCCTCTTTAAGATGCCACCCTCCTTAGGTTTGAGCTTAAGATGAAGATTTAGTTTGCATTTTACAAGGTGATGATCTGTTTGACATTATGCACTGGGCATCACTCAAGTATGACGGACATCGCAAATGTTTCTCTGGCGCACTAGAACATAGTCAATGAGGTGCCAGTGTTTGGATCAGGGATGCATCCAGGTTGTCTTCTGCTGAAAGATAGTGTTTGTAATAGTCAGCTGCTGTTCTGCACAAAACTCTAGTAGGAGGTGTCTATTATCATTACAGTTTCCAACCCCATGCTTGCCTAGAACACCTTTCCTGGTTTCCTTCTCTTAGATGGTTTACCTTACAGGGTTAGACGAGCACCAGCTGCCCGGGTTTGGTATTGGAGTTTTCCTTCTCCAGGATGGTTGCCATAAGGCTAAAGAGCCCGTCCTGCACTCTCCATTGATGCCCCCTTGTCGTGGGGGAGAGGCTTGCATACCCTAATGAAGCTGTGAGCTATGCTGGCAATTGTATAAACAGCCACTGGTAGGGCATCCCATGCCAGACAGGTCACAACAGAAGGGTCTTACCAAGAGCATCAAAGGGCAAAACACTATATACTGTAATATCAAATATTTAACTGATTTATTCTTTATTCTTTATGTAAGATTTATTAACTCAGTACTCTGTGACATCTGTATTTTGTGCATGCATGAACATTTCCCCCCTTTTCCATAGTCTAAAGAAAACTAACATACTCAGATAAGAGATCAAGGTAATAATGGAGGAAAGGATTCTTTAATATTTTTGATTAACTTTCCTCCAAAACTTGATCGATGACAAAAGGAATTCCAGTCAAGAGCAGTGCATGAAAAAGTGATCTATGGCAAGTGAAACAGGCATTTATATGGATGCTGTTATTATCTGCCTTCAAGTTGACTCTGATTTATGGTGATCCTAACCTAGGTTTTTCTTGGCAAGATATCTTCAGAATAGGTTTCAAATTGCCCAAAGCCACCCAATAGATCTTCATGGCTGAGCAGGGATTCAAAACCTCACTTTCAAAGTCCTAGTCCAACATTCATGCCACTGCTTTATACCAGCTGTGCCTGAAGATTTATTCAGAGAGGTACGTCTGGTTTTCCCTGAAGCTGAGAGAGTGTGACTTGCCCATGGTCACCCATTAGGTTTTCATGGCTGACCAGGAATCCAAATTCTGGTTTCCCAGAATCCTGACCTACTCAGGGAACTGGACAGAGAAAGTGTGTCCCTGTTTATTCTTCTGGTCCTCTCAATGGCTTTCAATACCAGTGACCATGGATTTCTTCTGGTCTGCCTCACTAGGATGGATTTGGAGGAACTGTCCTACAGCGGCTCCATTCCTTCCTGGAGTGGTGAACCCAGAAGGTGGTTTTGGGGGATTTCTGTTCAACCTCTGGCCCATTGGACTGAGGATTTCCTCAGGGTTCTCTTTTGTCCCTCGTACTATTTAACACATACATAAAAACACTGGAAAAGGTTGTCTGGTATTTGGGGATATGGTGTCATCAACATGTAGATGACACCCAGTTCTGATACTCCTTTCTGCCCTAATCCAAGCAGGCTTAGTTTTAAACTGATGCTTGTAAAGGACTGGATGATGGCAAACAAACTAAAACTTAATCCAGACAAGCCAGAAGTGCTCCTGGTCTGCCAAAAGGTAGATCAGGGGAATAAAGATTCAGCCTGTGTTAAATGGGATAACACTCCCCCTGAAGACATTGGTTCACCATTTGGGTGTACTTTTGGACTCAGCTTTGAACTTGGAAGCCCAAGTTTCTGCAGTGGCCAGGAGTGCTTTTACACATTGAAAACCACCTGTGCCATACTTGGCAATAGTGGTACATGTCTTAGTTACACCCTGTTTGGACTATTGTAACATGATGTACTTTGGGTTGCCTTTAAAGAGTGTTCAGAAATTTCAGCTAGTTCAAAGAGCTGCAGCCAGAGCTAACAGGATAGATTGCAGAGCCTATACTACTTCCCTGTTAAAAGAGCTTAGTTGGCTGCCATTTTCTTCCTGGGCACAATTCAAAGTGCTGGTTATGACCTATAAAACCCTATATGACTCAGATTCAGACTATCTGGCAAACTGTATCTCCATGCATGGGCCTGCTTGGGCCCTGAGATCATCAGGAGAAGCCTTTCTCTCAGTCCCGCCACTATCACAAGCATGATTTTTAGGAAGGTCTTCTTGTGGGCTGCCCCTGGACTCTACACCTCCCTTTTAACGAAGGCTAGAATGGCCCTCTCTGTGCTGTCCTTCCACTGGCAAGCAAAACACTTTTTATCCTAACAGGCTTTTAATACAAAAAGTTTTAAAATAATGGTCTAGGGAGTGCTATATTTCTTTGAACTGTACTGTTTAAAATAGCTTTTTAATCTTTTTACAGTCAGCCCTCCGTATTGGTGAGGGCTTGGTTCTGGACCCCCCTCCCTGTAGAATCATAGAATCATAGAAATTTAGAGTTGGAAGAGACCACAAGGGCCATCCAGTCCAACCCCCTGCCATGCAGGAACTCCCAATCAAAGCATCCCCGACAGATGGCCATCCAGCCTCTGCTTAAAAACCTCCAAGGATGGAGACTTCACCACACTCCAAGGGTCCCATTATCATTAATAGACATTGACATACACTGGGTGCATTGATGTGGCTGTGTGCATGTGCTACCATTGGCATTAAAGGGATAGGGCCATGCACAGATGCTTCAATCCATGGATGGCTAGCTTTTTGATATGGAGGGCTGAATGTTGTAGCATTTTATCCTTTGAACTAGAGATTTGAAATGTTTTAATACTGTAATTAGTTTAATTAATTTAATTAATTTAATGTTTTAAAAATTGGTATGTTTTAACTATATTGCTCTTTTAAACAGTAAGCTGCCTTGAGTCTCAATCTGGAGAGGAAAATGGGGCGCAAATAAATATAACAAAAATAACAACTCTCAGAGCACTACTGTACATCATGCTGGATCTCATTTTTTTTATGGATACTGTTTTATATTTACTGCTGGAATTGATTTATTGGGGAGATGCTTCAGCTGTGAGAATATACCCAACTTTCTCTGTTTTTCATAATGTTTTACATTTGCAGGTCTTTTGGAAAGACTTAGAAGAATGCTAAAGAAACCATGATATTAACATAGCTGCAGGGGCAAAACACATTTCCCCTTTATAAACACACTGCTGAGATGATTTTGCAGCGTCTTTCATGAAAAGTGTGAAGTATAATGCAGTCTTTTGATGGCAAATTTCCTTTGAAGAAGAAAGTACTGGAGTCTTAATAAACAGGAGTCAACATTGTAAAAAGTGAAGGTTGAGAAGGACATTTGAGATTAAAAAGGAATGAACAGAAGAGACCAGTCGTGATAGCTGATAAAAACTAGTGCATAGTCCACTGTCCAACAAGAAAGATCATCCTCTGATCTGTTTTTAATCTACCTTGCAGAATTTACAAAAAAATAAAAAAAATAAAAAATTCAAAATTGTAATAGAACATATCCCCACAGTGAATATACCCACTCACCATACATTTTTCAAGAAATTTACCTGTGCACAATATGCAGCACTCGTTTACTGCTCTGTAACACTGTGGGCATTTATTTTACATGGTACTAATTTGATGGTGAAATATATTGTTCTGCCAGTAGTGATGTATCCAGTAGTTAAATACAAGGGCGACCTTTTCAGGTTGAATTGGCCATTTCAGGTGGCCAGCTTGGAATGTCATGAAAGGCAGAAACTTCTTAGTTTTTTTTTAAATAAATTACAATTAAATCTGTCCTACTAGGAAAGTGGAGAGATGCTTGTGGAATTTCCTCCTCAGGTGTTAAAGTAATTTGGTTTATTAGGATATTATGCAGCTAGCCCTGGGAGGTGTATTTTTTGTCTCAGGCAGCAAAATGTCTTGAGCTAGTCCCAGTTATATGCCAACTAAGGGAATTATACATCTGTTTGTTTTCTAGTGAGTTATTCTTCTGAATTTCCACTATTATGTATTATTCTTGTTGCCTTTTTAAAAAGAGATATTGATTGTAAAGTGTGTATGTGACATCTAGTGATTCTGTGGAATCTCCATGGTAAAAGTGTAGCAATTGGATACCTGTTTAATTTGGTTGAGATGACAGTATAAAGATGAAGCAAGAACTCTCCAGATGGACTGAGGAATGTCATGCTTGTCTTAGTCCAATAGACATATTACTATTTCGAATTAAAATCAGCCCACCATATCCATGGATTCTTTATCCATAGATTCAAACATCCGCAGCATGAAAATATTAAAAATATATAAAAATTCTAAATAGCCATCCTTGATTTTGCCATTTTATATAAGGCGTATCATTTTACTACACTACTGTAATTAATGGGACTTGAACATCCATGGATTTTGGTATCTACGGGTGGTCCTAGAATCAAACTCTAGTGGGTACCAAGGGCCCACTGTACATCCCTCAATATAATGGTTCCCAAACTTTGGTCCTCCAATGTTTTTGGATTTCAGCTCCCAGAATTCCTGGCTGTTAACTAAGCTGACTAGGGCTTCTGGGAGTTAAGTCCCAAAACACCTAGAGGAACAACATTTGTGAACCACTGCTTTAATTATTATATCATTGTTAGATCCAGAAATCACAATTTAACTGTATGAGGGCGATCAGAGAACTGCTTCCTATTCTTCAGTGCTGTCCACCCCGACACATATTATATTCTGTGTCAGCCAGGGCAGTGAATCTGCTCCAGGTTCTAGCTCAAATTTTAAAGGAGCCATCCAAGATGTAGAACACTAGCCCACAAATAGTCTGATATCTTGGATAGCTCTCATACTCAAACCTAGAGCAAACTAAGACCCACAGAGGCAGAAGCCACTGCTGAGCACGGAGGATGAGTAGCAGAATATCAACACAAAACACAGTATAGTCATTCAGATGTGTTGGACTACAATGTATCTAATCTTCAAGATGTATACTAGCTGGATGATAGGAATTGTTGACTAAGAAATTTGGAGGATGCCAGGTTGGTGAAGGTTTGTATGAAGAATTCTTAGGTTGAGAGAAAAGAGCAGCTAGGAAACATACCTGCATTTGTGAGTTATCTGTTGGGGAGCAAAGCTATCACAATCTTTACCAGAGGATGGCTTTTGTCATTTATGCAAGCCAATGCCAAGATATTCTCCTTATGATTTTTTTAATATACATTTTTAATGCCACCTAACTTTGAATAGCCTTTCGGGGAATAACCTAAAGAAATCACAAAGAAGACCACTCATTCTTTTGAAACTGCCAGAATTGTTCTTGCTGAAGTGAAATTTATCTTTACATCAGGAGATGAAGTTCACAGGAGGCTATTTCTGAGGTATCTGAAAACTTCTAGAAGGATTATCTGAGGTGACATTGAGATGCAGTGGTATCTTTGCACCATCTGTTCTCTGCTAAAATCTCCTAGAGGCGTGGTGAGTAAGACATTTAGTAGGTATTTATTTCAGCCCCATTTTTTTATTCCATTTGCAGCTGTCAGGTAACACAGATTATTCATCCTGGTCTTGTTCTAGGCATATTGATACCGTAGGCCAAATTGTTGCTTTCGCTGGGTTGCATGAAATCATAATCTACCATTACATAGTTGCAAACCAGACATCTCCCTCCCCCTTTCAGGCCTGAACATCATTTTTCATTGAATTTCCCCCCTTCTCTTTTCCTTATAGCACTGAAACAACCTCCAGATATTTACCCATCCTCTGGTACCTAAAAACCTACTAAGCACCAGTACAGATCTGACAACACCATGCCAGTTGACCCTTCCCTGGCATTTTCAGTGCCTTTAAGGGTAAAAAAACAAAAAACAAAATCCCATATCTCCCTTCTCATCTTTTTATTTGGAAATTGTGTTGTTGTTAATTAATCTTCCAAATACAGAAGAAAAGTTAACATCTAATTCTAATGATAAATATTAGCTCTTTCTTATAGCCTACTGTCTTCACCCTATGACTTGGATGACAGAATTGGGGGAATACATATCAAATTTGCAGATGACACCAAATTAGGAGGAGTAGCTAATACCACAAAGGACAGGATCAAAATTCAAAATGGCCTGAAGAGACTAGAAAGCTGGGCCAAAGTCAACACGGAGATGTGTAAGGTACTGCAGGTAGGGAGGAAAAATGAAATGCACAGATATAGGATGGGAGACACCTGGCTGAACGAGACTACGTGTGAAAGGGATCTGGGACTCCAAGTAGACCATAAGTTGAACATGAATCAACAGTACAGTGCAGCAGCTAAAAAGGCCAATGCAATTTTAGGCTGCATCAATAGAAGTATAGTGTCTATATCAAGGGAAGAAATAGTGTCATTCTATTCTGCTTTTGTCAGGCCTCAGCTGGAATACTGTGTCCAGTTCTGGGCACCACAATTCAAAAAGGATGTAGAGAAACTGGAGCGTGTGCAAAGGAGGGCGACTAAGATGGTGAAGGGTCTGGAAACTGTGCCCTACGAGGAATGACTTAGGGAGCTGGGTATGTTTAGCCTGGAGAAGAGAAGGTTAAGAGGAGATATGATAGTCCTGTTTAAACATTTGAAGGGATGTCATATTGGGGAGGGAGCAAGCTTGTTTTCTGCTGCTCCAGAGACTAGAACGTGGAACAGTGGATGCAAACTGCAGGAAAAGAGATTCCACCTCAACATTAGGAGGAACTTCCTGGCAGTAAGGGCTGTTTGACAGTGGAACACACTCCCTTGGAGTGTAGTGGAGTCTTCCTTAGAGGTCTTTAAGCAGAGGCTGGATGGCCATCTGTCGGGGATGCTTTGATTGGGAGTTCCTGCATGGCAGGGGTTGGACTGGATGGCCCTTGTGGTCTCTTCCAATTCTATGATTCTATGGTCCTGTATAAACTACTTTCTCTGCCTCAAGCCAAAGAAACTTACTTTGGGGAGGTAAGCAGAGTATCCCCTGCAGCACATTGAATCTTTCCTGTCAGAAAAAAATGATAATGCATGGAACATTCTCTAAGGCCTTCAGCGGGCTGGAACTAGAGCTTAGAATGGTAGATTTGAAAATTAATTTGATTATGTAAAACATTAGAAATTGAGAGAAATGCATCACCACAAACTCTAATAACTGAAATAGTCTGATTAGTTGAATTACCATCAGCTTGTGATTTAAAACATTAGTTTTGCAGTGGATTTACATGGAAATGTTTACCATTGATTCTCAGTGTATATTTTGTTATTGACATTTCCAAAAGTCCTATTTTTTCATTATAAAGTTGTCTTCTTCTAATGTGGAATTGTTCCCCAAGATGGATGATATCTACAAACCTTGCCTGTGGAAGGTGAGACTAAGTTCAACACTTCTGGAAATTGTCAGGTTAAAAAACCATAACATTAATTAACCAGGTTGCCTAGCAAAAGTTGCCTAGCACTGTTTGGGGAACAATAAATAGACTAAAGGAGTCAATGCATACACCTTAAATAATAACATTGTTTATTAAAAAATAATATATAACAATATCATTCATCATTTATTACAATATCTAATAGAAAGTAGGATAGAGAGGAGAATTAAAGAGATTCACAGTTCCCAGAAAGACACACAAAACATTGGGGAAGGGAATCAGACTTTCAGGCCTATATGGCCTGACATTCTGTAAGTTTCATCATCATCATCATCATCATCATCATCATCATCAGTTGTCCACCCCATTTCCTTTCAAACTGGGACTCCATTTTTTTAATTCTTCAATTACTCTTCAGTCCCAGTTGCTTCAGAGCCATTCTGCTGGGTTTTGCTGCCTCACAATAGAGCCATGTAATGAATTTCTTCCAGTCATAATACTTCATCTTCTCAGGCCTTTATGTCTTAATAAACCTTCCAAATGAAGAACCATTTAACAAAATTGTTAAATTACAATATTCTAAAATCTATTAACTTGTTAAAAGACAGGATTAAACTAAGAAATTTAATAAAATAAGCCACATTAAAAATAAAAATACAACAATAATATTACAAAAAAGTCGCTGATTTTTTCATAATACCCAGTCCACTGATGGAGACAGCTACCTCAATGCCTAATGTTAGGGCTGTCTCACCTTATTTTTCTTCGGTTAAACATTTACGATAAATATATTCAAGCTCACAGTGGTCTTCAACCTACTGCTCTTCTCTACACTAAGCAAAGATATATTTGGGCAAGACACTTACTTATTACTTCAATATGATTTATGTTGTAAAGTTCTATTTAATTATTTTTTAAAAAAGAAAGAGAACTTGATGATTACAAGAAAACTTAGTGATACCCCAAGTGATAGTCCTGTGGATTCATTGAGCCTCTGAGCAATTGAATGAAATATTTACTGAATAGATGCTGCAGTTTTCAGGTATGGGTTTAAAATACAGAGTTTAAATCAGATAATTTGAGCTGTCCCTTGTATGTTGACTCTCCTTTGTAAAACAATGTTTTTTAGTGACAGCATAATTTAAAATGACCATATACAATTTTGGCTTATTGGTAGATTGAGCCTCCCACTCAAATTACCAGTGAAAAAGTCATTTCTCTACTTGGATTGTTGCTGTTTTGTGCCATCAAGTCAGCTTCAGTGTATGGTAACTATGTGTGCAAGACTTCCATGACCTCAGATCATCAACATCTCTGATCAGGTCTTGCAAACTTTAGGTTGTAGCTTCCTTTATTGAACGGATCCAGCTGATATGTGGTTTCCCTCTTTCCTTACTGTCATCCACTTATGGGGCATCAACAATAGTTGAAGGGGGGAGGGACTGATTAAAAAAACTCTCAAAAAACCCCCACCCCTGGCACATTTACCAACTCTTGTTATTACTTCATGGAAGGAGGAAATAGTAAACTACTACTGAATGTCTTTTACCTCAAAAACCCTGTGATGAAACCACATTAGGATACTATAGTATAAAAACGGTAAAGGTTTCGTGAGAATGGATGTTGGTTTTCAGTTAAAATTATCTATTGAGCTCATGGAGTCATCTTGCATCCTGAGTGACTATGAATATTCAGGTAAATGTGTTGGCTGAAAGATTACTCAAAACAGAGCCTGGATGTACAAAATGTACTCCTCTCTATCTTTAATTAATGTTCAGACTTTGTACTGGCTGACACTGAAATTCTGATGTGGAACAGGTTTAATATTTCTCAGATGTGTTGTCATTGAAGAGCACGGTGCACTTCACTAAGTTTTTTTTCATGTTCATATAACAAATTAGGGGAAATGGTGCAATTGGTGGAAAATGGTGCAGTTGGAAGAATGGTTGGTGATGTATGCAAAAATGGCCTGGTAAAATCCACAACCTTTTATAAACATTTCAACAACATAGATAATGACTGTTTGTTTTCCAAATGGGTATTACAAACTTTTTTTTTTTTGAAGACTAGTTTGTGATTTTTTAGAAATGCAAGAAGAAGCTATGGCAAGTATATTTCTGCAGTCATTAAGAATAAGCAAGTGAAGTTAACTTCATTTTACTTTCAGTTTGTGTTGAAGTTGTTAAAATATAATCTCTTATTATGCAAATCAAAATAATTATTTGAAGTACACTGTTGCCATTCTTCTTTCTGTAACATATTATGAAACAAAAAATTTAAATCTGAGGGCTAGGATAAGCAAAGAAATACATTATAATTTTGAAGACCTTTCCTGCTAAATTTGTATGGGCTTTCTTGTTAACAAGGCTCTAACAGGCAGTCTCTTTTGTTCATTCTGTTTCTCCAGCAACATCAGACTCAAGAGACCACAGAATTTCTCCTAAGAGCAATTGAAAGTAAATTTGAAGGATGCTGTTCAAGCATCACATCTTTAGGAATTTTGAGGGAAGTTAAATACTGTTGCTTGTACATCCATAACTTCTAACTGAAAACCATGATAAGTTGGAAGGAAACATTTGTAAGGATTTCAAAGGAAGTTGGAAGATTTTGTCATTTGTAGAATTTATTAAAAACTGAAATAAGATTTTCCTGGTGTACAGGATAACCAGAGTGTTGGTGGTGTCAAAGAGCCATGACCATTACCCACAAGAACAAGTTGAAACAATTTTATCTGAGTTACACTAATCTTAGAAGACTATTGACATTTGAGTCTCTTAGTCCCTTAACAGTACAAAGATGAGATACAGGAGGGAGGGAGGGAAAGATTCTGAAGACATTAAAAAGTGATTACCATAATTTACATAAAATACCAATAATAAAATTTCTCAGAGGAACTTCTTGCTCATCTTCTATGTGAGGCAAACACATACCCTTTGGGGGGGGGGGGGGGGCGGAAATTGAAGAACAGAATTTTGAATGAAGGAATTATGGGCATCTAGTCTGTGAATGCTATTATATTAGCTCTTGACCCTGTGTTGCTTGATAAATCATTCAACCTGTTGTACAACTGGATCCTCCTGTTTCACATAGTCTAGACTTAGGTGCCCATGGGTGCAATGTTCTTTGTGCTAGCAGAATGAAACCATTGGATGATAGCCTGTCAGTTTCATATTATTTTAAATGAACATTGGTCTCTAGAAGCATTTGAAGTATTTATTAAAACTATAGGTAACTGTATTTCACATAATTAGAAATGTTATAAAAAATGTGTAACAATAACTAGGAAATTATTTCCTAATTTAAAAAGTAAGTAGTATCTGGTGGGGGTTTTTATGCTGTAACATGTTTAATAACCTGACACAATAACAGAGACTTTCTGATTCCACATATTGCCAGTATTTCCCTCCAAGACTTTTAAAAAGGCCTAGCCCTGAGGTGTTCAGAGCATTCTATGATGCTGGACAATAACAGCAACAGACAAAAATAAGCCTCATATTTTGTAGCATTTTCAATAATTACTAGTTTCCTAGCAGCAAAGCTGCTGGAAATGAAGGCCTATTACACTGTACCATTAAGCCCACAAACTACTGAGAGCTTTGAAATAGCTCTTTATTTCTTTTATCACATATTAATCACTTCTCCCCTATAATGGATTTGTTTCATTGTCTCCATCCTTAATAGGCTTGGGTTGATGACTTTGATCTTAAAGACTTGCTATTCACTGAGGAATTGGCATTTGAAATGAATTTTCTCTCTCTGGTTGAACTGAGAAAACCTGAGACATCCACTTTTGGATTTTACACAATTGCATCTGTCTGGCAGCCGAATAGACATAGGTGGTGGAATAGTATCCTCTCTCCTTTGTATCACCCTACACCCCCCCTTCATTTGTGGAAATTTTTAAAGCAGATTTTGTAGAGGTAGAGGGGAGTACGGAGGCAAGATAACAGAAAGTTCTGTCACTAACACTCAAGTCTGTTTGCATGATGTTAGGTGAAATCCTTTTCCAAATAACTGTAGTGGATATGGGAGTGGACAGAGAGGAGACAAAGAAATGCCTTGTGCAAAGTATTATGCAATTTTATGCAAATTCCTTGGAATTGAGACATTGAAAACTGAAACACAATTATTAGGGAATCCTCTCTACTGGACATAATAGGATTTATTATCATCACCCTAAGTTGACAGGTTACTTGAAGGCACATTCACACAAATATGCTCAGTACTGCACTATATATCAGGTCCCTGTGGCTTGAAATGTCCAGTGATTCTTAAACATAAGTATTACTGAAAACCCATGGATGAATTCTAAGTATGGCATAAAGCTTTTTAACTTGAGCCAACATGTATAATAAAACCCACCATAGATTTCAGTACAAAAGTGTTGAGAGGTTTCCATTTCAAGTAGCAATATTACACATGTTACTGATTCTGAAGTTATAGACATATTGGTCATGATCCAAAACAGAGTTAAGTACTCTAAAATCATTGTAACTTAGATCAAACTTACCTTCCAGTGCAGTGTCCCTGTGAACCAATGTGGTGTAGTTGGTTTGAGCATTGGACCACGATTCTGGTGATGACAGTGGGTGAGTTATACACTCCTGACAGGACTCTGCATGATAGGTTTGCCTTAGGGCTGCCATAAGTTGGAAACAACTTGAAGGCACACAACAACAAGCAGTGTCTCTCCTCTTGTGAAGTGGAGTCAGATAGATTGAAAGGGCTGATGTGACCAAAGAGACAATAGAGGCAAGCATCTCTGTGTACAGAGTACACCAAAAATACAGTAGTTTCCAGTCTAACAATGTTACATTGGTGGTTGGTAATGCTCAGACAAATCCATTGTTATCCATCACTGGCGTGATGTTAGATTTCCTGAATCATCTATCACTGCATTTACCAAATAAATGAAGCAGCTCTTCCCTTCAAGCTCTTCCTCCTGGCTTTTGGCCACTCCATCACTACAGATTCCATTACTGTGTTCTCTTACCATAAATAATGCAGCACTAAAAATGAACTCAATGAACTTTGGCCACATAAACTCTGCATCCAAGAAGCAGCATGTTTACTGTTATATCAGCACCTGATTCTAAAGCATTCCAACTCACATTGTTTTGTCATGCTTCCTTGCTGTGTCCACCAACTGACTAATTTGTATTTTACTCAGTAATAAAACAGAGATAAATTAGGCATAATACTAATTAAGAGCCTTGTTATTACATAACAATAGGCACAGCTCATTTCCCAGACTTTCAACTATTTGGTCTCTTAGACACTCATTTTTTAAAAAAATAAAGGAACATTGTGGTTTAGAGCTACTTGCCTATGGTACTTGCTGTTGCTCATCAGAAACAAAAGACAGCATGCAGAGAAACCAGCTCTTATTTTGTTGTTTATAATTAATTGTTAAAATGGGGAGGGACCCAAGGCCCTTGCTCTGATACCCCTGCCAAAGTTTTCTTGTTTCTTATTTGCCTGAGAAGGAAAAGAGAGCAGAAAGGGGGCCAAGCCATGTGAAGGAATTTCATAGTTGCTGAGGAGAGTCTCTCATGTGTCCTCAAGCAGAAAAACCTATGAAGGTAGGGGGAATGGAGAGAATCCTCTGCTCTGAAAATTGTAAGACACAAAGGATCCTATATTGTCTCCCTGAAAGAATTGTCAGCTTCATTGGTTCTTGCTCTACTGATTACCAGTTGCATGGGAGATAGGTATTCCAGGAACATCCTATACTCCAACAAGTTAAGGGCAATATTGTCAGAAATGGAAGCACCAAATGTTTAATCGATTTATGCGTGTGATAGCTGTAGGCATGCAGCTCTCAACCTCTGAGTCACTGCTACTGTGGACAAATAAAATAAGAACATTACATGTACAGTATGTGAGGGTGGAAAATCTCACAAATGTTATAAATCTACAACTAGATCTACACACACACACACACACACACACACACAGAGTTTCCTGTAGAAGGTGAATTTGTAGAGCCAACCAGGGGGGTGGTGGTACATGCTATTATCAGGCACACAGACTACTTTTCTGCCTTTCCTTGCTTTGCATTTTACTGCTGTGTTGCATACAACTGGAAAAACTCTGCCTGTAGTTGAGGAATATGACTGGGACACAGAAATCTGGAACATGTGGTTTTCATTTTCAACTCTCATGGTGTTCTACTGTGTAAACATTGCACAGCATTTAACAGTCTGGTAGTGGGATAGAATCAAATTATTACCAAGGTGCCTAAGGCTGTTGGTAATAATAATAATAATAATAATAAAATTAAATGTAATCCTTGTGTCAAGACTTCGTATATACAGAACAGCTCTCAGAGGAATTAACTGGAGTGGATAATGGAGGTTAGAGATTAGCTAGAAAGCAAAACACCTGCTATCCAGGCTGAACAAAGACCCAAGAAAATGTGGCAGCTAAAGATAGATGTGAAAGTTGAAGTACAGACTTAAAATAGTGAACACAGGAGCTGTTCAGAAAACTCCTAAGGGGCGGCCTCCAGCTGCTCCATTACAGCCAGATCTGGGCTGTGGCAATTGCATCCCACAGCCCTGATCTGGCCTTTCCAGGGTGTGATAGCTATGGTGCCATGGCTTTACGATGCTTTCACAAGTTATAGCCATGTTTATTCGAATTATATACTTATGCTCCAAAACACACTGCAGAAATAATCCAGTTTGAGACTATTTAACTGCCCTGGCTCAGTGTCAGGGAATGCTGGGAATTGTAACTTATTGTGGCACCAGAGCTCTCTGATAGACAAGGCTAAATGTCTCACAAAACTACAGTTCCCAGAATTCCCTAGCATTGAGACATGGCAATTAAAGTGGTCTCAAACTGGATTATTTCTGCAGTGTCTTTTGGATTGAAGTTTATCAACTCCTTTAAGATGTGGTGCTAGAAGAGAGTTCTGGAGATACTGTGGATGGCTAAGAAGACAAATAAATGAGTCCTAGAACAAATCAAGCTTAAATTCTCCCTAAAAGCCAAGATTCCTAAATTGAGGCTGTTGTACTTTGGCCACATTATGGCAAGGCATGACTGACTAGAAAATATTATGATGCTTGGAAAGGTGGAAGGCAGGAGGGAGAGAGGAAGGCCACATACCAGTTGGATAGAGATAATTGAGCAGAACATGATAATGAGTCTGCAGGACCTGAGCAGAGCTGTAGAGGATAGGATGTCCTGGAGGTGACTCATTTACAGGGTAGCCAGGAGTTAAAGTTGATTCAAATGTCATTAACAGCAAATTAGAAAATCTTATTCCTTGACTGGAGTCATGGCCAACAGGCAGCAAAATATCCACATATTCAGATACTGAAGCAAAAAGACCCAGGGATTTGCCTCTTCTAAATAGATATGAGGAACATAGGATGGTGCCAGTCAGATTATTTGTCCATCTAGAATGATTCCAAATTGTTGGCCCTCCAAATGGGTTGGACTCCCATCTCCCAGAATCCCCTACCATAGCCATGATTTGGGAACTACTGATGTAAAGCTGTGTCTAGTCTAGTTAGCAGTACATCTCCAGGTTCTCAGAGAACTAGCGACTGAACCTTTGATATGTAAAAGATGTGTTCCTTACCACTATCACAATGGGATCCATTAAGTAAGGATGGGAAGCATGTAGCTCTTCAAATACTGTTCAACTGCAAGTTCCATGTAATCTATGCAGCCTGACCAATCGTGAGGCATGATGTCAGTCTAACAATATCTGAAGGTCACATCTTCCCATCCCTGCCTGAAACGAATTACTGAAATATGTTCAGTTTATTCTAGTAGTGGGAATCCTATGGTCTTGTTGAATTGCAACTCCCATAATTCACTGTGCTGGGTATGGGTGCAGAAAGTTGCAGTCTAAAAACACCTGGAAGCCTGCAGAAGCCTTGGTCTCTTTATGCCAAATAATGGACAAATCTATTCTTGTTCTTTGGAAAAAGCAGGCTAGAAACCAGCAATGAATAATGCTACAAAACAGCTCAACCATTTATAATGAACATGATGTCGTATAAACTCATGTGAGTCATTACTTCACTAATAATTACAGTTCTTTATGTAGCCTTGACCACATCAACATTTTATAGTGCCATTCACCATCCTGTCTTTCACATGTGCACACTTACCAGTATAATCAAAGGATGATGGGTGGGGGCATGTTTCTATATATCTGTTGCTTCCACTTGAATCCAAGCCCAGGCATTTTTTGCTCACTTTATGATCACAGGGTTCCCTGTCAGTGGGGAGGCAAATCTAGTTGGGATTTTAATCCAGGTTTAAATTGAAGGAGCTGTCCAAAGTGCTGAACTTCTTTTGTGGTTCCTTGGATAGCTCTGTTGAGATCTGGAATAAGAGTAGATTGACTGTTACTGACACTGAAGTTTCCCTTGGGGTTAAGATGAGCCATGGAAGGGGAAAGTGGGAGCCTCCTCTTCCCACTATTGATAAATACAGCTCCACTCCTCATCAAAGCATAGCCAAGACTCAGTCAGACCTGGGTGATTTATCCAGAAATTATATGGTGGTGGTGGTGGGGGAGTACAGAAGGTCCTTGCTTTAACAGTAAATACCCTGGGTCCCTTTGGGTTTGTCCCATCCCTTCAACTAACCCTGGCTCTTACAAAATCTGTATGAGGCACTTTCCAACTCTGTAGACTATATCTGCACTGCAGAAATAATGCAGTTTGGCACCACTTTAATTGCCATGACCCACTGCTATGGAATTCTAGGATTTGTAATTTGTTGTGGCACCAGAGCTATCTGACAGAGAAGGCTAAATATCTCATAAAACTACAAATCCTAGAATTCAATAGCATTGAGCCATGGCAGTTAAAACACTGTCAAACTACATTATATCTGCAATGCAGATGTAGGCATAATTTAAGTAGCAGGCATGCTTTACTTTATTAATAATCCTGTGATGATAACACAGGCCCTTAGAAAGCTTACCTGGCTTGATCTGACAGGAGAACAACAGACAGATTTAAAACAACAATTTGCTTCCTGCTTCTACAAGACCCATAATGGCATCATCTTTGTATCACACACAAGTGTAAGTGCCTTGAATATTTCATCCTCATATGAAATAACATATAATTATGGCGATTTTATGCCTCCTGGGGAAAACAGTTAATATTCTTCCAGAGTATTATGCTAATATTAGAACATTCTGAAGTATTGTAGAGGAATTATTACATGGAGAGGAAAAACACGGGGGGGGGGGGAGTTGCACATAAAATAAAATTCAGCCCTGAAAACATCCATCTGCATAGAAAATAAGGGAAATTGGCACAAACTTCCTATATGGTGGACTTATCCAGTATTTCCAGATTTGAGTCTGTGATGCAAAGGGAGATTTGGGCCACACATGAATCATAGCTTTATTCTGAGTCTCACAGTAGTGTGACTGAACATATTTATGGAAGCATAATGGCAAATCCAAAAATGTATTGCAAAAAAACTAATTGCTGTTTTGTTTTGTTTTGTTTTGTTTTAAACTATAGCAAGGCTAGAATTTGCCAAAGGTGGAAAGGGGCTGCTTACATTTTATATGATGCATAGTACAAAAAGGCTTGTAGAAAAAATTAACCAAACAAAACCAAATAGAAAATTGTCAAACCTGGATGCATTGGATATGAGTTTATTTCATATGCCAGAAATGACACTGATCAAGACACATGGCCTCATCTTTTACTTCAGAATAAGTAAGTAAATTTGCTTTGTATGGTATGTATTCAATTTTCCCCCTTGAATCTCTCTCTCTCTAGATAGATATAGATATATTTAAATTTAAACCTCATGGTTGCCTTGCTGTTTTGGGATTCTGGGAATTGTAGTCCAAAACAGTAACATATCTAAATTATGACAAAACTGCTTATACTGGCATTTTCAAGAACTTTGCTTTTTTCTTCTTCTTGACCTGATCTGGTAGATTGAATGATTTCTACTTTTTCCCACAATGGCAAATTAAGGCATGGCATAGGAATGGCAGTCATCCAACCTCTAGCCATTTCTGATTCTGCAGCTGCAAACAACTCTGTCTCAGTTTAAACAACCTGAGAGAAACTTGAAACCTGTTGTCTGCACACTGTGGAACTAAGATTCAAACTACAGGAAAAGAGATTCCACCTAAGTTTAGATTCCATCTAAACTTCCTGATGGTAAGAGTTGTTTGACAGTGGAACATGTTGCCTCACAGAGTAATGGAGTCTCTTTCCTTGGAGGTTTTTAAACAGAGAAAGAATGGCCATCTGCCAAGAGTGCTTTGATTGTGTATTTTTGCATAATATGGGGTTGGACTGGATGGCCCTCATGATCCCTTCCAATTCTAGGATTCTCAGTTGTATAACATCTGTATTTTCCCACCATTCCTTTTGTGTAGTACTCTGTAATAAACATGGTTATTCTCTATGGTTCTTTAAGTAATTTCAAATATTCTAATGTGAGATATTTTAGAATAAGTGTGACCTTGTAGATATTGCTGAACTATAACTTGTTCTCTACCAAGGATTATGCTTACTAGGGCTGTTGTAATTTGCAGTTCAACAAAATCTGATGGACAAGCCCTGGGCTAAGAGACATCTTTGAAATTTAGGTATGATGTTTCTTAAATCATAGCTCATGTTCTTAGCTATCAGAATTTTCTTAATACTGTTGGAAATTATGATAAACTTGGAAGTCAGTGCAAAACAGGTCTTTATGATTTATATACATAAGCAATTACAGAAGGAGATGAAATAGACATACAGTTGTTAAATGCTGAGGAAAATGACATCATTGTTAAAGAGATCTGACCTGAATTAATGTATAAGAAGCAAATGGTAGCTACACAGCATGGAACAAGTCTGGCGGCTGCAGTAGATTATTGTTTTTGTACTTTTTCTAGTGGGTAGTAATAAAAATCATGCAGACCAAAACCACAACTGTGACTGTTCCCTTTCCCTGAACCACAACTGAAACATTAGCCTTCTCAAATTTGATCATCTTCCTAACAACTAGTGAGATACTTTGTCATTTGCCATTGTTCCAATTTCTCCAGACTTTCTCTCATAATTGAATAGACTTTGGAATTTATCTTTATTTAATCATTTTGCCCAGCATCTTTGTCATAATGGCACCTGTGGTGTTTATCCTTTGTCTTCTGCATATTTTATCCTCTAAAAGCTTTGGAGTCCATTCAAGTAACTGTCACAATGTCTGAGATCAGTACCTAAAAATACTTGGGAATTTAAGCTGTGTTCATGATTAGTTTCATTCAAAGCCTTTCTTAGCAGTAATTTAACTTCATGAGGTCTGAGAGACACCAACCTTAGGCTCAGCTTGACCATTACTCAGAGTTGAGCATCTGTCTCAGGTGGTAAATCTTGAGGGTATGGGGATGATGGCAAAACACTGTAGCACACAATCTGTCCTGTCTTCCCCTGAGCAAGTGCAACAGAGGCAAGCAACAGTATGATTCGAGGTCCATGCTAGGTGTCTGGTTTTGGTACATACAGCTATAGTACCATTTGTCCTTCAGCAAAACAGAACAACAATAACACAATCTCTGTCAGAAAAAAAGGCACTCTGATTATGCCATGTTCAATGTTAACATTTTTTTAAAAGCACATCCAGCTGTAGTCCCCTATTTTAGAATATAGGTTGTGGACAGCTGGAAGATTTCTTATACGTTGTCTCTGTTGCTGCCTACCCTGTCTAGGGTTGCCTGAGTCAAAACTAGAGACCACTCCTGTACCCTCAATGGTTGTGTAGAAGAGAGAGTTTCAGCAGGTGCTGCTTGTCAAGCAACCAAGTAACAAGCATCATCCCAAAAAACTCTCTCTTCTGCACAACCATTCAAGTTACAGGAGCCCTCTCCAGTTTTCACTCTGGCACATTGCTCACAGAGGGACAAGTCAAAATCTGAAGCCCTGCCCTGAGTTTTCATCCACAAGGCTATTTCATTCATAGTGCCACAATTATGCAATGCCTTTCAAAGGGAAGCTGGCCTGACTCAATTACTGCTCCTTTCCAGAGCATTGAACTATGGCTTTTGGGGACTATAATTCAAATATTTCTCCATACAGGATGACTGCACTGACCATATTGCTTGAGGGATTCTGGGAGCTGAAGATACCCCAAAGTGACATTTCCAAAATGTTCATTTCTTGGGGGAAGGGGTGGCGAAACCTATGCTGTTTAGGACCTAAAAGCAAAGAGATGTTACATTGTTTTTATTGCTGAAAGGTCTTTTCTGCATTAAAGGAATGTGAATCCTTCAGCTTGCACTGTTCTGAAAGGCCTGATCTAGCCAGGTCGTGAGCCTCTTCCAGAAGATGTACAGGTGGAGAAAGCATATCAGAAGTGAGAGAGGCAGCATACCTCCTGTTGTGCTTTCTTCAACAAGTCCCAGGTTTCTGTAGGGTGGAGCCATGGTAGTTAAAGTAGAATAAAACTGATATAACTGTAATGAGAATGCTACCACTTTCCATCTCTTTCTCTTGTTTTTTGCTCACTTTCTCCCCCTTCCACACTGTCATCATCCATGTCTTGATCCTACAGTATGTGATACTGTCCTCCTTATGCTCTTCACATCATTTTAACCATACTCCCCATTCTCTCAGCTAATCATTCATACACCAATTTACTTCTCCCAACCTTTTATGCTGTCACTTTATTTTCCTGCACATTACTAACTATACTTACCACTTAATATCACAACATAACTATGCAAACTATATTGCAATCTATGTAATGTCACATCTATCATCTAAAATAATGAGCTACAATGTTAACTAAGTGACAGAACCTGATTTGTTGAAAGTATGAACAATTTTTATTGCCTCAGCAGGATTTGCAGGTTCCCTTTGCACTTACACTTGCACTGAGGATATTTAATTATTTTAACTGGTATGCAAACCAGGGAATAAATTTGATAAACCTAGGCCTCCAAGTATGAATATACAACTAATGTCTGCTAGTCAAACCAGCTATTATGAATGTGAGAATGCTCAACGGGCAGATTCTACTTGTGGCAAATTATTCAGATGACTAGCCTGCTGTGAGTAGAAGAAAATAGAAAAAGTGGCCATGTATAGTGGCCCCAAGTTTGACAAGTGGACTGCTAATAACTTTCTTCTATATTTATGGTTCTGTCTGGTAGCCTTTTCACACTTAACTCATAAAATATGAGGAGGCTATATTGAATACACAGTCATGGAGTGATCTAGAAAGCAATAGTCAGAAAAACACTTTAAATGGGTAGAGATCTGATTGTCTAGTGACCTGGGTCTAGATAACTTGTGATCCATTAAATTGAATATACCCCACCAGCTAAGTATTGTGATCTCCCAGGTATGTGACACACACACAGCCAGCAAACTGCAAAACCACAAAGTTTGACAACTCTCCAGTGCACAGTTAGGATCATTTTCATACTGCACATTTATAGCACTTTGATTCACTTTAATTGCCATAGTTTGGTACTGTACAATCCTGGGGTTTGTAGTTTGGTCACAGGCCCTAGAGGAGATCTCTAGCTGAGAATTTTAAATTTCCCTCTTTAAACTGCAAATGATTGCCTAAATACCCTGAAGGTACCAAATCCTGTCTGATTTTGGAAGCTAAGCAGGTTAGTGCTTGGATGGGAGATGGTCCATGAATACCACATGCTGTAGGCATTTTGCTGGGGAGGGTAAGGCACCCAATGAAACACATACACAGCAATTGGAGGTAAAGGCCACAACTTTATTAGCACAGCACAAAGATAGGGTTGGCCCAAAGCATAAGGTCCAGATCTGGAGCATCAAACCACACCCCGGTTGATTCATACTAAGTTGCTTGGACCTCCAAGCATTGGGATGACATAGGGGGCAAAGGAAACACTCTTACGCAATTCTGCAATTGCACAATCCAATGGTGGTATCTGTTAATGCCCCTAGTCACTGGGAGCTAAGCAATGTGGCCCCCGCAATGGCCACATTGCGTGCACTCAGTGTTCCCGGGTCCAAAGAACTCCCAATCAGTGCTACAGAGCCATGGAAACCACACCTGCCAGATCCAGGACCTATGCTGCCACCCACAAAAGTTGTGACAAAACACCCTAGCCTAGGGAGGGAGGGTGGGAGAGCTGAGCAAAATGGCTCCGAGACACTTGTGCCAAGGCCTTAAATAGGCCTGTCTGCCAATAGGGAGCCTGGAAAGATGGTGGCACCCCCCCCCCAGGCTCCCCACACCAATGGGCTGTAACCCATCCATCCAATCAGATGCCACTGCTGGCAGCAAGGCAGGCTGGGAGATGTAGTTCCATCTGCCAGCAAAAAGGCCACCCCTTCCACCCTAGACAGCCAACATCAGGCCATCCTGCCAGCAAATGGGCTGCTGAAGCAGAGGACCCCACCAGTGGAGGAGTCATTGGGGCCCTCCCACCCCAGCGCTGGCCCATTGATTCGAAGGAAGGAACCGGCAAAACCACCTCTGTCTAAGAAAAGTCTATGAAATACATGGGTTGCCATAATTTGACACGTGACTTGAACACAAATTGAAAATTCTAGGATTCTTTAGGATATTGCCATGGCAATTAAAGTGGAATCATAAAATTGTACATTCTGAATTATCTGTGTAGAAAGAAGTTTGTGTTTGTGATAAAGGGTGAGAATGTGTATATGTGCATTAGGGAAGTAAATCCTCCCTAGTCTTTTTCTTGCATCTGAAACAAGAAACCACGTAGTTTTTCTCCTCATCTGTAAGTTGGCAAGATTCCTGTTCCATATGGCATCCTTCTGAAGTTTCATAAAACTATAACTGCAATGGTCAATAGTGCAAAATGCTGGTAGTTTGAATCATTGCTCTCATGAGCAAATTCCTAGTTTGTTTTTGTTTTTTTTAATAAAGTGTTTCCTAAAAAATTATTCAGCCATTTGTCCTGGGCATGCTGTTTGTGTGTGTGTTTTGTTTCACAAAAGAAAAGAAAACTAATTTGATGGAGAGAGACACACACAATAATTTTGCACAAATTATTGAAACCTCACCAACCCTCCAACCCCTAGTACCTGTCTTTGTTTTGTTCTTGCACATGAGATGAGAACTGTTATGGAAACTGGAAATTTCTTGGAAGGTTGAAACAGCTTCAGTCATCAAGAACATGAAATTTTGTAAATATTGTCTGTCTGCATGCATGCACATGGATCCATGTATATGCACAGTGATGCACATACAGCCCCCAGTTGATATCAGATGTTTTTGTGTGCCTCTTCCATGGTGGGATATCACTCTTGATGGATCCCACATACAAGTCTCAAGGACTGTGTTCAGCTTGGAGAATCACAAGCAGACCTTGAAAAAGTTACTTTTTTGGACTATATCCTCCAGAATGTCTCACATGCTCTTGATCAGAAAAGCTGTTTTAACCTGCTACGAAATGTCCACTTTCCATAACAGTTCCCATCTCATGTGCAAGACAATGAGAACTACTAGGGGCTGCTAAGAGGATTCTGAGTAGTCCACACCTGTATTTTTCCCAAGCTCTGATTACAAGTGTACTATGTCCATTATGGTTGTATTGGATGGGTCTTCAGCATCTACATGCAGAAGGCCAATTTCAGGGAAGGACGATTTCCATCTTGCCTAAAAGAGGCAGTAGCTAAACCACTCTTTAAAAAGACTTCCCTAGAACCCCTGGACAAAAACAACTACAGACCGGTCTTGCTGTTGCCATTTTTAAGCAAGGTTGTCAAGAGAGCAGTCGCCATTCAACTCAAAGCAGTCTTGGAGGAAACTGATTTTCTAGATCCATTCCAAACCAGATTTAGGACAGGATACAGAGTTGAGACTTTTATGGTTGCCTTAGTCGATGATCTCCATCTGGGCATCAACAGGGGAAGCATGACCCTGTTGGTGCTCTTAGACCTCTCAGTGGTCTTTGATATCATCGACCATGGTATCCTTCTGAAACACTTGGGAAAGCTGGGAATAGGAGGCACAGTGGTTTCATCCCTACCTCTCAGGTAGATTCCAAATGGTGATGCTGGGAGACAGTTACTCTTCTAAAAGAGAGCTAAAATCTGGTGTCCCCCAGGACACCATCCTAGCTCCCATGCTATTTAATATTTACATGAAGCTGCTGGGTGAGATCATCCAGAGATATGGGGCAGGGTGTTATCAGTACACTGATGACACCCAAATATGTTTTTCTATGTCTCAGACTGTTGCAGTGACAAAGGATGACATCACTCCTCTGAATGACTGTCTTAGGGTGGTAATGGACTGGATGAGGGAAAACAGACTCAAACTGAATCCAGGTAAGACAGAGGTACTTGCTATAGGGACCCCCAATCTGGGAATGGAGATATGCCAGCCAGTTCTGAATGAGGTCACAATTCCCCTGAAGAACTGTGTTTGCAGCTTGGGGATGCTCCTAGACTCATCACTTTAGATGACAGCTCAGATAGATGCACTGGTCAGGAGAACCTGTTATCAGCTTCAGCTGATACACCAGCTGCAACCCTTCCTGGAACTGGGCGACCTAGAAACAGTGGTATATTCACTGATAACCTCTCGACTTGACTTCTGCAACATGCTCTACATGGGGATACCCTTTGGCCAAGTACAGAAACTTCAATTGGTACAAAATATGGCAGCCAGATTGGTCGCAGGTACATCTAGAAGCAACCATATAACACCTGTCTTGAAATCCCTTTACTGGCTGCCAATTAGTTTTCAGGCATGGTACAAGTGTTGGTTATCACCTTGAAAGCCCTACACGGCCTGGGTCCAGACTACTTGCGGGAACACCTTCTTCCACACAATCCTCCACCTTTATTGTTTTACTGTTTTGATTCAGATAGCCCCTGTCTACTCCATGAACACAGATGCTCTCGCTCTAATTTTCTACCTTTATCTTAGCTTATACTTTTTAGCCTATATTGCAAGTTATTTTATACTTTTTTTATTATTGGGATATGGGTTAGAGTAGGTGATTATTTTTACACATATATTTTATGTTTATTGTATTTTACTGTTTTTTCTCCTTCTAACCCACCTTGATTCCTTCAGGAAAAAGCGGGCTATAAATAAATAAATAAATACTACATGTGTGATGAGCAGCCTCACTTGTTCTATTAAATTGCCTCTTCAGCTGAGGAAGCTTTGTTTGGATGGAGGAATTCCTTAGCTCTTGCTTTCTTTCTCTAGCACAAGATGTGGTTTATAGGAGCAGAGAGCAGGATCTTATATAGAGAGGATTCACAGAATGAGGAACTCAGGTCTTACTGCACTGCAGAAATAATGCAGTTTGGCATTGTTTGAACTGCCATGTCTGCATCTTATGGAATCCTGGGATTTGTAGTTTGTTGTGGTACTAGTGCTCTTTGACAGTGAAGGTTAAATAGCTCTCAAAACTACTAATCCCAAAATTCTATAGCATTGGGCCATGACAGTTAAAGCAGTGTAAAACTGCATTAATTCTGCAGTGCAGTTTAGACCCCAATCAAGGCTGAAAACCAGTCTCTCCCAATTCATAATTCTATTGTGTGTGTGTGTTTTAAACCACTTTTTTATTAGCTTTGTCCTCTTAGATATTGTGACTTCGTAATTAGTACAAAAATGCACAGAGCTTTTCAAACTAATCATTCAACACAGGAAGTGGTGGAGCAGCTCATGGGGACTTTTCTTCATAATGAAACCATTGCTTTGCAATTTTAACTACAGGTTACTTTACCCACCAGCCTCTTGTTCAGGGAGGAAAACAATTAGCAAGTGTAGTGGTTTTATGCTACAATCAATCAAGGGACATCATACAGAAAGTGTGCGGCAAGAGCTGTTGGAGTGTTCAGAGATGTACCCTCATCGATCAAAACAAATTTATTACTGTGCTTGCAATACAGTATTCTCGGAAATGATTGAATACAGTTGGTCTGTTTTTAGCATGAATCAGTACTTTTCATTCCTTTTTTAAAAAAAACAAAAACAAAAACAAAACTTGGCATTGATAAGACAATGGCAGAAAACTTTAAAACTCCACATCAAAATGACATAAAGCATCTTTGACAATGTTAACAGTGACATCTTAGAACAGTGGCATTCCTACACAGCAGCCTGCTGGCCCAGTAGGAGCAAAAAGACCATGGCCACAGAAACTGTGACGGAAAAAAAAGGCATTGGACAAAATAGGCTGCTCAGATATTGATTGTGAACCTACATCCTTTCAGAGTAGCCTAAATGTCTATCAGCAGATGTCACACAACCCATATACACATACCAATGTATGTAGATCTATGGTCAATGCAATGCTCAATGTATAGAGGCAATTTGCATTCACATGCTATTCTGTGTACTTTAATGTTCCACCACATGCACAACAGTCCACGTACACAACTCTGCCAACATTACCATCAGCTGGTTCTGATCATTACACATTGCCCAAAAAATCACTCTGCATAAACAGAGCATTTACACTGGTGCATGTTAATAATGGGTTGTCAGCCTTTTTGCCCCCTGTTGCTACTACTGCACATACCTAGGGGAAAAGTGCACTACTAACATGACACACTAACAGAGTTCTAGCAAGAATATTACTTCTGAAATATCAAGTCATTATATTCTTGTTACTAAAGAAATTCATCATAAGTAACTGTTATTCTTGTAGGTCATTACTTCCAAATTCTGTTGGGCCTACCCCACTTGTTAGAATTTATTTTCTCTTACTAAATTATTCTGTATTATTTTAATAGATACAATATTCTTCACAAAACTGCTCTGAATTATTTACTCATTGTTAAGCGTGTGAGCCACAGAGTCTTCAGCTCATTTTTTTCTGTCTGAAACCCACTAGGTGGTAAGCCTGTTACTTCCCACTGATGAAGATCTGAGGGTAGAAACATGTTTGGCATATCAAACAGATTGTTTCAGAAGACTATCACTTTGCATCCAACATATGACCATGCATTTACTGAAAGGATTAACTAAGTGAGCATACCTATATGGACATATTTGATTAATTTTCTCTGGGGAGGGGCATATCTTTGTAGTTTTAAGGCTATAATAAAGGTGTAATTATGTTCTTATTCCATCATTTTGCCTTAACTCCTTTTGCCATTACATAGTTTCTTCAGGGATTAGGTAATGTTATTTATCTTGGTTTCATAAGATACTGTGCCTCCTGTTTGCAACATGAGGGTAAAGTAAGAATTGGTCAATTCTTAAAATGTTTTCTTTAAATAAATCCTATTATTGATGCTCAAAACATTCAATCAAATGTATAATAGCATCTTGTAAAAGCAATTTTTGTGTGTGTGTTATATAATTACAAGGTAGCATTGGGGTACAAATCCTAGTTCTAAATCAATCGCAAGACCATTGTTTCCTCTAATTTGAGGTGCTTGGCTCCATGAATCTTAATGTACCCATAACTTGTCTGTACCTCCCAACTATTAAATTGGCTGTGTTATATGTTTTTGACTGGCTTGAACACATAACTTGATGGATCTACCTAGTCAGATGCTGTCCCAGAAGGATCTCATTTCTTTGTCTTGTGTAAGACTGTCAGGAAGCTGTACAGCTGAAAACAAAAAGCTGGTGACGGTTCTTGTCAAGCAAGATGGATCTAAGTCAAATCCTTAATTCAACAGGTTTGACCTAGACAAGAATTCAGTTAAACTAGCGACTGGGGCATTATGTTGTTGTTCCTAGAATTGGTGACGTAGTTTAGAAAGCTTTGTACATTTTTCTTCCCTGTAGAGATTTCCAAAATAAAATAATAGGTACTGGCTGTACTGGGCCATGCTGGACAAAGGATTATGAGAAATGTAGTCCAAAATAGTAGCTTCTTCAAGTTCTGAATTAAGTTCCTGCTTGTGCCCATGTCCTGGCCATTTCCATCCCAATGTGTTGTACATGTCAGAGGTGAGTACAATGCAGCACCAGTGAGTACATATTGCATTGCAATTATTAATTAACATTTTATATGTTTAATAGTATCTTGAGATATCCAAGCTGGAAGCAGCCATTAGCACTGTAACCTCCCACAGTCGAGTAAATGGTGCTGGGTACATTAAGTATTAAACCATGCTGGTGACATCCCCTAAGAAGGATCTGTCTCCACTTAAGCCTAGTGAAATATTTAGGGAAAAAAATTATGATAGATAATGCTAAAGGGAGACCTTAAAGTTTTCCTGGGGATAATTCTCGGTTTTTGACCAGGATGTACTTGTGAAAGAAGTTCCATGTGTAAAAATCAAGTTACCACATCTGGAACAACACACTTCAGTGTGGTGGCACCTTTCAGTATGATATTCTTATGTATGAACATTTGACTATATGGAAAACTGATGGTGATGGTAGTAGCATGGAAAGACAATGCTGGGATACTGTTTAGCAAGTACAAGATCATAAACTGGACTTATGATCTTGTAACTGCTGGGGATTCATGTTTATGGTTGTTATCAGACCATTACCCCCTAAACATACTGTTTCAGTCTGCAGGACCTCACCTGAAAGGTTTAAGAAAAGATGCAAACTGAGGCACTAGAAAATGACTTCTTCCAGTAGTGGGGTGCATATTTGCTTCTAGCCAGAGGATTGACACAGAAGGAATGATGAGCTCTGGCACCACAACAATTGTGAGGGAAGGAGACAGATAACTAAGAGCTGGAGCAGATGGGCAGGAAAAAGTGGTTCAGTCCTGGGTTTTCTGAAAGCAGGTTGAAACCCCGTTGTGAACACGGCTGCTCCCAAGACACCCACAGGGTGTCCACACCATGCAGCATTAAACTGCACTGCATGGTTGTTTTTTTGTTGGCTCCCCACCATGCATAGGCACATCATCGTCCAACGTACCACCTGTGACCCCCAATTACCTCCCTCTTTCCACTCAGATGCCATTCCATTAGACATCTGCCAATATAGCTGGCTACATAGTCACACATGAAATGCACTGTACAATGTCTTGGTGTGCCCGGTGATACATTAGCAAAGCACATGTATGAGGCCTCCCATACATGCTCCCTTCACCCATCTTCACCTGCTGCCCCCTAGTTGGACTGTCTCGTTTATGTATGTTATAATTACATCCATTGCCTTATTGGCGATCACATTTTTGCTTTGCCACAGTCCCATACTGGCATTGGGCTGTTTATATGCCAGTGCGATGAAGAGCATTTTTCTGCCTTGAGTCAGAGTATCCCAGATTCTTTTTCCTCCAGGTATTAGTCCTGGAGCATGGCTTCTTTTTGCTTTCCATCCAGTTTTGTCATCTAAACTCCCTGACTTCAGTAATTAGAAGCCACTTTATTTGACCAGTGCAGACTACCCCATAGTAAACACACAGACCCCCCTGGAGAGTTTTTGCAAGGTGTTGCAATCAATCAATCAATCAATCAATTTTGGAAATTGCAGCACACACCAGCTGTACTAGCTGAGGTGGAGACTTGCAGAATCCCCTTTCCTCTTGCCTGAAGTTGAGCCCATCAAAACAGGACAATTTGGACTCTCATCCCCCACCTGTAGAGGATTCATAAATACAGAAAACTCAGGGCCAGTCCCTGAGATCTGGGAACACTAGCTCTTCTTCATTTTTTTATTTAGTTGGTGGGATGAAGCTGTGAGACCTATGAAATGTCTCAGATTGAGTAGTGGACTCTACACAAGGATTTCTCTATATATTTATCCATTGAAGAGGTGACTGGTAGTGAGTTGTGGGCCCCTAACTGATTTGAGAAGAGGAGACAGGAGGAGTGTTTGGCTTTAAAACCCCTCTCAGCTTTCCATTAGCCCAGTAGTCAGGAGAAGTGTCTGGCTTTAAGATTGCTCCCACCCAGCCTTCCATCAGCCCAGCAGTCAGGAGGGAGTGTTTGGTGGTAGTAGGAGCTTTAAAACTGCTCCCACCCGGCTTTCCATTGGCCTGGGTACTAGATTTACCATTTATAGTTGATAAAGAGCACAGACTTTTTTCTTGTCTCTTTTGTAACTACCCTAGCTTATTTCAGTCAACAAGAGGGATCGTAATGGACTGATTTATTTCACAATTTCCAAGTAACCTGTTATTATATTGTATCTTATTGATTATTGACATCATTCATATTAGCCATTATGATGGATCTGAAGGCAACTTCTGGAGTTGGCCTTCTATTGAGCTAATTTAACGGATTATTGTTCTTTGATATTGGGTGATTATTATTGACTTAATTGATTCTAGCTATTTTGAGCCTGGCAATGCTAGGGACTATTGACTGTTCTAGGCTTTTTATATTTTCTTTTCTTTTGCTGTCTGTTTCTGATCTTTTTCGTGTTAATTTATTTTTTTCTATGGCTCCTCCTATTTCTCCTGATTTGATTTCCATAGCTGTGTTCCCCATTCTCACTTCCCTTTCAACTGCTCTCTTTGGAACAACTGACCAGATGCATCAAAAGCAACAGCAGTCCATGACCTGTTTCTTGCTAAATCTCTTCATCTTCTTGCTTTCACTGAAACCTGGCTTCCAGCTCATGACACTGTAACCTCTGCTGCTCTCTCATTTTGTGGACTTTTCTTTTCTCACACTAATTGCCCAGAGAACAGAGAGCAAGGGGTCAGTGTCTTGCCATCAACTCCTGTTGGTTTCAATTCTTTCTTTTCTCCTCAATATACTATTAAACTTTTCCTACCACTTCAGCTTCTGATTGCAGTTATCTATCGTCCACTAAGTTTCTGTTGGATTTCAAGACATGACTGACTTTCTTTTTAGTGGATGAAGGTCCCTCCTTGATTATGGGGGACTTCAATATTCATATGGATGACACTAATAATCCTATGACTGTAGGACTCTGCTCTGTGTTGTCTTTTTTTGGTCTTGAACTCTATTCTAATTCACCTACTCATTCTTCTGGTCATTGCCTTGATATTGTTCTTATGAAAAAAAAAACTACCTCCTCTTCAAATTGTCTAGTGCCACTTTCATGACCTTCATTCTATTGATCGTCTTACTTTTGGCCTGGTTTTGGATTCTTCTTTATCTTCCTTAAACCTTGGAGACTCCGTGGATCCAGCCATCTCCTCACTCAGTTCTACCTCATCAGCATCCCTTGATAGTTTTGCCCCTTTATTGATACACGAGACCTCTTCTAAGAAGCCACAGCCCTGGCTCACCCCCATCATTCAGTTTCTCCATTCTTGTTTTTCAGCTGCCAAATGGTTGTGGGGGGAAAAAAAACCAAGGAATGGGCTGATTTCATCCATTATAAATTTGTTCTTTTTTTCTCTCTTTCATGTACTATCTCCTTGGCAAAACAGAATTATTATAAATCTGTGATTGAGGCTAATGACCAGCGGCCACCGTGTCTTTTGTCCACATTCGATTCTCTACTAAAACCTTCTTCTCTGTTGGTTCCACACTCATTTATGTAAATGTAAATCATTTATGTATTTTGTGTATTTGTTTATCCACTTTTGTAAACCGCTTATCTTTTTTGGAAAGGCGGTATATAAATTATTATTATTATTATTATTATTATTATTACACTCATTTTCACCCATTGATTTTGCTGACTATGTTACTACTAAGATTGAAACAATGCATTCCAACCTTGATTCCCTGTATTCTTCTTTTACTCCAGCTACTCAATCATCTGTAACTGGAACATTCTGTGCTTTTTCTTCTGTTTCATTGGGTGGCTTATCTAAGCTTTTGAATTCTTCTAAACCGATGACCTGCTCTCTCAATCTGCTTTCTTCTCGTCTTTTTATTTTGTTGCCTCCTCTATTTTACCTTTTCTTCTTTATATTATCAACCTTTCCATCTTTAATGGCTCCTTCCCTTCTGCCTTCTGCATTCTTAGCTTTAGTTTCACCAATCTTGAAAAAGCCTTCTCTTGATTCATCTTGTCTCTTGAGCTATTGGCCTATCTCACTTCTTCCTTTTCAATTTAGGGCTTTAGAGCATGTTGCTTATTTTCGCTGCCTGGAGTTTCTTACTGCTAATTCTATTCTTGATCCTTTTCATCTGGCTTTCACCCATTGCATTTGACTGAGACTGCTCTTACTAAGATCACTGATGATCTTTTACTGGCTAAATCTATAGGTCTTTATTCTGTTTTAGTCTTCTTGGATCTCTGCCATGTTTCACGCCATTGATCATGGTCTCTTGGTGGATTTATTCCAAGACCTGGGTTTTGCAGGATCAGTTTTAAATTGGTTTAAATCCTACCAATCAAACAGATCTTTTGTGGTGGTTACAGGAGGTTAGGTTTCTGCCCCCATCTCCTTAGCTCTTGGAGTCCCTCAGGGTTTTATCTTGGATCCTTTGCTGTTCTCCCTTTATACCCTGTCCCTGGGAAATCTTATTAGCTCCTACCGCTTTCAATATCACCTGTACGCCAATGACACCCAGCTGTACTTCTCCATCCCTGAGATTTCACTGGGTGTTGAGCAGCCATTATGATCATGTCTTGCTGCTATCTCTGAGTGGGTGATTCACCAGCGCCTGAAGCTCAACATGGCCAAAACTGATCTACTTGGTTTCTCACCCAAGCGATCTTTGCAATTTTAATGTTTTTTGTCAATTACAGGGAATGACATTTCTAGTCAATCTGTCAATGAGGACTGTAGTCTTGGATTCCTGTTTGATTCTTTGTTGTTGTTTACTCCACAGATCCAGGCTACAGCCAAGTCATACAGATTCTTTCCTTATAATCTTGTCAGAATTCAACCATTTCTTTCTGTTTTGACAGTGAAGACTTTGGTGCATACACTGGTGATATTATGCCTGGATTGTTGCAACTCATTGCTAGTGGGTTTTCCTATTTCCCACTTTAGCCCCCTAATCTCTGTGCAATGTTCATTGGCCAGGATAATCTCTGCCCATCGCTTTGACCATGTTATCCCCTTATTGGCTTCCCATTCCTTTCAGAATCCAATATAAAATTCTTCTCCTAACCTTTGAAGCCCTTCATGGCTTGGCTGCCTCTTATTTGTCAGTGCTCACCTCTCCTTACTGCTCTCCATGTGCATTGAGATCTTATGACACTGGTCTCCTGACCCAGCCAAGGGTCTCCTCCTCCCCTGTTTGAATCCACCTCTTCTCCTGTGTTGCTCCTCATGTCTGGAAAAGAGATTCCACCTCAATATTAGGAGGAACTTCCTGACAGTAAGGGCTGTTCAACAGTGGGACACACTCCCTTGGAATGTAGTGGAGTCTCAGACCTTGGAGGTCTTTAAGCAGAGGCTGGATGGCCATCTGTCGGGGATGCTTTGATTGAGAGTTCCTGCAAGGCAGGGGGTTGCACTGGATGGCCTTTGTGGTCTCTTCCAACTTTATGATTCTATGAAATACAATATAACAACAGCGAGGAAGCATGGTTGAAAGCAACTGATCACTGATCAGTTTATATATATATATATATATATATACACATATATATATACCTTCACTGAATATGTTTGATTATGGTTGGTTGAATTTACTAGTGCCCACCGCCCTATTCAAAACCAGTAGAGGGTTTCTTTTCAACATTCTGCCTTTCTGTAAGACTGTTAGGGAATCTTCCTATAGATTTTTCCTTCCTGATGCAATGAAAGCCTACTGTTTACTTATCAGTGCGATTGTGGTGAGGCCTGTGGTAAATTGCTCTGGGGTACTATGGGAGAAAGCACCAGCAGCAGTGTTTTGAAAAGCAGTAGCTGTACGTGTCTTGACAGATATTCCTCTAGTTCAATTTGATACAGCTAAGATAATGTATGTAGGAGTTTAGGGAACTAATTTGGAGGGCTGCAGAGAAAACACAGAAAAGCTGCTGGTTTAAAAGATATGATATGACTCAGACTGATCAGCAAAAGCTGTCTCGTTGTCCAAAGGCACAAGCAGGTTGGATCCAGGCTTAGTCATGCTTAGAGTTGAAACTGACTTAAGTCCCATTGATTCCAATCAGTATAGTTCAAACATGACTAAGGCCAACCCATTATGTATAACTTCTGAGATGTGCCTACCTATAATCCCCCATCTGCTGATTCAAATGACAAGCAATACTAATTTGGCACGTAGGTGGAATAGATTCTCTTGCAAATTCATCACTATGATCAAGTGACTGTGACCTGACCTTGAGTTGTAATTGCTGTGAGGCGAAAAGGCATGCAGAACAGCTCAGCCTTTGAAATTCTAGAATGTACAATGTCTTTTTTGCAAATTTTCTATGGTAACACCTAATGTAAAACTCAAGAGAAAAAGCAAATGAAAACAAATTGTTATAAAATATAAGTTTGTTATATCAACAATCCACAATGGGCTCTTCAAGATGGAGCAAGTGTGTCAGGAGGCTGTAGTATTTGTAGCTGTAGTATATGGTCGTTGTTTTCTTTTAAAATATCCAAATTACATTTCTTTTGTCCCATTACTATTTTCTGGTAATTCTTGTCACCAGCTAGAACATTTCATTTTCACCCGTTAATATATTTCTTTTTAATTCCAAGATATGGGGCAGGGGGAGGGGGGTATGTATCATTCTTTTTTCTTCCTTTCTCTCTCAAATTTAATTTTAATTATTTTAATCTATTATTTTTTTTAAAAAAAAACATAGTGCTTTATTGCATAAATTAATAAGAGAAATGGCACTTTTCACTACAGCACTATAACTATAAAGGAGAAAAAATTAAAGGAGGAGATAATTTGCCCTTCAAACCACAGCACCAACTCAGCAAACCATGCCCCCAAATTTTTAAAAAGCCACCAGTAGAGATCTCCTGTAGATACAAGAAACTGTTATGGCCATCCAAAGGAATGCCACAAGTACACCTGGAGGAAAACAACCTGCAAAACTCAAAACCCATTGAGCTATATTGTGGGAGCTCACATGTCTTTAGACTAATATGGGAGAGTCCATTTTGATGAGACAAACCACCTTCTTGTGTTGCATCACATAATAGTGGTATGATTTGCAGGGCTTACTCTGCATCTGTGACAGTAGTCTTCAACTGTCTGGATCCATCCTTTTTAGAATCATTGAATCACAGAGTTGGAAGAGACCACAAGGGCCATCCAGTCCAACACCCTGCCATGCAGGAACTCTCAATCAAAGCATACCCGACAGATGGCCATCCAGCCTCTGCTTAAAGACCTCCAGGGAAGGAGACTCCACCACTCTCTGAGGAAGTGTGTTCCACTGTCGAATAGCCTGAACAGGATTCATTTCTTTATGAGAGAGAAAGCCTGGCAGACATACAGCATCCATACAATAGCTGCTTATTTATAGTGTTAAAGATTGAGTATAAAGTCTACATACTATGAAGGCACCATATTCCCTCTCATCTTGGAAGCTAAGTGGGGTCAGGCCTGGTTAGTACATGGATGGACCCTCAATGAATATCAGGTGCTGTAGGCTATATTTCAGAGGAAGGACCCAGGACAATGGTTGCAAGCTCCAGGAAAAGAGATTACACCTCAACATTAGGAGGAACTTCCTGACAGTAAGGGCTGTTGACAGTGGAAAAACACTCCCTTGGAATGTAGTGGAGTCTCAGACCTTGGAGGTCTTTAAGCAGAGGCTGGATGGCCATCTGTCGGGGATGCTTTGATGGAGAGTTCCTGTATGGCAGGGGGTTGGACTGGATGGCCCTTGTGGTCTCTTCCAATTCTGTGATTCTATGATTCTATGAATTGTCAAAATCAGGGCTTAATATTCTTTGGTTAAGAAAACCCTACGAAATTCATGCAGCCACAGTAAGTTAACAGGCTGTTTGAAGGCACATACACACACAAAGGTTGAGTGTAGCGAGGAAGACAGGAATTATGTTGATGCATATCTCTATGTCTATATATATCTCTATGTCTATATGCTTGCATAGGAAATTGATGCAATGGTTCTATGGATACAGCAGTCCTTGGCATTCCTTTTCTTGGGGATTGGAATCTATATTCAGCATTTCCAGTCTGTGGACCATTGTTTTATTTTTCATACTTGTTGACAGATTTAAATTTTAACTAGAGTAGATTCTTTCTCCATAGACTGAAGCAGCTCTATTAGTATGTCATCTGTTCCTGGTGATTTAATTCTCCAAGGGCACTGAATATAGCTTTCACATCACTTTTTAAAAGTGATATTAAGTCTAGATTATGACAGTGAAGATTTTAACCTGGAATGTGAAGGGACTCAATTCAGGATCTAAAAAATGTCATGTATTCCACTTGTTAGAAAAGCAGAATATAAAATTGTTTGTTTGCAAGAGACACATATACACACAAAAAACATAAAATATTTTTTAAAAACTACAAATTTGGAATGCTCTTTACAGCATCTATACAGAAGAGGAAAAGAGGAGTTGCAATTTATGTAAACAAGGGATTTCAAGCAAAAGAAGTGTTTGTCAATAAGGATGGATTCTTCTTTGAGATAAAGGTTATAATTTGAGGGAAGAAGATTTTGATAGTTGGGATATATACCGCATGAGAAAATAAAGATAACTTTTTAAAGAAAATCACAGAGAATATATTAACCTGGATAAAGGACTGGATTAACCTGAGAAAAGAAAGATGTCTAAAATTAGAACAAAGAAGATTACTCTTTGGTTGGCATGCATTCCTGCGGTATGGCAAGGTAAGATAAAATAAAGAATTTAAGAACTATTACGTTTGAAGAGGATCAATGTACATTTGGTAAAAAGTTTTTAAAAATTACAAGAAGCTTCCTTGCTGGTTGTCATGACATGAAACCTTCTTCAGGAGATGGAGGTTAGAAGAAGAGAGATGGTTAAGATACAATTAGATAAAGAGTGCACAAAAGTAAGTGAGAAAAAGTCAAAGGAAGAACTCCAAGAAGAGGCAACTGACAGAGGGGCTGAATAGACAGCCTGTTTGAGCCCCCTTGGGGCTGGCTTGGAGGCATGGCATTTAGTTTCTCCATGCCCCCAAGTAGGAGAGAAGCTGGATGGGCAATTACACACCAGCCGGCTTCTCTCCTGCTTGGGGGCATGGCACTTAGACACCACTTTCCCCAGAGCTGGTTTTTCCAAGGGAAAAGCCAGTTCTTTGGGGAAGGGGTGACTTCTTTCTGCCCCCAAAAGGACTGGATCTTATCTGCTCCTTTTTGTGGAAGAATATGGCTGGATTGGAGCTGGGCATCTGTTTGCCCTGACCCCAATCCAGACTAAAAAGGGTGGCTTTAAGCCACCCCTTTTGGGCTGTCTGTATCCCCCCAGAAAGTGTTAAAATGGATTTAAGATTATAAGGGTTTGAAGAAAAAAAAAACCAATGAGCTGGAATTTTTAAAAACAGAAGATGAGCATTAGAACACAGGAAAATTCTACAAAGTATTGCTCTTATGTAAATTAGAGCAAGACACAGTAAAATAAACTATGATAAAATGGAGTCAATATATAAATATAAAGACATGAGACTAGAAACATGGGAGAAATCCTGGAAAAGAACATACAAATTCACTTTATGGCAAACTATGAGAGATAACTATTATAATTTGCTATTCAAATGGCACATTACCTCTGCAAAATTATCCAAAATCTACAAGACACAATATAACAGATGTTGGAAATGCCTACAGAATATTGAGACTTTTCTTCATATGTAGTGGCACTGTGAACATGCTAAAGAATACTGATAGAAGATAAGGGAGACAATGTCAAAAATATTAGGGATTATGATACCATTAAATCTAGATCTCTTTCTTTTGAATATTACACATATATTAGAAGAAGAGGTGGAAAGGTATCATTGGAGAATTATACTATATATGATAACAGCAGCAAGGCTGCTTTATGCACAGAAATGGAAACTAGGAAAACTCCCACTGTTGATAAACTGATTATTAAACTTGGTAATATGAAAAAGATGGATAGATTATTCTAGAAGTATCCAAAGAAACACGATATATTACTTAGAAAATGACTGGATTTTATTAGAAAAGTATAAATGCGAGGAATAAGTAAAAGAGAATGTGTAACATTTAAGGGAAGAAGAGAGGAGAAATGGAGAGGGCCGGAAAGATTTAATAGAATATAAATAAATGGAAATATTAAATATAGAGATTTGAAAATGTGAGAAAACAAAAGTAATTCTATGTTAAATATGTCTAAATATATAAAAATTATGTGTAATAAATAAGCTATAGACAAAAATCAAAAGATAACTTAGACTTTTAGCAGCTTCAGTTACTGATGAGGGGAAATATAGGTTGGAATACTAAATATTGCATTAAATATACTATAGAACTAAATTATAGAAGGTGTGGAAAAGAATGACTATGATCAGGCTTGATTTGTACGGTTGGTTTAAGAAAAGAAAGCATTTGATGTTGTTTTATACAGCTATTTTTTACAATGAAAAATATTTTGTAAAAAAAGAATTTGTATTATGTCCTTTGACTGATTTTGCTACCTCGAGTGCTATTCCATTTCTTCTTAGATTTTCATTTCTTGACTAAAACATTCTGTGATTATCTCATTCAAATGTCCCATTCCTGTCAATTTTAGTTTTGCAATTTTATACATTCCATTTCTTGTTTTACATAATAAAGATGTCCTGTCAGAGGAAACTGGACAAAGCACAACAGTTTATGCAGAGGCAAAAACTCACATGCTTAAATATCTCAAATTCACTCATATGTGAAAAGCCTGCCGTTATGTAGAAAGGGGTTGCAGTTGCAGTTGCAGACCACCAAATCTCACTTGCTGAGTTTTTTTTTTTACAGTGTTGTTGTTTTAACCAAAGGTTGTGGTACAGGGAAATGTTGAAAGCATGACCATGGCAACCAATCTGACACAGTGGCTCAGTATCCGGACATCAAGCCTGTATTTATTGTCATGAAGAAGTTTGGAGCAGAGTTATACTATTTCCATGGAAAATCTTCTCATAAAGCCTACTTCTGCTCTCTTACTACATGGAGGAAATAAATATTTTAAAAGATGTTTTGCGCTTCATCAGAGTGACATCAACCATAAAGAACTGACACATTCTTTGCTATCCTAAAGCCAACTGTATTCAGGATTCTTTTCTCTTTCCTTCCTGTCCTCTCTTTTTACTCAATGAGCAAATGACTGACTTGGTTGTTCCAATTTCATTGACTCAAGCAACAAAATAGACTGGATTTCTTCTGGAAACATTATTTTCACTGATCAGGTAAAATCCTTGAAGAATGATTAACAGAACTAAAAAAGCAAAGGGATCTTGTAGCACCTTAGGGTTAGTCTCAAAGGTGCTTCAAGATCCCTTTGCATACTTTTATAACACATGCTAAAGTAGTATAAGAATAAAGAGTTGGATCTTAAAACCTCAGAATTGACTTGTCATGGGCAAAAACAAAATGAACTGCTGCTGAAAAGACACCATAGTCTGTGTCAGTCATTTCCTCCTTAACAATGGATTTCAAAGCTGGGACACCATAACCAAAAAGTTCACAGATCAACTCACCTGTGGACCCAAGGAATGGCCTTTGTGGATAATAATCTTCACATCTAGAGAAGTTCTTTTATTTATATAATTAATTTGTATCCCTCCCCTCCTTTCCTTCAGCATGGAACATGATGCAGTTTACAAGATGGGTGTGTGTGTACATGTGTGTATGCACACATGCTTTCAAGCCGTCTGTCGACTTATGGTGATCTCATGAATTTTATAGCGTTTTCTGAGACAAGGAATATTCAGAGGTGGTTTTACCAGTTCCCTTCTCTAAAATATAGCTTACAGCACCTGGTATTCATTAACAACACAAATTAAAATAAAATATAACTAAAAAGCAATTATAATGAAAAGCATGGTGGATGGGAGAAATTAAATAAGCAGTCCTATTAAAAGTAAAAAGTAACAACTAATTCATGGTTTAAAAAGCTTAAGAACTTTTAAAGCTTAGTAATGAGACTAAAAGTACAGCATTCCCCACTTAAAGACCTTTTGAATAACCAGATTTGTACAAGAGAAATTAGATTTTAAGATATTTTGTCTCCATGCTATTTTGGCTTTACAGGTTAAGATAAATACCTTGAATTGAGCCCAGAATCAAACTGGCAGCCAATGCAGCTCTCCTAAATCTAGTGAAATGTATGTATCATGGGCTCATTCTTCTATCTGGCTGCCAATTTTTCAACTTTCTGTGCAGAAAAAAAAGAAGTTGTGGAAGAACATGGAATGATTTTAAATGAAAGATAACAACAACAACATCTAACCCACCTCTGCCTATGGATTGAGGTGGGGAACAATAACAGATTAAATTACAACAGGTTGGACATATCACACCATTTAAAAAACATATAACATCAGTTTAAAGGGCATGTAAGAAACATTAGAGACAATCAATTCATATTTTAAATCTCATACTTAAAAAAAATAAATAAATTGTCTACAGTCACACCACCCTGTTTTAAATAATGGAATTTAATGATCCTCTTCCAGAAACAACAATCTTAATATCTGGCTATGATTAACAGTTGTCTGGCCACCTTCTCTTGGGTTACCAGGAACTATACAAAGTGTCTACTACTAAAGGTCTGGCTCATCCCACAGACTCTAGCTGTACTTTTTGATACCTTTCCCCATCAATGAACCCTACACTTGTGATGTTGAACAGCTTTGTAAAGTACATGAGTTCATATACAGTCTCTAACAAAGACTCAGAGACCCTTTGGCTCTCCAGATATTTTTTACTTTAGTTCCCTTCAAAGGCAACCGGTGAAAAGACATTATGAGAGATGAAGTCTAGAAGCATTTAGTGAGCTAAATATTCCTAATTCCTGTTGTAATGGGCTGCAGGGATCTGCTCATTAAGGCTTGACATTCTGCCCTTTACTTATTCCTTGGCCGCTGGATTGCGGGGTCCCACAGGGTTTTCTTTTGTCCCCCATGTTATTTAATATCTATATGAAACCGCTGGGACAGGTCATCCAGAGTTTTAGGGTGTGGTGTCATTTGTATCCGGATGACACCCAACTCTATCTCTCCTTTCCATCTGACTCCAAGGAGGCTGTCTCTGTACCAGTATCTGCTGTCAGTAATGGACTGGATGAGGGCAAACACATTGAAGCTTAATCCAGACAAAACAGAGGTGCTCCTGGTCAGTCGTAAGGCAGATTAGGGAATTGGGGCTGTGCCTGAGCTGGATGGGGTTACACTCCCTCCAAAATCTCAGGCTTGCAGCTTGGGTGTGCTCCTGCACTCAACTTTGAGCCTGGATGCCCAGGTTTCAGCAGTGGCCAGGAGTGCATTTGCACAATTAAAACTTGTGTGCCAGCTACACCCATTCCTTGAGACATCAGATCTGGCTACAGTGAAACATTTGGACTACTGTAATGCTCTCTGGGGCTGCCTTTGGAAACTGTTTGGAAACTTCACCAGGTCCAAAATGCCGCAGCTAGAAAGCTGACTGGAGCCAGTTACAGGGAATGTATAACTCCTGTATTGAAACAGCTTTACTGGCTAGCAGTTTGTTTCTGAACACAATACTAGCCCATTTTCCCTGGTTAGATCTGGATCAGATCGTGCATGCCATTACTGAATTGCTCCGGAAAGAAGTTCATACTACCCTTTGCCCTAATCGATGCTTCCCAGTGCATTTTACCCCACTAAAGTTCATACATGCAAAAGTAACGATTCAAGATGGAGCCTCCTAGTTGTCAATCAAATGATATCATGGTAATGTCTGATGCAGCCATTGGCTGTGCAAGTGCTCCATCCGCGCTTCACTTTTTTAAAATACTTTTTTAAATTTGATAGAATATGTGCATGGAGCATAGGGCTGGGAGCAGTACGGCTTATTGGGACCCCCCCCCTCCTCCTCCAGTTTTCTCAGCACCAGGAGTGCTTCATCGGGCACTTCTGAATTTTTAAAAATTATTTTTACAATTTGACAGCTTATGCGCATTCTACATGGGGCTATTTAAATGGGAGGGGGAACCCCCTATCCATATATGGATAGTTGGCTTCCATATATGGATTGGGGTTCCCTCTCCCTTCGTTTGAATGCTCAGTATGAATGGGGCTCTTTCCTCCTCCTGTTTAAAGAGCCCCATGTAAAATGTGCATAAACTGTCAAATTGTAAAAAAAAAAAAAACCAATTAAAAAAAAAAACAGAAGTGCCCGATGAAGCATCCCTGCTGCAAAAAAGACAGCACCGGATTAAAGCTGGTGGTTGCAGGGAGAGGAGGCATGTTCCGCCCCCTGGCCTTTACCCCTCCCCTGAACTTGACCTGATCATGATTGTAGCCAAGTTCACATTCGATTGGACCAGTTTTTCCGAAAAGAAATAGTAAATGCCCTGCTTTCAGAAAACCCGGGTTTAGGGGGATTTGCACTGCAATGGGTGTGCAAGATTCAGATTCCCTAGTGAAAAAAACAGCGTCAGTATGAACTTCTCGATTTTAATCTGGGTTACAAACTGGTTTATATGGTAGTCTGAATGGCCCGTCAGAGTGCTGGTCATAACCTATAAAGCCCTACACAGCTTAGGTCCAGACTATTTGAAAGACCATATCTCCCCATACAAAGCATTTAGATCCCCGAGATCCCCAGGAGAAGGCTTTCTCTCAGTCACACAACCATCCTAGGCTTGCCTGGTGAGGACACAAGAGAAAACCTTCTCAATGGTTGCTCCCACCCTGTGGAACTCCCTTCCACAGGAGACTAGGCTGGTCTTTTGCAGGCAGGCGAATACATTTTTATTTAAATGGGCCTTTAAAAACCTTGCAGGCTTGGTTTTATTGGGGGATGAGGGGGTTGGTTTTAGATTATTTTTAACTTTGTATGTTTTAAATTTTATATTTGTAATTTGTAATATTTTTTACAATTTTAATTGTATGATTTTAATTGTTATTTTAATGTGTTACATATACAGTATGCTGTTAACCGCTTTGGGTCCCACTTTGAGAGAAAGATGGGATAAAAATAAAATAAAATTTTAAAAAATAATAAAGTACATGATGTGTCTGATATTTTTCCTTGCTCCTCCCTTTCTAATTACGATTAACTGCACAGGGTTCTAATATAGATTCAGACCACTGCATGGAAGCTGATGAGTGCTGTGCTTCTTTTCTTAAGTTTGTTCCCTCCCCCGTGCAGAAACTAAAGGACAGTGTCTCCTTCTGGGACTTAGAAAATAATAGCAAGAGAAGCAATTAAATCAGTTTAATTCTAGCACTTTGGGATATCTTGGAAGTTGTGTTTCAAGAGGTAGGCTAGAGGCAGAACATTCATCAAACTATCAACCCCAAGATTCCTTAAAGATGAAGCTATGACAATTTAAATGATGTAAAACTGATACAAATATATAGTGCACATACAGTGGCTATGGGTGGAATGAAAATGAATGTGGCAGCTGTCTTAGGGTCCCAATTGAATCAATGGGTGTTTATTTGCTTACAACAACGTTTTTGTCATTTCAATTCCATGCTGATGGGGGAACTGGACACCTCCTCTGGAACCATCAATTTATTTAGCTATGATATCATATAGCATAACAATGCTATAAGAATGTGAAAAGTGTTCTTTTATTCCATTGCTCTTTAATTTGTAGGAATAATAAATCCTGTTTCCCTATACAGCGGTGGAACAAAATGTTGCCAAGGAAAAATGCATCCAGGGAATGAACTTACTGACATATCTTTGGTTCTTTCTGTACAAGATATTGATTTATCTCTCTATATATTTATATAGGGAGGCTAATAAATATATTCCCTTCTGATTCATTATCTGAATGAACAGTGGAACATCTGATCTAGACAGTGTATTAGGGACAGGGATTTTTCCTTTCCTTTGTTTTTAATTTTTAATGACTAATGCAATGAAATGCTGTTTACCTCATTATGAAACTTGGAGACCTTTTGTGGTTCTTTCCCACAATAAATTCCATAAGAAAACCAGTGCAGAGATGCAATTGACTTATTTTAAAAGCACATGTGCAAGCTGTTCTTTTTTCCATATGTTTCCATGAGTTTAAGCATTTTTCAGTGAAGTATAACAGCAGGGGTTCTGTTTTTTTTAGTGAACTTTTTATCCAAATCTGAACATTGTGGACATGTAAAATGAAACAACCAACTCAGGAAAGCCTGGCATAAGTAAACAAAAACATTTTGGGCTTTGAGACACCACTTGTAAGCTCCTGCCAGAGTGCATCCATGGATGATTTATTTCACTGGCCTTTACTTTTTTTATGATTATAATTTTGGTGGTCAATATTACAGATCTATGCTTTTCTTTTGGGTATTATTTTTTGTCTTATTTTTTAACGTAATCTAATTTAAAATCAAAATATTGTACGATCCAAGATAAAGAAATGGAGGAGGAGGAGGAGGAAAGAAGAAAAAAGAAGAGAGAGAGAGAGATACACAAGTAATACACAACAGGGCTCTGATCCCAAGGGAAGTCAGACTGGCTTCCAAAACTTAACTATTTTATATAACTTTAGTTCCTGAAAGTGGGAGGTTGGTGGTAGCCTTTGTTACTTGAAAAAAATAGGTTTGAGTTTTAGAACTTTTGTCTGGGTTTTTTGTTTGTTTGTTTGTTTGTCTACATGTTTTTGTCTTTTGTATTTGTGCATGGCCTTAGTGACCTTATCCAACTGAGAGAAATGAACAAATATTTTAATTAAGAAACAAGCTTCCCAGCCTGCAAAGTAGAACTCAATTCCATGCACCTTCCTAGGCTTTTAAAAGCCTCTTACCCTTGATCACAGATAACATGAAAAAAAAAAAAAAAACCAAACTATAATGGAACAGGGATCAGGGCAGCGCAGGTCCATAAAGATGCCTGAATATTCATTTTAAAAAAATTGGAATGAGTTTTGCCCCACAACACCTCCCCACTATTTTTGTTAAAAATCACAAAAAAACTTCCCACACACTCACCAAACTTCTCAAATACCTCTTTTTCTGGACATATGTTGTCCAAACTATGTACTGGAAGTGACATGGCATTACTTCTGCTCACCATTTCGGCAGGTATGCATTCAGAAAAGGGTATATTTTTACATGCTATTGGAGGTTTTTGTGGACTTCAGTTGTGAGATGAGAGAACTGGCCTTGTAGTAAAGTCACCCTTGTAGTAAAGTTGCCCAATCCTCAAGCTTGAAGCAAAATCTACAGATATGTCTTCACATGCATCTTTTGATATTAACAATAGGTTGTCCAATTGAAATAATGCTAAATAAAAAGTAAAATTTCTCAGGTACCACAAAAAGACTTTAGCACAGACCGCAATATAAAGTACTATAAGCACACATCTATGTGTGTCTCCACACAGGCTAAATAATGCACCCTTATGTTGATCCCAGTCCTGTTGAAATATACAACAATCCCCTCATTCTGATGTGAAAACACTTCTTTTCCATGCCTGAAGACTTTAAGTCAATTTTTTTTTAAAAAAGTGTTTTACTCTGCTGTTTTTGGGAAGAACCATGATTTAACCCTTGAAATGAGATGGTAGTGGAATCAAGAAAAGGGTGGAGAAAGGTGGGACGAGGTTGATGGGTAGTCACCTAGGTCATCTGACTGTACCCACCATAGAGGAGTAGCTCCCTTGTTTGTATTGGCATATAGAAAAGATAGTACAGTATTGCCTTTTCTTTTTGGATCTGGTATTTGCATGGGAACTATTGCATGCATACCATTGCACACATTTGCAGGTCAGCATTTCACTTTCTGCTGTTCTTCCAGCTTCATTGTATAGAAGCACAGGCAGGCAATCAGAATGAAGGGAAAACAGAGAAAGGCTGTTTGATTAAGCGAATATGCGAATGTGTGATGGGAATAAAAAAAGAAAAAAACAGTGAGGGGGCAAACTACACATGCTCTAGGATGGTCAGTTGTTTATTCAGTGTTTTAAAAAGTCAACATGTTTCAGCCACAATGAGAAAAGGCCTTCTTCAGGGTCTTCCAGAGAATTCAATAGAGTTGTAAACACTCTTCAAAATACAGGACCATAGAAATTAAAGAAACTCTTGAAGATGCACATGCACATATACAACAGGGGTAGGCAAAATATAGTCTTGGGTTAAATAAGGTTATTGCCACAGCCACTGGCCATCTCAGACTCCTTTTCACCATTCTTTCTCTAGCCAATAAATAAATAAATAAATAAGATGGCAAATTTCTTCTCCTGGAATTCTCCACGGGGGATCAGGGGAGGGATGAATTAACATTTTAAAAAGCCCTCATTTTCTAAAACTAGAAATGGACTTCCACCCCTTGCCATCCACACTTCAGCATTTTGGGTGTCCAAAATGCAAACCCCTCCCCAGAGAGTCATGGGAGCAGTAAATTGTTCCCTGAAAAAGCTGACATTGGTCTGTTGTACAATAGTCTATATTATGAGCTTATGTAGTACAGATCCTATAGTACATTTGTGTACTAGTTATCTTACTATCTTTGCCTTTTCTTTTGTCATCAAACACAACACTGAAATTCTTTGGTGGTATGTTGTTTTTAACATTCAGGACACTGAACTAGTCTTGCTTTCTCTTCCCTCTAATTTTCCAAAATACACATCCTGAGGGGTTTACTGGTTAGCCTACCACAATATAAACCACATAGCTGCTAATGCCATTTGTAAAGTCACTTTTCGGGTATTATTTCCCATCCCATGGGTTAGTAAATAGTATTAATTGCCAAGACCACTAACAGCAGGAATATCCCAGACATGCACATTACATTCCTAAGTATGTTTACTCAGAAGAGTCCCACTGAGTTCAGTGGAAGTTATATCTATTACCTGTGTATAAAATCTTCATCTTAAAAATGTTTCTCAGTCTTTCAGCTGAGATTAGACTACATTAAAGATAGACCTTAATGTTAATAATAATAACAATAATAATAATTTTGCTTTATTTGGAGCCAAGATATAGAGGGAGTTGAACAACATTCTAAAACGGGCTAAAATTCTCCATCATTATCAATTATGCTGGCTAAGGCTGGTGCAGGGCAACATCTTGAAGGCCACATGTTTGCCCTCCCCTGTTGTATTCCAGGGGTCCTCAGACTCTATTCCTGCAAATATTTTGGGCTCTCAACATCTAGAGGACCAGAATTTGAGAATCATCCTGCTTCCATTACAGATCAGAAAAAGTAACACCAAATCCAAGAGGACATCAGTGTAGCTAAACCAAACATTCTATTAGAAGCAAAAAGCTTGCCTTCAGAAAATAAAGCCTCTGCTTAAAGACCTCCAAGGAAGGAGACTCCACTACACTCCAAGGGAGTGTGTTCCACTGTCGAACAGCCCTTACTGTCAGGAAGTTCCTCCTAATGTTGAGGTGGAATCTCTTTTCCTGCAATTTATATCCATTGTTCCGCATCCTAGTCTCTGGAGCAGCAGAAAACAAGCTTGCTCCCTCCTCAATATGACAGCCCTTCAAATATTTAAACAGGGCTATCATATTTTAAATAAATATTTAAATAAATAAATAAATAAATAAATCTCCTCTTAACCTTCTCTTCTCCAGGCTAAACATCCCCAGTTCCTTAAGGCGGTCCTCATAGGGCATGCTTTCCAGCCCCTTCACCATCTTAGTTGCCCTCCTTTGGACATGCTCCAGTTTCTCCACATCCTTTTTGAATTGTGGTGCCCAGAACTGAACACAGTATTCCAGGTGGGGCCTGACCAAAGCAGAATAGAGTGGCACTATTACTTCCCTTGATCTAGACACTATACTTCTATTGATGCAGCCTAAAATTGCATTGGCCTTTTTAGCTGCCGCATTGCACTGTTGACTCATGTTCAACTTGTGGTCTACTTGGACTCCTAGATCCCTTTCACACATAGTTTCATTCAGCCAGGTGTCCCCCATTTTATATCTGTGCATTTCATTTTTCCGCCCTAAGTGCAGAACCTTACATTTCTCTGCATTGAATTTCATTTTGTTAGCATTGACCCAGCTTTCTAGTCTATTCAGGTCATTTTGAATTTTGATCCTGTCCTCTGAGGTATTAGCTATTCCTCCTAGTTTAGTGTCATCTGAAAATTTGATAAGTATGCCCCCAATTCTGTCAGCCAAATCATTAATAAAGATGTTGAATAGCACTGGGCCCAGGACAGAGCCCCGTGAAGGAAAGTGGCTAGGAATGTAGCTAGACCACTGAATGATAAGAGACTAAAAGGTGTGGTGAAGAACATCAAAATTATTGCAAAGAAACGATATGAAACTCCTTGTAATCTGGCTAAGAAAGAGGTATGCCCATGCTGGAAGTGACTTTTTCAGAAGAACTGAGGTAAGCAGTGGTGACAAAAGATGATAATGGAGGCTTTATTGAGAAATTACAAATCAGAAAAACACCATGACCAGATGGTATCACCCTCAGAGTTCCTAAGGTATTGCTGAAATTGCTGATCTAACAAAAATAAGCAACGTTTGTCTCAGATCAACCATTGTACCTGGGAACAGAAAAGTGGATGGCACAACATTTTTTAAAAAACATTTCTTTATCTTCTTCTATTACAATAAATACAAAAATTACAACTATGTTTACATATTATTTGCAAACAGAGCAAAAAGCTGTGCTTCCATGATAACATTTCTGTGCATAAGAGGACTGGGGTAGATGTAGCTGCATACGTTCCACTGCCCTATGAGAGACATATCAGTGTTTCAAGCCAGCCTGGGTCTCTTATAAACAGAAACCAAATTAATTGTTTGCCTAAATGTTGTAAAATGAATCTGGGAAGAGAGCCACAAGACAGGTGGGGGGAGTGACATCTGTCACTAGCTGTGGTTAAGTGTGGATGCTGTATACTTTGCAGTGCCTAACCTTGTCTGAACCAAGAACTTCTAATTAGAACAAATAGCCCCAGGACAAGAAAATCATACCAAATTTAACTATTTCCAGCTGTGATCCAATAAAGCTGTCACAGTAGCCACAGAGCTAAGCCAAGATTATCTTCACTTGTTCATGATTAACATTTCAAGCAGTTACCCGGGGGGGGGGGGGGGTTGTCGGTCAAATCATTATGATAAAGTGAAAATTAAGTAAACAAAGTGAAAGATATTAAGCTCATGACAAGGACATGATCCAGAAATCTTTTGTATTTCTCCGTGGTTTACTGGTAATCACATTGAAGCTGTTTTTCAGTAGGAATTGAGGAAGTAGACTGAAGTCTACGAAAGCTCATGCTGCCCACTTCTTTCTTTCAGTTAGTCTCAAAGGTGCTACAAAAACTCTCCACATACTGATTCCACAGACTAACACAGCTATATCTTTGAATTCTTCCATCAGGAAAAGAATCAACTCATTTGAAATGTGGTGCTGGGGGAGAGTTCTACATACACCCTGGAATGCCACAAAAGACAAATAAATGGGTCAAGAACAAAGTTCAAGAAGCCAAGATGAGTAAGCTGAGACTGTTATACTTTGAACATTAGAAAAGACAATAATGCTTGGTAAGGTAGAAGGGAGTAGGAAGGGAGGAAGACCACACTGGACCACCACAAGGAAGACACAGAGTTGAGTGTGCAGGACCTGGGCAGGGCTGTTAATGGCAGAATTACTTGGAGATCTCCCAAAATTATTGTTGAGGGTCCTCCAGTCCTCTAAAGCATATTGGAAAGGTATTTGGGCAAGTGTAGGAGAATACATTCTACCAGTGGTATCCGTTATGCTGGCTGACAGATCTCACTGTGTACAGTCTATCAAGGGTGATGCCAGTTAACGGGTTGGATCAAAGCCTACTCATAATGAGAGGAGATCCACTGGAATAAATGGGACTTAAGTTAATTTAATTTCTATTGCTTTCAATGGGTTCCTCCAAGTATGGATAAATATGGATATAATCCAATATGTTTCTACATTCTTAAGCTCAAGGTGAGGCAATTTACTTGAACTAAAGCAATGGAACTCACTTATAGGAGGTTTAGTTCCAATCATATTTTCCACCTGACCCATTTCCCATTCAAGAATGCACTTCACAGATAATATTTTTCCTATTAATTTGGTTGATTTTGTCTGTGAGTGACTCTTAAACATATGTTCAGCAACAGCTAGACAATACAGAGCTCATTGTTTTTCTGGGTATGTCCCACTGGGTGACCTTAGGCAAGTCATGCTGTCTTGATCCCAGAGAAAGGCAAAAGCATACTCCTCCCTCCCCACAAATCTTGTCAAGAAAACCCCATGATAGGGTCACCTTGGGGTTGCTATAAATTGGAAATGATTTAAAGGCAAACAACAACAACAACCTTATTCAAGGAAGAAAAATCTTTCTGTACTCAAGCTGGAAGTGGTTTTAGGAAAAAGAAAGCTGGTGTAAGCACAACAGATTGTTTAAACTAATATAAAATACATATGTAGGAAAATATGTGCCTCTATTTTTTTAACTATATGATTTTTTTAAAGTTTGAATTTTAAAAACATACAGATTTTTGTTGTTGTTATTCATACTTTCTTTTACATGCACTGATTGGGATTTATATCCTTAGTCACAGGATAGTAAAAAGACTGTGTGGAGGCTACTCTTCTTTGGAGGGTGACTTTTCTGTAATAAGAAAATATATTGATGTGGCAAGAGTCAATTTGGGGAAGGGACCACAATATAAATAAAAAGAGTGTACTTGATGAGTAGGGAAAATCCCCAAACTTAATGCTGCCTATGTGGAACAAAACTATCTCCTAAACTGAATGAGAGGAGGCAAGACATTTCTTCTTTTGTTTGAACTGAAAGTGAGCTGATTTTACAAGAGTGAAGATTGGCTTAGAATGTAAAACTGGAGCATTGAGCACATACCATGAAGTAGCAATGCTTTCTCACCCATCACCAGGGTTACCTAGCTCACTCGGGCTTAAAGCAGCATCTGTGCTAATTTGAAAGACCATGATTAAAACAACTCCCTTGTGTTTTGCAGGAAACAGCCCTGGGTTGCTAAAGTGGCAAATTTAGCAGCCCAGTTGCTGACAGATTTTAGGATGACAAAAAAGAAAAAAAGGATGAAAAAAGGATATAAATCTTTTCTAGTATCAGCTGTTGCAGATTTCAACTCAGCTTGTGAATGAGTAAATAGTAAAGGAGGTTTTATTAGATATCCTGGAGGACCACCCAGTGGAGAAAGGGAACACAGCAAATGATATTAACAGATATTACTTTTCTTAAAATTGCTCAGTATGTTTCACACACACACACACAAATAGTTACTCAGGTTTAAGAGCATATTGAAAATTTCTTCACTTTTTCTGGTGTTTTGGAAATAGGAGATGGAGAAACCATATAATGAAATCGAACCTGCATATACAAAAATATAAGGTTTTGCAGAGCAGGGAAAGGGGGAAGATCACATTCAGGTTAAATGGTCCAAATGTGGGTATATATTCAAAACCAATTGCAAGCAAACACAAAATACAGCAGAGCTCTCTGCTGGAGCAAGAGGGATGTTCTACAGTTCTCCCTGCAGCAATATATCCTCATCCCAGAGATGCTCTGGAAGGTTGGAGGATACTCATGAACAGCAAGAACCATAGGGATGGGGGCTGTCAGGCAAGGGCAGGGAAAAGCTAAAACAGTGCTTCTTTCCCCTAGCTGTTATTCAGCTGAAGCAGTGGAGCTCAGTCACTAAGAATGAAAGGAGACACTTATACATGGATTAAAAAAAATAACCTTTGGGACTTTTGAAAATAAAAAAATCACATCTGGTTCTCGATGGTTGAGGAGAAAAAAATTGGTTTGTCACAACACTAGCCTGCTATCTATGCAGTGCTAGATCCAACCTAGTCTATTTTAAAAGTACTTTGTGTAGTTACTATATAATATTTCACAAGAGATCACTGCAATGTTCAGGGTTTTTTTTTTAAAAGGAAACAGATCGATGACGTCAATATGCCTAGCTTGCATCTAAACATGCTTCATTAAAAACAACATTAGCAGTCATTCAGTTTGTAGAACTATGGTCCGAAACACACTGCAGAAATAATACAGTTTGAGACCACTTTAACTGCCCTGGCTCAGTGCTAGGGAATTCTGGGAAATGTGGTTTTGTGAGACATTTAGCCTTTTCTGTCAGAGAGCTCTGGTGCCAATTCCCAGGATTCCCTAGCACTGAGCCAAGTTAGTCAAAGGGGTCTTAAACTGGATTATTTCTGCAGTGTGGTCTGGATCATTGAGAGCAATAATTAGAGCCTGCTTGAGTTCTAGGATATACAGGAGAGGCTATCTTCTCTTTCTCACCACCTTTCCAGGTGGGAATGGAGAAGACCTTCTCTGTGGTTGAACCCAGACTTTGAAGCACCCTCCTCCCCAGGGACAAGACAATGGCTTCCTCCTTCTTATCCTTCAGCTGACAGATGAAGAAGACTGTCCCATTTCATCAGGCTTTTATGAACTGACTATGAGGGGCTTTTAATGGTGTGCTGTTTTGTTGATATTTTGTATTATTTCTTTTAATGAATTTCAAATGGTTTTAATACTACAACTTGTTTTAAAATTATACACACAGATATGTTTTGTATGTTTCAAATAATATATTGGTTTTAATAATTTGTAATCCACCATGCATACACCATGGCACTACCTTTCCATGGCCATGGGATTCATCTGTGAGACAAGAGGCTTCACTGGTAGTAGCAGTGCTCCTAGTAGGATCTCCCATGTCAGGCTTTTGCTGAGGAGAAAATGTGCCAAAGCTACTGAGCAACAGCAGTGGTGGAGTCTGGTGATGCTGGTGGAGGATCTCTTTTATCACACTAGGAGGCAAAGAGGATTTAAATGACAGTTAAACAAGAGGTAAACAAGAAATGTCCTGTGATAAACATAGGGCATTTCCTGTTTAACTCTTGCTTAACTCTCGTTTAAATCCTGTTTGCCCCCTAGTGTGATAAAGCAGAGATAACAGCAGTTTCACCATAGCCAACACATTTCAAACCGGCTTTAGGAGGGGGTATGGAGTTGAGACGGCCATGGTCGCCCTGGTTGATGATCTCCGTCTGGGCATCGATGGGGTAAGTGTGACCCTATTGATGCTCTTGGACAGCTCAGCGGCATTCGATATTGTAGACCACGGTATCCTTCTGGAATGCCTGAGGGGAAAGGGAATTGGAGGCACTGTGCTCCAGTGGTTCCGTTCCTACCTCTCGGGCAGATTCCAGATGGTGAAGCTGGGAGACAGTTGCTCTCGTAAAAGAGAGCTGACATCTGGTGTCCCTCAGGGCGCCATTCTGTCTCCCATGCTATTTAACATTTACATGAAGCCGCTGGGAGAGATTATCCGGAGACATGGGATGCAGTGTTATCAATATGCTGATGACACACAAATATACTTCACCATGTCTCCGATTGCTGCAGTGACCAAGGATGGCATCTCTCCTCTAAACGCCTGCCTAGAGTCGGTAATGGGCTGGATGAGGGAAAATAAACTCAAGCTGAATCCAGAGAAAATGGAGGTACTTGTGATAGGTTCCCCTGGCCCAGGGATGTAGATTTGTCAACCTGTCCTGGATGGGGTCACACTTCCCCTAAAGGACAAAGTTCACAGTCTGGGCTTACTCCTGGATTCGTCGCTCCAGCTGACACTTCAGGTGGAAGTGACAGCCAGAAGTGCGTGGTACCAGCTTCGGCTGATACGCCAGCTGTGTCCCTCCCTGGGTAAGAGGGACCTTGAAACATTGATACATGCACTGGTAACCTCTCGTTTAGATTTCTGCAATGCGCTTTACATGGGGCTACCTTTGTACCAAGTCCGGAAGCTTCAGTTTATTCAGAACGCAGCAGCCAGATTACTTACAGGGGCATCAAGATCTGAACATATCACCGCAATATTAAAATCTTTACACTGGCTGCCAATAAGCTTCCGGGCACAATACAAAGTGTTGGTCATTACCTTTAAAGCCCTATATGGTTTGGGCTTGAGTTACTTAAAGGAATGCCTCCCCCTACATAATCCGCCCCGTATTCTCAGAACATCGGGGAATAATCTGTTAGACTCCATCCATACAAGGCTGGTATCAACTTCCCACAAGGCATTCTCTGCAGTAGCCCCGAAGCTTTGGAACAACTTGCCGGAGGAGATCCGTCTTATCACCTCCTTGTATGCTTTCAAGAGGGCTCTTAAGACGGATCTCTTCCGGCGGGCCTATCCACCTGACCTACTCTAATCCAGCAGGAATGAACAGACATCACCAGATCTATAATAGATATAGTAACAACTGTCAGATTAATGACAAAACATGTAGCGAGTTTTATTGGTTTTATAATTGTTTTAAGACTGTATTGAATTGAACTGTATAAGTGTTGGAAGTACAAATAATAATAATAATAATAATAATAATAAATTGTTAGAATTGCATAGACAGCAGGCTAGTGTGTTGAGACAAATCATCCATCAAGATTGGTTGCCAAAAGTCTGTGTAATTCCTCAATTCAGTGTAAGAGATTCTGTGTAATTCCTCAATTCAGTGTAAAAAAAGGAGGAGGGAGTGAAGGAGAGGCCTAGCAACACCATCAGGCCTGGCCTCAGGAAGAAGAGCCCTCTCTCCATGCTACACCATTTTACCCAGGACGGAGTGAAGGGACTCCATCGGGCCTGTCCTAGATTATGAAGCAGGGCCCTCCCTCCAGTCCATCTGCCTTGGTCCAGGCGTCAGAGGGAGAGAAGAACTTTTGGACCTGATCCCCTTCCCCAACACCATTCCCTTCTCCTTTTGTGTCGTGTCTTTTTAGATTGTAAGCCTGAGGGCAGGGAACCAACTAATTAAAAATAATAATTGTAAGCCGCTCTGATAGCCTTTAGGGCTGAAGAGCAGGGTATAAATAAATAAATAAATAAACCCTAACCCCGCCCACATAATGACGGCCCCCTGTAAAACCTGACACAAAATGGCAGCTCCCTTGGGTACCTGGTAACTGATTCGAGAACTAGATGTGATTTTTTTTTAAATATTATTTTCAAAAGTCCCACTTTCCAAAGGTTATTTTTTTTCTCTCCCTGTCGAGAAGTATTTTTCACAGATTTCTCGGATGAAAATAAAAGACAAGGGAGGAGAACATATACACTAATTACCTGGCATTTCAAACTCAAGTAGCATGTCAAAAGGAAGTTTGGTAGAGGTTTAAAGAACATTCCTCTGCTAGAAAAACCCAATTTGAGTGGTAGCTTTGTTTGTGCAAAATACTCAAATCCTGGCCATTGAATTAAAAACCATAATTCTTACTCGTTGATTGAGAAGTGCTCATAATTTCTTCTCTTTAAAATGCTTTCAAAATCTTCAAATAACAGATATTTCTTCTGTTTATCAAATTTTGACAGATATTCTTTACATCACTAGATAGAACAGAAAACACATTTTGAATGTCTGTTACTGGGAAAGTCCCACTCTCTTGACCTGCTTTCCTTTAGCCATCAAGCAAAACGATTTTTATTTAAGAAAGCTTTTGATGCTTAAACAGGGAAGGTTCTTAATGTAGATGTGTATTTAATATATTTTTTTTAACTTTTCATGATTTTACATCAGTTTTATCATGTTTCAATGCAATGTTTTAAAACTGGCTGTAAATATTTTTGTAAAATTTTTTAATTTGTTGTTATAGAAGCCCCATTGGGTCCTACCCTGGGAGAAAGTTACCATATAAATAAAGTAAATATATTCAAAATAAATAAAGTAAATAAATAAATTAAATTGTGCTCTAACTTATCTCTATGTAGTCACCATCCAGATTTACACATTTTCCCCAGTGTTTCTTGACCCTCCAGATACCATTGTAGAAGTCTGCAGAATGCGCCTGACAAGGATTTTACACTTTAGTCACTTCTGGCACAGGCAGTCACAAAAATAAAGGACGCAATGAGTTGATTTTCTCAGCACCGTGCACTTAGGGACCAAGGATGACACTGACAAAATTTCATTAATATGCCATAATAACTTCCAGGTGATAATTATTACTTTACGATACCTCCTCATAAGGCACAATCTGCAGTCTTCTACAATATCAGGTATTCAGAGGGTCAAGATACGCTGGGAAAAATGTGTAAATCTAGATAGTGACTACATAGAGATAAGCTAACAACTACAAATCAAAACAAACTTTCTGTCAATTTTTCTAAAAAGATGATCATTAATACTTTTGGATACTCCCTCATACATGTACATCCAGTGTGAGAATTTGAGTCAGCTTTGCCCAAGTTATCCTTCTACTCATAGGTCTCCTTTGCTGAAACAAAATGAGCATTGTCCAGTGTGAGGCATTTCACTTTAGTCAAGCCTTTCCCAACCTGGTTCCCCTTCATATCTGTGGATTCCAACTCCCATCAGATCTACACAGAATGATGAGAGATGATGGGGACTACAGTCCAAGTATATGAAGGAAGCCAGTTTGTACTTTAGTTTAATTCAAATAATTAGTGTTAGGGTATCTATTTAAAATCACTGGTTTCATGTTTTACTGAGCTTGGCTTTGCATTTTTGTTTTTAAAAACACATTTGTAATCTAAATATTGAACTTACATTTGGAGATCACTGTTGTCACATTTCAGTTACATGCAGATAGACTTTAACTGTATAAGAATGGTTTTTAATGATATTTAAAATTACATACATAACAAAACAAGCTAGCTGCAACATCAGCCACTGCTACCCCTTCTTCTTCTTTGTTATTATTATTGTTATTATTTTATAAAATCCAAATTTAAAGTGAAGCAGAGCTGATTGATACAGCTCATAAAAGTACAATAGCCTAGATTTAGAACCGATGTGCTCTGGGATGGGGAGGGGAAGCTTTTATATTTATTAGAGCAGTTTTGGAATATCATTAGCTCTCATTTGAAAAAGTAATCATTTTAATTTAGTTGTACAAGTGCAGGACAGGGTGATCCGTCAGCAGATAATGTTCTTCATTAAAACATAGTACGAACTTTGTGCACTGAGGCAGATGTACCATAATAATCAGAAGATTATGTATCTCCAATAATATTTAGGCCTTAGGTTATCATAACATATGACTTCTGGACTACCACAATTCCACATGTTTCATCAAAAGTAAACCCCATTGTGTTCAATGGAGCTATTACACAGATAAGCAGACATAGGATTGCAACCATAGAGATGAGAATGACATTGAAGAATCATATGGTAATGTAACCATTGAACTTTGTAAACTTTGTGATATATTCCTGTGTAATATAAGACCTTCTTGTGGGTTGGTGCTTATAAGATTTACAAGAGATCTATGGGTATATATATCAAGTACATTCATGCATACTTACTGATATAATTTCTTACAGTTTCGATAAAAACTAGTGCTGTATTTCTGAGGAAGAGACTGGCAAAACTACCTTTGAGTATACCTGGCCTAGGAAAACTGTATGAAATTAATGGGTTTGCCATAAATCGATAGGTTGAAAACACACACACACACCAGGAGTGCTTTATTGCTATGGTTGGAATTCAAAACACTACAGAGGCAATCTTTAGCATAAGCATTGCTCACCTGGTCCATCTATCATAATATAATCATCATAACTGATGCTCAAATGCTTCTGCTGAGAGGTTATGCACAGGAGCAGTTCAATATGCTCAAATGCAACATTAAAATCATTACTGTCAAGGAGAAGATGAAACGGTGGGAGGACTGTTCTATCTATCAAGCTTTCTTAGGAGTTTATCAGACAACAGAAATTGGAAGTATAATCCAATGGCAATCATGGAGTTTCACATTATTGTGTATTAAAGTATCTCACACAATTTCGGGCAAAAGGGAAGTCATTCCGAACGCAATCATGGGTTTTACGTTATTTCGTATTCAAGCATCTCACACAATTTTGGGCAATGGGCAGTCATTTTCGGGTACTGGGAGGTCATTTTGAACTCATTCCGAATGCAAATGGAATTCTCACGTGAATTCGAATTGGCTCCAATTGGCTCCATTTGAAATAAAGAGAAATTCCTCCCGTCTCATAAACTCCTAAGAAGATTGCTGCTAAAAAACTACCATTATATAATTTTGAATATGCACATGAACACTTCAAACAAAAGTATGAATTATCTCTGGAAAGACAACCTAGGATATAAGGCATTTACTGCTTCTGGTGAAGTTTATTGGCAAAAGGGGCAGCCATTTTCATTCCACTTGCCTGGGACCTTCGAGTTCATAAGAGTCAGTGGTTCCATGGTCAATCAAGACCACTCTACCCACTGTGCAAAATGCAGCCTTTCAGAAGTTTTTGGACCTCAGCTCCCTATGTTCCTCACCACTGGCTATCTTAGCTCAGGCTGATGGGATCACCTGCTAGGTAAGGCTGTTGGGAGTTGAGGTCTTGCACATCTGGAGACTGTGCTTCTGAGACTCATGCAGTTTTTTATGTTACCTTTCAGCCAGTAAAATACTGGCTAAAATACTGAGCTGGAAGTAAGAACACTTTACCAATTTTGTTAAGAAAGTTTTTAAAAAACTCCCCCCCCTCCCAATTTTCTGTCTCAGTGCAAGTTTCTATTTGTTTTCTATGGCTGGGGAAAATACAGCCTAATTCCTAGCATTCTTCACTATCAGCTATTCTGGCTGGGACAGAAGGGAGTTGCAGTCTAGTTACAGTTGGAGGCCACATTTTCTGTTGGTCAAAATCTCAACAAGACTAGATCCACTGAATCAATGGTACTTTCAGTGGTGCTGATTTAGCAAGTTCCTATTAATGTTATGGTCCTACTGTCATATAGGGAAGGGATTCTAACTAAATTTAGACCCCAAAACACTGAGAGATAAGAAAGGCTCCAATATACCAGCATCATTTCAAGAGAAGCTCCACAAGTAAGCACTTTGATTGAAATATTTATATCCCATAGAATAGAATCACAGAATTAGAAGAGACCATAAGGACCATCCAGCCCAGTCAACAGTATAGAATTGAATTGAAAATACTTTGACTTTTGTTTGAGTCCAGCCAAACTCCCTGAGTAGTGAGGTGACCACAATGAGCGCCCCATCCTAACAAACTGGAGTCTGCTGTTACTTTTATTTGGTTCGTAAACAAAAAAGGAACACCCCTGTTCAAATTGTTGTTCCTTAACCACCATTTCAAGTTGTTTCTGACTGACTGCGGTACCACAATCATGTGATTTAACTTTATCCCTATTTCCTGTTGATAAGGATGTAACAGAGTTTGCAATTACCTGAAATGATGTCTTCCCCATGGCACCAGATGTACTGCCAATATTAAAAAGCCCAGTGTTTTTACCAACCACACGCAATCTGATTTCCTTGATTTTACTGTTAATGTTTTCCTGAATTTTTTTTTCTTTCCAGTGACAATGCATTGGTATGCTTGGTATCTATTTCCGCCCCTGTGTTAGTTTCACGGTTGGAGTTAAATGACTTTTCTGGTAGTTGAGAAGAAATCCAAAAGATTCCAGAATCTGAATTGTTTGACATGTATCCTCTTGTATCTTTGTCTTCGAACCTGCTTTCAGTAGTAAATATAGAAAAATCTGAATCCCTTCTCTCCTCAAATGAGCTATTAGAGGTATGAGAACTTTTGTGAAGACTGGAGGTGCTGATGCCAGTCCGAAAGGTAATATCTTGAACTGGTAATGCTGATGTTTATATGCAAACCTCAGATACTTCTTGCTCTGCTTGTCCATAGGAATATGCAAGTACGCTTCTTTTAGATCAATTGACACCAAGTCTCGCTTTCTTAAATTGTCTTTGATTGTCATTAATGTCTCCATCTTGAATTTGCAGTATCTTACAAACTGGTTCAGATATTTTAAATTGAATACAGGATGGTGACCCCCTTTCCTTTTTGGAATTGTGAAAAAAAATGGAATAGACTCCTGAAAATTTTTGATTTATTGGAACTTCCTCTATTGCTTGAATTTGAAGATGTTGAATTTCTATTTGTACAACTTGTTGTTTCAACTTGTCCCTTGGTACAAGTGAAGGAAGGTATCTTGATTTGGGTATTTCACTGAATATAATGTGATAACCTGACCTTACTATCTTTAATACCCATTGATCCGATGTAATTTTTTGCCATATATGGTCAAATTTTAATAACCTTCCTCTTACCTCTGTACCTTTCATGTCAATATTGTCTTCTTCTTTTCGTATTTGCATTTTGACCTCTCTGATTCTATTTTGGAAATTCTGTTTGCCATAAAATGGTTTTGGTCTATAACAGTTTCTTTGTGGTCTATAATCAGCTTGACTGAAACCAGTTCTACTTCCTCAAAAGGAATTATAGCCACTATAATAATTTCTGCATTGTATTTTAAAAACTCTTTTTTGTGTAGTTGGCATCATTTGCTTTTTATCTTTATTTTCTACCAGTATTTTCCCAAGTGCTTTGTCTTCAAATAATAAGCTTCCAGTGAATGGGACATTTGTAAGATTATTTCTAGATGTCTTGTCTGCTTCCCAGTGTTTAACCCAGAAAGACCTTTTTGCAACTGTCACTGTATGTATGGCTCTCACTATAAATGCTGTAGAATCATGACATGTGTCCACTACATATTCAAGTACTGACCCTATACGATTTAAAGCTTTCTACATTAAATTTATATCTAATTCTTCTGCATTTTGAATTTTTGGAATCCAAAGCACTGTTGCCCTAGAGAACATAGAAGCAGTTATTGATGCACGTAATGGATGAATTATCATGAATCTTTCTTAATGAAGAATCAGTCCTTTTGTCATCTTTCAGGGTTGTATCATCTTCCCAAGGTGCTATTGCTCCTGATACCAAGGCCGCAATAGGTCCATCGACCAAGGGGACTTCAAGCATTTCCATTGTATCTTTGTCAAATGTATAGAGTTTATAACCATAACCCAAGAATTTCTTGAGACAGTATAGAAGATCTCCATTCTCCTTCAATCAAATATCTAAACATTTCAAGTAAAGGAATTACTTCTCCTTTAGATATGTTTTTGTATAACTGATGCTATGTTTGCCTCTCATTTTGTTTCTCATCTATATTATATTCTTGCAATGCTTATGTTATTAGTACACTTTTTAATACTCTTAATTTTTTTCTGACTGAAATAATATTTCGGACATTACTTCATCCTCCTAATCTTCATCAGATGAGTTATAATGATCATCCTCATTCTGCACATAATATTCTTCATAGCTACGAGGGGGTATCCAAAATTTTTAATCATCTTTTTAAAAAATTGACAGAGTTTGTTTTGATTTGTAGTTGTTAACTTTATCTCTATGTAGTCACTATCTAGATTTATACATTTTCCCCAGCGCATCTTGACCCTCTGAATAACTGATATTGTAGAAGCCTGCAGATTGCGCCTGATGAGGATTTTATACTTGTCACTTCTGGCACAGCCAGTCACAAAAATAAAGGATGCAATGAGCTGATTTTCTCAGCAATGTGCACTTAGGGACCAATTATGACACTGACGAAATTTCACCAATATGCCATAGTAACTTCCGGGTGATAATTATTACTTTACTTACCTCCCTTGTCCGCAATCTGCAGACTTTGTCAATTTTTTAAAAAAGTGATCATTAAAACTTTTGGATACCCCTCGTATCTCTTAAGTGTTTTGACTTAGTACGCTTTCTAGGTATCTGATCTTCCTCATCTGTATTAGTATTTTCCATGTGTATCTTTCCTTTTTTGACTCTTACCAATTTTGTGTCTTACAATTTGTATATCTTGCTCATTATTTTGGGCATACTCCTTCCTACCCTTTCCAAATAAATTTGTCAATTCAGCTGTAATACTGCTCTTAACTATACGTTGTATCTCTTTTTTATACTATTCATATCATAATTATTAAGTTAATCCGTGTTCACATGTGCTCTTTGATTTGCACATTTCATTTATCACATTTAATAATGTTAATAATTCAGTTAATAAAGTTAATAATTCAGTTTGTTTGTATATTTCCTCTTGCATGTTACTAGATGAATTTGGATTTTCAAGTCTCATTGTTAATTTCTTTTTCTTTATTCTGTGCTCTGGATCAGCTGCTGCGACTCTGTCTCCATCCAACTCTAGTATTTCAGAATGAGGCATCGGCATTCCCTTGCCCTGTTTGGTCTGTTGCTGCCTTGAGGATTCAAGGAGAAAAATGGGCCTCTGGGGTTTGGGATGGCTGCAAGTGATCCAAGGGCCATCCTTTGCCCACCCCTACTATACCCTGGAATGCACTGAAAACAGAATGTTGCAGTAATTTTAAAATGTACATAGCAGCAAAAGTAGGTAAAACAGCTACAGTATTTGAATTTGAAATGTTCGTAACTTTTCTTAAAATGTACAATGAAACTGAAGTAATATTGTTTGACACAATTCAGAATTAGTTTAGGAAGATTCCACATATGATGGGTACTGATTTGAAGACCCCCACTGTAGCACATCCAAATTATGTTTGCTATGGGAGTAAGGGGTTGAAGAGTATCACATGTTAAAAAGGTATTGGGTGTGAAGAAGTACAACATTCTCTCCCAGCTGAATTTTATGCAGTGAAGTCTAACACAATTGTTTCCTGTAGTATGAACATGCTAAGAAAGCTCCCCTGCAGAAGTATTTTCCAATTTAGGTACCAGTAGTTATGCACATCAACCTTAAATGAGTCTAATTTTGGAAACAACAGATCATTTTGGTCCCAGGTAAAATTTTATTTTTTAAAAAATACTGGTTATACTGCCAGTTTCTTTTAAAGTTTTTTTTAAAGATTTTTTTATTTTTATATGAAACCAAAATAAGATACTCATAAAAAAGGAGGATATATACCCTTCTAAATCGGAAAGTAGCCGCAGGGAAAAAAACTCTTATTACTGACCTGTATCACTCATGGCAAGTCACCCATATGAAATTCAAAGTAGGGAAGACTAGGGCATCCTAGCCTTAAAGCTAAACTCTTAATGATCAAAAAAGTGAAATATTCAATATGTCTATAGGAATCTCCTTAAAAAATTCTAAATATATTATTCTACATGGGAAGAACAAGAGGTAAGGTGCCTTTGGTCCCGTGCAGGGAGGCAGGCAGAATATACATTAAATATATAAATAAGACAGTCTACCGTGTGTGTGAGAGTGCGTGTGCATGTGTATTATACAAATGAGGTCACAAAATTCTGTAAAATCTGTTGTATCCTTATTCTGCTAGAACAATATTTCTAGAAGACTAAGAAACATTCTGGAGGAAAACTGCTAGTACAAAGAATCTAATCTGCAAATACTAAAGTTGTGAATATGTAAAACTATATGAAGTTCTTGAAAGACATTTATTAAAGAATTTACCCAGAAACTCCAGGCTACAAGAAAACATACTGTATGGAGAATTGTGCAGCAGCATGGTGGGGAGAAGGGGGGGGGGGGGGAGAAAGCCAAGTATATAATTATGTACTTCCAGGCCAAGAGGTTTGGTTAAGTTACATTGGTTCACCTATACTCTTCTGTAAAAACTCAAAAAAGTCCCCCATTAAAATAAAATAAAACAAAAAAGAAACCTTAATCACTTCTTTTTGTTTTTTAGCACATGGGTAAAAGATGAGGTTCTCAGAGATGTGCAAGCTTTTCAAGTGGAAAGTATTTTTTGTCTTGGTCAGGAGAAGAATTAATTCTAGAAATGATATTGTAATGATAAATTCCGTCAAATATGAATAAATGTAGGCCTATGATTCTAACATTATCACATTTCTTCTCCTATACAATTTTAACATCTCTGCCAGATGAAGAAGTCAGTAAAACTTTGAAAGCTTGCATGATATATTTAGAAAATTTTAGCTGGCCAATAAAGTTATTGCGGTCTGTGGATTCTTGATTAAGTTCCTTCAAATGGCATTTAATTTTGGTAGTCCATAATTTAAATGGAGTATTTGCTCAATGGAACAGTTCTTTCTTTATTTGAATAGTCAGTTTGGCTATTCAAGGTTTGATGATACTACAGAGATGTGTTGCTAAGAATCAGATGAAACATTTTCAAAAACACATTCTGGGACAGCTTAATTTCTGTATTTTATAGTAGCCTGCAACACCAACAATATTTGTAAAAGCTGTTGTCTGAATCAAGTTTTCTCCCTTTTTGGACGACTACTGTTAAAGACTCATATTTTGCCTTCAAAACAAGCACCTTCACACATTTGTACAAGATGATAGAACTATTTACAAAATACATACAAAATGATGTATTTGAACACTGTAGATCTGAGCCTGGGAAGCCTTTTGAACTATTTACTGTAAACAGTAGTCTAAGTAGGAGCTGTAAACTATCCAAGTTATGTGTAAGATCCAATTTGCTTTGTTTTCAGATTAGGTTTTATTGAGACAAGTTTTTCTGATTTGCTAAACTGGTAGAAAAAGGAGGAATGCATCTTATATTTAGGATCATAGTTGCATGCAAAAATGGAAAAAGTAATTGTAGAATTCATGGTTTCATTTCCACTTACCTATAAAAACTTCTGGACTACAAAAGTTTTCAAAATAATATTTTGTCAGGGTCTATAGGACTGCGGAAAATTTACATTTTAAACATGTATAATCATGAACCTGTATTAAAACTATAGACATTACAGGTGGATTCAAAACCGTATTCAAGAGTCCAATAAAAAACAAACACAAGACACCATTTTTGTTGCTCCAGATGACAATTCAAGCATTAACCTTGCATGATAGCTACCCAGCTGCCCTCTGGTCCCCATTTAACAGTTCCAAGTGAAGGCTTTTAGTTTGGCCCATTTAAGTCCAATAATAAAGACAGTCTGCTCAAAACACAGAAATGAGAGCAAAGACTCCATATAATAGAGCACATGGATATGCTACTAGAAGTTGTTGTCCTTCCATTGCTAAAGCTGAAATAAAGATTTTCGATGCCGAAAAGCTACACCATCCAATAATCGCAGCAGCAAGAATAACTCCCATCATACCCCTGAAAGAGAAAATGATTTAAGAACTCTGAATAGCAGCTTCACGTAATTGTGTACCCATCAAAAGAGAATTGTATATTCTTCTATGGTGTTATTAATTTTACTGGTTATTATGGCTTGCACAGCATGGGGAAGCAGGAATGTAGCCAGCAATATGTCTAGGCATATTTGACTTGCCCAGTCAAAGGGAAATGATTCCCATATAAAGTCTCATATTAACTACTGTGAATGTTGGATAATTGAGTATACATAGCCTTTAAGGAATCAGGCTGGGTGCCTGGCCAATTTTAATCTTTTCTTTCTTACAATTTAAAGATTAATTCAGTTTTTAAAATAATGTGCCCTACACAATAATTTAAAATAATACCATATGAAAAGAGAAAGTGCACAGAATGTTAAGTTTTTAAAATAAAATCTGTAAGATCAGATATTTAGAAAGTGAGAAACAGAAAATTTCATCCCTACATTCTCTCAAATGTTAATGATAGGCAGATATAAGAATAAATACAACTTCCCACACATAAATGTATATAAGAAGTACAGCACTTTTTAAAAAGTGATATTCATACTTACTGTAGTGAAAACACAATTGCAAAGCTGGAAAGTATGATCATAGGAAGGAGGCAGTATCCAAGGACACTGGCAACACAGCCGAATGAAACACCCGTCATACTCATTAAGTTGAGGAGACAAAACATTCCTAAGCATCCAATTGCACTAATACCATATACATAACCAAACTGAATTTTGCCAGCCTAAAAGAAAACAGAAATAAAAATTGGCAACATTATTATAAGGACTATTGTATACTGTATTTTATCATCACATCTTCCTCAATTGTTAGGAGAAAGGATGACAAGCCAGGAAAACAAAGTAAAATCAAAATGGAAAAAAGCTTATTTTTAATAACATCTGAAACTAGAAAAATTCAGTTTATTCTTTTTGCCCTGCTATTATTGTATAAATAATAATAATAATAATAATAATAATATTTATTTCTTACCCGCCCCTTTGTAAAACAATCGAGGCGGGGTACAACAAGGTTAAAAACAGATTACAGATTAAAATATTATATTATTTTAGTCTATGCTACTTTTATAGCAGCTTTTTAATAGGAATAAGGTCTTTTGTACGGCAACCCCAATATTATGGAAATCGCTCCCAAGATCAGTTCCATCTCCTTACAGGCTTTCCAAAAGCAAACAAAGCACTTCATTTCATTTCAGTTAATTAATTATATGCTGTGTGTTTTTGGTTGCTATTGCTGGAAATATTTAGTTTTTTTTTTGTATATTTCATTATTTTATCAGTATCTCCTTTAATATTTTAAACTATGAACTCTATAAACTCTTTAAATAGGTCTGCCTAAATCAGGTTGAAAACAGTTAACATAAATTCTTGATTCCAAGAGGGACTAAAGCCTTAATAGCCTGCACTCAGATAACTGTACAATTAACAGAGAAGGGCAAGGGAAGGATCTATTTTGGTCATATTTGGATCATTTCTGAATATTAAGTCACTTCAGAGCCAAATCAGACTGTATCGCAAGTTACAGAACCAAATTTGAAGGAAACTTTTCTCACCCAATTTAATCTAATTTTATCTTCTCCAAAATCTCTATATAAGACAGAAACAAGGAGATGTTGTTTTGATCACTGATGCATCTAGCTTCCAACCAAGGGATTACTTTATCAGAGCTTTTCTTTCTTCAAATCATAGTCCTTTTGGGGGGAATAACATCAGAAGCTGTTCCTTGGTCTTTTGTAACTGTGCCTCAGCGTAGCACTAGTGCCCAGGATCTTTGTGGCTTCAAGAATGACGTGAGAAACATAAATAAATGAAAATGGCGATCTAAAAATCTGTATCTCTTTGCTCCACAGTAACTCCCTTTTCTGTTCAAAAGGACAGTTAGAAGGCAAAATACATGCTCCTATGCCAACCTGGCCAGATCCTGCCACACCTAGCTGCAAAATGCCCAGCAGGCCAAGGAACATCACAGCAAGGAACTTCCTCCATCTGCTCCACCACACAACATAATAATCATGGTGGTTCGGCTGGGTCCATCAAGCAGACAGAAACAGAGCAACGAAGGCAGTGGTAGGGGAGGGAAATGCCCTGCCTTCTTTCTCTCCCAACATGGAGTTTTGTAGGGAATCTGCTCTGTTCTTGTTGTGTCGTGTGTGATTGTAAAACACATTGTTCTAGTGTATATTAAGTATTAATAAGAGGAAAGGAATGCCACCCCAAAGTTCCAGGCCCTTTCTGTCATACAAAATGTGTTTGAGTCTTGGGCATGTTTTTGATAACTAAAACACACAATTTATCTATGTGACCTTATTTTAAAAACTGTTGGGTTTTGTGATATTGCCCTTTCTGTTACAGCCGCAGGTATTTTTCTTTAAAATCACCTCTACCTTTAATATAACCTAGCCAACAAACAAACAAACAATTCCCATGTATACATGCCTAAACTTTAGATTTCATTTCTTAGGTTTCACTAAGTGGGTGAAATTACACTGGCAAGCTTAACTGAATTCCACCAAAAAGTAAATCAATGAAGTATGTGCATTTTGATGATTTTACCAAGTGGGGATTCAGGCTACATTGAGGAGTCAGGAAATTAGTTAAGGATTTACCTTGGTTCGGAGATAAAATATTATGTTAATCCAAGGCACTATGCTGAACTAGCTTCAAACCAAGCCAAGCCAGTAGGTCTTGAAGCACATTTCTTCCTGGCCACAGCACTAGTAACTACTTCTGGAAATAAACAGTGGGATCCTAACAAAATGTTTTATAGTCATACTTTTTAAACATTGCTTCTATGAATATTTTGAGTCTATTACTTTCTGATGATAGGAGCTGCATTTGTAGGTTGCTGTGTCAGTGATTTTTGCTCAGAAACAAACTCCAAATGTGGCTCAACATTAAATGATTCCCTCTGACATATAAAAATATAGTCAGCATATAATCAGCATTAACTATCATACTTAAACTGAAATAGAACACTTTCTCCTTTAGAAATAAATCCTGCTGTATTCATTGGTTTACTTTTAGAGAGTCATGTATAGCATTTCAGCCTAACATACAAAACTATTAAAGTCTACTCACAAAAAACAAACAAACAAAAAAAAAAACACGGTTTTGCAATGTGTTGCCTGTTTAGTAGCCTCGTTTATATTTTAAGAACCAGATCTTAGAAAATTCTTAATTTACGTTTGTTTCTTAACATTTTTTAAAAAATGACAAGAACACACATGAGCCACTGACACTTTACCAGCAATAGGGTGGCACCAAAGGCCAAGCAAAAGACCATGGGCCCTGCCAGGTCTGTTTCATTCATTATGCTGCCATCTGCTGCTTTCATTGGGTGCAGTACTGTCAGGGTCTTCTGCCAAATGTGATCAAAATTGATGCCTAGTTCTGCAGATAAAACGAAGAACATTTCATTTATTTGTCAGCTCATAAATACTGTCACAGAAGTGGCTGTGCAAGGTCTATTAGTTGACCAATATAAAGAGAAATCTAGTAATATGACTGGTTGCAATTTCTAGACATGTTCTGATTTTTCCAAAGTTGCACTCTATCCACACTACTACGCTTATTTTTCCTTTCCATTTCAGTTCTTTTAAGCATGCTTTGAATAAAGTTAGTTAGCTAAATGGAATAAAACTGGACTACAGAAGAACTACAGAAAGAGAAGTGAATGAACGCAAACAATAGTTGTTAAAATAAGACACAACACACATTTACCTTCCAGTAAAGGGGGTTCATCTTCAAAATTGCTTCCATAGAAAGACTGTGGTGAGGATGGAGTATAGGCTGGTGTTGGTTGAAAAATTTGACCAGTGTAAGGTTGTTGTTGGGGCATCATCTCTGGAGGAACATAGCCACCTTGCTGAGAATAGTCATAGCTGGCATATTGTCTGCAGAAAGCAAAAAATTGTTATTTGTCAGGAGATCACAGTACCTTTGCTTACAGTACATTGTGTCTTAAATGTATTCATTTCCAGAGGCCCTTCCAAAACTATGGAAGTAATCTCAGACATAGAGGACCACACTAGTATGTTACAGTATTATATAAAGTGGGTATGCTCACTATATGTACAATATATACAAAGCAATATTCATGATGAGTCGTACAACACCAACTATCCCCTACAAAAAAGCTACAGGGATATATTTTTACGAATAAGGAAACAGAAGCAGAAAGATCATTGCTACTGTTTATTTGAAATTCAATGTTGGAAATGCATCACAAAACTTATTATAATAATATCAGCCTTATTAAAACTGTGCTTTGCTGAAGTCATCGTTTGTGAGAACACAGTGTTTTCCAAAGTCAAAACATGTAACACTTTCTCACTTTTTAAACAAAAGGTATCACTTTCAGATTAACCTACAGTAGAATCCAAACATTTCATTACCTATGCTGTTGTCAAGGCTCAGGTACCAGATGGTTAATATATGCCATCACATATTCAAATGCTTAAGAAGAACATAAGCCATGTTCCTTTACTCTCCCATCTTGTCTCATATAATCAGGTAAATACATCATGTGTTTCAACATTTATGACATATACAATGACCAGGTATCAATTATGATGTATAACTGGCCTTCAGGAAAATGAAATTGTCACAATAGTTCCACCCCCTCCCCCCAATTTATAAGCAAACTTTCTTATACAGTTTTTATTGAACAGACACAAGAGAGAAAAATCCATTCTCAAGAACAAAGATCAGTTTATCCACGATTTGCTTCTAAACACATGTTTTTAAGAATATATTTAAAAAGAGTGTTATGACTGCTACAATTTAAGATCTCTGCATTGACTTTTATAAAGTAGCAATGCCTACACTTTTTGGCAAGTGTGTCTTGAGAAAAAAGGTAAAAGGTAAAGGCAGCCCATTGACATGAATGTCTAGTTGTAAGCGACTGTAGGGGGTGGTGCTCATCTCTGTTACTAAGCCAAAGAGCCAGTGTTGTCCGAGGACTGCTCTGGTGGTCATGTGGCCAGCATGACTGCATGGAATGCTGTTATATTCCCACTGAAGTGGTACCTATTATCTACTTGCTTTCAAACCGCTAGGTTGGCAGAAGTTGGGACTAGTGACGGGAGTTCAGCCCATCATGCAGCACTTGAGCCTTGAACTGCCAACCTTCCAATCTTTTGATCATCAGAATTGGTGTCTTAACAACTAAGCCACTGTATCCTGAAAGTGTCTTGAGAATACACTATGGTAAACTTTATATATATATATATATATACACACACACACACACACAATTACTTCTGCTTACTACTAATTTCCCACTTATGGACAATTTAATACATTATAATTCAACATACACTAAAAAAAATTACAACATTGGCCTGAAACACATAGGACAAATAAGGCTGCTTTGAGGGTGTGGCATTTACATGACACATTGTTTGCACAGAGGAGTGGGCTATAAATAAAATTTATTATTATTATTATTATTATTATTACATGACTCCAAAGCAGCCGGAAGCCGGCCCTTTCAGGAATGCATTAGCAATAGCAAGTACATTTCTATACCACTTATGAGTACACTTAAGCACTCCCTAAGCACTTTAACAAAGTGTAAGCTTAATTGCCCCCAACAATCTGGGTATTCATTTTAGCGACCTCAGAAGGATGCAAGCCTGAGCCAAGCTTGAACCCCCTGGCTGGGATTGAACTCGTAACCTTATGGTTTGTGAGCAAGTGGCTGCAGTACAGGCATTTAACCACTGCGTAACCAGGGCTCCTGCTAGCGGCCCGCTTGGGACTGCAGCAGAGACCCACTTTGGCAGTCTTGACCATGGCCGTCACGGCAGTCCCAACCTGATCGTGGCTGGAGTGGCCTCTGACTGCTCCTTCATAGCTGTAGTTTAATCTAATGCTTAGAAATTTCCTTTTAAAAACCATCAATCACTTGTATATAAAACTGGCCTATTTTTTTTAAAAAGCTGACTTTTTAAAGCCAATTACATTATAAAAGTAATAGAAACTCGAGTTACTTGTTGTATGTCCCTCCTCCATGGTCTCCTCCATAGGGTTGTGACTGGTCATCAATGCTGTAACTTGTCTGATAGAAATCTGTATTAAAGTTGTCAAACCCAGACATTGCAACCTATCTGTTAAAAAAAGTAATTCAGTTATATTTCTAAGCATTGTGACATATTTTTGACACAACTATTTTATCTCTAGGACACAGCTGTTGTATTTTACAGCTCTAAAGTCCCTTGAAGCATAATATTCAGACATATGCTCATATAATTAAATCAAAGAAAGAAGAATACTCTTATGTAGGAAACACATCATATATTTCAACATACTTACATAAATATAAGGCTTATACTGAATGAAAGAATAAGAGTACCCAGGCCCATAGTCTACTTCAACTGGTAGTGGGTTGCTCCTGTGGGTCAAAGAGATCTCCCACAGCACTGCTAGTTGAGTACATTTATGTCACAAATAAAAAGATCCAAAAGCTAATACACTTGTCCCTCCATATTCACTAGGATTAGGGGCACAAGGCCCCTGTGAATATTGAAAAATTGCAAATAACAAACTCGCCATGTTTTTACCTCTCTAGGAATCTGTGGGTCCTCCAGGGCAACTCTGTGGCCAACGTCCGACAGACACTCACCATACAACTGCACTGGAGGAGCTACAAAGGCCTAGTGGAGTGTTCTCTCTAGGAATCTCTATGTTTTTCAATGCAACTTTTAGATAAAGTTGATCACAGAGTTGCACTGGAGTGCCTAGATATTACTAGAGAGAGCATATTAATGAAATCTGCGAATAATTAAATCTGGAAATATCAAAGCCGCAAATATGGAGGGATGATGGTACAGTGGGCCCTCAGTATCCACAGGGGGAACTATTCCGGATCCTCAAATCTGTGGAAGCTCAAGTCTCATAGTACTTAATGGTGGCGTGGTCATGCAGCCGCAAAGCCACCGAGGACAATGGCACTTTGTCCGCCCCCAAAGCCAGCCATGCCGTTCTCACTGCGGTGGGTGGCAGGGGGCTACCTTTCCTTCCTCCTCCTCTTCTCCCCTCCCATTGCAGCTGCTGTGGCTCTACCTCCTCTTCTTTCCTCCTCTTTCTTCCTCCTCCTCTTTACCCAGCCCCCATCTCTGCTCCTCCTCCTTTTCATTTCTTCCTTCCTCCTCCTCTTCCCTGCCACTTCCATCCTGTCCTCCTTTGCCCTCCTCTTATCCACTTCCATGGATACTACTGCTGCCACTCGTCCTCCTCCTTTCCCTTCCTCCTCCGCTCCCCATGGGCTTTGCCATCCACAAATGCCATCAAACCCTTGGACGGCAAGTCCATGGAGAAGGAGGGCGGACGGTATTTACAATTTACCCATTTAATATGAATAAGGCATCACAGACAATTTTATTTTTGGTAGTAGAGGTTTATCACACTAGGGGGCAAACAGGAATTAAACAGGAATTAAACAGGAAGTGCCTTATGTTTAGCATAGGACATTTCCTGTTTAATTCCTGTTTAAATCCTGTTTGCCCCCTAGTGTGATAAACCTCTGCGTTGAGGTAGGCCCAATGCTCTTTGTCTGACTCAGTCGCTATGGAATTCTGGGAGTTGGAGTTTGTTGTGGGGCCCAGAGCGGAGCGGAGCTCCGCTCTGGGCCCCACAACAAACTCCAACTCCCAGAATTCCATAGCGACTGAGTCAAAGACTTAAAGCGGTGCCAAACCGGGTTATATTTCCCCAGTGTGGATGCAGCCCTGCCCTCCCTCCTTCCTTCCTTCCCAGGCTCACCTTCCGGGCCTGCTCCCTTTCGACGGCCCCCTCACCACCAAAACCCACTTCCCCGGCTCTTCCTGGCTTCTCCTGAGACTCTACGTGTCAGCCACCCCCCCACAAAGAATGCCTTCCAGGTTATAGGCGCCGAGCATGCGCACTGCGCACCGCTTCCCCACGGCTCCTCCGCCTCTATGGTCAATGCGGAGGCCGAGCATGCGCAGTAGGAACCCGGTTCCTCGCTAAATGGAGGCGTTTTCCTTTAAGGAGCGTGAGCATGCGCAGAACTGAGCTGTCAGACCCAAGGTCCCTTCGCCTCTATGGTCAACGTGGGGGCCGAGCATGCGCAGTGGGAACCCGGTGCTTGCCTCCAAAATGGCGGCTCCCCCCTTTTCTGGAGTCTGACTGAGCATGCGCAGAACTAAGCTGCTGCTGTGTCTGGTTCCCTGAATGATGTTAGTTAAGGGAGCTGGGAGATAGGCGTTTTTCTCCTATTCTCACAAAGTTTCAGGCACCAAGGCTGCAGGGGGATAAATAATACAGTTGGAACCCCGCTTCAACTGCCATGACCCAATGCTACTATGGGATCCTGGGATTTGTAGTATTTTGTGAAACACTTTCTCTGTCAGGGAATTCTGGGAACTGTAGTGTTTGGAAACATGTAGCTTTGTCTGGTCAGAGAGCTCTGGTGCCACAACAAACTACGGTTCCCAGGATTCCACAGCACTGAGTCATGGCAGTTAAAGTGGTGTCAAACTGTATTTGTTTCTGCAGCGTGGATGTAGCCTTAGGTCCAAAACACACTGCAGAAATAATCCCAGTGCGAGACCGCTTTAACTGCCCTGGCTTCGTGCTAGAGAGTTCTGGGAATTGTAGTTTTCTATAGGACCAAAGCGCTCTGACAGAGAAGACTAAGGAGTTTATCAGATGGGAGGAATTTCTCTTTATTGCGAATGATTGAGGCCAATTCGAATTCATGTGAATTTGCTAATTTAGCGAATTTACATGAATTCCCATTGCGTTCAGAATGACTTTCCATTACCCAAAAATGACCCCCCCCCATTCCCCGAAATTGTGTGAGATGCTTTAATTTGCAATAACATGAAACCCCATGATTGCGTTCGGATTGCCATCGGATTATACTTCCAATTTCCGACGTCTGATAAGGTCCTAAGGTCCAAAACACACTGCAGGAGTAATCCAAGTTTGAGACTGCTTTAAGTGCCCTGGCTTTGTGCTAGGAAGTTCTGGGAACTGTAGTTTTCTATAGCACCAGAGCTCTCTGACAGAGAAGACTAAACTCCAACCAAAATACACTGCAGAAATAATCCAAGTTTGAGACTGTTTTAACTTCCGTGGCTCAGTGCAATGGAGTCCTGGGGAATGTAGTTTGTTGCGGCACCAGAGCTCTGACAGAGACGGCTAAATGTCTCACAAACACTACAGTTCCCAGAATTCCCTAGGATTGAGCCAGGGCAGTTTTAAAGCGGTCTCAGACTGGATTATTTCTGTAGTGTGCTTTGGACTTTAGTCTATATCTGCACTCAAGAGATAATGCAGTTTGACACCACTTTAACTGCCAGGGCTCAAAGCTATGGAATGCTGGGAATTGTAGTTTGTTGTGGCACCAGAGTTTCCTGACACACAGAGAGAAGGGTAAATGTCTCACAAAACCACAAATCCCAGAATCCCATAGCATTGGCCCATGGCAATTAAAGCGTGGTGGAACTGCATTGTGCCTGCAGTGCGGATGCAGCCTTATTTGTGACCATTGAATACTACTGTCCCCCTCCTCCAGTAAATTGTCAGGGACTTACAATGGTCGTGGGAACTACCATTTTGAGTAGCAAAGGTTTATGGGGTTTGTAAAGAGTTTGGTTTTGGTTAACATAAATAGCACTTCTTGTGAGTAAGGAATAGCAATAGTAAGTACAGAGCTCTCTGGCTGAGAATTCTAAACTTCAAATCCCAGAATGCAACAGGAGGTAGCCAAAGCAATTAAAGTGGAGTAGCAGCACTATAAGAGTGTAGTGCAGTAATCTAAAAGGATGCAAGGCCGAGTGGACCCTGAGCCCTTTGCTGGAATTGAACTCACACAACCTTGCAGTGACTAGCCAAGGGGGGCGGGGTGTGGGGTCCAGACTCCTCCCTTCTGTTAATTTATGTTAAAATGAATGACCCCCTTTTCCTCCGAAGCCTGGCCTTGGAGGAGAGGGGACGGAAGGCCGTCCCTTCTCCTCCGAGGCCCTGGCCGGCAGAGGAGAAGGGACGGAAGGCCGTCCCTTTTCCTCCGAAGCCTGGCCTCGGAGGAGAAGGGACGGAAGGCCGTCCCTTTTCCTCCAAAGCCTGGCCGGCGGAGGAGAAGGGACGGCCCGCGGGAAGGCCGTCCCTTCTCCTCCGTGGCCTGGGCGCCGGGGGAGCTTTCTTTCTTTTTTTCCGGATCCCGGGGGATCCTTCGGATCCCAGGGGATACAATCGCGGTCCCGCCAGTTTCGGATCCCGGGGTTTTCTTAACCTGGGGGATTCGTATCCCAGGGGACCACTGTATTGTTAAACTAACTAGAAGTTAGGCTACTGTTTAGCTTCTAATTCTTGTTTTTTGACGAGATCTAACATGGTTTAACATGAGTGTGGATTCCAGGAGACCAGGTCAAATCATACTTTTCTGCCTTAGAGGAAAACAATGGCAAACCTCCTCTAAGATAATTCTTGCCGAACAAACAAACAAACAAACAACCCCATGATGTTGGAACTGACTTGAAGGCCCATAATGGAGCATTTTTTTTAAAAAGCTGAAAAATATGATAGGGAGGGCAAAGTTACCAAGTGAAAAGAGGAGACATTTATTCCCTTACATATCTCCCAGGGCACAGGCACCTTTTGGATTGTTGTTTGTCTGAAGTAAAGTTAGAATCACAGAAGATGCATCAATACCATGAAGAATACATTCTAGTATTTATCTTCTTACCACCTTGTAGTGTCTAGTAGAATAAAAAAAAGTGATGAGATGTCATTGCATTGCAGATTTCACAATATTTTATTCATTTGTTTGAGTTGATTTAATTTCTGTGCCTCCTTTCTCCCAGAAAGGGACCCAAAGCGGCTTACTAATAAAAATTATAACAAACATATTACAAGAAAACAATTTAAAATATTAGCTAAAAACAATATAAAATTGCAAATATTAAAAACACAATAAAACCACAGTACCCACCCCATAAAACCAACACTCCATATAAAAGCCATCCCATGGTTACACTTTAAAAGCTTCCTGAACAAAACTGTTTTTGCTTGCCAACAATAGGCAAGCAGAGAGGGAGCCTTCCTGAAGAAGGGTATTCCAGAGGGTGGGATCAGCCACCAAGAAGGATCTCTCTTATGTCCTCACTAGGTGAACCTGTGATAGTGGTGGGACTGAAAGAAAGCCTTCTACTGAGGATCTTAGGGCTCTAGCAGGTTCATATGGGGAGATATGGTTTCTCAAATATTCTGGACCTAAGATGTGTAGGGCTTTATAGGTCATAACCAGCACTTTGAATTGTGAACCAGTAGCCGGTGAAGCTGTTTTAATAAGGGAGTTATATGCTTCCTATAACTAGCCCTGGTCAGCATTCTCGCTGTAATGTTTTGAACCTGCTGAAGTTTCCAAACAATTTACTGTAGTCCAAATGGGATGTAATCAAGGCGTGTGTCACTGTGGCCAGATCTGACATCTCACAGCTGGCACACTAGTTTTAGCTGTGCAAATGCACTCCTGGCCTGTACATCCAGGCTCAGAGAAGATTCCAGGCACACACCCAAGCTGCGAGCCTAAGATTTCAGGGGGAGTGTAACCTCATCCAGCATAGGCAGAGTCCATATTCCCTGATCTGCCTTATGACTGACCAGGAGCACCTCTGTCTTGTCTGGATTCAGCTTCAATTTGTTTGCCCTCATCCAATTCATTACTGACCACAGACACTGGTTTAGTACAGAGACAGCTTCTTTGGAATCAGATGGAAAGGAGAGAGAGACCCATTGTGCGGGTCATACACTCGATGGGGTTTTTAGTACAGAACAGGTGTATCCGTGGGCGAAGGTAACAAAGACCTCCGCATTGTCATGGATGGATCACTTCCTGATCAAGATGGAACTAAGAGCCGCTTTCCATCCCCCGGGGGGGGGGGGGGTGGTGGTGGTGGTGGTGGTGGACCCATTAGAATGGTCGCCCTTGAAGGCTTATGGAATCAATCGGCTTCCAGAAGGCCTTAGAGGGTTTAAGGGTTGGTCATTCCGGTGATCCTGTCGCCTTGGTGAATACTTGGAACACCGATCTTACCAAGGCTATCAACACAATCGCTCCTGAGCGTCCTTTCCAGCCCGCTTCTAATCGTAGGCCCTGATACAAAGAGGAGCTTAGGAGGATGAAGCAGACTGGACAACGACTAGAGCACAAATGGCGGAAGACCCGGCTCTTATCCGATAGAACTTGCCATAGGAAGCATCTTGATTCCTATTGGGAGGCTTTACATGCAGCACAGAGACTCTTCTGTTCTGCACGTATTGCATCTGCAGAGTTGCGTCCAGCAGAGCTGTTTAGGGTGGTGGGGGAATTGATGAAGGTTTCGCTGATGCCAAACCCCATACTTAACCAAACGACAGCATGCTGTGATGCGTTTAACATCCACTTTGCCGATAAAATCTCTCGGATAAGAGCTGACTTGGACGCCAATGTTTCATCAGAATCCAAAGATGAGGTGTCCAGCAACCCCATTGTTGTTACTTTGCTGGATGAGTTTCAATTGGTGTGTATCGATGACATGGACAAGCTCCTTGGAAGAGTGAGGAAGACGACTTGGCCTCTCAATCCTTGTCCATCTTGGCTGGTCATCCGGGGGGGGGGGATGTGTTGAGAGTATTCCGATCTTGTTTGAAGGAGGTGGCGGTTAAGCCCCTCCTGAAAAAACCTTCCCTGGACCCCCTGGATAGAAACAACTATAGACCAGTTTCCTTGCTACCCTTTTTAAGCAAGGTGATTGAGAGGGCAGTTGCTTCCCAACTCCAAGCTGTCTTGGATGAAACCAATTAACTTGATGCATTTCAAACTGGCTTCAGGACAGGAGATGGAGTTGAGACTGCCATGGTTGCTCTGGCTGATGACCTCTGCTTGAGCATCGACAGGGGTAGTGTGCCCTGCTGGTGCTCTTGGATCCCTCCCCAGCTTTCGATACTATAGATCATTCCATCCTTTTGAGTCAGCTGAGGGAGTTAGGAATTGGAGGCACTGCTTTGCAGTGGTTCCATTCCTTTCTCTCTGGGTGATCCCAAAGTGTGAGGCTCGGGGAGAGCTGCTCCTCCAAAATTGAGCTTAATTGTGGCGTCCCTCAGGGCACCATCCTGTCCCCAATGCTATTTAATATCTATATAAAGCCGCTGAGTGAAATCATCCAGAGGCATGGAGGTCAGTGCCATCAGTACACTGATGACACTCAGATATACTTCTCCACGACCAGATCGTCAGCTCAGACTTCGAATGGCATTTCTCCTCTTAATGACTGTCTTGCAGCGGTAATGGATTGGATGAGGAAACACAGATTGAAACTAAATCTAGACAAAACGGAAGTATTGATGGTTACGGGCCCAAAACCAGGTTTGGGAATACAACTTCTAGTCCTGGATGGAGTCACACTCTCCTCCAAGGACTCTGTTTGCAGTCTGGGGGTTCTCCTAGATTCATCGCTTCATATGACTTGTCAGGTGAATGTGACAGTCAAGAGCACCTGCTATCAGCTTTGGTTGATATGCCAGCTGCGCCCTTTCCTGGATACAAGGGATCTGGAAACTGTAGTACACGCTCTGGTAACCTCACGTTTGGATTACTGTAATGCGCTCTACATGGGGCTACCTTTGTGCCTAACCCGGAAACTTCAACTAGTACAAAATATGGCAGCCAGGTTAGTTACGGGAACATCCAGGAGAGAACACATAACACCAGTGCTCAAATCTCTCCATTGGCTGCCGATTAGTTTCCGGGCACAGTACAAGGTGTTGGTCTTAACCTATAAAGCCCTACATGGCTTGGGTCCATCTTATCTTAGGGACTGCCTCTTCTTGTATGATTCCCCCCCCCCCCACACACACACACTTCGGTCCTCTGGGAGGAATCTGCTACAGCCCTTGAAGACAGGACTGTCACAGACCTCCCAGAGGGCCTTCTCTGCAACCGCTCCCAAACTATGGAATGCCCTGCCGGACGAGATTCGTCTTACTACCACCCGTGATAGCTATAAAAAAGCTCTAAAGATGTACCTCTTCCAGCAGGCCTTCTCAGAATAACTTCCCGGCTCAAAAAAAAAAAAAAAAAAAAAAAAACAAACAAACAAACAAAAAACAAAAAACTCCTCTCCAAAAACCCTCTGGCTAACACCCCCCCCCCCCCCCGCTTAACAGACCCATGTTGGCACTGCCTTTGCTGCTTATCTAAAATTGGTTTTTATTGTATCCTGTTGATAAGATTGCTTTTTAATTTTGTATTAGTTTAATTTAATTTTAAGGGGTGGGAGGTTAGGGGCTGGGTTTTTGGAATTTTTAAACTGCTGTCTGTTTTTAATTCTGCTGTTCACTGCCTCGATTGTTCTGACGAGTGGTTTAGAAATAAATTTATTATTATATTATTATTATTAATAATCAGAGTTGAGTGTCATCAGCATACTGGTGGCACTGCACCCCAGAGCTCCAGATGACCTCTCCCAGTAGTTTCATGTTTATGTTAAATAACATGAGGAACAGAAGAGAACCTTGAGGGACCCCACAGGCCAAGGGCCAGGGGTCGAACAGGAGTTCCCTAACACCACCTTCTGAGTTCACCCCTCCAAGATAGACTGGAATCACTGCATAACAGTTCCCCTAAATCCCATCCCAGAGATGCAGCCCAGAAGGATACCATGGTCGATGGTACTGAAAGTTGCTGAGAGATCCAGGAGAACTAACAGGGATACACTCCCCCTGTCCAGTTCCCTAAGGAGGTCATCCACCAAGGCAACCAAAGCTGTCTCTGTCCCATAGCAAGGTTTGAAGCCAGTCTGAAATGGATCTAGATAATCCAGAAATCCCTGAAGAGGAGGCCACAACTTGCTCCAGAACCTTGCCCAAGAACAGAAAATTAGAAACTGGCCAGTAGTTACCCAAAATGGTGGGCTTTTTCAGTAACAGCTTCAACACAGCCTCCTTTAGACAGAATGGAAATCTGCCTTGCTGCAGTGAGGCATTCATTACGCCCTTTACCCACTCCACCAGTCCCCCTCTAGCTGCTTTCAGAAGCCAGGAAGGGCAAGGATCTACTATGCATGTGGTGGCCTTCACTTCTCCAAGGATCCTCTCCACATCATTAGGCTGCACAGATTGAAACTTATAATAATAATAATAATAATAATAATAATAAGATTTATTTCTATACCGCCCTTCCATAGAGCAGGGTGGTGTACAACATATAAAAACATTAAAACATCAGAACCATATAAATTAAAAACAATCCAATTACAATACAACAATAAAAACCATAAAAACAATGTTCCCAGTATAAGTGCAAGTGCAAGTGCGGCAGCAAAACAGTAGGCGGCTTTCTACAGGCTAATAATAAAAAGGTCCATTCAACAATATGCCTGCTTGAATAAGTAGGTCTTTAGATCCTTCTTAAATTGAGGAAGGGAGGGGGACAAGCGGAGCTCGGTAGGTAGAGAGTTCCAGAGACAGGGGGCAGAGATGGAAAACGCCCTCTTCGACGTACTCACTAGTCTGGTCTCCGGAACTCTCAATAACCGCTGTCCGGAAGATCTTAGTGTGCGGGGCGAATTATATGGATTATATTATATTATTCAGTGAAACAGGACAAGCAGGTGCCAAGATTACATCCACTGGACCTATTTCAACTACAGCATCCAAGTTATAGAGGATCCGAACCATTTTGTCTGTACCTTTATTATTAAGTATCAGATGGTGAGGTGAAAATAGGAGGATTCACAGTGCAGTGACGTTACTTTACACCAGGAGTGGGACTCATATGGCTCTTTAGATGTCATTGGACTGCAACTCCTAGCATTCTTCATCATTCATTTTGCAGCCTATGTTTACTGAGAGCTGCAGACCATTACTATCTGATTTCCACCCGTGATTTTAAGGCACAAGATGAAATTGAGGGAGACAAACATTGCTGTTCTTGGTAGCAGCCATGTAGCTAACATCTAGTTTCAGAACTGGTTGATAGAAAATGGCATTATTTGTGATTACCATGGGACTTTATCACATGGGGAAAATTGGAAGTTTAAATGGTGATTATCCCGTGAAAATTGCACATTTGCGATTAAGATTTTCACATGTTGTTGAGATTAAAGTGCCATTATCCTGAGCATAACCAGGCAATAAACAGCAACAAATCATTCATGGGGAAATTCCGTGAATGATTTTTTTTTTTGCTGCCTATTGCCTGGTTATTCCTGGGATAATGATTCTTTAATTGTGCTGTGTGTGAAAATCTTAAGGCTTATTTTAATTGTGATGGTGTGATTTTCATTGGATAATCATCATTTAAACTCCCAATTTTCCCTTGTATGATATGTCCATTGTCTCTACCTTCAACCCTGTTTCTAGTGTGTACTGACTAGGACATTTTGTATAGGGATTCTTTGAAGGTGCAGCATGACACTACAGTGGTCCCCCAGTTTACGAATCCCCCGGGGAACGAAATCCCCGGGACCGGAACTGCCGGGACCAAAAAACATCCCCCGGGATCCGAAGGATCCCCGGGATGCGAAGGAGAAAAACCATGCGGCCCCTTTAAATCGACCGCGCGGTCCGTCTCCTAATGCGGTCCCCCGGGAAATGAATATTTCCGGGTTATGAAAGGTAATCCGGAACGGATTACCTTCGTAACCCGGGGGACCACTGTATATTTCATTTATCTTTTGAGTTTATGTTATATATTTATTTTAAAGACACATCACTTTTTCATCAGTGGTCATCAAGGTTGTAGACTTACAAAATTAGTACAAGAATTAGTTGTAAAATAAAACAAACCAAGGTCCAGAACATGCTGCAGAAATAATCCAGTTTGAGACTCCTCAGTTCTAGGGAATCCTGAGAATTGTAGTTCATTGTGGCACTAGAGCTCTCTGACAGAGAATGCTAAATGTCTCACAAAATTACAGTTCTGAGAATTCCTAGCCAGGGAAGTTAAAGCAGTCTCAAACTGGATTATTTCTGCAGTGTGTTTTGGAATTAAAACAGAAATAGAAATAGCATCAGCTGCAGCAATCATGCCATAGAATTGTTACTTGTGAAGGTGTCTGAGATTTGGATAAAAGGACAGTGCTGGAAGGGCAGAACGTCTACTTGAAGTTCAATGCATTATGAATATTGGGAATCCTCTTATCTCCTACAGATAAGCAAAATAGGGATAGATTTGGGAGTGCATTACATATTAAAATTACCATGGTTACAAGAAGGCTTTCACACTGCTGGCTACTCGCATCACATCAGAGCAATAGACTAGACATGCTCAAAGCAGGGCTTCTGCTCACCATTCCAGTTTCATAGAGCTGTAGCTTAGCCTTCAAATACTCTGTTTGCCCACCATTTAGTAATCAATTGATTGAAAACAGTGACATGGCTGTCATATTTTATATATTTACTAGTTGTAGTAGCCAGCATTGCTCAAGAGAACCATGAGTGTTCAGTTACAGTTACTCTGAAGGATGCATGCCTCTCTCTTTGGGTGCTCAAACATTCCTTGGCTTGCTGTCAATATAGGCTGCCCTTGATTCTGGATGATATGAAATAAACAATTGCAGAATCCCAAGTTCCCCCACCAGTGAATTTTGGTTACCTTGTGTAGCTTATGTGTTAAGTCATAGCATCCCAACCATGCTGTCCAAATTTGATGAAAATCGGTCTATTTTTAGATGAAGCAGTAGGATACCTAGCATATTTGCCACCTGGTGCAGATCATTCCCCCAACCCCCAATTATTTTCAGTAATAATCATGAAATGAAACAAATAAATGAAAGGAATCAAATCTCTCTCTTGCTGCCACCACTATTGCGTGTCTCTTCAGGATCCCAGTGGCGGCACTGACTCCATGTTTCTGCTGCTGCTGCCCATCTCTTTGGGATGCTGGTGAAGAATACGTCTCCCAGGTGGCATTGCAAAAAACATTTTACATTTTGCAAAGATAAATATGCCAAGGTTACCCTGTCCACTTTCAATGAGACAATTGGCATATCAAGTGAAGTCAACATAAAACAGCAAGTGATATGAAGAAAGGCCCAAGTGATATGAAGAAAGGTGAATTGAGCCCATCAGCTCTTGTGAATTTCCAGCCTTGTTTTATCTTGTGGAGGTTTAAGAACAGCACAACTTTCTATTTTGAGCACTAACATGCTTTGTTTAACTTTTAACTAGCATTCCTGGGGCACTGGGAGAAGGGAAGAAGGGAAGAGACTCACATGGCTTCTTCTCCAAAGCCCTCCAGCAGGTAAACCAAGACACCTATCCTCAGTGTGTTCTGTTTTTTTCCCCCTTCCCCTTGATGTGTTTTTGCCCATGTTGGGTGCAGGTTTTTAGAAGTTTGAGGGCTTTTTAGGGAATGTTTTTTTTAAAGGGAACACTTCAAAATTCTGCAGAGTACTGAAGAGAATGTTGTGGTTGTTATTATTACTATTATTATTATTATTATTATCCTTTATTTATATAGCGCTGTAAATTTACACAGTGCTGTACATACAATCTTTTAATTAGATTGTTCCCTGCCCTCAGGCTTACAATCTAAAAGGCACAACGCAAAAAACAGAAGAGAAAGGTGATGGGAAAGGGGATGAGGTCCAGTGGTTCTTCTCTCCCTCTGGGACCTGGACCAAGGTAGATGGACTGGAGGCAGGGCTCAGCTTCTTAAAACATAATGGTTAGCCATTAGTGGACTAGTAAGCAGATTTGGGGGTAGTCTATGCTCCAGTGTGACTTTTAATTGAACTTGGATTTTAGGGATTGTTTAGACACTGGGGTAATATATTCTCTTTTTATGGGGAGGGATACAAAGAGATAGCAATGCTAATCTGTTTCAGTGTAAAAAGACTGGAGGAAATAAAAATGAGTCTTCTGTTGCCTTTCAGATAGTCAAGCTATTTCAGCATAAGTTTTTATAAGCTACTGTATATACTCATTTATAAGTCTAGAAATTGTAGTCAAAAAATTGATCCAAAAAAACCTGAGTTGACTTATCCACAGGTCAATATACTGTACTGTACTTTAAATCTTTTAAAAGGGGAACCATCCCTTGGTGAAAGGCAAAAGTGTAATCTGTCCTGAAAGCACTGACACACACCCCCTTTCATCAATCCAGCATTTAGTGGGAGCCCAAACAGTTATACCTGCTGGAATTTTGTAAAGTTCTTTGGCATCATTTTCCTTTATTTCATCCTATAGATCCTTTGTCACAGGCCTCTAAATTTTATCCTCAACTTATACATGGGGTCATATCAAAATCCATCATTTTAGCCCCAAAAACTGGCCTCGACTTATACATGAGGTTGACTTATAGTCGAATATATACGGTAAATCCTACTTGTTCAGGTAACATTTTGAGAGGATGTGATTAAAACTTTTCTGGATGTTACTTCTTTTTCTTTATATTATGCATATTGCAGGACATCCTTTGATCAATATGCCTTGCTTGGTTTTGCTGCATCTTTAAATCATCCTTTGTCTGTCAGAGGGTGAGTTTTGAATTCAGTTTCCAGGATTTATGTACCATCTGAAATCAGAACAGCCTCTATTTTTTACACTCTGTCAATAACTATAACATAGCACTTTGTCTTAAACCAAAGAGTTTGCCCATTGGTGAAATATTGTTTTTGCATATATTTTTATTTCCAAACTTTGTCATTTTGTCTCAAATTGCAGTAGTGCATTTTGATGCTCTCAATATGTTAAAATGTTATTGAAAACAGCAGCATCTGCAGAAGTGTGAGGGAAGTGTAAACATTTCATTTCAAGAAATGGAGATGAATTATGTAAAGATTAGGTTTGTGGAAAAATGAGTACATTAAATTATGAGAGCCTTAACATTATGTATGTTATAAATGCAGAGTTCATATAACCATTGATATATTTTTTAAAACCACAGTGTGGCATTCCTCCCCCCCCAACAACATTTGATTCAACAACATTTGGGGAGGGGGGGCTACTTGATAACATCATCATCCTGTTATTCTTTGTTGGAACCCTTCACCAAGCTAAAGATCTGATGTCATGATTCTCTATTTTATCTGTTACTCCACTAATGTTCTCACCAGTCTTTGAATTTTCACACTGTTTTGTTCTGTTGGGACTAAGATCATTTGGATTCAGTTAATAGGGTTAGAATGCAGTTCTGCAATGTTTGTAAGCCAATTCTAAAAGTTTAAAGTTCTAAAAGAGTTCTCTTGCGTAGTTTAGGCCTTGGAGTCATCCACAGATAAATATCTAGATTTCAAAGTTATCATGCAAAAATAAAAATAAAAGTGTTGAATTGCTCCCAATATAAAGGCCACATTTATTTTCTAAATATCAATACCCTAGTGTAGGAAAACACTATTTGTTTCATCTCTTGAAGCCCAGTGAATGGGTAGGCATGGTGCATGAGAAGGGGTCCAAATGTGTATGCCAAGAAAACAAATTGTTTTATGTTTGTACAGCTGAATCTTTTAGGATCAGAAAGCATGAAATATTGAAGAATGTGGAGCAGCCTTATGCACTGGCAATGAATCAAAAGCTGATTTTTACTTTCTCAGTTTCATTTTTATAAAGCTAGAATATTTAGATCCTGTTTGGGTGATCCACATTTCACCCCCCCCCCCATGGTGAATATATTATAATATATTAGTCTTGCAAAGCTAAGACCCACTATTTGCAAACAATAGGCTTCTGTGTTATTAAGTACATCCCTCAGGTGTTTGACTATGAAAGTGTGAATGTGCATTTTAACACTCATAGTATTGTAAAACTGTTAATGACTCTAGTTCATATATAACAGGGATGGGCAACTACAGTTGGTCCAGGGGTCCTGAAACCCTCCAGGGGCCACATTATCTTCCCCAAATACAAATGAAACAGATTTTTCTCCCTGTACAATTCTCCAAAATGCCCTCTATTTGGGGCAAAAGGTTCCAGAACATGGAGAAAATGCCCCTATGTCCCCAAGAGGGTGTTTGGGGAGTGATTTTTAAATACACCTTGTGGGAGAAGGTGCAGTAGTAGGTGACCCTCCAAGGAGTCCTGCGCCCCCCTAGTTGCCCTGGAGTATTCCAGGTGACAATTCCAAATACCTTTGCTAAATTGTAGATTCCATATTTCCATGGCAGTTAAAGTGGAATCTCAGTGCTACAATTTTCTCATGTGAATTTGCTCCTTTTTTCCAGTTATGCAGTGCAAGAAGTGTGTTACAACCTGTTAAAAAGATAAACTGCTACTCCTGAGGGCTTCTGGAGAGGCAATTATCTCTTCCCATTTGGGGGACTGAAAAAGGAAAAGACAGGGAGGTTGGAAGGCATAAGGACTGCCAAAAAAATTCTTTAGGGGGAATAGGCCTTGCCTCTGATGTACATGATGGTTTTGAGAGAGCTTTGGCTCAAATTACCTCCAAATCACCTCACACTTTAAAAAGACAATTAGAACTTATTAGGGACTGCATTCAGAAAGAAAATGTTGTTTTCATTGCATTAAACTGGAAATGATTTTTGCAGTTGAGAATGAAGACTGAATAGATTTACTCACTCATGATATTAGAGAAATGAAGAAGGGAACAGTTGGATAATCAAGGAACTCATTGATGGGCTTTAATTAGTCCCCGGCTGGTGGTGTTTTCCTGCACACAGGGTTGTGTTTCTCTCTTGCTCACAGCATGTTGTGTTGCATCTTTTATGTCACAAGCATTCCTGAGAGCATTTGTTCTTTGAATCCACATTCAGATTACCCAGCAGGTTTACCAATGAAAGATTCACCCATTCCAAACTGATATATTTTCTCGACTTACAATAAAAGACACACACCACTCCTCTTTCCTATAAACTTCTCAGTCCTTGCACAGGACATTTGTCTGTGGGATGTTAGGTGATGAAATAAGAAGTAAGTGTACAATTTGCTCTGCAACAAACATATATAGACCGTCTGCTTTGCACTGTGAAAAAAATTGTAGGAATATTGTTCCTGTCACAACAATATTGTGCTTGTTATCTGTCCCCCACCCTGTGCTCTTTGAATATATGATGAAAAACTGTGAAGATCCTTCATTCCTTTCCAAATTGACAGGCATTATATACAAGGGATAAAAATTATAACACCACAGTGTTCACTGTTAAAATGAATGGTACTTTATGTCACTCAGGCTTCCTTCATTGGTGACAATCATTTAGAAGCTAAAGCCCTCCATTATGTGGTGAAAGGTTTTTATTAGCATTTCCCATCATCTGTATGGACTGCTGCACTGAAGGAGACTTTTACAACTTATAATTCATACCATTATATCAATGGGTACCCTCTTATTTCTGCCAATTACTTCTAGCTATTGTTGTCGGACTTGTTCTCCATTTCCAAAGATCTGACAGTGCTGGAAGAAATGTAGTTTTCTATGCATCCAAAATAAGAGAGAAAATAATTTTAAAAATATTTTCAGGCAGCATTGCATTTAATTTATCCAGTCCTATGAAGGAACTAGTTAGTATCTTATGGCCTAGTTCAGCCTTAATGGGAATTCATGTAGCAAACTGTAGCAAACATTGAGCTATTGTATTCACTCAGTCACTTTTTTTTAACAGTTGTGAAAAGCATTTCCTTTAAATGTTAAGCAAGTCAAATTCAGGAAACTCTGGTTCTTTTTTCCTAGTACTATTTTATCCTATTAAAACTATCTCTTCCTGGTGGAGCTGTTTCTCTGTGAATGGGAGACTATAATTAGGATAATAGCATGGGGAAAATATCCCCTCCCCATGCCACCTCCCTGATCTTAATCCAATCCAGCTACTGCTCTGATTTTTTTTTTAAAGCTGCTTGAATGTAATAGATAGGGAATGTACCTACAGTTTCCATTGTTTATCAAGGAATACTATAGTCTTTGTGACCTCATGTAATGATATTTCATTTAAATTAAATGTAAGCTTCTGTAAACTGCAAGCACCACTCTGCATAAATAATTCCAGACGACCATGTCTTAGCATAAATTAGATTTCATCCTTTTGATCACACATCATATTCAGATGTCTAAGACAGATAATTACATAGTCAACTGTACAGAAAATAGGGCTATGCTTACATATACAAGTATCACACATGAAAGTTATCGTACAATTTTTTTCTGAAGGAAGATCCTTTTTTATTTCACTTGTTGATGGTTCTTTAAAAAAGCAGTGTATAAGAAATTGTTTTTCTGACACAATCTTATGTAAATTTATTTAGGGATTTTATCACATGTGGGGAAAATTGGGGAGTTAAAAAGTCATTTTTCCAGGAAAGTTGTACAATTGCAGTGAAGATTTTCACACAACATCGCAATTAAAGAGGATGTATCCTGGGAATAACCAGGGAATAACCAGCAACAAATCATTCATGGGGTAATTCCATGGAGTCAGGAGAAAGGGGTTAGGAGAAGACTTTGGTGTGTATCACAGGCCAATGGTTTGTTGCATTTAAGTATTTTAGTTTTAAATAAAAGTTACAGTTTTAGTTACTTTTTTAAAAAGAGAAAAAAGAATGTCTTATCACCACAATTATAACAGTAGCTACTTTTTGAGGGTTTAGAACTATTACAGAAACTTCTTAATTTCAGAAGTAACTTTATAAATGATTGGGACATTTTTGTAGAGTTCTGAAATTGTTAAATGAATGATCAGTGCCTAGCAATATTCACCAGTTGTCTTGAAAGCTCTGAGATGTGGATCATCACTTTGCCATTCCAACTTATGACCACAACCAGAAACAAGGACCCTAAAAAGTGTATGTACAGCACAGCAGGAGTTCTGAGATGGTAAAATTTCATGAAGATTTAGGGCCATTTCAAACATGACTTAACAATAAAAAACATATATTCCAGCAAAGGACAAAGTGTTAACATGTGGTTAAATAAATATATGTATTATTTATTTAATTAATTTATGTCCTATTTTTTTATATCAGCATCCAAGGTGGCTTAAGGTAAGTTAAAATATAGCTATAAAGGGAGATCGATTATGGTACAGTAATTTGGGTGTTGGACTAGGACCCTGGAGACCACGGTTTGAATCCCTGCTCAAACATGCAAACCCACTAGCTGATTTTAGGGAAAGCACACTCTCATAGCCTTAGGAAAACAAAAGAAAATACCCTCTGAACAAATCTTGCCAAGGGCCATTGTAAGTCAGAAATGACTTGAAGGCACATAACAAGAACAAACAGCAGTAAAGCAATCACTACAGAAATGTAAAAAATAATTTAATTAAAAGTGCAGACTTAAACAGTTTAAAAAACTGTTCTCTGAAGATGCCAGCCACAGATGCTGGTGAAATGTCAGAAAGGAACTCTTCTAAAACATGGCCACATAGCCCGAAAACCCCACAAAAAACTATGGATGCCGGCCATGAAAGCCTTCGACTCTACAGTTTAAAAAAACATTTAAGAAACCACTTTCTAAGTTCTCATCTGCAAGAAGAATTGGGACCACTGTAAAGCAGTGCTCCAAGTCCCATCCCAGATAGGCTGCCAAGGAGGATGCCATGGACAATTCATACAATACAATTCATTGTATTGAAAGCTGCTGAGAGATCCAGTAGAGTAATCATGGACTCACTCCCATTTCCACTTCCCTATGTTAGTCATCCTCCAAGGTGACCAAACCTGTTTCTATCCTATAATCAGATCTGAATCCAGATTGAAATGGATGTAGACATTGCATTTCATCCAGGAATACCTGGATTTGGGAGGCCACCACACAATTCAGTACCTTGCCCCCCAAAAAATGGATATTGGAGACTGGCCAACAGTTATCTAGTGCAGCCAGGTTCAGGAAGGTAGGCAGGATGGAACTCTGTCATGTAGTGAGGCATTCATACTCCTGTTACTCATTTAGTCCCTCTCTGGCTGCTTTTCTAAACCAGAAAGGGCATGGGTGCAGTAAGTATTTGGTGGCTTTCATCTCTCCAAAGATCCTGTCCACATCCCCAGGCTGCACAAACTGAAAAATACCCAACAACATATGATAAACAGAAGCCAAGATGTTATTCACTGGACTTGTTTCAGCTACAGCAAGTAGCTAACCATACGACATAGCACTGCTGGATGACTCAGTTCAGGAAGGGAGACTGTTGAGCAGCAGGTTTGGTGGTACACCAACAAAATCCCTATTCTGTCTTGGCCACACACCTTCAAATACATGCACAGACTGTGGGATGGGGCACCTGCTGGTGGAGATTAAATCCCGATAGACCACTTCATCTCTGTCTCCCCACTCCGCTTTACCTGCTGCTGCACAGAGAACCCAAGTGGACAATGTAGGAGGGAGGCTATCCCATTACTCACTTCATCCAGCCAGGTCTTTGTAATGCAAGCCAGGTGGCATGCTTATCTAGGATCAAGTCCTGGATCAAAACTGCTTTTCCTTTCACTGACCTGGCATTAAGCAGCAGCAGTTTCAGGCCAGGGGGGCTGTTGCCTTGATTATTTAGAATATTTGATGTGGAGGAGTGTTTGGGGCCAACCAAAACCCTGAAGCTCTTCCCTGTTCTATGATGACTCCCTCTCTACTCCATGACTTCTTCTATTATTCATTATTATATCTGGGGAAGCTCCCTGGTTTACTTCCCCTGCTATGCTCTCCATATGCCATACCACACCCCGCCCCCCCCCCCCCCCCCCGCTGACTGGGCAGATTGTTTTAAAAGACCTAAAGTGTTTTTAAAACAAAACAAAACACAAACTCCTTCTCCATATCTGAACATAGAAATTGGCCCTTACCCCAGCCCCATAGCAGCTTCTCCAAAGGAGCTGACTCCCCTTTGGTGTTGCCCCTTTCAATGTCAGCCATATATCCATCACCCTAGCCCAACAACATACATCCCCTTTCAGGAAGGGAACTGGTGATAGTTTGCATGCCTAGATAACAGCAGGCTCAGTAGCTAAGGACTGTATGTTATGTATGTAACATACGTATGTTAATATTTGTGAACATATTTTTCTCAAAATGTGGAAATGATATCCTGGAATTTGCATCTTTTAAGGCATACCTTGCTCTTTCCATGTTCTGAGGGGCAGCCATAATTTTATCAAGCCATTAGGTGGTGCTCTAAACATGCAAAATAAAACCAGCTGCTGTCTTAATTTTTTGCCCTGGGAAGGAGGGAAAGCCAGGGCAAGTTACATGCAATTAAGAGTTTATTAATATATTGACTTGGCAGACTTAACATAATATTCTTAGCCATATGATGATTAAATTCATTAGGCTAGGTTTCAAGAGACCTTTGTCTTTGAAGACTCTGTCAAGATTGTAAAGGGTTGAAGCGTGGATTGAAATTCTTGCATGCCTCATCAGGCTGAAGAGAATCCAAGCAGCTTGGAATGGGATAACTTGGTAACTATTTGTTGAATATCTGCTGTGGCAAATTGTCTTGCAAACATTTTGAGCCAGAATGTTATTTGACTGATTTTGTTGTTGTTATTCAAAACCAAGAGAACTGTGTTGGCCCATAGGAACAAAACCAAATTTAAAAAAAATCTACAAATGGGAAATACCTTTATTTGGACCAGCGGAAGTTCCCAAGAATGTGCAAGCTTTTGACTTCTCCAGGACTCTTCATTGGTTTAGACTCGGTTTAAAATAAGGTTCTGGGCAAGAAAAATATAGAGGACCAAAAATTTGGCCAGAGGCTACAGTTATGTGATCTTCATTTAAACTCAGTCCCAAAATGGAGATTGCGGAATCACTGGGAGATGGGCAGGTATCGGTTTACATCTTGCATACTGGAATGGAGAAGAAATGGTGGCTTCACATCTCTGAAGATTCATGGTAGGTGGATGATTAAGGGATCTGCATTTTTTCTTAGGTGAAACACAGGTTCACACATTGCCTCTCCATGACACACTGAGTATATTTTAGGATATTTTAAAGCACGTATGAGTATAAACAGAGGCTTTTAAAAAGCTGAATTGTCATTTGGGAGCTTTGTGTGGAAATTTGCTGTTGGGGAGGGACGGCTAATTTTTTTTCTTTCTACATTCTTAAAAATTACAGTGCCCACTGCTCAGCAGTTAACACACCCTCCAATACTGATTGATGAATAGCAGTGTGATCAAGGTGGCAAAAATTAATGAGAAAGAAAACAAAACTAGGAGAGACTGCAGCAGTTTGCTTTTGCTGGAGCCTCCTGGGAAGGGCATAATCTTCCACCTCTTCTTTCCCCACTGAGTTAACTGAGTGAAAATTACTTTTTTACTTACAACTCAGTTTGCAGCAACTGAAGAAAGCCAAGGACCAAGGGGGAACGTGGGAGAAGGAGGAGGCAGCAATGAGAACATTTTAAAAGTAGCTGGAAATGTGGGATGACAAGAAGATTGTGCAGAACTGTTCCCCACCAAAATAAGATGGCTGGAGGGTGTTTAGTTAAGTTTATATTTAACTAGCTTGTTAAAGTTGCTTTCTCAACAAAATTTTAAAAATTGTTCATATAGCTTGTCTGGAAAATTATGAAGCCTTTAAGCAAGTCTTAGCCCATCACAGTTACTCTAGGGACAGAACCAGAGTGACGCTGTGAAAAAGAGAATGTGTTGTTATGTAAATTAAGTATCAGCTTACCATAATCCTTTCAACTTCATCGGCACTAATAAGAATTATTGACGTCATATTTAACAAATGCACAGTATGAAATTTTGGATACTTTTTTGTTGACTACAGTTATTACTGGATTGTGTCCCTTTGTGAAGTTAGTACAATCACTACTGCTTTCATAGGGGAAGCTGAGGATGCTAAAAGTATAATCTTGCACACTCTTCCTGAGAATAAGCCCCACGGATCTAGGAACAGAACTGTGCAAATATGTCAAAGCATGATATTTTTATTTCACAAAAGTCTGGCTCCTGTTCAAACTTCTGAAAGAGGAACTGCCTCCCTCTTTCCCCTATTAGGATGCCTGACACATCATGATGAGTTAATTCAGTGTGAAAAGGCCGTCATTTTACTATACATGCATGGGGGGGGGGGATCAAACCTTAATTGACATATTTATGTAGTTCAATTTGTTCTCTGTGTGTTTGGGAGATGTATTGAACTGTATGATTTCATTTGCACGGTACTCAAGGGAGATCCAGTTTGTCAAGACAGCAAAAGGTGCAACAGGACTGAGAGAGATCCCTGTGTTTTGGATACAAGAAAGAACTTAAATGCACACTCAAATACATAGTTCTGCAAGGAACACAATGTAGAAGGGCATCTGGTTGTTCCATCCAGCGGATTAAGCGGCATAAGCTTTTCTGGAACATCACTCTTGGCTTGGGAGAGAGCTGCCTGTGGCAGCCTCATGCATGCTGTGCTTCTCCTTCTGCAACTCGTGAAAAAATGAAGGGAGGGGAGAGAATGAACTAGCAATGAGTCCCACCCCCTCCAGGTTGCTTAGCTTTCTCAAAGCCATATTCCTTTAAGATGATGTAATAGTCATTTCCCTGGATGGTTTCTTCCCTGCACTGCTGAAACAACAGCATCTGAAACTGCACTGGGAACTGTGGAACCACCCAGCTCAGCAGCAGCCACAGAGCAGTAGCTTGGGTAGGGAAAGCCAGAGCAAGGCAGCTTGCCTGGCTGGGCATCCTTTCAAACTGCTGCAGGCTGCTGCTCTCTCAGCTTGGCTGGGAACATGGGAGGCTCTCAGTCCTTACTGATGGAGAAGGTGCTTCCACTGTGGGATGCTACTGAAATGTGTCAGGGCTGGGCTCAGAACCTGGGCTTTCTGCAAATCATCTAAAGTGAGGTTCTCCTGCTGACATTTGCTCTTCTACTAAAGGATCCTGACTTGGTGGGATTTATGCTCTGCTCTGTTTGTTGTTGAGATTGTTTTGCCTTTTTCTGTCTCAGCTCTTTGCCACAGAGCTTCATCTCTCTCCTTCAGTGCCCATTCTGGTTAACTTTCCTCTGTGTGGGTTTAAGTTTTGCCTGGATATTGCCAGATGGTCTCAGCTTCTCTTCTCCGTCTCTTGCCTACTCTGGATATGCTTTTTCCCTCCCATTTTCAGATTCAATCCCCTTCAGTGCTGATTTGGGGGCTGCTTAGAAAATGTTGCTTTTCTTCACAGGAGCTGCTTGCATCCATGTAACCAAGGTAAGCCTTGATACTTCTGTGCCCCTCTTTCACATATTTTAAACTAGATGCCTGGGTAAAGTAGAATGTGTGTAGTAACAAGAAAAGAGATGTAAACAAAATTTATGGAGGAAGAGAAGTATTTGCTTAAATTAGCAGAATGTATCCAACACCCAACTGTTGTTTTTTTAAAAAAACTCTTTTTTATAATGCACAGGGGGAATAATTCTTTCTTATTTTATTTTTCAACAGGCTTGTAAATGATAGGAACCATGGATTGATCATACTGTTTTAGACTTTGATGGAAGATCTCATCATCTGATTATATTTAGTGAAGTTATCCCACTTTATCGATCATTTAAAATACCTTATCAGTTATCTTGGCCATCATATCTGGACATTTGAAAAATAAACCCTACAACTTCCTTTTCATTTTCCATTTCATCCCTTCCCCAGTAGACCTCAGTCTTCTTAAATGTTAGGAGAGTTGGGAGAATAGATCAAAGAGCCTTACTAAAACCTTGGATGTGAGTGAGAGTTCTGCCATATCTTGTGGTTGGTTGGTTTGAAAGTACAATGGCCTTGAGTGGAAATTGCAGGACTTACCTCCCTCCTCGAGAGCAAGCAACTGCTGTACAATCCTTCCCGGAGGTGATAGAACTGAATGTGGGTGGCCAGGTTTACTTCACTCGCCACTCCACTTTAACAGGCATTCCCCACACCCTGCTTTGGAAAATGTTCACCTCAAAGAGAGAGACAGTCAATGACCTAGCCAAGGATTCCAAGGGAAGGATTTTCATTGACAGAGATGGCTTCTTGTTCCGCTATATCCTGGACTATCTCAGGGATAAGCAGGTGGTCCTGCCTGATCACTTTCCAGAACGAGGACGGCTGAAGAGAGAAGCTGAGTACTTTCAGCTACCAGACTTGGTTAAACTCCTGACTCCTGATGAGATCAAGCAAAGTCCTGATGACTATTGCCACAGTGATTATGAAGAGGTTTCCCAGAGCAGCGACACTAGGATATGTGCCCCATCATCACTTGTTCCCTCAGATCGAAAGTGGGGCTTCATTACCATTGGCTACAGGGGGTCATGCAGCATGGGCAGAGAGACCCAAGCAGATGCCAAATTCAGAAGAGTCCCAAGGATTTTGGTTTGTGGCAGGATTGCTCTGGTCAAAGAAGTTTTTGGAGAAAGTCTGAATGAGAGCAGAGACCCAGACCGGGCTCCTGATAGATACACCTCCAGGTTCTATCTGAAGTTCAGGCACCTGGAGAGGGCATTCGATATGTTGTCGGAATGTGGATTCCACATGGTTGCCTGTAATTCATCAGTGACTGCTTCTTTTGTCAATCAGTACACTGATGACAAAGTTTGGTCCAGCTACACGGAGTACGTCTTTTATCGTAAGTACAAGGGGCTTCCCATGTGTTGAGGGTGTGGGGATCAGTGGCCTCAATATTACCTTGGAGAAGTTGCATGGTGGAAGAAGAGAGTACAAAGGGGCTTATGTTGAGGATCCGTCTTTTTAACACACATGGAGGGTGAATTCCATGGTGTGATCTTGGCTAGGTGGCAGCACAGTCTGCCAGAATGTTTCTCCCTCCTTTATTCCATCCTGACACACATATACAGAGAGGCTGCTCTCTCACCTTTTGCTAACTACCCGCTTGATGATCTTATGTGTCTTTTGATTATTCATTGAGTGTAACGTAAGCTCTGAAAAAACACTGCTGACTTAATTACAGAAAATCTTCACATGTGATTCAATTTGCAAAGGTAATAGATGTTTGGTAATAATCAAGTGCCGTCAGCCAAGCCATCTGTCAGCAAAGCTGACATGTTCACATGCACAGAAGGAAAGTGAAATCTACTCACGAGAGCTCCTCTGCAGCAGGATTCTTTTATGTAAACAGGACAGGAAGATGGGGTCTTAAAACAGATAGTGAATGTCTAAGAATCGAGCTTTTGTATCTTGCTGTGGTTACTCTGATATAAATGTTCCTTCAAACTGCATACTGGCTGGAAGTTCATCAAAGTTTTGGTATCAAATGTTAAATTTTGGGATGTGCGTGTGTGATCTTCACTGCAAAGGGCTGCTGTATTCTAGGTTAATTTTGTATCTCCTAGATTAATTTTGGAGAGGGACCAAGAATCACAACCAGAATTCTTTAAAAATGTTCTGTGAAAACAAATGTGAAGCAGAAACACCTTATTCTGTTAAATAATTGCCTTAGGTGTATAGTTTTTAAAAGCAGTGCAGAAACTCAAAGATTTTGAGTTTAGTAGGAAATATGAAGACTCATTTTATGGAATAGGTTGAGCATTCAGTTTATTAAAGTGCATATTTTAGGAGTGTATAAGTGCCTTTAATGTGAATGAATTGATGAATATGCTTCTATGTTAATTGTCAGTTTTTGCTAAAATAATCCAAAGTGATCTGTCTTTTTTTTAAAAAAAAAAGTAAAGGGAAAAATAATGTAGTACCAACTCGGTGTGGTTGTTATTAATTAATTGTTTGTTTGCTTTGGAGAAATACAGATGCAGAAAGTTTGGATCTGAGTGTTGTTTGCCCAGAAAGTTCAGAATGAAAACATAGACGGATGAAAAAAAAGAGAAAGTATTGCTGATATTTTGCTGTTCATGTCATCGCTGCTTTACTAATGGACTACCTTTTTCATCTTTATGCTTGTTGTTGGCGGGGAATTATTTTTTTATTTATTTTTAATGAGCAGAAAGGGGGAAACTTTAAGATATGGCCTAAAGTACCTGCTCTCTCTCTCTCTCTCTCTCTCTCTTTTTAAAAATTGATTTTGTTCATATCTTTTTCACAAGGTATGGCATTTAAATTCTTCCCAAAAAATCCAAGTTAGTGATGTACAACTACACTGGAGAAAGGCTACATGGTTCCGTTGTAGTTATAAATTGTTATAAATATGGTTGTTTCTCTCTTTCTCCAAAATATTTAGATTTTGGAGAAAAAACTACTTTGCCACTCAGGACATGATTGACAGATCACCATTAAGAAAGCCCTTGGCATAATCATATTTAAATGTGAACATTGTTAAAAACAGGTAAACATTAATGATAATGTGATTGATGTGGACAGTTAAAACAATGTCTTACCTAAGAGAAAAGTATTACTCACTGATGGGGGCTTGCTGTTTTTCTGAAAGGCAATGGGAGCTTCAGTTGTAACACAAGCATTGGGTGATGCAGTCTTCTAACATACTTTGTATTAGCCAGAGGCAAAGGGGATATACTAGCATTATGTATTACCATCTTGTGTGACATGTCCAATTCGTAAACCAAGCATTTGTTCCATTGACTACTGTGAACATATTAGTGATGGCACTATTCCGAGGCTTCTATGATAGCGTTGGGCTAAACAAATTCCAGCCCAGAGTCCATACATCTAAATGTATTTTGGAACTTCAGACTTCATACCCATAAGTCAAAATCATTCCTTTACTAACCTCATGTCTTGGAATACCCTATGCATATTTTGCCAATTATGTATATAGTCTATGCTGAAATATTTTATATTAAGATATATCACCACAGTGCTTGCTATTTTTACCTAACAGCATACCAGCTGTCCTGGTTTAGTTGCCATTTACTTTATTAGTATTTATTGGGATTTGGCAGAAGTATAATGTCCAGGTAAGGAAAGTAATAGTACCATTCTGGTCCGGTTTGGTCAGAACTCACTTGGAATGCTGTGTCCAGTTCTAGTCACTACAGATTAAGAAGGACATAGAAAAGATGGAGTGTGTTCATATGATGATAACCAAGATGGTGAAAAGTCTGGAAAACAAGTCCTATGAGGAAGGGTTGAGGCAGTTTAGAAAAGAAGACTGCAAACTCATATAGGCAGTGTAGGTGTTGTTGTTTGCCTTTAAGTCATTTCTGACTTATGGTGACACTATCACAGGATTTTCTTGGCACATTTCTTCAAAGAAGGTTTGCTATTGCTATCCTCTGAGGCTGAGAGATAATGTGACTTGCCCAGGCTTACCCAGTGGGTTTTCATGGCCAAAAGTATCCAGAGTCATAGTCTGCTCAAACCACTACAACACACTAAATAATAATAAACTTTTATTTATATCCTGCCTAATCCGATTAGAATCGAGGCAGTTTACAGTAAAAGATAATCCAATACGTCACAAAATAACAATGCACAAAGTCCCACCTACCCTACCCTCTTAAAATAACAATTAAATCAGAATTACATTAAAAAGATTCACTTTAAAAAGATTTGTTAAAATCAACAAAAGAAGAAAGAAACCAGAAGGATGAGGTATAAAATAATTGTTGACAGTGGTTGATTTGGTGGGTGGCTGAAATGCTATTCTGGAAAGGCCTGTTGGAGAAGATCTGTCTTGATCTTGTCTCTAATAATAAGGGAGCCTCTTTAAATATCCAATGGGCTATAATGCATAAGATGGAATAAGGTTGTTTTTTATTACTTCCAAAGACAAGGACCCAAATCAATGATTTAAAATAACAAGAGAGAAGATTCCTTCCAAATTAAAAAGATCTTCCTGATGGTAAATACTGTTCAATGGTGACATGGCCTATCTCTGAAAATGGTGGAGTCTCTTGTATTGGCAGCATTAAACAGAATTTGGGTTGCTATCCATCAGGATGCTGATGGATGGATTCCTGTACTGGATTGGGCCAGGTGATGCATCTAAATGTACAAATGGGACTGTTCCAGGTTTAAGGAAAATGCACAGTTTGTTAGGAAAGCTCCAAAATTGTCAGGCCAAGTGTACTGCTTAACAGAAAAATATTCAGTGTTCTACTGTAATTCAAAGAGGATGGTCCTCTATTTGAAATGCTGTTCAAATATGTCCAAGTATGATTTAAAGATTAAAAAAAACTATGAGAAAAGAGGAACAGCAGCCTGGAATCTGAACTGGCAGATTGATTGGGCACAGAGGTCATCTAGTTTTTAAAAACTAAGATCCATCTACAGCACTAGTGGGCAGCTCTGAGAAGCTAGGAGTCTGCACTAGTTCCCCAGGAGAACTTAGAGGTCTGCATCCCCCCACCCCCTCTAACCCTCCAACAAAAGCATCATTTTTGCTTGCAAATGTCCCCAAACATCCTCTAAGGGTTGTGAGGGGTATTTTCCTTATGTTTGCCTCCCAGGACATTTTTGGCCCAGGAGACGTTGTCTTTAACAATAGGAAGCCACATCCTGTTCAATTCCTGTTTTGAGGGGGGGGGAGGGAATCACTTGGGTCTAAAACAAGACAAAAATGTTGCAAAATGCCCCCCTAAACCATAGAGCAATGGTTCCCAACCTTTCCTATACCGCACACCCCTAGGAAATGTTTGATAAATGTTCTCACTCTCTACAAAAGTAATATCACATTTTCAAGTGAATTCAAGTGATGGAGGGAGGCACAATGCATGTGAGCAGAGGCGACAGGCTAGCTGAGAGGCTCCAAGGGTTTAAATATCTAACACACACTCATGTTCATGAATTTATAAGTGAAATAATACACAATGATTATGTCAGATGTTGCATTATAACAATTTTAGAAGAAATACTCTGACAATCTACTCTTTGTCACACCCCCTGAAATTCCATCTTGCACCCCCTAGGGGTGTGGGAACCCAGAGTGGGGACCCCTGCCTTACAGGGTATTTAGAGGGACCACTGGCTACAAAATGACCCTGGGAGGTTGTATGAGAGAGAGCCCTGGTGGTGCAGTGGTTAAATGCCTGTACTGCAGCCACTCACTCAAAACCATAAGGTTGTGAGTTCAAATGCCTGTACTGCAGCCACTCACTCAAAACCCTAAGGTTGTGAGTTCAAGACCAGCAAAAGGACTCATGCTTGACTCAGGCTTGCATCCTTCTGAGGTTGCTAAAATGAGTACCCAGATTGTTGGGGGCGAGTAGCTTACAGTTGTAAACTGCTTAGACACTCCTTAGGCAGTATGAAGCGGTATATAAATGAAGCAGTTTGTATACAGGTTTCGGGCCACATTTTGTCCCTATCTATCTTTCTATCTGTCTATCATAGAAACATGTTTTGGAGCCTCAGACCTCTTATATATTAGCCAAGTATGGTGAGATGCATTGTGTTTCTTAATTACTGCTAAGTATTCTGTACATACTTATTAGCACAAGGAGATTTTATTCAGATCTCTGGCTGCTTCTGGCATCCTTTTAAATCATGTATTTCCTCTCTATACTTCAAAAATACTTTAATGAAACCTTTAACCTCCAGGCCTCCAAGCAAATGGCTTGTTACTCCACTACTCATTTTTTGTTGCCTTATCTTGTTTGATAAGTTTTGGAACATACTCAGAGGAACACAGGCACCTCATCAGGCTGCGGCTCTAATTCTATCTGACCCACGTCTGAAATCTTCTGTGATATGCCTGTTTAAAATTTTGCTAAAATTAGCCATGATTTAAAAAAAATAGCCATGATGTTAATAATAATAATAATAATAATAATAATAATAATTATTATTATTTCTAGCCCGCCCCTCTGAGCGAGCAATCGGGGCGGGGTACAAGATAAAATTAAAAACAAGACAATTAAAATATCCAATCCTATTCGCACCTCCCCCCCTTAGAAAAAGAATTAAACCAACAACAAGTTAAAACATAGTGCAAATAGCGGATAGTCAACAATAACAAACTAAAAGTTCCTTGAGTTGTGTCAGATGATGAGGATTAGGGACTGGCGAAAGGTTTGGAGCCGGGTGACATTAAGCATTTTCCAGGAAGGCCTTCTGGAAGAGATGCGTCTTCAAGGCTTTCTTAAAGCTAACGGTGGATGGAATGAGACGCAACTCATCCGGCAGGTCATTCCAAAGTTTGTGGGCGACCGCTGAGAAGGCCCTCTGGGAGGTCTGTGTCAGCCTAGTCTTCATGGGCTGTAAGAGACTCCTCCCAGAGGATCAAAGCATGCAGGGGGGTTCGTACGGGGAGAGGCGGTCCCTTAGATATGATGGACTCGAGCCATGTAGGGCTTTATAGGTTAAAACCAACACCTTGTACTGTGCCCAGAAACTGACCGGCAGCCAGTGGAGAGATTTTAGCACAGGTGTCATGTGCTCTATCCTAGATGTACCTGTAATAAGTCTGGCTGCCATATTCTGAACCAGTTGTAGTTTCCGAGTTAAGTACAGGGGTAGCCCCACGTAGAGGGCATTACAGAAGTCCAATCGTGAGGTTACCAGAGCATGTATCACAGTTTCCAGATCCCTCATCTCCAGGAAAGGGCGCAGCTGGCCGATCAGCCGAAGCTGATAACAGGCACTCCTGACTGTCGCATTCACCTGACAAGTCATGTGAAGCGACGAGTCTAGGAGGACCCCCAGACTGCGAACACAGTCGTTAGAGGAGAGAGTGACTCCATCAAGAACTGGAAATTGTATTCCTGAACCCGGTTTCGGGCCTGTGACTGTGAGTACCTCTGTTTTGCTTGGATTGAGCTTCAATTTGTTTTCCCTCATCCAATCCATTACCACCGCAAGGCAGGAGTTGAGGGGAGAGACGCCATCTGAAGTCTGGGCAGATGATCTTGTCATGGAGAGATATATCTGAGTGTCATCAACATATTGTGCTTAACCCGGAAACTTCAACTGGTCCAAAATATGGCAGCCAGGCTTGTAACTGGAACATCAAGGAGAGAGCACATAACACCAGTGCTCAAGGCTCTCCACTGGCTGCCAATTAGTTTCCGGGCGCAGTACAAGGTGCTGGTTTTAACCTTTAAAGCCCTACATGGCTTGGGTCCACCTTATCTCAGGGACCGCCTCTCCCTGTATGAGCCTGTGAAAACTAGGCTGTTGCAGACCTCCCAGAGGACTTTTTCCGCAACCACTCCCAAACTTTGGAATGGTCTGCCAGATGAGATGCGCCTTATAACATCTCTTGATTGCTTTAAAAAAGCTCTGAAGACGCATCTCTTCCGGCAGGTCTTCCCTGACACCTCTTAGATCCCAGCTCCGAATGGGACCTATAAACAGAATTTGACCGCTTGCCTGGTGCTATTTTTTTCCTCAATGTAAGAACTATGGAGGATGAATCATGTTTTTAGTGTTGTTGATTTTAAATTATTGCTAATTTAATTTATTTTTAAGGGGTGGGTGGCTGGGAATGGGTCAATGAAGTGTTTTAATTTGTATGTTTTAATCTTGTTGTACCCCGCTCCGATTGTACTCACAGAGGAGCGGGCTAGAAATAAAAATTATTATTATTATTATTATGAACTCCCGAGTCGCTCCAGATAACTCAGACAAGCTGGACTCAAGAGGAATGTTGAAATCGCCCAGAACCAAAAGTCTGGGTGACTCCAACAATAACTCCGAAACCAGCTGAGTCAACTCGGTTAGGGAGTCTGCTAGACAACGGGGTGGCCGGTATACCAGCAGAATCCCCAAACGAACCCTGGTCTTCAGGCTTAGGTACATGCACTCGACATGGGCTGTTGTTCTGCCCTTCTCCTATTTCCCCCTATTTAAAACATGCTTATTTATAATAATGGGAAAAATCTATTAGTCACCTGCCCCTTGTTCAATTAACCTGTCTCATAGGAGATTATCACATGGGGTTATCCCATCCTTGTCCTGTTCCTGTCCCATCATTCCTGTGCAATCACAGGAAGGACTTTCAGACAGCATCGCACAGATCCCATCATCAACCCATTCAAAAAGCATGATTGACTGCCATTACTCAAATGACTTTCAGATGATGTCATGCAGATCCTATCATTAATCAATCATTAACCCATCAATAAAGTGACATTGGCCAGCATTTTGCATTAACAGAAGTTTGCGTTATTGCAATGCCACTTTAATGGCAGGATTGGAGCTATGATTTGAAAGCCTGGCGGAGTGATTCTGTCTCTATCCTGTCTATGTGAGATTATCTCCATTGAACTGTACACTCATTTTTATAACCCCTACACACTCATGCCAACATGTTCAGATGCTTGTTTATGAAGAGTGAATAAGAAGAATACTAAAGCAAAGATGGGAATAATGTGACTTCCGCATTTTGTAGTAAAGAGAACACATTGCTGGAAATGCCAAAAGGGGAGAAAATGGGAGATGGGGAAACTCTGAGGAAAACTTTTTTCGTAGTTATTGTTGAGGCTAGCACTGTGAGACCAGTGGTACAGGGAGACAGATGTTAGCCTCCAGACTAGTATCATCACTGAGCTTGAGATTTTCAGGAAGTTCTGTGAATCAATTGTCTCCAAATTGGGATCCTGGAGACAGCTCTTTTAAAGTTATACAGCCCCCCTTCCACATTTGCTGCCTTGAGATTCGCAGTTTCAATTATACATGAGGTCAAGGCCACTAGTGCTGGCATTCCTCATCCTCCTCTATCCTGTGCTTTTCCCCTCAGGCGAAAAAGCCCAGAAGCCAACTCACGTCCCTTTCCTGGCTAGCCACGGAGTGATCCGGCAGGGAAAGGCATGAGGAGGCTCCACTACCCTTCCCCTGCCTGATCACTCCCTTGGCTGCCCATGGCACGATCGGGCAGAGAAAGGGTTTCAGGGAGTAGAGGCTCCTCCTGCCTTTCCCTGCCTGATCGCTCCCTGGGCAGCGATCAGGCAGGGAAAGGGTCTTGGGGGGTGGCATGAGCTGGAGGAATTGAACACTACTTTCCCCCTGAGTCCCTGCCATCCTGAATCTACCAGACTCCCATCTGTTAAACATCTGTTTTATGCTGTGATCAGGAATGGACAGTGGGCGAGGCCCATGGAGTAAGTCTAGAAGTGGCTATGGCTATGTAATCTACAACATCAATGATGAAGTAAAGATGTTCTGAGACAGAGTTAAGTCAGCAGAGGGGAAAGAATGTTGAATGTCCTTGGACTGAAACTGCAAGTTTTTGTAAAGGTCTCACAAAACTGTCACATTATCTACCTTGGATTATCAGTGTCCAAGAGTCATTCTGAAGGGTTGAGGTTTAGCTAATCATCCCACATTTTCTTCCTGTAACCAGTGTGCAAATCCTAAATTCAAATTGAATACAAGATGGTAGAATTCAGAGACATAGCCATGTTAGTCTAGAATATCAGGATGCAAAAGGATCTTGTGGAACCTTTGAGGCTAACTGCAAAAGACTTTGTAGCATAAGCTTTTGTATACTTGGTCTACTTTCTCAGATAGGTCTGAGGAAATAGACCAGGGTTTACAAAAGCTCATGCTACAACTTCTTTCCCACAGTTAGTCTCAAGGGTGCTAAAAGATTCCTTTACATGTAGATAACAAGATGGATTGTTGATTAAAGTCCATTAATTAGATTTAAGTTTTTTGACAAAGGACAAAGTCCATCTTTGGGGGTATTTTAACAGGCCATCACAGATTAAATGCACAGATACAGGATGGGAGACATCTGGCTGAATCAAACTACGTCTGAAAGGGATCTAGGAGTCCAAGTAGACCATAAGTTGAACATGAGTCAACAGTGCGATGCAGCAGCTAAAAAGGCCAATGCTATTTTAGGCTGCATCAATAGAAGTATAGTGTCTAGATCAAAGGAAGTAATAGTGCCGCTCTACTTTGCTTTGGTCAGGCCCCACCTGGAATACTGTGTCCAGTTCTAGGCACCACAATTCAAAAAGGATGTGGAGAAATTGGAGCGGGTCCAAAGGAGGGCAACTAAGATGGTGGAGGGTCTGGAAACCGTGCCCTATGAGGAACAACTTAGAGAGCTGGGGATGTTTAGCCTGGAGAAGAGAAGGTTAAGAAGTGATATGATAGCCCTGTTCAAATATTTGCAGAGATGTCATATTGAGGAGGGAGCAAGCTTGTTTTCTGCTGCTGCAGAGACTAGAACGCAGAACAATGGATGCAAGCTGCAGGAAAAGAGATTCCACCTCAACATTAGGAGGAACTTCCTGCCAGTAAGGGCTGTTCGACAGTGGAACACTCTCTCTCAGAGTGTAGTGGAGTCTCCGTCCTTGGAGGTCTTTAAGCAGAGGCTGGATGGCCATCTGTCGGGGATGCTTTGATTTGGAGTTCTTGCATGGCAGGGGGTTGGACTGGATGGCCCTTGTGGTCTCTTCCAACTCTATGATTCAATGATTCTATGATTCTATCTCCTGGAGTGCTTTAGTTGTATATTCCTGCATGATAAGGGGATGGATTAGATGACACTTGTGGTCCCTTCCAACTCTGTGATTTAGTGGTTTTCTAAAATGGGTGAAATGTTCACAAATGTCAGAGTAATGCCTGGTACAGGTTTCTGTCATTTAAAAACAAGCACCTTTTTAAAAATTATTATTATGGACCTTTACTCTACCCTTTCAGTGCATTCCTTGTATAAAAACAACTTAATCAAAACCCCAAATGCAAATTTACTTTATGAAACCGCAGGTGAACTGAGCATTTGCTCTAGTTATTAAAAATATTTGCCACTTTCCTGGGATACAGTATAGGAATACAGCAATTATATGGGCATAATAATTCTCCCTTTGGATGTTCTAATGTAAGAATATTCACAATCCATATTGATAGTGTAAAGAGTGGCCAGAGCCCCTTTGACACCAACATTCCAAGCTTCCTTTAAAAATAACAACGCTGAGGAGCAATAAAACTGACAGCTGGTTTTCCAGTGGGACATTCCAGCTTCTTTGCAGCTGCATAGCCATAATTATTTAATTAGAGCTGCCAACTGTGCCTATATAAGCATTAATTCATCAAGCTGTTGTGCTTGGGTTAATGGGCCGAAACAGTGGGAGGTCTTCTAATACAACTAGTTAGCTACATGCAGAGATGTACTTTGCTGATCAGCTTATGTATCTCCTGTCCAAGTGCACGGGGAATATGGAAGTCTTACTGAAAGATTTTTTAAAAAGGTGGCGAGGCAAGCTGTTGTAATGAATCTTTCAAATCCCAAATTTATTAAACCATCAGTGAGATTATTCTTATTTTAAAACCCAAAATCTTGTTTGAGTCCATTTAAAAGTTTCCAGATAGATTAAAAGAAAGGAAAAATGAGGAAAGGGGAATGTTCCCTAGACAAACTGAATGTGACAGTGTCAGAGCATTCAACAGCTCAAAGGAGCGGTACGGATACAGCCTTGCTTTTATAGACAATATATGTAGGTGTACCAGTTTCTAGTGGGAGATTCATATTCACTTGCAGTTGCAGGAGGAACTGAAGGCAACCACACAACAAAATTATTTCTATTTTCTGGGTGTGTAGGATTGGAGTGGCAGAGGAAAAACAGGACCAGATGACAATGCAATGTGTGTGTTCCATGCAGCTGGGCTTTGCTCCAGCTTAAACTAGGCCAGCACAAGAGGGAATTGAGAGGTAGGCTGTGTCTGAGTGAATGTTGGGTCCATTATTTAACAGATCCAGGGATTACAGGCTCTTTGTGTGATGCTCTGCTGGAAGAAAAGACTGTGTAGAAGGGATGAGTTGCCATTCAAAATAGATTCCAGGCTCTGGCTCTCTTCTGAGGCTTTGTATCTGTCTTCCCTGTCACCCAAGGTTTAGCTGGAAATGCAGATGAGAAGACAGGTTTCATAAAGTTACCCTCTTCTCTCTTCTCTTGTCTTTACTTCCACCCTTCTCTAGGCTGCACAGGCACAGCTAGTCAGTTGTGCATTTAGGGATGACAAAATAGCTTTTTTCTAGGTGTAAGGTAGCTCTCCCAACCAAGGTGGCCAGCTTGCTAGTGCTCTCATTTAACAAAACTGGACCATTGTGAGGTTGAGGGTAGAGACAGTTCCAGATTCAAGAAGGCCCTGGTAAAGTGCCTGCTGGTGGTTCCCTGGTGGATTTCTGTGTCAGTGGCATCAGTATCACATGCTCTCTAACTGGTTCATTTTGGCAGGGACAGTCCTGATTAATCCTCAGTCATCTCACTTTTCAAATGCTGTTAAAATAGATCAATTTATGTTTCCTTATCTTACCTTTCTATTTCAATTGCTTATTTCATTTTTTTCAAACTGAGTTCTAAGTACAAAAGTAGTTGGCACTCATTTAACACTGCAGGGAGGAGAGATCTTCCTGGTAGACTCAGGCAAAAGCAAACTGCTATAGCTTCTCCAAGCATGTGTGGTCTTCTTCAGTAATAATGGTTGCCATTTTGACCACCTGCTGATGTTGCTTGACCACACATATTCCAGTTTTCGTCTCTGGAAATGTTACCAGCTATAGTATCAAAATTGTGTTTTCAGCAGCATTGGGTGCAACTATGATTTTTAATTTCTCACAACACCTTGGAATGTTGCTATGCAGGGAGTGTTATGGGAGATAGAAATGGGACCTGCAGGTAGCCCTGGACAGCACAGCACTAGATAAGTAATTTCTGCTTCTAATATGCCAGTTACCAGTACCATCTTGTACCCATTGGCTACAGCTCTTTCTTTCTTTCTTTCTTTCTTTCTTTCTTTCTTTCTTTCTTTCTTTCTTGGAAATTATCCAGGAAGCAACAGTCAATCACCCACAAACCACCATTGGTTCCAAGATTCTAACATTTTTCAGATGGGCCAGACAAAATTGAAGGGGGGGGGGGCAAGGCCAGATGTCAGTTGTTTGCCCTTCTGAGTCCCACAAGCTGCCCAAGTATTTTTGGTTAAAATGCATATTATTAATAATATCGCAGGCTTCTTCACTGGATTTCTTATTATTGTGGAGGAGTACATTTCTTTTGTGTTTCTCATTAACTGTAATAGCACGTAATAGTATTTATTGTTTTCACACACACCTCTGGCATTCTCTCATTTCTCGTATTTTCCAACACATTTCTTTCACACTTTGTGCCTTGGAAATTCTTTTACCCCTCACTTCTCCACCTCTGTCTGCCTCTCATTTCATCTACCTATCTGCAGAACAGATGCCACCTCATTACAGATTGGCCAGGGTGGCCTGACATGTTTTTGCCCTTTCCCCCTTTCTTTGTTTTATTTACTGTTTCTCTTTCGCACCTCCTTTGAAAAAGGAGACAAGAAAGACATTGTGGTATTTTATTGCTTTGTTTTGTGGCCTCACACAGTGCTGTTATAGGATAATTCTGATGCCCCAAAAGGAGGGGAAACCACAGGGGGGAAAAAAAGAAGAGAGACAATGTCAGGTGATGGGCATGTGCTGTGAATGGATCCCTTCCAGTTTCACAGCCCTCTCTCTCTCCCTTCCTTGCCAGAATTACCCTATAGGAGCAGACTTGAGAGACATAGCCATGTTAGTCTAAAATATCAGTATGCAAAGGGATCTTGTAGCATTTTTGAGACTGTGTAAAAGATGTTGTAGTGTGACCTTTTATAGACTTGATCTTCTCCCTCAGATGCAGATGTGTAGGGGCATTAAGGGAAACCTCAAAAACAAACAAACAAGAATTCAGAACTGGAAAAAAAAACATGGCAGGTTCCCTGTACAAGCTCTCCTCCCCACCCCGAAACAGCTCAGGTTACCCGCTCCTTCCCAGATAGACCATCAACACTTATAATAATAATAATAATAATAATAATAATAAATAAATAAATAAAACTTTTATTTCTACCCCGCTTTTTGTGAGAACAATCAAAGCGGCTTACACAGATAAAAAATACAAATACAAATATACACGGTATCCTCCCCTTAAAACAATTAAACAATTATACAATTAAAATTTCAACATTAGTTAAAAATCACAATAATACAACTGACAATTAGTGGCGAGCAGAATTATCGTAATCAAAGTTACACCAATACAGGTAGTATGGGGTTCTTTATGTGGCCAGTGGCTACTTTCCTTGCTTTCTTTTTTTCAGCAGACTTTTGCAAGCCTTACACTTGAAATATATACAAAAACATATTTATAGTCATGTAAAGGAGAAGCAGTACCACCCAAATACACCCTCCACTCCGAATGCTGTGGGAGGATCTTTATGGCTCAACCAAAGGAAATCATTCTGAAAAAGAAAGGGTGGGAATTAGCAGGAGGTGAGTCTACAATATACCACTCGCACCCCACCCACCAACTTCTGGTAGATCACAGGATTAAGTCATTCACATAATGGTTCAAATATAGCTGCAAATAAATATGCCTGTTATTTGAGACATTTTCCAAAGTCTGAACAAGTATATATAGAATTTTTGATATGGAAGTATTATGCACATTTCCTTAGGCTTGCCTTGTCTTATAAGCACATACATAACACATCTTGGGGAACTGTAATGTTCAAAGGAAACATTGAGACATCTATGGCAAAATGACTGTAGGCTTAAAATTAATTGACAGGCTTTGTGAGCCTTAAAATCATTGGCTGCATTCACTCATTATATGAGCCCTGTGGGTTGTGGCCCCATTCCTCACCTTACCCTTCCAACAAAACAATGTTTGGTTTATTTATTTGGCCATTAGAGCCTGCTATGAATATTAAGAAAGTGCTATGGAGTAATCATCAAATTATATGTGGTTAAATGACTGTATGTTGTTGGGTAGGAGCTGGTATTTCAGGAAACGTGTGCAATAATTGGTGTCTACTTAGAATTCAGATTTATGACCTTTAACAACAAACACAAAGGAAATCTGGAGGGTATTCGGATGGCATACTTTACCTAAGATTAATTTAACCAACCACAACATGTCACTATTTCTATTTGAACAAAGCTTGAAAGAGCATTTAATTAACAAATATATTTATACACACGTTCACACAGTATAACTGGCATTGTAAGGTAGAAAGCTCATGAGCTGCCTAGCTTGAATGCTTTTCTGAGGTGGATATGGTTTGTTGTAGCACCATGGTTGCAGTATCAGCATCATGTCATGTTCTTTGACAGAAATGAGAAAGACTCCTGTGCCACCTTAAATTTATTGTGGCAAGTGCTTTTGCATGTTCAAATCTACTTCATCAGAGGCGCGCAGTGGCCTGGAAAGTAGGTAGATACACACTTGGTATAATGTTCAGATGATACAATGAGGCAAAAGGGCAATAAAAATGTAAGCAGTAGAATGTAATCCGTTAGGTATCTCTTTTCCCATTGATATGTTGTGGTAGGCATGTCTGATATGGTAGTTTGGAGGGCAACTTTTACAGTTTTGATGAAGCCAAGGAGGACACAGCAATAACTGAAGAAAAACATTTCTTTACATATTTTTTCCCAAATATACATCCACTCTCATTATAACAGAACCTATATATCACCAATAGTGACATTCACTGCACAGTTAGGTGTCGGAGTGATCAAAAAATGTTTCCCTGATTGCGCTACCCAGACCTGTTTTTCTTTTTTTGCCAGCCACAGTTCAGCTATTAGTTAGGACCATTATGAACTATAGCACACTTATTGTTTGTGTATTCGGGATGTTTGTGTAGTGTTCATTACTGCACTGTGAGGTTTAACCTAACCATAATCAATCTCAAGGAAAGATAATTAAAATTATTTTAGGTCTATACAGTCTAGGTGGGCTTTCCATAAATCTGCAAGATGTGTGATACTCAGACATGTGCCAATCTCAGTTAATTGAATATGAAGTGGAGGTGGCTAGCTAGCTCCTGTTGGCACCAGTGCTTCTAAATAAACACTTCTTCATATTCTTCAGCAAAAATGGATATTGCCTGGGATGGACTACTTTGATGTCTATGAGATCTGAGGTTTGTCTATGAACTTAGGTTTCAAAAATTTAAAGTAGAGTCAAAGGTGAAACTCTTATTTTGTCAGTCAGATGTTTTCAGAGAAAATTCAGTTCTCCAATGAAATTTTTAACACATGATAAGCCCATGGTGGTGAACCTATGGCACACATGCCAGAGGTGGCACATACAGTCATTTTTCATGGCACGTAGAGGGCAGGGAAGATGAGGAACAGTTGCGTGCCTCCTTTCCACCAGCCTTGGGCCTTCAGCTGCCTACATGAGGGTGCGGGGGAAGGAGGAGGAACAGACGTGCACCTCCTCCTCTTTTCTGCCATCTGGAGAGTCAGCTTGAAGGCCTGGCAGGGTGAGGGGAAGAAGTCCTGTCCCAGAGATCCTGCCCCTGGAGGGCGGGAGTCCTGTGCTGGAAGTCCCATTCCCCCTGGAAGTCATGCCCCTGGTTTGGGCACTTGTTCCCTAAAAGGTTTGTCATCACTGTGATAAGCTGTCTTGAGAAAGACTATTAAATTTGTATCTAGGACTTGCATTTAGGAGCATCTAGATGTTATTGTTTGGAACAGCATTGGAAGTGTTTTTATTTTTCTGCACAAATATGTTTGAAACACTAAAAAAAATCTTTAAAATTAAATTAAAAATTTAATGTTATTATAGAAAATATATCTTTAGGTGCATTTCGAATATATATTCCAAGATGTAAAGCAAAGCTATTGTCTTTTAGTAAATGGATCATAAGTTTATATCAGAGGTTGGCAAATTTACTTTTGGGAGATTACCACTTCCAGAATCCCCTAACATTCACAGACAATAATTATCTGACTGAGAAAATCAGGGTGTTGTAAGAAAAGGAACTTTTCCATTCTCTTATCTATTATACAGTGAAGTCTTGTCTCAAGGACACCCATTACATTCCTACTGGTATGTCAAGCTCTTTCTCATGTGGCAGTTGCTGCTGCATTGTTAGAACCCAGACAGTACCATCTTAAGATCTTCAATTGCCCCTTCTTTAATAGGTCACAGTATGATTTAATGGCAAAGCATATTTTTGAAAGTTACAGCACTGCACAATGGAATATCTAAAATGAACTGCTGATTGTTCTGAAATTTAATGATCTCTCATGAGAGCCTGAGTTCTAAAGTACGCAGAGTGGGTGAGAGGAAGAGTGGGAGGGAGGAAGTTCAAATGCTGTTGGATTTATGCAGTTGCCAGAGTGGAAGACAGGCTGTGCACAGGATGGGAACTGATGGAACCAAAACACTTTCCTCTAATAGAGGGCAGATGTTCTCTGGGGAAGAAATGAAACTTTCCTGTACTTGGGTTCTTATGGTTAGCTAGATTTGGAATGTAACATTGTTTCCAAATAAGGATTCTGTCTCCCCCACCCATGAAAATTTTGTTCAGCCCCCAAATTTCTAGCTTTACAGTAAGTGAGTCATTGAAAATGGCTCACATTTAGAACTCTTATATTTGCTGTGTTCACATTCCCTTGGTAACTTTGCATGCTCTGTTTCTTTGGAAGCCTAAACTGTACTTCTCAATGCTCAATTTAAGTTACTGTGAGAAATTTGGGAGCTGAAGGAAAATTTCATGGGGGATAGAATTCTTGTTTGGGGATGCTTGTACCCTCATTTTGATAATAATATTCATTAACATTAGGCAGAAAAAGCACTTTGCCTTCTCAATATTTTTCAGCCCCAAGCTTACAGTTTAAAGCAGTGGTATTGTTTTCTCCCTGTGAAATCAGGAGCCACTCTTCACACTTATTGGAATCGGTACTGTAGAAGCATGTGGCATGGCATTCCTTGTCATGCACCTTTGCCATGTGTTCAACATAATTTATACATAAAACATGCCTTCGATTATAAAAAAAAGTTGAAAAAAATGGACTGATGAAGCTACCTATAGTTCAAGTCACATGTTTGTACATAAGGTGAAGGTGTACAAACATTCGTGCTCTACTACATTGCACTGTTCCATTGAGTGTGAATTGTTGAAATGGAAGAACCATGCAACTCACGTATACTTGGTATACAATCCATTTCTAGATAGCAAGAACCAGAGAGTCTGAGCATATGCTATCAAATCTCATGAGACACTATATCTGGGGCTGCCTTTGGAAACTGGAAATTTCAGTGAGTTCAAAATGCTGCATCCAGAATGCTTACCAGAGCCAGTTACAAGGAGCGTGTAACTCCCTTGTTAAAACAGATTCACTGGCTACTGGTTCATTTCCAAGCACAATTCAAAGTGCTTGCCATGGCCTATAAAACTCTATATGGCTTAGGTCCAGACTAACTGAATGACATTGGGGCTTTCTAGATTGGCAGGAAAGTGTGACATGGAGTTGCCTTTACCTTAATGCTTAGCAGCTACATTGCAAGCCCCAGGTGTGCATTTAAAAGGTACAGGGCAGCTAGACTGAGGGGTGTGGGAACGACTTATCTGAAGTCTTTTCTGTGGCTCAGCAGCTACATTGGAAGCTGTCAGAATGCTACAAACACAGGCGGAGCAGCTGCACCAGTGGCAATGAACACGGCTATTAGCCGCACTGAAACTTTAATTTTTTTTTTCCTTGCCGGCTGTGAACTGCACAACTGCACAGTTCCCAGCCGCTGGGAACTGTGCAGCTGGGAACTGCGCAGCTGCGCAGCTATGCAGGTTTGCCGGCTGGGAACTGCGCAGCTGCGCAGTTCGCAGCTGGCAAGGAAGAAAAATTAAAGTTTCAGCGTCATTCTGGTTTCTCTGCTTTTTTAAAACTGTGCAGTTGCACTGGTGCATCATGAATGAACCCCTTTATTTTGTGAATGAATTGACATGTTATGCACAGTAGAATAACAGTTACAGCATCCCAGAGTCCCTACTGCGCATCTCTGGGGTTCGGATTGGGGCTGGAGCTAGGGTTTGGGAGCTTTAAAAAACTGCACAGTTAAACCCCAGCTTTTACACCTGCTGGGCATTGAGTGTTTTAATTAGAAGTGAACTCCACACCACGCATGCTCCCAACTCATGATCCATTATGATCCGCACCTGTATCACTGCCTTTAAATGGGCGCTTTAAAGATACAGCGGCCCCTTTAACTGCGCAGCTGCACTGCAGCCTTTAGATGCAGCTGCGATGTTCCACCGTTTTTAAAAAAGAAGCTGGGAAAACCAGCACCTTTTTAAAGGCGCTTCTTCTCCCCTAAAATGCAAAAACAGCGTTTTCATGGCACACTTTCCCTTTTACTGATCTAAAGGCTAGAGTTTCATGCAGCTGTGAACACACTTCTTTTTGCCAATCTAGATCAGCCCTGTATTTCCCAATAGGAATCTGCCAGAGTTTTAATATATACAGGTGAGAGCTTTCTTTCAGTCCTGCCATCATCACAGGCTCACCTGGTGAAGATACGTGACAGAGGTCCAAAACACACTGCAGAAATAATCCAGAGCTTTAACTGCCCTGGCTCAGTGCTAGGGAATCCTGGGAATTGTAGTTTATTTTGGCACCAGGGCTCTTTGACAGAGAAGGCTAAATGTCTCATAAAACTACAGATCCAAGAATTCCCTAGCATTGAGACAGGGCAGTTAAATCCAGTCTCAAACTGGATTCATTGGGAGGCTAGGCTGGCCCCTTCCCTGCTTTCCCTTTACTGGAAGGCAAAGATCTTTTTGTTTAAGCAAACTTTTAAAGTGTAAGCAGGGGAGCGTGAGTCTGTGATGTTTGTTTTATGTATACATTAATTTTTGGATGTTTTTAGAATGATTTTATATTTTAATTTGTGGATTTTTTAAAAAAAAATTTTTTATTAAGGTTTAGAAAAATATACTTGGGTCTCACTCTGAAAGAAAAACAGCATATAAATAAATAAAGTCCAAGAGTAAATCAAACCTGAACTCTTTCTAGAATCTTAGGTAACTAAACTGAGGTTGTTGCACTTTGGACATATCTTGAGAAGACATGACTCATTAGAAAATACGCGGTAAGGTAGAGAGCAGTAGGAAAAGAGGAAAGACGGCATTACAGGTGGATAGACCCAATCAGAGAAGCAATGGCCCTGAGTTTGTAGAACTTGATAAAAGAGTGACTTGGAGGTCTCTCATTCATAGGGTCAGCAGAAGTCAAAGTGGATTGTGGTAATTAAGAAAAGCAACAATAATCTCCTCGAGAAAGTGAGTATATAATTAGTTCTATGATGAGGTATGCAGGTATCTGTGTAGGCACTTTTATGATATAATAGTACATAGGATGTTAAATTTTGACTGGAGATACTCTTCAATTCCCTATTCAGCCATCAAACTTTTTGAGTGCTTAGGTCACTCTCTTGTGCTCTCTCAAGTAACCTCAATGTTGTGGTGAGCTTAAAATCCTGTTTTATCTGGAGGAACAGCAAGATACAAGAGATCTGATGATGTGCATATTCCCCTTCACTGACTGTGCTTCCAAACATTATCTTATCCCCAAGCTACTCTGTTATTAATCAGATCTGAATAGTAATGACCTCAAATGGATTTCCTTTGCATGCCTAGCATTTGTGTGCCTAGCTTTTACTCTCTGTGTACATGAGTAGCTGTCATGCATCTACAGGATTGTTACCTCACTAGACTTGCCATCTCTGGCTAAGGAAATTCCTGGGGACCTTTTTTTACTCCACATGGGGAATGAATTTCTGTATGTTGAACATACAGAATTTTCACAGATCCAATTTCATTTCTTTAATTCACTTTTACTGTTGAAAACTAAACTTGGACAACCAGGCCTTTACAGAGTCATGCCATTTCTTTGTTCTTTGTTTTTCCCCAGTGTCCAAGAGGACACTGTCAGCTTGTGTTCTGATGCAGTCCCAGTTTTCCCTTTTCCCTTCACCTGTGTTTCTGAATTTATGCTGATTCCGAGGAGACCATCCAGGCGAATATAACCATTAGATCTGCCCAGTGTCTTCTGTCTAATTTTACGCTCTTTATCTTCTTTTAGTCTTGCGTGAATGTGTGTGATTTGTATGTGTGTGTACCCCCTTCCCATTAATAAACTAGCTATTAATCGAAAGAGTTTGCTTCTGTGCTGTTTCATTGGAATATCCTGCCTCTCAGTATACATTACTGGGATTCGGTCCAAACAGGGTAATTGTAAGGAGCCTGTTATTGATAAGTTGTGCTAATTAATATTACCCATATTTGAACAATCATCAGTACACTATGGGTGTGTATGTCACCTGTTAACTTATGAAGACCCCATGAATTTCATAGGGTTTTCTTAGGCAAGGAATATTCCGAAGTGGTTTTGCCAGCTTCCTCCTCTGAAATATAGTTTACAACAACTGGTATTCATTGGCAGTCTTCCATCCAAGTACTAAACAGTGTTGTCCCTGCTTAGCTCCCAAGATAAGAGAGGATCTAGGGTCTTTACGGTATTTAGATCAAAACAGCTGCTATTGGAAGCCATTTCTGTCATGCTCATGAGTGTATTCCATCCTGTCTCTAGGTTGCTTCCTCTACGGCCACCATTATACTTTCATACTTAAATGTGGGAAACATGTTATGTTTTCATGATGAATCATGTTTGACTTGTTCTCAACTTCCTACTTTTTAAATTTGCATTTGAGCTAGCCTCTTGCTGGTTTTAGGAGATCCTGGTTCAAGACTAAAAGTAGTCTTGAAATTGTTCATAAGCCATGTTAATGTTCAGTTTCATGTGCAACTTGGCCTTCACTGTGCCATCACTCAGCCTGTTTCTATCCTTGATTCAGAGTTGTGTTATTATACTGAAAACTACCTTGAAGTGGACACAGAAACAGACTATTCAAAAGAGACCTGTTTCTTCATTTGGCTGTCACTACTCTCTGGCATTTATCTTACAGCTTCTCACTATCACTGATCTTTGTCCTGTTTCTTGGAGGCAAACTTCTCTTATTGACACTGTAGTCATCATAACAGCTGTTCAGTATCAGTCTCAAGGTGGAGTGCTCCATATCCACCCATTTCACACCATTTTAAAGTGACAGCAATGATGCTTGTAGATTCAACATCATACCATTTCTTCAGGTATCTAGTGTACTATGTTAGTGTCTTAGAGGCTCCCTTCCTGAATTTTCTATTATTATTGGAGACATATTGTCTTAAATTACTTAAATGGTTTTAAGTTCCAGGAAAGGAGACTTTGACTGAACATTAAAAGGAACATCTTGACAATGAGAGTGGTTTGGCAATGGAACCAGTTGCCTAGAGGGGTTGGAGGGTTTCTTTCTCTGCATGTCTTCAAAAAGAAGCTGGACAGCTACTTGCTGGGAATGTTCTAGCTGTAGATCCTTCATTGAGCAGGGGATTGGACCTGACTGCCCATAGGGCCCATCCAACTCAATGATCCCATGATATGGTTCTATGATATGATTCTATTAAGTTTATTGCATTCCTGGCCCTGTAACGTTCCAAGGGGCCAGGAACAAGTGAGGGACGAGTGGGGGACACATTTTACTGCACACACCGTCTGTCACTCAGTGCGTTCTGTTCCCATTCCATCCCAGAATCCGTCCCAGGAAAGCAATTTTTTGAGAACTCAAAAATTGCCTCCCTGGGATGGATTCTGGAATGGAGTGGGAACAGAATGCATTAAGTGAGGGACCAGGTGTGTGCAGTAAAATGTGTACCCACCTGTTTCATCCTCATCCTTTTGTAATGCACAAGGCACGTTCCAGGGGACTATGCAATAAACTTATATGAGTTGGGCTGATCTTCTATAGAGTTTGTCTTTCTTCTATTTAGTTTTAGAATTATAGGGTTGGAAGAGACCACAAGGCTTTCCAGTCTAACCTCCTGCCATGCAGGAATATACAATCAAAGCATCCTTGGCAGCTGGCCATCAAGCCTCTTTTTAAAAATCACCAAAGAAGGAGACTCCACCACACTCAGAGACAGTGTATTCCACAAACAGCTCTTACCATCAGGAAGAATTTCCTAATGTTTAGGTGGAATCTCCTTTTCCTGTATTTTGAATGCATTGTTCTGTGTCCTGTTCTCTGGAGCAGCAGAAAACAAACTTGCTCCATCCTCAAATATTTAAACAGGTCTATCATGTCACCTCTTAACCTTCTCTTCCCTGGGTTAAACATTTTGAATGAAGGGCTTCCATGACATCCTGGAGTTCTGTGGAGCTTACATTGCTACGTGCCAGTTTCTTCATAGCATCTTGAAAGATTAAGATTGTATGGAAGAGGGCAAATGTTTCCCACCTTGTTATTTTTGATTTTAGCACAATTTTTAAACATTCTTTTCCATCTCTGGGAAAAAATATATCCTAAGTGGAGAGCAAAACATCCCATGTTTGAGGCAAATGTAGGTTATATGATATTTGCATCCCACTTGTATCTGGTGATCATTAATTTCCAATACACTAGCTTGTGTTTTCCAGAATTTACAGAAACATTGTCAGTTATATGATGTACACTGTTAATGCTGAGAGCATTCTTCTGTATAATACTGGTGAGGGATGTCGCAATTGCCTCAGTTGTCTCAACATTGTCAGTATAAAAATCAAGTAAGCTATTCTTAATTTACTTTGCCACACAAAAGTAGCATACAATTAATAGGAAGAATATTATGTGTCTCTTCTTGGTAGGGTCGGAACCACCTGAAAAAAACAAACAACATTATCCAGCCCTTAAAAAAAATTGTGATTTTGGGACCAAAATATTATTTCCTGATATGCTGGTTGTTTCTGTCGAAGTCTGCTGATTGCGTCTTATGAGGAGGTATAGTAAAGTAATAACTTTCACCCGGAAGTTATTATGAAATATTGAAGAAATTTTGTCAGTGTCATCGTTGGTCCCTAAGTACACGCTGCTGAGAAAACCAACTCATTGTGTCTTTTATTTTTGTGACTGGCTCTGCCAGAAGTGATTAAAGTGTAAAATCCTTGTCAGGTGTAATCTGCAGACTTCTAAAATATCAGGTATTTGGAGGGTCAAGATACGCTGGGAAAAATGTATAAATCTAGATAGTGACTACATAGAGATAAATTAACAACTACAAATCAAAACAAACTTTCTGTCAATTTTTTTTAAAGGTGATCATTAACACTTTTGGATACCCCCTTGTAGTTTTAAGATCATCCTATCAACTTTTTCTGATTTGGCCCTCCACATTTATGGCTTTGACTTTTGTGGATTTGATTGTTCATGGATTTGATTACCATGTCCCCTCTAGGAATCTCTTGGTCATCCAGTGCAACTGTATTGTCAACATCCACCAGAAATTGCTCTGGAGGATCTAGAGATTGTTCTCTTTTCCAGGCATTTGTAGGTCCTCCAATATAATTCTGTGGTCAATTTATGGCAGATATTGACCATAAAGTTGCACTGAAGGACCTACAGAGGTTAAAAAAAATAGCATTTTTTTTATTTGTGTTTCACGATGGTCCTGTACCCCTAACCCCAGCGAATCTGTAGGGCCCACTTTACTCAGATGAAAGATGAAAGACCAAAAGGTGATAACAGAGATCTTTAGGTATTGCTATTGATAGAGTCAGAAAAACCAGAGATGCAGATGACTTGTTTATTTACACGTTCCCCTCAAGATGAACAACTGTTCACAACCTTCTGTTCCTTGGTGCTTTTTCTGGTCTAATAACTTTAGGTTTTTAATGGCTTGTTTGTTTTGTGTAGTACTGCTTAAAGGAATTAAAATAAGAAAAAGCAACACTACAAAATGGTATGGTTGTTCTTCTGAAATGGTTATTTCAGTTTCAGTAGCCTTAAAGCCCCAGAAACATCCTCTCACTGGACAGAATTGACCATTTTAGGACTTTCTCTTGGCTCCCTCTTAAAAATGTTTAGGAGCTCTCCAAAGTATTTGTCTTCTTTAATTGGCTGAAGGCAGTGTAGTTTATGGGTTGGTTCTGTCAAATAGACTTGTTATGGACTGGTTGATTGAAGGACTTTATTACAGAGAGTGATAAGGATTGATAAGCTGAATGCTAACTGAACATTTATCTCCTAAACATGCTGTCATTAAAAGTCCTATGTTCATTTCCCTGCCTTGCTTCTACCTGGCATCTTGTCCTCCTCTGGACATGATCCAGCTTGTTGTGAACATTCAAGTCAGTTATGACTTATGGCAACCCTTAGGTGACCACTTCATGGGGTTTTCTTGGCAAGATTTGTTCAGAGGTTTGGCATTGCTTTCTCTTGAGTCTGAAAGCATATGACTTACTCAAGGTCATCTAGGGGAATCATGCGAAGAATCAAACCCTGATCTCCAAAGCCGTAGTCCAAAATGCAATCCCCTATGCCATACTGGATCTCTTTACGATTCTAGATATTTGGCTACTGGTAGGTCTAGTGTTACCAGCTGTCATTTGTTCCAATCTCTCAGCATAACTGAATCCTCACTGGTGCTGATGACTCCTGGGCTCTTCCTTATAATGAAGGACTCCATGAGAGAAAGGATCTGTGGCAGCATCGCTGGTGGGGGCCCAGTTAGTTTTGTTGCTGAGATGCAGCACATCAGCATGTCAAAGCTCCAGAATAAAGGTAAAAGTTAAGGATAAAGGTAAAAGACCCAGGGGCTAAACTACCTGTGTTCTAGTATCATTGACAAATATGGCTACTTTGCTACCCAGAATTCTGATCTCAGATTGTTTATGAATAAATATCAAACTCCCTGAGGCACCACATTGCTCATGTCTCTTCACTGTGAGAACTGACCATTTGGTCCTACTTTCTGCACCTTGTTATTTAGCCGGTTTCAATTCAGTAAGAGGAGGATCTCTCTTATCCTGTTAGTCTGCTGAGAAATTTTTGGTGTGGGATTTAATGAAAAGACATCACTAGGGTGACATCTAGGGTGACATCACTAGGATTGGGATCACCTGGTGTGGTAATTCATACAGAATCCTTAGTAATGTTTCTGTAATAAGTTACTCATAAACTATAAATCATTGAATGTAACAGCAATAGTCTTGACATAATTTTTTTAGCAAAATTAAAATTATATCTTTAAATCACAGTATCATAAACCCAGCCTAAATATGTTTACATGTACATAGTTTCATTTGGTTAAAGTGAAAATTTGGTAAGTTGAGATGTTTTAAAAGATAATTTTAAAAGAATATTTTTGGTAAGTGCTAGCAATAGGTGGAAAAGGGCTTTGTGCCCTGCCCTCCTTGCTCTGTAGCTAAACCCTTACTGGGTGTGTAACTCACATGAGTGCTTCTTTCTCCTTCATTTGATGCTTTGCCTTCCCTGGGGGGCTACACTGTACTCAAAAAGGTTCTTTGAACACATGATTATAATAAGGGTTGTTTTCATTGAGTCAGAACAGTCGCCATTAGCATTCAAGCAATATTTGAAATTATTATTGTATAACATGATAAGATGTTTCTGTTTCAATTGTTGGTTGTTGCTAACAGCTGAGATATTCATGAATATAAATCATTCTTTCTGAGAGCTTTATCCATCCACATTGTAATTTCTCATTGTGTGTTAGTCATATAAAGTGCATTTTCATGTGTACACTGTAGACCTGACGTTGATGTGAAATCTGTACAGGTGCAACTGACAAACAGCTGGAGGAGGTTAGTTCATAAATCAATAAGCCTTAATTTTCCCCTTCACAATTTCTGCTGAATCTGCTGCCACTACCCCTGCTCTACATTTTATTTATTCCTATCTTGCCTTTCTCTCTATAGTGGGACTTAAGATGGCTAACAACATATTTTAAAAAATACAATACAAAAGCATTAATAAAAGTATAAATTAGGATTGAAAAACAATTGAACAATTTATGAAGATATCACCTAGGCCTAAGCCATATAGGCCTTTATAAGTCAAAATCAGCACTATGAATTGTGCCCAGAAGTGGACCGTCAGTCAATGGAACTGTTGCAACAAGGGAATTGTATGCTCCCTGGCTGCAGCTCTTTGGGTCAACTTTTTCAGCATGTTGAAAAGACAGCCCCATGTACAGTACATTACAGTAATCCAAATGGGTTGTAACCAAAGCATGTACCACCATGGCCAGAGCTGACTTCCTTAGGAACTAGGAACAGGTGCAATTGGCACAGTAGCTTTAACTTTACAAAAGCACTCCTTGTCACTGCTGAAACCTGGAGCTCCAGGCTTAGACATGTATCCAGGAGTATCCCCAGACTGCAAACCTGCATTTTCAGGGCGAGCGTAACCCCCTCTGTCACAGATCAAATCCCCATTCTACATCTGTCATTCAACTCACCAGGACCACCTCTGTCTTATCTGGATTAAGCCTCAATTTGTTTGCCCTCATCCAGTCAATTACAGTTGCCAAACACTGGTTTAGCTTCCTTGGAATTAGATGGAAAGGAGTAATAGGGCTTTTTAAAACAAAACAAAACAAAACAAAGAAAAACAAAATGGAATTATTCAACATACTCTGATCCTCCTCAGTATTGCTGGTGGGGTAACCAGACTTGCTGGCAGAGATGTAGCTAGACCACATCAACTCCACAGATGTCAAACATGCCATTGGGCTCTTGAGATGCTTTTGTAACAGTCTGAAGCTGTGTGATACTCAATGCTTTGTTCAAGGTTCTTAGTGTATGGATGACTTTGTATCACTCCTGAGTAGATCCTGAGGAAAAAGCACTTAGCACTACAGGATACATTTAGATTTAAAAGAAAGAAGTGCACTGAAGCCATAACAAAGGGCATCTTGATGAGATCCAGCAGACAGAAGTGGTGTACATAACTCACTTCACAAGTACAATTCCAGTTTTCATTTAAAAGGCCATTTCAGCTCAAAATTGCCCACTGTCTAATCTAGTCAACATAAAATATATGCAAAACTTGCCAAGTCTTTATTTTCATTGCTGCCAATTCCTAGATTCAAAAACAAACAAAAATTGAACTAGAACAAATCAAAACTTGTTTTCTAAAAATGCTTCCAGAAAGTTAATTTTAATAGAACTTGAAATATTTGTATTGCTCTGTAATTGTTTAGAAAATCGTCTGCCATTTTATTTTCTTTAAAGCAAGAAAAATCATCACAAAGCATTTTTACTCCCTACCAATTGTACAGAAATGAGCATGCAAGTATTTTAATTTGTTTTTCCAACCCTGGAACATGCTTTCACTTTTTATTTCCTAGCTGCTTGTTGTGTCAGGGAACTTCATATAAGAATTGAGGTTTGTGGGTTGGTTTTGAAGTTTGAATGCTAGATAGGTTTCTCCCAAGCCCTGCACTCAATCTTTCTTTTCTTTAGCTTTTCTCTATGAGGTGCTGCACAAAAATCTTAAAAGACACACCAAAAAGAAAAAAAAATCCTAATTTGAAGGGGGTAGATTGGTGGGAAACAGAAGAGAGCAAAACTAATCTCCTACAGGGATGTCACAAAGGTCTAAGACAAGAACAGAAAAAGCCTCATGCTTTGTGGAGTTTTTAAAAAGGAATGTCGACTCTCTTTATAACAATTTACCCTGTCGAACAAAACAAATACCAATGACCAAGTAAAGCAAATGTGGTACACTATTTTAGTTCTCATTAAAGAGAGAATCTTCTTTTGTATTCTCTATTGAAGATATTACTCACGTGCTTTTGATTGTTTTGGCTATAATGATTTTAGAAGTAAACACACCGAGTCACTGTTAAAACCACTGAAAGAAAGCTCATATTCTGCAAAATTTAAGTTTTTTTCCTGTTCAATATTGATAAATATGTATCATTTAGAACATCTAAATGTCTTGTCAGTGCTTTGCAGCTGCATAATGCAAAACCTAAAGACCTTATGCAAAGTTACCCAACACCTGATGGTCCATGGTGAAAATTTTAAAAAGTATAGTACTATATCAATTATTTGTTGAGTTTTAACTGTGTATAATGATGAATTGCTAAATTGCAATCATCATGTCATTTACAAATGCAGAACTCTGTTGTAAACTCTCATGCTAAACTCTGTGAACAGACACATCAAAAGAACTGAATTCCAGCAGCTGAGATTCTGTGTTATGGTGAAATCATGTGAATACTATGGCCCAATTAGAACAGGCTACACTCTTCTGTCTCTCATTTTCAAGGGGTATTTAAGTCTAGGCTAGCATTAGAATTTATTTAATGAATTTACAATGATCTAATTTTAGTGGTCTGGGTTATTGGGCATACATGAGCTTTCTATTGATGTTTTATGTCACCTCACTTTTTCTGTGAGGTGCATATTTCTAACTACCTTGTTATTTCCTCTGTCAGCACTGTCATCTTTCCCATTCTTTGTCCCTATGTGCACTGGAGGATATGTGGGAATATCTCTATAGGAGGATTGACTTCTGGATCCAGTGCCACATCTAGTCTCATTGTATGGGTAGGGACAAAGTGCAGGTTTCCAGATGCTGGACTGTAGCTCTCAGCATTCTTCACTATTGGCTGTGTTGGCTAGGGCTGACAGGAGTTGCAGTCCAAAAACAGGTGGAGAGGAGTACTTTGCTCACCCATCTGATAGTGCAGCAGAACCTTCTGCCTCTCTCCTCCCATTGTACTGTCCCCAGAAAACTAATGTGGAGGTTTCTCCACCTGATGATGGAGATTTTGGCACCCATGTGACTGTAGGTAAGGAGAATTACTCTCCGTTTCCACTGATGGGAACAATTTAGTGGAATGAGACTGTTAGAATCAACCAGTTTCTGTTAATCCAAAGCATTGTGCAGAGAATAAATGGGAAACAAAATGATTTTGTTATAACAATTTGAGTTTCTTCATAGCTGGTGTGCCACTGTGCTTTGAGGTACATGAGTAACTTGATGGGCAGTGAATGAATCAAAAAACCTAAGCACCATAGCAAAGGGAACAGCTTCACTTTTGCATCTCTGTGAAGCAAACAGCTTGGGGTGTGGTTTTGAAAGGCCAGCATAAGATCAAACTGAGCATTTGAAGCGATCAGTGCTCTTTTGAGATTGCCCTCATCCATTCAAAAGCAATTCATGATCAGTGACATATATTTGGGAGAAAAGGCTGACATCCAGAATGCATGTAGAGCACATTCCTTATCAAAGCTGGGCAGCTTTTTGTCTTGCTGTGTGAGCTTCTCAGGAACAGCTTTAGAAGAACTACTTGAACTAAGAGTTAAAAAAGCCAAGTTTTGTAACATTTTCATCTAATGAAGAAATGGCTTTTGTTACAAAACAGACCAACTTGTGTCTCAAACTGTATTTTCTCTTATCTTGAGTGGGAAGTCTTTACTTGGATGAACCTTCTAGAGGAGAAGAATGCATGGTGCTACTACATTGCTGGGTGTATATAATGTATGACAAATCAACAGGTTTCTCTCAGTTTATGTATGTAGTAAGAACATGACTACAACCATGATTTCCTATCCCATATCAATTCTATACATAGATGTGCAGATTCTCATGTTGTGATCTGTCTATTATTTTCAAATACATATGAGTCATAACCTCTCTAGTTATAGCACATTGTAAAGTGATTACTATCTTATTTTTTCCTTTGTGTAAATGCAAAGAGGGAGCAACTTCATGATGTTCATTAAAAACATGAAATTTTCTTGCTTTATGAAGCTGCATAACCTCATAATTGCAAATGCAACAGGAGTCTAATTAGACGTAGTAGTACATGTTTCAGGCTCAAATCCATTTCAGGCTCAAATCCATTTCTACCTAGAAAGCTCTGTTTTTGTTTTTTACATTTTTGATTTTTGGTACAGTCAAAAAGTTTCAGAGCTGGTATATGTATGTATGGAGTGGAAAATAAATACGTTTTGGGGAATCTCTTAGGTGTGTTATATGAACCTGAAGTGCATTATGACCAAAATCTAGTAGTTACACTGTAGTTCTCATAATATGACATCAAGTCAATTCCACTTTATCAAACCTAATGTAAGGTTTTCTTGGCAAAATTTATTCAGAGGATGTTGCCATTACCTTCATCTTAGGCTGAGAGACTGTGCATTGCCCAAATCCACCCAGCAAGTTTCCATGGCTTGGTGAGGCTTTGAACCCTGCCTCCTTGGAGTCCGAATCTAACACTCAAATTACCACACTGACTCTGGCATACTACACCAGTTCTCAAACACTGCATAAGTGCCTTTGATAGTACAGTCACCACACACAAACCTGGTTCTGATTTTTTATTCATTTAATGGATAATAAAAACCACTCTTTGCAAACAAAACATCATCATTTGATGCACATACAAAAGCATCTTACAAGGGAGTAAAACCACCAACTGGAAAAACACTTAGCTGGTTTTTTTTGGGGGGGGGGCACATTAATTCTTTTCCTAATGGAGGAAGGTAATGAATTGTGGAAACAACTGAGTTTTTCAGTTCTTTGCAAACTAAGGCAAAATGACACAGACATGGAATTGAACTGCCAACTGGTTTTTGTGTCTAATTGGTGGGACTGCTGTCACTGGAGATGGGAATTGGCTTTGGGTTTTAGTCTGAACTCTAAAAGATCTCTCCATGGTGTCAGACCTGTTTTGGGGATTGAGTTCAGTACCTGGGACAGCTATTTTAAAGTTCAGATGAAAACCACACCATCGATATAGGTCCAAAACAGACAGCAGAAACAATCCATTTTGAGACTGCTTTAATAGCCTTGGCTCAATGCTAGGGAATTCCAGGAACTCTAGCGCTGAGCCAGGGCAATTAAAGTGGTTTCAAACTGGATTATTTCTTCAGTGTGTTTTGGACCATAAAAACCACCAACAAGATTGTGATTAATCCATATACACTGGAAAGCAACTGATTCAACAGGGATATATACACTTAAAAAAACCTGAAATACTACAGCTAGAAAATAATATTGATTTTTGAATGAAAAAATTCATATGGATTATCCATTCTAAGGATTCTAAACTCTTATCATTGGGATCTTTCTCTTCCCCTCCAGTCCCAGGTCCTGAGTTTTTACTCATGTTGATTCAAACAACTGGTGAATATTTAATTAATAATCAGGATGTGTAATTGTTTGGAAAACACTGAGTCTGCTATTTTTCTTCTCTCTCTGTGAGCCTAGTTTCACTGTTAAGGTTTGCTCTCTGAAAATTTGGGGTTTGTGGTTGGGATCTGTTGGAGATCCCTAGTTCCTTCCCAAAACTACATTTCCCAGGATACCTTCAGAATGGAGAGTAATGATTAGACCAGTTGGTCTGTGTGGTCCCATATATTTAATTCATTTGATTTCCAAGTAGAAGATCAATAAATCTGGGTGTGCTTTTGTGTCAGTTAACCCTCTGTCATTCCATGTTTTCAGCAGGTAATTAAAATGATTCAGTTCCTTTCTCCTCCTCCCACTTTCTGAGACTTTTCTAATATTCATTACACAGATGGACATTTAAAATTAACTTAAGTTCAACCAGCAGCAAAATTGAAATGAAATGAGAGCATGGGGAGAGCACCTTCAGGGGTAAAACTTAGAATGCATTAGTCTTTTGTCATTTTGTCCTGAAATCTCAGATACATATATATTCTTCAGGGATAGGGTTCTTTTTTTTGGGGGGGGGGGGTAAGAGGAGGGAATATAATAATGAAAACTAAGAACCTTGCATCAATCTATATATCTTTATCTTTCCATTTTGGCTGCAGATCAAATCTTTACATTGTTGGATGGTAAGACCCCATCTATTATAGTTAGAAATGCCAAATTTAATATGGGTGCCAGATTGGTTATCTGTCGAATGGAACACCATGCCATAGTAGTGCAGTGAGTGAATTCCATGGCTCAAAGATATTTTGAAATAGAAAGTGTCACTTTAAAAAGAAACAGGGCATCTGGCAGCCCCATCTGCAAGGCAAACAAAATTAGAGAATTTAGGCACAGAGCCTCCTTTGGGAGATTCTCATGCAGTCATAAATGATAAAGATCCCCTCCCCCCATCATTAAGTGATGAGAGTTAAAAAATAATTGAACAGGGCTCTTATGTAGCTCTGCTGGAGTTCTTTATTTCATAACTTATTACATTTCCCTTTAGAGAGTTGTTTTGCTACAGGTCATGGCAACTGATGGGTCCTAATCCAAAAAATACTTCTAAGATTCATATTAGTGTTCATCATTGCCGTGCATATATGCATACATCTCAACTTTTGGTATTTCATTCTGTTCTCCATTTACTATGATGTAGTTCTTGTCTGTAAGCAATTTAATAGCTGTGGGGAGCAATAATCTCTTTACAGAATAGCTGTTTTGAATTTTAATTACTGCAGCCCCAAACATACTTGGGTTGTAATTCTGTGGCCACTTATCTGTGAATAAGCCCCATGAGCTTAGCAGGGCTTACTTCTAGATAAACGGGTATAGGATCACACTGTTAGTACAGTGGTCCCTTGGTATCTGCTGGGGTTTGGTTCCAGGATCCACCATGGATAGTGGATGCTCAAGTCCTGTTAAATCCAATGGCAAAGAAGATGGTGTCCTTTCTATGAAATTGCAAAATCAAGGTTTGACTTTTGGAAAATTATATATTTTAGGATATTTTCAAACCATGGATGCTTGAATCTGTGGATAAAAAAAAAATCCGTGGATATGGAGGGCTACAAGTGCAATACTCATCCCTAATACTGATTGCTAATTGGAGTAGGACCTGGTTGACTCCAAAGGGACTACTATTACCAAGATTCTGTTGGGACACTACACTAACATGTGAATTTTAAAATTTATTTATTTAATGTATATCCCTCTTATCTCCTAATACAGAATCCAAAAGTATTTATTAAATAAAATATAAATAAATTTGGCCTCCCAATACCTAAGGTCTCGGGGTGGCTTCTGGTTTACAATAAAATTAACTTAACCAATTTCAAACTGTATAAAATAATTTTGAACAGACTAAAAACATGTTAAACATTTCAACAAGTGAAACCAAGACTGTTTAAGCCAACTGAAAAAGTTTAAAAGAAATAGTCTGCCAATCCCGAAGGCATTCATAAACAGCCCTGTTGTTACTAGGGCAGCCAGCATGGCACCATGGTTTGAGTGTTGGACTATAACTGAAGATCATATTTTGATTCCTTGTTCGGCCATGAAACCTACCGGTGGGCTTGGGCAAGTCACAAGCTGTTGCCCTTAGAAACCTCTGTGATAGCTTCATTCTCCCTCCATTTGTCCCTTGCACATAAGCGAGGGATGTGAGTCCAAAGACCATGAGAACAGAGGGAGGACTGTATACACACACACACACACACACACGGAGAGTAGTTTTAAAAATGAAAAACAATATAGCAATGGAATAATGTTTTTCACCTTATATTTTTGAAGTTCTTCTTTGGCAAAGTGAAGGAGACAACTTTAATGCACGTGATAGTAAAGTAATGAAAGGCAAGAGTAACTGGCAAGAGTAGCATCACTGAAAAACAGCAAACTAATTTGAGGCAGTGGGGGAAGAGATGTTTATTCTGCACTGATCTTGAGGAAACAACGATGCATACCATATAATTTATTTATGTGGTATCTGTATTGCGGCCTTCCTCCATCTTTCTGTTAGGTTCAATTTTGTAAATTTAACAATAACAATAGCTATTAATATGGTTTCAGTGTAGTTTAGAGTCAGAGGCTTGAATCCTATTGGTTATCACAGAACCCCTGAATCAACTGTTGACTGATGATACAACACATGTATAAATCCCATTAAATCAGTTGGTCTGCTTTAGTTGGGGTTAGCAATAGGATTCAGGCCAGTTTAGGTGTTGCAGTGGCAGCCATGTGAGCATTTTGATAGTTGTTCTGTGCCTTCAAATAATTTCCAAGTTATGGCGACCCTAAAGTGAACCTTTCAGAGTTTTCTTGGTAAGATTTGTTCAGAGGGGCATTGCCTTTGCCTTCTTCTGAATCTGAGAGGGTATGACTTGTCCAGGGTCACCCAGTGAGTTTCCATGGCTAAGTGGGATTTGAACCTTGGTCTTCAGATTTGTGGTCCAGTACTCAAACCACTTCACCAAACTGGCACTTTTGGAGAGAGCCTTATCATTTTCAGAGTTCAGAGCTGTTGATTCAGAGAATGTGTCTCACAGAACAAAGAAACCAGTGGATATTACCTACAATATTGCCAGAGGGGGCTTCACATCCAGAGGCTGTGTGTAACCCGCACCTCAGAATTAATTGTGATGCTGCCAGGGGCAATGAGAGAATTTTGTTGTTATTTGTCTTCAGGTCCAAAATCAATGTGAACATATTTTAATAGGCCAATCTATACCATTCACCAAAATGTGAATTGTGAAAGAGAGAGCAGGGTAGAATGGGGGTGAGGAAGAGGAAAAGGTCTGGAAGAATCCAGCCTCATGAAGTGATTTGCTTTTTTATTGCTGTCTGCACTAATGAATTTGACAATTTAGCAACAGCTCATCATTTCAGGATGAAAGTCAAAAAAGTGGCTGACAGTGAATAAATAAATAATTACTGGAAAAATATATACCTCGGTCAACTTCAGGCAGTGAATTTAAATGAGACCTTGTTTATACACTTCCGATAATCTGAATAAATGCACTTGCAGGATTGTTTTAGGGGTTTCTGCACCTAACGATCTATCCTGGTCACATGGGACAGCTGCTATTTGTATTTTCCAGTGACCCGTCTGTGAGCTCATGCAGATATAGTTGAGTATGCATGATCTCGCTGACCTTGTGTTTTGCCTTTGGGGTTGAAGAAACATTATGGTTTTGGGGGAAAATAACAGTAGTTGATAGGAACCATGACCTTTTTACACATAAGGAAATTTGGTTGCTTTCAGGAGAAAAAATGTTTTAGAAAAAATATGGCACAGAATTAAAACTTCACACTTTGTTCTTCTGAAATTCCATAAGACTTGCTACCTCAAATCTTGCCACTGAGGTCTGGGCTTCAAAATCAGCACATCCAAAATCAACTTCTTTTTTCCAGGCATGGTTGCAACACATAGATCGTGCCACTTTGTCTGACAGCAGTTTGTCTCATCTGGGTTCATTGGAGAGAGTTAGGCAAAACTGATGATCTTGATTTACCAAGCAGTCTTAGAGGTGGTCTGGGATTTCATTTCGATGAGCCCCTTTGAGTTACGAAAAAAGATGTCCTGAGTTTGTCGGTCTACATCAGGGCAGGTGGATTTGTAGAAATTAATGTAACGTGAGACAGGTAGATCAGTAGAGAAGGCAAGGTGCAAGACCACATAGACACACACCATATTAGGTCCATAGGTCTCAACCGAATATACAGTAGAAATCAGAAAATTATATAAAACCATTGGAAAGAAATACAGGAGAGGGAAGAAACCCATACCCCTCCCTAGAAATTGATTACATTATTGTGTGAATTATACCCGTGTCAAAATAATTCCTTTTTTTCATATTATCTTTTGCACTGTAAATGTTGTGGCAGATTAACTCCTACCTGTGCAGTTCATCTGTACATATATATATATATATATATATATACATATATGGCCAAAATGGCCCCTAGTAGATGAAAAGCTAGTTCTGGTTTTGAAAAATGAGCATTTTTAAAATGTTAAACAGTGTGTGTGTGTGTGTGTGTGAGAGAGAGAGAGAGAGAGAGAGGGATATTTAAAGAAATAGCCAGCAAAAAGTCAGGGGCTGTTGGAGGCCACAAACACAGCTTTGGGGGCCAACATGCAAGGCCAGACCTTGTTCAAACTTTGCTCTCATTTGTGGATATCATTACCACCACAACTTTGTCATATGAAACTTGGGATGGTCCATGGGAATAAAATGGGACATAGATCTCTAAATGGATTCAAAGTTTGAATGGATTCAAAGCTTGTACTGGATGTGGAAGGGGAAGGGGAGCCAGTGAAGGGAGGATAAAAGAGGAGAAACATGGTCAAAGCGGCGAGCAGATGTGATAATACGTCCAGAACTCAGCTGTACATATTATCACATCTGCTCGCCGCTTTGACCATGTTTCTCCTCTTTTATCCTCCCTTCACTGGCTCCCCTTCCCCTTCCGCATCCAGTACAAGCTTTTGTTGTTGACTTTCAAAGCCCTCCACGGACTGGCCCCTCCTTACTTGTCTGAACTTCTTTCTCCTCACACTCCTTCTCGTACCCTCCGTTCTGGTAGTCAAGGTCTCCTGTCCCAGCTGAGGAATTCCACTGCCCCATCCCGGATTCGTCCCTTCTCACTTGCTGCCCCTCACTCCTGGAACCTTCTTCCCCCACATGTACGCCTCATCACTTCCCTAACCAGGTTCAAAACTGAGTTAAAGACTATATTATTTAGGGAAGCTTTCCCAGGACTGTGCCATCCGCCCCAGGATGCCTCCTTTTAACATTGTATAAAGAAGCCATGCCCTCCCTCCAGTCCATCTGCCTTGGTCCTGGCCCCAGAGGGAGAGAAGAACCACCGGACCTCACCCACTTTCCCATCACCTTCCCCTCTTCCTTTTGTGTTGTCTCTTTTAGACTGTAAGCCTGAGGGCAGGGATCCGTCTAATTTAAGATTGTATGTACAGCACTGTGTAAATTTACAGCGCTATATAAATAAAGGATGATGATGATGATGATGATGATGATGATGATGATGATGATGTTCCTCTTTGGGAGCAACATGAGAAAAAGTGCCTCACTGGTCTTCTTTGGTGAACTCCTTCTTTTGATTATTGGTGCTGTTAGGAATAGAGAATAAATCCAGTTTCCAGTTTGCAACATTATTAATGACAGTTTGCACTGGTCTTCCAGTTTCCCTTCATCTGGAAAAAACAAACGATATGGGCACATCTAAACTGTGTGTTGAGAAGTGTGCACAAGACATACAAACACATACATTAGGAAAAGTGGGGACCAAAATATGTACCAGTTTATATGTGTGGAAGTGGGTAGAGGCAGAGTCTCATAACCCAGTAGGAAACAGATAGGACAAGAGTCCTGGTGAGATTGCTTGATTTTCACATCCAGGGCTTCAGCGATAGTAGGTGGAGTAGGTGAGTGGTGTTGCATGTGTCCAGGGATGAAAGAACTTGGCAAGGGCAAGCCATCCATCTGGGAAGAAGCATTTCCTTCCCACTCTTCTCTGGAGGAAAGCCATGTTCCCTACATTCCTCCCACCCATTATGCCCATGTTCAGTCAGTCTGCATAATGAGCTGCGTTTTCAAACACTCAGACCCCTGCTTTGTTTGGTCGTCTTCATGGCTTGTTATATGAGTTGACAATTTTACATGCTTTCTGTGAACATGCCAGTTACTTAAGCTCCACCAGCAGTATGTGCCCTGTTTATTTCACCTCAGCATTACTAGTAGGCTTGCCAAGTTGTTGTGCTCCAAGCTGGCCACCCTTGGTTCCTCATTTCATTCAAACAGGGTAGCAAGTTATTTTGTAAATGAGGAGGCTGCTGTCCTTAGTAACATAATTGTGATTTGGCATATGGGGTACAGTACAAAAATTTCAGCTGAACAGATGGTGTCAGGATTTAAACTAAACACTTATGAGATACAGCTAGCCCAATCGCTGAACTTGTGTACGTGTTATTTTTATTTCAAGCAGGTTAGACATAAATTACTTTATGATTATAGTTATTGTTGTTGTCCTTGTCAATCTATGGCAGTGACTTTCATAATTTCTTCCCCTTCTCTCTAATTTGGTGTTAGAAGACTGGCTCCCACACACATACATCTAAATGTTATATTCTCCTCCCCTGAAGTTTTTCCTCCCATAATAATCTCCTTCCACAAACCTTTTTCACTTCCATAGAAATTTTTTTGCCATGCTCGCTGCTGAAGAGAACTTGTCTGATGCAATTAGGGTGAGTTCATACATGATTTGTCCTAGGACCCTTATATTTGTCTTTTTAGTGCTATGGTATCCATAGAACCCTTCTCCAGCACCACATTTCCACTGAGTTGATTTTCTTCCTGTCCAGCTTTCACAACCATACATAGAAATGGGAAATATGATGCCATGGACAAGATTAACTTTAGTATTCAATGATATATCTTTATCCTTCAAGATTTTGTCTAGTTCCTTTATAGCTATCCTTCCAATCCTGGTCTTCTTCTGATTTCTTGACTGCAGTCTCAGATCAATGTCTGAGCAAAGATATGGACAACTTCAATCATCTACTTTCCAGTTATGTAAATCATATGTGACCATTAGTTTTGTTTTCTTCACTTTAAACTGTAAATCTGCCTTTGTACATTCTTCCTTGACCTTCTTCTGTAATTGTTCCAAACCTTTGCTATTTTCTGCTATAGCATGGTGTCATCTACATATCTTACATTGTTCAGGGAATTAATTTTTTTTACAAAGCACTTTTTGCAATGTGCTTGCTGACTTACACATTTTTATCCAATTTGTGCATTCTCTCCCCCACACCCAAAATTGGCTAAAGTGCATTTATTTATGTGTTATTTCTCCCCATTGTACTCATATTTAGCTGTTCAGAATTTAAAGAATGCACATTGTTTTTTACATGACACCTTGTGCCCTATGCTGGGAGGAAGGCAGGATATAAATTTAAATAAATACATTAAATTAATTAAATGCATTTTCTCTCTCCAAAACACCTTGCAGAGATTCACATTTTTAGAGTCTTGCAGAATGTCTAATTTCATAATAACCAGCATTTGGAAAAATTTCTGTGAAGTCAGATTTGACTTAGTTAGGGTGATTTTATGATCACCTATATCCTGGTGTTAAGAGCCCTCTTAAGGTGGTGGGAGAGCTGACACAGGTCCCCCCGCGCCAGATCCCCTTTTTGACTCAACAGTGGCCTGCTGTGATGCATTTAACACTTACTTTGCAGATAAAATCTCTCGGATAAGGTCTGACTTGTATGCCACTGTTTTACCAGTATCCGCAGGTGAGATAACCAGCAACTCCATTATTGCCACTTTACTGGATGGATTTCAATCTGTGAGTACCGTGGACGTGGACAAGCTCCTTGGAATGTGAGGAAGATGAATTGCCCTCTCGATCCGAGTCCATCTTGGCTGGTCGTCCAGGGAGGGGACGCATTGAGGGTATTCCTTCGGGATACAATCAATGCGTCTCTTAGGGAAGGTATCATACCATCCTGTCTGAAGGAAACCTTCCTTTGACCCCCTGGACAGGAACAACTACAGCCCAGTTTCCTTGCTTCCGTTTTAAGCTAGGCGATTGAGAGAGCTGTCACCTCCCAACTCCAAGCTGTCTTTAATGAAACTGATTATTTCAATCCATTTCAAACCGGCTTCAGGGCAGGATATGGAGTGGAGACTGCCATGGTTGCGCTGGCCGACAACCTCCTCTTGAGCATCGACAGGGGTAGTGTGACCCTGCTGGTACTCTTGGATCTATCAATGGCTTTTGACACAATAGACCATTCCATCCTTTTGGATTGGCTGAGAGAGTTGGGAATTGGAGGCACTGCACTCCAGTGGTTCCATGCCTTTCTCTCTGGCAGATCCCAAAGGGTGAGGCTCAGGGGCAGTTGCTCCTCCAAAATCAAGTTTAATTGTGGCATCCTTCAGGGCACCATCCTATCCCCAGTGCTATTTAACAATTATATGAAGCCGCTGGGTGAGATCATTCGGAGGCATGGAGCTCAGTGTCATCAGAATGCTGATGACACTCAGATATACTTCTCCATGACCAAATCATTGGCTCAGACTTCAGATGGCATTTCTCCTCTCAATGACTGTCTTGCGGCGGTAATGAGGAAAAACAGATTGAAGCTAAATCCAGACAAAATGGAGGTACTGACAGTTGAAACCATGTCTGGGAATACAACTTCCAGTCCTAGATGGAGTCACACTCTTCTCGAAGGACTCTGTTCGCAGTCTGGGGGTACTTCTAGATTTGTTGCTTCACATGACTTGTCAGGTGAATGCGACAGTCAGGAGTGCCTGTTATCAGCTTCGGCTGATACGCCAGCTGCGCCCTTTCCTGGACATGAAGGATCTGGAAACTGTGGTACATGCTCTGGTAACCTCATGTTTGGACTACTGCAACACTCTCTACATGGGGCTACCCTTGTGCTTAACCTGGAAACGTCAATTGGTTCAAAATATGGCAGCCAGGCTTGTTACCAGAACATCTAAAAAAGAGCACATAACACCAGTGTTTAAGTCTCTCCACTGGCTGCCAATCAGTTTCCGGGCACAGTACAAGGTGTTGGTTTTAACCTTTAAAGCCCTACATGGCTTGGGTCCATCTTAAGGACTGCCTCTCCCTATATGAGCCCCTCTGCATGCTCCAGTCCTCTGGGAGGAACCTGCTTCAGCCCATGAAGACCAGGCTATCTCAGACCTCCCAGAGAGCCTTTTCTGCTACCTCCCCCAGGATATGGAACGGCCTGCTAGATGAGATACGTCTCATTATGACTCTAGATGGCTTCAAAAAAGCCATAAAGACTTATCTTTTCTGGCAGGCCTTCCCGGATAATGGCTAACTGTCCCGGCTCCTTAAGCCATAGCTATATTTTAAGTTTCTCCAGCTTCCCCATCTATATTTTAGATGCCATTACCATGTACCAAAGAATAGTTGGTTTTAGATTTGTATTATTGTATTGTTATATTGTTATTGCTTTTAATCTGTGCTAAATTAATCTTATTTTAAGGGTAGGAGGAGAGATTAGGTACCATAATTTTTAAATTGTAACTGTTTTAACTTGTTGTACCCTGTCCTGATTGCTCGCTCAGAGGGGCGGGTTATAAATAATAATAATAATGTGGAGTTGAAGGCTTTCATGGCCGGCATCCATAGTTTTTTGTGGAGCTTTCGGGCTATGTGGCCATGTTCTGGAAGAGTTCCTTTCTGACATTTTGCCTGCATCTGTGGCTGGCATCTTCAGAGAAAGTGAAGATGCCAGCCACAGATGCAGGCGAAACGTCAGAAAGGAACTCTTCCAGAACATGGCCACATAGCCTGAAAGCTCCACAAAAAACTAATGATGATGATGATGATGATGATGATGATCTTGATCTTGCAAGTTCAGAGCTGTGGCTTCCTTATTTGACTCTATCCATTCTACCTAAGCAGTATTCCTCTTTAACTACTGCCTCCCACATTACCAACAATTCACATCTTTTATAGTGTGTCATGTCATCTGTTTATATGACCAAAGTACAATGGCCTCAGTTTGATTATTTTGCCTTCTAGGAACAGATTAGGCTTTATTTGCTTAAGGGCCAATTTGCTGGTAATTTTGGCAGTACATAGCATCTGTAGAACTCTTCTCTAGCACCATATTTCAAAAGAGTGGATTCTCTACCTGTTCAGCTTTTACATTTTTATGCATCTTGTTTTTATGAACATTCTTCACAATCCAGCTTTAACATTTCTACTGTCTTGTTTATGTGAGACAATCTGAAATTACTGTTCAAAAGGGAAAATAAATCTATACCGTAATATCTGGTCTGAGGATGCTTTGTGAACCTAGGATTTGCTTCAGTTACAAATTACAGTTAGGGGAAAAATGACTTCCATATAAAAATGAAATCCTGATTCTTTCTTTCTATCTGTGGGAGTGTGTAATTAGAAAGCCTTGGGTGTATTCAATTTAGCAACTTTTTAATTCTTTCATTGCATAGAGGAAGCAAAGAAAAGACTTGTACTGGGTTTTTCGCACATCAGTCTAGGGTAATATTCCACCTACTGAATTACTCTTTTAAAAAATACCCTCATATCTGACTTCTTAAGCACACGATGTAGCTTTATGGACTTGCATAGAATCAACAGTGTCTATATCAGGTTAAAGTCCAATGTCTTAAGAGTCCCATGAAATGAATTTGCACTGCTAATGGGCTGTTAAGGGCAACCAAGTAAATAAACAGTATTTTTAAAGCCCTCAAATATCTATTTAAATGCTAATGCAAACTTTTTACTTCCTTGGATTTTTAAAATGGGAATCTGGCTGTAAAAAATCATTTGGCATAATAGGCAATTAGAAAAACCATGTATTTTTTAAAAATGTTTGGACAGATTTTAAGTGCAGTTATAGTTGTAGATTATGTATCCAGAGTACAACAGTTGACTTATGGAATACTAGATGCCTTTTGAGGAGGAAGCTTGTGTACTGTATAATCATTCACAAAGGGTTGTTCCTGAGTGTTTACAGTCCTGCCTTTAAATGGTCAAAGCACAAGGGGACAAACATTTTAGAAGTATAGTGTATATTGCTCATTAACATTCTAGATTACATACTCCACCAACCTGCAAACAATATTTTGGCTTGCCACCAACACCTTAGTGGGAAAAAGCAGGCTTCCCACAACCTGGGGCCCTCCAAATAGGTTAAGCTTCCACTCTCCTTTGCTCTCCAGAGGATTTTCACATTGTGTGATGAATCTCTGCCTGAGACCCAGAAAATCCAGAGTTGTGCGTGTGTGTAAACATTAATTTTCTTTTTAGGCCTATTTAAATTCATATTTGACACTGGGTTGAATTAAAATGAGCTGTTTATATTTTCCCAACACATTTGCCCTTCTTCCTTTGTTCATTTTAGCAACCAATGGGATAGAAATGAAGAAACTTTGGCCTTCTAGATGATGTCAAACTCCAGCTTTAATCATTTAATCATTCTAGTAATCCTGAGTAACAATGGAAGCTGTTATCCAACAATATCTGAAGGCCTCAGGTATCCCAATTTGTCTTAAGTAGTACCATCTTTGCCATACAATGGCTGTGGTTGTGCATGATTTAGATGATGGCAACGCAATGGCAATATCATTGATATCACCAAAAGGTAGCATGTGTGCCACCCCAATGAGAACAATGGAGGAACAATTGCATATGCTAATTTATATGTTTTTACAGAGATGTAATGTTAGCATTTCTTAACTGTAAAATTTAAACAAAATTACTAGGCACATTACCTAAGTGGAGAAGACCTGTTGATCAGGCGACTTGTACGGCTGCTGAATCTTCTTCTCATGTGCTAAGTGGGCAAATTCAGTATCCCTGATTTCTCCCCTTATGGCCCTTTCATTTAATACTATAATAATTGTTTATTCAGTCATTGACCAATATAAAAAGACAATAAAACAATAATACAAATATTAAATGATTGTTAGATGTGATTCAAAGAGCATATATCAAATCCAATTCTACCATCTATCATCAGTTTCCACAGACCAGTTGAGACATATTTTTCACATAATATAACAGAATTTAGCTACTTTTCTTATATCATTAGGATCCTGATTATCCAATAGATATCTTAAATAAAAATATCAGTGTGTCTGGGATGTTTAATTAAGAGAGGGGTAATCAACTGAAAGTGAATGTCTTTATAGAATTGACAATATAGGAGAACATGAGCTGTAGTTTCTATAGCACCAGCATCACAAGAGCATAACCGAGATTTATAAGGTATTTTCCTGTACCTCCCTTCTAATACTGCTTTTGGGAGAGTGTTAAATTGAGCAAGTGATAAGGATCTCCTAAATTTGGGTATGGTAACATGATACAGATAAGACGCTGGAAGTAATACTAACATTTGACTATTAACCACTGTGTTACTAGGAAAGGCAGCAATTTCAGACTGTCCTTCAATGTCTAGAATTCTTTGCTTTGATCTCTTTTCCTTCATCTGATCCCATCTTAAGAATAATGTCTGTAGAAAGACCAAGAGAATTCAATTTCTTGTGAATAAGTGTTTCCCAAGAAGATTTGTAGTTATCTGCCAAGATTAGTTGGGTTAAACCACCAAGATTATTATTTAACTTTAGCCAATAATTAAAGATATATATCCACAAACTGGTCTCAATTTTTTTAATCCCTGCTTCCCTTCACAACACTGCATTTGGAGTACAGCGAGTAACCTGAAATATACTTCTCAAAAACTTTGTTTGAATTCTTTGAAGGATGGTTGAACAACTATAAGGACCTAGTTCATAAAGCAATTGTGTTCATATTTTGGCCATGAAGAGTTTAATTGTCACAGAGATAAACTGTGCTCCTTTGGTGAAAAAATAATTTTGAATAGTGGTAGCTGTTCTTTGTGCATCCCGAGTGACATAATCTAAGTGAGTATTTCTACATCCTGAGGTCTGGAATACAATCCCCAAATATTTAAAGATTTTAACCTGCTCAATAGATTGTCCTTCCAACATCCGACTTCTCTGTTTTAGGCATTTTGAAAAGGTAAGGATGTTAGTTTTGGTGTAATATATTAATAGTTTCTCTTCAACACAGTAAGGAATGAGACATTTTAAAGCTCTCTTAAGGCCTATTGGAGACAGTAAAAGGATAACTGCATCATCAGCATACAATAGTAAATTAATATGTCTATTGGCTAATTTCGGGAGGATTGAAAGTTAAATTGCTCAAATAGGGAATACACGAGTTTATATAGTAATTAAATAGGAATGGTGCCAATACACATCCCTGTCTGACTCCCTTCCTAACTTGTATTTCTTTAGTGACATGTCCTAAGGTGCTACATCTCACCTTTAGGCTGGTGTTCTCATGAATTTTAAGAAGCAGCAGGAGTAAGCATTTATCTGTTGAGGTGTTTTTGAGTTTTTTCCCCCACAATCTAGATCTTGAGACGGTGTCAAATGCAGATTTAAAGTCAATGAATGCTGCATATAGAGTTTGACCTATTTAAGAATATTTCTCTACTAGGTGTTGTAAAACCATCACATGATCTATTGTTCATCTTCTGGCTCTGAATCCTGCCTGTTCATCTTTCAAAATGTTTCAGATTCCAGCCAATCCATTAATTTAACCTGACGATGTCTGGCATGCATTTTGTTAATCTGATTTAGAAGACTAATGGTTGAAAATTTTTATACACAGGGATTATAATAGCCAGACCCCAGTCCTTTGGTATTATTGCTGAGTGGTCTATTGCAGTGAAGAGGGAAGCTAGTATTGGTATCCACCATTCTACATCGTTCATCAATACCTCATAGGTAATATAGTATGCACCAGGAGCTTTCGCTGGTTTAAGCTGTTTGATTAGACTCTTAGTTTCTGAGCTAGAAACTGGGGGCCAAGAAGGGAGGGTCACTGCATCTAATTTCAGATCTACCATTGAATCTTCGGTTTAATCAAACAGATCTGCAAAATGATTTTCCCAATATTGGCTGGGATCTGGAACAAAGGATTATGAATATTTTGGGGTAAAGATAGTGCAATCTCCCCCCAAAAGAGGGCAGGATTATTTGCAGAGGCTGCTATTATAAAAATTTCCCAAGAAACCCGAGTGGCACTCCTTTTTTCTGACTAATCAATTGTTTATATTGTTTTCTCAGATTCATAAGGTCTGATACTGAATAGAATGTAGGGTTCATTTTATATTGTTTGAAAAGATCTTTTAGAGAATTCCAAGCCTCTCTGCACTCTTGATCAAACCAATTGGTTCCTGTTTGTTACTGTTAGGTAGGAAAACAGTTAAGAAAGGTTGAATAGAGTTAATTAAGTTATTAAATTTGGTCAAGATACCAGTATCTGTCTTATCATCTGTTATGGCAGCTTGGAGATGTTTAATTAGGTCACTGCCAAGACATTTAGTGAGAGCTTCTGATTTTTGAAATGCCCATTTAGCATGAATTGGGGCATTGATCTTCAGGCAAAGTTGCAATCTGGCAGGTAGATAAAAATGAGCTATCAAAAGTTTTCAGGCACAATGAGGCTGGAAAATGATCACTCTCAGGGCAGTTAATAATTGTAAATTTAGATAAATAAGGAATTAAACTCACCCCTTTGACTTCAAATTCTATTTGAATTAGAAATAAATCGGGACATTTCCAAGAAGATAATTGGTCTCTACAAAAGAGGGCATGCACCCACTCTAGACAAGACTAAGCATGATGCAGAGAACATGCAGCCTATTTGACTTCTTGTTTCAGTAATGTAATGTACTGATAGTCAGGATGGTAGTACTGTACTAGTTAATATTTGGCTGAAGGAACTGTGGTCCTACATATATGTTTGAACCTCAGTTCCCACTACAACTAGTCAGCCTTGCCAGCGAGGCAGTAGGGTGGGAGTAATAGTTAGCACTGGCTAAAGATTCCCCATCCTTCTTATAATGCTACAGACAAATGGCCATAGGAAAAGAATTATTAACAGTTCAACTGTTACTCTCCACCTGTTGTTCTTCTTTTCTTTAAATAAATAAATAAATAAATAAATAAATAAATGGTTTATCCATCCAAATTATTTTGATAAATACTGTTTTAAAAGTATTATTAACAGCATGAGACCATGATGAGAGACTGTATTCCTGATTAAAAAGCAGCATGCAGATAAAATATATCCCAGTCTTGCTGTCATTTTCTCTTAGGGTGTGTGTGTGTGTGTTTTAATGTTACCTGATCTGGAATGAATCACAAGACAGTGGCATGGGATAAAGCACAATGCACTAATTCAATGTGCCATGTTTTGCCTCTGAAGCATAAATATTTGAAAGTCTGCATTTCTCTTTCTGAATGAATGGATTAAGTAGCTATGAAATATTAATTCCTATACTTTATGCTAGGATAGAAGGACTGCCTACAGAAGCTGAATTCATTCCTTTGTGAAACAGGAAAAAATATATTTAAGGAGATATTTGGTTTAACACTTGGTAGCTTGCTATAAACAGGAAGACTATTGTGTGGGTCTTTCTGAGCCCTGCAGGATACAAAAATCCACAGAAGAGTCATCTACACATTCAAGCAAAAATAGTCTGACATAGCATCTGAATCCTTAGGGAATGTACTTTATAAGAATGCTGAGAATTCTCTGTTGGAGATCAACAGCTTTTAAAAGAACTGTAATTCCCTGGGTTTATGTGTTATATGTTAGAGATGGTGCTGCAATTCTATTTGATAATTAATATAAACATGTTCTTAAGAGCTTGTGTTCCTAGTGGCATTCACAACTTATTGGCAGATTTAGGATATCTTGGATGATGCATAACCTCTAGACCAGGGATAGGCAACATCTTGTTTTCCTAAAGTTGCTGGACTACACCCCCTATAATCTCAGATCATTGGCTCTGATGCATGGGCCTGGCAGGAGATGGAAGTCCAACAAAAGTTGAAAGAACCACAAGATTCCATCTCCCTCATCCAGGTTGTAGAGAATTTGGTGAGTTGGGGGTTCAGGTTTCAGACTCTGAAACCTTTGAGGGTTTCACAGACTGCTCAGAGGTGCTCCCAAATAAATAAAAACATAAACATAAGTCTAGAATTCCACCTCTGGATTTGAAAAAAATGACATGTGCATGCATGCATGCATGCTCTAATGTCAAGGAATGGAAGGGGTTTTCTGCTAGCTATTTAACAGGATAAATGATCATGCCTGACTGGAGAAACCCAGGAAAGGCAATCCACTCTTTTGAATGGCAGGGAAATGTTGGTCTGCCAGATTCTGAGGGGAGGGGGAGAAACTGGGGACCACAAAATCAGCCTTGGAAGATATTATGTGGCCCTGGGACTGCATTTTGCCCACCCGTGTTCTATTGTCTTAGCTACATTTAGACTTTTGTCAACCAGATTTTCAGACTTTTGAGAAGCCCTTGCGTTATCTCTCCTAGTTGATGATTCTCCCAGCTTTCTCAGTAGCCTTGGATGCCACTGATGATCACATGCTCTAGAATTACTGTTCTTTAAAAAGTGTTCTTAAAAAGTGTTTGGTTGTTGTTGTTGTTGTTGTTGTTTCCTACATTAGGCCCAAAGGGTGTAATTACAATTAAATGGCAATCCCTGAAGAATCTCAGGGGCATCTTGGGTTTTAATTTGCCACTGTAGGTGACAACAGTCCCCACCCCCACCCCCCGCAATGTATGAGATACCTCACTATATTTACTATTAACCTAACAAGAGATGGTTCTTCAGCAGGGTAATCTGGTCAAATATGATGTGGAGAAACTGGAGCAGGTCCAAAGGAGGGCAACTAAGATGGTGAAGGGTCTGGAAAGCATGCCTTATGAGGAACGATTTAGAGAGCTGGGGATGTTTAGCCTGGAGAAGAGAAGGTTAAGAGGTGATATGATAGCCCTATTCAAATATTTGAAGGGATGTCATATTGAAGAGGGAGCAAGCTTGTTTTCTGCTGCTGCAGAGACTAGAACGTGAAACAATGGATGCAAGTTGCAGGAAAAGAGATTCCACCTCAACATTAGGAGGAACTTCCTGACAGTAAGGGCTGTTCGATGGTGAAACACACTCCCTCGGAGTGTAGTGGAGTCTCCGTCCTTGGAGGTCTTTAAGCAGAGGCTCGATGGCCATCTGTCAGGGATGCTTTGATTTGGAGTTCCTGCATGGCAGGGGGTTGGACTGGATGGTCCTTGTGGTCTCTTCCAACTCTATGATTCTATGATTGTATGATCCATGGAAGAAGTAGACTTTACAAGTATCCAGATCAGTGGAAATTCAGGAGATTATAAAACAGAGGACAGGAGTGAAGCCCATCCTTATCTCGTGCATGACGGCGATTGTGTGAAAGACTTACACTCTTGACATGCTGATCCTGTCATAAACCAAGTGGAATTGCATTAACAGGTTATTCTGTTAATGCAAAATGAAGAGCAGAGCAAGGACAGTACAATTCCACCTCACTGACAGGACAATGGCAGGATCAGTGTGATGTCATTTGATAGTCTTTCATGCAATCACTGTCATTTGGCCTTCCCTGATGGGACAGTGTCCAGATCAGTGCTATGTTGTCTGAAAGGATGGGACAAGGATGGGAAACAAGGACATCCCATCCCCCATCTGATAATCTCCTCAGTTTTGATTTCAGCCTGACTAGGGTTTATTTTGGTGAAGGATGGACTTAATTTAAATTGAACAACATTGAAAAAAGTGTCTATATACTTATCTTTTCCAGCTTTGTTAAAAATCCAAAGGATAACCTCCTTTCATTTCCTGTGAGAGATGAAACAGAAGGGAATTATTTGTTGAATTTTAAGAAGCTGAACTGAGATCTTCCTTGTGGCAATTTCTCTCTCACACAGACACACTCACTGAGTGTGTGCTTGTGTGCATGCACACACACTCATAAGTGCATTTGTTGTTTATTGTTTTTAACTGCCCTCAAGTCAATCTTGACCCATGGATGCCCTGTGGATCTTCAAGATCTCCACTGCTCCACTGCTCTGCTTAGTTCCTGTCCATTCATACCTTTGATCTTCTTAATAGAGTCCATCCATCTAGTCTGCAGCCCTCCTCTCTTTCTACTTCCCTCCACCTTTCCTAGCATTATTATTTTTTTCCAGCGAGTTGTGCTTTGTCATGATGTGTCCATAGTACAACAGCCTAAGCTTTGTCATCTTGGCTTCCATAGAGATTTCTGGCTTGATCTGCTCTAGGACCCATTTATTTGTCTTTTTGTCTGTCCATGGGATCCTCAGCACTCTTCTCCAGCACCACATCTCAAATGAATTGATTTCCTTCCTATCTTGTTTCTTAACTGTCTAGCTCTCGCATCCATACATGGTAATAGGGAATACAATGGCTTGCATGATTCTAACTTTTGTGCTCAGTTGTATATCTTTGAATTTTATAAGCTTTTCTAATTTTTTCATAGCTGCCCTCCCCATTCTTCATCTTCTTCTGATTTCCTGGCTGCAGTCCTTGTTTCTATCAATGTTTAATCCCAAGTATGAGAACTCATTTACTATTTCAATTTATTCATTCTCTAGGTTGAATTTGTGCATATTCTCCATGGTTATTATTTTTGTTCTCTTCATGTTCAACAGTAAGCCTGCTTTTGCAGTTTCTTCCTTGATCTTCCTTAGTAGTCTTGGAGGTTTTCTGCTAGTATTATGGTATTATCTGCATATTTTAGATTGATGATATTCCTTTCTCCTGTTTTCACTCCTTCTTCTCTGTCCAGGCCTGCTTTTCTTACAATATGTTGTGCATTTAAGTTAAACTGATAAAATGCAGCCTTATCTAACCCCTTTGCCAATTGGGAACTATTCTGTTTTTCCATGTTCTGTTCTGACAGTAGCCTCTTGTCCTGGCAGATTCCTCATCAGGACTATCAGATGTGTCGGCTATCCCATGTCTTTAAGGGCATTCCACAGCCTTTCATGATCTGTGCAGTCAAGCGCTTTGCTATAGTCTATAAAGCACACACTCATTTTCTTTTGGAATTGTTGTGTGCTCATTAGCCATCCTATGTTTACAATGTGGTCCCTAGTGCCTCTTCCTTTCCTGAACCCTGCTTAGACCTCTGGATTAATGTTATGGTCCTATAGCTGTAGTCTTTTGTGTCTACTTTTTTGTGGATGGAGATGTATATTGATTGTTTCCAATCTGTTGGCCATCATTTTGTTTTCCATATCTGTTGAGATATGTTAGTTAGCACTGTAGTTGGCTCTGTCAGTATGTATTACAGCAATTCAATCGGGATATTATCTGTTCCTGGTGATTTGTTTTTCACCATTTCCCTTATTGCAGCTTCCACCTTACTTTTTAGAATTTGGGGTTTGTCTTCATATGGCTCTTTGTTCCAAGTGTAATTCATTTTATCATCTCTTTTATATAACTCTTCTGTGTATTGCATCTAAGATCTTTTTATTCCTTCTTGGTCTTGAATTATGTTATTTTTATTGTCATAGAGCATCTTGGTCCTTGATTTGAAATTTCCTTTGATTCCCCAGATCTTATGGAATAGATCTCTCGTTCTTCCTTGTTACTGTTGTCTTCTATTTCTTTGCATTGATTGTTGTAGTAGTTTTCCTTTTCTTTTCACATTAGCTGTTGTACTGTTCCATTCATGGTTCTTAGTTTGTTCCTATTTCCCTTTTGTTTTGCTTCTCTTCTTTCCTTTATTACTTATAGCATTTTATTTGTAATTCATATCTTCTCTCTCTTTTTGTATACTGAGAGTGTCTGTCTGCATTCTCCTTTTAGTATGTCCCTGGCATCAGACTGTAGTTTTTCTGGTTCACAGTCTGTTATGCTTAGTGGTGCAAATCTGTTCCTTATATTTTGATGAAATATTGTTTAGATCATTTTTTGTATGGTGACTGTTTTTGTTTTCTTGAGTTTTACTCTTATTTTTGATATGAGTAGTTTGTGATCTGAGCCACAGTCAGCACTTGGTCTAGTCTTGGCCAACTTTTGCTTCTGATTATATAATCTGTTTATGTGTTAGCCGTCTGGTGCTGTCCATGTGTATAGCCTTCTTTCTGGTTGTATAAAAATGTGTTTGCAATGAATATGTTGTTGGGATCACAAAAAACAAACAAACTGTCAGATGCTCACCTGCTTTGTTTCTTTTGCCTAAAGCAAATCTGCCTATGGTTTTTGATTTTTCTTTGCTTCCAACATTTGCATTCCAATTTCCAGTGACCAGCTTGATGTCCTGTGCTAGTGTGTTGGCAATTTCTTCCTATAGTCCCTCATAGAATCTTTCAGTTTCTTCCTGTTCTGCTTCTGTGGTTGGTAAACATACTTGAATTATGCTAATATTCATAGGTTTCCATTAAGCCCTATTGAGATGATTTGGTCTGATTTTGCATTGTATCCTTTGACTGCTTTTGCCACATTTCTTTTTAGTATAATATCCACCCCGTTTCTAGTGTCTTTTCTTGCCCTGAGTAGAATACTTTGTAGTTGTCTGATTCCAAGTGACCCATTTATGTCCATTTGAACTAACTCACCCCCAGTACTGCTATGTTCATGCATTCTATTTCCATTTTTACTATGTCTAAATTCTCTTGGTTCATGCTTCTCGTGTTCTATGTTGATATTTTATGTGTAGTACTGCTTTGGATTGCATTTGTTTTTCTGAGTTTTTCTTCTACTTGTCTCACCATCTTTATTTCTTCCTCTCTCTCTCTATGTTAGTGCTCTGATCCTGCCTGTGTCTCACTTGGTATGTCTTATCATAGGGTTACCTGTGTTTTAATGTTCATTCTAAACAGGACCATGACTCTTTATTGAAGAGCAGACACTGATAAAACTAGACAGGTGTCAGTACTTTAATAATGTGGCTCAAAACTTACCCAACTTGTGTTTTACATGTTTACTTATCATTATAGTATTTGTCCATGATGAAAGTAGAAAAATATAGATAACATGTTTGTTCCTGATCTTTAATTTGCATGAAGCTTTTATGGGCAGTGCCTAAAGAAATTCTGTAGGCGTTCTGGATTAGATTACAGTGTTAAAATTAACAAAAGATGGGGTGGGGGAGCCATGTCATCTTTCATTCTCACTGTCCTTCTCAGAATCCCACCAGCATTAATGTTCCAACTGTGTTCTATATTGGGTTGCCTAACATTTCTTTCCTTTTCTGTACAGAAATTATTATTTTTCACCTTTGGTCTATACTTTTCCTAATTCTTTTAACACATTATCCTGTGTAGTTGCAGCATTTGTTTGCATATAGTGAAAACAAAACAGGAAAGAATCTGATACTTATGGTTTTCTCTTGTGGAAAGTGAAAGATGCATGCATGCCTCCCGCCCCCAAGTCAGTTGCTATCATGACCACAAATAGGATAAATTCTTTCAAAGAGAGTTTAATGCGAATTTATTTTCCATCCCCAAAGCTCACCTATTCTTCATTCTCTCTGGAGAGTGTTCCAAATGAAAATACTTTGTGGCATGGAAGAGATTTGCTGACCACCCTGTGTCATGGCTCATCCATCTACACAAAAGTGGGTCCCTTCTTGTCTAAAAGAAGTACCCAGATCACTTCATCGATGCTTTTCTTGCATGAGGCCTTCTATCATTTCCATCAGACTGCAAGAACTGAAGGCTCCATTCATCTTTTCCTTCTCTTTGACCCCATCAGCACTTTCCACTAATGGGATATGAGAAAGAAGGGGAGCATGAACTGGAAATAAAAATCACTCTTTACAATGAAAGACAGTGTTCAGCAAAGCGAAAGAGCCCCTGGGGACCAGGTGAGCAAAGATGAAGCATCATGAAGCACTGTAACATGAAAGCCGGAGGGAGATGGAGAAGAAGCAGGTGCAAAAGTATCCAGAGAGAGGGAAAAGGCTTATAAGGCAGACACCCCCAAGGACAAAATAGGTTTTAAACATCTGAAGTGACCAGGTGGTCTGTTCACAACATCCTTCTTTCTCTGCATTAGATAAAGCAGTACTGTTTACAAGGCAGATGCTCTCAAACTACAAAAACTACTTGAACTTTTTTATTTTTCAATCCATATGCCATTTGAACAGAGCTAAACTATTTAAAGCAGCTATAAGGCAACTCTGCTTCGAATCTCCTTTGATCAACAGGCAGAAGATGCAACCCACTGTATTTACTTGGAAATTTCTCCTTCTTGCAGCAGGGCTTAATCTGAAGTAAACATGCACAGGATTATAGTTTTAAAAATATTAATGTACAGGACAGTCCTAAGTGGCCAAGATGGCTAAGAGCCTGCAGAGCCAAAATAGTTCAGTTGAAGTTGTACTGAATCCAAACATCCCTTGGCCAAGGGACTACCATCACCCTGGCCTAACTTTGTGCTGGCATTGTATCTATGTTCCTTGCCTGATCTGGTGTAACTTGGCTCCTTCTTCAGCCACCACTTTCCCCATCTTTTCTGCTCTTAGCTGTCAGAGGAGTTCCAGTGGCAGATTGCTTGGCTGGAAGATCTCTGAGATCAGCCAGAAGCTGGAAGAGGTTTTGGCTGGCAGAGCAACGTTTCTACTAGCAGAAAGGCATTCAGCTGGTGGAAGAGGTTTCTGCTTAAACTCATATAGCTCATGTATCTTATTGTTACAATTGCATAATAAAATGAAACAAATATCCCTCCCCCTATTTTAGTCCCTCTCCACAGGTTTGCAATATAATAGTTATGATAGAAAAGGGAGGAAAAGATGGTAGAAAAGGAACACCTGTTTTTGTAGTCAGTGGCAGAGCAGTCCCAAATCCTCCAGATCCTCTAGGTTATTGTGGGGTGGGAGGGACAGGGTTAGAATATAGCAGTTGCCCCCTTGCTTTAGAAAGCTCTAGGGGAAGAACAGTGACTCCATGCACTCTTTTACTGGTGGTAGGAAACATAAAGACTCAATAACATTCTGTCCTGGAACTTATCAGAACCAGTTTTGATTCTTCTGTTCCATGGAGACAGGACTGAACCAAACCCTTTTCATTAGCCTGGAATCAACCTAGATAGTTCTCTTCCATAACCTCCAGTGAGGGGATTTAAAATAAAAAGCTGGGTTAGGAAAACAACAAACAACAAACAAATTAGATTTACATCTTACATCCTGGTTGCTGCAAGCTAACAGAGCTTGGGACAAGAGGGTTAGATTTGTTCCTTTGTGCCTCTTCATCTCCATTTCAGATTGTTCTGTTAGAAATTGTAATGACCAGCTGGGGTTAACATGATATTGGGAAAGAAGGCACCAAATGGAGCCAATGTCTCAGCCAAGCTGACAGAGTGGGCATTACTTCCTGTTTCATATTCTACTGCATCCTAATTAAATGGAACTTGGGTTCTTAGTTCTCGTTGACTCCAAAGCATAAATTAAAATAAAATCCTCCAACCCTTAAATGGTGCAATCCAAAACCTGCCCTCTTATAATCAGTACTTTGTTTCTCTCAATTTATAAAATAAAAAATACACTAGTGCTACTTTCTTTGAAGCTCAGTTTTTTGAGTGGTCCAGGTTTGTGAGAATTCCTGTGAGCAGATAAGAAGAACTAATTGCATTCACTCCAGACATGACTATCTCTGCAGGTTAATTGCTGTGCTAGTCCTTACATTTGAAGCTGCCCAGCTGTGTGTTTTTCCTTCTCCATGGGTTACAAGATAAGTTGCTGTAAGGTACGGTGTGCTTGTAGAAAATCACAGGAACCAGCTTGTTAGCTTGTTGGACTTGTCAAAAAGCATGTTACTTTTATTACAATATAATAATAAATTTTACCCTCTAGGTCAATTTCACTTCAGCTGATTCTTCTTTTCTTAACAGTGTGAAGGAGGGAAAATCAGCATATTTCACATGTGGGAGTAACTGAATGAGTTTGTTAAATCAAACTAGCAGTATTATTGAGAGAAGACGATGCAGTGGCTATATAGAGGGCCCTTCTGTCCCACCTAGTGATAAACAATAGCTTTTGTTATTGCTATTTTTCCTCATTCCTATTCTTGCAGAAAATGGTCACAAGAGAAATGGAGTAGGCAATTCAACAGCACAATTTTGCCTTGCATTTTTCTGACATAACCAGTGATGATTTCAATGTATGCTTCTCCTGTACATCTTAAGGTCATATCTCCTTATATGAACCTTCCTGAGTTTTAAGACTGGCAGGAGAGGATCTTTTTTCCATACCTTCAGAGGTATGTTTGGTAGCATCAAAGGAGAGGGCTTTTTTGAATGGAATGCCATGGAGATTGGGCAAAAGTCACCACTCCCCATCCCACTGTCCCTCTGCTGACAATAGTTAAATACAAGAAGGCCTTCAAAACTGTGTATGTACCTTCCAGTTTCTTGGTGAGTTATAGCATCCCCATAAATTTTTAAGGGTTTCTTAGGTAAGGAATATTCAGACATGTTTTGCCATTGCCAGATCAGCACCTGATATTTCTTGGTGGCTCTTTCATCCAAGTGTTACTACATCTGGCTCTGCTTAGTTTCCAAGATCAGACAGGACCCGGTGCCTTCAGGGTATTTAGACCCTTAATAACTAAACGGGTCTAAATGAAGATACTGGAATTTTAAAATTTTGCAGTATTTATTAAGATAGGTCAGATACAGATGGGCAAAAAGGGGTGTGGTGGCGGCAATATTAGGGTTCTGGAGCTCACAGCAACTGCACGCTCCAGAACCCTAGCATGTATGGGTGGCACCATCTTTATGTGGCACCATCCATATGTGGTGTGCATGCATGATGTAAGCATGGTGCTGAGTCTGCACCGTCAGGTGCCTCGCATGCATCTTGGATGTGTCACAGTACGTCAATGGTGTGCTGATGATGTCCAAGCATGCCAAAAATAACCCGTTTTTTTCAGGTTCTTTTTGGTCCAGAGGCACGCTGCACAGTTTGGTGGCTGTGGCGTCCCTCCAAAGCAGAAAGGGGTGGTTCTGGACTGCCCTTTTCAGGCGGTCTGTCAAGCCCCTCAGTATGTTCAAGGGTTTCAACAACTGTTTTAAATTAATGTTAAAATATACTGTATTAATGTATCAATACATTAGATAAATGTAAAATTTATACAACATAACTCCAGCCTATTTGAAAGTTCTTGTCTTTCTGTAGGAATTTGCTAGAGTCTTAAAGTCCTCATGAGAGGGCTGATCACAGGTCCATCTAGTGAGGACACAGAAGAAAATCTTCTCACTGGCTGGTCTCAGCCTGTGGAATTCCTGTCCTTGGGAGGCTGGGCTGACCCCCTTACTGGTCTTCTTTTGCCCGGAGGATTTTTTTGTTCAAATAGGCTTTTAATTATTAATTGGTTCCAAAGAGCATTTTATGGTTATGTTTGTATGCTCTATTTAACTTTACAGTTATCTTTTTAAATGACTGTATACTGTTAAAATTGCACATTGTTTTAATGATAATTATTTATTTGTATTTTTACATATAGACACACACATTCACACACACACACAACATATATAGAACCAGCATTTTTGCTTATATTGTGTTTAGCCTTTATAAGCCTCATGCTGGGAAAAATATATTGTGTTTTGTAAAATAGTTTAATGTGTTGTAAGCCACATTGTACCACAATTTTGTGAGAAAGGTGAGATACAAATAAAATAAATGAATTAATAAATATTTTTTTACTGTTTATGTTTACGGAAGTAGTTCTGCAGTTGATGACTAAATGAATGGAGAACACCATTGTATCAGGAAAGTCAAATACATTTTTATGGCTGAGGCAGATAAGAATGGTTCTCCCTCTCAGGTCCCTAAACAGAAGCAAATAACATGGACAGTTGAATTTGACTTAAGGTCTTGCAGTGGAAGAGTATGAGATCTTCCAACTGTCCTGATTTGCCAGGAAAATACTCAATTAATCTTCTGTTATCCCATTTTTAAAAATCTCCTTTTAAGATGTCCCAGTTTCACTTTCCTCCTGCCACTCTCTCCCTTTTTTTCTCAGCATACTTCAGTAGCTGCAAACTTAGTTCAAAGTTCAAAAATAGTATGCACACAATTAGGTTAGCAGTGGGAGAACAGAGGTGGGGCATAGTCTTGCCCTTTCCAGTAGGCTCAGGCAAAAGCAAACTGCTGAAGCCTTTCCTAGCTTGTGGTTCTTCCTCATTAATAACTTTTGCTATCTTGACCACACTCTGATGTTGCATGAACACACATCTCCCTATTTTCATCTCTGATAAGTTGAAAGGTATGCGGTATCTTCCACTACACCTGAAGGTGACAGACTGGTTTAGGAAGAACAGGGCAGGGGTGTATGCCACACATAATTCTGTCCTCTGCTTCCCCTTTGTTGCTCCCCACCCTTCAGCATTTGCAACAGATGGCTGCCACTCTCTGCATAATGATAGAGCCATCCTCTATCCCCTAAGATATGCCCCTCAACTTTTTGAAAGTAACATTTTCACATTCAGTAAAAAGAAGAGAAAAGAAGCCATGAGTTTAGGAGCCTAATCCATTTTTTTCTTGGCAATGTGGTGGTCACTGAATACTTCTTTCATTTGGTTGAGATTCCACACAGAAGGCAGGATTACTTTAAACCTTTTCCAATATGAATCTTTCTGATTGCTTGCGAATGCCAAGTGCTGATACCCAAAAAGATACAATGCTGGTAAGACAGACTCGTGTGATATTGGGATGTAAATATCAGCTTATGGCAGGAATGGAGAACATATGGCTTTACAGATTTCAGAAGTACAACTCCAATCAGGTTTAGCTACCACAGCCAATGGCGAACGATTGTGGGTATTGCACTCCAGCAAGCTTTTAGAGGGCAATTTATTTCTATCCATACCAGAAGATGACTTTTCAGGTTCATGTTTTCGATTGGAAGAATGCAGCGATGCACTGATAATGCTTTGCAATTTCTGAAAAGAAGTTCTATAACCATGCTTACTAATATGAAGGAAAGAATCCTTCTCCCTTCTCTTGAACAAGAACATGTTTTCCCTGTAAGGATGGAACACCCAGAATATTCAACCTTTGTGGGGAAAAACTTTTTTTTTTTTTTTGCTTAGTTCTGTGGCAGATCAATAAGTACTGATGAAAAACCTCCTGGAAGTACTAAACTGAAGAATGTTCAGTAGCAGTCCAACAGTAAAATGTTAATGTAAAGAGCTTCTGGCACAAGAATGATTTATTTCTCAGATATACAGGAGATGCAATCAGTCAGCAATCTACACTTGGAAGCAATGGCTGTAGCTTTATTTATGCATTGGTGCAAAAACAACCCACCATTCAAACTTTCATATGTCGTGTATCGATTTGATTTTTAACCTTTCTTAATCCTAAGGTTCCTGAAGTGACTACCTGCAGTTTTATAAACATATAAAACATGCCCAAAGTAGATTGAGATGGATTTTACATGCTGCTAAACCCCCCCCCCCCCCAAAACCCTAGTTATTTATCTACAGCTGAGCAATATCTGCTTATCTTGTTCCCTGGCCTTCAGCGATGCAGAGGTGACAGGCTGCTGTGATGAATGATCCTCTATGGGAATGTTCTACAGTAGTGGTGTTCAAGAAGAGCCCTCTCTCCATGCTACACCATCTTACCCAGGAGGGAGTGAAGGGACTCCACCGGGCCTGTCCTAGATTATGAAGCAGGGCCTCCCTCCAGTCCATCTGCCTTGGTCCAGGCGTCAGAGGGAGAGAAGAACTTTTGGACCTGATCCCTTTCCCCAACACCATTCCCTTCTCCTTTTGTGTCGTGTCTTCTTAGATTGTAAGCCTGAGGGCAGGGGACTGTCTAATTAAAATAATATTTGTAAGCTGCTCTGATAGCCTTTAGGGCTGAAGAGTGGGGTATAAATAAATAATATTATAATATTATTATTAACTGATAGTTCATTATATGTAAATGGCTTATGTCCCAATCTACAGTGGGTTCCATGTATGCCATTACCACTATCATACTCTTTGGGTTGGACCCTTTTGTTAGTACCAATGAGAAGAGACCTATTGAATCCATGGGACTGACTTATGCAACCTTTCTAAACTCTGGTTTATCATTTCAATAACAAATATGTCTGTAAACTTAACTTTTTAAGAGTCTGGGGAGAGGGAAGCAGTGAGCATACTGGCAGCAGTTTTTAAACTTTTTATGACAACTCATTTAAGTGGACATATTGCAGGGAATGAGGGAACCAAATAGATCTGGCCCAGTTCCCCAGTGATGCTGGTAAAGCAAGCCTCACTCTTTTCCCTCCCTCTCCCTCTTGTTCCCCTCAATGACCAGGTGGAACAACAGCTAAAAGATGGCAGCTGGGTAAGAGAATATCACAGCAATGTGTAACATAAGACCAAAACATAATAAAAGTTGTCTGGTTTGCTCTTAAGTTCGCAAGTCAATTTTCAAGAAATGTGCTATAAAAGCAGTTTATAGTAGCATTATTCACTGGTAGGCACAGCCATGAATTAAGCATAGATCAGTGTAATGGCTCCACAATCTGCACATGATGCCCTCTGCATGAGCCTCTGATTAATTGAAGGAGAGAGCTCATTTCTGCTCATGCGCAATTCCAATTTATTTTAACAAGTCTTTGCTGGCAAATTTCCCAGTGGATTATACATTTGTTCTTGATTGCCTTTGCAAACTGCCTGACTCTGGCCATGAGCATTTTGGCCTTACCCACATCAATATCAGTAACATAATACATTTTGCAGCTTAGTGCACAACAAGAGGCATTACAGTCAGCTTAAGAGCTTGGGTCAGTAATAGCAGCAGCCCCTTTGCCTTTTAAACACCATTAATAAACATTTCTGAACTCAATACCTTTTATCCGTCCCTAGTATTTTCCACCTGAGGTCCTTGGTGATGAATATGCCCTGTGCATCACCATTAAGGAGGCCCTGGAAATCTGAAGTTAGTAATGTGGAAGTGCATAGCAGCAGCAGCAACCACCACCACAACTTCAACAGCTATACATTGTTTCTCAAAAGTGAGCTAAGATTAGGTTTTCAGCTCTACTACAGATCTTGGCTACTGATTGAAAGCATTTTAAAACTAACTAGCAATGAGATTATACATCACATGTTCTTCCTTGGAAAGATTCTAATTGTTTGAATAGGTTCCTTCCCAAGAGATAAAATAAGTATATTATGGGTAGTGTTAATAAACTGCAAAGCTTCTTTTCTGCTACAGTTCTTCATGACAATATTTCTGCAGAAGTCTTTGATTTACTTTCCCAAAAGATTATTTAGGTGTTTGATTGACATTCTAATTCAAAATGCAATTGCTTGGATTCAGAATGGCAAATATTGTTCACACAAGAAGGCATTAGACACTTGAGCCCAGGGGCAGGGGGAACAGAGCATCTCTCAAGATCCTCAAGTGTAAAGACATAGCATTAAATACCAAAGAATCATCTCAACAATAATGTTTGTGATTCTCTCTATATATGTGATAAATTGACATTAAAGAAAGCTGTCAGGAAGGAACTCAACAGATTTGAAATGTGGTGCTGGAGGATAGACTCATTGAATCATAGAGTTGGAAGAGACCACAAGGGCCATCCAGTCCAAACCCCTGCCATGCAGGAACTCCCAATCAAAGCATACCCAACAGATGGCCATCCAGCCTCTGCTTAAAAACCTCCAAGGAAGGTGACTCCACCACTCTCTGAGGGAGTGTGTTCCACTGTCGAACTCCCAATTAGGATAGTTCTAGAGATACCATGGACTGCAAATAAATAAATAAATAAATGGATGCATCTTAAGAATAAATCTAGCTTGAACTCTCTCTAGAAGTGAAGATAACTAAGCTAAGTCTGACATACTTTGGACATATTATGAGACACTATGACTTATTTGAAAAGGTGATAATGCTCAGTATAGTGGAAGGCAGTAGGAAAAGAGAGAGACTGCACTACAGGTGGATTAATTCATTCAGGGAAGGTGTACCACTAAGTTTGCTAGACCTTAGTAGAGCTCTTGGAGAGTCTCTCATTCATAGGGTAGCCATGTGCTGAAGTCAACTTGATGACTGTTAAGAACAAATTAACAACAACCACCACCGCTCCCTGTGGTGACACAACATGTTTCTTATTTAATTTAATATAATTTGGTATTCCAGTTAAAAAATTGCAGATTTATTCAGGGTGATAAATATGTAGCATAGATTCAAATAGAGACTGAAGATTCTCCTCTATATAGAGAATGCTTAATACATATTCCATTTTCTAAAGGTAAACTAAATGGAAACTTTGTTTTGGAAGTGATGGAAAGCTTATGCCAAATTTTTAGCTCCTGAAATGTCACCTCTGTGGCCTCTTTTATTACACTCCAGTTGTGAACATGGTGTCAGACTCATGTGTACGGTTCTGTCATGATGATGTGATGGCATGCCGATATAACGATGCAAGGCTGTGATAACCTGATGAATTATTGGGAGGATGGATATGGGGGATATCAAATATTGTACATCAATCGAGTGAGCACTCTGTATATGGGAACAAAGGGAGGGGCAAATGGTAACCGGGTGAAAGCTTATAGTTTTATGACCTTGTCTTTCCTGCAAGAGGATTTGGCTTGTAAAGGAAGGATACTTCCTTTCCTCCCATAGGGGTGATTGAATGGTAAACATGGGAGGGAGAAAAGGGGCCATGAAATATTGCTTTGATCAGGATCAAAGGGATCTAAGGAAGGAGAGTTGGATTGTTTGAATTCTAATACCACAGTAAGGGGAACAAATCCCTAGTTCAGACAAAAACTTCAGACTGTGAGCTTCTATCTTGATGTTCAGAATAAAAGTCTTTTGTTTTTAATCACACTAGGATATTTTCCTGGTTATTGGTAATATGAACCAGTGATGACACATACTGAACAAATGGTTGCCATATTCAGCTTTAGCATGAGTTACCATGATGTTTTGGGAGTGTGGTTCCTCAGTTTGGATCTAAAGAAATGCAAAATCCCATGTGTCAGTTCCTTAAGTTTGGAAGTAATGATATGAAATAACTCTTGCTTCTTTATACCTGGTGTATTTAGATCTACACTGTTAAGTTACTAAATAAATTGCTCCAGATATGTTCCCTTATCTACTATAAAAAATAAACAAGCAGAAACTTAGGCAACATCTGTATTGCGGGCTGTCATAACAGTCTTTGTAACTAATGTATTATCAGTAACCTTTAGTGACACAACATCATCTCAAAGTTGCATCAAGTTTGAGAAATTCAGAAAGGCATGGTTTGCCAAAAGCGTTCAAGTGTTTGGTATCTGTGTTTTCACTTAGCTGCTCAATCCATGTCCATTTGAATACAAAATGCTTCCAATATATTTTGCTGAAAACCTTAGACATCATATATAATGTTGGGCATCTGAAATAAGGATAGGCCACAAGCTGCTTCTCCTGAAGGACAACTAAACATTTCAGATCTCGTCTTGGTAGAAAATGCTTAGAGATAGTTCTGAAAGTATTGCATTGTGTAGTGCTCTTCAGGCATCCAACATAAAGGCCAGACAGGGAAATGGACCCTGGACCCTTAACCTCTGTCCTTGACCTCCCTGTTTGGCAAGAGAGGGCTGAAGAAAGTCTCTAAATATGTTTGACAGAATGCCCTTACAATATTTCACAGGATCAAAGACCATGTTCAGACAGAATCTCCACCAGGATTGCTGTGAAACCACCTTCCTTTATTTCACCTTGCATTCACTGAATGCCACCCACATTTCATTTACTTTATTTAAGGTGTTTATGTATCACCTCCCAGTCCATAATGACTTCTGAGGCAGTGAACAAATAAAAACTTAAAGAATACAAAAATAAACATGTTTTGAAATGCATCAAAATTCTCTTTAAAAACTTCTTAAAACAATATAAAAACAGCCCTAAAGTCCAATTTTAAAACAGTTAAAACAGAGCAATTTCAGGCATTAAATGTCATGCAGAATAGCACTCTTTTGGCTTCTTGCAGAAAACTTGAAAGAGATGGAGCCAACTTAACTTCCTTCTTCTTGTCCTTATTTTATGCCGAGTTGCAAGTTTTTAGTTCTGTGTGTACACTGATGCAAACACTTTAGTTCCTTTCCCCTGCAATATAGAGCATGCACATTTAAATTCTCTGTGTTCATTCAGATAGGAAAAAAGAAGAGGGGAGACTCAAACAGTCATGGATTATTCTTAATAATGGGAAACTGGAAGACATTGACCCAATTTCCTTAATAATCTCACAGGCCAGAAACTGGATAAATTTGTTCTTTTTAAAAAATCAATTCTTTTCCATCCCTGCTCTGTTCACTTGGATGACAGTAATCACATATAACTGAATGTGGTTGCAGGTGCTCTTCAGACCCTTCTTTCCAAGACAGGGAAGCGTGGATAAGGAAGAGGGAGGGGGCAGAAAATTCTTCTCTATTTACGGTTCTCAGATCAGGACCATCCCAACCCCTGAGATTTCATGTCCCAAACCAAAGACCTAGGAGCAGTGTCTGGTAATGTCACAGGCAAGAAGGCCTGGTGGTATAATTAACCTTGATATGTTAAGCATTAACTACAGTTGCTTAGAGCATGTAATTCAAATAAAAAACAAATCTAATCAAATGAAAAAAGGGGGCAGGGAAAGGAGTAGCAGTATGGAGGAAAGGGAAAGAGAGGAAAGGAGGTCTCTGGAGAGCTCACAGAGCTGAACCAATGGGAACCAGATCTTTAAAGAAACAAACAAACACCTTTACTGTTCATGACAGTGCTCTCACCTTGAGATTCCTCTCTTATTCTGAGGCTTGGAGGAAGGGACAGGCCTGAGATCTGGAAATCCTATCCATGACAGCAGATAGATCCTGGGTCCCATTCATACTATGCAACTATACTGCTATCATTCCACTTTGACTACTACAGTTCTGTACTGTGGATTCCTAAGATTTGTAGTTGAGGGAAGGGCATTTAGAATTCTCAGCCAGAGAGTTTCCTCTGACAAAACTGCAAACCTCAGGATTCCATATGATAGAACCATGGCATTTAGAGTGGAATGATAGTGTGATAGCTGTGTAATGTGAATGAGTCCCTTTGGGAAAGTAGCAGGATATAAATGAAACAAGGAGCTTCCATCTTAGCTGAACTCATTCTCAGTTTATTGGTCCCCATTCAGCATCCAGACTGTTATTCTCAAGCTGTCATTCTCAGGCTATTGTAGAACATCAGTCAACAGGGGTGGTTAAAAGTCAAAAGACATGAATCAGTCTGTATAAATGAAGCAATGTGAAGGGAACATTGTTAGGGAGGGACTTGTTTTCTAAAAATAAGCACCTTGGTTTCCTCTCATCATTTATTTTTGATAAATGCTTCAGCTTTGTCTCACATTAGTCTAGTAGCAAGAGACATCCATCCTGTGCCCTGTGTCCCACTGGCATTGTCTTTCAAGTAACTTCTTGAAGTCTACAGGAATTGATCTCGCTCAGATGACAGCAGTTTCTTTGATAGCCTTCCAACCCTCTTCCACTTTGTGGAATTCTCTCTTTAAAAATCTGTCTGTCACAATCGGCAAAACACGTACTTGGGGCATTTCAATTTTTTGACAGTACATGAACCTCTACAATATAAGAATAATAAGTAAATTTTGTAAAAGGGCCGATTTGTAAATGTTATGGTCATTTGCACTTTTATGTACCCAGTAACCTAAGCATTAAAAGCAAAGAACAAATGCATCACTAAAAAGAGGGCCTAAAAAAGAGAGATTGTATATGCTTGTTTATATGTATAATACATATTTGAAAATAATTTTATTTGTTATTAACTGCCATCATATTGACTTCAACTTTTGACAGTTCTATGGAGAATATCACACAGGAGGCTTACCATGAGTAAATTGCCATGAAATTGTCCAAAATCATGAAAAAAAAATGATTTGGGTTCACACCTTATGGAGGTGTTGGTGCTTGCTTGTCCTGTGGGTAAAGGAAGCTGCCATTTGGCAATAACAGGATCTTCCATTATTGCCAAATGGCAGTTCCATGGATGCTTTACTCATGGGACAAGCAAGTGCTGACACCTCCATGACGATTTACACATGGGAGAAATGTGCAGGGATGTGAATCCCAATTACACTTTGTTCACGATTTCTGATGCTTTCATGGCAATTTACTCATGGTAAGCCTCCAGTGTGATATTCTCCTATGAATGAGAGGCCTCTAAGTCACCCTACCATCAACAGCCCTGCTCAGTTTCTTGCAGACTCAGGATTGTAGCTTCCTTTGTTGTGTCTATCCACTTGTAGTGTGGTCTTCCTCTTTTCCTGCTACTTTCTACCTTAGCATTTTTTTTTTGTCTTTCCTAGTGAGCCATGTCTTCTCATTATATGTCCAAAGTATTACAGTTTCAGCTTATCCATCTTGGCTTCTAGAAAGAGTTCAGGCTTGATTGGATCTTTGTTGTTGTTAGCTGCTTTCAAGTCAAGCTCAACTTAGGGTCTAAAAAAACTTGAACTCTAACTCACAACGCTGTCCCTATCTATCTCACACATGCACCTCTCTTCCTATTTATACTGGCTCCTGGGAGCACCTCCCACCTTTTATTGGCTAAGGTCCCATTGGCTGTTGCTAGGCTCACTGTGATTGGATGTTGCCAACTTTCCAATCTTCCATTTTCCCACAACTTGTCTCAGAATTTGATTCATTACTGATTATAGTCAGAAAAACATTGGAATACAGGAAGTGTTGAGAAGAGGTGACACATCCCAGCAAGTATCTGACAATCTTCTAAATTCAATAATACCATTCCCTGTTTATGTTTGCAAGTGAGTGCCTATAAACACCTCTAAAGAAAACTAAAGAAATTTGCAGCAATATCTATATTTCTGTGCACATCTACAATAAAATTTAGCCTATGACTTATACAATTAAATAGATGGCTTGTGGGACTACTTGCAGTAGCAATTACATAGACACTATTTACTTTTCCATTTAGGATACTGGGACCATCAAAAGGTTGCCCTATCCAGTGCTGGACATTATGCTACAACATAATGCTACAACATTATGCTACAACATAATTGTCTACCAATTATGACCATGGCCTTGGAGAGAAGGATAGACAGGCACAGTTCCACCATGTCTAGGTCCAGAGGAATATTAAGGGCCCTCCCTCCATTTTAACTACCACTGTCCTGGCTTGGTGGTGGGGGGGGGGGGGAGAAGGATCAACAGTATCTGCTGGACGTGGTCCCCTTCACCACCACCATTTGCTTCTTCTGTGTCATGTCTTTTTAGATTGTAAATCTGACAGCAGGTAACTGTCAAATTAGCAATCTGTAAATTGAATGATGTGTGCACTATGCCATGGAAGGAAGAATATTTATTTGAAACTGGTTTCTGGGCCTGTGTTTTGCAGGTAGGTGCCAGAATTTAAGAACATTTGCTCTGCTATCACTTGTCTTACTTTCTTTGATAAATTATTTATCAGCATTACTTAATTGTGCTAAAACTGAGTCGTCTTTCAAATTTGCTTTCTTTGTGACTCCCCCCCCCAACTTCATCACTCTCCCCCCAACTTCATTTCTGTTATGCATCTCAAGTCCTTATGAAAAAGCCACTAGGTTTTCATACTCATTGTACCCTTTACTGTATGGGTTAAATGCATTTTCATTAGTATAGGATTCCATTCAGGAGAATTGGTAACAAGCCAAGGAAAACATAGTATCTTCTCTTACACTTCTGCCTACTAGGAATAGAGTTTGTATCGCACTGGGCTGATATGTCTTCATGAGTATTATTTGGTGGGAAATTTTACAGCAATCATTGAATTATTCTTTCTTCTTAAGACTGTGCAAAATTACTTGGGCCAAGTGACTTTTAAAATTTGTAACAAAGGACACTAAATCAATATCTAATAAGTCTAAAACATTTTCCTCTTTAAAATTATTTATTTCACAAAAATAAGAACCCTAATGCTAGATGGCCCTCCTTGCAGTCTATTTCTGATACAATTAATATTTCCAAAGAGCTCTGGGTGATCCTGCTTCCAGACAGCACACTAGAGATTCAACTGTTTTGGAGTGGAAAATCATCCTTCAATTTCCTATAAAAAATTTCCAATATTTGTGGGAAATACATTCATCCAAATTTAATGTGCATCCCTTGCATAATTCAATGTGCCTCTCACATTTAACTTTATTTTTATTCTTGTAATAAGCAATCTATTTTAATATTGTAACAATCTAAGTCTGTTTTAATATATCACTTTTCTATCTAATTTAACAATTAATTCTGTCTATGGGCTTTGTACATACAGCACAAAAACTTTGCTAGGTCTTACTGTCAGGGGAGGCCTTCCATTTAGCAATTCAGCAAAACCTCTACTAGGTCTTATTTTCAGAGGATATCTTATTTTCAGGGAAACAGGGTAGCAAAACCTTGAAGTATTCTGCTATTCTGAAAGAGAAGCAATGTAAACAGAAAAGTTCAGACAACTGCAGGGTGCTTACATGTAGACTTACATCTGTTGGTCAGCTGGATAACTCTGGAAGAACTGATGAAAGCTTTCTGCTTTCTCGGTCAGAGAAGACTACAAAGTGGAAACAAGATTTCATGGCCCAAAAGGAATGTGTTCTAGCAAGGCACCACACCAACTCACTTCTCACTTCTCACGAGGGTACGCCAACTCACTTTTCACGAGGGGACGCTTCACCAGTGTTTCAGAAGCACAAGCAGCTTTCACGCCCTCATGCTTCAGAGACGTTTTACCAGTGCTTTACTGGCGCTTAACCCATGGTAAGCAGAGGTGTGAAAATCTTAATGACTGCAGATCAAGTAAAACAGAGTTCTAGTTAGGCAGTCATTTAAAATATAGATGCCCCCCCCACCAGAGCCTTTTGTTATTGTAATGATGTATTTTATTGCGTGCAGTTTTTCTAGAAGCTTCCACTGAAAAACTGCTGTATCCATTCTCGTTCATTCTGGATATGAGACCTCTAGACATGATCACTGTGAGAAGAAGTAGGATCGGGTGTCATCATTTTTAGCAAATTTCATTTCTTGCCTTCTTCCTGACTGGCTGATGTCAAGGATTTCATAGAAATAGTATTGGTCCAAATCAGATAGGCCAAATAAAGTGGCTTCTGGCTGCTTTGGGGACATGGTGAGCAGACGATGCATGCCTCTGATGTGGCAGAAAGCTGCTCCGAGGCCAGCTAACACGTCCCAAAGCCACTGGAAAAAGGAGTGTCAAAAGGCAGCTTCTTTGGAACTGTGGCAGTGGCCCACTTTCAGAGTGCAGTCACTGCGGTCCCTCACTGGTTGTAGGGTGATTTGGGGGAATCGGCCAGAGGCAGCTCTATCATTCCTGTCTGCTTCACCCATTAAAGCTGAATCAAGACTTGTCTAAAAATGAAGCTCTCTTCTTCTTCTGAAGCCTAATCATTCCCTTGTGTATGAATCTGATTCTATGAAACAGTTAATTCATAGCATATTAGCAAAGTGCAATTGAATTTTGACCATCTGATGAGAAAGCAAGGATAGTGTATTAAGATGGGGATCCGGCAGTCTGATTTGGACACTTGCAGTGGAGTGACAGTTTATCAAATTCCTGTTCAGTGTTTGAAATCTAACTTGAACACAACATTTTGACCTTTTGAAAAGCACACTACACAATGGGTCTACATATTTAAATCACAATGTAGGTACTAGCCTTGAACTATAAAATATTTAAATAGCTTTGGTCAATCGTACCTCAGCAAAGTCTATTTTTTCTATCCATTTGCAGACTTCTCAGTATCGATGGGAAAAAATGGAAAACACTCAAATGTGTGTCAAAAAGTGCAATTCCTGAGTGTCAGGAAATGCTGACGAGGGTAACACATGAATGGGGATAATCTTTGCAGTTTAGGACTCATTTTTTGTAAAATAAAAATAAATAAATAAATAAAAGTGTTCCCCCACCCCAGTAAAATGGTATTTTCTGTTCAGGAAGCAAAACTGAAATGTGATTTCTTGCAGAAAAAGGACATTTCTGCACAGAAAATGCTGTTATTTGCACAGAATGAATATACATTTTTGTTGTTGTTTTTGTACTGAATAAGTCCCAAGAAATCTTTGAAACTTGTGTTTCAAAACTGTTTTTGAGACTGCATGACTTTCTTGCAGTGAAGAGAAAAATTGTGAAATTATTTGCTCTTGATTAGAAAGACAGAGAATACCACACTACCCTTTGTAGCACTATTATTCCACTTTTACTGCTTTGGCTGCACCCTGTGGAATTCTGGTTTAGTGAGGCCTAAGTGCTCTCTGGCTGAAAATTCTAAACTGCAAATCCCAGGATTGCAGAGGAGGCAGCCATAGCAGAAAGAAAATGAAATAATAGAGCTATAACAGTGTAGTGTGGTATTCTTTTAGAAAGATTGATATTCCGACATTGAAGATTAACTAAATGTAAATTCTTGATCTTTCCATGCAATCTGTATAAGACGAGACAGGCATCCTTTTTGTGATGATGTGAAATGTTTTCCATGGAACCAGCTATTTTTGAAAGAGCTAAAGCAGAAGTAGCCAATGTATGACCATCCAGAATTTGTTACATTGCACCATCACCCATTGATTATACAGCAGCTACATGAGATTGACATTGCTATCCAGCAACACCAGGGGAGGGAGCACATCTTCTCCAGCTCCCTGTCAGATTTATCTTTTGATTCAGAAGCTGATCCAATTTGAACAGGGGAAGTTTTAAATATGTATCTTGTATTTTAACCAGCTTTTAAGAAAAACATTATTATCCACTCTCAATCCTTGGGATGAGTGGCATAAAAACATTAATAAATTTGTGGTGCATTTTCTTTCCCCTCAAGATATGCAGCTTCAGTACAGTCCTTATGTGTGTCTATTTTTTTAAAAAACACAATCCAATAATACTGTAGTAGCTAAGAAAGCTAATTTTGTTTGAATTGTTCTTCTCACTAGATCGACAGTTCTCATTTTCCCTCCAAATGTGAACATTGCTCTGATAACACAGTATTCACATTAAAAGAGTTCTTGAGATTTTTTAAAGTGTGCATTAAAATGCAAATTGGTGATTTTATTAAAGATTTCTTTAAGTTCTCTGGCTACACATTTAAATGCAAATCACTTAAATACAGACTACTTGATATTAAAAACAAAGAAGTGATATGATCCACAAGCTGAAAACTAAAATAGGAGCAATTCAATGAAACCAGCATAGAGTTTAAAGGTGTATGGGGAAAGAATAAGCCTGTGTCATGTTTGGACTTTCCTGGCACTGATGTGATAAGTTGAATGGGTGTATGTGGGTGTGTGTGGGTGAACTGTTAATGGAAATAGACTTCTGTATGTCAATGAGGTCAGAGTCTCCAAAAAGTGCTACTAAGTGATCAGCTTTCTGGAGAACGCGTACTGCTAAAAAGATGGGCGCTTTTCTTATATGGCTTTCTCTTTCTGTATCACTGACAGATATTGTTTCACATCTTTCTCTGAGTTTGTTTTTCCTTTAGTGGTGCGAATAGATCTTTCACATTTCATTATTCAGGTGAGGTGGGTGCAGTCTTTCTTCCTTGCTTCATACCTCATGTTATTGCTCCTCAAGAACAGCTCTGTCTTGTGCTGAGACAAACCAGCCACAGCAAACATGACTAATATACAATGCTATCCTACATCAGGCAACCACATAAATTTTGCTCTGGAGAAGTCTTTATGCTTGGGGAATTCCCAAATAGCTCAACACTTTTACCTAGACTTTTTATCTTTTACCTTTTGATATTTTGTCATCAGCCCTACTGGAAAGTAGATACGTACACATTCCTTACGCACAGTGTATTTGCTCCTGTCAGTCATCCATTGTTGAAACAGGAACATAGCCATGTTAGTTTGGAATACCAGTATTCAAAGGGATATTGTAGCACTTTTGAGACTAATTGTATGAAAAAGGTTGTAGCATAAGCTTTTGTAGCCTTGGTTTACTTCCTCAAATGCACAGAGTGAACTGATGCCCCAAAAGGAGTTTTCTAATCAGACCCATGGAAATGCAAAATGTGTGGGAATGGAGATGAGGTGACATGTTCAGTTTTAACTATGTTCATTGAGAGACAAAGACAGGAGGAAAGATGTTGCCTAAGGCCAGGGTGGGTAGATCTCCATGTGAAATTGTGGGAAGGAGTTTTGGAATGTGGTGTGGGCAGACTGGGAACCTTAAGGAAGACATGTCAAACAGGATAAGAACATCTAAAGTTATACTATGTGTAGTGTGCCAGGAAGCCATTGTTTTTGCTCAGCCCACTTTTAATGAATTGGAGTTTGTTGGATATATTGTAATTCAGTTGTTTCTCTTTCCAATCCCCCTTTATAGTTTTGGGTTTTTTTAAAAATCATTATTATTTTTTGTGATTGTTCAAGAACCTCTCTCCTAAGGCCCAGGAATACTGAGATGTTCCACAACAGGCTTTTGTATATTCCCATTCCTAATATCTGATATATGTCCATGTATCCTCTAGAAGAACAGAGACTGGCCTGTTTGCCCAATGTAGTGTGCTGAAGGACATGGTTGACAGCAGATGTCATATATCATATTAGAAGATGAGCGAGTGAAAGTGTCTTTAATATTGTGGATGATGTGATTAGGTTCTGTGATGACATTTCCTGAGCAGATGGGTGGGCAGAGTTGGCATCTCAGTTAGTGGCAAGGTCTTGGCCACAAGACATTAAACACATTCCACCAGAATTTCAACAGCTTCCCTTCACAGCTCAATCTAATCCTAGTGAATGCTGTTTGGTATTGATTTAAGGCCAGGTTGTTGAACTGTTTGGTATTGATTTAAGGCCAGGTTGTTGAGAGTTGGTTTTTTCCTTGTTTTTTTGTTATATTCTGTTTTAGTACTTTTTATGACTGAACTGTGATCATTATAAAGTTGATTGGATAGGACTTGCTTTTTACAAAGTTGAATGTCTAAAGCAAAGCCATTAAACTTTATTATAATATTCTGTTTACTTAGAAAATATGTTTTGTCCTCTGTGCTGAAACTGGAAACCTTTACATTTGAGGCCTTGGAATCTGAGAATTGTGATGGAGTGTTTCCTTGTTTTTGATATATTGTCTTTTCGGTCTGATATGAAGTCTCAAGGCTATATGTCTTGTTCATTAGAAGAAGAAGAAAATTCTAGAAAAAAGTTATGATTAGAAGATTTTGTATATAGATATGCAGCAATGGTTGTTGATTTTGCATACATGTGTGAGTATATACACTCTAGATTTCAGACAATGATGCAATTTGACTTATTTCTGGAAGAATCTAACATAAATAAGTGATGTCCTTTATTAGTGCTCAGAGTTTTACTTTTTTTCTCTCTGCCACATCAGATGGTGGGAGGGGGAATAGAATATTTCATTTGAACAGACATGATGAAACAGTTGCTTGCAGTGTGATGAAAACATGTAGTGAATTCTTTGTTGCTTGTCTCTTTGCTGATGCTTCTCACAGTTCATACTCGATATATTGCTGTCTAATCTGTATTCTGAGGATACGAGCACCCAGAACAAATTCAGTCTTTGGGGAGTTAAATAGCAGCATACATCTTCCAACTGGTTGCTGTGCAGAGGCTGTGTGGCCATCTTTGTCATTGAAAAGATTAACAACAGCTATGGTTTCAGTAGCAGCAAAACTGATTTGTTATTGTTTTATGCCTTCAAGTCATTTCCTACATATGGCAACCCTAAAGTGAACCTATTACAGGGTTTTCCTGGCAAGATTTGTTCACAGGAAGTTTCCCTTTGTCTTCCTCTGAGGCTGAGAGAATGTGTCTTGCCTGAAGTCACCTAGTGGTGGACTTGACAGACGGGTGGCTAAAAGCTGCCTGTCTTTGCCCCGGTTGGTGCCGTAGCATCGCTTCCTACAAAGAAGCCGCTCTAGGCAACTTCTTTAAAGGGGCGTCACAGATATACTCATGTGCTATGATGATGCCCCTTCTGTGAAGTGCCGTTTGGGTGCTCTGACACCCGTGCATCATCATGGCGCACCCCATTTAAACGGGGGTGGGGCAACATCGCACATGGACAGCGAAAGTAAGGCTGGGTGCATGTGGACGCCCAATTCTACCTGGACCTACTTTCAGCCCCAGGCCTGTACAAAGTGCCAGTCTGTTTAAGGCCTGGGTTTCCATGAATGAGCTATATTAGAATACATACAACAGAAAAGAAAATGCAAAGGGTTACATTTCAGTATAAAATTTGGAAGGGCAATTTGAACAAACCTTTCTCTCATATGACTTTTTTTAAAAAAGTTTATGCTCATGACCAGGGTCATTACTATTGTACTACAGTGCCAGGCCACATTTTGATAAAAGCCTACACCTTCTTAAAATATTTGGGAAGATGACTCTTCTGAATACCAGGTGCTATCCCTTAAGACATCAGTGCTTCTCAGAAATGCAGGATTCATCTCACTGTTTTGAGGTAAACATTGGCATTTTTATATGGGTACTGAAAAAAAAACATTGGGGTGACAGAAGGACAAATATACTACTCAACATTAGGAATGGTTAGTAATATCTGACAGACCCCCCTAAATATGATGAATATAGTAATTTGCAGGCTATTCCTGGTTTCTGTGATTTCAGTCATTATTCATAGTCACTGATTAATCGGCCTGAATAACACTGAGATGGTGGGCTCATTTTTCAGAAACCCCTCTAAACGTAGACATTTATAAACTTCAAACTGCTTTGAGGGCTGATTTGAGTTTGTTCACACAGGATGATGTGCAAAAACCTAATGTTTTTTTCAGAATTCTAAGTTGTCTCCAGCTTAGATAGTTCTTCTATGTGGTTGGGATATTCTCACCAGTATTACCATTAATGTCACAAAAACTGTGTATTTATCCTTCTTTGTATGGCTTAACTTCTTTGGGAATCTCAAGAGAAGAACAAGGAAGTCTATTGCTTTTGTGGGTTTTTCAGGCTATGTTGCCATGTTCTAGAACAGTTTGTTTTTGATATTTTGCCAGCATCTGTGGCAGGCATCTTCAGAGAATGCTGGCATGGAAGTGAGTGGGGTATATATATACTGTGTGACCCTGGGCTGGGAGAGAACATTGCCATTCTTCAATGTCCTGGTCATCTGCAAACCGAACCAACATTTGGGCCACACCGTATACAGAAAACCTATACACAGAGACAGATACCTGCTCAAGAACTCCAACCATCACCCAGGACAAAAATGAAGCACAATAAAAACATTGGTGGGACAGGCAAAAAGGATCTGTGAACCCCACTTCCTGGAAGATGAATTAAAGTACCTAGACTGGGCTCTACAGGCTAATGATTATTTCAGCTCAGATGTCAGAAGGGCTTCCAGACCAAGAAAAACCCAGAGCAGTGAAGACAAACAATGACCCAAATATCAAAGGAATCACAGACAGAATGGGGACACAGACAAAACAGGGAAACTGATGAGGAAACACAACATCCAAATGGTTTACAAACCAACCAAGAAAATCTAGCAAATGCTGCACTCAGCAAAGGACAGGAGAGATCCTCCCACAGCCACAGAATTTTACCACATACCATACAGCAGCATACAAGTCTACATAGGGACCACCAAATGCAGTGTCTGAACATGAATCAAGGAACATGAGAGATACTGCAGACTGGGTTAGCCAGAAAAATCAGTAGTAGCAGAATATGTTATAGACCATCCTAGGCATAAAATGCTGTTTGAAAACACTGAAATTCTGGACCATGCCAACAATTATCAGGTCAGAATGCACAGGAAAGCCATTGCAATCCACAAGCACCTGGACTACTTCAACAGGAAAGAAGAAACCCTTAAAGTTAGCAAAGTTTGTCTACCAGTCCTAAAAAACACTAAAATCAAGACCCAGCAAATGCAAATGAAAACTACCTAGGGTCAGGGGTTTCCCCAACAAACAATGGATCTCTAATTAAACAGACACAAATCCTCTTTGCATATCCTCTCACCCTGAGGCCTTGCCATTCAACAACAGAACAATACACTGATTCACATAGAAATCACTCCTTCCATCCCAGGGTCACACAGTGTGTGTGTGTGTGTGTGTGTGTGTGTGTGTGTGTTTATATATATACCCCACTCACTTCCATGCCAGCATTCTCTGAAGATGCCAGTCGCAGATGCTAGGAAAACATCAGAAACAAACTCTTCTAGAACATGGCCACATAGCCTGAAAAAACCAGAAAAATTGCTGCAGAAATAGTGAATCCATTTTTGAGTTTATGACTTCTCCTGTATCTGCCCTTGGTTGTATGAAAGTTGTCCCAGTGCTGAACCTCTGAAGAGATATGTCTAGTTTTGTCAGAGCTCCCATACAATTCAGAACAACTTTGGGAGAAGTGGCATTTAACCAAAAATTGATTCACTATCCCCATGGCAATGGATCCACCAAGCTTCACCAGAGTGGAATAACTAGCAAGTTGCTTCTAGGATGGGTGAAAGATCCTCTTTAGCAAGCAAATATCAGAAAGAATATCTGCTACAGCAAATCACCACTGTAGCAATTCAGGGGCTCCCATGTGAATAAGATCTGTATTTGTCACGCAGTCAGCCCTTCATATTGAGAGTTTTTTTTTATCCATGGGTTCAGCCATCCATGGTTTGAAAATGTTTTTTAAAAATATAAATTCCAAACAACAACAACAAAAGCAACAAACTTTGATTTTGTCATTTTATATAAGGGAGGGCATTTTAGTATACTGCTGTATTTAATAGGACTTGGGCATCCATAGATTTTGTTATCTACAGGGAGTTCTGGAACCAACCAAACCCAAGGGCCCACTATATATGTTTCCTATCTGCCTTCAGTGAATTTATGCAGATATTCCTAAACAGACTACGAAGCAGGCTGGACTGGCAGCCTGTGTGATTTAAGGAAGACCACATATTTAATTTCAAGGGTGGCATAAGATTTCTAGATATATTACAAAAGAACCCAACATTCTCATGCCTGTCTCAGGGGTATAACTCTTATTCAAATTTAGAAGAAGTTGCCCCTGCCTTTCCTTGTTGTGGGTGGGACACCTTGGTACCCAAAACACCAGTCATGGTGTGGGTTGGGCAGAAATTTATCAGAAATTGTAGTTTTCTAGTTCCTGATCATTCTCTAGTCATAGTACAGACTTAGGTGGTTGCCAGGGGTGTGGAACTGAGTTGTTTGTATTCCCCAACCTTGCATTCATATTTAGGATTTTGGACATTTCCTTCCACTACTGTACTAAGGAGTTGTTATCAAAAATGGTTTTAATAAAATTTTGGGGACATATTGCCTGTACTATGACCCCTGACTGACGTCTCAAGGGATCTGCCATTAAGCCAAAAGCACAGAGGTCATGTAGGCAGCCCACTTTGGAGCAGCAGAGTCCCTAGTAAAGAAAACATTGGGAAATCCTCCATAGGAAGTTTGGGAGTCATCAAACCGGAATCACCACTGCTATCCTGTGTAAGACAATGAACTCATCCTCACACTTGATGGGCCAGCCATCAAGCTAACTACTTGAGTATACAAGTCGGGTTCCCCTCCGAATTGTTTACAGACCCAACACATTGTGCAGCATATTGTCCGCTCTCAGTTAACAAAGCCCAAGCAATCCATGCCTTTGTCTAGATCTATCTTCCTAGCCTCCGCACATGTTTTGCCCTATAAAAGACCCTGAGTTTGATGCTATTATCAAGCTGCTAGCTGGTCCATGGCAGTGTGAGTCTTGTTCCTAGTTCCCTCGGCCATCTTCCCAAGTTCCAACGGCCATGTCCCATCACTCATTAACATCCATTGGATATTCTGGAGAAGACTGCTAAGGTAGTATCCCTTGGTGGTACTTCCCTTCCTAAACCTCCCCCCCCCCCAGCTAGTGAGTGTGTGTGTGTCTATGCTTCCCCCATATTGTGTGTCTCCTAATAAAAGATATACAGTTATTGACATCTAAGTGGTATCAGTGCCTCTTCCTTTTGGGATTTGTCAGTGACCTCTGGTATACATATAGGGGACCCGGTTCCAGCTTAAAGGCTTTGTTAGGACCTCCTCTTAGCAGCATTTGAGCTAATTAATTTCCCAAGGGAATTAATTAACTAATTAATTAATTAACTTCCTAACAGAGTCTCCCTCTCTGGTGACATGTTTTTAAACAGGAGCTGATCCCATAAACAGATTTTAGGCAGGCTTGGTGTGGATAAGAAGAAATATGTAGAAGCAAGTTTGGGGAGAAAGAAACTGTAAGAAGAAAGGGTCACTGTTATCTTTTCTGAAATAAACATGTGCAGATGGAAGCCAAGGTAGCCCTACTTCCTCCATCATCATTTCAATCACCTTCTACACATTGTGGGTGACTTTCTGAAAAGGGCAACCCCTTCTTTTGAAAATACTGTCCATGCAATTTGGAACCCCTGAAAATCAGTATTTTGAAATGCGTGGAGATCATCCATCTGGAGAGAATGCTGTCCTCTTTAGAAAGTTACTTTTCATGTGCTACAGAAAAAAGTACAGTGGGGAAAGACTAGGTAATTCCCACTCCTCACACATTTATTTTATCTAAAGATATGAAATACAGCTTATGAGAGTAGATCAAAAGACTGTTTTCACAGACATGTCCCACAAGTCTGTTAGGCTTGGGGGAAGAAAGGTATCGATTTTTCTTGATCCTTGCTCAGTTCACCCACCTACAGATAATGGACCTGGGGACAGAAGGCTGTTCTCTCCACAGCAGTTACATCAAGTGTCAAAAAACTGTGGCCCATGGCTTACATATGCTCCTGTACATCACTTTGAGAGCCCCTAACCCCCCCCCCTGCTGGTCTCCTAATTGTATATTGACCTATTGTATATTTTTGATGTCACTTAGAGTGATTTTATCCTAAACCCACACAATAACTCCCCCAAATCTATGATGATGCACAAACCTGGATACTGAAACACCTAGTTTGCCTTGAAGGCCTGTTGAAAATCGTGGCAGGAAGTATGACAGTACAGTTGTCCCTCCATTTTCACAGGGGTCTGTTCCAGACCTCCACCCTGCAAAATGGAGGCTCGTGCTTATTCAAGCCCCTGGGTGCACGCACAGGGCATGGGTAATACTGCAAATAGCAGGGGTCGCCCCTCCATGTATATTCAAGGGTGTCAATTTCAGATCCACATGTTAGGAGGGGTGACTGTACTTCTGATCTCCATTTTGTGAAAGACTCTGAAGAAAAAGAGAAGTATTTTGGTGTACTGTGCAGGTGAGGCCTGTGGGGATGAGTGGTATGGACAATTGACATGTGACCCACAAGATGTTGGCCACTTTGGGGTTAGATGGAAAGATCAGGAAAGTTTAGGACTACTTGACTGCAATTGCTTTGGGATCCTGAGGGGTTAGAAGTGGTGGAAGGTCTCACCTCTGATCAGGGATGACCTGCATGTGTGATGGGGTAAAAAGAGGTTAACAAACCCATGCTTTGCATTTTCTTGTTAATAATAAATAAATACAATTGACTGTCCACTGTTTAACATAAAGTGCACGTATCTCATCTCTTTATTCTGGGGTCTCGACACTATCTGTTGTTTCTGTACTATAGATGACTGACTATTGGATAGGATAATAACAAATCATGGCTGTCACAAAGCAAATGAGGAGAAGCAGCTTTTTAGTATGCAGTCTGTGACAAAAGTTAGAAAAATGTGTCTTGTGCATCAAAAGCTGGCTGCATAGTTACAAATAATGATTGGCACAATCTCACTAAAAACTCTGAATCAGTTCTGAGTCATTTTCTTCAACATATATCTGCAAATCTAGATTTTCATTATCTAGCTAGCTTTTACATGGATCAAATGACTTATTGTTCCACTCCATTCCTTTGTCATTTGCAGTATCACTTTTTATTAATGGCTGATGCATTCAAACATTTCAAATTCTGCTCCCTCAAGAAAAGCAAAATGTCGTCAACATACAGAGGAGTACTGAACTCTGCACAAGACTTTTACAAATATAGAGTTGCTTCACTATCCCTAGTGGTAAATTTATGGATGCTTATTGACACTGAATTTCTGAAAAGAGAGATGCCAGTAATCAAGACAATCTATCAATTACTTTTTTATTCCTTTTAATCCCAGGTGCCTTTTCTGGAGGAACTCCTTGGCAAGGGAGACTAGGGTTCACCCATTTTCTTCCCATTGGAAAGTAAAGAATATAAAACAAATCCTGTGTTTTAGTAATTGAACTGGTGGACACTGCATTTCTTTTAGTACCATGTTTTTGTACAGTTACATTTGAATTGCTTTGAACTGTGCTTTGCATTTAATTCTGTTTTGTTGTTTGTTTGTTTGTTTGTTTGTATTCATTTATTTAATCTTACTGTGAGATGCTTTGCGTCTCATTTTTTGGGAGAAAGCCAGGATATAAATCCAATATATATTTTTTTAAAAAATAAGAAAATTAATTGTAACTGGTTATCTTTTAAAAGTTAGAAGCACCTGATTTTATCCCTATTCATTTTTATGGGATTTTAGTGGAAATATCATGTGGAATGTAGGGTCACCCCATTTCACCCAATTGGACTCCGGAACTAAGCCTCATCTATAGTAAGTATCACCCATAGTGCTGCCTCAAATTGTTTGCAAGCTAACCCCTGATCTCCTGAGCCTTGAATGAATTAGTGTATGATAGTGAATTGCTGTGTGATTCCCCCCCCCCCCTTTAAATAAAATATACTTTAACTGGAGCAGTCTGCCTCCACATCATTTCTTAGATCCACCAGTCTCTTGGTGTACAGGTGGGGGGAGATTTTGTAGAGTCCTTGTAGCCACCCCCCTCTCGATTTGAGCTAATTAAAATTCCCCTACATAGATTTTGGCTACATTGCCTTCTATTTCTTTGTTCATGTCTCAAAAACCTTTTCCAAACTGCCACCAGATTCTGGTTTGTGTTCCCCACCCTACCCTAGGTTTTATATAAAGTTAGAAAGCAGCTCTTCTACTACATCCTCTGACTTTTTTTTTATAACACACTGGATCAATTAAAGGGAACTTAGGCTTTTGTTGTGTGGGCCCTGCAAATGTACAACCAACTCTCTGTCTCCCCTCGTAGTCTAGTGCCTGTTTCTCAGTAAAGTTGGAAACATATCTAGCACATGCTTAAGTGGTGAGGAATTGTCCAAGACACCCTAGAGAATAGATGCTGCTGCTGCTGCTGCTGCTGCTGCTGATGATGATGATGATGATACTTTAGTCATTGTATGTGAGCATTCAGGGCAAAGCACAGTATCGTTTTGTGCATTCAGGGCAACACATAGAATCATATTCCATACAACTCATTAGTAATTAAATTCTACTGGTTTACTTTGATACAAAAAAAACCACACAAAAAACAAAACAAACAGCTTCATTTATATTCCGCTTCCTGCTGCCTAAGCAGTGTCTAAGTGGTTTACAACTGTAAGCTACTTGCCCCCAATAATCTGGGTACTCATTTTAGTGACCTTGGATGGATGGAAGCCTGAGTAAAGCTTGAGCCCTTTTGCTGGTATTGAACTTGCAACTTTATGGTTTTAAGTGAGCGGCTGCAGTACAGGCATTTAACCACTGTGCCACCAAGGCTCCTGATACCCTATATAGGATGAAATTGTGACTCCTACCCATATAACATGGTGCTTGGTGAGTTCAAATCTTCTGAATATAATAAAAAATATCAACTTGTATTAACTGTTAGAAATGTTTTGTGGGCTGAGAGGCAATAAACAAATAATAGCACTAAGATCCCACTCTGAGATTGTTTAGTGTAAATTTTCACATGTGACACTAACATTAATTGTGCTATACAAACCTTATGTTGATTGGCGACATTGGACAGTTGACCCCAAACAGCAGTTATTCAACTGAATGCACACCCAAAGTCTTTCATGCTCAATGCACATCCATGCACAACTCTGTCATAATAATAATAATAAAACTTTTATTGATATCCCCCTTTTTGTGAAAACAATCAAAGCAGCGTCCTTTGTCTTGAAGGGAATGCCACTATTCCGCAATTTATTTTGTATGAAAACCTATGACAGCTAAATGTTTTGGAAAGCCAAACTTTCAAAATATTTATAGAAAAGAGGAAATATTTATATCATGCTTAAAGATGTTGGTGTGGATATTTAGAAGTATGAGTTTATATTAATTCTTCTTGTTCATTTGTTGGTATACCCAGGCTGGCAACATCACCTTAAGAGGGCACTGAGTTCTGAGCAGAAATGTTCTCTCATATGCCCTTGATTATGACCTCTAATATAGGAAGTGTAACTTAAAGAGATAAAAGCCTGGAAACTGGAAACAAATACTGTACAGGTCTCCCCTCCCCTGTCTCAGCCTCTTATAAACATGCTCAAGGTGTATGTGAGATGCTGTATTTAAAAACATGACCCAACTACTTTTTCTTTTGGTACAACTGATTTTCCTAGTGTCAGCGAAAACCAGGGAGAGTGGGATATTTATGGTAAGACCTTTCTTTTCCCTGAGATTCTATTTAGAACACAAAACGATCTGCATATCTCTTTCATGTACATATTGTATTGTTCTCATTTTTTTTTAAAAAAAATATCCTTTATTTCTCACTAGAAAAAGTACTTCAGCTTTGCCTAGATGCAAAGCCCAGTGCTGTTTTTCTTCTCTCCCTCTTACTTGTCTTCTTTCATATTTAGATTTTCTGTCTCTGTCTCTGTCTCTGTGTGCATTCAGACTTCCCTTCTTCCAGTTCCATTCCAGTCTTACCAGGCATTTTTCTTTCTTCTTTTTCTTAGGGTTGCCAGATATAATTCCCCCAAATCCAGGCTGCTATATTTGCATATTATCAACTCCATAGGGTTTGCTCCTGAGTATGCAGGTTACATAGGAGTAAGCCAGGCTGAACTTATAGGATGCACTTCTGAGTAAATGTGCCTAGGTTCAGGATGTACATTTTAAAACCTGTCTTAATGGCTGTAGCCTGTTTAGAACAAAGTGAACCAGTTGCAGTAGAGGTTGGCAGGCAGAAGGATGTTCAGTAGGGCATTGACAATGTTAATTTTTTAAAAAATAAAACAAAAGAAAATACAGCCACCCACTCTGTCCCATCAGAGGAAGTGATAATTGTAATTTTGATGCTAACGTTTTCAGGCAGAATAGTTTGTCGTTAATGCTGAGGAAGCTGGCTCTGTTTTGCCTTGGGGTCTGTTAATCTATTCTTAGCTTTCCTTGACAATAATTGGGGGAGAACAATATTATTTACTTATTTATTTCTTGGGTCTCCTCCCAACAGGGCAAAAGAAGCTGGAACTTGTAGTACTTGTTGCTGTAATTTTCAGGGTTTTAAAAAAATATGCATAAGACATTTCTGTTGTCCTCAGCTATTTTTTAAGCAATTCCTGGCACCATCCACATTTTATTCCCATCCTGAAGTGGGTTTCTTTTTAACTCTGAGACATATCTGGGGAAAAAATCATTTTCCTCTCTGTCTCTTTTTTTTAAAAAAAGAGTTAAGATGCTGTAAAGCATCACTGAAATTATATTTTGCACACAATAACTCTAATATTACTAGGGTTGGTATCACCCAGTGCAGTAACTCATGGTGTCACCCCTCTCCTATTGACTTCCTCCTATTACCGCACCATACAGAATCCTTAGTTATGTTTTTGTACTAATGTTTCTTATAAATCATAATTCACATCTGTGACTTAATGTAATGTCAATAGTTGTGATGTAAACAAGTAGAAAAATGAAAATTATACCTTTAAACAACAATATCATACACACAGAATAAATGTACTCACAGATACATAGTTACATGTGGTAAAAGTGGAAATTTGGTAAAATGTAATGTTTTCAAAGAAAATTTTAAAAATTAAAAATGTAAATTTAATTAAAAACAAAAACAGAAACCGGGGCCTTTCCTTTCTCTTCCCACTGAGCCTCATCCACTCACACCATTTCTTCAGCATTTTTAAGAGATACAGGCAAATGCCACAACTCGTTTGTGCCCAAATGCAGATGTTTGGGAGATATTTTAGCCTGGAGAAGAGAAGGTTAAGAAATTATATGATAGCCCTGTTTAAATATTTGAAGGGGTGTCATATTGAGGATGGAGCAGGCTTGTCTTCTGCTACTCCTGAGAAGAGGACCTGGAGCAATGGATTCAAACTAAAGGAAAAGAGATACCACCTCGACATTAGGAGAAACGTCTTGATTGTAAGAAGTGTTAGACAGTAGAACAGTCTGTGTGGGATGGTTGTGGACTCTCTTTCTTTGGAGGTTTTTAAACAGAGGCTGGATGACGATTTGTTAGGATTGTTTTGATTGTGTATTGCATGGCGGGGGTTAGACTGAATGGCCTTTGAGGTTTCTTCCAACTAAACCCAGAAAGGGCAAACATTGGCTTTGTGACCATAAGACCACTTCAGCAGTTCATGTCCCAGTTTTTTAAAAAAACTTTTGGAAGAACCCCAGTACAGATCCAAGAAATCACTATAACCCTCTTCTCTCTCAAAGAGAGAAAGGGGGAGAGAGAGAGAGAGAGAAGAAGGAGGAGGAGGAGGAGGAGGAGGAGGAGGAGGAGGAGGAGGAGATACAGAGATGACAAAACCTATCAACACCTAAGCATGAATATTGTGAAAATGAAACTTTTAAAAACCAACATAGAAGAGCTCAATGCTTTTGTTGTTGTTTTTATGGCTTCATTGGCACAAAAGAAACCTTGCCAGTCAGTCCTTGTGTTGAAACAATATTCCTGAAAAATTCCTGCTAGGGAGTATAGGGAACTTTCCTTCTCCTCCCAGACTGAATTGTAAAGTGGAGGCAACTACAGTCATCCATACCCACATGTTCAGCCATCCAGGTCTTGGAAATATTTAAAACACACACACACCTTTTTTTTTTAAAAAAAATTAGCAATACCAATAGCAGTAGCAAGTACATTTCTATACTGCTTAACAGTGAACTAAGCACTACCTAAGTGCTTTACAATTGTAAGCTAATTGCCCCCAACAAGCTGGTTACTCATTTTAGTGACCTATGGAAGGATGCCAGGCTGAGTCAACCCTGGAGCCCTGCCTGGGATCCAACTCACAACCTTGTGGCTGTGAATGGCTGCAATACTGGCATTTAGCCACTGCACCACCAGGGCTTTTATGTTTATATAAAGGATACCATTTTACTATGACATTGTATATAATTGGACTTGAGCAGCCATGGATTTTATTATCCACTAGGGCTTCTGGAACCATACCTCAACAGATAGCAAAGGTGCACTATACAATACTGTGCTTCTCAACAGGTAAGGATGACTTTCTAATATACTCATTACTTATTTGTTTATTATTTTACAGTTTCTTCATGTGTATTCTTGAGAAAAAGAAATGAGAAGTACATTTGTCCCTCCATATTTGCTGTGGTTAGGGGCACAAGACCCCCGTGAATATGGAAAAAACACAAAAAACAAAAACACCATGTTTTTACCTGAGAGGACACCTCTCTAGGAATCTCTAGGTCCTCCAGTGAAACTCTGTGGTCAACGTCTAACAGACACTGACCTTAGAACTGTGCTGGAGGAGCTACAAATGCCTAGTAGAGTATTCTCTCTAGGAATCTCTAGGTTTTTCAGTGCAACTTTTAGTTAAAGTTGACCCTTGTGGTCTCTTCCAACTCTAAATTTCTATGATTCTATGATTCTATGATTCTACATACTGCTGCTCTTCAATTGAGTCTGTAGCACCTCCCCTTCTTTTCCACAGAGCCCAGCACTCCCATTAGGCAGGAAAGACAGATCCACATGTATAAGGGGGCAGATTTGGTTGTAACAAGAAAAGACCACAAACATGAATAGCAATAGCATGTACATTTCTATACCGCTTAAAAGTGAACTCAGCACTCTCTAAGCAGTTTACAGTCTGTAAGCCAATTGCCACCAACAAGCTGGGTAGGGTACCCATTCTACCAATCTACGAAAGGATGGAAGTCTGTGTCAGTCTTGGAGTACTAGCATTTAACCACTGCACCACCAGGGCTCCCTCTCTGACAGCCATTAAGTATGTAATTATCATCAAAATTTATAGATATAGATCAGTGTTTTTGTGTGTTCAAAGATCTTTATATGATACCTCTGTGAAGTAAGTCAGTATCATTTTCACCATTTTGCATATGGTGGCAGGGAGAGGTAGACTTCCTTGCTGAAGACCCCTTAGTGAGTTTGTTCTTAATGGTAGGTTTTAATCATAGAATCATAAAGTTGGGAAGCACCACAAGGGCCATTTAGTTCAACCCCTCCCCTGAAGAAAGGAAAACTAAAGCACTCCTGATAGATGGCCATCCATCATCTGTTTATAAAAATCTGAAGGAGGGACAGTCCAGCAGCCTTTCAAGCACTCTATATGAACAGCTGTTACAGTAAAGAAATTCTTCCTAATATTTAGGTAGATTCTCTTTTCTTCTAATTTGAATTCATGAGTTTGTGCTCTAGTCTCTGGCACAGCAGAAAATAAACTTGCTCCTTCTTGTACCTGACATCCCTTCAGGTATTTAAAGATGGCTATTATATCACAGTTCTCTTTTCTGTTCTCCAGTCTAAATATAACCAGGTCCCTAAGTTGGTCCTCATAAGGCTTGATTTCCAGATCTCTAATTGTCTTGTGGAGCAAATGGACGGGAAAAAGCGGTTTGATCCTGCTTTTTCTGAAAGTGGGTCAAAAGCCTGCTGTACACGCAGCCCTCTGTGTAACAATAAGACATATTATTTGGTTACATAAAAAGAGACATTATATCAGTTTCATTATTCCATTATAAAAGTTAGCTCAGACCTATAATGACAACAGACCTATAATCACAGAACAACAGGAAATTGGATGGCTTAAATCTTACTTAATTCTGATCAGCATAGATATTTTCAGCTGTGATCTTTCAATGGAATTTCCTTCTACTTACTCCACTATGTCCCATGCACACCTTCAACCCCAATTCCCGATGGCTGTGATCCTTAGCTTCAGTTGGACTGTTTAAGAAAGCTGTTTCAGAGATACATAATGTTGCTGTAAAAGCCTTAACTACGTGAATTTCTTTAAAGATGCATACATAAAATCTGTTACTTTGGAGTTAGAAATTCTGATAAATCCCACTGTGGATGAAAATGCATTATTTGAAATATTGATTATACTCAAACTTTTAATGTGCAACAAACTCTCTCAAGTTTGATTATTAAATGGATATAAAGTTTTAGTGGGAAAAGCACACATTTTTATATATCTCTTGATTTTTTTTAAAAGGTGGGCTGAACATCTACGGGCAGATGCATGTTGCTTGATGCTGCACCTTTGGGTAATTTTTTTGTAGGCTCCCCACCATGCATGCACTGTCACACAAACACACTGCCTGCAACTTTCAAGTACTTCCCACGTCCATCCCAGATTCCATCTGATTGTTTGGCTGCCCCTTTGATCAGCCACACAGTCACAAGTGTGACACTCTGCCTGTACAGTGCATTGGTGCATCACCGTGTGAGCGATATATTGGCAAAACACAAGAATGAAGACCCTTCATACTTGCATTCTTCACCTCATTCCACCCTATGCACCCTTTTTGGACTATTTGCTTTGTGTATGGTGTAATTGCATTCATTGGAATTGTTGCACTTTCATATTTTTGCTTTGCCACAGCCTCACACTGGTGCCAGGCTGTTTAAATGCAGGTGCAAAGACTTGCATTTTCTGGGCTAAACCAGAGTATCCTGGTTTCTTTTTGCTCCAGTTTTATTCAAGGAGCATGGCTTCATTTTACTTTCCACACACTTTGGAGGCATGCCTCAGATAAACACCCTGCCTTCAAAGTGGCTGGAAGCTGTTTTATTTTGCTGGTCTGTTTCACCACTTGGTTGCAAATTAAGGCAAATCATGCAGTCACCTTAATAGCACAGCAACTATATCACTTCATAGCATATCTGTTTAGTTATACTGTATCATCATCATCATCATCATCATCATCATCATCATCATCATCGGGATTGTGATTGCTTGCCTATGGCACCTAGGATTCCAGGTTCCAGGATTTGGCCCTTCTTCTCCAGTGCAGGGTTGAGGAATATTCTCCATATTTGTTAGATTTGATACCTTGAAAGGTGCTCTCTATACAACTGTCGTTGATGCTTAATGTATCCTGCTTAATGACATTACTGGGGGCTGTTCCTTGTACATTCACTAGGGCCCATCCTCTGTGGCATCAGAAGGGGTCATCTCTAGGTCTCAGATTTTGGCTGAAACCTTAGGAACTGGGAGAGTCGTGACTTGTCAGCCCTCCAGGCACTAACATTTCTTAGGTCATTGCTGTCTTCATTAAATTTCTTCAGCAAAAGGGAAGCTTGTAGTGCATCTTCTTATTTGTGTTTCATTGCCTTTAATGCAATTGCCTTCTTTCACTTCCTCTCTGAAAGTTTGAGTTATTACAATATAGAATCACCACCAAATTTTATCTCCAGTGAAATGCTAGTTAATTTTGAAGGTTCCTGCTTGGATGAAACATCTAAGAACCTTTGGGGGATATTAATGCTAGTTACCTTCTATTCCTTTTGTATAGTGAGGTAATTTGCTATTCCACAGGGTAAAATCTAATAGTGTCCTAGCAGTTTTTCTCCCCCCCCCCCCGCCCCCCACAGCCCTTCAGGCTGCCCAAAAATCTACTATGGACACTTCCTTAGTCCTCTGGAATAGATTTCTGAGGGTGTGCAGAGTACTGCATTCTTCCTTTACTGCTGGCAGAAGCCTTACTGGTTTCAGCCACATCACAAACTTTGAGTTCCACTCATTGTAGCATGTTTTTCCTTTGTTTTTGTCAATGAAGAATGGCATCCAAGCACAAAATGCATACACATAGTATTATTTACAAGTGGCAGGCACATATACAAATTACTGCTTTAAAACATAAATTATAGCCATGCAATGACATGGAGAAGATCAGAAGCCTTTATGTGTGTTTTGCAGGCAAAAGCCATGATTTATACACATGCGTAACCTTCATAAATGATGCTGCGCCTGCAGTTCATTCTCAGGAGCCAGTTCCTGACCGCATACAAAACAGAATTTAGCCAATTGCCTTAGGAAAATTATGAAGGATGCCCCATCTGTAAAGTGGGAATAATAACAAATGCCAAATGTCCTCAGAGTTAACTTGAAAAGGTATTCATTGAATATTTTTAAAAATGCCTGTTTCCCCCTCCCCCTGCACTTAAAACAGTTGCAGCACTATTACTATGAGCTGGCCAGAGGAGATTAGATTTAAATCCTTCAAATAAATAAATACATAAATAAACAATTATTTCATAGAATTGTTATGAATATGATTAAGTACCTCTTAGAAAAAAGGACCATTTATTTGTTTGTTTGTTTGCTGCACTTATAGACCACCTTTCTTCCAAAATGGGATTCCCATATTCAGGGAAATATATTACTGTTCATATTATGTGGAATACATTAATGTCCTGATGGTCTGAAAGAAGAGCTAGCCCCTGATCCCCAAACACTCATACTTTGATGGAACAATTTTAGCAAAACAGCAGATCAAGGGAGTGAGATTACAGAGTCTTCAGAATTTCCTGATGCCTAAATATACACTTTTATTTCAAGGCTGTTTATTATCCTCCAGTTATCACTCTTTCTTCCTATGAGTGGTAATCACCTGTCTGCCAGGAACACACGTATTTTCAGGTCCCAGAGTGACAATTGCAAATAGTTCAGGCTCTCTTCGTTTCCTTTGCTTTTGCTTTGCCTTAGAGAATATTGGCGAGGCAGACATCATTTATTTTCCATCCTGGAAAATTTCCACATGTTAATATTGGAGGGGGAAGAAACATATCTCTGCAAAGTAGAATATTTTGTGAAAAGAAACTCCTGGATATTATTCCTCCACCCATTTCAAGCCCATCCATATTAATGTACTGAAGGTACCTCTTGTAACAAAAAATCATCCTGCCCACTCACCATGACCTAGATAATAGTGGACAAATGCATTTTGTAGCATCTTCCAAGAACACTGTTCAGTGCTTAGCAACATTTTCTAATTCCACTCTCTATGCTCTGGGGAGAATGATAATAAAGCTGGCTTGAGGAAATGTGTCGGGAAAAGCAACTTGTAGTGGTGCAGCTAAGGTGGGAGTGATAAGAGCTTCTGCCTCAGGAGGAAGCTGGAAACAGGATGCAAAAATAACCCTCACAGCTCCTGTTAATATTTACACTCATTCAAAGACTCTTCACTTACACAGCATGTTCACTGGAGATGGTTTTGAGATGACAAGCCAAATACCAGTTTGCTTGCAGTTTTGGTCAGGGCAACACATATAGCATAATATGCCACTTTCATGGGACCTTGTTCTTCATGTTTGATAGGTGGATAGGTTTTTTTTAAATATATTAACATGAAGGGAAATATTGGAGCCGTACTTGGGAAAAAATATTGCTCAAAGCACAATTCAAAAGTGAAACTGAGCAGGACTAGTATGAAGATTTTGGAGATTATCGCACAGAAGTGCCGAGTCAGGATAGATGCCCATTTAACCATCAATGATAATTCTTACCACATTCCCCTGTGGCTAGGCCTTAGGCAGCCCGCTTACAACCTGCAGCTTTTTAAGCTTATCCTGTAGCTTTTCAAGAACATTCTTGAACATTCAGGAACATTCTTGAAAAGCTACAGGATAAGCAGCCAGACCTCAAGAGAAGTGGGCCTTTTCCCCTTCAGCACTTGCAGAGCTCTTGCAATCTGCAAGTTTTGGGAACATGGCAGGTGAAGGTGCCTCTGGATCTCTGGTGCAGAGACATGTCCCTAGCCAGGCTTTGGATACTCCCTCTGATAAGAAAACCTCCTTAGAGTTCTGCAATGGATAGAGAGAAGGGAAAAAATCCACAACACTAAGACTCCTTATATCTATAAAAGTTGACCACGAGAGCCACAGATTTATATTTTCTTTAGGATTCTACGAAAGTCGAATCCCTCACTGGACTCTTTTTCTTTTTAGGGTCCACAAAATTCATTAACCAATTTCTGGGGGTGCTTTTAAAAATGATATTTTAAAACTTGAAAAGCTGTGGTTTACATATGGCCTGCCTATAGGCTGGCCACAGGGAAATGTGGTAAGATCCGTCACTGTTGGTTAAATGCACTTCTATCCTGTCAGGGATAGTTGCATACGATAATCTCTTTAGATGATACCACTGGGTTCTGCTGTAAGTCCAGAAAGTGTCCCTGAAATTTGAAGGTAATCTTTTCTAACTTGGTGCCCTGAAGATGGGCTGGAATAATACTTCAATAATCCTGGGAATTATGAGAATTGAAAACAATGGGAATGCTTTGTCAAGACACCAGATTTGAAAAAAAAAATTGTTTTAAGTGATGTCTGACAAGCATAAAAACCTTCTGGGCTAGCATGCTGTATTCATGATTTCAATTTGAAAGAGCCACTTCCAGGGAATGCCAGGATTTAGTCTAGCTTTCTTTCTTTCTTTCTTTCTTTCTTTCTTTCTTTAAAAAAATCTTGATTCAGTGAAAAGCAAAAGTTTTCACATTATCCACTGAAGCCAATAATTTCAATAATACTGTTCTAGGACACATAGCATCTAAATTATTTGTTAAAATTAGATCTGAAAGAATAAACTACTCCATTTTTATAGCTCATTAAATACAAGAATAATATCAATAGGAATTAACAAAGCAAAAGAAAAATAACATTTTGTTTGAATGTAAAATCATGTATAGTTAATTATGAACTTAACTTTGTTTCAGCCATGCTTCACAGTAACAATTATCATTGGAATATATGAGGATTATGATACTAATTTAAAATGGCAGTAATATGCAAACATTTTCATTTTTATCATTGTGTGTATATGTCATCCACAATGATAAAAATGAAGATGCCTGCATATTACTGCTATTTTAGACATATATATATATTATCCATATTGGGGGGAAAATGAAAATTAGTGACATTTTAGATTAATATCATGATCCTCATATATTCTAATTGTAATTGTTACTGTGGAGCATGGTTGAAACAAAAGCTCCGTTCATAATTAACTGTATATGACTTTATATTCAAACAAAATGTTATTTTTCATTTGCTTTGTAAATGAATATACATATTTTCTTTGGCTTACTTTGAAATTAAAGTGAAAGTAATAAACAAGCAATGATTTTTTAAAATCATCTATTCCCCCCCCTTCCCTCATTTTTTTTTATCTCTTTTTTTCTTCTTCTGTGCTCATACCAGTAAATATGCCAGGAGACCATAAGGTTTATGTTAATTAAAATAATTGTACAATGTACACCTTATACTCTGAAAAATGCTATCAAAACAGATATAGAAAGCTTACTTGGGAAGCATACAGAAGGTAATGGGGCAGGTTGAGTATCCTTTAACTGGAATTCCACAATCCAAAATACTCAAAAATCCAAACCTGTCCACATGAGAGGCTGAGATAGTGACACTTTTGCTTTCTGCTGGTTCAGTGTACACAAACTTTGTTTCTTGCACAATTTTTTTTTTAAAATTACATAATAAATTACCTTCTGGCTTTGTGGATAAGGTGCAAATGAATTTCATATTTAGGCTTGGGTCTCATGTCCAAGATATTTCATTATGTATATGTAAATATTTCAAAATCTGAAAACATCCAACATCCAAAACATGTAGGTCCCAAGCATTATGAATAGGGGAGACTCAACCTGTATTACTTTAAATTTCATCTGTTAAAGTAGAAGAAAAATACATTTCTAAATTTTACTTTCTGATTTCCAAGTAAGTTCCCCAGACCCAAAGTTCAACATTTAACTTGATAATATTTTTTACGGAACAAGGTGTGTCTTTTCTTATAACCTGATAAAGACCATGTGAAGTAAGGAGCCTGGGAGATTATGATGACTTGCTCATGTTCACTGTAAGCTTACAATCTGGTACATACTTAAGTTTGAACAATTTTCATTGAATGTAATGGGATTTGTGTGTAAAAGCACATAGAACAGAATTTCAAGCCTGAACTGGAACTGAAACCTGGATCTCTTATTTCTGTACATACATAATTAAACTGTACTTCAGCAGTCCTCAGGATATGTTCTATGGTTATAGTACTTTGGATAGAAAAATAAAAATAATAAAATACTCGTATATTTCTGTTACTGATGTAGATGTGTTGCTCGATATTACTTTTCTGAAAGAAAATTTGGTGCTAGAACCAGAAGTAACAGAAATAATAAAGATAGGTTCCCAATTTATAAACGGTCGACTATTCATACTCAGAGGAAAAACTGTGGAGGTGGAGGCAGAAAGATTCAGAAATGTCCTCTGCAATGTTATTTATTTATTTACTTGCTTACTTCATTGGTATGCTGCCTTTTTCCCAAAAGGGACTCGAAGAAACATCACCAGGTACACCTGCAGTAAATTCAAATTGATAGCTTCTCTTGGAAGAGATGTCTCTACACTCCAGCTACATGTTGTGTTGTGTCTCTTCAATTAATAGAAAAGAGGGAGAAATGATAATATAAAACTAACAGGAAGAAACTGCCAAGGAAATGAAGAGGCTTGTGAGACATAGAGGGAACATCCTGGTGGAAGTCAATGGCAGGAGCAGACAATACAGAAGGAGTTCAGAACCTCTCTAGCTAACAATCACTTCTTACATATTCAGAAGGATAGCAGTAGTGAAGAAATTTAGACAAGAAAACCATCAACAAGGTATACCACATGCCAAGGAAGGTGTCAATGCAACCACCAGTGACAAGAAGAAAGAAAAGAAAAGTGCTGGTGCTTGGGGACTTACTGCTCAGAGGTATAGAGGCGTCTGATACATGCATCTGGGATGTCACTGACAATTTCCCAAAACTCATTAAGAACACAGATCAGTACTCCTTTATCCTTATTCATATGGGCACCAACTACATGACCTTTGAGTAGATCACCTTTGGACTATGAAGATTCGTGCAGAAAGCTGAAGGGTTTTGAGGCACAAGTGGTAGTCTAATCAATTCTGCCAGTGAAGGATAGAGCACTATGTAGGGACAGGATATTAAAAATGAAGGAGTGGCTATGTAGATGGTATAGACAGGAGAGGTTTGGCTTCTGGGACCATATTCTTCTCCTGCTCTTCCTCCTCCTTATACTTATATATATTCTGCTTTCCGCTCAAAATTGAAACTCAAAGTGGATTACAATCTAAAAACATAGTACAGTTGACTCTCAGTATCTGTGGACTTACCATCCACGGATTTGAGTATCTGTGGATGGCAAGCCCATGTTGTTCCCAATAGTGGCATATGCATGTGGCTGCTCTGCCATTAGGGACAGCCTTCCTTGTCCCCAGTGGTGGTGCATACACGTGGCCACGTCACCATTACAGACAATGGGGACAACAGGGGCTGTCCCTAATGGCAGTGTGGCCACATGCACACGCCACCACTGGGGACAATGGGGCTGTCCCTAATGGCAGTGCGACCACATGCACACGCTGCCATTGACGTCTCATTGTCCATAATGGCAGCATGGCTGTGTGTACACACTGCCATTGGGGACACCAGGAACTTGACTATTGCTTATTCTTGCTGATCTATGGTTTGACAGCATGGAAGCATAATATGAGATACTAATCCGGCATAGAATGATATTGCAGTGCTGATGAAGACTTCTATGAGTCGAAACAGCCACACATTGCTCCAGAGGTAGCCGTATTCCATGAGTGAAATTCCATGACTGAAAGACTTTATGCCATAACTGCAAGATTGTGACCACTGAAGGACATTGCCACCAGTATAAAAACTTGATTTACTACAAGTGCCACAAATTACTTTTTTATCTTGGTGATTGGACTTTCTGTGAGATATAGTAATATATTGCTTCATATGACACTCCATTCATTATTTTGGGACTATTAAAAAGATACAGAAGACTTATTGCCTATTGCTGCCTTCATGTTGAATGTGTTTCTAGTTCAGTACACCACAGTGTTGTTATAATCATCTTATAGTCACATATATGATGTTTATTCTGTGGCAGATTCTTGCTAATTAGTATTATAGTTTTCCCAGTGTTTCACTCCCCTTTTGACAATGAAACTTCATCATCTCTGGATTTTGGTATCCACTGGGGGGGGGATGTATTCCCCATAGATACCTAGAGCTCACTGTACAATTAAAAACTTACAAAAGTGACAATTAAACTTACAAAAGTGACAATTTTTAGAAGACTACAGGCTACAGATGTGCTACCGTTTACAAAGATTAGGAATACTGTCTTTTGTAGTAGCACAGCAGGTGTGATCAAGAGGGCTTTAGACTAAATCCTTAGAAGGTTGGACATAATAGCTCAAACATCAGTCCAAGGAAAGCTCTGCGAATTCTAGTGGAGAAAATGAGAGAGAGTATGAGATCCATAGAAAAACTGACAGTATCTATACATCAGTGCACAGAGTTTGAAAAATAAACAAGATGAGCTTAAAGTACTAATGCAGGAAGGTAAATATGACTTTATAGGCCTTAATGGAAATCTGGATGACTCATTTCTCTGAAGCTTCTGTTGAAGAACTCAGGGTGTCACTGAAAACCTGAACACAAAGAGAGCTGGGGATGTTTAGCCTGGAGAAGAGAAGGTTTAAGAGATGATGAGATAACCTGTTTAATTATTTGAAGGGATATCATATTGAGGAAGGAGCAAGCTTGTTTTCTGCTGCTCCAGAGAACAGGACCTGGGACAATGGATGCAACGAACTTCCTCACAGTAAGCGTAGTAGAATTTTGCTCTTCCTGGGTTGCTAATGCAAAAGCAAACTGCTGCAGCTTGTGTGATCTTCCTCATAAATAACCTTTTCCATCTTAGACCCACTCTGATGTTTTTTGGCCACACATGTCCTGGTTTCCAATTGGGAAATGTCAGATGGTATGGTGGATGCGTTGGAATTATTTTCATTGCTGGCAATCATTTATTTATTTCCTATATTTATACCCTGCTCCTCAGCCAGAAAGGCTCTCAGCATGGCTTACAGATAGTTAATTAGACATTTCCCTGCCCTCGGGCTCACAATCTAAAAAAGACATGACACAAAAAGAGAAGAGAAAGGTAGTGGGAAGGTGAATAAGTCCAGTGGTTCTCCTTTCTGAGGCCTGGACGATGGCAGATGGACTGGAGAGAAGGCTCTTCTTACTTTAGGCCAGGCCTGATGGAGCTGGCTGGCCTTTCTCTCCTTATGAAGCTGGGTGATGTCAGGTGGCAAAGGGGGAGGACTTGTCTTCTTACTTTAGGCCAGGCCTGATGAAGCTGGCAAGCCCTAATCATAGACTAGTAGAGCTAGAAGAGATTTCAAGGGCCATACAGTTCAATGCCCTGCCATGCGGGAATACACAATCAAAGCACTCCTGACAGATGACCATCCAGCCTCTGTTTAAAAACCTCCAAAGAAGGAGGCTCCACTACACTCTGAGGCAGCATATCCCACTGTCGAAATGTTTTTATGGTCATCTCTTACTGTCAGGCAATGACATTGAAGGAAAGTATTAACATGTCTTTCCTCACATGATAATGTAGCTACCTCCATGTGCCACAAACACTATTTTTTCTAAGATGAAATATGACTGATTGTCTTATACTTTAATACCTGAAGTGGTGTAATACAGCAAGAATTAGAATAATACAGTATAAATATGATGCAATAGTACAATGTATGTGAGGCCTCATAACCCTTCAACCAGCCCAAGAGGGACAATCTCAATGTTATTTTAAAAAGGCTTTTAAACAAAGCTTTAAAATAAAGATGTAGAGCCACTTGTATATGTCTGTCTTTGTACAAGATCTTCTAGGAAATGAAGGTCTTCACCAGCTGATGAAAACAGATGTTAGAGGAAGTCAAGCGGGCCTTCCTTGGGAGGGGATGCCATAATATGGGATTCAGGTTAAATGACGGCATAGCTAGCATTCACATATTGATACTTGTCATCCTCAGTGCCATGTTGTTGTTTTTTTAAATTGGTACCTATTTACAGATATGACATACAGATCTTTCGACAACTTTATTGTCCAGAAAGTATTAGTTAATAACAATGCATGCTTGCTCAACTTTCTTTTGTTTGTTTTCTTTTCAAGCTCCTTTTTATATATTTGTCACTCAAGATCTGCAAGCTAGCATTCATTCTCAAAATAACAGGAATAGAAAGAACAGGAATACGATGGCATTTACATCATGTTTCCCTCAAGCTGAACCTTGTCAGCAGTACCATAACATTCTTACAGAGTTCATTGCTTTGGCTTCTTCCCATTTGGAGTCTGTAGAATATCTTCAGAGGGACAGATTGTACCAGGAGGCACTTGGTAATTCAGACAGAACCATTGCTACTGACATTTCTGCATCCAACTAGTGTGTTCTGATATATGAAATGATAATCCTCCTCAGGTATGGGGCCTTTTTACATGAAGTAACAGCTGACAGGAGCCATACTACCATATGTTACTGAAATCCATGATGCAGAATTGCATGGGAATATTAAACAAGAAAACAACTTTCCTAACAATTTACTTCCTACAGAGAGAATTTTGAGGTCTTGTGCATGTTGCTAATTATGTGTCTCACTAATTATTTGTGTGGAGCCCATTTGTTCTTAAGTTTTGTTTCAGTCTGGACATTGCCTGTTTCAGAAGCCACAATGGTTAGTAAATCTGATTGCAGAAACAGATCTTGCCACAATCAGCACTGAAAAGCATCCAGTTGACTGAAACCTGCAGTTTGGTATTTTGATTTCTTCATCGTTTAACTTCTTCAAGATTTTGACAATAATCTTGATTCTTGTGGTAGAGATTTTACTTACTTGCTAACTTATTTATTTATTCAATTCATACTGAACCTTTCTCCCACCATGGGCCCAAGGTGGCTTACAATAATTCAAAATGGATGTTCACTAAAAATGTTATAGTAGAAAATAACCTTATTACTAAAACCAGATAGTTAACAACAGCTCACAATAAGTTACAATGTGATTGAAAACATACACACTACTTTTAACATTGTCCTGCCTAAGTAAAAAGTCAAAGGCCCGAAACAGATGGGCAGACCAGGTGACTTCTGGCCACTCTGGGGGCGTGTTGTTTGGTGTTTGGTTGGTGAGGACTCATAAGAGAGTCTTCCTCATGGCTGCTCCCAGACTGTGGAATCCTTTCCATGGGAGCTTGGTTTACCCCCTCCCTCCTCTCTTGAAGATGTTTCTATTTAGCCAGGCTTTTGACTTGTGAATTTTATGGAACTGTAGTGTGTGTAATGGTGTACTGTTTTCTAATCTTTAAATTTTATATTATTTTTTTAGAAACCACTTTAAATATTTTTAGAAACCTGTTTAAATATTTGTTTAGACTGTTTTCTAGCATATTTTTAATAATAATACAGTGGGCCCTTGCTATCCAGTAGTAATAATAAGTATTATTAATATATTGTTATTTTCAAGCCACAGATGGTTGAATCTGTTGATAAAGAATCCATGGATACAGAGGGCCAAATGTAGTATTCAATTCCCTTTTAACTTTTGTACATTAGTGTTTTAATTGTATCTTTAAAAATATTTTATTTTTAAATCCCATTTGTGAGAATCCCATTTGTGAGAAGGGCTGGATGTAAATTCAGTAAATAATAATTATAATAATACAGTCTGCCCTCCATATCTGCGGACTTGTCATTTGCAGAGTCAAACATCTGCGGACAACAAGCCTGTGGTGAGGTAATAGTGGAGGAGGAAGAAGAGGCAGCAGGAGGAGGAGGAGGAGGAGGAGGAGGAAGAGGGAGAAAGAGACAAGAGGAGAAGGAGGCAAAAGGAGGAGAAAGAGGAAGCGGCAACAGTGGAAGCCAGAAAGGAGGGAGGAAGGAACGACTAGTCCCATTGTCCCCAATGGTGGTGTGGCCACATGACCACGCCACCATCGAGGACAATATAGACTTGTGCGTCCATGGATTTTGGTATCCATGGAGGGAGGGGGTTTGGAACGGATCCCCCATGGATACAAAGGGCTGACTATACTGGTAATGCTATATATATATATATATATATATATATATAAAGTTCACACCCCAATAAGAAGCTTCCCTGTGACTGGTTACATATTGAAAGACTGCTTAAACATATAGGTCTTTGTCTGCCAGCGAAAGAAGAGCAGGGAAGGGGCCAGCCTAGCCTTCCATGGAAGGGAATTCGAGAGAGTGGGAGCAGCAACTGAAAAGTCTCTCTCCCACGCTCTCACCACAGGAGCCTGTGAAAATGGCAGGAATGAGAGAAAGCCCTTCCTGAAGTGATGGCATTCATCTCCCTCCCATGGGTGAATTCCCCAGTGGATGGAGATGGGTACTTCAAAGCTATGTCACATACAAAAGTCAAGAATCTTCTTCCTCCAATATCACTTGCCCTGATTTTGTTTCCCAATGTGCAAAAAACAAAAAACAAAAAGAAAAACAAAAAACAGTCGCTGCAATTCTTTGAGACTTCAGACAAAGCCCTGAGACCATAATTACTAGCATCTGTAATTTGAAATCATGAAACTACTCAGCAGTCCTGCTAGCATATACCAGATTTTTGTACTATGGTGTAATCTAGCAAAACACCATAATAGCCATGATGGTGTACTTTCAGGCTACTCAGATGGTGAAGCGGATCCCAGCCTAGAAATGTATTAGGAAAAGTGAGGCAAAGTAGTTTAATTCCAAGAAATTATATTTCTAAATTCCAAAGTCTAGGTTAAGGGGTTACTGGTCTGATCCATATTTCAAAGCCACAGTATCATGGCAATTGGATGTTACTTTTCCCAGTAGGAATAAGGGGAAAGTATGGGAAAAGTATGCTTATGTTAAAACACACACACACACCAAAAACACACAGACACACACACACCAAAAACTCGAGGACATAGCAGTGAAATAAAAGGGATGGGGGGTTGAATAAACAAACAAATTAAAAGTTTAATAGATTGTTCTGCTGATATATTGAGCTGGAATCCCTATTTGCTTTGTGTATGTTTTCTTGATCTGTATTCGGCATTAGTTCTCTTTGTTCGTTATGCTATGAACATTGTACCAGCAACAATTTATAGACAAAGTGTGAAAAAAAAATCTCCCAAATATCTTTGATTTCCATATTTGAATTCACACAGTGAATCTCTCGCATAGAATATGTTACCTTTGACCGCATCTATATACAATCATGGAAGATAAATACATGCCTGCAATGAGTAGTCTAGAAAAATATTAGATCTAAATGCAGGAGCAATGAGATATATTTGCACCCAACATAATCTTTAGCATGTGTTGGTATCAGTTGGGAAGTTTGAAAAATGCATCATGGGAAGTTTCTTTTCCTGCTTAATCCATAAACTCCCACTGGGATGCATGAAGCATTTGGGTTATTTGGGGGGGGGGGGGGGAAGTAAGCTAGAGTACTTTGGGGACTGGCACTTGGGAGACAAAGGTGCTGAAAAATATGGAAGAGGCATGCATTTTTGGTACTTGTTCTTATTTATTTTATGATGCCATGAAACTGTGCACTGAGATTCTTGAGAGCCTCCTTTGTTACAGAATGGTAATCACCTTATTTTCTTTCTATTCCCAGACTCATTAAGTCTGTTCTTTCAGTTGTCTCTGCTTGCCTGACCTCCATTAGAGTGATTCCCACTGGTTCATATTTTATCCAGATGAGTTGTCTAAATCGTACATACCTTGAGTGCTGCACTTTCACTTTCAAAGATATGCCAGTGGTTCCTCTGCTTGATCATTTCTATTAATGTTCATTGATGCTTTGACTTTATTACTCTTTGAAATGGCAAATCTAATCCTCCATTAATTAGGATGGAAATAAAACAGGTGGTATTAGAATAACTGAGGTTGTTAATTATTTAATAGTCCAGTTCCAGAAGGTTAATATATGGCTTTTTCTTGAAATGAATGGGCCCTTTTTGGGCACTGTAAATTTCAAGTATAGGTTCCAATCTGGCTCAGGATCAGAGTGGAGGAAAGGGCTAAATCTTCATTCATGCCCATATGAATCCAGAGTCCCCATCTGGATCAGGGCCCCATAGCTGCCTTTGAATAAGAGGGAAAAAGAGGTAGCTGTTAATTAAGCTTCTATGATTGTACCAACAAAAACAATGTTGGTTGTAACCCTCCAGAGGTGTCTAGGGGCTGTTCAGCCCAGATCCAATTCATCCAAATAGCTATAGTCACACAACATTGGCTTTGTTGGTACAATCATAGAAATATTTATTCTCTGTCAAGGAAGGCAGAAATATTAGATTCAGTTTGCCATCTTTCTTTCTCAAGCTAGGGTGATCTATAAGAAGATTTTGCAATGGTTTGGCATCTTTCTGACCTAATGTAAGTTCCTTTACTGGTACTGGTTCTAGTGTGGTGATCAGGGAAGCAACTGCTGGTGCAGTAGAACTGATGAAGGTTGCTATATTAGTGTTGGTGCAATGCCGCATTGTGGTATTGTATTGGTGACTGGTCCTAGTCCCATCACTGCAGGGAATTTATATGAAAATAGGATCTGGCTGTTAGTATTGGCATATGAATTAGTCCTTCTCTGTTTAATTCAGCACATGGGTAGTTCAAATCCTGATTACATTGCAAACATTTAATTGATCATCAAATAAATTCTGCCAGCTGCTTCTTCTACTTAATCTGCAGTTGCTCAGACATGTTATGGGATGAAATAGCTGTGTGTCCAGGGAACTTTCTTAAAAGCTCATCACTGTTGATATGCTCATTGATGGCTTCTGGGAAGAAATTGGCCTTGGGAGTAGATAATGGATCTCAAAGGCTATGATATTTGCTTCTATCAGCAATGGGGAAAATGTCAATTCACTTTGTTTGTTTGGTATAGTTCCAAGTCATCTAATTGTTTTCTTAGATCATTTTTGCATCCTTTTTCTTTTTGCAGCACCAGTTATACAATAAAGATCTTAGTTTCTCAGATTACACATAATTCTCCATTCAATATGTTTGTTTCATACTTTGAAGTTAGGTTCTGTCCTCCTGTAACAATTTAAATTGTAATTTATTCCCTTTACAACCACCTTCAGATGCCATTAAACATTAAATTAAAAACTTTCTTACCTGAGCAGCCTATTGATAGTAAGATGGATATAGCACACTGTCTTCTTTGATTATTTTCACCACATTATTGTTGTCATATAACCTTACTCCTAAGCATCCTGTTCCAAAGATGTTTGCACTAGACTAGAAATATAAATTTTGACTATTTCATAGTTGCATACACTATACTCTTATTGGTGAAGCCTAGAATTAACTTATGTTTCGCTTGTGATCTATGACCCTTTCCCCAATCATTTTCACATGTCCTGGTTTCAAGCCAGGTATCACCCATCCTATATTTGTGCATTTCATTCTTCTTGCTTTCAGCATAGGTTGAAAGTCATGTATGGAGCGCCAGCATATGATGTGGGCACATTGTAGTACTTTACATTTATCCTTACTGAAATTCATTTTGTTAGTTATGGCTTAAATGCTGCATCCTAATTCTGTTTGGAAATGTTGAGAGAATTGGACATGATGTCATGACATATTTATTGATTAAAAAATTTATTTGAATTCAGTTGAACCCTTTGAATTTGTGGGCTGGCAAAACACAGACTTGATCACCTGTGTATCATGGCACCCCATATTATTTGGTGATGACATGTACATGCATATATGTTGATGCACTCACATTGTCCCCATTGAATAATAATAATAATAATAATAATAATAATAATTTTTATTTATACCCCGCTCTTCAGCCAAGGCTATCAAAGTGGCTTACAATTTGTTAATTAAGACAATTCCCTGCCCTCAGGCTTACAATCTAAAATAGACACGAAACAAAAAGAAAAGGGAGAGGTGGTGGGGAAGGGGGAAAGTCCAGCAGATCTTCTCTCCCTCAGAGGCCTGGACCATGGCAGATGGATTGGAGGGAGGGCTCTTCTTCTTTTTAGGCAAGGCCTGTTGGAGCTGGCTTGCCTTTCTCTCCCTCAAGATGGTGGATGGAGGGAGGGTTCTTCTTATGTGGAATAAGAATATAATATGTGGAATGACCATCTATGTCCTTTGCCATCTGCAGAGGCACCCCAGAATTGAACCACCATGCATGGCAAGGGTCCACATGTAAAGATATAAACTGCTTCCCTGGACCATATTCACCCAATGTGACAAAAAAAAATTAAAATTAAAATTAAAATTAAAACAATACAAGTATAAAGATAAAAATACAACAATGTAATATGATAGCATCAGATATAGAATATAATAAAATATTAGTAAGAAAAACCCCAGAGCTAGAGAAATAAATTATTATTAAAACAACAGCAAGGCCATTAAAACTAATCAAAATGGGGATGGGCCATTGGCTTCTTCAGCTGCAGTCTTTTAAAAGATCTTGAGAACCTACCTGTTGGGGAGCCTGGAAAAGGTTTCCTTTTCTTTGGACTACAACTCTTTGAATCCACCAGCTATACCAGCTGGAATCTCTGTAGTCCAAAGAAAAGGAAACCTTTTCCAGGCTCCATATTGTTTAGGGAAGCGTTCCCAGGATTGTGCCATCTGCCCCAGGATGCCTCCTTATAACTATGCATTAGGAAGCTGTGCCTTCCCTCCACTCCATCTGCCTTGGTCCTGGCCCTAGAGGGACAGAAGAACCACTGGACCTCATCCGCTTCCCACCACCTTCCCCTCTTCCTTTTGTGTTGTCTCTTTTAGACTGTAAGCCTGAGGGCAGGGATCCATCTAATTTACGATTGTATGTACAGTACTGTGTAAATTTACAGCGCTATATAAATAAAATGAATCATCATCATCATCATCATCATCATCTTTTAAAAGACTGCAGCTGAAGAAGCCAATGGCCCATCCCTTTTGAGGGAGTTTTACAGGGTAAAAAAGTATCAACCCTAATCTTATTGATCTTAAAGAAAGGTCAAAACTAAGGTCTCCATTACTGCTCTTAAGCATAGCTAAGTTCAAAGGGATGTAGGCCTCCACTGATAATGTCACACATAGAATTAAAATTATATACAAAATGAGCATCCCCAAACTAAAGCATAAAGCCCAGTTTTTCTACCTGAGAATCAGACTTGTAGAATCATTTCAATCATGCTGATTTAGAAATGAAAGTTTTAAAATGTCACATTGACTTAAACAAAATTTAAAGATTATTCTGATTTACAGAATAATGTGTATCCTGTCATTCTTGTACTTACAGACATGACACGATCCAAATGTTCACCCTTTAGGATTTAGGGTCCCATTGTCTGGCAAAATAAGGTTGCAGATTTGCAGGACTGGTTGCAATATTGCATGAGAAATGTAACCGATTATGGTCCTAAATTTCAGAGGCTTCCAGTAAACTTGACTGGACAACTGAAAGCTCCCGAATTTGGAGCATAATTTTGAAAATAGTGAAGAATCCTGGAATTAGAAGAGAATTCATTTGGATGAAAAACAATCAAACAATGTGGTTTAACTATCTCACAATCATTATCAAAGAACTGGTAATTTCTGTAGAACTGTAGAAATAATGCAGTTTGACACTTGGGTTACGTTCTGTAACTCCATCCTATGGAATCCTGGGATTTGTAGTTCTACAAGGTCCTTAGCCTTCTCTGCCAAAGAGTGATAGTGCCAAACAAAACTGCAAATCCCAATATTTTATAGGAAGGAGACTGTTAAACTTATGCCAAACTGCCTTTTTACAGTGTAGATACACTCTTTAAAAGACTTTTCAAGTTTTTCTTGGAGGTATTCTGTAACACTAAACTAAAAGAGAGAGAGAAAATTTAGAATAAAATAACAACCTGCAGAGAATATAACAGACAGTGCATTTGTTCTGCAACCTCTGAGCTCATGAAGAAATGAGAGAGACGTTTTAATAATTGTTTGAGTAGGAGTTAATTAACATCATGGATTTAGTTGAAAAGGCATTCAGCATTTTACCTGGAGTATATGCATTGTCTTTGCATTTCATTTATATGCAAAATTGTTCCTTGTTGCATCTGCATGTACTCATTCTGGATTTTTATTAACTCGAAAGGGTTTCATTAGCAGATTATAATTAAATCTTTATGCAATACTGGGTATATGATGCCTCTATAATACATGAAAAATGGAAATTATTGAACTTTTATGACATCAGAAAGTGGGTTAATGTGTCATCTGGTGTTTAGTGTGGTGTGGTATGTATGCTGCCATATTTTCTCATGAGAAAAAACTGGCCATATTATCTGCTGAAGAGAAATGCAGCCATTTTATCCTTGGGGCTATTGATATTTTGGCTCTACTAACAGTTTGGAAGCCTTTGTAAATGAGTATTTCTTCACTCTAAAATCTATGGGAAGGAGTCCTCTCTGTTCCTGTGTAATATCTGAATAGGTGTAGGTTTCCCTCTGATATTTTTGGGCATTCAATATATGCACTTTGGTGCTGTACCTAGCTTTTATACCATAGGCTTACACTTACTGGAATACTCATGCTCTTTACCATAGGATCTTGGAAATTGTAATTTTTTATGAGTGGATAGAAATCTGTAAAAGAGAATTCTTGGTATCATCCTGGCCACATACAGGAAGCACCACCAGCTATGCTAATATACAAGCAAATGAAAAGCCTAGATATGTTCTAAAATGTTTTGGCAAGATTCGCTGTTGCTTCTTCTTCTTCTTCTTCTTCTTCTTCTTCTTCTTCTTCTTCTTTCTTCTTCAACTTTATGTATAAAGTGCTGTAGATTTGCACAGCGCTGTACATAGAATAGAATAGAATAGAATAGAATGGACCTGCCAGTGGCGTATATTCTAGAAAATGGAACATAAGACAAAATTGATACACAATATCATTAAACAAAAATATACAAGCAACAGATTAAAATAAATATCAAATAACAACCAAGTAATTTCTGGGAATACTTCCATGAGCAGAATAATCTTTAACTCAGTTTTAAAGTTGGATAAAAAGGAGATGAACCATGGTCGAGAGGGAAGGAGCTTCCAGGAGTGAGGAGCAGCCAAAGTAAAGGAGTGGATCCGAGCTGGAGAAGTAGAAAATCTTGGCTGGGACAACAGTCCTTGGTTGCCAGAATGGAAGGCATGAGTGGGAAGGTACGGGGAAAGAAGATGAACTAAGTAAGGAGGGGCCAGCCCATGCAATCATCAACAGGAGTTTATAACCAATATGGAGGGGGAGAAGATGTGGAGGGATGGCAACAAAGGATAGATATGATCATAATGGTGAACCAACATAATGATACACGCAGGTGAATGCTGGACAGAAATCCCAGGATGGAGATGAGAAAGAGGAAGCCCCGCCAGAAGAAGGCAGCAGATATCCAGTTGCTAGCAGTATATGAAAGAAAATATGCATTCTAGACCTCAGACTGCTGAGGAGAAGCCCTCAGAAAAACACTGTGATGAGTTTGTGAAATACTTTGCAGAGAAAATTGTCTAGATTCATTCTGATTTGGACTCCACATTGAAGGTAGAGTCTGGAGAGGTAACTGAGACATGTACTTTCCAGTTTTGATTAATGAATTTCACGTTGTTCAACATAATATTGTGAAGAAATTACTTCGAGAGGTGAGGCTCACCACTTATTTTTCAGACCAGTGTCATCCAGACCAGGGTCATCCAGAGCTTTAGGGTGTCACCTGTTCTCCTTTCCAGTAATGACAAGGAGGCTGTGGTAGCACCAAATCATTGTCTGGATGCAATAAAGACTAGATGCAAGCGAATAGACAGAGGCTTACTCCAGACAGGACAGAAGTGCTGCTGGTCAGTAGAAAAAACAGCCTTAGTTTGGGATCACAAACTGTTCTGAATGGGGCTGTTCTCCCTCTGAAAAATCAGGTTTGCAACTTGGGGGTGCTCTTGGGCCCAGCACTGCTCCTGGAAAGCTAGATTGCTGCAATGGTCAGGAGCACGTTCGCCAAGCTTCTACTGTTGCACCAGCTGTGTGTTTTCTTGAGGAAGGCAGATCTGGCCACACACTTGGTTAGCTCTCACTTAGACTAATGTAATGCACTCTACATGAAGCTGCCCTTGAAAAGTGTTCAGAAGCTGCAGCTTGTGCAAAATGTCAGGTGTGTATTTAAGAGGCCATATAACATCAGTCTTGCAAGAACTAGACTAGTTCCAATTTGCATCAGAGCTCAGTTCAAGGTGGTGATGTTTGTTGCTGCCCGGCCAAAGCCCACCATTTTAGCCAGGCAGTAATCCTTCTGAAGCACTTCCAAGACACTCCAGATTAGGGTGCTGGGATATGACCTCTGCAGTGCTCTCTGTTCATGGGAACCACTGAGACAAGGAGGTGTGCAAAACCCCAAGGCACTTTCTGTTTGCTCTCAGCACACCCCATGACTGGGAGAGTATTTCAAATGATCTGTTTTGTGCCTTCTGACTTATGGTGATCCTAAGTCAAAACTATCACAAGTTTTTCTTGGGCTGAGAGTGTGTAACTCACCTCAGGTCACCCAGTGGGTTTCCATGGCCAAGTGGGGAATTGGACCCTACTCTCCAGAATCACAGTCCAACACTGAAATCACTACACCACTCTGCCACTGATACATAGATACCATGGCATAATTGTCAGGGGAGCTGAAGCAAACACTGATTCATGTGTTGTTGTTTTACACGTACATTAGCTTGTACAAAATGCTAACTATTTCTACATGTACAAAATGCTAACCATTTTGTGGGTGCCCTGTTAGCTGCTGTTGCCATTCTTGGCCATTTAAAGTAGTCAAATGAACTGGAAACCCTGTGTCATAGACAGCATCCAGCCATAAAACATAGTCATTTTAATCAGATCTGAGAAACAGCACGAAATGGACTCTAGCTGTTCCTTACAAGTGGAGGTGTTAATATTCATTTTTGTTCACTTCCTAAGACAGCATTGTCCCTGGTGAGGTAATTCTCATTGCCACAAGTCTCTCATCAGTGTGTGAATAATTCACAGTTTCGTTATGTAAAATTGAAATGGTGAATATGCTGCAGGAATTCTTATTCAGTTGCAATATTTTTCAGCATTAAAGCAAGTTGAAGGCAGTGGTAGCTCATATCCATTCTGAGTTTTAGTTCAGAATGCTAAAAGTATCTTCTTAGTATCTTCTTTTGTAGCTTCTGTATCCATTCATTTAGGTTAAATATTAATATTATGTTTGATAGAATCATAGGACCTCATCACATGGGCCCTGGGGAATGGGCCTGGTGCAGAACAAAAGGGTGTGGGAAGGGAACAGAATGGGGAAAGGACACATTTTACTGCACACCAGAATGCTAGAAATCCCTGTTCCATTCTTCAGAACAGTTCCTGAAAATTGCCCTCTGTGGGATGGATGAGGAATGGAATGGGGACTTCCAGTAGCATAGACGGCATTCCGGCATGCAGTAAAATGTATCCTTTCCCCATTCTGTTCCCTTCCTGCCTCCTTTCAATCTGCGTCAGGCCCATTCCTCAGGGCCCATGTGATGAGGTCCATAGAGTTGTAAGAGACCACAAAGGTCATCCAGTCCAACTTCTGCCATGCAGAAATATACAATCAAGGCAGTTCTGACAGATGGTCATCCAGTTAAAAACCTCCAAAGAAGGAGACTCCACACCACTCTGAGGAAGCATTTTCCACTGTTTAACAACTCTTACTGTCAATAAGTTCCTTCTAATCTTTAGTTGGAATCTCTTTTCCTGTACTTTGAATCTATTGCTCTGTGTCCCAGTCTCGAATGGCAGAAAACAAGCTTGCTCTATCTTTTATAAGACATCCTTTCAAATACTTAAAAATGGCCATCATTTTTAATCTTCCCCAGGCTAAACCTATCCAGCTTCCTAAGCTGCTCTTCATAGAGCATTGGTTCCAAACCTTTCATTTTGATTGTCTTCTTCTGGACACATTCCAGCTTGTTAATAACCTTTTTGAATTGTGGTGCCCAGAACTGGACACAATATTTCAGGTAACATCTGTCCAAAGCAAAATAGAATAATACTATTAGTTCCCTTGATCTACACACTATATTCCCATGGTGTGGGAATCACATGAGCTTTTTTAACAGTGGGAATCACATGAGCTTTTTTTAACAGTGTAACATAAGTCACACTGTTGACTTATGCTTAGCATGTGGTCTACTAAGGCCCCTGGATCCTTTTCACATGTACTGTTGCCAAACCACAGTCCTCCAATGCTCTATAATATGAGAGGAATGTTGGGCACCTTACTGTATCATAGAGCAAGCACAGCTGCTCCTGAGTTCTAGTGGCCTTCACAGACACTGTGAAGCACCCCACCTATGATCTGAAGTCTGGGTCCCATCAGTCCACAAATCATTGAGTTTCCTTGAACCAGAATATTTGGTTCTGTTTCCACTGGGATTAATTAAGAATGAAAAATTAACCTCAGATAATTGAAAGTCAGTTCAGTTTGAGTAAAATGGTTTCCTACAACTGACATGTTTTCAATTGTTTTAGTACAAGGAAACATTTTACTCATAATGGAAAATTGTTTTGGTATTTATTCTTTCCAGATGTCGTAGTATCCCATTCCCATTAAATTGCTGTAACTATACTAGTACAGACAATGTCTTCACAACACTGAATTATAGTGAGAGCCTTTCTTTGGCAAAACAATGCAGAAAAGGAAGGAGGAGCTGTCAGGAGCAGACCAGAGTTGTGGGCAGCTAGTCACAAATGCAGGCATGTTCTACTATGCTCTGTAAGAAAGCTATTGAAGAAGGAAGATGCCTCAAGGATTAGGGTTTGGATGTGAGATGGAATCTAACTCAAGCTTCCTGTGTTTCTTAGGGATGCTGATGGATGACAGGATTTAGTTTGGATCGGGGCTCTGAACAGATGTGTAACACCAGCCTTTGGAACTGGAGGACAGCTTGATAAGGATAGACAACGTGGTCCTCTGTACTGGTTTTAGCTCCTGTTGTAGCACGCAAAACATCTGCTGGCATAAGCTGCTCTTATATTCTTCTCACTCATGAAGAAGGTATCCCAGACTACCTGGTGCAAGTTGCTCCTGACTTCTGCATCACTCAATAAGCCCTATGAGCTGTTTTGTCAGATGCAGATGCTGCCTGTCATATCACCCAGCTGCCTCCTCTTTGCCAGAGCTCATGAAACTATATCTTTTCACTACAGTGGTGTTGAATAAGATTGTGATCTTAGACTATAATTCCAGTAACCCTCTGTGGATCACGATTATGGGAGGTACAGTCTAAAATGTTTCCAAAGTGGAAGAGTCTTTGAAACCTAGGAGCACATAATGCCACTTATTTGTTATTTGCTCCGTTGACTTCAGACTAGATTCTTGGTTCAAGCTGACCACTTCCTCTGTTCTAATGTGCAAAAATAGTTTGCTTGTGGGGGGGGGGGGAGCCCAAAGACTCTTAGCAGTGCCCCTTTGTGTTTGAGGGAGATAAACAACTCTACCCACAGAAACTTCATTTGGCCCAAAGAGCTGGTGTCACATTGTTAACTGAGACTGGTAACAGTTCCATTGGCCACTGGTCCATTTCCAGGCACAATTAAAATAGTTGATTTTGAACTATAAAGCCCTATACAGCTTGGGTCTAGGTTATTTGAAGGACTGTTATCTTCCTTTACAAGTCCATAAGACCTCTTAAATCATATTGGAGAAGGCTTTCTCGGTGACTGCTCCAAAACTTTGGAATTCCCTCCCTAAAGAGGCCAGGGTGTCCTTGTCTTTGTCTCTGAAATATTTCTGTGTTGTCAGGCTTTTACAACCTAACTAGGGTTAGGCTTTAATGTTCTGTCGTTCTGTTTTTAGGCCAGCTTGGTGTAGTTGTTTGTACTTTGTACTATGACTCTAGAAACCAGGATTTGAATCCAATTGGTTTACAAGGCTCAGCTGTGTAAACCCGTTGGGTGACCTTGAGTAAGTCACACTCTCTCAGCCTCAGATGATGGCATTGTCAAATCCCCTCTGAAGAAGCATGCCAAGAAAATCCCATGAAATCCTTAAGGTCACCATAAGTCAGAAATGACTTCAAGGTACACAACAACAACAACAACAACATGTCTTTTAATGCATATTTTTATTGGTTAGTGTTTTAACTTCATGAATTGTTTCTTTTTTCTAAAAAAAATCTACTTTTATTGGTGCTTTTGGGTTGTTTTTAGTTTGTACTGTTGAAGTGTAGTGTTAGCTGCCTTGAGTCCCATTATCGGGAGAAAAGCAGGATAAAAATGAATAAAATAAACAATAAAAAATAAATACCCTGCCTAATTTGTAATTGGATTCACATTTGGAATTTCTTTCTTAGGGACCAAAATGACTGGGGGGGGGTCATCTTTTTTCTCCTGTTACCTTCTCCTCTCTTTTAAAGAAATTGAATTTATCTCCCCCCCCCCCCCCATAAAAACCCAGAATTCTGCTTGCTGTACTTGTACATTTGTAGATAAGCAGTCTTCTAAACTGTTACCAACCCACTGCTGTTTAGTTTGTTGCTTTGGAGACTTCCAATTACGCCTCTCTCTCTCTCTCTCTCTTTCTCTCTCTCTCTCTCCCCACCCTTTCTGCCAGTTTATACTATTGCTTAAGAAATGCTTTGTGAAAATGATGATGTCTCATAGACCTAGGAGCAGAGAATCTAATGTTGAGAAATTCCTCAGGATTATGTAAAGGCCCCACATTTGTGAATATTTTTGACAGAGACACAGATGAAAGTGTGAACCAATAGGAACACACCACTTGCCAGGGTGGACTTATTGATTTATTTCAGCTTTGTCATTTACACTGCACTTTTTTGTTAAGATGCAAAGCTGGTTGCCAACCCATGTTAATTTAAACCTTGGCACAGCATTTTACAATTAATTTGTATAGTTGTTTAAGTAATTTGATTTCCATTATTTTAAGAAATAGTTCATGATAATGCCTGCCTCAGTGTACAGTTCCAGCAGCTGTACATTAAGAAGGATGAGGACTAAATGACAAATGGGTTAGTAATTATATTATTAAGCTAAATTTGAAATGTTACATAAAAATTATATAAATATTTTAACATTACAATTGCAACTCTCTTCAAGGTTGTTGCCTGATGGCTGTCCTTAAAATCTTCTTGTAACTTCCAAATTTTATTAACTCTTGACTGACAGGCAATCATAACACTGAACATGTTTCTCCCTTAAAACGTATGCAACTAGATTGCATCTTCCTCGTGCCATTATCATTTTTATTCATAGATTGAAACAGAAATACAGGCTTTCCTGATTTTTCATCTTTCAGCTTTGAACTAATAATACTAGTAGGTGAAAATATTTTCTCTGTACCTGCAGAAGAAGCTACTGATGTGAATAAGTTGGCTTACCAACTGAACTCTGGTTCAAAGTACCTGGCTAATGATTTCCACGAGTTCAGAGGAGTGACCTTGTTCAAAACATCATCTGTAAACATGTGCTGTGTAAATGGTTTCCCTTCAGCTTTGAAATTTATTATGACTGACATAACTGAGGAGTAACATTTGGATGTCCATATCATGGGAGCAGCATCTTCTTAAAAAGTTAGGCCTCTACCTCTATGTTTGATGCTTAATGATAGATATGGTATCATCCTTAATGGTTGCCTTGATATTCCAAAATAAATGACAATTTTTGAAATATAAAATAAGAAAATCACACCCAGTGGAAACTCTTAATTGCATCTTTCTGGTCTGCAAACTTGTGTTACAGATTCTGTACCTAGTCATCTAATTAAACAAGCCACAAGGAACTAAGCCGTATTTCATTCTATTAACATCCAGCACAGTAAGCAGACTGGGAATTTACATACTGAATAACACTAATACTAAAAGCCATAGTGATTCCTGAAATATGATGCATCTGGATAATGCCCTACAAAATCAATGGTTCAACATATTATCTAGCTTATTTTCATTGTTCTTCAAAGGTATCTACATCTTCATCCAGCTCATTTTCTCTGAGCAAACAGATTAGATTGTGATGTTTCTTCATTCTTACAAATAGGCTATGCATCTTCTCCTTGTATTGTTACCACTTTTGTGGTTCCCTTTTTTGTCTGGGATGGAATTTCTTCAAAATATTCCCAAAGAACATCTCTCTGATGCCTGGAAGCCATGACATTTCTTCTATGGCAAAAAAGTATGGGGAAATAAAAGAACTGGAAGCTGTATCTGTACTATGATGTCTTTCTTTTTCTGTGTCTTGTCCTCTCCACTGTTCCTGTGTACCATGCCTCCATCTGTCCTTCTTTTGCCAAGCTAAAGTACCATGTAAACTCAGTGCAACAAGAATCTCATCCCTAAGTAGCCTGTGTCATTGCAGAATTAACTTTGGTCAGAGAAAGTTCAAACTTCTACGAAGCAAGAGGTTGTAGTTAGTTTGGGCACAACCATTTTCATGACATAAGAAGATGAAATGAATGACCATCATTGATGAATAGGCAACAAATTAAACTATTCATTAATTTTTATGAGACTCTAAGCACTAGGGTAGCATAGCATGTTTGTAATAAAGCTAAACTGAATGTGAGAGAAAGTTACTGGGTTTTTTAAATTATTATTTTAAAAATCGACATTTAAGGCACAGATTTCTATCCAACCTGCCCTTTGAAATAATACTGATTACAGTTCAGATATGTTAGGTGCCTATTTCATATTGTCCTTTGCTTATATCACTGATGAGTGTTGAGTGTTGATTGTTGAAATTTTATAAGAGAGCCAGATACATTTCTAAAGACTCACCAAAGTTATTCTCCCATGCTCACTACACAGGATGGCTTGTCTTCTAATAATGACATTGGATGATATTGTTAATAGGTGATACCTGACCTTTAGTAAAATCACCAGAAGTTTCACCAAAGAATTCAAAGTAATGAGCAGGGTTTTGGGCTCCTACAAGAAACTGAGGGTAGTCACAGCTCCTGATAAAACAACAATAAAAACCAGTGTGGTTGGTGCATTTGTTTTGAAGATGTCTGATCGTGAACCCTCAGTCCCTCAAGGTCTTGAGGTACAGCCCCTGGAGGCACTCTGATCCCCTAAGTCCATAAATAAAAAATTAAAAGCAACAGAGGGGCTTGATAGACCACCGCAAAAGGGAGGGCTGGAGGGGCCCATTTTTGTTCCTGAGGGACATCGCAGCAGCCAAACCATGCGGCCTCCCTCTGCACCAAAAAGAACTCACTAAAATCAGGTTCTTTTGGGTGTGCGCAGCGGACACAAGTGCACCATTGACGCACTGTTGTGCATCGATGATACAAGTGTGGCACCACAATGTGTGGATGCTGTGCTGTGCTTGCATTATGATGGTAACACCTGTGCAGATGGGAGACCATCATGATGGCAGTGCCATCATGTACTAGGGTTCAGGAGTGTGCAGTCACTCTGCTCTCCTGAACCCTAGTTTTGGCCCCTGGGCACCACAAAGTTCCCATCTGTACCAGGCCAACGTTATTTGTCAGAAGGTGTGTGTGGTGTATATAACAGGAATCAATGAAGACAACTTTCCACAGTAATGTAAAAGATAGGATTCTTGTTAATTTTTTTCATATAGCACAGTGTTTTCGGTTAAAATTATGCTTTAAAAGTTATTTTAAGCATCTGAGAGACATTTTGAAGTGAGAGGTTTTTCAAGTTATCATATTTTTTATCAGTCCGAATGCTTTTTTAAAAAATAAATAAATAATGACAAGTAATGAGAACATCAGAGACACATTAAGAAATAATGCCTACAAACTCCTTTTGAAATTAGTCTAAAAAGTAAGTGGAATGAATAAATGCTTCTGGAGTCCTAGTGGCTCAGTGGTTAAATGCCTGTACTGAAAGCCATAAGGTTGTGAGTTTGATCTCAGGGCCTCCAAGGTCCATTCAGCCTTGCTTCCTTATGTAGATCACTAAAATAAGTACCCAACTTGTTGGGGGCAATTGGCTTATACATTGTAAAATGCTTAGTGTTTAGCAGTATAGAAATGTACTTGCTATTGCTGTTGCTATGTTTAAAATGAGCTTTGTAAACTCTGCTGGAGGTCACTACACCCTGATTTCTTTCTCATTCCCTTCATTCAGTAGCAAGAAAGAGTGAGCTGTATCAAGATCATTGGCAGAGGGGCTCCTCACTTCTGACAATGAAAGAGGATTGCTTATAGTGTTTAGATCAAGGGAAGTAATAGTGCCACTCTATTCTGCTTTGGTCAGGCCTCACCTGGAATACAGTGTCCAGTTTTGGGCATCACAATTCAAAAAGGATGTGGAGAAACTGGAGCATGTCCAAAGGAGGGCAATTAAGATGGTGAAGGGTCTGGAAACTGTGCCCTATGAGGCACGCCTTAGGGAGCTGGGTATGTTTAGCCTTGGGAAGAGAAGGTTAAAGAGGTGATATGATAGCCCTGTTTAAATATTTGAAGAGACGTCATATTGAGGAGGGAGCAAGCTTGTTTTCTGCTGCTCCAGAGAACAGGACCTGGAACAATGGATGCAAACTGCAGGAAAAGAGATTCCATCTCAACATTAGGAGGAACTTCCTGACAGTGGAACACAGTCCCTTGGAGTGTGGTGGAGTCTCCTTCCTTAGAGGTCTTCAAACAGAGGCTCGATGGCCATCTGTCAGGGATGCTTTGATTGGGAGTTCCTGCATGGCAGGGGGTTGGACTGGATGGCCCTTGTGGTCTCTTCCAACTCTACAATTCTATGATTCTATGGTTAGATGTGTCCATGTGTATATACAATGCACACACATGTCAGCATGTGTGCATCTCTGTGTAGTCAACCACCAGTTCAGCATTACATGCTGACAGCCTTTGGGGCTTCAAAGATTGTGTGCCTTATGTCAATTTATACACTTCTTCTGTTATGCAAAAGCTGGACAATGTGGTACTAGAGGCATACCATGATAAGCAAGTGCGATATCTTAAAGATAATATGGTATTGCAGTTTCTGTTTTATTTCATTTCTGGAAACCTTTCAAACTTCTGTTTAAATTCCAATCGATCTATATATGTGTGTGAGTGTGTAATAAATAGACTTCTATATTTATTACACACTCACACACACACTCACACTCACACACACCATCTTCACTTGGAATGTGAATCTCTTGAAACTGTCAGTGTAATTTTAATTTGCTTCAAGACACATCCAAATTTGAACTGTATCCCTCCCCCTAATAGCTATTCTCTGCTCACTGGTAATTCATTTATATTTATTGGAACCCAATATTTATTGGAAGTCAATTTATAGAAACCCAGTGAACCCAAATGGATGTTTGGAAAATTGTGCTAGTGATTAAATGTGAAACATTTCTGACATCCTAAGATACAGTTTGTACTTTGTGTTTTGTTGATGCCTTTGTTTGAGGCTGGATGACAGATCATAGAGTTATTTGCTGCTTCATTTCTGAGCCAATCTCATGAGTGCCAATAAAATGTCCAATTGATTTAAACACTGCCTGTCTTAGTTTGTGGTTTACAAAGCTTACAAAAGTACTAAACATTTTGTGCTTTATTCCACTTTTTTACTTATTTATATTCCTTTGATACTACGTGTAAATAAGATAAAAGCCAACCAGGATAGGTGAGACTCTGAAGGACTATATTTTGATTTGCATCTTGTCTCTCTGTTTTGTCATCACAATCAATTCTGAGTGCCCACACAAGGGAAGTAGGTTTTAAACTGGCTTGCCAAAGTTGAGCTTGGTGAAGGGGTCAAGTCAATAGGGAGGAAAAAAAGTCAGTGGGGGGAGGGGGGACCCTATGGTCTGTAATACTGGGCATCCATTGGATTGAAGAGACTTAGAGTGAGAGATGAGAAGATTGAATTCTCCCTTGCCTCCCATCCACCCATCTTAAATCTAGATTTGTTGCTTGAAAGAGGTATAAAACCTCAAGGATGAAGCTGAAGGTGAATGGTTTTGTTGTGGAAAACAATGACCATGTCTATGAATTTAACAGGTCCTTGTCCAACTCTCTTAAGGGATTAATGTAAAAATCATGGTTCTGCTGGTCAACGAAATGAAGGACTGAGATAATTCCTTTTTCTCAACTAATGGTATGTCTGTGACATAATTCTCCTAGAAGTGGTCTGTGCCTGTATTCTTAGTGGGATGATACATGGCTGAATCTTCATGTATGCCATAAAATAAAAACCCTCCAAATGTCATATTGTAGGATTGCACATTTTATCATAAGGTAAACATGAGCCAACAGTGTGATTCAGATGGTAAAAAAAAGCAAACATAAGTATGAATCCTATTGTCAATCCCAACTAGAGTAGACCCACTGAATCAAAATAATTTCTCTTTATGTCATTGTTTCAGTGAGCCTACTCTGGTAGGATTCAACCAACAGCGTTCTTGGTTTGCCTTAATAGGAACATTGTGCCAAGGACATGGAAAGGCATCTTCTGCTCTATTCTGCTCTGGCAGGAAACATTTGGGATTCAGAACATGTGTTAACAATCCTGTGGGATCCTGGGTTGAACAATTTACTGTGGGGCATTTAGAAATCTCAGATCTGATTCCTCACTTAACTGCAAGTTCTGGGGTCCTCTAGGATGGAATTATAACAATTAAAATGGAATAATTCTGCTATAAATTTGTAGTGTGAATGGGTGCTAAAGCAGGACACAACAGCCACCTTCAAATGTATGTAAAACTTTTGTGCAGAAGATGAAGCAGGCATATTTTCTGTTGGTCCGGAGTGCAGGACCAGATGAAACCAAAGGATGGAAATTGTAAAAAATAAAATAAAATAAAATAAAAATAAAAATAAATTTCTTTGGTTGGTTATTAGGAGAAATGGCCTAAAGATAAGAGTTGCTCTATAATAGACTTCATAGCAGGTGGATCTGCATTGCAGATCCTGCACTGAGCATGAGGATTGAAGTAGTTGACCTCTAATTTCCCATCCCACTCTGTAATTCTGTGATAATTGAGATATCTTGGAAAAGCATGGCCATCTTTCTTATAGTGCCCCCAAAATATTTGAATGTGTAGCCCATCATAAAGTATCTGTAAAGCTGTGAAAGAGAAAAAATTCACTTATGCAGCATGGAACTATGCAGCGAAGAAACCTTTCAAAAATTCAGTACTACCAGAACTTCCCTGGAACCAACACAGAAGCAACCTAATCTTTAACCTTGTAAAATCCCCTGGCATCTATCATCAGTACATTGATGTCTGAATAGTTCTCTTAGCATTCTTTTGATAGGATTTAATTTACATGCAGTGAAAGCAAGGGAGATGTCCCTGGTGTGTTTCATATTGTTTTTCAAAGAAAGCTCAGTTAGAGATAGAAACCACTGAGTGAATGCATGAGGATGAAACTCCCTCCTCCCCCTCTCCCTCCCTCCCCTGTGTGTATGCATGTGTGAGTGCGCACAAGTGTGCATGTGTGTGTAGAATATACTCTATGTTTATAAACTTGGTACATCTAAATATGATAGACAGATGAAGACAGACAAACAATGGAAATATATCCCTTTTCAGTGTAATTATGACCACAGGAACCCCTGTAGCAAAAGCCTGTAACTATTGAATATATTTTTTAAATGATGTAAAGTTTGAGTGTCACTGGGGTGTGTGTTTTTAGCTGCCACTATAAGGAGATGAATTCCAGACTCTTCTGTAGGCCAGCACCATTACTTCTCCTGTGGCTCTTGTACCTGTGGGCTAGAAATTTTAAAATCTAGCTCTCTGGGATGCCTAAGCATCGGAACTGACAGAAGTGCAGAGGCGATGTTTTCCAGTTGATTAGAGAGAATCCAGTGAGCCAGAACTAATAGATTGTTGATGTAGACCAGAGCACTTAAAATACATTATGAGAATTTAACTCTTTTATTTATTTGCTTATCCTGGCAGGGGCCATGATGCAATAACATCTTTCTATCATCTGTTTTTAGAATGTTAAAAAATTATTCTTGTATATGACAAATCACAGACTCTTCCAGCCAGCATAGCCAGACTCCCAAAGTAGCTTTTCCATGATGTGATCACTCCACTCTGATGTAGCTGTTCAGTACACATAGGAGTTTATCACACGGGAGGAATTTCTCTCAATTTCGAAAGAAATGGAAGTGAGGACAGTTCGGAAATGAGTAAATTCGCTAGTTCAGTGAATTTACTTGATTGCGTATTGACACTACATTGCGTTTGGAACTGCCCAAAATTGCCTCCCAGTGCCCGAAATTGTGTGTGATAGTTTCTCATGCAATCACGCAAAACCTTACAACTGCATTTGGAAGGACTTCCCTTTGCCCGAAAATGTGTGTGATCAGCTTTCACGCAATCAAGCAAAACCCCATGATTGCATTCAGATTGCCATTGGATTATACTTCCAATTCCCTTCGTGTGATAAACTCCATAGACAAAACCATATGTATTTTGCCTTTTGCCTTTTTTCTGTTTTGCCACACCATTTTGACTATACTCTAATGTTGTTTCAACACCCATGTTTAGGGCCCATTTAGGCTACACAGGTATAGCACTATGAATCCACTTTAATTGTCCTGGTTAAATCCTGTGGGCTCTGGGGCTTTGTAGTTTATGGAGTAATATTTGCAATTCTCAGCCAGAGAACTCAAGTCAAGTGCCTCTGACCAAACTTCAAAGAGTAGGATTATACAGGTTGCAGCCATGGCACTTGAAGTGGAGTCACAGTGCTATCATTGTGTAGTTTGAAAGGACCTTTAGTTTTCATCTGTGAAATATTGGAAAGTATACTGAAGACTGGCCTGCTTAAACTTGTGGACACCTGGTATTGGAGAATGGGTTCATAGTAGTTTTTTGTTAAGTGAAAACTGAGTAGAAAAATTGTCAATAAGGCTTGGGGTGACTTTAAATTTTTTCAAGGCATACTATTCTGCCATGAATTTTTATCATTTCTATAGGAAGTTAAGAGTAGCTGGACAGGTTCTACTCCCCCCCCCCCCTCCTTTTAAGGAAGTATTCACTACCAACAAGCACAATTACATAGAATCATAGAATCATAGAGTTGGAAGAGACCACAAGGGCCATCCAGTCCAACCCCCTGCCATGCAGGAACTCTCAGTCAAAGCATCCCCGACAGATGGCCATCCAGCCTCTGCTTAAAGACTTCCAAGGAATTTTGTAAACAATAGCAAAAACATCTCTCACACACTTGTTTTTTTTTTAAATGCAGAAACTTGATTTCCTGTGATACATTTTCTTAACCTTTAAGGTTCCAGAAAGAGTTAGGGAAGGAGTTGGTCAAAACACACGCACACACGCACACAAACCCCACTAAAGTTAGGGAGGAGTTGGTCAATTTTGGAAGATAAAAGCAGGGCGGGAGATTTGGAGCACTGTTTTTCTTTCAGTGTCAGTTGTGTTAAATCCCAGCCTTTTCCAACAGAACATGGAGTACAAGAATTTGGTGGGAAGCCAAGAGGAGCATCTGCACTTGCATTCTGTGAATTAACAAACAATCTGTTGGTAGATGAAATAGATGTATTTTCCACAGCTAGCTTACCCAATGCCCCTGCAGTAGATATAAAGCCATTTCATTCTCATTTCTTAATACAACACTTGATTACTGATTTACCTACGAAATGTCTATACCTCATCTTTCTATTAGTATGCTAAAGATAGCTAACAAAAGCAAAACAGCATAAAGATGTCAGATTATGTAAACTCAGCTTTCCAGCTTGGTGAAAAATGAAGTTTTCCTGTTACCAGACTCTACATGCTTAAAAAATTGGTTCAGTTCATTTTTGGAAAGAACATGTGAGAGTTTGCACCTTTCATCAGATTTGGGATTGAAAAAACTTGAGGCTAAAGAAATTCACATGTGTGAGAAACTGAAATGAACAGATTGTCCATCCAGACTCAGAACTTTCCATATTTAATTTGGTAAAGGATGGGTTCATATCCTTGTATATATTAAACCACCTTCTTTCTAAGAAGCTCCTCACTTTTAAGACCTATATGACAGATAGGTACTACATGGTTTCTCCATGATGCAAATAACAGTACTCACTGAATTTGGCTTGTGAAAAACAGAGGATTAATTTCAGTTGTTTTTTTTTTAAAAAAAAAAAAACACACTCCCTATCTATGGATTCTGCATCCATGGATTCAACCAACCACAGCTTGAAAAAGCCTACTGATCAATACCCCTTCCTTTTGGTTCATGTGGGAACCAATGATACTGCAAGGCACAGCCTTCAGATTATCAAAAGGGATTATGAGGCTCTGGGAAGAAAGCTGAAAGAGATGAATGCACAGGTTGTCATCTCATCTCTTCTCCCGGTGGAAGGGCATGGTCCAGGAAGGGAGAGGAAAATAGCAGAGGTAAATAACTGGCTCCGTAGATGGTGCCGCCAAGAACAGTTTGGATTCTTCGATCATGGGCTGCGGTTCCATGAGGAGGGACTTCTGGCAAGGGATGGGCTTCATCTCACGCCAGTTGGCAAAAACATTTTTGCCAACAGTCTGAAGAATCTGATCAGGAGGGCTTTAAACTGAGTTATGTGGGGGAGGGAGACAGCATTCTGGAAGGCAAAAGGGATGGAGAGAACAGTCAAAGTGGCATAGAGGGAACAAGGCAAACAGTGAAAGGACCCAAGAGTAGGAGGCAAAAAACCATGCAAAAGCAGCAAGTAAAGAGGACACATGGTCTTAGATGTCTCTACACTAATGCACAAAGTATGGGAAATAAGCAGGATGAACTTGAACTCCTAGCACAACAAGGGAAATATGATATAATAGGCATCACTGAAACCTGGTGGGATGAGTCTCATGATTGGAATGTAGAAATAGGGGGATATAACCTTTTTAAGAGAAACAGGCCAAACAGGAAAGGAGGAGGAATAGCATTATATGTCAGGGATATTTACACCAGTGAAGAGATCCAGGAAGTCAATACTGGAAGTCAGGTGGAGAGCATCTGGATAAAAATGAAAGGAGAGGGAAATAACAGGGATGTTACTGTGGGAGTCTACTACAGACCCCCAACTCAGGCAGAGGAATTGGATGATGCCTTTCTAGAACAGACAACCACACACTCAGAAAAGAGAGATGTAGTAGTGATGGGGGACTTCAACTATCCTGATATTTGCTGGAAGTCAAATTCAGCCAAATCCTCAAAGTCTAGCAAATTCCTCACTTGCCTGGAAGACAATTTCATTGTCCAAAAGGTGGAAGAAGCAACAAGGGGATCAGCTATTTTGGATCTGATCTTAACCAACAGGGAAGACCTAGTTGATGGGGTGCAAGTGGTCGGATCCTTAGGTGGAAGTGACCATGTTCTCCTGGAGTTTGTAATACAGTGGAAGGGAGAAGCTAGGCATAGTCAGACACGCACTCTAGACTTTAGGAGAGCTGATTTCAATAAACTTAGAGAAATACTGGGGGTGATCCCATGGTCAAGAATACTAAAAGAGAAGGGAGTTCAAGATGGATGGGAGTTCCTCAAAAGGGAGATACTGAAAGCACAATTTCAGACAGTTCCAATGAGGAAGAAAAATGGGAGATGTCTCAAGAAACCGGTATGGATGACTAAGGAACTTACAACTGAGCTAAGTTTTAAACGGAACATGTATAAAAAATGGAAAAATGAGGAAATCACCAAAGAGGAATTCAAACAAATAGCCAGCACATGTAGGGATAAAGTCAGAAAAGCTAAAGCGCAAAATGAACTCAGGCTTGCTAGAGAGGTTAAGAACAATAAAAAGGGCTTTTTTGGATATGTCCGCAGCAAAAGGAAGAAGAAGGAAACGGTTGGGCCACTGCGTGCAGAAGATGGCAAAATGCTAACAGGGGACAGAGAAAAGGCAGAATTACTGAACACCTTCTTTGCTTCAGTCTTCTCAGGAAAGGCAAAGGGTGCCCAACCTAAGGATAATGGGGAAGAAGACAGAATAGGGGAATTTCAGCACAGAATAAGTAAAGAGACAGTACAGGAATACCTGGTTAATCTAAATGAATACAAGTCTCCAGGACCAGATGAACTACATCCAAGAGTATTAAAAGAACTGGCAAAGGTGATATCGGAGCCATTGGCAATAATCTTTGAGAACTCCTGGAGAACAGGAGAAGTCCCAGCAGACTGGAGGAGGGCAAACGTTGTCCCCATCTTCAAAAAGGGGAAAAAAAGAGGATCCCAACAATTATCGTCCAGTTAGTCTGACATCAATTCCAGGAAAGATTCTGGAGCAGATCATTAAACAGAGAGTCTGTGAATATCTGGAAGATAATTCCATAATCACAAAAGGCCAACATGGGTTTCAGAGAAACAAGTCATGCCAGACAAATCTGATCTCTTTTTTTGATAAAATTACCAGCTTGGTAGATGAAGGGAATGCTGTGGATATAGTAAATCTTGACTTCAGTAAGGCATTTGACAAGGTTCCCCATGACATTCTTGCAAACAAGCTTGCAAAATGTGGGATAGACAAGTTAACTGTTACATGGATTTGTAATTGGTTGACTGACCGAACCCAAAGGGTGCTCAACAATGGCTCCTTTTCAACCTGGAAAGAAGTGACCAGTGGGGTCCCACAGGGCTCTGTCCTGGGCCCAGTGCTGTTCAACATCTTTATTAACAATTTGGATGACAGAATTGGGGGCATACTTATCAAATTTGCAGATGACACCAAACTAGGAGGAGTAGCTAATACCCCAGAGGACAGGATCAAAATTCAAAATGACCTGAATATACTAGAAAGCTGGGCCAATGCTAACAAGATGAAATTCAACACAGAGAAATGTAAGGTTCTGCACTTAGGGAGGAAAAATGAAATGCACAGATATAAAATGGGGGACACCTGGCTGAATGAGACCACATGTGAAAGGGATCTAGGAGTCTAAGTAGACCATAAGCTGAACATGAGTCAACAGTGCGATGCAGCAGCTAAAAAGGCCAATGCAATTTTAGGCTGCATCAATAGAAGTATAGTGTCTAGATCAAGGGAAGTAATAGTGCCACTCTATTCTGCTTTGGTCAGGCCCCACCTGGAATACTGTGTCCAGTTCTGGGCACCACAATTCAAAAAGGATGTGGAGAAACTGGAGCGGGTCCAAAGGGGGGCAACTAAAATGGTGAAGGGTCTAGAAACCATGCCCTATGAGGAACGACTTAGGGAGCTGGGGATGTTTAGCCTGGAGAAGAGAAGGTTAAGAGGTGATATGATAGCCCTGTTCAAATATTTGAAGGGATGTCATATTGAGGAGGGAGCAAGCTTGTTTTCTGCTCCTCCAGAGACTAGGACGCGGAACAATGGATGCAAACTGCAGGAAAAAAAGATTCCACCTCAACATTAGGAGGAACTTCCTGATAGTAAGGGCTGTTCGACAGTGGAACACACTTCCTCGGAGCGTAGTGGAGTCTCCTTCCTTGGAGGTCTTTAAGCAGAGGCTGGATGGCCATCTGTCAGGGATGCTTTGATTTGGAGGTCCTGCATGGCAGGGGGTTGGACTAGATGGCCCTTGTGGTCTCTTCCAACTCTATGATTCTATTTTTAAAAATCCAAAAAATAAACCTTGATTTTGCCATTTGATATAAGGGACACAATTTTCCTACCCTGTTGCATACAATGGGACTTGATCATCCTTGGATTTTAATATCAATAGGGGGTCCTGGAATCAAGCCCCATTGAATACTGAGGGCCCACTGTACCAAAATCCTCATATTTCTTTACACTTGGGATGATAATTTTAAAATGAATGCAGGAGAAAGCAAAACTGGCAGATTTTCCTATTCCTAGTTACTATTTTAACTGAAAATACAAACACACCATCTCTGCAGAATCTAGTCCCAGCATGGCTGAACTGAACTTTAATTTAGTTGCTAAAGAGGATAAAGATAAGGGTACAACAGCACTCATGTCTTACCTGTAAGCTTCCCATTGACAACTGGTTGGTCATAGGGAACAGAATCCTGTTCTAAATACACCTTTGGTATGACTGAACCACATTCTTCCTATGTTCATGGGATTTTGCTGCTGACATCTGGGGTGTCATATTTAGATAGTACAATTTCCTCAAACTGAAGTAATTGCACATAGTTCACCAGTAACATCAATAACATATTCTTGGATCTAACCCATACTTCCAGCATTTCACAGGTGAAAACCATGACACTTGTGACCAAGCATCAGTCAGCAGTCAAGATGGCAAAAGTTATTAGGAGAAGCTGCAGCAGTTTCCTTTTTCTTGAGTCCAAAGGAAAGGGCAAGATTTTGCCTGTCCTCTCCTCCTCCTCCCTCCATGTGTCATTTGACTGCAAACTAATTTTTCACTTTCAATTCATTTTGCAGCAAGTAAGCTCAGGACAAAGAGGGAGAGTGGGAGGAGGTATGAGAAACTGGGACATTTTAGAAGCAGCAGAAAAGGTGGAATGATGGAGGATGAATTGGTACTGTTTCAGCCAAGTTGGGGCAGTTAGAAGATGTGCTACCCCTCTGCTTGTTTGTGTTTGCTAAATAAGCAATTATTTAGCAATGAATGGCATAGTTCTTGTGGAATCATAGCTTTTCCCAGACTGTCAAATTGGGAGGTCAGGGGAAAACCAGTTAGTCAGAACAAAGGACCAAGGCGAACATATTCTAGATGAAGAGTTTGCCTAAGGGGTCAATGGATGTGTTTAGGGAGGGGGGATTGTAAACCAGGCAATTGTTTCCCCTTTCAATTTTGTCTTGTTTGAATGTTTCCTGACACATTTCTTTTCAAGTTTACCTTCTCATTTTTTCCCATGTGGAGAAAGTCATTTTCCCCATACAACAAAATATAAAAACTGTATACAATAATTGTGTACCTTCAAGTAGTTTGTGGTGTCCTTAAAAATCTATCATGGGGTTTTCTGAGGCTAAGAGTGTGTGACTTGCTCAAGGTCACTCAATAGGTTTCCATGGACAAGCAGGAATTTCAACCCTGGTTTCCAGTGTCATAATCCAATGATCAAACCACTACTCCCAACTGGCTCATAATATAATAATGTAATATATATAATATAAAAATATGCAATATTAAATTTTGTGTGAAGGTGTTTCTGTGTTCTTGTTTGGCAAAGGGACCCACAGCTTTCCTAAGATTCTGAAAAGGGTATGAGATCCCTCAAAACGGTTTATAACCAGTCTTTCTGATTAAAAACACCTTCACATTTAAGTTATTAATGGCTTTGATGATATTCATATAAAAATAAATAAAATGTAGAGTTTAAGGGCTGGAGGATATCAGCCTTGCACCAGTCACATTAGATTTCACATTACATTATCATGTAGCATACTTTTCTTCCAGTTTTTCCAAATAAAATAAGTGACCCATTAGAAGTGACCCAATTCAATGAGCCAAAATGGATCTGGATAAAAAGTAGGACAGGGGACGGTGAAGGACAACACCCTCACACACCCCAAATGTTTCATTGTTACTCATTCATACTTATTTAGCCAAGTCAGTAGTTGAGGGAAATCAGTTTAAATTTAATCTGTCTCCATCATTCCTATATGTTTAACCTCTGAAAAGATACTTATTCTTCTCCTGCTGTGAACTATTAGCCCAGCAAGAGTATTCAAATCACATTGTGGCCTCTTCAGATCATATAATATGCATGTTAAGAATTTTCTTTTCATTCTCCATTTCAGCATGATAAACCAACAAAGCTAGCAATTTATAAAGAGAATTGTAATACTTCTTTTAATATTACATGACAATTGTTTCATTATTTAATTGATACAGATTAATTCACTCTTGGATATTTCTTGATTTGTTGTTCACAAGTTAATTGTTCAAAGCTGCAAATGAATCCCTTCCCCCAAACATTATTAAAATGCAGTTAGGCTGAGTGTTTAACTTAGTGAAGCTATTGCAAGTGAATTGGGGCACTTTAAAACATTCTGCCACATAAATGAACATCCCAAAGTGTTGCAAGAGGAATTATTCTGCAGAGAAAAACACATGATTTTTTAATGAACAGAAAAAGTGGGATTTTTTTTTTTGCAGGAAAGCCATTTCCTGTGCAGAAACAGGAAAGAGGGATTGCCTTTCCTCCAGAATGGTTTTGCCTCATCACTTTAGGACAATCAGAATAATAATAAGTGAAAACTACACAAATTCTTGGTGGATTATTCTTTTTCTTGAAGGAGTTTCCTGACTTTTGGAAAATCCATTTTGCTATCTGGGAACAAATAATACTTGCTCTTTCTATACCTAGCATCTGAACAGTTTCACAATGTCTGTATCCAGCATGGTGATGCTGTGATGTTGATACCTAGAGGAGCCAATGAAGTGACTGTTGTGCATTGGGACCAATGCTCATAGGGTGCTGGTGTGCATTGAGACATCAGCTAAAGATACACATTGGTAGAGACTAATGCACACTCTTGCTGGTGCCCTGATATGCATCTTTACAATTCACTAGGAGGGTTACTACATAGCTAAATAGGAGTAAAGTTACACAGTGCAGGCCATGATACTGAATTGCAGTCATTGGGGCTTTTTAGATTGGCAGGAAAGTGTGACATGAAGTTGCACTTTCCTTAATGCTTAGCAGCTAGACTGCAAGCCCCAGGTGTGCATTTAAAAAGTACAATTATGACTTTCAAAAACACAAGTTGATACTTCTTGTTTTTCAGATAAACATGCCCTAGTTCATTTCATTCTTGTAAAGATTATCTTAATTCCTCTTCTTTGTTCAGTTGTTTGGTTGCAAAACACATGTGTGCATACACACTCACATACACACGCACAGAAAACCCCAAACCCAAAACACACATTTTTTGCAGGCCTGGCACCAGTTTTTGGCATAGCATGGCAAATGCAAAGGAACACAGTCCCCACCCTCATGGCCCACAAGGCTACCTTCAAGGATATTTAGTTCTTGTTAGGCCACCTAAATTTCACATGCCAAGTGGTCTCCCCAGGGAGAGCCTTCTGTGATCATTTGTCCAGGACCATGGCAGGAGTTGAGGCAGCTCACCATCACATCTGCCTTACCAAGGGAATCAAACAAGACCTCAGAGTCTGGGATGGGTTTCTCAAGAAATTCAATTGGGTTTCCTTATGGCATTGAATTTGGGATTTGGGTCAAGGCCTTCAAGTACATTGCAATGCTGCTGAGACTTGCGCGAATATGTGGCATCCCGTCCTAGGAGCGATGGCCCTTTGTTCATTCACACCAATGGCTCTCTGCTGATATGCTTCCAGATGATGTCAGTGTTTTGCCTGGCCTTTCAGCATGCAGGACTGCCTCCATGGGACTTTGGGGGACATTCCTTCAGCATTGGAGCTGCTACCACTGCTGTGGGATGCATCTTGCTGATGGACTCTGTAAAAATACTGGGCAGATGGAAATCCAGGGTCTAAGTGGGTACATATGCCCAGGAATGGACTCTTGCTCAGTCCCTTCTTTGGAAACAGCTTCATGGGTTGGCGGAACGTGTCCCCTAAGGCGGGGGGGAGCCTTCTGTGGCAGTAGCATAGGTGTTGGATCTGATGGGCGTGGGTTTCAGAGCTCCATAGTACTGGATCGGGAGTCCAAAAGGGACCCAGGGGCGCTGGGAGCATTACGGCTTTGCCATTGTGGGGGCAACACCAATTCAGCATCCCCTGGTGAGAAGGGATAGAGATCCACATATGTGACCAGCCAGTTATCAGAGATGCAAATGGGCGATTAATCGGTTACCCATTTGTCATCCCAAAGTTTGGCCATTACCAAGCAAAATGGTTCATCAATCAATATCAGATTGGTTGATGACAGATCAAGACCTCATGCTTTGTGGACCAACCCTACATTTGGCTGTTGTCAATAAAGTTGTGACCTTTCCCTTCTAATTGGGCATAGTGTGGTCTTTCTTGCAGCCTTCCCTCCATGGCAATTGGCATAGTGTGGCAAATGTAAAAGAACACAGTTCCTTCAAGGCCTGCCCATGTTGATGCTCCTCTTAAAGAAGAAAGTAGTGGAGTATTCACAAATGCAGTTTGCAGCATGATAAAGAATCATGTTGCCAAATATCTTTGAAAAAGGAAAGTTTTTTTTCCAAATATATGCCTGAATAGGTAGGTATTGCTTCCCTGTTGCATTCAGTGCCTTTCTCTTGTATTAGTATTATTTGCCTATCGTGTACTTCAGCCTGTGAATAATTATTGTGGATGTTTGAAGCACTCTAGAGTTTTAAAAAAAATCCTGGTAACAAAATATAGAATGACACTTGGCTTTTCTTTAACAGCTTTTTTCTTGATTCTTTCCAAGATGTCTTCTTATCATTGGACAGTTGTCTTGTTTATAACCAAGTAACTTGGCTCTTCTGTTACATGCAAACCATTTTTCATTTGTTTTTGAGAATTTTAATTTGCTATGATCATCCCAGCATTTCAGTTTGAAAATTTGATCTCATCACCTTTGAATTTAATACATTTTATTCTCCATTATCAAACATAATAATGAACAGCTTCACATAAACACTACTGCAATGCATAGATGCCAGATGCTTCTTTACAATGTGAAATCGACCCATGCAACCTTTTCACTTGGGTAGCCATATCCATGTTTATGCTTTCTACTCAGTGTCATTTGAATGGATGTAAATGACATTTGGAGAGGAGAAAATAAATGAACTGGAATTATTTATGATCTTTTTGTCTTTCCAAGTCTATGTTCAGTTGACTATCATGTCAATATGAAGGTGCAGACTAAAACCAACCAGTTGATGATGCATTGTATAGACTTTCTATCAGGGTCAGGACCATTATAAAGAAGAGTGAGGCAGCTAGTTCTTGAGGCCTGCAGAAACTGGGAGACAGGACAGGACAAAGAAGTGTTGGAAAAAAAAAGAGCTGCTTGTGCCAGATGACCTCCCAGCATCCCATAGCTGCTGGCTTCAATATAAATAGGCAGTGAATTTGTTCTGGGTCCAGATTTTAAAGGAGCTGTCCAAGGTGCTGTACCTTGTGTCCCAGATAGGTTTAGAATCTTGGATAGTTTTAGGAGATTATCACATTAGCATCACTACTGGGATAAACCTGAGATATAACTTTCTTAAGGCGGATCTTATTGCATTCACCCATCACTGAGCAGTATGTAACCTGTATGTAACCTGGGCTTCTCCAGGCTTGTCCTGCAAATTTTCAAGAATGGAAAAATCCCATTCTCAAAAAGCTTGAGAGAAGCCTGGGTTGAATACAGGCTATGTACTGTCCGACGAGGGATGAATGCAATAAGATATGCCTTAAGAAAGTTACATCCCAGGTCTATCCCAGCAGTTAATCTAATGCGAAAATCTCCTTAGTCCCATTAAAGGGACTAAAACCTAAAGTGGATTTACCAAACCACTGACATGGAAACCACCAGCTCCTACTATTCATTGGTGAGAACTCCTTCTATAAACACATCAGCTCAGCAGCAGACTTCACCTAGCATTAAATACACAAATGTTAGTTATTCTGCACAGCTCTATATATTCTTAGCAATTATGCAGTAAAGAGGAAGCTGTGTATTAGGACTTACACGTGAGCTCCATGTACTTTAGTGTGCTTTTGGTCAGACTATCATCAGTACTGAGAGGCTACAAGATTGATACCTGTACTGACTGGCATTTTTTAATCATGACAAATATTTCAGCCTCCCTAGGGTTTTATATGGATTTCAACTGTTTGCCAACAATGGTGATTGATTTAACCCTCTGCAGATTCTTGTCATCTTGTTTGAGTTCAGTTGAGATGCAAATGTACTGCAACAGTTCTGCTTACATGCCCACATGATCATTTTTAAATAATAGGCACATATAAGGAAGCTGTGTTAATGCAGTTTGCTTTAAGCACAGTATTACTAAGAAGCAGATACAATATCAAAATAAAGTCATTTCCTCCTTGGTTCTGTTTAAAGCAAGATCAAAGAGATTAGGTAATTGCCTTTGGCACTTTTGACTGTGGATTTTGAGTGGCTGTGTTCTTCAAATGGCATGCAGTATTTATAGTAATACCACTGTGAAGTAGATGCCATCTCCCTTCCTACTTCCTGGAAGTATTCTGAGCAAACCTAGTTTCTGGCAATGCACAAGCAGATGTAGGATACCACATCTAACATTGGAGAATAAAAATAGAATTTGCTGCATGGGTTCCCAAAGGAAGAGACGAGAGCAATCCCCCCCCCCCAATTCATTTTTATTTTGCATTTTAAGAAACTATTGTTACTGGCAAGACCTCAATTTTCATAGCTATTTGGGCAGCTACAGGGAAACACAGTACCAACTTTTTATCTTCAAAATGGTAGAAATGGCAGCTCAGCACATTTAAAAATATATCAGCTTAGGAATGGCTGCCATATAGCATGTATATTACATCCATAAGGTCTCGGGCCCAATCTTTGGGAACTCCAGATAGCTCTGAAAAACAGCTGTGTCTGAAATCCTGGAATGTCACTACCAATCAGCATAGAGATCAATTACTGTATATCTTTCTATAGCAATATAAAGGCATTTCCTCTGCTCTTGTGCCAATATGTTTATTTTAAAAATGCAAGGTTTTCCCCTCCCACTTTAGATGGCTGCTTTGCTTTTTCCAGTGACAGGGAGCTAGTTTCACCCATAATCATAATCAGCAGCAGCCCAAATGTTTATCTGAACAAATGTATTAGGTAAAACTGTGGTTCAGAGTCCCCAGTACTTTGTTCCCCAGCACAACCAGAATCTGTCATGTGACATAACAGGCATTTCATGGGACAGATGAGTATGGCCATGAACTTGCATCAGAGGCCATGATGCAGAACTATGTCAGTGACACAAACACAAACATGCTTCTGAATTGTGACAGTGTCCCATAGGACAGTGTGGCATGGGGTTCTGAATATTAGACTATGCATCTCAAAACCAGGGTTCGATTTTCCATGTTGGACATAACCACTGGGTGACCTTGGGCAAGTCACATGCTCTCAGGTCAAGGGAAGGCAATGGCAAACTTCCTCTGAACAATTCTTGCCAAGAAAACCTGATGATAGGTTCACCTTAATTTCGCCATATGTTGCAAATGACTTGAAGGCCCACAACACACAGGCACACACACACCACATGCTAGATGTCCTAGCATGAAATGGGGGCTGCCTTTGTCAATGGAACACATTGAGCTTGAGGACATATTGCACATCGAGACATGTTGCAAACCAGGACACATTGGGCATGAGGACCATTACGCATCAGGGATGTTGTGCCACAAACACACTTCTGATTTCCCTTATGTAATGGTCCTGGTAGTTTAGCTATGTCTCCTTTCTCCCCCTGAGAATATGAATGTTGCTCAATGGCACAATTCAACTCTGAGCAATTTTACATTAGTTGTAACCCCCCAACAGGATACCAGCATATTAAAGAACTTTAGCTAAAGTGAGGATGAAATACAAACTCATTTTCATGCTTCTCTAATCTCTAGAGGTTACAAACTGGTCAACAATATCTCTAGGGCTGGATTCATTCACTTTTTAAGAAAGACCTCTTCTGGATCAAAGGAAAGCTGGATATAGTCCAGCTTTCTGTGCCTTGCTTGTTGCCTTCTTTGTACAATCTGACTGGGCTTGATGTTTTATGGGGAATGGCATGTAGGGCTATAAATATCTGACTATTTCATACAAGGCAAATTATTACCTCCGTTTTTATCCATGCATGGGGAATACTTTAGTGAATTTTTTGCCTAGCATTTGCACATTCTGAAGGACTTCAAAAATTGTTCTGCCTTTGAATACAAGTGGAATTTTTGCATTCAAATTGCTGGGTCTTGGGCAAAAATCACATTTAAGCAAAAATTATCCTTTCTGAAAAATGCATTTTAGTGAAAAATTGGTGAGCTTTCCACTTAGAACAGCAGTTTTGCACAGAAAACAGATGCAGTTCTGGAAACAGTGGGCTCATTAGGTATGAAAATTTTGGTTTTGTACAACAAACATTTTGAATGAAAAAGCCAATTTCTAGAAACATACATGTGTTTTTGGGGAGGTAGCTAAATTGCTTGATATCAATCCCTCAATTTTGTACAATCCCTCTACATGTATTCCTAAAATTGAGGGGGGGAGGAATTTGCACAAAAATGTGTTTTTTCACACAAAACATGATTTTGTGCAACCTTCCATTTTTGTGCAAACCTTCTCCCTCATTTTAAGAAATATTCATCAGTTGTTTTGAAAAATTGCTGAATTTTGTGTAAAAAAATACCAATTTTGCACAACTTCACTGTTTTAGACATGGGGGGGGGGGTTTGCAGGAAAAACATAATTCTTGCACACAAATGATTTTCATGCCCCCAAATAAAAACACAACTCCTGGATTCATTTCTGCATGATTTCCTGAAATAGCTGAGGTATGAGATGAGCACTTATGAATTTTCTCTTCTTCAGGGCTCTACGGATTGCCTCAAGGGATGGCAGGAAGCTGCCCCATTTCCTGGCTGGATTGGGGCCATGGCAACCCCATGCCATAGCCCCCATCCAGGCTTTGGAGGGCACAAAAAGGAGCCTCATTTGGCTTATTTTTGTGCCCTCCAAAGGGTGTCATAGCGACGGCAGCATGGCTGTGTGACACCCCTTCCATGCTGCCTCATTTGGATGCAGCGCTGGAGGTGCACCATGATGCTGTGCAACATCTGGAGCGGTGCGTGGCATCATGACACCCTGGGGGCAGAATCAGAGTGTGCCTTGTCAGGACGCTGCACTTTGACTCTGCCCACAGGCCGGCCCTTCAGGTTGGTCTGTATAGAGACTCTGTTAATATTTCTGGCTTTATTTCCCAAAAGTATGGAAACCCATTTTTCAGCTGTGAAATGAGTAACAATCAATAGCCTTTCAGCTGTAATGACAACACATCTAATCTCTTAGGCACAAATGGAAAAAGTAACCTTTTTGCTTTACAGCTTTTAAAACCTCTCAGAGATTCTGAGAGCTGTAGTGCAAAACAGTAATCCAAAGTAGATATGAGCAAAGTGCACCATTCTCTGTGAAGTCTTTGTAGCCTAACACCCCCAATGTTATATTTTTAAAAGTTCCTCTGCACCTAAAACAGGTCATGGGTGGGTGAATATGGGGGGAAATTCTACCATACCTTGTAGAGTTAATGGGGTATGTTTGGAGATGCAGGTTGTACTAGAGTGGCCCTCTGAGGTTCAAGGAGGCTAGTGCAAGGGCCCTTAACCTCTTAATATTGCCTACCTCAATCTAGACTGAGCATATTGATACAGTCAAGAATATCTGATCTACTTCTTTAAAGGTCTTTAAACATCTTTAAACATTCCAGCCAGAAAGAAAGAAAGAAAGAAAGGAAAGGAAAGGAAAGGAAAGGAAAGGAAAGGAAGAATTGTAGTTCTGCTAAGAAGAGGGATTCCCCCTCCGTGCAAAGAAGGGGGTGGGTAAGGAGAAATAAGATAAACCAGAAGTTTTTAGACACCTTACTCTGTTACCTGGAGTGGATGGAAACCCTCTTAAATGTGCATGAGAAATTAAGAATCCATTCTGAGCTATATCTTTGTGGCCCAGCTTATTACTTTTTATAGGGAACTAGCATGGAGTTTGGATAATAAAGTGATCTGACCTGCTCTGTCCTCACCTGCAAGACTTGAATGAAAGTCATGGCTGCTGTTTTTGCTAAAATGAAAAATGCCTGCTAGGCAGGATGGTTGCAAAGCAATTTAATCTGAACAATTTATTTTCTCCCTGGCCAATCAAAAGTTCTTTGAGAAGTCTGAAAACTTGCATTGCCCGTAGTGGTACAAAGTGATCATTTAATGGTCCTTTGCTCCTTCAAGTTATATGTGTATGATACAATGCACAACTTAAAGGAAAACATATTATTACCATGCTAGGAAGTCTGTTTCTTTCCTTGTTGTCATCCTCCTCCTCCTCCTCTTCCTTTTTCTTTTTCTTTTTCTAGGTTTAAGAAACTAGCATGGCATTTATTAATATGTAATTACATTTGCAGTGCATATTTCTGCATGGCTGATTACATAATTGGGGTAACAGCATCTCTATAATTTATTGCTTGTTGGAACAGTTTTGAGTGCTCACAAAACCATGCCCTGTAATTAGATAGTAATTGGCATGCTTTGAGTAAAAGTATGAACCAATAAAATGAAAACCAACAAGAAATTGCTTCGTAATTATATGGAAAAAGGAGTTCTTTCAGCGAAAGAAACTAGATATGGGCAGATGAATCTTTGGTACTAGCCAGTACCTGAAATCCTTCATCAGCATTTACTGGTGCTATTTTAATCCATCAGCAAACTTATGGCTGGAAATCTTCATATTCATTTGGTTATCTGGAGGAGTAATTTAAGATTGAGTTCAGTGGCATATGCATCATTTGTAGATATTGTTCATGGGGCGCAGAATGTGGTTGGGTACTTTTCAAAAACTAAAGCTGTGTTCCAGCGAGTGTAGGTTTTATATGAAAAATAATGGTGAAAAAAAGAAAAGAAAGAGAAAAAAAAGAAAAGAAAGTAATAAGAGGAAAATATTTAAGATCAATTAAGACTTTGTACACAAGAAACTGCTTTATCAAAAGATAATGGGTGGTGTGCTATGTATCACCATATCTTGGAAAGAATGGGCTGCTGTGAGTGATGTGAGGGTATCTGGAACACTGACAGCTTTGAAGCATTTCAAGTTCTAAACCTGAGTATTTCCAGGAGAAAAACACTATCAGTGCTGCACAATAATGAATGAAGATGACGTAATAGTGAAAACAATGAAATGGAACCATTCTTTATTTCAGAGCCTGAAAAAGTTACTTTTTTGCACAGTAATTCTCCAACCATCTCTCTGCCCAGGCAGCACAGCCTGTACCTTGGTTAATTCCAAGAGCTGTAGTCCAAAAAGGAACCTTTCCATGCTCTGCTTTATGTCCAGTTAGTACTAAACATTATTAAATGGTGCATAAAATCAGTTGTGAGCTAGTTGCTTCTTCTCAGAGGTGGATGTCATCGGGACATGAAAAACTTGCACATCTTGTGTTACAACTGTGAGGAAACAAAATACATTTGTGAGGAACAGGAACCCATGAGATTGTTCCCTCCTTGTGTGTTTCCATTGCCCTCTATACATGGAAGGAGACTTTGAAAAAATGAAAGACACTGCTGTTTGTGGAGGTTTACCACCCAGTTTTAAATCCTGGAGCAGTACTATTCAAGTGTTACAATTTATGTACCATCTCTTCTATTTATTTCCCACACGGTAAACAGTAACACGTGGACAGGACTCCACAACAGGGACATCAAATAAATTCCTTAACATAAGCCTGTCTCGGAAAAGCTGAATTATAGTGGCAGGACCTGGCTGTATTTTCCTCCAGGTGTTTATTAGAAGGCCCAAAGAAAACAGAACCAAGTTTTATGGTAAGATGACCCTGTTTGAATTTGCAGAGGTTCCTTTAGGACCTTCTCCTGAACTCACAGAGGTCAAGAGTCCAGCTTGCCACTACAATCCTTCTCCTATCCTCCCTTCATCACCCTTTCAGTAACTTCCCCTTAGTCTTTGCACAGAACACAAGTGAACCAACTCTATAGGAATCAAGTGAAATGATTGTTTCAGTCAATCTCTTTTTCCAGGTGAGCTCCCATTGTGCCAATTTGATAGGATAACCTATGTTTTGTGCCCAAATTATCCTGTTATTTTTAATTATTTTTTTCCATTTCTATTCTCAGCAAATATTTATATAATTTAGATAGTAATCCCTTATAGTCAGAGTCCAATAATCTTTCTAATTCTATTTTGTTGTGTCTATATTATTTTCTTTTATATTTAATTGGAATCTCTCTTTCAATTGGTATTTTACATACCAATGTTTGTGGATTGTTTCTTTCACTAATTCTTCTTCAGTATTTAACCTAAATATATTGTCATGTCTAATTAAAATATCTTTATATTTCAACCAATTTTTAAGAGAACCAATTTCTCATAATAATTTTCGTTCTTTTAATAATAATTTTCCTTCTTTTAAGCTTAACCAATCCTTGATCCATAATAGACAGCTGGCTTGATAGTATATTTTAAAATCAGGTGTGGATAGACCACCTCTTTCTTTAGAGTCCTGTATTTATTATTATTATTATTATTATTATTATTATTTCTATTCCGCCCCTCTGAACAAGCAATCAGGGCGGAGTACAGCAGAGGTTAAAACAATATCAAGTTAAAATACCCCTTCCTTACCCTTACCACCCTCCCTTAAAAAAGAATTAAATCACAATAGAGTTAAAAAAACATAATAGAATAAAATAGCAATGCACAATAGTAGGGAGCGGACCCAGCTTAGGTTGTATAGAGAAAAATGCAGGAAAGGATTTAAAAAGCCCTTAAAACCTAGGTATGGAGCTGGGGATATTCACATTCTCTGGGAAGGCCTGCCGGAAGAGATGCGTCTTTAGGGCTCTTTTAAAGCCTTTAAAGATGGAATGAGATGCATCTCGTCTGGCAGGTCATTCCACAATTTGTGGGCGACAGCCAAAAAAGCCCTCTGGGAGGCCTGTATCAGCTTGGTCTTCATAGGTTGAAGCAGTCTGATTCTCGTTTTTTTTCCCCTAACCATAAAAAAATTATTAAATCTCTTTGCCACTCTTGAATTGGTTTTTCTTTTTCTATTATTCAAATTGTCTGGGATAAAAATAAAACATTTGGTAAAATGTTTATTTTAATACAAGCTATTCTTCCTAGTAGTGAAATTTTCAATTTCTTCTAGTTCTCTGTATCATTTTTCATTTGATTCCATGATTTTTTTAAAAATATTCTTGAACAGTTCTTTATTATTTGTTGTTAAATCTATCCCCAAATATTTTGTTTTTTCCATATATTATAACCTGAGTTCTCTGCCAATTTTGTTTCTTCTGTTTTAGTCATATTTTTAACTAGAATGTTAGTTTTTCCTTCATTCACTTTCAAGCCTGAAATGTTTCTATACTTTTGAGTGGATCATCCAAAAAAAAAACTGTCATGTCATCTGCAAAGGCATATACTTTGTAATTAATCTCTCTGTTTTTAACTCCTTGGATGTCCTTATTATAATTTATTGTCTTAAATAGCACCACTAAAACAATAATAATCAGAGATAGAGGATAGTCTTGTCTGGTTCCCCTTTCTATTTTTATCACTGATGTTTTATCCCCAATTGTTATTAATTTTGCTTCTTGTTTTGTTTACACCTTGATTTTGGTAGGTGGTGGGAATGGGGCACTGTGCATGGCTAACTGTGGTGAAAATCATGAGATATATAATCCAGTGTTTGCTTATTCAAAAACAGATGTGAGCAACTGTGGCTCTCAAGAGGTAATTTTTTCCCGTGTAACTCCCCCAATAACCATAGCCAGTGGTAAAGAATTATGGGAATTGAAGACCTAAAACATCTAGAGGCTTAAGTTGCCTACCCTTGCTTAGTGGGACTAACTTCCAGGATTTCAACCAGAAAGAAACCACGCATTGTAAGAAACATTGGACTCTTTCAAACGGGGAGGAATTTCTCCCAATTCCGAATGGAGCCAATGCGGATTTATGTAAATTCGCTTGTTTAGCGAATTTACATGAACCCCTGCTCCGTTCGGAATTACTTCCCATTACCCGAAAATAACCCCCTCCTGCCCGAATTTGCATGCGAAGCTTTAATTCGCAATAAGGTAAAACCCATGACTGCATTCGAATTGGCTTCCCTCTTGCCCGAATTTGCATATGAAGAGTTAATTTGCAATAACATAAAACCCATTATTGCATTCGAATTGACCTTAAATTATACTTCCAATTTAGCCTTGTATGAAAGAGTCCATTGTCCCACCAATTGGTATTGAACTATTTCTCTACATTGGTATAACCTCATATTTTGGCATCATTTACTGCAATTGTTCCCCACTCCTATCCTACTCCATATAGGTGACTGCCACTGGTGGAGCTAGAGAAAAATATAATGATGTAATTTGGACATGATGACACAATAAGTGGTATCAGGCATGAAATGCTACTTTTTGGATTACTGTTTGCAATATACCCCAGTTAGCATGAGCAGTGGATAGGAATCAACATGGAAAGACTTGAGCTCTGAGATACACATTAGCACACTAGTACACTCTTATAGTGCTGTTATTCCACTTTTACTGCTCCGGCTGTTGCATTCTGGTTTTTGTAGTTCAGTGAGGCCTAAGAGCTCTCTGGCTGAGAGTTCTAAATGTCCCTTCTAAAACTGCAAATCCCAGAATGCAACAGGAGGCATCTAAACCAGTTAAAGTGGAATAGCAGCACTATAAGAGTGTAATGTGGTATGGATTGAATTGATTGAGAATTTGTATCACATGCAGAATGTCCAGGGCTTTGCTGTTAGCACACACAATTTGCTAGGAATTTATTTTTAACCATATCCATTCCCTTTGCTCTTCCTGGATGGCAAGTGGTCTGTAATTAGACGGCAAAGTTTTTCTGTATTCACATGATACTCACAGGATGTGTAATCAAAAGGGAAACTTGCAAAGGATTAAGAATTTGTTCTGGGTTCAGACAGGGCTGATTTATCTCCTGGGAGTGTTCTCATTTGCACACACAGCACTCAGCAACAAGCATTTAGCAGTGATATAAAATATCTGCAATATATGCATGCAAAGGGATTCCTTCTGGGATGATTGCCCAAATGGTGATCTATTGCATTACCATAATCAGAGAACAACACAGTTTGCTGTTTCAATAACTTTCAGTGTCAAATATTTTACTGTTAATATGAACACATGGGGCTTGCTTTAATTCTGTTTAGAGCTGCAGTGTTAAATTACATTTTCATCAGATGCATGATAAATCACTTAATGGGTTTTCCCAAATGTTTTAAAACTCACTTTCTATTTTTCCTTTAAAAAAATTGTCAGTTTCATAGCCTTAACAGAAATGATGTGAGGTAGCTAAGGGAGCTTTCTGAGCTTGCTAGAAAATGTAAACTTGTTTCTTTGCAATATTTTCTGAAACCAATTTGCATGGAGTTGATTCTGCTCTGCTGAATGCCTATGTGGGCCTTCTAAGAAGGACAAAAGTTGACTTAGGAGTAGGCAGAGAAATAACTTTTCTTAATAAATGTAGTGGCCAGAATTCACTAAAGCAGTTATGAATATGTAACCTAGAATTATGAGAATTATGGCTATGTAGGGACCCTCAATTTTCACTTAACAGGTAGCAGCCACAATGTTTGATCTGGAAATACAGTGGGCCCTTGTTATATGCTGGGGTTTGGTTCCAGGACCCTCCGTGGATAACAAAATCCATAGATGCTCAAGTCCCATTAAATATAATGGCACAACAAAATGGTATCCTATATATAAAATAGAAAATCAAGGTTTGCTATTTGGAATTTATATTTTTTGGGAATATTTTCAAGCCGTGTATGCTCAAATCCGTGGATAAAAAAATCCATGGATAAGGAGGGCCAGCTGTACCTATTAAGTAGGGATTGGGAGATTGGGCAGCATTTTTATAGTTCCTGAGACTTATTGTAGGAATGTGCATCTCACCTTAAAATTTTCTCATACTGGTAAGGTCTATGAGATGTTTTCAAGAAATGAAAGTGTACAGAAAAAACTGTGAACATTTTAACTAACAAACACAGAAGAAAACTTTTGTCAATTGAATAAATTGAATAAACTATTCAATTACATGGGTACATTTGGAAAAAATGGTCAGGAAATGTATGCAGTTTATAGTATCAGAAGAAAAGACTTGCAACCTGGTACTAACCAAGGACAGGAAAGAAATGTAGGTGAGATCAAGAGAACAAAATTGAAATAGAGTGGTTTTCCCACAGGATGTACACAAGATCCATTTCAAATGGTTAACTAGTTTCCATTGTGAGCAGAATGAGATTAAACAGAAAGATGGACCTTTAAGTTACGTAAACACAGAAACATATTTCAGATTTTTAAAATGGTTATGTAAGTGATCCGAAAATTAGATAATCATAAATTATGGATAATAATGTGTTGATTGTGCATTTGAAGGATGCACATTGGATGAAGACTATATTTAGGGCTTACTATCTAACTTGTCTGCATAGAGACAGATAAGCATAGTGAAGATTAAATCTCATTGCAAACTGTCTGTATACATATAGAATGTATGAACAGTTGGTAAACATCCTTTATAGAACTTTCTGAAGACATGAACAACATGGACAACAACCCTTCCACATTAACTCACTGTTGGTGGCACACTAACCCAACTTTTATAGAACAGATCTGCTTTTCAAAACTACTCTCATGAAATTACAGGATGAGATGGAATTTTTTTTACCATTCTTAAGCATTTTCTAGCAATATTCATCCACAGCATTCGAGAAAAGGGGAAAATAATATTAATTCCAGAAAATTCCCACCTACATATATATTCTTAGCACTGATGCAGAATATTCAAAACATTTTGTCAAGTATTATCCCAACAATTTATAACAAACATAAATTAGGTCACTATTATTGTTTCTATATTGTATGTTGGAGGTTTCATTAGGAGATACTGGTTTGCATCAGAAGAGCTAGTGTGAAAGAGGCAAGATATGAACTGTTGACTTCCTACCTCCAAATGTACCTTCTGAGTCCATGCAGTCTTATGTGGGAGCAAGTGCTGTTCTGAGGTTGGAAGAAGTTGGATTGCATCTCCCTGAACTACCAAGCCAGCATAACCAAGCTCTGGATTCCTGTTGAATTTAGTGGTGCTTACATATGAGGAGACACATATGATTACACTGTAATAGTCCACCTGCTACATGGCCTCTATACAGCATTGTAACACATGGAAAGGGAAAACAAATATTACTATAGTTTGAATACAGGTTTACCTCATTTAATGAACTAGATGTGTTCCTGGACATTACTTCTTTAATAAGTTCCTATACCATGCAAGAGGAGGATCAGTGCAATTCGTTTCAGCAACACTTATTTCAAATTAAAAATATTCACATGTGAAATGAAATAACCAATCAGGTAAGGCTTGGATAAGTCAACAAAGGTATTTTGAACCTTAACAGAGACCAATCAAAGGTTTCTTCCAAAATGCATTCAGAGATTACTTTTTCATTTCCCCAGCCTCTACTTTTCTTTTGACTTCCATTTCAGTGGCTAAACTCTATGCTGGGGGGAAGCTGGCAAGGCAGGTTTATCTGCTCTCTCCTTTTTCTCTCTGTTTTGCTGTTCATGCATGCTCAGTATGGGATTCTGGATACAACTGCTACAGGAGGATCATTCAGAGTACAATCTTGCTGCATCCTGCCATCAAACTTCTGTGCTTCTCATGCCCTCTTTCACCATCCTCCCAATGACAATGCTTCTAAAAATCTTCCAGCTAGACAGACAACAAGGAGGAAAATGGAGGGCTGGGCAGAGGTAAAAAGGAGCTTTTTTGTTAAAAACTTTGTCACTTAAGTGGCATAAGAATATATCCATCTGGAATCCATCTATTTAAAAAATGAAACATTATAAACAAAACCACTGCATGAACCTTTAAAAAGTATCTTCTAAAGGACATGTCAGAAATGTTCAGCTACTGAGGGTTAATGATGTAGGCCCAAGTGATTTCTACCAGAAAACTGAGGGGAGGCAATTCATTGGAGAATGATGAAATCCTATGCATATTTACTCAGAATTAAATTCCACTATAGTAGCATAATACCTAGGAAAGTATGCATAGGATTGCAGGGTACAATTACCTGGACTGTAAATCTATCCCTCCCACTCTCTTATTGCCAGAGTTTCACTCCCATAATGTTCTTTCCTGGCCACCAGGACACAGCCTTCTACCAAACAAATCTATAACCGAGAACCCTCCTTTTCAGTTAGCAAGACCTCCTGCTAGTAGGAAAAGATTTTCAAAATGATGTCTCTGAGCTATGCTATGAGAAAGCGGGGGGAGGGGGGACCTTCCTTCCTTCCTTCCTTCCTTCCTTCCTTCCTTTATTATTAAGATATTTATATCTTGCCCCTTATTTGAAGATCTCAGTGTACTATACAATAAAACCAGTCAGAATCTTAAGAGTTGGAAGGGGCCAAAAGGACCATCTAGATATAACGCATTCTGTGTTAGCTGCCCACCACGTTCTCTGTACAGCAGCCCTGCTCAAAACATAGCTATCTAACTAAATTAAAACAGTATAAATAAAAGGCTAAAAAAAAGAACAGTTAAATTAAAAGACTGTTTAAAGGGTTTAAAAGGTTTAAAATTAATTAAAACCATGCCCGTGTGAACATTTTTGTAAAACCAATTAATTCCCCACTAGCTTTCATGAACAACCATGTTTTTACTTTGCCCTCAAACAAAATCAATGTTGGTGCTAGTCAGGCCTCCAATTTGGAGGATGTTCCATAACTGGGGTGCCAAAGTTGAGAAGGCCTCTCCCATATCTTCACACAGCATATTGAACAGGTGGTATCAAGAGTGTATGGAGAGCTGGTACCTTGAAGCATCAAGGACCCTCCTGTCCTTTACTTAAGTTGACATGACTATTGGGCTAAGTGGGCCACTGGTTTTACATGTAATTTGTGTTCTGGAAAAACAAGAGGAAGAAAGAAATGATACTATATATTATACTACAGTGGGCCCTTGTTATCCACTGGGGTTTGGCTCCAGGGCCCTCTGTGGATAACAAAATCCATGGATGCTCAAGTCCCATGAAATATAATGGCATAGCAAAATGGTGAATATAAAAAACATAAATACATACATATTATATAAAATAGAAAATCAAGGTTTGCTATTTGGAATTTGTACTTTTTGAATATTTTTTAAAGAACCTTTATTCAAAATATATCATATATTTATTCAAAATATATCATATATATATATATATATATATCGTAAAATATCTCACAATCATAAAACAAATGTATAAAAATGGTGTAAAAATTTCATAACATTGAAAAACATTCCTTATGAAAGTTTTACACAATTCAGTTTATTTAAAATAAATCTCACCATAAAGAACAATGGCTAGATGGAGGAGAGATGGATATAAAATTTGTATTAATATAGTCTATAAGAGGAGACCATTTTTCCTGGAAAGGTCTTTGATTTTGTTGTTTTTAGTTATATTTCATATTATCTGTTAATTTCTCCATGAGCCATTGATCCCAAACTCTTTTCCACCAGCTGTCCTTTGCCTTTTTTGAATATTTTCAAGTTTTGAATGCTTGAATATGTGGATAAAAAAATCTGTGGATAAGGAGGGTTGATTTTTTGGGGGGTTTGTTGCCTGACAACTTTGTATGTGTCTGTTACTCACATCCCCCTCCCCCGCCCACAAAGCTGGCACCTGATTTGACAAATGAATACAAGAATAGTATTCATTTAGTGATTGTGAACACCCACCCACTTCCCAAAAGGCTGGCTGACTTGTAAAGATATTGTCTGGGAGCAAGTCTGAGAAAAATATGTGGACATTGTATATGTAATCAATAAGATTTTAAAAACAATAGTACAAGACATTGATTTTTTTAAAAAAACTAAATATTTACATTAGACCTTTTTATAGAGTTTCTTTTGAATAATAAAAAAAGGAAAAGTGGTGTTTGGGCAACCACTAATCCATCTGCATAGGTTCTCTTTGCCTGCTAACATTCAAGCAGGATAGAAAAGGAGCACAATGTGCTGAAGAATGACTTTAGTCCAAGGAACACAGAGAGAAGATACCCTCTGTTCAAGGTCTTCCAAAGTTAAGAGCCAGGCTTCATAGTGTGCATGAAACAGAGGAATGAGAATGTCATTTCTCTGCCAAGTTTATCTTTACTTCCCTCTGGAGGAAAAGGATCAAAATGGGAAGGACAGATCAACTAGTCATAAGAGTGTAAGAAGAACCCTCTTGGATAGATCACATTAAAAGCTTAGGTAGTCTAGCATTTGCTTTGCATGGAGAGCAGTGTAATGTATCTAGGAATACCCTAGGAAAAGCCTAAAAAACAGGAACCAAGTGTATTTATGTATTTAAATATTTCTATTCCCATCCTTTATCTAGATATCTCAGGGCAGCTTACAATAAAACAACTTAAAACAAAACATAATTACAGAAATTTTAAAGGATTAAAAATGTATTAAATAGTTTTTCAGTGTAAAAAAATACAGTTTCAAACCAGCTAAAACAATATTGAATCATAAAATATGCAGCCTGGGTAAAATCAGTTTGGCCCAAAGGCTTTAATGAAAAGTCAGTTTTTAACTTGGCACCACAATAGTTCCATTGCTGGTGCCAGTAGGGCTTCCAGGGGAAGAGACTTCCACAACTGGGGTGCCACTGCAGAGAAAACCCTCTCCCATGTTCTTCCATAATGTATTTCCCCTACTGATGGGACATGGAAGAGGGCCCTTCCAACAGATCTCAGTTCTCAAACAGCCCCCTCTCTGTAGCCACTAAATCAAGAGGATTAAGCAGATATCCTTAAAGGGCTCTTTCCCCCTTTACCTTTCCTTAGGGCATTCTCTGAAAAGATCTCCCAAACTACTGCTCTTTAAAATTTGTAGCATGGGGTTGTGAACAATGGAGGCTGGTGTCTCTTATATCACTCTGGCAGTGAATCTTCTATGTATTTCAGTACAGATTTTAAAGGATTTGTCCCAAGTGCTGAACCCTGTTCCCAAGATAGGTGCACCATATTGGATAGCCTTTTTAAATCTGGGCTAAAATTCAGAGCATTGACATGGGACCTATGGGACTCTGGGCAAATTGAGAGCATGCCTTTTATTTTACTTTGTGTTGTATTTCAGGGTGAAGAATATGGGTACTTGACTGATTTGCAAGAATACTTTGATGTAGCTGGTTTATATTTCAGTGTGAAGTCAATGCAAGAGTCAAAGATTGTATCTACAGTCAGTTATAGCAGTCTGACACTGCTTTTAGTAATTGCTATGTCTTCATCCTATAGAATGCTGGGATGTGTATTTTGATTAGATACTCAGAATGCCTTCTAGAAAACTAGAAAAATACTGTGTCCAGTTCTGGGCATCACAATTCAAAAAAGATGTGGAGAAACTGGAGCGTGTCCAAAGAAGGGCAACTAAAATGGCGAAGGGTCTGGAAGCCATGCCCTATGAGGAAAGATGTAGGGAGCTGAGGATGTTTAGCTTGGAGAAGAGAAGGTTAAAAGGGGATATGACAGCCCTGTTTAAATATCTGAAGGGATGTCACATTGAGGAGGGAGCAAGCTTGTTTTCTGCTGCTCCAGAGAACAGGACTGGAACAATGGATGCAAGCTCCAGGAAAAGAGATTCCACCTCAACATTAGGAGGAATTTCCTGACAGTAAGGACTGTTTGACAGTGGAACACACTCCCTCATAGTGTGGTGGAGTCTCATTCCTTGGAAGCAAAGATTGGATGGCCATCTGTTGGGTATGCTTTGATTGGTAGTTCTTGCATGGCAGGTGGCTGGACTGGATGGCCCTTGTGGTCTCTTCCAGCTCTGTGATTCTATGATTCTAACTCTGTTGTTGTAGTTCAGGCAAAATGGTTGTAGTTCAGGCAAAATGGCTTTGGGGAGAATTCTAAATACCTTACCAAACAATATCTCAAGATTCTGTAGGATGGAGTGATATGAACTGCTAAATCTGAGCAGCATAGATACACTCTTAGGTGGGATGAATCCCAAAATGTTTTCCATGTCATTTCACCATTTGTTCTTTGGAAACAGAATAGTTCAGAGAAGTTCGCAGTGTCTCAGTGAGAAAGTAAGAAGCCCAAACCATTCTTCTTTCCTTGAATAAAGACTGCAAGGTGGATGGATAAAGGCAACACGATGGACCCTGTAGTTGTAAATTATTCTCATAAGGGGCTAATGGATCAAGCGTTACAGAGCTGTGCAGAAATAGTTCTTGCCTATTTGGTATGCTTGACTGCCACACAGACAAATGATTGCTTTGTCTTAGGCAGCCTTAGATAATGTACTGGTCATCAGCTAACACTTATCATAGAAGAAATGCAAGCATCCATGAAATGAAATTTCACTCTATTAATTAAATATTTGGTATGATGAGATTTATCTCCCCTTGCAAGGCTACTATATTTTCCTCCTGAAGTGTGAGGACCTGACATGAAATATTAATCCTTTGATAATACATTGTATTATCAAACAAGTCCAGTGCCTACAATTTGACCTTCTTGTTGATATGCCTACAATAGGTGCATTGTAGGCATCTCAACAGGAAGGTCAAATTGTAGGCACTAGACTTGTTTGATAATATATGTATTATCAAAGGATTAATATTGCTTGTCAGGTCCTCACACTTCAGGACGAAAATATGCTAACCTTCTTTAATCCTCTTAAAATGGAGAGAATTATTCAGGGCTGGCATCAGAAGGGGCATCATTAGGCACTAGCAGAGGACCACATGGCAGTAAGAGGACTTCCTGGTGCCCTTCTGCCTTTTGTCATCCTCCTCCTGTCCTTACCCCTGACTGTTATTTCCCATAGGGAAGTAAAACCTTGTTATTCTTGTTCCTGAGTAAGCTGAAGTCAAACAATTCTATTATTCTCTCTTTGTCTGTCAAGAAAATTGGGTGTTTTTTTTTTTTAACCTCTTATTACTTAACAGCTTGAAGTCCTGGTGGGAGAAATCAGCTGAAATCTAAAGTCTGATCAAGCTCAATAGGGCTTTGTTCTGAACAAACACAGAGAATACAAAATATAGGTATTTGTGGGATTTATTGAAATCAATGTGACTTACAATGTTAAAATGCTCAGAATAAAGGCATCACACTTCCTGCATGCTTGTCCTAGGAGAAGATAGGACTAGTAGTGGGGGTAAAGAATTGTTTGATTCATTCTCAACATTTCAATGTCTCAAGTACTATCAGAACCCATAGGACTCCCTCCTGAACATATATAGAAGAGAGAGGGATCTGGGGGATTTATTGAACTCATTAAACCAATAAACTGAGCTTCAAAAGTAAAATATATCATGGTGAACTACCGGTACTTTGCCTTTAATTTTTATGACATTGTGTTCCTAATATACAATGGAAGGAAAACACCACAGACAATGATATACACACTCTCTCTGAGCACTAACCACTTAATTTCCACAGCTGTCATTAATCTGCACAGCTTTTCTGACCTCTGTTCTTTGCAATTTTCCACCTAGTTTTTTTTTAAAGTATGAATCCGTTCATCCTCATAGTTTTAGCACGAAATATGAGGAGATTTTTTTCTAAATGAATTTTTCCAAGCTGTTGTGAACAATGATTTCAGTTGCCGGCAGGAAACTGAGGAGTATTTGTTACATCCCTACCTTCTTCTTGCCTTCCCAGAATGAGCAGTGTTAAGAATAAAGAGAAAGTGACCTATCTCTGTCCATCTTATCTATATCTCCCTCTCTCTTTTTGGTAAGAGGTGCCAATATGTCCCATAGGGTCAACCTAGAGACAATGGGAAGTAGAGGGTCCATCTAGATGGAGAAGAAGGCCCATATGAAGATGGAGTTCAGAGCATGCAACTTTGTCATCCCCCCCCCCCCTCACGAACTAGGACTAGAATTGTCTTTTAGACTTTGTAGGAGAGAAATAGCTTATCTGTCTCTGAACATGCCAGAGGGACATATAACATCGTTCACCTTATGGGTTTGGTGGTTCCTTTCCCAAAATACAGTGGATGAAGGAGGAACAAAATGGATACATGAAGAAGGCATGGTTTGTTACAACAGTTGTGTTATCACCAGGAAATGCTCTCCTCAAGTGTATTATGTGACAACAATGTGGAGAGACTTCTTTGTTGTGGCACAATAGCTATGGAACACCCTCCTCATGGAGATAGTGCCAGCATTATATTCTTTTCAACTCCTAAGTCAAAACATGCACACACAGGCATTTTACAATGATTTGTTAAGCTGGTTAATTGTGCCATCTGTTTTACGTTTGCTCTATCTTTATCATTTAGCAAATGCTGTTGTACTGTTTTTATTGTCTGCTACATTTGGACTTTTTACTCTACTTTGAAAATCTCTCTGGTATCATAAGGCAAAATACAACATACAAATAACTAATTAACTAACTAAATACTACTGCCATCTCAATATAAGCAATGTTCTATTTCATTTTCTATACAGAGGACCTTTGGCATCCATTGGGGTTTGTTTCCAGGACCCCCTCATGGATACCATAATCTGTGGATGCTTGTCCCATTGGGACTTGACTATTGCAATGAGGTAGTAACATGGTACCCCTTATGTAAAATGACAAAATAGTTTTGCTTTTTGGAATTTTTTTGAATATTTTCAGCTGTGGATGGTTGATTCTGTGGGTGCAGAATCCATAGATATGGAGCTCTGACTGTTCAGGATGAAACCTTAAATTCTTACAGAAGTAAACTCTTCCAAAGACAATGGCCAAAACCCAAGTTTTAGTCCACTAGAGTAGGTCCACTGGATTAAGGGGAACTTGGTAGGACAACATTTATGTAAGTTCCATGGATTCAACTGATCTATGCAAGATGGGGCTAACACTTGGGTTTAGGCCAGTGGGAGCTAATTACAAATAAACATGCATAGGATTTCATTGCAAAAAATGGTGAGTGGCTATATAATCCGGTAATTTTAGAGATGGTATTAGTTCCCAGCTGGCATCTTCCTAGTTGTTGCCTATACTCAGTTGCCATCTAGATTTAAAAATCCCCATCTGTGAATCAGCTGAATAAAAGACTAAATGTGGTGGATTTCTCAGGGGAAAAATACTAGATTTACTCCTGGGTAGTTCTTCCAAGGCAGGACTTGCCTTACCTCTGTATGATTAGAGGTTGTTGTTGTTATGTATCTTCAAAGTTGTTTCCAACTTATGGTGACCCTAAGGCAAACCTATCACAGGGTTTTCATAGCAAGTTAAATCACAGGGGGTTTACCATTGCTGTCCTGATGCTGAGAGAGTGTGACTCACCGAGGGTCACATGGGTTTCATGGCCGAGCAGGAACTCAAACCCTGTTCTCCAGAGTCATAGTCCAGTGCTCAAGCCCACTACAGCATGCTGACTCTGTGATTAGAGGTACACTTACACAGTTTCTGATCTTAATATACACCTCAAACACTTTGTCTCTATACCACCTTACAATTATAGCTCTGCAACATAAATCCTGACAATTATACTTCAGCAAAGTGCTGACCTCCACACTGCTACTTCCAAATTCAGTTTCTTACAGGAGCAGAAATGAATCCATCCTATTTACCATCAAACACAGGAGGTGTCACTTGATTCTCTAATCTGGCCTCTGCCACTGAATAACTGATGTTTCTCAGAGTGTGATTTCAACAAAGTTCCCTCATCAGTTTAAGTTTGAGAATAATGCAGTTTCACTTGACTGTTGTTATAGTTCATTAGCTTCTCTGTCCATAGAAGTGCTTTGAACATGGAAAGAGTCTTACTTTCTGAGCTGTAATTGACCTTCATCCATCTCATCCAAGGATATTTGCTTTTGTGCTGTTTTGAAATATTACCGGGGATCCATCTACGAATGGCCACAGACTAATTTGAAATCCTGTCCTGTGTTTTCCTCCAATTTCCCACTAGAACTTGTGACAGCTGTTATGCTCCTAATGACAGCCAGCCATTATTTCCTCTAGGAATATTGGCTGTGATCGCATTTTCCCACAGAAATGTCATCATTGTGACATTGTGTTATCACACGATAATGGACTGTTTAACTGTTGTCACCTCTGAAGTTAACATTTTAGAAGAATGCCTGTGATCAGAGGGATCATCTTGCGATATTACAAGGGGAATTCCTTTAGACATAACCCCATTAGAATTTAGAATCTGGATTGAATAATAATAATAATAATAATAATAATAATAATAATAATGAATTAATGGTATAGATAGTCTGGTATCTGGAATTCAGGGGAAGTTTTCTCTGGTGAAGACAGTTTTCAGTTATCCTCCCCATAGCTCCAGCAATTTTACTCATACTATTCTGAAGAGTTTCTTGTTTCTTCAAAACAACTTTTAAGGGGACTATAGTGGAAGGCAGGGATTAGTCAAAATTGTCTTCCCTTTGGGATGGTGTGGGATTTTCCATGAGATAAATTGGGCTAATGGGAACTCTAGATTCAAGTCCATATTGTATTTGACAATGGTAGCATTATAAAACATGGAAGCATTTGCAAAGGTGCAGCAAATCAATATGGGAGAGTGGGGGGTGGGAATGGAAGGGAATCTGGTGCACACCCTCCTGAATTTCCTCCAGGAACAGAATTTTGGAATGCTGCAATAAACCTAATTTATATTCTGTGATGAGTTTCATAAGGACCATTGGCTAAGTGATCCTTTCAAAGACAGGCATGTCATGAAAACAAAATCTTAATCTGGGGAACATGTTTGTTAGGACCAATCAAAATTCGTGAGAAGCATGCAAACTTTTGTGTTTGCATTCCAAAACTCATCATGAGGCTAGGTGGCTTAAACAAATGAGGAGTGGGAAAGAAGAAAACTCTGACAATTCAGTCAGATGTTGTGGCCATAAAAACAGTAGTTAGTCTCAGGGCTTGTTTTCACTGACAAGAAAACTCCAGTCTGCTCCTGGTGTATTCTGGCACCAGATCTGCTCTGCATTCCCCTCCCCCCCCCCATTACATCTTCACTCCATAGCAATGCCGGGTGGTTGTCTACACACACATCCTGCTGTGCTGCGTGGTGTTGTCCCAGCACAAGTCACTCCCTATAAGATCAGAAATGAGACATCCAGTGTCAATCACATGGCTGGGTGCCTTGGTGTGGCTCACAACAGCAGTGCCAGATGGCACAGTGGAATGTGTGTGTAAACAGCTGCCTGGCATCACTAGCAAGTGGTTTGAAATTTACTGCAAAATCCAGAGCAAATGATGGGGTTCTTTACACCAGTTTAATCAAGGGATAGAACAGATTCATTGTGGAACTGGTCTCATAGATAGTCTGCACTCAAATCAAGTATTTGGTCCTGTGTTGCAGTGAGCAGTGGCATCACTAGGGTTGGTGCAGAAACTCACCATGTGACCCCCGAAATTGACATCTTCCCATACCAAACCATACAGTGAGCAACATTAAAATTATAGCTTTAAATTACAATATCATATGCATAGCCTAAATGTATTTACATGTAATAGTTCCATGTGGAAGAAGTGAAAATGTGGTAAAATATGAGAGGATTTTTTTAAAAAAATATTTATTTATTTTAAATTCTAAAAAAAAAAATAATTTTTTTTGAAAGTTGAATTTTTAAAACAAAACAAAACAAAACCCTGGGGCCTCTCCTTTCTCCTCCCACTGAGCTTCATCCCACCCATCCAATTTCTTCAGTGTTTTAAAGGGACTCAGGTGAATGCTACTCCTGCCCCTAAGCAGATGTTTAGGGAGCAGTGGGATCACCCCACCTTAGAGTGTCAGCTGGTGCAGTCTGACCTCCCTACACCCCCCACACATGCCTAGTGATACCATGGTGATTAGGCTGGGGTAAAACCTGTTTAATTGGTCTGTGCAGACATGCTCTCATTTTCAAGATAGAGACTGAGATGGACTTAACATTGGGACAAAGTAGCTTCATTTCAGAAAAAAAGAAAGGTCACATTCAGCTGAAAGAGCCATCTCTTTTGCCTTGGATGAAACACATGGGTTCATAAGTCAGCATATGCTAGAAATGCAGAAAAATCAAGGGAGACATCAAAAGGCTAAGATACTTCTGTGTTGTTTGACTTCAATAAAGTTATTTCTCAACTTTTTTTTTAATGGACTATTCTCTCTCTGTGTTAGTAAATTCCATGTTTAAGAATTAAAGGCAGACACTAACATTAGAAGATTTTCTGCCACCTAACAGCTGGGATGGGATGAATATTCTCCAACTTTCTCATCCTCAGGAAAAAAGAGATGTGACAACACATGTCAACTGCTGGAAGATTTTCCACTCTGGATGACAGTAAAAGCTGTTTCGTTTGTTTTGCTTTACTTTGATCAGCAACACTAAAGCACCAACAGAAAAACAAAAAAACAAAACAAAACAAAAGTAGGTCTTAGAAAAACATTATACAAAAATACTCTATTTTGCACAGAACAATTGAAATGGGGTTGCACATTAAAAGCCCTCATAACTGTGTGTCATAAAAATGTCCCCAAATGTGAAAGATAATTAAAAATGCCCCCAAATTCTTGTGATCTTGCTCAGTAGAGAAACAATGGTTGAAATTTTTCATTTTCACATGTAAGGACAATGAAGGAAACATTTAAATCCCTGCCCAAGGGAGATTTACAGGGAGGGTTTATCCCCTCTAAACATACAGGTTGAGCAAGCATAATCTGGAAATCCAAAAAACTGAAACTTTTTACTGCCAACCACCTACTTCCACATTCAAGGCAGTGGTTATGGAGCTCTTGCTTGTTTGCCTCTCAGATCTTCAGTATCTCTCCCATATTATGTCTCATACACAACATGAGTAGTGAATGAATGAGACAGGAGGCTGGAAAGATATGAATAAGCAGGAACACTGCAGCAGCCACCTTGAGGCATTGCTATTGAATCCAAAGCTTATACATCCCTCCCCAAAGGCTCCCACATTGGACTCCTCAGGTGAGCCAGGGTTGCTAAATTTTGCCTCCTGGTGGTTGACTTCTTGTAATATTTAGTCTATGTGACTGGGTGGGATATAAATAAATCATCATCATCATCGTTGTTGTTGTTGTTGAAGGCAGAAGCAGAAGGCTGGCACTAAAAGATGGGAGGCTGGAGAGAGAAACAGAGAATCTGTGAAATGCTGGGAATCCAAGTGTAGTGCTTGGTGTGCATCCATGCCTCTCACCATTTCACAAATCCTCATTCTTTCTCCAGTTTTGTGTCTCTCTCGAACCTTACAAATACGATAAAGGTATATGGATTGTGTTATCAATCTGAGCCTATCATACTTTGGTCACATCATGAGAAGGCATGACTCATTAGAAAAGATGATAATGCTAGGAACAGTAGAAGGTAGTAGAAAGAGAGGAAGAGCAAACATCAGATGGCTAGTCTTGATCAGGGAGGCCATGGGCATGAATCTACAGGACCTAAGCAGAGCTGTGGAGAACAGGGTTTTTTGGAGATCTATCATCCACAGGGTCACCATGAGTCGGGGCCAACTTGAGGGCCATTAACAACAACAAGAACCATGCTATTTGTGTATTTTAATATCTGAAAAATATTCCAAACTCCAAAATGCTTCTCATCCCAAGCCTTCTGAATAAAGGATACTCAACCTGTTATTGTTGATAACCAGAATTCAGTTTTAGTTATAGGTTTTTTGGCCTACAATTTGATCTGCAGCTTTTCACACACACACACACACACACACACCACTATTAACATGGTTACCTGCATACCTAACATAGACTTCTGAGGCCTTTTGCTCTAATCTATAGACTAAAATTATCTGGAATGAATGAAAACCATTATAATCTTTATAAATACTTAAAATAAAACAATTTGTTTGAATTGTGACTTTGGTAGTTATTCTTGTAATTTAATGTCTCAAATGTTAATAGCAGAGATACCTAAGGTGCTTCCACGTTTTGTGGTGCCTAGCAACATACCAGGCAACCATCTCCAGGGAAGAAGGAAAGTCATCTGAGGACTATCCTAATTGGTAGGGTAGAAATTTACAAAATTGCTTGCTGTGTTTTCTCTTTAGAAAACTGCCTTGTTTTCTATTTTTTTCTTGAAGGGAATGATGTTCTTCTCATTCACCTGGAGAATATCTACATCAGGTATCTCCTCCCTCAATCATGTTTGGTTATACTAACAGAGACAAGTTGCCTCCCAAACTGATTTGGGGAACATTGAAAAGACAATGTTTGGACTTCCTGGATTCTATGAGTCAATAAGCAGGTTTTCTTTATTTCTTTACTTACATTTTGCCAAATTAGTTTGTAGTGGATTTGAAGCAACTGGGGTACCTTGGAGATTCTGAAGAAAAGTTGTATTATTCTCAGGTAATTAGAAGAACAATAGTAAAAAACAAACAAAACAACAACAACAACAACAATCTTGTTTTACTTTTCTCAGAAGGTTACTTGTTTGCTGTGGCTTGGATAGCATTGATTTAATACAGATGTATTCCACTTTGGCCAGAAATAGTCAGCCCACACTTCAATTACAGTCTCCCAAATAATACAGCAAAACATAATTCCTTGTATACTTACAAAACTATATTAGTATCTCGAATATACATTCCACACATCTCATGTCAAATGTGTATGTGGAGGCCTTTTTAAAGCATTTTGAACAGCAATTGGTTATATTGTATTATCACATGATGCCAATGAATCTTGGGCTTCTGTAATGTATATCTAAGCTTGTAATACTGTTTTGTACTAGGAGTTTCGTTAATGTTCCACTTTAGGACTGTACCAATTACATCATTATTACTATAACTGTTAATATAATAAGTTCCAGGCCGATATTAAACAACTTGATCCAGCCAGTTTTTCCACCTCCCTCTGGAACCAATAAATTGTCTAGTAGAATTAGAGCTGATGGCTCCATATGATATAGAAGCAAAATCAATTGAAGTTGGTGTGTTGCTCTTGAGAATGTCTCTTTGATTCAGTGACATGGCTTCAGCATGATCCAAAAACCTGATAACACCAACAAACTATAAACAGTATATTAATACATTGATGTGCAGAGCAAACTTAACCGCGGTAGAAGACTAGCTTGGAGGAAGGAAGGATATGGAAGTGTTCCTCGGCTAAGAGCATAAAATGCACACCAAAACTTTTCTCCTTTTATTCACAGAAAGCTCTTCAGGTGTAGGGGAACTGCTGGTATTATTTCTATCAGCAGTTGCGACCATAATGGGGCATTGCTGTTGAATCCAAAGTTTCTTCATCCCTCCCCAAAGGCTCCCACATTGGACTCCTCAAGTAAGCCAAAAATGCTAAATTTTGCCTCCTGGTTGGTTGACTTGTAATATTTAGTTATATGCTTAAAATATAAATATTGAACAAGATTTGGTATTAAAAGATGCAACACCTTGTGTGGTGTAAAATGATGACTTACACTGGACATCTATTCAGGTCAAAGCTTGAGTTGTATGAAGCTCTGTGGAAGAATCTCCTGTGTGCTCACTAGTCCCATGTGTTTCATGTCTTCTGTGTGTGTCGTCAAGTTTCCTGTTTACATATGATACCTCATGAATTTCATAGGATGTTTTGGGCAAGAGCTACTCAGAGGTGGTTTTGCTAGTTCCTTCTTCTGAAATATAGCCTTCAGCACCTGGTATTCATTGATGGCCTCCCATCCAACTGCTAACTAGGGCTGATCATGCTTAGCATCCAAGATCAGACAGGATCTGGTGCCTTTAGGATATTTAGTCCTGGACACAATGAAAATGCAAGCTGGAATACAAACTCAACTGGAATAGAATATTTGTGGTGAATGCATAGCAGATTAGCTTTCTGAAATAGTCACAAATGATCATGAGTTATATGACTGGTCAGCTAGAAGATGGAATTCTTATTAATCAAACATTTCTGAGCTGGCAAAGCTTTCAGTTATCCAGCTGGAAACCATGCACTGACATTAGCAGCCCAACAACTGATTATTGCTTAACTAACACTGATGTAAACAGACGCTGATATGCAGCATCTATGCTGAAAATTATTTGAAAGCTCTAAGTTAAAATATCATTTAGATAAATAGGAGCATCCCAAAAAATGGGATTCTTCAATGGAAATCTTGGATGTGCTAGGACTAGTGGAAGCTATACTTTTATGTTTTTTTATGGTATGTTGCTGATAAAATTTAACAAGATAGAAAACTGGAGATAGGCTGGCATACCTATTCTTTGGTCACCCTGCTTTAACCAAGCTGGTTTGCTTATGTGTCCTCAAGAGCCATTCGTTCAGGGACTGTTTTACATTCCAACTGGCACAAAATATGATTTCATAAAATGGAAAATAAAGTGTCATGAAGCTGCCAAAATTCAGAAATACTAGATTTGAAATATGATTTCCCTAGCTCCTCATACCCGGATGTATTCTAAGGAGAGCTTTCTTGCGCTACCATTCTAACTGTTTTCAGAATGAAAAATGATGCTGAGTTGATGTGCTCATTTTGTGCCTCCACAGACTGCATTTATTAGACTAGGCACTCAAACCCAGGAGCAGCTGTTGCCCAGTGCTCAAAGCTGATTACTTTAACCCCTTACTCTCAATGAAGCTGCCTTTGATTGCATCAATTGACTAGAACATTTTAAAATGAAAATGTAATTTACAGAACAGTCCTTTGGCTCCTGAACAGTACATTATCCCAGGGATTTCCAAGTTAGAGAAAGTCAGATACAACCCAAGTATATGTAGGATATATCTGCACCCTTTGAAACAATTTGCAACTCTGGTTAAACACATTTAAACAGAGATAGATAGACACAAGCGACACTTCTTACTGGGATCTAGATCTACTTATATCTGGGAAGGGCAGATTGGCAGAGTGGAACTTATACCACAATGGCAGCTATCAGATATTGACAGCACTTCCTGTTTGGCAGCTGCCGCCATCTGTTTTTCAGCTGCCATGAAAATGACAGCCACTGTCTCTCCCTACCTCAGGACTACAATTCCCAGATGGCTTTGTAAGAACACATATGTGTCTCAGATAGGAACTGCACGTGTCTCAAAATTATGAACCAATTTAGACCTCTCAACATAAAACAATTCCACATTGTACCAAAGGGAGTTCTCGGATCACATCTGTGTTTATTTTCTGCTTGATTTTTTTTATAATTTGTTGTTGCAGCTGTGGGTTAGCAGAGGTACTACATTTCTCCTGCTCTGAACAGTAAGAGGTGGGTTTTGTAACATTTTATATAATATCCTGGTTAGCAGTTGACTTGTACCACAAATAGGGAGGAAAGAAGAAAAAATCCAAAGTTGCACTGACAGAACATTCGATTTAGCCTGAAGATGCTTATCAGCATGGTTATGGCACCATTGCTGCATAAATATTGTATTGAGCATATTGGTGGAATGCCCAAAGCTAGCTTGAGGTTCTTTACATTAACCTAGTCAGTCAAGAGGACAATAATGATGAATCAGACTGGACTGGAGACTCTCATACTGAGGGAATAGGTCACTTAAAGATATGTCACCCATATCAAGCAAATCTGATCTGGTACCAACACTGCTTTCTTTGGGGCATTGAGAATTTTAATATTTTTCTGCTCACTCTGTCCTCACTATGCTTGTTTTTATTATGTGATGTGTTTTGATATTTTGATTTTATAAACAACTATGAAACCAAGCTTAGTAGAGGGTAGCGTACATTATTTTATATAAATACATTCCCTCTGAAGAGTGAGTGATGTCACAACTCCACATTGGGAACCCCTAAGTCAATGTATTTATGGAGGTTTACTACAGGTTCTTTCAGGCAAGAAGAACAAAAAATGGCAACAAGAACAATCACCTTATTATCACAATTAAATCGTTTGCTTTGATGGTGGATTTAAGGCTGCTGCCACACAGCAGAATGAATGCAGGTTGACACTGCTTTAACTGTCATGGCTCCACCCTATAGAATCCTGGGATTTATTGTTGGTTGTGGCACCAGAGCCCTCTGACAGAGAAGGCTAAATATCTTACCAAAACTATAAATCTCAAGATTCCATAGCATTGAGCTATGGCAGTTAAAGTGGTGTCAAGCTGCCTTTTTTCTGCAGTGTAGATGCATCCCTCATTTATCTTGGCAAGTTTTTCAGAATGAATTTAAAAGAATGGTAGAGACTCTAGTTTTCCTTTTCAAAAATGGAACAGAAATGCTCTGATTATGAGCAGAAGTTTTTATACCTTTGATATAAAAGTACATTTTTTTAAAAAAAAGTTATTTAGCAGTACAACCTTATATATGTTAATCAGAAGGAAGTCCCATTAAGTTCAATGGGGTTACTACTAAAGACCTTATCACACCAGACCAATTCGGATTGAATCTGAAGTGACCTTGGAACTGATTTCTGTGAATTTGGTTGTTACTGAATTAACTGGATTCTGGGGTGACTTTGGATTGGCTTTGGATTGCCTTTGGAATGGCTTCATAGTAGCAGCATTCACATGTGATAATTCAATGTACATTCACCGAATTCCTGGGTGACTTTGGATTGGCTTTGGAATGGCTTCATAATAACAGTATTCACGTGTGAGAATTCATGTGAATTCATTTGGATGGAAGCAGAGTGACTGTGGATTGGGGCTGCAAAACCCCTAGTCTGATAAGGACCTATGTAAGTAAGCAAGAGTACATACTTAAAATAGTATTTTTAGAGTATATTTCTTGAACAGCCAAGAGTAGTTTTTTGTCCCTAGGAAGACTACAAATATAAATTTGTATTTGAATTAACAGAAGCATAGCTTCCAAGTCAAGGGAAACAGAAGTCCCACTATACTCGTACAGGGTGATTCAAAAAGAATGGTGCAAAAACAAAACAAGAACAGGTTTTCTTTTGCACTATTTTTTTTTAATTACCCAATATTCTATGCTGGTCCAGCCTCATCTAAAATACCATGTTCAGTTCTTGGCACCTCATTTTAAGAAATGTTATAGAGAAGTTGGTGTAGGTTCAAAGAAAAGCAATGAGAATGATAAGAACAAAACATATAAAGAAAGACTGAACAAGCTGGGCATGTTCAGCTTGGTGAAGAGAAGACTGAGACATACATACCTCAAGATCTGTCACAGAGAGGAGGGAGCAGGCTGTTTCAGAGATTAGTCATGGTTTTAAGTTACAGGAAGGTAGATTTCAAATAATTATTAGAAGGGACTTCTTGACAGAGAGAGCAGTTTGGCAGTAGAATCAATTGCTTAAAGAGATGATGGGGTCTCCTTCTCTGGATGACTTCAGAAAGAGATTGGGCAGCTATCTGCTCAGGATGCTTTAGCTGGAGATCCTACACTGAGCTTCTTCAAATTCTTTGATTCTATGCTTCTAGGAAATGGGTCCAAAAATTAATACACAGAACAAATTCTTTTTTTCATTCTATTTTCTATGCCAGGGTGTGGATAATGCATTCAATTGATCATATATTGCCCCAAATCCTACTTCAAGAACTCCTGAACCCACTCATTTGTGTGTGTGTGTGTGTGTGTGTGTGTTTAAAGAGCATGATTTCCAGGTGTTTTTTAATATATTTCCCAGATGACTTTTTTCCTCCTGATGAAAGAAGATGACAGTTGATGTCAAATCATGTTATAAAGCATGGCTTCCCTAACTCAGGGTCTTTTCACAATATACACAAATATAGCATTATGGTTCTACATCAATTTCTACAGCTCCATTCTAAGCAAATCTGTGATTTGTATTTTTAGTCAAATGCTAGATTACTCTGGTTGAAAATTGTAAGTGCCCTTTTTTAAACTGCAAATCCCAGGATTCCGTAGGATGCAATCATGGCAGTTAAAGTGGGATCATCGTACAGTGGGCCCTTCCCTCACGTGGGAAATCTGTAAGAGGAATTCGCCACAATGGGGCATGTGCTTCTGGTGCTGCGTAGCATGCACACCACAGGTGCATGCACCATATGTTTTATTGATGTGCCGCTTCAGCGTAAGCTTGCAGCCATGTATAGTGTGCCCATGTACACTTACACTATATTGTGGAATGTGGATGGTTTAGTCTTGTTATGGAATGGGTTAGTGTGGTGTAAGAGAGAGAATATTGGACTAGGACTAGTGGGGTCCTGGTTTCAAATCCAAGCTTGGTCATTAAGCTCATAGCACAATCACTATCTTTCATCCTAATCTCCCTCAAGGTTTGTTGGTAGGGTGAAAATGAGGAGAGGGATCATGTATACTACATGAAACTCCTTGATAGAAAGATAGACTATAACTATAGAAAAGAAGCAAATTCAGTAGGGCTTACTGAATAAGCATGCATCAGATTGCATTGTGTTATTTGCTAGAACTACTAGCAGGAGCAACGCTAAAAACGGATCAATCAAAATGATGTTTTTGCTGCCCTGTCCCACTTTTTTCCAATTGCATTGTCTGGCATTTGTGAGTTATGCTTTCTCTCCTTGAACTTGTTGATGCAGTGTCATGATTTTGATTGGATGCAGGTTCATCCATGAACTGACAGGGGATTCTACATAGGTGCTGGAACAGCAGCTGAGTCAAGTCATCTGTTTTCTTAAGGGACGATAAACACTGTTTATTATGACATATATTTAAAGCTATACAATTCCTGTGTGTATATGTGTGTCTGCTCACTGGAGTGTGCATGCACACACATGCTATAAAAATTGTAATAGGTAGGAGTTATCCTTACCAGCCCTTTGTTTAGTTCTTCAGTAATAGGGGGCAGGCTCATTTGAATTTCAAAGAGCTGGGGGCCATGATAGCATCTCTGGTTCCTTTCCCCAGTGTAGTTGCAAAGCCAGGGTTCATTATTATATTTTGCATTGTGGAGTTACACAGAGTAATCCAGCTGGGAGACAAGTTTTCTGTGTATTTTTGTGTGTTTTTTTCAGGCTATGAGGCTGTGTTCTAGAAGAATTTTTTTGCTGACATTCTGACATAAATGGACACTCTGTAGGCCTTGCCATTCAACAATAGAACAATACACAGATATACATGGAGATCACTCCTCCCTACCCAGGGTCACACAGTAGACACACACACACCTCTTCCATGCCAGCATTCTCTGAAAATACCAGCCAACAGCTGCTGGTGAAACGTCAGGAATAAACTCTTCTAGAACATGGCCTCAAAGCCCAAAAAACCCACCCACACACACAAAAACAAAACTATGGATTCAACTTCACTTTTTCTGTGTAGCTTTTGCTGGGAAAAAAAAAAAACACCAAAAAGAACACATGGAATAGAAGTTTTCATTTCTTGTTGTCTTGCTACTCAAAAGGATATGGTAGCATCAGGACTCTGCTGGAGAAAAAAAAAACAGAACCAGACATGTGATTAATGAGAAATCTGCCATGCATTTTCAGAAACTAACACCAGATTAAATTACTTTCTTCTGCTAAAAACCAGAAACAAAGGTACAGTCACTGAGTGTGCAGAATGTCAGCAAGGCACAGGTCTCACACAGCTGCAGAGAAACAAATTTTCCTAAAAGGCATCTGACCAAATTTACTGGAGCCTTGTTAATAATGTGTAATATTTGAATTAATATATATTGGTAGTGAAATCAAAGTGATGCTTAGAAATCTGAACATAAATCATTATTTGATTTTTCAGTTATTGGAGTTTATCACATGGGAGGAATTTCTTTCAATTGCGAATGGAGCCAATTCACAATTATGTGAATTCGCTAGTTTAGCGAATTTATGTGAAATCTGATTGCATTCGGAATGCATTCAGAATGACTTCCCATTTCCCAAAAATGCCCCCCATTGCCCGAAATTGTGTGAGGTACTCTAATACGCAATTACGTGAAACCCCATGATTGCGTTTGGAATGACTTCCCATTGCCTGAAATTGTGTGATATACTCATTCTCAATAATGTGAAACCCCATGATTGCGTTCGGATTGCCATTGCATTATACCCTCAAATTCCGTCATATGATAAACTCCTAAGTTGTTATTTTAACAATCAGCTCTTCTCATTAATCATATTTTTTTTAAACAATGCAGATTTAATCTCTGCATTGGAAACTGATCCACTCTGTTAAGCCAGGTTGATATGGGAATTCCTTAGGGAGCAATGGATTGGTGAGCACTGGTGGCATCTAGTGGTCCAAGAGCCAATGTTCATTTGAAAATAAGCTAAGCATGTAGCAGGGATAAGCAGTAGGAAATGATGGACAAGTGTGTAGGGGAATAGGCATAACATATGAAGTACTGTATAGACATATGCATGAGCAAAAAATGTATTTTGATCAAATCAGTTCTTCACTGGCTTCCTGAATCACTTCAGGATGCTAATTTGAAGAGCTGGAAAACAGCCTGATTCTGCTTGTATGAATGTGGATGCTTTCTAATTCATCAGTTAATCCAAATCTCAGTGTTTCCAATTGACCAATAGCTCTTATTTCCTTTCTCTTTGTCATAATTGGATGAAATTTGCAGGAATGCTAGCCTCTTATGAGTGGATTGGTTGCAATGAATTTCAAGGGCGGGGGGGGGGTTGAGCAGGGGAGGGGGATGTAAAATTTAGTAACATTTTGCCTTGTTTAAATAATGTTTTTTGTTGTTGTGTGCCTTCAAGTCATTTCTGATTTACGATGACCCTAAGGAGAATCTATTATAGGATTTTCTTTCTTTGATCAGAGGGAATTTGTCTTTGCCTTTCTCTGAGAGAGTGTGACTTGCCCAAGGACACCCCAATAGGTTCCCATGACCGAACAGGGCCCAATTTAGATTGGCGCAAAGAGCCGCGATAAGGGCTCTTTGCGCCGCCTTTAGGGTTAGGGAGGGCTCAGCTTTTACACCCTTCCTAGCCCTAAAGCGTGTGGGCGCCACCATTTTAAAATGGCGGCATCCATACGGACACGCTATGTAAGCGTCATCACATGCACAGTGTTTAGATATGCTGCACACATAATGACACTTTTGTGCTGCAGGAGGGCGCCAATTGTGCCCTTTCTGCAGTGCAAAAAAGGAGCTCCGAAAGGAACTACTTTTTGGGAGTGGGTCTTTGCCGCTGCTTTTAAACGGCCGCGACAAAGACCCTGGGAGAAAGGGGCTGTGGCAGCGGCCCCTTTCTTCCCTCAGCCCTGCTTCCCAGGGCGCTCGCTGCACCCCGCTTGGAGGCCACAGGGAAGAGGCAGTGTGCTGCTTCCCCGTGGCCTCCAGAAATGGTGAGGAGGGGCCGCGGAGGCTGCCAGGGTGGCAGCCTTGGCCCCATCTCGCTGCTTCTTGAGGCGATCACAGACTGCCCCTTTTGGGCGGCTTAAATCGCCCCAAAGAGAAAGAGATGCTCATTTCTTACTTCTTATTTTTTCTTTGTCTCCTTTCTGTTTCCTCTGCTGTTTCTTTATGCAGAAAGTTTGAGGATAAGCCTTCCTGGTTTTGTAAGTATAGTGTCTAGGTCTGGGTATCCTTTCAACTTACTAATGAGTTTCAGATTTGGTTTGCTTTGCAGAAATCCCACTTTGATTTGGATAGCTCCTGAAACTTACTGAATCAGCCCAATTTGGTTTGGGATTGAAAATTTAGATTAATACAAAGCACATTCCTAATGCATATGTGGCACTTGATTTTTCCCTACTTGATTATTTCACAGTTGATGACATATAAATGAAGGTGTGAACTGAATGCTGTGAGAAATATTTTAATTAAGATTTGAAGTCATCAGAATGTTACCTCTGTGATCTTTGATCTGTGATGGCTCATTCACACATGTAGATCAAATTTTGAAAAAGCATGTGTGAACAAGAATTCACAAGGCCTTGTCAGCCAACTCTGTGACTCATTCAGTCCTCATAATATATTTTTAATTTCCAAAGTTTACAGTGTTCATCTTATTTGCCCTTGGAAAAGACTAATTCTAAGCAAGGAAATGAAAATTGTTCAGTTTCATCTTTTTTTTGGGGGGGGGGGAGGGTGTTCTGCAAATCACACCTGCATTTTTGTCCTAGTGTCACATTAGTTTGTGCTTATTTTCAGTACTGAAATTCTTATAGAACTTTTAATGTATTTTTCTGATCTGCACATTTTTTTTGCATAATTTACAATATTTCCACCCTTTCCCCATTGACTAAAGCACAGTTCTGCCAAACCACGCCCTTTATACATGTTAGCTATTTACATTTCAAAGTATATGCATTGCAAATATTTTATTTTAAAATATTTTAAACATATTTTAAAATGTGTGCACACTTTTTTCCTTGAAAATGGGCTTCAATTCTTGCAATGAGCAAATCTCCACATTTGCTTGTAGCAAATCTTGACAAGTGTGAAAAATGTTATTTTCATTGAAACTGTTGAGTCCAATAACAATTTTTGCAATTCTAAATTCAAGATGGTGCAGTTCATTTTTACCCCCTGTCTGTTGTTTACGTATGGATATTGATTTGCTCATGGGCAGTCAATGAGTCTGTGGATGTCATAGGAATTCAGCTCATCTGCAGGCCATTTCTCACAACTAGACTAGAAATGATATAGAAGTGAAATAGAAGTTATGTTGGGTAAAAGAGGTGCACAACTTTCAGTTCTCCAGATTTAGGAGGGAGAGTACTGATTAATCTTCCGTTGTCCCACTTTTTTGCTGTTTTTAAAACATCCCAGTTTTTCTCTTCTCCTCCTACTTTCCCCCTTTGACCTTGTCTTACCTCAATTGCTGCTAATTGAGTTCAGAGTGCAAAAGTAATTTGCACTCAGTAGTCAGAGAGGAAAGGAGGAGGGAGAGTCAGTCTTGACCTTCCCTGTAATGCCAGGTGAAGGCAAACTGCTGTAGCTTCTTCTGGCTGGAGTTTTTTTCCCCTCATTAATAGGTTTTCCCATTTTGACCACTCTGATATTGTTTTGACACACATTTGCATTTTCATCAGGGGAAGGTTGGAAGGTGTGTAATCAGTGTCTTCAGAAATGATGGAACAAGCATAATCCAAATAGGACACATTCCACAGCTCAGATAGAGTCTGTGGTACCAGTACACAGTTCTTTGTCATATATTTTAGCACTATATGGAAAAATATGATTTAGTTCCAGCCCAGGATCAGAAATTAAGGAGGCTGTGGTCAAGACATCTGGAGTATAACAAACAGCTGATTCTTGGACTAGGCTGTTTTGAACAACTTCAGAAAGATGTTTGTAACAACCAGCTGGGCATCCTTTCCATTCCTATGCTAATCCAATACTTTAACATATACCTTCCACTCAGTCATACCTTCCATACTTCAGTACTGGTCAGCTCATTTCCAAGAGTTCTGCATGGTGAATGTGTAAGTCAGACAAGATGGTGAAGCAATTTCATGGCCATTTTACTATGTGCCACAGATAGCTCTGATTGACTCAATTTACCACAGAATTTGTTTTAGGTTCTAGATAGTCACATTATCCATAGAGTAAGGGATGTTTTTCTTTTTCCTTTTGTGGGACATTTTTACTTCAGTTTCTTGTAGGACATGAACAGTTTAATGTGCCTCTTCTTCATCGTACAAGTTATGGTGTAGCCATTTTCTTGGGCATTAGAGTGAAGACATTCTGGAGCAATAAAGTGAAGGAGATAAAGATGGAAAATGAGAAATTACTCATTATGATCTTACCTACGTAATAGCCGTTTGTACCTGTCATAAACTCCTGCATATAACGTCAGCTTGCCAATATGAGACATAATTGCCTCTTAATTTTGTGAAACTGAATGCAATTATGAGGCAATCCATAATGTTCCAAATACTGATTTCTAAGGTGACCTCATCCCTTACAGATTGTGCCTGCTTTTATCACTTCTTCATGTCCATATTCAGCTGATAAAACTCAGGCTTGGAGCCTAGATAACTCTTGGATCTTGAGCCAAAGCTTTTAAGAGTTTTATGCCACTGTAGATGTGGGTAGATTCTGTTAAAGACCACCCTCCTCCTTTCTGATACAGGCTGAATTCATTAAAAAACCCCCATAGTACAGCTTGGCACTTCCCTCTGCCAAATCAAGAAGCATTTGCCCAAAGATTTTCATATCATTCTACTTGCTGATCTTTAGGGTTAGGACAAGATGTTGTTTGTCTCTAGTAATGAGGGTCATAGAAAAATCCAAGATGATATTTGTCCTTCTTAATGAGAGTCACATCATAGTATCTTGGGTCAAACAAAAGACAGGGCTATCTGTATCTATCACTAGACTGTCTCTCACGTAAGAGCAGAATGCAATGTGAGTGTGTGAAGCACAATTTATCTTCCTTGCTTAAGCACCCCAAAAGCTACAATCTCTGGAGCATGTTTTGTTATCAGAATAGCTGTATGTGTGTGTGGGTGGGGAGGCACCCTGAAAGATGATCTTGCCATGAGTGAGTTACAATGAGTCATGGTGGTGCAATAGTTAAATCGCAGTACTGTGGCCACAAGGTTGGGAGTTTGATCCCAGGGCTCCAAAGTTGACCTAGACCTCCATCCTTTCATAGGTTGGTAAAATGAGTCCACAGTTTGTTGTGGGCAATTGGCTTACAGATAGTATACTGCTTAGGAAGTGCTAGTTCACTGATAAGTGGTATAGAAATGTAGTTGCTATTGCTATTGCTGTTGCTACTGAGAGTGGGTTTAGATCTTGAATTCATGAACAAAGGCTATTAATATCACAACCAACAAATATGAAGCCCAGAGATGGCCATGTTCCCTGTCCTGCTCTAGTAAATGCAGCTATTCCTAATAATTTCTGTTTTATGACATGCTTCATGAATTGGAAAAACATTTGTGCCATACCAGTTCAGCAAAAGATAACAGTAATTTCGATGCCACTCTGACCTTTTTGGTATCTTTGTAATTGGTCTAGATGGTTGCTTCCTTTCTCCTGCGGTTATCATAGATGAGAAAATTAAAATGATAGCCAGTCACAGTGCAGACAGAGGAAAAGGTCACAGTTATAAGGTGTTTGACTTTTCATATCTGACAGTTCACATATTTTTCTTGTCACATTGTCCTGTCTTTTATTAGGCAGACACCATCTCAAAACATGTCTCAGTGGAAATCTGCTAGATTCACCCTTTCTTCACTCTTAGCACCTTTCTCTGTGATATTTTCAGTGAAACCCATAAACTAATGCAGCTCTTTTTCCTGAGGACAACAGAGGAAAGGGAGGGGAGAAGAGACAAAAGCAAGTCTGTCAAAGCATACAAATGCACGTACACTTGCTTAAATGTGAAACCTAGTCCTATGTATGCTTATTCGAATAATAATAATAATAATAGTTATTATTATTTCTATTTTCCGCCTCTCCCTTTGGTTCGAGGTGGGGTTCCAGCATATATTAAAATATAATTACAAAGCAATACAGTCTAAAAGATCCTAAAAACATCAAACCATCAATTAAAACCAGCTACAATTCAGTCCTTAGTCTAATCGATTCTCCCGTAGTCCATTGGGTCAAATTCTGTATTAAATTTCTGGTCCATTAGAATAAGTCAGGTGGATAGGCCCACTGGAAGAGATTCGTCTTAAGTGCTTTCTTGAAAGCATCTAAGGTGGTAATGAGACGGATCTCTTCCGGCAAGTCATTCCAAAGTTTCGGAGCCATAGCAGAGAAAGCCCTATGGGAGGTTGACCTCAATCTTGTCTTAGTGACATCTAACAAATTCTTCCCTGATGTTCTAAGAGTGTGGGCGGATTGCGTAGGGATAGGCGTTCCTTCAAGTAACTCGGGCCTAAGCCATATAGGGCTTTAAAGGTAACGACCAACACTTTGTATTGCGCCCAGAAATTAATCGGTAGCCAGTGTAAAGATTTTAATATCAGGGTAATATGATCTGTTCTTGCCGTCCCTGTAAGTAATCTGGCTGCCGCATTCTGAATTAATTGCAGCTTCTGGACTTGGTACAAAGGTAGCCCCATGTAGAGCACATTGCAGAAATCTAAACAAGAGGTTACCAGTGCATGTATCAATGTTTCAAGGTCCTCTTTGCCCAGGTAGGGGCACAGCTGGTGTATCAGCCGAAGCTGATACCACGTACTCCTGGCTGTTGCCTTGACCTGTGATGTCAGCTGGAGGGACAAATCCAGGGGTACGCCCAGACAGCGAACTTTGTCCTTTAGGGGAAGTGTGACCCCATCCAGGACAGGTTGACAAATCTCCATTCCTGGGCTAGGAGAGCCTATCACAGTACCTCCATTTTCTCTGGATTCAGCCTGAGTTTGTTTTCCCTCATCCAGCCCATTACTGATTCCAGGCAGGTGTTCAGAGAAAGATGCCATCCGTGGTCACTGCAGCAGTTGGGGTCATAGAGAAATAGATTTGAGTGCCATCAGCGTATCGATAACACTGCGCCCCATGTCTCCGGATAACACATAAAGTGTGACTGGCAGTATAAGGCTGGTACATCATTTTGATATAATTATTTTACCTATCAATTGCTTGTTCCGTTTGTTCTTCTTCCGGATGATCTCTCGCAGTGGCTTCATGTAAATGTTAAATAGCATGGGAGACAGAATGGCGCCCTGAGGGACGCCAGATGTCAGCTCTCTTTTACGAGAGCAGCTGTCTCCCAGCTTCACCATTTGGAACCTGCCTGAGAGGTAGGAACGAAACCACTGCAGAACAGTGCCTCCAATTCCCATCCTCTCCAGGCGTTCCAGAAGGATACCATGGTCTACGGTATCAAATGCCACTGAGATGTCCAAGAGCACCAATAGGGTCACACCTCCCCTATCGATGCCCAGACAGAGATCATCGACCAAGGCGACCCTGGCCATCTCACCTCTTTACTTCCTTCTGAAGCCGGTTTGAAATGGGTCTAGATAATCAGCTTCTTCCAAGACAACTTGGAGTTGGAAGGCAACTGCTCTCTCGATCACCTTGCCCAAGAATGGTAACAGTGAGACCTGTCTATAGTTGTTTCTAATTAAGGGATCCAGGGAGGGCTTTTTCAGAAGTGGTTTAACCATGGCTTGTTTTAGCTTGGAAATTTGACCTTCCTGAGGAATGCATTGACAACAAGCTGGAGTAATGTCCTCCCTGCATCCTCTCCTTGAATGGTCAACCAAGATGGGCAGGGATCAAGAGGGCATATCATCATTCTAACACTACCAAGGAGCTTGCCCACTTCATCAGTACTTAGAAACTCAAAATGATCCAGTCTAACCAAGTCCACGAAGTCACTGGACGCCTCTCTCATAGTTTCTGTATTAATGCCGGCGTCTAGATCGGCCCTTATCTGAGAGATCTTATCAGCAAAAAAGTCATTAAAAGCGTCACAGCAGGCATCTTGTTGGTTCTAATAATGGATTCTGGATGGGAGCGGGCCGAATTAATTCTTTAACCACCCTGAATAGCTCTGCTGGACGAGACTCCACCGATGCAATACGTTCAGCATAAAACAAGTTCTTTGCTGCATCAATTGCAACTCCATAGGACTTTAATAAGTTCTCTAGGAGGGCCTTGTCAGATAAGCGATGGTGTTGGCGCCAGCGGCGCTCTAGTCGTCTTGTCCCTCGCTTCATCCTCTGAAGATCTTGTGTATACCACGGTTGTTTATTTGAAGCAAGTTGGAGAGGACGCTTGGGAGCGTTACTGTTTATAGCCCCGGAGAGGTCGGTGTTCCAGGTATTAACCAGGGCATCAACAGAATCGCTGTCATTCCCAACCATGGAACCCTATAGAGCTTCTTGGAACCTTTTGGGTTCCATCAGCCTTCAATGGCGGACCATCTTAATAGGTCCTCCACACCAGGGGGGGATGTGGGTAGGGCCTTTAATCGTATCTTGACCAGGAAATGGTCCATCCATGACAGGGCAGTAGTCCCAATGACTTCTGTTCACGGATTATCCTGATCCATACAAAAGACCACATTGAGTGTATTACCTGCACAATGTGTAGGCCCTGAGATCAATTGGGACAGGTTCATGACGGTCATGGAATCCATGAACTCCCAAGCTGCACCTGTTGAGCCGGCCTCTAGGGGATGTTGAGGTCCCCCAGGACTAGAAGCCTAGGGGACTCCAGCACCAGCTCCTTGACCAGCTGTGTCAGCTCAGTTAGGGAGTCTGTTAGGCAACGGGGTGGACGGTAGACCAACAGAATCCCCAGACTATCCCTGACCTTCAGGGTCAGGTAGATGCATTCGATGTGAATTGTTCTACGGATAGGTCTCCTGGTCAAATTGATTGAGGTTTTGTGAATCAAGGCCACTCCAAACCCCCCCCCCCGCCCACTTTCCCTTACCTGCTCCTGAACAGTGTACCCAACTGGGAGGGTCTTGGCCCAAGTCACATTGCTATCCTTGCCCAGCCAGGTTTCTGTGATGCAGGCCAGGTCAGCGTTCTCCACCTCTAACAGATCGTAAATAATATGAGATTTATTTTTCACCGACCTGGCATTACAAAGGAGCATGGTAAGGGGTTGTGGTATGGATGGGATGACCCTCAGTTCTTTCAGGTTAACAGAGGGTGTGGAAGATGGGATAGATACCATCGATCTCGTCTTCCTTTTTGTCTTTTCACCACTCTGTTAACGCCATACCTCCCATTGCCCCGCACTACTTGAATAGGCAATTTCCATTTGTTTAGATTATTCACAATAGTTCCCGCATCCTTGTATTCACAACATTCCATAATTGGTGGGGTCCAATTTGATACTAATTCAATAACTGTAGAACTAAGGACAGCTATACAACAATAAACAATACAATACAATGGAAGTGTCATTCTCATCAGCTCCTTCAAGTCCTCCGCGGGCAGGGGGAAGATGTTCCAGGCAGCGCGGGCTGCCTCCTCCTCTTCCTAGGCACTACTGCTGCTTGAAGCAGAGGGTGGTGGTAAGAACAGTATTTGATGGCTTCTATTGCTGTCTCCTCTTCTTCCTAGGCACTACTGCTGTTGGATAAGACAGTCCACTCTCTCCTATTCAGAAATTAGTGCTGGGGTGTGTGTGTGTATTTGTCAAAATTTGAGAGATTTTGTGCCTTTTCTGATTTTGCATATTATTTTAAATTAGTTAATTAATTAACATACAGAATGATTGATGTACATGGTGCTATACAAGTAAAAAAACAAAAAACAACCAGCCAGCCATGCCAAAGGCCTACAATCTAAAATATATAGACACATGTCAACACAGGGAAAGAATGGAGTAATATAAATATAAAACTATACAATACAATTGTAAAACAGATTATCCACATGTAATAATAAAAAATACAATATAAATAAAACAAAATGACAAATCTGTATCAACAAAATATACAAGATAATGCTTTGAAGAGCAAGAAAGTTTTCCACTGAGATTTTTTTAAAAAATGAGAAAAGGAGCAGTCTGCAAAATGGAAGGAAAAGAAGTAGTATTGGATGGATCATTTGTATTTGTTTAATCAATCAGCCTGTTCTTTTGTGTTTACTGTGTGTATATGTACATTGAGCTCTCTGTGAAAAAGGCTAGATATCGGGCAAAACTACAAATCCCAGAATTCCATAGCATTGAACCATGACAAAGTGGTGTCAAACTACATTATTTCTCAAGTGTTGATGCAGTCCCTGGTGCAGCATAAAACAAGCTTGCTCCATCGTCATTATGACATTTTTTTCAAATATTTCAATATTGCTATCATGTCACCTCTTAACTTTCTCTTTTCCAGGTTAAACATACCCAGCTCCCTAAGCTGTTCCTCATAGGGCATGGTTTCCAGACAAACAATGACAAGATTTCTTCACGTGTTCCAATTCACAGTTCTGTTCAATGGACATTATTCAACTATAAGTATAAATAGATTTCTAATGGTAGGTTCAACCTTCTCCACATTTTGGCTAGAGTGATTTTGGAATATAATTTTCACCAGCCCTACCAACTGGCCATACTGTCACAAGCTGATGGGTGTTGCTATTTCCAACATCTGGAGGGTAGCACAGTGGGGAAGGCTAAAGGAAGAGGATAAATGCTTTTCTGTGAATCAACCCAAATAGCCAAGTGAGAGCCAGCATGGTGTAGTGGTTTGAGTGTTGGACTATGACTCTGGAGACCAGCACTTGAATGCCAGCTCAGCCATGGAAACCCATTGGATGACCTTGAGCAAGTCACACTCTCTCAGCCTCAGATGACAATGGTAAACTTCCTCTGAAAAAAAAATCTTGCCAAGAAAATCCCATGATTTTGGGGAGATGTTCTTGAAGCTTTAGGGTTGCCATAAGTCAAAAACAATTTGAAGGCACACAAAAACAAGATAGCAATAGTGATACTGTCTTCTTTAACTATTGAATGGTCTTTCCCTCTTTGGAAGTACAGAAACTGATAATATATATATAATATATGTAGTATTTCTAAATAAAAAGTGATAATAAATAGAATCACAGAATCACAGAATTGGAAGACACCACAAGGGCCATCCAGTCCAATCCCCTGCTAAGCACCTGTCTGTACTGGGCCAATATTGTTAAAGGCTAAAGTTTTTATGTCTTACTACCAATATTACTCAAACTGCACTGTAGAGGTCTCTGTAAAGGATCCCAAGATTGCTGGTAATTAGGAGTTTATACAGAAACTCTCCATATGGATAGACTTACAATAGGTTCAGATCCTTACTCAGTTACAATCTTAGTGATTTAGGCCATTTTCAAGTTCCCAGAATCCCTGACCATTGACCAAGCTGGTTGGGGCTACTAGCTGTTTATGTCCAGAATACCTGTAAACCCAAGACTGAAAACCACTAACTTAAAACAAACATTCTTTCTTGGCCTCAGTCCCACTCTTGTCAAATAGGGATGATAACATATTACACCTATGGTAAAAAATAATAATGCCAAGTTGTACACATATGAAATGTAATAAATGATGAAGTTACAGATGGCATTCATGATCCTACACAATTTGTGATCATCGCCATGTTGTTCTTGGAAGAAGGTAAAGGGCTTTGAGCATGGAAGTGTTAACACATGTCTTTACTGGAAAATGGAGCATTTTGTTTCATATTAATATTCTGCATCTACAGTGCCAATTTGAAACAGCTTGCTTCTCATCCTCACATTTGTTTTAAGCTCCCTAACAGACTGATTCATTTTTATGCTTTTTTAAAAAAACTTAGAAGAACATGACTTTGCACATGGTTAGGAACCCAGATAAACCTCTCTCTAGGGACAGTGACTGGCAGCTGCCCCGTTGTGCAGATGTATGAGGAGGAAAACTAATTTCCCAATCAGACATTTTCCTTTTTGTTACTATCTGTCATTTTCATAGTGTCAGTTCTTAAAGCCACATTCTTGCCTGATGGATGGCTGTCTACTTACAGCGTGTCTGTTTTCTGTCACCTGTGGATCACAATGTCCCCAAATTCCCTCTAATATCTTTCCAGATGCTGTCTGAGCTGCTACCATTATGTAAAATATCTGCCACCAGCTCAGGCTCCTATTTTTGAGAACATCAAAGAGTCTGTGGCTGAAGGGAGACATTTCACCCTTGATGTAGTTTTGGTGTAAGATGAATGGCAGGTGGCTATATGCATGAGTCATTTTGCAACCCCAGTTGATCTCTCCAAAGCAGACAGAAAATACTGATGAACCACAAGAACAATATAAGACCTCTAAGGGTTGATATGTGAATTGCTGGAATAAGTAAATCATTTGCTTGAGTTGAGTGACAATGACTCCTGCAACCAGAATAACAGGCACGGAGACATTCCTCTTTCTTTGGTGGGCACTGGCTGCCAGAATTTGGAGACAAAACTAAGCATCACTAAGAAATTGCCTACACATTTTGCGAGGATTGGCAAAACTATTGATTTTATTTTATTTTCTATTGCAAAGTTTTTGTTGTATTCTGGTTTTTAAACACTGAAATGAAATTGTCACCCATACCCCTGAAACACTAGTTCCTGAGCCCTTTCACACTACACAGTTAAAGCACTATGATCCCACTTTAATTGCCATGGCTGTATCCTATAGAATCCTTGGGTTTGTAGTTTAGTAAGAGGCACAGGAGGAGGTCTCTGGCTGAAAATTCAAAATGCATAAGATGTCAACATGGCAGTTAAAGTGGGATCATAGTGCTATAACTATGTAGTGTGAATGGGTCCCCAGAGAGGTTACTTGAACATTTTGTAGATATCCTCTCTTTCTTTGTAACAGTGGCTTTTTCCAAGGAACTATCCTCTTGTCCCTCACCCATTTTTTGCTGCCCATTGCATGACTAAATAGTATATGTTGTGATAGGTGATAACACTTCCTTTAATAGTGAACTCCCAGAATGAGATGGATTCTTTATCTGATCCAGTGAGGCTCTTCTTGTCCTTTTATGTGCTAAGCTTTCAAAATAAATAAGCTGAGTGATATTTTTGTTTTGTTTTGTTTTTGTTTTTTAAAATTACAGTGTATGCCAAATACCCAAGTGGTACTTGTGCTTTGGGTATTTATTGATGCTTTTGGGTAAAGCTGTATCATCTGATTGTTCTAGCAAGCTAATTTAGCTTTGGAATTTATTGAAGATAAAGACTTGAGAGGGCAACTGAACTATGCAGGGTGCATCTTCATGAGAATTTAATGAGCAAGAGAATTTTCCAATTGCATTTATCTTCTACATACATAAACATTAAACTATCATTTAGCATGGAGATGCAAAATTCTCCCTAAACCAATGGTTTTCAGACAGCTGAATGATCTCTCTCTATAGGGATATAGGGCACAGAACTCCAGAAGGGAGGAGTAAAAGTCTTTGGAATGACAAGGAAATAACAGCCTATTCACTTAAAATAAGTGGACTATGTCCTGCAGTCCTTTTACCAATCATTTTGTTTGAGAAGATTGTGTGTGTGTTTTTCCCTTTGTTGTCTAAGGAGTTTATCAGATGGGAGGAATTTCTCTTTATTTCGAATGGAGCCAATTGAAGCCCATTCGAATTCACGTGAATTCGCTAGTTTAGCGAATTTACGTGAATTCGCTAGTTTAGCGAATTTACGTGAATTCCAGTTGCATTTGGAATGTGTTCAGAATGACTTTATATTCCCCGAAAATGACTTCCCATTGCCTGAAATTGCGTGAGATGCTTTAATACGCAATAACCTAAAACCCATGATTGTGTTCGGAATGACTTCCCTTTTGCCCGAAATTGCATGAGATACTTTAATACGCAATAATGTGAAACCCCATGATTGCGTTCGGATTGCCATTAGATTATACTTCCAATTTCCATCATCTGATAAACTCCTAAGATGGATCAGAGACATTTAGACATATTCCTGTTGTAATACTGCCTGTTTTAGATGCATGTTTCCTTCAGCCACATATGCTTATAGCAAGCTGTATGCATGCAACAATGTGAAAGGTCACAGCTTTCAGCAACATTGGTGGAACAGAATTTGGTTTTGGGTTAGAGATCAAATGTGCAAACAAGATTATCTGTTTAGGATGCATAAAATGAGGTACTTCCTTAAGTGGTAAAAGACATTGGTTGTGATAGCATTTTCTTTTCTTTCTCTCCATGTTTTGAATTTATTATGCTTCATTTTGATTTGCAAGACTGAGTGTTGAAGGACATATATCTGATGGAACCTCCCTTGTAAAATGGAAAACACTTCAACTAGAGAGAATATGTAGTTGTTGTTATGTCCCTTCATGTCATTTCCAGCTTATAGTAACCCTAAGGTGAACCTATAACAGGGTTTTCTGGGGCTGAGAGTGTGTGATTCATCCAAGATGACCCAGCGGGTTTCTATAACTAAGTGAGGAAATGAGCCCTTGTCTCCAGAGTTGTAATCCACTATTCAGACCACAATACCACATTAGCTCTCTTTAATGTTTCTAAATTTGAAAGGAGATGCTATACTTGGAAGTACAGAATTTAAGAGGACTCTTAAATCTAATGTAGTTTCTCCTGCAAAATCTTCATCCATTTCTGCTGAGCAATTAAAGCAGCAATAAAGGCAGTGTATCCTCTTCTCTATGTCCATCCTACAACAAAGAAAGGGTAAGTGATATTGCTATTGCTATTACATTGGCTAAAGTAGCTTAGTGAGCTCCATGGCCACACAGAAATTTGAACTTGTATCTTCCCCAGTTTTAATCCAACACTCTGACTATTGCGCTAAAGTCTCTCTCACTCTTTCAGTCTATGCTAGTTTACAGAATTGTTATGACAATAAAAAGAGAGTATAGAGTACAGAGGAAGAGCAGGATAATGTGAAATGTGTAAATGTGTATTTGTCCCTATGAGTGGGAGCCAGTGTGGTATAGTGGTTTGTGCATTGGACTAGACCCTGGCAACCAGAGTTCAAATCTCTGCTCAGCCACTGAAACCCACTGGGTGACTTTGGGCAAGACACACTCTCCCAGACTCAGAGGAAGGCAAAGGCAAACCTCCTCTTTACAAATCTTGCCAATCAAACCCAGTAATAGGTTTACCTTAGGGTTGCTGTAAGTTGGAAATGTCTTAAAAGCAGTAGCAGCAGCAGCAGCAGCAGCAACAACATTAACAACCTTATGGGTGGTGACCTTTAGATTTTTTTTTCTGTCTCAGACTCTAAAATACCCTAAATAGTTATGATCCTGAGTATTTTATATGTATTGTCTGTGCAACACATACTATCTCTCTCTCTTTTTAAATTGAAACAGCTGATGACAACATTTGGTCCTGTAGAATTAGCCTGCAAAAAGGTCCTGGCTCTACCAAGACAAGGGTAGGCCCTTTCTTATCTCTTCAGTACAAGGTCCCTGTGTACAATGACAAGAGAGATAGGTCTTGGAAGGCTGCACACATTTTTATTTTCAGTATGATGAAGAAGTGGAAATAATGAGTGCTAGCAAGAATGTTGTTGAGTTCAGTTTCAACATCACAATAACTGCTTTTATAACAAAGACCATGGGGATGATTTACAGAAATAACAGCTTCATTTTCTTTGCAGATCCTCTCTTACAGCATGAGCTTCCTTCATACTAAATTATGGCATTGAAGGAACAGGGCATTTCTCTGGCACCATATTTTACAGGAGACTTCCCCAGCTTGGGCTATTTAGATAAGTTAGGCCACAACCTCCCACCATCTTTAGTTAGTCTGGCAAGCATTTTCAGGTAATGTTTTTGTTTTTGTTAATAGTTACATTTTGCAATGACAAGGTGAAACAATGATATTTTGTTGATGCCTTCCAATTGTCCCCATTTGGCAGGAACAGTCCCAATTAATCCTGTCATCTTACTTTCTCAGCTGTTTTTCAAACACCACTTTTTCTTTCTCCCCCTTCAACTTTTTCTTTGTCCTCAGTTTGCTTCAATTTCTGCAAATTTAGTCAAAAATACAAATGTGGTTTGCAATCAATTAACTTAGCAAATGAGAGAGGACAGGAAAGAATGAATCTCGCCATTCCTCATAGGCACAGGCAAAAGCAAACTGATGCAGCTTCTCCTATATTGTCTGTTCTTCCTCATTAAAAACTTTTGCCTTTGTAACCAAAATGGCCCGATACATACGGGAGCAAAAGGGTACTCCAACGATGTGCTAGAGTTGCCTCAGTGCAGTGCATCCGCACCACAGGCTAACCCTAGCACATATGGATGGTGCCATTTTGGATGGCGCCATCCACACATGCAGCGTGCCGGGGCCATAAGGTGTATGCCACGTCCACACGGATGAGTGCGTGCCTTATGCCTCTGCTCTGCAGGAGGGCGCCTATGGCATCCTTTCTGTGGCGCAAGAAGGAGCTCTGAAACAGAGCTCTTTCCCCGCTTCCACATCTTTGGCATGGCCTTCACACGGCTGTGCCAAGGATGCTGAGGGGAAAGGAGCCGCAGCAGTGGCCCTTTTTTCCCCTCGGGAGCACCACCCATGACGGGGTGCAGTGGGTGCCCTGGGCACCCACTGCACCCCGCTTCAGGCCACAGATTTGCTACTTCTCTGTGGCCTGGAGAAGGGGCAGATTGGGGCTGCAAGGGCTGCCAGTGAGGCAGCCCAGGCCCCAGTCCAGCACTTCTCTGGGTGCCTACAGACCACCTCTTTTGGGCGGTTTGTAAAGTCCCTATATGAAGCTGCTTGGCCACACATATCCCAGTTTTTGTCTGTGATATGTTGGAGGGTATGAATCCACTAATTTATAGTGTGACATAACTATATGGGTGTATTCTGATTCAGTATGAGCAATGATAGGGGAGAAGAAGGAGGAGGAAGAGTAACATGAGCAATTGCCTTGTGCTACCTCTTTAGAGAATGTGATGCTGCTAGCAAAGAACATAGGAGCCAGCAACAAAGTGGATGCAAGGGAGATGGAGGAGAAGACATGCATAAAACATGAGCTGTACTAGAGTTAGATGGATACGTTAGATGGATAGGTTAGATAGGGTTGTGTTTTTTTGTTTTTTTTTAAAAAAACTTTTTAAATGTGGTCTGCCATTTCTGCTTTCCTTCATTATTCCTCAAATGAAAGTGAATATTTCCTTTGCTGAAGCAAGAGAAACAGAGATAGTCAATGGATCATCATAAATAGAAGTCAATCTGTGGTGTTGAAGGCTTTCACCGACTGCATAATATTTTTCTGTGGGTTTTTTGGGCTGTGTGGTTGGTTCTGGAAGAATTTATTCCTGAACTTTCACCTGCTTCTGAAGATGCCAGACACAGATGCAGGAATAAATTCTTCCAGAACATGGCCACACAGCCCGAAAAACCCACAGACAACTAAGAAATCAGCTTGACGGCAGTTAACCACAAAGTCCTGTGCATGCAAATGAAGGCTGATTTAAATGGCCTGGGAAGTAGCATTACATTTTTATCTTAAGAATTCCTTTCTGTTTCTTCTTAGCAAAATGTTAAGTAACAGGCGGTCTGCAGCTGCTCCTTTCCTAGTTGGATCAGGGCAGCAGCAACCTCATGCCACAGCCCTGATCTGGCCTCTGGAGAATGCAAAAAGGAGCTACTTGTGCACCCTCCAAAGGGAGCCATGGCCATGGCAGTACTACTGTATAGTGCCCCTTCAGCACTACATCATTGGATGCAGAGCCGGAATCATGCCATCTGAAATGGCACGTGGCATCATGATGCCCTGGGGGCAGAGTTAGGGCATCCAGCATCAGGATGCTGCACCCTGACTTTGCCCACAGGCCGGCACAAAGTGCTGGTCTGTACAGGGTCTAACTTTGTTTCATTTCCAGACCACCCACTGATGGCTGGAAGCACTTCTGCCAGTGGAGTAGTAGTGTAAATCTGCTCCAATTTGAATATGAAAGGAACCACTGAAGGAGCTAAATTCTATTGCCTTTACAGTTGATTCACCAGTCCAATGACACTGGAGCACTCTTCACTGCTGAGACTACCTGATAAGCAAACTTTTCTGGCTAGTGTATGGTAGAGTAAAGATGAAGATAAATACAAACAATAAAAAACATAATGCATAACATAGATCATGAAAATCCAGCAGCAAAATAGAATGCCAATATCTAAACAAACTAAAAACAGATCCTGAGGAATAATAATAATAATAATAATAATAATAAGGTTCTTCACCTGGGATATAAAATAATATATTAGCCAGTCACAGCGTCAAATGTGGTGCCATTATTGAAAAGGCCCTTTCTTTCTCATAGCCACCCAGCTGCTTTGTTTGGCAGAACAGCTTTGGTCTGTTGTAAAAATTAAAGCTGATAAAGTCAAAGCTGATCAGTCAACCTTCCCCCTGCCCCCCAAAGCTCAGTGAATATTTTCCAGCAGGGCATAGTTACGTTTCCTGCAATAGTGTTGTAAGTTGGCACATGACATCCAGACAAAGAATTTTGAAAGCTTTCAGAAAAGTAATAGAGAAGTTACAAAAATGCACTTTTCCTATTTGCAAGAATCTGTGAGTCCTATTTTTGTTTTTATTTTGTTCCAACAGTTCTCTGCAGGGAAAATGCATTTCAACAAGAAACTGCTTCATAAAACTATTGCCATTATAGTTTGACCTGCCTCTTTGTATGAAAGGGCAGGTCAAGTGGTTTATTGATGTCTGCTTGACTTGCAAGTTCTTTTGACCACATACTTACTGCTTACCATAGGAATAAAATATAGGAATAGGGGAAGAAATAAAGTTCTGAAGCATTTGCCAAACACATACTTAAAAAATGCATTCAGAAGATGAAAATATCAAGGAACTATCTGTAAAAGAGGACATATCATGTTAAGAGCCTAAAAGGCTCTTAAGAAATGTGATACAATAAGTACAAAAGAAAAGACATACTAAGCTCTTCCAGCTACTTCAGCCTGAGAGCACTTTGCAAGCAAATATAAAGAGTCATTGGGAAATAAAGAACAAACATCCTGGTGGCACAATAGATTCTGGAAGTACAAATCTGACAGATTTCTACTCAAAAGTAAGCCCCACTGTGTTCCAAAAGGGCTTACTCCTAAGCAAGAGTATTGCAGCCTAGAAGAGTGACAGAGCAATGCTGCAGCTCTTCTCTTTATCTATTATTGATGTTGCGTGCCTTCAAGTCATTTCTGACTTAGGACAACCTTAAGGCAAACCTATCAAGGGGTAGTCTGTATCTGATGCCCCACATATAACTATGTTGGCAGACAATATACAAGAACATTGTTATTGCAACTGCTCCTTTTTGTTGGAAGTGTAAAAAAAAAAACTACCTACAACAAGTAACTATCTACCCATAGGGGTCAGTAGAGACATATGTTCAGGATTCCCTGGTGTGTTTCTTTTTCCAGTGTCTTCCTCCCCTACCAATTAATACTCTCAGGCTTCATTTCAATTCCTCAAGCAGTCTCTCCTACAATTTGTTCCTCTCTTGGTTATGTATACTATAAATATCACCTTCTACTATCCCTAAAATGCAGTTCTCCAATAAAGATCTTTGTCCTCATTGAGAGTGATCTCTCCCTGATAAAATTAGCTTCCATTCAGGCTAGCCTTTTTGTCCCTGGCAGGTTATATATGTTATATGTGTTTTTAAATTTTTCTTTGTTTTGGTTACAGTGGGAGGGAGTTTTCACAAACTTGGTTTACTTTGGAAGAGAAACTGAAGTATGGAGCAACTTTGGTTCCAATGGATAAAAATCTAATTCTGTCATATCATCATCTCCCTTCAGTCTTGTGCTGATTTGCAGGGTCCTATATTTGCTGCCACTGGTGGCAACTTTCCACTGTGAAGTAGTGCACAAACATAATGGGGCCTTCAGTGTAACATCTTCTGTTAGATCCTCCTGACCTCTAACAATCAATGCTGACTGGCTGGGACTGCTGAAATGACCTATTCTCAGCATTCATATGAGTACCTTCAGCTCCATTTATATTTATATTTATATTTATGAAGAAAAGTCTTTATCACATATTGGCTGCAACCCAACCCCCCCCCCCCCAGCAGTGTGCAAATATCTACATGTAGAGATACTGTACTCTACACAACCCCCATGCAACGTGTTAGTGCAATGCACAGTGTGAAACTGCAGTTCATGGTGGCAAATGCACAGCATTGTTGTATATGCAACCCTACTTCCTCTGAGGTCAGCAGAATATGTTTGTTGTACCATGCTGAATAATTCACCTCACAATCATAGCATGACTTATGCACTAACAGGATGCTTATCATTGTTTATATAATCCTAAAAATCTCCCTCTTGTTCCATTGAATGTATCTAATCATTTGCACAGAATGTTCCTTTCTTCGACTAACACACTCTTCAAGGCAAAATTTCCTTTGTTCGTCTTGAGATTCTTCTGATGGCCTGTTCATTCCTCCCATTCCAGCTATTGCACCACACTTTTCATTACCATCTTTGCTTAGATTTTTTTTTTTTTTGTGCTGTTAATAGACAAAGATCTTTTGAGCAAAAGGAGATGCAGGTTTTTTTTTTTTTAAATTAAACACAAGCTTTTTTGCTTTTGGCAAAAGGAGATGCAGTTGAATATCATTAATTTGCATATTTGTGTTACCTAAATGACAATCATTGGAGAACCTTGAGAACTTTAATAATACAGTGAGGAGAATGAATTAACCCCCAAATCTCCCATGGTCCTGATGGCTAGCTTTTGCTTCTTCTTTTCTGCAAGTAAGGCTGTATCTAATTTGGCTCTAGACCTCACAGAACCAACCTATCTACATGCTTGTTCCCATTAATTGCTAGTGCGTCCACAAGTTTTAAAACCAGACAGTACTTGGAATCAGGGACAGTTGGTGGTATAAATCCAAGATATGCTTGGATGCAATCCTATGCATACATTAGGCCAAATGTCAATTTAATTCAAAAACTACGCATGCTTTTCACTATGCAGATAGCAACCACAAGGAAGCCCAAGGAGGACATGTTTAACTCTTTCTCCCTCTGCTGGGCTTCCACTGAAACTTCTTGCTTTGAAACTTGTACTTGCAGTTCAAGGAGGTGATGAGAGTTTTTGCTTTTACCATAGGGCTGGTTTGTTTTGGCCTTCAGACACATTTCAGCTACTCAGTAAGCAAATAATTTCCTTTCTCACACCTACCCTGTAGAGCAACCTCATATATACACCTTCTTTAATCTTTGGATTTTGTTTATAAGTGAAATATTTGTCTGCATATAATTTAATTGAAAGGCATGGGGGACTCTAAGATGGGTATTTCGGTGGTGGTGGTGGTGATGATGATGATGATGATGATGATGATGATGTCTATGGACTGAAACGATGATGGTGATTCTTAAAATGTCCCTTGTAACCCAAACACTTCTAGGGACTTGCTACCAAAAAACAAAACAAAAACAAAAAAACAAAAACACAACCTCAAACGAAATAAAACAAAAAACCCTGAAACAATCTTTTGTTTTGTTTTTGGAGAGCATTGCTGAAGAAAAAAAGAGCAGGTTGTTTCATTTCTGTTAAAAAGGAATCTGCTGAACAAAGTATGAGTTATTTATTACTATATTTTGTCAGTAGGAAATACCACAAAGGAGTCAGTGCAGACCTGCATAGCAAGTATGCGGTGACAAACAATGCTAGCTATGTAGCAGTGTAAATTACATTTCTGAGGCTGTGATAACTCTTGATAACTGCAGAAATAATTCATGTCAATAGTCAAGGATGCACCAAAGAGATCTTTAAAATGATAGCTCAGTGAGGAAATCAACAGAGCCATCCGTGATGACATAATGTAGTGATCCTATCTAAAGGCAGGTTCTTTACTTTCAAATTAATATATATTTTAAGTGCTTAACATTATTTTGATGTCGTAATATTACCCTTGAGTAAACCTTACAACATTCCTGTGAGTCAGGATAGTAATAGTGGATAAGACGATAAATGCAGGATGTGTGTGAGGTAATAAGTGGCTCACTTACACCATCACCACCGGCAGCTGATTATTTATATATGCCACTTTTCCATGCTTGAAGGGGTTCATGTTAGAGGAGCTTACATGATAAAATGTAACATTTCAAGAGATGTGATAAATAGGACAATTAAATGTAAATAGTCACACCAATATGAATAAATGTAACCTACAGTTTTTAAAAATCCACTAATAATTCATCATACGGTGAATGAATTATACAAAAAAAGTACAAAACCTAATCCAAACAGCAGCAAAATAATTTCATATCTTCAAACAATTCTCAGATGAAAAAGGGAGCACATGTGGTCATGGTGGCAAAATGTGTTAACAAGGAAGAGCACAAAAGATAGGAGAGGATGTAATGGTTTGCTTTTGCCTGAGCCAAGAGGAAAGGGCAAGATTCTGCCCCTCCTTTCCTTTCCTTTCCTTTCCTTTCCTTTCCTCTCCTCTCCTCTCCTCTCCTCTCCTCTCCTCTCCCCCTTTCTGAGTGAAAACTGCTTTTATACTTTGAAATATGGCAGCTGCAACCAAACATATCACTTCTGTTTTTCCTATGGCTGCTGCCACATTGCAGAATTAATGCAATTTGATAACATTTTAACTGTCATTGCTCCATCCTATGGAAATCTGGGATTTGTCGTTTGTTGGGGCTATCCGAGCTCTCTGACAGATAAAGCTAAATATCTCACAAAATTACAAATTCCAGGATTCCATAGTATTGTGCCATGGGATGAAAAAAGATTGATCAGGACTGTCCTTGCCAAAGAGGCCAGTTGCAGGTGATACAATACATCTTATTGAGGATTGACTTCCCCATTCCCACTATCACTACTACTAGCAGAAACTCTTAAACTCCACCAATAGGAGCAATCCACCAATAGGAGTACCTCCACCAATAGGAGCAATCTCTACAGCTGAAGTCCCATTCCCTCAGGCCTTGGGGAAATGGGCTAGATAAATTGCTGTGATTCAACTATCCATGGCTTGAATGTATATATATATATATATTCCAAAAACCAACCTTGATTTTGCCATTTTATACAGGGAAAACCATTTCACTGTACTGTTGTATTTAAAGGGATTTGAGCATTCACAGATGTTGGGTCCTGGAGCCAAACCTCAGCAGATACCAAGGGCCCATTATAATACAATGAACAGGAACAAAGTTGCTTTATTTGTGAAATTAGCAAGATTGCCCACTTAGTTTCAAAAGTTACTTTTAAAGATCTTTTAAAGGCATTTTACAGGTCTTCCACACTTAAGAAATAAAGCAGTGTGACCCTACTTCAATAGCCATGGCTCCATCCTGTACAGAATCCTGAGATTTATAGTTTGGTAAGGTATTCAGCTTGATCTGTCAGAGAGTTCTGATGCCTCACCAAACTATAAATCTCAGGTTTCTGACGTTAAATCATGGCAGTTAAAGTGGTGTCAAATTGCTTTATTTCTGCAGTGTAGATATACCCTTAATGCCGTTTTGAAAGGATTTTTAAAGGAAATTCTTTTATCGTTTCTAAGCATTTTATTTTAAAAATTATAATATAAAGTGTGGGGAAAGTAGCAAGTAGTGGAACAATGACATAGGGGCTGTACAGACAGCCCTGTAAGGGACAGCTCTATGCTGCCCCTGGAAGCACTGAACTGGAGCCACAGTATCCGGACAGTCAACTTGTGGCCCCAATCCAGTGTTTTTCTGGCCCGGAAAAGGGGTGCCCTTGTGCCTCATGCACCCACTGCACCCTGACATGAAGGAGGAGAAAGGAGTGGCTCCTTTCTCCTCTAGATTGTTGGCGCGGCTGTGTTGTTGCCGTGCCAATGATTCGCAGGCAATAAGAAGCTGCCTAGAGCAGCTTCTTCCTGAGATATCCTATGACGCTGCTTCCTGCATGTGACATCTGGTTTCTATATAGCAGTGACATAATCATGGTGATCCCCATGTGGATGGGACACCACCATGGTCCCGCCACCCATACGGACTAGGGTTCTGGAGCGTTCAGTTGCTGCATGCTCCAGAACCCTAGTATTGACGATGTCACACTGTTTCGGGCTCGTCTGTCTCAGCCCATAATGACATTATTTATGATAATGAATTACTTTTCAAAACATGTAAAAAGTTGCTTTTGAAAAGTGATGTTCAGAGTGCTGATCCTAGCATAGTTTGTAGAAAGCAGATTTTCAAGTGACTTGAAACAAATTTAGAATTGTTTTGAATGGACACATTTTTGCCATGGCAGCTGCCACAGCACTGATTAGAGAAGTGCTAGGTGAATGGAAAAGAACAGTTGATCCAAAACTTGAGTGAAATAAGTGAAGTGTGCAACAATGTTATTTCTACAGGCAATAGAAAGCCATATCACATAAAAAAAAGAAAAGAAATACAGCCAAGAAAGCTGAAATCCAATAACAAAAGCACTTATGAGAAGACAAAGATATTGTCAAGAAGATACCTATATAAAGGAAAGCTCTTATTTTTATTTGAAGAAATTGGTTTCTGATTAGTGTATTGAGTACAAATGCAATGTCTTTAAACCAAATATAAGACAACTAAGCCTCTCTGGCCATATCTGGTAAGCTAGGGTTGTCTTCACTCCCACACTCATCCACATGCATGTATTCACATTTAACTGGATATTGCAGAGTTAAAGCATAGCTTTAAACTTTTGGCCTATTCAAACCTTGGGGAAGGTTTTATATTGCCACGTCTTCTATAAAACATTTATGAATCTTTCTCCATCATTTTTAACAAGACATTTTGCTATCTGATCTGTCATATTTGAGGATTCTTTACTGAAAGTTTATGGTCTCAGTACCCAGATGTACAAGTTATGGGTCATTTCATTTAATAACAGTAACATACATCACAGGGCTGTTGATAATCAAGGACACACCTGTCTCTTGCATTGCTGCCAAGAACAGTTATGTTTGGTTTAGCAGGAGAATAGTCTCTCCCACAAAGGGACTGTTGGCTGTCCCCCATTAAAGACATTTCATCAGAGTAACGTGGATAAAATACAGGGTGTATGAAAATTATCTTTACAATTTCAATTATATATACAATTGAAATTATAAATTATAAAATTATAGTTTTTGGACACTTTGTAGTAGGAACATTTCCTTGTGAACTCAAAAGCTCTTTGAAATAGGTTTTTACTTCATATGTAGGACTTTGCTCAGCACTTCCATCTGACTTATTTTCTCCCCCAACCATGCACCCATCAGATTCAGCAGCCTACAGCTGGCACACAGCTGGTTCTCATGAGCCCTTCCTGATATGGTTGTGATCCCAGGACACATTGGATATAGTCCCTATCTAAGTATAAAATAACTTTTTGCTTCTTGAAATCTGTGGCTGGAATTCTTCTGTGTTATGCATCCCTTAAGCCTCTCTATGGCAGTGACTGGAAATTTTTGCTAAATGTGCAATGCACACATTCAGTTCATGCTTGGGGAAAAAGTTTCTCATGCAGATAGGCACTTTTGTCCAGCAGGTATCAATCTGCTCTGGTGAAATTGGCAGTAGTTGTGCATTTCATTGTGTATTTAGTTATTCATTTTGTTGTTAATCGTCATCACATTGATTTTAAGTTATGGCAGCCCCATAAATGAGGGACCTCCAAGTAACCCTGGCTGCCTCTTTCTTCTAATATGTACTGGCCCAGTGTTCCATTTTTTCCCCTCATGATCTGCACAATCGCATACTTTGTTATAATCTATACAGCACAGGCTGATTATTTCCTGTAGTTTTTTTTTTAAATGTGCTCTATTATCCAATACATGTTTGCAGTATATTACCACTCCCACTTTAATCATACATTTCCCACTCCATGTATGATTAAAGTCTTTGTTGCATAATTTTGAGCATCACTTTGCTTGAATGGGAAATTAATGCAGTGGTCTGATGCTTGCTGCCTTCCCTGGTGTCCCCTATTTTAGGGACTAGAATGTGTATTGAGCATTTCCAATCTGTGGGACAATATTTTGTTTTCCATATTTGTTGGCAAATTTGAATTAGAATTTGTTTGGATTCTGTATCGATAGCTAAACCAGAACCTTCATTTTACTCCTTTTTATATTAGTCTGCTCATTAACTGTGGATCAGCCCTAGGGTAGATATTCTTAACAGATTATCTTCTTTTCCTCTGGGATGTAAGAATGGAGCTATAGGAACTGACTTGTTGGCCACACATTTTGTCTTCAAAAATAGATAAATGGATAGTATCACAGTGCATGCATTTCACAACTTCCATATTTTGATTGGGCCTGTGCCACAGATCACACTGTTTTGTTTTCTGTGAAGGGGGGGGGGACCATTTCCAGCCCAGAAAATGCTTTTTCTGTATAAAACAACCACATGTTAATTTTGTGTGGAACAAGTCCTGAGAGGCTTTGAGAACACTGGTTTTTGAAAACTTTCTTGCAGTGGGAAGAAAATTATTTAAGATTACTTGTTGCTTCCTTTGAGAAGACACTTAATTAAAAATTACATCCCTGATACATTTATACATCAGTGTGTTTCATACATGAGTATCTTTGTTGTGATGAGCCAAAATGAAAGCAATGTCTCTGAGGCATCTTCCTGGGACTGTGAAATAGATTGGATTGTGGAAAGTTAAGAAAGATGCCTTCCCACCACATCTGCTCTGCTTGTGCTACCTGAAAGAAATTAGCAGAGGAAATCAGTGAAATATAATGAATAGCTACACAGAAATTCAGCTTAATTTAATAATATAAAAGGGACAAGACTCTGATAATGGAAAGAAAGGGTCGAGGTGACAGATATCGTATGCCACTCCTCTGAACTAATCAAGGAAAGGTGAATGTTTCTTTAATGAAAAAGATAAAAAAGAAAGAAATGAAATTATGATGGTGGAGTGTTAATCAGGGACAATCAATGACGGTAAAAGAACAGCTGGAATCAGACAGCAGCAGCCCTCATGAAAAAGAGATGGTATAAGTGTACTCTAAGAGAATCAGCATGCCATTTGGCCAGAGAGGGAGGCAAGAGGGAAAAAAAGGATTTAGAAATGGGATTGAAAGATAAAAAGAGAGTATTTTGGAAAAGGTAGAAAGAAAGTGTTTTCTATCCTGGAGAAAATATCCTGCAAAAGGGATGTTAGAGAAATAGAAGTCCCACATTTGAGGACAGCAGAGAAATATGAAAGAGAAGAATAACTGATAGGATATGTGGCTCTGTAGATAAATTAATAAGGATAAAAATGAAAGTGGAATGGATTGGAAAATAACAGATGAAATTGTTCAGGAATCCAAGAGATGATTAAATAGGTAACACAGGAGAACAGGAACTAACAGGTTTTCCTCTTACTGCCCTATGATTAATTGTTGCATTTTGACCAGGCTTCATGATCAATTGCTTTCATTGCATCACATTAGAAATCACAGTATCGAAGAGTTGGAAGGCACCACAAGGATTTTTCCCCAATGTTTGCTTTATCTTCTACATGACATCTTTTGAAATACTCATCTTTAAAAACTTCAAAAGGTGCCATGTAGAAGATAAAGCAAGCTGCTCCAGAAGCCAGCACAGAAACCAGTGGATTCAAATTACAAGAAAAGAGATTCCAACCAAACCTTAAGAAGAAATATTGGGTTGTAAGAGCCATTTAACAGTGGATCAGACTGTCTTGGTGACTGTTGGCTCTCCTTCTTTGGATATATTTGAACAGAAGTTGTGACAGAGCTTTCATCTCTGTTGGTTTGGATTAATGGAGCTGTCTAGCTTTAAATACAAGTTGAGTTACAAGAAGAGATAGAAAAATTATACATAATTATTTATAGAGAAAGAGGATGAGGTTAAGCTTTTTGCCCCCTGCATTTGGGGGTTGGGGGAGACAGCTGACTCTTTTACCTCTTTGAATTAGTGAAGTGTTTGAAAGAAAGGAGCTTTAAAGTTCACACCAAAGATGGTCTTGTCAGCAGCACCCCAGGTGTTAAGTGCTTGATCTAATAGCCTGTCTGAATGGCCGCTGCCTTCTGAGAGGCACTGTTTAAATAAAGCACGTAAGCAATAAAAATCAAATTTTAAATTGAATTCTTACCTGTTACTTCATCTGCAAATGACCATATCTGAAAATTCTCACACTTCAATGAGAAGCTGGCATATTTCTTGGCTTTTTGTTCTCTGAGCTAAACCTCTCCAGCTCCCTAAGCTGTTCGTCATAGGGCTTGGTTTGCAAACCTTTGCCCATCATGGTTGCCCTCCTCTGGACTGTGGTGCCCATTGACAACATTAACTGGGGCAACATATTGAATAGCCAGGAGAAAGAGAAAATAATAAGATGACTTTAGCTTTCGAAACTGGTTACTCAGCTTTTCGTCTAGGCATGAGATGTTTTACATAAAGAGAAAGAAAAGGCTTTGGAATGGTGTCTGAGGAAAAACAAGAAAGCTCATGGTCTTTTAAAAAGTTCTTGTTAGAACATTTTACTCTGCTAAGAACGTGGCTCAGACAGAAGCAACTACAGCCAGAAAACCATCTCTTAGACTTGGGTCCAAAATTCACTGTAGAAATAATCCAGTTTGAGACCATTTTAACTCAACTATCCTGGCTCAGTGCTAGAGACAGCCTTCTCTGTCAGACAGCTGTGATGCCACAACAAACTACAATTCCCAGGATTCCCTAGCATTGAGCCAGGATAGTTGGTCTCAAACTGGATTATGTCTGCAGGGTGTTTTGCACCTTGGTTATCTTCTAGATTTTCTGCTCAAGATTTTTGTATTGAAAAAGCAAATAAATCCACTGTGTGCCCATTTACTGCCAGCACTAATATTACAGCCAATTACTTCCTGGGCATTTGTCATTGTTCCTGCTCTATACCTTAATAATTTTACTTAGACAGGGGCATTTTCTGCTGATAAATCTAGCTATATTACCAAGCCAGAGTGTATTTATTAAAACACCAATTAGATCGTGCTTTCCCATCAATCATGAGCTCTTTAATTCATGTGTGGATGCAAAAGACTGTTTGAAGCACTGTGCATGCATGAATGAGTGATCTAAATCAAATTGTCACTTTACCAGCATTGCCTTACCTCCAGACCTAGCGGCAATCAATTTTTTATTTACTATATGAATAATGTCTTATCTTTTTTTAAAAGACCTCAGTGTTTCAGCTTCTAAGTAGGAAAAAAGAAAGCTTAGTTTGCAAAGCTGAAAATAGAGGTGACTATAGTAGACAGGGAACAGGCAAAAAGAAAAGAGATATGTGAAGGAAAGGAGGCATATGGTGTAGTCCCCAAAGGTAATGATATCATTATGAATTAGAAAGACCACAGCTTCAATGCAAGCACATAATAATCCATACAGTATTGCAATTAGAGTATGAATCTTTGTGTGTCTTGTTCTTCTTGTCTGAGAGACAGTGAAATACATCTGTTTGTCTAGAGAGAGATTTCTATTTGTGATATTTTCTTTCTTTCTTTCTTTCTTTCTTTCTTTCTTCTTCCCAGTGTCTCTCTCTCTCTCTCTCTTTGGCACAAAGTATAATAAATTGCATAAATACATGGCTGAATTACAATAGATTTTACCTTGTTGCCTGAACTTCAAAACATTATATTAGCAACAGATGGATTGTTTGTATCTTTTTGATTAGTTGCCCATCTTTTTCTGCTTGCACTCTCTCCCCCCCGTGTATGTTTTGCATTCAAAAACGAAAAAGACACTAGTTTTGTGCAGAGACATTTTGTAAAATTGTAGAAATCTCAGGAGAAAAAAAAGTTCTCATTTTCTCATTGTTATGCAGGACATGAGAAATTTCATGGGAGTTAATGAATTCTCAACATACTGTCTCAATATGCTGAGAAACCCTGTCTCACCAAGAGGAAATAATTTCATGATTTTTTTTCTCCCTTACAGCTCAAAATTATAATAGCAGGGAAGATAGTGAGTAGGCCTACAACTGTGGTGAAACAATTCCTCAATTGGCATCTATCTTTGGGTGATCTGTTTCCATACACAAACCTGCAGAGCAGCAGATTCCTGGCAATATTTCAGCAATATGCAGACTATATGTGTAGCATTAGTAGCTCAATATAATCAAATTTATGTTGATTATACATATTTATATTTTTAAATGAATCTTTTAATTCAATTTAAGAAGCAGCACAAAATACATACCAAATTAAATAAAACCCACTCACTGCACACATAACATATAAACTCCTAACCCTACACACTCTCTCTCACACACAAAGAGAAGGAAAAAACTGTACCAACTTAACCCAAACTAAATTAGACTAGCCTACCAACAATCTCTCCAACTCCCTCCCACAATTAAAACTACAAATATAAAACTATAGGATGGTAACACTATATATACCATAAACACAAGCTAAATAATACAACAAACACAAACAAACATTGACTTTCCATTTCCCCACCCTAAGAATATTAATAGTCTATATATATGTTTTCTCAAAAAAGCTAACATTTTTTCTGTACTTTTTACCTAACAAAGATAATCAAAATTGCAATTTTATATATTTTTGTTTATCTGTATATTGACTAAAATATTATACATGAACTAGACTATGGATAATCTGTTTTTTTCCTCTTAGTACTGCTCCCCATTTATGGTAAGGGAATGGAAGACATCCCTCTTTTCAGAAGGTCTCATCCTCTATTTGAAGTGGTATCCAGTCCAGGCCCAGTTTAGTGATGAACATCGTAGTATAGTTGATACTCTTATGAAAAAAGTATGACAGCCTAATGGCAAGCTTAGGGCTCCTCCTTCTGAATGCTCATAATAAGATAAAAAGAAAAAAAATGTGTGTTTCCTGTTTCACCAAATTCATTTCTAGAATTTGCAGGAGCAGGAGTTATATTATAACTTTACTTCCTGAAGCCCCTAATACAGGCAAGTACCAGTTAGTAAAGCACATACATAAATCTTGTTTGCATTTTCAAAGGTGGAATGGTATTTCCCATTTCTATCTAGATTAGTGAATTATCTTCATACTTCTCATCTTAGCTTGTTAAATCTAATTTTAATTTAATTGAACTCCATAATTTGAATTATATTTTTGTTGCTATTTTCTACCCTTTATTTATACTCTGTTATTTATCTACAATTTCTTCCCTTATTTCTCACGTTTTGCTCTGGATTTTGCTGGAATATCCCGAGCAGTTTGGAGCAATGCTACATGGCTGTTTACACATGCATTCCGCTGTGTTGTCTGGCCCCACTATGGATGGCAAAAGTTGCTCCCTCTGAGGTCACAGAGGCACAGACATGCGATCAACACTTGAGTGCCTCATTTCTGACCTCAAAGGGAACAACTTACATCATAGCAGTGCCCTGGGTGACACAGCTGGGACACTTGTGTAGATAGCTGCCCAGCTTTCTCCAGAATATGGAGGTAATGGGGGGAATCCAGAGCAGCTACAGCACCAGAATACTTTGAGAGCAGCCAGGAATATTGATGTATTCATCAGCCTGAGAGCAGCCTGGATGATGTATACAAGTCCTTTTCCTCTACTACCCTGGTGCTGCAGTGGTTAAATGCCTGTACTGCAAGCCAAAAGGTTGTACTTTTGATTCCAGACAGGGCTCCAAGGTCCACTCAGCTTTGCATCCTTCCATAGGTCACTAAAATGAGTATCCAGCTTGTTGGGGGCAATTAGCTTACATAAGGTACACTTAGCCTTGCATCCTTCTGTAGGTAACTAAAATTAGTATCCAGCTTGTTGGGGGCAATTAGTTACACTCCCGCTTAGTTCACTGATAAACAGTATAGAAATATACTTGCTATAGCTATTGCTATTGCTATTGCTATTTGTGCTTCCTGATGTGGGACTATAATTGCCAGCACTGCATCTTAGTCAGTGAATTCCTGAATCCAATCCAATCTAATTTTATTTGCATGAAACCAGCACCCACTGTAATTATAACAAATACAGTGCATACAGGCAGACATACCAACATAAAAGCTTACTAGTACTAATATTAAAACAATCTTATTTCTAAAATATATCCCTGGTACTGAACATGTTCTCATATCATGAGTAGCAAAGATTCTGATGAAGGCACTGGCAGACATTTTTTCTTTTAAGAAATACATTCAGATCCCAGGATTACTTATTTAGGAACGTTCTCATATCTGTAGTACAAATCTGCCACTTGTTGCTTTGAGGAGAGCAACTCCAAAAAAGAATATTAAAAAACCCTCATAAATAAGAAAAAAAATGATAACATAATTTGGATGAAATAAAAATATCAGTATTTTATTCCTGTTAACAGAACAGTTTCAGGAATAGCAGAACATTTAAGGGAAAAAATAGAGCTAAAAATAAAAAGACATCCTTGAGTCCCTGACCCAACATGAAATATTTAGGAAACTGTATTCTGAACAAGTACCTTTTCTACTAAAAATAACTTTTCCAATAACTGAGCTCTCCAGCCTTGTGAGGCTTTCTCCAAAAGCAGTCATATGCTATGGGAAAAGTTCTTCACCATGATTAGAAGAGTGGATATAATATGATAACTACAGCTAGTGCTCAAAAACTGCTGAAGACTGAGCTCGGTTAACAGGGTTGCATTCTCCTTGTTGCTCTTCTGAAGTAGCACTATTGGTTTTCCCAAAGTCAACCTGAAAACTGAATGGAATGAGTCTACTCAATAAGTGTCCTTTAAGATTGTTAGAAGATGGATGATCACAAATATTTTGGCCCCAAGGGGATATTTAGACCTTTCAATGAGTCACATACAGCACCTTGAATTAGTCCCAGAAACATAGGCAGCAGTTGTAAAATTGGTGAAATATGCTGCCATTGGCCTATTGACATCAAGGGATGGAGAACATCATTTTGTATGAAGTGGAATTTCCAGAAATTTTGTAAGCACTACAAGCATAATCTGGAAGTCACCACAGCATTACTGGATAGTACAAAAAACTACAATAGCAACCAAATGCTGTTAGTTAGCTTGGACAGCTTATTAAAAAAATTACTTTGAAAGATTTGTCAAATATTTGTTGTAAGTTAAGCTTCTTTTCTTCGGTGACAAGGTTTTGATCTAATATATACATTTTTCTCTTATGTCTGTACATGTCACTGTCTTGGCGTGTGTGGAGCAAGAGCAATAATGTGCACTGAATATTTTATTTATGTGAACAGAAATTTAATGCTTCATAAATATTTATAGGATCCTTGATACTTATGGAAATGTGAGATGGTATACACAGAAAATAACTGATTCAAGAATAGAAAAGAACTGAAATAACAGTGTTAAAATAACAACTACAACTGCAGAAGCAGTACCAATAATGTTGTGGTTAAATGAGTGAAGTTTTCATTTTATTGATGAAGCATGGTGAGTTTGTAAATACCCAGTATGTGCCTCACTTGAATTATGACGTCTGCCAAAAACTTGCCCACAAATCTGAGAAAGCAAAATCCACTCAAGTTAGTATATAATCTCATTGTATATGGAGTTTGGAAAGTTGCTTTAAAAGGTTATTAATTTCAGGCAAAAATCCTCCCCTCCAGGTAATTAAAATAGTAACTAAGTAGTAAGCAATTTGAATTCTACATGCATCCAAAACACATGCTACTCCTATATACTTCAGTGTTATCTCAACATTCAACTCAGGCCTGGAACCATGTGATATCCCTTCCTCACCACAGCTCCATAACTCTAAAAAGGTGCAGTGGCACAGCAAAGGAAGTGGCTTTATCCCTAGTTACCTTTAAAACCTAAAAGTAATGCAATTGTATTTTATGTGAAGCTGAAGGTTTTCTCAGCTGGCACCCATAGTTTTCTGTGGGTTTTCCAAGTTGTGTGGCCATGTTCTGGAATAATTTATTCCTGATATCTCACCTGAATCTATGGCTGGCATTTTCAGAGGGTGGCCATCTAGATGCAGGCGAAAGGCCAGGAATAAATTCTTCCCAAACACCTATCCTGGAAAAAACACAGAAAACAATTATGTTTTAATAACTGAAAAAAGAATTAATCCTAAGGAACTAATTTAAACATTAGGCAGGGCTACTTTCTTACCACCTCAGTCTTCTTAAACAGCACAGATGCCATGGCTGGGAAAGGTGTTCATAAAGGGGAATAGATCTCTCCACTCTAAAGTACTTGTACCACTCTGCAGGGAGCAGCTGCTTGGTGAAGGGTGAGGAATGGAGATTATAAAGGTGTATCTAGACTGTAGAGATAATGCAGTTTGATACCACTAACTGCCTTGTGCCCATCCTACAGAATCCTGGGATTTGATGTTTTGTGAGGCACCAGCACACTTTGGCAGAGAAGGCTAAAGGCTTTGTAAAACTACAGATTCCAGGATTCCATAGGGTGGAGTTACAGCACTTAAAGTGGTGTATAATTTATGCAGTGTTGTATATGCATCCTAAGATATCTGAAAACTAACTTCTTCCTTTGTATGCAAGCTCTATGAATGCATATTCGCCTACATACACTACCTTATATTAGATGAGTTTTGGAGTGAAATTGATAAAACATATGGAAATAAGCCAGAGAGAATACAAATTCTCTGGCAAATTTTTCCTAAATGCCATTTAAAGACATTAATGGAATTTTTTTTTGTAATGGTATCCTCATATTATGTTAGATTCCATGAATTACAAGATTCCTGCAGTGGCTTAGTGGTTAAGACACCAATTTTGATTATTGGAAGATCAGAAGGTTGGCAGTTCAGGGCCCAAGTACTACATGATGGGGTAAGCTCCTGTCGCTAGTCCCGGCTTCTGTCAATCTAGCAGTTCGAAAGCATGCAAATGCAAGTAGATAGGTACCACTTCTCAGTGGGAAGGTAACAGCGTTTGGTGCAGTCATGCTGGGCACATGAACACCAGAGCAATCCTTGGAAAACATTGGCTCTTTGGCTTAGAAATGGAGATGAGCACCACCCCATACAGTCGGTTACGACTAGACATTCATGTCAAAGGACTACCTTTACCTTTTTGCCCTTTGACTCTGTGAAACTTCAAAATAACCTCTCTACTCCCACTCATCCATTTATTCCTTGCCTTTTATCCTTCTTTCATTATTCCCTCCCCCCTCTTCTTCTCAATCTTCTCAATCTTCTCTTCCCTTTGCCATACCAATATCACTATTCTGTTCTAATCCTACTCTCTTTCCTTTCTTTCATTTTTACTTTCACCTGTATCTACATTCTTCTTATTTAAAACCACTCTTCTTCTCTATATACACCCAACTTCAACTACGGTACATAATAATCTCATGCTTTTTTAAATGGCAAACCAATATAGGATGCAATACAATGGAATGGGCTTGCTCAGGGATGTGGAAATCATTCACTTTTGTCTTCATTACACTACTTAGAATTCCACTGACGTTTAAGTTGCAAGATTTTTTTATTCTCCACATTGAAAATAAACAAAATGGAACATTGTGTTTATTTTGGAACAGACTTTTTTCTAATATATTCTTTTTTATGAATGTTTCTACTGGGATAAGATGTTTTTGTGCACCTTTAAAATGTGTGTGTGTATGCATTTTTAGTCATGTTCTTTTGAAAAAGCTTAGTTAAAAATGATGATGATAATAGGCAACTGAAAAATATGCACATACATCAGTTAATAGTCATGCAGGCCACTAACTGCATAAATTCTCAAAACTTTGGTTAATGCACATTTCTTTTCCATCCCTAGCTTCCTGAATCAACTGCTTCCTATTGTTTTACAGTAAGGCCAACCCTTGAATTATAATAACCTGTAGCACTGCAAAAAGTATGTGATGATTTTATTTATGTTTTGCTTACCAACATCTTCAGTGGGCACCACTAAGCTCTGCTAATCTGTGAAATTGTTTTCTGCATTCTAGCATAGTAAAAGTTAATTGTTTTGTATAATGAAACAAAACTATCTCCAATCTGGCCCTTTACTCAATGAGATCATTCACCTATGGCAATGAATTTTATTTCTGAAATTGGACAGTACAATAAACCAAAAAATGGTAAATTGACCATGTCTTCTCCTGCACTCCTGCCTTCTTTTTGATCTTTCAAAGGTAGTCTCTTGTTAGAGAGTACAGTATAAGGTTTGGTTCCTCTTATATAGTAAAAGTACCCTCTTCCTGTCCTTCTTTGAATGCTATTTAATTCATGTTTATTTGATGTCTTCTAATAGGATATTAAGGTTTGTACAGGCTGTTCTGAAATGTGAAGTAGGACAAAAGAGAACAAAATACATGAAAAGACTACTTATAATTAGTTCCTCACCAATTTCTGCATACAAAGTCCAACTGATTTTCACAGAAGCCATGTTTGTATCATTTGCCATCAAGTTGGCTTTGGCTTATGGTAGCCCTATGAATGAGACATCTTCAGGACCCCTTGTCATCAACACCCTGCTCAGGTCTTGGAAACTCAGGGCTTTAGTGTCCTTGACTGAGTCTATCCAGCCATAGTGCAAAAGCTACATATTTAATGTCAGCATTGTAGAAGCATCTCTGCTTCCTTTATAATGCTCTGTAGAGAATAAAAAACAGATCACAATTGGCAGCAGTATACTTACTGGAAGCAGTAAGTAGTGCCTCATGGCTTCCATATCAGTACTCCTAGTTTTAGTCAAAAATGTACAGGATTCTCTGAAGTGCCATTTTAGCACCTTGCATAACTCCTTTAAAGTTCATAGTACGCCTGGAATCCTTCATTGCCCCACTGGTGTGGAAGCCATCTGTCTTCACTGACTTTGCATGCTTGGCAGAATTTATGCCTGCATACGTCATCAACAAGATCCCCAGCACGGAAAAGACAAGTGACAAAAGGATTAAACACATTATCCTGGAGCACTCAGTGTTCAAACAATCGTGTATGGATTCTAATGTCAACAAAACCCTGTGGTAAATCCCAGTTTTATATCACCAACACAATATATAGTTAGAACCTGGAATATGCTGTTACCTAAGGTGACCTTTACAGAGCCTGGCCTTATCTGAAGGCACATCATAGGTTAATTCTGTACATGAAGCTGTCTCCTATTTGAAGTCCAAGGCTGGTTTAAAGATAAAGAACCATAAAAGGGGGCTAGAAGTTCAAGCTAGTTATGAGTGCAGTGCAAATTGCATGCACACCAGAGCACTCATCACAGAACATGAAAGGCAAAGAAGAAACTTCAGTGCATGAAATATCTAGGCCTAATTGAGCAGGCTGAAATGTGGTTGCAAAGAATACTTCCAATTTTTATAGTCTTCAAGGAGAAAAGGAATCTTGACATGTTGAGATAATCCACTGACATAACAATCAACCCCTTTGAGATTTTTCACATTTTGGAGACTTGGGGAGGGGGGGTGTTCTTGCACAAACTAACATTTTTGCAAATAAAAGAGTAGCTGGAATTCTCTTGGTGAGAGGACTGATAAATTCAAGATTACGTGCACATATGCCTTGTTTTAAACATGGCACAAGGAGCTATCTAGTTCTTTGTGTATCCTCTAACCCTCTCCTCCCCCGCCCCAGCAGCTGTCAAGCCCCAGGGTGCACTGCTGTGACTATTTACAGGTTTGTTCTGGTGAGCAGAGATCTCTTCTATAGTAGTGATGCTGGGACACCTCTCCCTCTTATTCCCCTTAGCTACAAAATGGCTATCCTGGTGACCCTGAGGCTTGATGACAGCTGGGAATGTGAGTAAGAGAGAGCTGCACCAAGCCATATGTGCAGAGTATTATGTAGTTTATGTTCAATTTTTTGTTCAGTGTGTTTTATGATTTATATGCAAAACAATGATTTTTGCACCCAAATTCCAGATGAATTTCTCATAAAGGTTTTTAAAATAATAATAATAATAATAATTGAAAAAATGACTGAAATACTCATAATCTCATCCAGTAAGAAGACTTTTTCCTGCCTGTGTGAAGTAAGATTCAACCGCTAGGTTTATGGAGCTTCAGAATGGGTCAGCTACAATATGCTGTGGAAAATAAAACTTCTGGTGCTCTATGGTTGTGCACAGATGCACAAGACCTGAACAAGGCATTATTTTCCATTGTTGGAGAATTTTCAAAAAGAAATAATAAAAAATAGACAATCTGAAGGGTGCCAGAGTCATTACTGTGATATTTTACTGTACTGCAGATTCAGAGAACAGCATTATAGGTGGGGGTGGTGTTGGGGCGTGGGGGGGGGAGGGAGGAGAGAACAGAGACAAAAACAAAGCTGTCCTAGGTGATGAAAATATTTGGGGCCTTTAATATAAAATTTTGCCAAGATCCAGTGTCTCATCTCAAGACAGAGCTTATGACCTTGATGTTTCTAATTCTCAAGCATTTGTAGAAGTACTCCACAGGGCTGAAATGTTTTAAAAGGAGGGCATGCATGCGCTCATGCACAAACACACATGATTGCCTTGGTGCTCACCTTGTTTGCTTAGACAGAAGCTTTTGTCAGCTCAGAGGCTCCACATATGCCATCTGATACCTTAGAACTGAGATGTTGCTTTGCCTTGTTTCAGTTTCCAAACTCTCAGATACTTTCTCCATTAACTATTATAAGAATAGCAGTCACCACTTTTAACTTTTTCAAGGTGGGGGGGGGGTGCATGCATTCGTCTCTTTTCTCACAGGACAATAGCCACCACATTTTAGAAAGAAAGGTGCAGGAAATGTTTGTTTATTCTGCACCTTTGAAACTGGAGAATTTTGGCAAGGCTCCTGGTACCCCACACAGCCATACTAAGCCTTATGTCCAATCTAAGGGTCACAAGTTTGAATGGGCTCGAGGTTGCTATGTGAGTTGAGGCTATAAAAACTAGATTGATTACAAAATATTTTAAGACTGGGAGGATGTATTTAGTTTCCATACTATATATAAGTTAACACCAGCATACTTTTTCATTTGCTCGGCAGTAAAATGGTGGTAAAGGTTTATTAAAGGCCTGTTGTTTACCCAAACAAAACAAACAAACATGCAAAAAACCTGGAGAATTTTCAGAAAGGGGCATTATGCCTTCTTGGTGGTTTTCTGGGCAATTCCCGTGAAGGTAAAGGTGTCCCTATGCTCTCTACAAAATTTCAGAGGTGCAGGGATTTTAATACCACACCAGACTTTAAAGCTGGCACTTATAATATTTTTCCCTGACAGCTGGAAAGCCACAATGGAGGAGGGAGACTGCAAGGCGTTTTAACTTCAAATAATCCACCCATCACAGAGTCACTGTGCAATTATATATAGATAAACATACCAACATGTATACCTCTCCCTGCTTATATTTCCTACTCTTTCATAAATATGAAATGCACAACTGTCACACTCATTCCTCTTTTCCTTCTTAGCCTATTCTTTCCACCCTATTTCTCCCTTTGACCCACTCTTTCTCTATCTCAAACATGGGGAACCCAGAGGCTCCCCTTTTCTGCCTCCAGTCCCTTCAACTCTGATCTCCTGTCTTTATTTTTTAAATTAGTATTTTGTTTGCCTTCTTGGCAAGCTGCCAGAATGTGGTCTGTGTTTTGCCCCTTCTTTCTGGTTTCTTTGTAGCCTCTACCTTCTGGTCATTTGTGAAGCATTTCAGAGTGATGGGACTCATAGCACTCAATCAAATATTTCAGAACTTTGAAGAGCCAATAGCCAAGGATTAACAAGGGCCATCTGTGTGCAGTTCCAGAAACCTTGATTCATCCTCAGCAGTCTTCCTTGTTATCTTTGGCTTGAGCGCTATGAATATTTGAAGCCTTGACAAATGCCTGGCACTTGGACCAGAAAGAAAAGAAGGGAGGAAAAAGTACTAGTTCAGGATGGTGGAGTACAAGAGAGATAAAGAATATGAATGAAAAGAATAAAGCAAGGGCATGGACATTCTCAGAGACTGTCTTGGGTAAGTAAAATGGAGACAAGTGGAAGAGTGAGGTAAACATGGTTCAGAGAGAAAATGGGGTGAATGGGACAGTGTCGAGGGATTGAGAATGGGATGAAAAAGATCTTGTAAGTCTGAATGTGATAGTTCCCACTTGCAAAGCATAGCTCAGTTATACAGAACATCGATCCTGCTGGTAAAGAACATCTCAGTTCTATGCAGAGGTTTACTAACTGATCAGAGATAAGAGCAGATGATGACCCAGGGCCAGAGTTCCGGCATCCTTGGTCTAGGATGAGCCTTAATCAGTAGGTAGCTACATGTCTCTTTGGAACTTCCTTATGAAAAGTTGAGAAATTATTAAATTGATTGGACACTTTCACTGTTTAGGGGTTTAGGAACAAGATAGTATTAGATGTTGTACAATGTTTGATAGGCAAAAGAGAAAATGACAGATTTTTTTTAATGTGCCTATATTATGGATCAGTTAATTAAACCTGTTTTATTAATGTGCCAAGTTTCATTTAATTCTTTCACTTTGAAGTGGAAAAAGTACAGTTCTGGGCTTCATGTAGTTCCCAAGGCCATGCTTGTGACTCCCAGAGCACTTCAGAACATCACAGGATTTTTTGGTAAGATTTGTTAAGTGGGGGGTTGCCTTTGCTTTCCTCTGAGTCTGAGAGAATGTGAGTTGCCTGCAGTCACACAGTGGATTTCCATGGCTGAGTGGAGTTGTGGTCCAATCCTTACATTGTGTGCTGATGGGAGCAGGGGGCCAATTAAGTTAATAAAAAAGCCACTGGTCTCAGCATGGAGAGGGAGAAAAACTAGGGTGCCCTCATATTGGACCCCTTTTCCTTCCCCTCAGATTACAAAGCAACCATATCTGAATTGCCTACCCACTCTCTTCTCTCCATGGGCTTGACAGGTGGTTTGCAGAACGGAGGGTTTTACAAGGTGAAAAGGCTGGATAATAATTCCTGTGCCACATTGAAAATGAGACATACTCATGCATACACCACACTGACACTCATATATGCCACTAAAATGATGTTACTACTTCTGTAATGGTTTTTTTTAACAGCTGTAGTTCATGGGTTACAGATCATGTAAAATCTGCAACTGTTTTAGGCCATAATTAAATCACTAGTCATTTCATCTGTCAGATAATGCATCTCCCACCTGCTGAAAACAAAACTTATAAGTTTCTTCTCCAAGGTCCTTTATATGGACCCTTCTTTGGAGAAATGCAAATCTACCACCTTCTCCAGGAATAGTTCCTGCCCGGTCCCCCTAATCTTAAAGTGGGAAAAAAAGTATGTTAAGAATAACCTTCTTAATTTGGAAAAATAGTGAACAGAAGGAACTGAAAAATACTCTTTTTCTTTTAAAAAAAGGTTTCTTTTCAAAGAAAAGAGTTTTCCAACACTTGGTAGACACTGTCTGGAAGAAAAACTCAGCCAAAAAAAAATTCTGAGTAATTTTTTAATGGTATTCACACTTTGTAAAATATTCTGAGAAATTATTTGGCGTGAAAATAAACATGGGTTTATTTGTGTTTTGTTTTTTGGACAAGTAACAAAGAGTGTGTGTCTCTGTGTAAAATACATCAATTCCTATGGGAGGGGGCCCTCCATATTTCTGAGGAGAATAATATTTTGAATCACTGGATAAAAACCTGGATTGTCTCCTACAGTGGGGGATAAAGCTATGGTAATTTTTGATCCTTACGTGAAAGGTTGGAATAGGTGATAATTTACATCCCCAGTGAGTCCTCATGAGTGAGGAACCAATTGCGTCGATGGCTAAAATTTCTTAACAGACTCATTAACTGATTGTTAACTGAAGCTTGTTTTCCTTTTTCCTAACATGGGACCCAAGGCGGCTTATTACAAGGTTAAAACAAGATAGAGTTGAAACCCTGATGATAAAAATGTTAAGCTACAATTAAGTAATTAAGTACTAAAACATGAGAATCCACAGAGTTACTCACAGAGATGGAACGCAGGGAAATTTTCTCTGGAAATAAGGAAATAAATTGCAAGGTAGCAATTTATATGTTAGGCTGAGTTATGTTCAAATTGGTGCTGTTGATTAGCCAGTAGGGGCACTCAACATCCCATCTGTTGTATGGCCACATAGGCCCTGAACCCACAAGGCCCCAAAGTGAACCAAGCTTACCTGCAATGATCCTGCATCTCAATAGAGTATAAATATGTGTGGGGAGGTGAGCAGGTCTTAGGCTTCTCATACTTTTCATTTGAATAGAGAGAATGAACTGCAATATTGCCTTTTGAATTGCTGCAGGGAGTACATTACAGGGAGTATGAGATGATGCTTCTGATAGCTTAACAAATTTACTCTCCAAAGAACAAATAAATCCTCAGAAATTAGAATAGTAAATTTAGAATATAACACTTCTTGCTACATCAGGACTATTGTGAGAAAATCTGTCACTCAGACAATATTATCAGAACCACAGGAGCACACATAGCAGCATCATTTACAGTGACAATAGTTATTTAATCCAGTGAAAGCACAAGCAGAAGAATGGCTAAATATGGAGAAGAAAAAACAATGGAAAAGAAGAAAAAAAAAAGTCTTGGAACTGATTTGGGGGTATTATTTGTTTAGCAGAAGACCAAGTCCCTCAAGCTGCCAGTGTTCTTTCAGAATTATCCCCTGTATGGTATAAGCTTATATATGAAATAGAGTCAAATGGACACGTTTTCTTCTGCTGCTCCCTTTATAAAGAATTTTGTTATTTACACATAACCGCACTTTTACATGTATATAAGCCTATATGGTGTGTGTGGGGGTGGTGGTGGTTGTAGTTTGTTTTTGTTTTTGTTTTTTTTTGGAGGGAATGTCATTATGACTTTCTTCAGTAATTTTTCCTTTACTTATTATGATATAGGCTGGTTCATATTGTATTTTATTGTACAATATAATAGATACAATTATTATATAATAACAGAGTGAGGTTCAATGAACACTTTTGCAATTCTGTAGTGTATTGCCTTCACAGAGCTAGGCTCTTGAAGTGAGACATTTCCCTCGCTTTCACTCCACAGTTGTTTTTTTACAGCTACAAGAGGAATGACTCAGATTTAGATGAACTGTTTGCTTTTGCTTTCACTGGATTAAATAACTATTGTCACTGTAAATGCTGCTGCTTTGTGGACTCCTGCAGTTCTGATAATATTTTCTGAGTGACATATTTTCTCACAATAGTCCTGATTGTGTCTTGGATTCCAAAAAGTTCTCTTTTTATCCCTCTTATTCCTGTTCTGTCTTCTCAAAGAAATCACATGAATTAGCCTGCCTAAAAACAGTGTCATGTGATCTACTTCCTCCAGTTCTGAGATTTCTTCTCCTGAAGCAGCATGATTCCCTGTTTTACTGAGTGTGATAGAATGAGGGGCATCTTTCATAACAAATTATAACAAATTCTAATAACATTTTTCATGAAGGCTTCAGTATTAATGGAAGAATTTAGAATGCTAGATGAAACCACTAGGAAAAAAAATGAGAAAATTTAGTAACTTAACAAGTTGACCAATGAATTAACTCCAAACTCTGCACAAGCCTGGCAGTTCTATGTGCTTTCAAGTCATTATCACCTACCCAAGAAGAATATTAGTCAGGATGGTGGCCATATTCTTTATTATGTTTAAGAAAGTAGGCAAGAATAAGTTTAAGGCTCTGTAAGGCCTTGAACTGGGGAATTGGTTAAATGAGTACAATGCTTTATTTTTCATATCTTTGGGGAATGTTTCAGGTAAAAGAAATGTCTGCTTTGGCTTTTGCTGCTACATCCCTCCCACCTGTGCCAAGACAAGGAAGTGGAACCGATCAGCCCAGAGGTATCAGGTGACCTGGGGGAGAAAATGGAATCCCTACTTATGAGCTTTCCTAGACCTGGGAATCAACTTTCAGCAACTTGGTTTGTGCTGATGTTTATCTTGAATCCATTTACATGCCTATCTTTCAAAGGGCTATTGGACTTACAGTTATAAGCATGTCTTTCCTGGGCCATGCTCTTTGCTTCAAATCTCAAAACCCTGAGCAAGACAAATTTGGAGCTCAGTCTAAACTGCAAAAACAAGTGACAGTGCTAGTGTCACTGCGGCTTCTGAACTACACGATCTGATTTCCCCACATGGGATAGAACTCTGCATTTGCAAGCAGAATGGAGTTTATGTGAGGACATCTGCATTTCATCCTTTTATAGTGTGACTTTTTGTGTGTGTACAGTCCTAGAGCAATGTAGCAATTCTGAAATACAAAAAAAAAAAAAAAAAAGTACTGAAAAGGAGATACATTGTCACTCAAAAGCTCACAGTTTCCTTTATACCAAATGGAAGGACAGTGAAAACAATCCATTTAAAACAGCACTAAAGACAAAGGTTAAATGAAGGAATGGAGTTTCACTGAAACTAACCTGCAAGCTGAGAAGACTCGTTTTTCAACATGGAAATATTAATGTAGAGGTGGGGGGGGGGGAGAGAGAGAGATGCTAAAATAATAAAGGTTTTCCCCTCATTCCAGAATGGAATACAAACTAAGAATTAAGTAGGGCTATTTAACATTAATTAGGGATGGGGTATAATTTTGTTCCATTTGCATTCCTAACCAAATCAAAGTGATCCAATCTTCCAGAATAAACTGCAGACTGGAATTCCATCTTTCCAATTCTGCAGTTTTTCTCATGTATTTTTCAGCTCAAAAATCTGTGTACAAAATCATGCATTTTAAGTGGAAAAATGAATCTTTTAAGGCAGTGGTGAGAAGTGTGTAAAACTCCAGACCTTTCTGAATTCCGTCTCCCAGAATGCCTCACCAGTGTGTGTGGAATGAATACTCAGAAAAGAATAAGGTCGATTGGGCTACAGGAATGGGATTGGCGAGGCTGCTAGGTATTGCCATCAAACAGCATCTGTTGTGTCACATAATCTGTGTCACAGCATCTGTTACAAAAATGATATAGAAAATGGCCATGTTAGTAGGAAAAAACTCCAAATAAAAGTAAATTTCTCTCTATTTTTTTTAGTAAAAAAAATAGGGTAATGTGGAAACAGGATGGAATCGATTTATGACTGAATCACTATGGAAGTGATGTAGATTATCAATAGACAGATTCATTCATCCATAAACATAGTCCTGAATATTGTTCCTCAGCATTTGCTGAAGCAGAGTAGTAATGGTAATATTTTATGATGACAGGTCTAAGGCAGTTCACTGATGAAGACAAAATGGAGAGGAGTTCATATGACAGACCCAAATAAAGGTTATGGTCTTAAAATGTATTTACCTGACAGAAACTCCCATGAACGTACAAATTGTTTATTTCTGAGTAGGCCCACATTACAAGATGGAAGAAGGGGTAGATCAATGCAAAATACAGACATGTACAAACATGACATTTTGAAAGGAAAGACGATGAAATGAATACTCAGCAACACTAGTTTTTGTTTATTCAGAACTAATTTCCATTTACTGTCTAGAAAACCTCTGTTCTGAAGGGTCCAGTTTCCGATTGCACATTGGTCTGTGTATTCTTTGCAGCATGCCTTGGTTTTTGGACAGTTGTAGTTTCAAGAGCTTGTGTAGTGGCCCCTTTTACATTGTCAGAGAGTAAATTATGCCTCTCAGGGGTAGATTCCTTTTTTACTGGTGTTTTATTCTTAATATCAGAGTCTTTCTGTGCTGGTCTTTTATCCAGTAATTTAAAGAGCTTCGGGAATTGCATTCTTCTGTAGTAAGTTTGCTTCCAATTTTTAACATTCTTACTCTTTTTACTCTTTTTTTAGATGTAGCTTTTCCTATTAGAAACTTTTTTGTCACAAGCTTTTTTAGAGACCATGGAAGTATTAATAGTTCTGTTTAAACATGGTGTGCTGTCAGTGTTGTCTTGATTCAGCCAATGTTTTATACAGATGTCCACAAGAATTGTTAAAAGTTTATTAGAATCACTCAAAAAAGTTCTCATTATCTAGATTTCCTCTGTTAAACTAAGACACCAACTACTAATAGACAAGTAATCACTATCTGGTGTCAAGATCTGGTTTTCTGTTTCTATCTTTGTTACATCATCATCCTTATCTGGGGACTGCTTTAATAATTGCACCTCAAATTCTCCCAGATTATTTTTATTGGTAGATTGAAATAAAGGCGTTGGTGTCAAGGTCTCAGCACAAGACAGTTCAACTGCCAGATTAGGAGTTTCAGACACCTCCTTATAGTTTTTAAGATTTCCTTTGAGGTCCAGGGACCAATCCAAACTGGGTATAATAGGATATTGCTCCTTATCTTCCATTCCTTGTTCATTAGTTTCTCCTGGAAAAAACTGGGTAATTTTTGTTTGTACTCGCTTCTGTCTTACAGGAGACTTTGGCATCAGTGGCATAAAACCTAAAGTTTTATAACCTGTTCTGGTTAATACCACCATCTTAATGTCTGCACTGCCATCAAGAGGATGGCATCCAACACCCACGTTGGACACCTGGAGGCTGTGGGAGGCCTGGGATGTTAGAATCATAGAATCATAGAGTTGGAAGAGACCACAAGGGCCATCCAGTCCAACCCCCTGCCATGCAGGAACTCCAAGTCAAAGCATCCCTGACAGATGGCCATTCAGCCTCTGCTTAAAGACCCCTAAGGAAGGAGACTCCACTACACTCCGAGGGAGTGTGTTCCACTGTCGAACAGCCCTTACTGTCAGGAAGTTCCTCCTAATGTTGAGGTGGAATCTCTTTTCCTGCAGCTTGCATCCATTGTTTTGCGTTCTAGTCTCTGCAGCAGCAGAAAACAAGCTTGCTCCCTCCTCAATATGACATCCCTTCAAATATTTAAACAGGGCTATCATATCACCTCTTAACGTTCTCTTCTCCAGGCTGAACATCCCCAGCTCCCTAAGGCGTTCTTCATAGGGCAAGGTTTCCAGACCCTTCACCATCTTAGTTGCCCTCCTTTGGACATGCTCCAGTTTCTCCACATCTTTTTTGAATTGTGGTGCCCAGAACTGGACACAGTATTCCAGGTGGGGCCTGACCAAAGCAGAATAGAGCGGCACTATAACTTCCCTTGATCTAGAAACTATACTTCTATTGATGCAGCCTAAAATTGCATTGGCTTTTTTAGCTGCCGCATCACACTGTTGACTCATGTTCAGCTTATGGTCTACTTGGACTCCTAGATCCCTTTCACATGTGGTCTCATTCAGCCAGGTGTCCCCCATCCTATATCTGTGCATTTCATTTTTCCGCCCTAAGTGCAGAACCTTACATTTCTCCACATTGAATTTCATTTTGTTAGCACTGGCCCAGCTTTCTAGTCTATTCAGGTGATTTTGAATTTTGATCCTGTCCTCTGGGGTATTAGCTACTCCTCCCAGTTTAGTGTCATCTGCAAATTTGATAAGTATGCCCCCAATTCTGTCATCCAAATCGTTAATAAAGATGTTGAACAGCACTGGGCCCAGGACAGAACCCTGTGGCACCCCACTGGTCACTTCTCTCCAGGATGAAAAGGAACCATTGTTGAGCACCCTTTGAGTTCGGCCAGTCAACCAATTAAAAATCCATGTAACAGTTAACTTGTCTATCCCACATTTTGCAAGCTTGTTTGCAAGAATGTCATGGGGAACCTTGTCAAAGGCCTTACTGAAATCGAGGTAAACTATATCCACAGCATTCCCTTCATCTACCAAGCTGGTAATTTTATCAAAAAAAGAGATCAGGTTCGTTTGGCATGACTTGTTTCTCTGAAACCCATGTTGGCTTTTTGTGATTATGGCATTGGCCTCTAAGTGTTCACAGACTCTCTGCTTAATGATCTGCTCTAGAACCTTTCCTGGAATTGATGTCAGACTAACTGAACGATAATTGTTGGGATCCTCTTTTTTTCCCTTTTTGAAGATGGGGACAACGTTTGCCCTCCTCCAGTCTGCTGGGACTTCTCCTGTTCTCCAGGATGGAATGTTAAAGGGCCACATCCTCCTGGGCTGCCTCGGCTCTCCTGCCTCGCTGTCACCACTCAGTGAATGTAGGGAAGGGGCCAGTGGCTTTATACCCCCAACTCCCATGCTGGACACCTGGAAGCTGTGGGAGGCCTGGGACGTTAAAGGGCTACGTCCTCCTGGGCTGCCTAGGCTCTCCTTCCTTGCTGTTGCCACTCTGATCAAGGGAAGTAATAGTGCCACTCTATTCTGTTCTGGTCAGGCCCCACCTGGAATACTGCACCACAATTCAAAAAAGAGGTTGAGAAACTGGAGCGTGTTCAAAGGAGGGTGACTAAGATGGTGAAGGGTCTGGAAACCATGCCCTATGAGGAACAAATTAGGGAACCAGGGATGTTTAGCCTGGAAAAGAAAAGTTAAGGAGGTGATATGATAGCCCTGTTTAAATATTTGAAGGGATGCCATATTGAGGAGGGAGTAAGCTTGTTTTCTGCTGTTCCAGAGTTTAGAACACAAAACAATGGATGCAAACAGATTCCATCTCAACAGTAGGAGGAACTTCCTGACAGTAAGGGCTGTTTGATAGTGGAACACACTTTCTAGGAGTGTAGTGCAGTCTCCTTCCTTAGAGGTCTTTGAACAGAGGCTGGATGGGATGCTTTGATTGAGAGTTCCTGCATGGCAGGGGGTTGGACTGGATGGACCTTGTGATTTCCTCCAATTCTATGATTCTATGACTTTAGCTTGGATGGTTTGCAAGGAAGCTGCTTGCTTGAGGATGTAGTACTTCACAAATATCTCCAATGAATAAGAACCTAATAACTCTTTTTAATAGCACCTGGTAAGCCTCTAATGACACCTCTGTACTGAATGTCATGTGGTTAATTGATCTAATAAAGATGCAGTGTTTTTAATCTCTTGATGAATTTTTCGGGCTTATTCTCCCCACCCACCCCCTTTTTAAAGGACTTTTAAAGTGTAATTACAAAGAAAAGAAAAAAAGAGAAAAGAAGAAGAGAGAAAAAAATAAGTGGGAAATACAGAGAATATAAATGTGGGGTTGGCATATACATTAAATAACTGGGTCATATTCCCAAAACTAAGTTGTCTTGAAGGTGATGTCTATAAATACATGTTGATACGTAACTAAAGCAGTAAGATCTTCTGATGGTTGAACAATAGATGTTGAATATTTATCCTTCAATCCTTGAAGTATAAGTCTTCTAGCAACAATAAAAGCTTTAGGCTTATTCACATACTGTACAGCATCCTGAAATAATATTCTCCCATTACTCTCTTTTAAAAAACATCAAAGCAATATTAACAAATGATTAGTGAGGCTACTGAAATTTGATAACATAGAGCTTACAAAAACAAATGACCTAGCTCATACAATATGATTTTGCATGTTGTCTTTTTACTGCTTAAATGGAAAATGCGAGGAGCTTAGGTTCCAATATTGCACATAATCTGCATGTGTTGCTTAGACTAGGTGTTCATAAAGGCAGCTGCTGTGTTGGCAGTTGGTTGATGACTTTCATTGCTGAAAAAATTGATGAGTAATTTTGAGAACAATACTGTTGTTTTTCATGTACGCCCCCAGGGCAGTGCATACAATATGTGTAGTTACTGTCTCCATTATCCTTAGTGTATGCTCAGCATATACAGCTATCTGTACTTTCTGTATTTTCAGGAATCTTGGGCTAAGGTCTTAGATCAGCTGCTTAGTTAAGTATACATTTCCTGGCTCTAATCTTTCCTTAAAAGCCACCAGCTTCTGAGAGCAACTGAGGTCTGTTCTCCTGCTGGGATCTGCAAAGAGATGTTTCCATCTCCCTAATGCCAGCTATCTCTGGTGTGACATTCAGAAGCAAGATTGCTGTTACAATTTCTCTTTGCATAGGAGATTACTAGTGGGGAGGGTGGAAATGTCAGTCTGTTGTGCTTCAATCTACTGGAGAACAAACCTATGTCACCTGCAGAGGCTAGTGGCTGTTAAGGTACAACAGGGAGATTTTACAATTATTACAATAGTGCCACAATCTTTCATAGTGTACATGGTGTAATGTACAGGTAAACTCTACTCCAGAAACAAAAACTCTCAGCAGATTCTGCAACCAGAGGTTATGACCATACACAATTGCTTTTAGCACTGAAGATTCTTTCAGTTACAAAATATACTAAAAGTGCAAAAGCAATCCTCCCATTACACCAGTCTTCATCCCATTTGTCAATGACTCAAAACATTTGGTCTTCCCAGAACTAACCCCTATACTAAACTTCCCACAAAAACAATCTTGCCAAGTCATAGTGGTTAATTACTCTCCATTCACCTGCACATTATCCCTGGCCGTGAATGATACACGATCTTCTACTTCACAGCATCCACAATCATCCTGCATTACTAAGCATATGCACAATCATGGCAATCTAGCATGGCGGGACCATGTCTGGGTCATGGCTCTGACACATAGGGACCATGAATATGAATCAGTTACAGATGCTTAACTCTAGGCTATATATCCATAATTGCAACCATCCCGCTCTAATCTTAATTAAAACTTAGTGAGAATTCAAGAGATTGAAATATTGATCACTATGCAACTCATGACCCTCCAGATGTAGACCTGCAACACCTACCAACACTCACTACTGCTCGCTAGGGGTTGCCTTCCAACATCTGGAGTCTATCACTTCTTTTAAATACAGGCATTCACTCCCACAGTTGCTGCCCTACATGGAGCCTTTATTGTTGTTTGACGTAGCTCTTTTGACGTAGCTCTGGTATATTCTCTCACCCCAGGAGGCAGAGTTGTCAAAAGTCTCTTCAGTGAGGTGTAACAAGTGTTAACAAAGGTGGCAGATAAATCACAGGTGGCAGATAATTTTGACTATAATGTTATTTGGAAAACTGTGGCCCATGGTTTACTGTCCATTAACAGCATAGTTACCTCTTCCAAGTGGGACTCCATGTTTGTTCAAGTACAGTAGATCCTTATCTGCTAGGGTTCAGTACCAAGACTCCCTGTAGATACCAATAATTGTGGATGCTCAAATCCCATTAAATACAGTGCATAGTAAAATGGTGTTTTTTTTTCCATAAAATGGCACAATCAAGGTTTGGTTTTTGTAATGTGTGTGTGTGCATGTGTGTGTGCATGCATGCACATGTGTGCATGTCTATGTATAATATTTTCATGTTTCAGATAGTTGAATCTATGGATAAAGAATCAGGGGATGTGGAGGACTGACTGTCCATTGGCTCATCAGGGTTCAAGGCTATGGAATATTCATTTGCCCTCTTTAGGAGAGTCACAAAAATCACAGAGTCATTTAGATTTAGAATACTATGTCAAGGGTTTCCAAATTAGTCAGTTTATTCAAGCCATTAGCACAATGTTGATCCACAAACATCAACAACAAAAAATACAAGAAATATTCCTGTCTGAGTAGTCTGTATCTTTTCCATCTGGGTAAGTTGCAGGACAGGCCTTTCATAAAAATGGCACTGAATTAAAATGGACCATGTCTCCTCAGATGCTTGGAGCAAAAGCCAGTTATTTAAAGTAATTCCTGTTCTTTGATTTTGTAGTGATGGAAAGAGGACAGAGTCAGGCATTTACTTTAAAAGCTATTAAAAATCCATTTTACATTGGAAAGTCCACTTGCTTCTTGGCCTTCAGTAGCTCCCGATATGGGCCTGCCTGAATCTTATTAACTTTAAGGGAGGGCTTTCTTTTGGTCTCACTACTCACATGGGCCTATTTGATGAGGAGACTTCTTGGTGACTGCTTCCAGGATAGGGCATTCCTTCCCACCAGAAACTCCGTTGGCCCCACTCAAGCAGCTACCTTTTATTTAAACTTTTTTCTTAAATACTTTTTATTTAAACAGGCATTCAGCTTATAACTGGTAATGACAGAAGGACCTTTGAATGGAATATGTGGAATATTTTATCTTTATTTTGAATGTGTTTAAAACTGTTTATGATTCTATGATTCCATTATATTGTACTATAGATTGTTTAACTTATACAGTACTTTTTTTTAACAGCACAGGGTTATGCATGTCTAAACAGAATTAAGACACATGTTTTGCTGCCTTAGAGCATACTCCCGCACATGTGTGCTTACACAACTATGTGTTCAGTGACATATGTTTAAACATGGCTGCTGTATAGTGAAATCTTATGCATATTTTTTCTCAAAGTAAGGAAGTAGTGGAACTTACTGCCAAAGAACATGTGTCAAGGGCTGAATCTTTGCTTTGAATGGTTCTTTTTCTGCTAGTGTTGTTAAGATTTCTTTTAATTTTTCTCATTCAAGCTGGATCAAGTGTCAGGAAAAATGTTACAGACAGATATAAATAATGAATAGAGTTCATCTCCCATTCTTGGGTTAGATAGGTGACTTGGGTTTATTTTCTTGCCCTTTGATCCTAAGAGATGTGACCCTGTTTAAATCTATTTCTTCTCATTCCTTCCTTTTGTGGAAGATAAGGATAGTAAGCTCCCTTTAGCTATCAAACTCTTTTCTTTCAATATTCTTGTCATTTATGTCTGAATTCTTTCATTTTATTGATATTCTGTGTGGATACAAACATTTAAAATATACACACACCAAACCTTCATTTCATATTCTCCTACATTATGACCTTACTTTTGCCATTTAAATTTGAAAGAGAGCTCGATGTGAGATAGTTCTGGCACTGTTGAATCTTACTGTATCACTTTTTATTGCATCTTTATTTACTAAAAACATTTCTATGTTGCCTTGAGCCAAAGCTTCTCCAAGATGGTATGCAAAATAAAAGTAAAATAAAATGTTGATATAAATACAAGTATTTCAGTTGATCACTTCTTCCTATTCAGGGACAAAGGTGTAAATAAATTCAGTAAATAAATATCTAAATAAATACATAAATAAAACAAAAGAAAACATTTAAAATGGCTTCAGCAATAATTCAAGAGAGTTCTATAATTAATAAAAAGCAGTCAGGAACAACTGAATATTTAACTGGGGGAGCCACATGTATATCTTGAATAGTGCATGTCAGAAGTGTGTAACCGCCACAGAAAAGTCCCTGTATCTTACTCCCATTAGTATATTTTACTAGTGGTCATATGAACCAGATTTATTTGGCTATTTTTAGGGCCAAGACTGGTTTGTCCAGCAGTAGATGATCCTTAATTTTTTTTTTCTGGTTTCAAATCATTGATGGAAATTTAAACTTGGTTCAGTAAGAGATGTAGCTGATACAGATTCACTGTTTTATGCTCTGTTCTCTCTCTGGCTTTTCTTCGCTAATAAAGACTCAGGAAGGACTCATCCCACGCTTTCTACAAGCACGTTGATGACTAAAAAGGCCGATCTGAGATAAACAAGTCCGGTTACAGAAAGCACAGCAGAAAGTCTCCTTGGGCAATGTTTCCAAGTTGTAGTTTCTGCGTTGTCATATCTCTTCAAGACTCGTTCGAAGTGAGCTCTCGAAAATGACTGCAGCATTGTGGATAGTGAGTCTCCATGCCTTCTGATGTGAGGCCAGGGTGGACCATTGTTGGTGATCAATTTGGCCGAGTTTGAGATGTTGTTTCAGGGAGTCCTTGTATCTCTTCTTTGGGGTGCCCCTCTTATGCTGACCCATGGCGAGTTCACCGTAGAGTACTGTTTTTGGGAGGCGGTGGTCTTCCATCCTAGAAACATGCCCTGCCCAGTGCAGCTGCATTTTCAATAGCATGGCCTCAATGCTGGTGATCCCTGCTTGCTCCAGGACAGCAATATTTGTCACATAGTCAGTCCAGTGTATATGTAGGATTATGCATATACAGTGCTGATGAAAGCATGCTACGAGTTGTAGGTGTTGGTGATAGGTAACCCATGTTTCAGACCCATAGAGGAGAATAGACAGTACAATGGCTCTGTACACACTGATTTTTGTGCTTCATCTCAGGTGTTTGTTAATCCAGACTCTTTTGTGAAGCCTTCCAAATGCACTATTTGCCTTTGCTAATCTGTGATCGATCTCTTTATCAATCTTGGCATCTGAAGAGATGATGCTTCCCAGGTAGGTGAGCTGCTGAACAGACTTAAGCACAGATTTGCCTATGGTGATGCGGGGGTGATAGTGTTCTTCCTGTGGTGCAGGCTGGTAGAGAACCTCTGTTTTCTTCAGGCTGACTTCCAGCCCAAACAGCTCTGCAGCCATTGCAAAGCAGGATGTTAGGTGCTGCAGGGCTACTTCTGTATGAGCAACAAGGGCAGCATCGTCAGCGAAAAGCAGCTCATGGACTAGATAGTTTAGAGTCTTTGTGCACACCCTCAGACAGCTTAACTTAAGCTACCATCAGTACAGTAACGTATATAGATGCCGTCTTTTTCTTTGAGATCTGCCATAGCCCTTTGGAGCGTCATACTAAAGAGGATTGTAAATAGAGTTGGAGCAAGAACACAGCCTTGTTATGGGGCACTGTTACCCCATAAGTGACTGCACAGATGTGTTCAATACCTGCTAATGCTTCTGAAGCACTGTTGAAGCAAGCCTGAGTTGTTGTTGTTGTTGTTGTTATTATTATTATTATTATTATTTATATAGTTATGTAAATTTACACAGCGCTGTACATAAAATCGTGTTAATTAGATGGTTCCCTGCACTCAGGCTTACAATCTAAAAAGACATGATACAAAAGGAGAAGGGATAGATGGTGGTGAAGGGGATCAGGTCCAACAGTTCCTCTCCCCCTCTGAGGCCTGGACCAAGGCAGATGGACTGGAGGTAGAATGTGTTACAGTAGTCTAGCCTGGTTGTAATTAGGGCATGGATAATTGTAGCAAGGTCTGCTTTCATATCAGCCAAAACTGATAAAAATTGCACCAGAATGTCTATAGAGAACATCACCTAGGAGAATCCCCAAGTTGTACCATTGATCATTCAGGAAGACTACAACCACATCATTCACTGGTGTCATGTTTTGAACCAGAATAGCAGCTTTTCTGTATTTCTGTTTCCCTGTGTGTAACCCATATTCACCAGGACAGGATATTTTAGTTCCTCAGTTTTGTTTATTGATAAAGGTTGCCAGGTTGAAAACTGAAGAAGGTTTTTGTGCCTTTAATGGTTGGGTAGATGAGTGGTGTTCAGCAGGTCTTTCTTGTTAACTGGTTGCATAATGTGCAACACTGTCTGAAACCCCCTGTTCCATAGAATCATAGAAAGATAAAGTTGGAAGGAATCGCAAAGGCCATCCAGTCCAACACCTTCCATGCAGGAACTCACAATCAAAGCATCACTGATAGATGGTCATCCAGCCTCTCCTTAAAGACCTCCAAAGGAGGAGACTCCACCACACTCTATGGAAATGTGTTTTTCGTTAAATGTTATTCCATACATTCATTAAATGTACAAGAGGTCTCTCCAGTTTTTAGTTTGGCAATGCTATTAAAGATGGAAAGAATATTTGATTTTTTAAAAAATTGTCCAATAATGTGTTTCTTGACTGATGAGAATCTTTGGAGCAGTTTGGAAGCACTTCCATACTGTACAATTATAGCGCTATGATTTCATTTTATCTGCCCTGGCTGCATCCTATGGAATTTTGGGGTTTGTAGTTTGGTCAGAGGCACCAGAGGAGCTCCCTGGCTGAGGATTCCAAAGCCCCTTTCCTTCTAAATTGCAAATCCCAGGATTCCACAGGATGCAGCTGTGGCATGTTCTATAATTGGAATGTGAAAGGGTTCTGGGGCTAATTCTGCACATATGGAGGCTTTTGCACAGAAAAGAGCATTTTCTGCACAGGAATAAGCATTTTTTCTCCAGTGGTAAATTGAGTTCTTGAACTCCAAAGGATGGAGCCACGACAGGGTCAAACTGCATTAATTCTGCAGTGTGGTATTAGTTATATATAAAAAAACAGAAATGATATGTTAGGATGCCAGTTTGTAACCCTCTTAGGAGGGTACATTGGAATTTTCATGGGGTGGGGGCAGGAAATGCAAGATGTGAACATTATACCATAGTTTAAATACACTCAGATTCTCACTGAGGTCAGAAAATGCTCCAACACATACTCAATGCAAGTATTACTGTGACTGTATTACTATCATTATCAGTATTATTATTATCATCATCATCATTCCTAGCAGGAATGGAGTGTTGCATTCTGATCCTAATTTGAAGGAACCAGTGTAAAACTAGTATTTACCATTTCAGGTACATTATAGTCCAACTTATTTATCAGAATGAGATTCCAAGGCTAGCAAAAAATACTCAAGATTGGCTTTACAATGAAAGCAGAGCTTTCAGTATTTCCACATGCTTTTTCCTCAACAGAAATGTGCTAAATTGCTGGGGTCTCACATTTAGTCACTTCCCCTTTGTGCTTCACTGGGTGAATTCATTTAACTGGTGAATGCATTTTGACTGATAAATGTATAGGCTAGGTTTTTAGTATGTTGGCTGTTTAAATTTGCCCCAGTGGCATGGCCTTTGAAACAGCACAGCATCGTTCTGTTAGAAAGGAGGTGTAAAAACCTGCTTTGCCAAGTGGAGGTCTGAATACCATTGATTTAACTCAACATAATAATACTAATTTGTGCTCTTGCACCTTCCTTTCCACTCCAGGTTCTTAACATGCTGTACTGTTGTAAAAATCCAGCCTCAGGAGTCCTGCTTGGCATGCAGTGTTTTGATGCTGATCTTTTCAGGAGGAAAATAAAGCAGGGTGACAAATAATAGGATTGTTTCATAATGAACCCCAACTGGCAGGTGTACTAGTCATCTGAATGGTCTTCCCATGTGAGTTCCTAATGGAGGGGCAAGGCAGACAAACAAACCTGAATATTTGGCTTCAAGTAGTTAGAATGTATGCTTTCAAAGATTGCCTGCATGAAGTATGTCAAAAACGGACAAATAGATTTCCGTCTCCAATCATTTTTAGCATTTATTATGGAGAGCTCTATTAATATTATTTGTTATGTTAACAATCTCCAAAATCTTTTGAGATCAACGGGTGACAAGGCAAAGTGCTTAGAAAACCGATAAGATTAATGGTGCTGGACATGTTACAGTTTATCTTTTAATATCTTGTGACAACTGTGTAATGGAGTGAGGGTTCAGAGGGTCAAAGTATTAAGACTTCTTCATTAGTAGGGGTAACTATGTATTCTATTAGCCCCTTAAAGTGCTCTATCTCTTCAGACATTAGCAGCTTTCCTCACAGGATTTCCCCAGTACAACAAAGGATTGGTGTGTACTATCTTGTATTTTGGGTTGACTAGGAATTAGAGACCACTGGGTATACAAAAGATCTGCTCCTGATGGAGATAAAAACTGTCTAAAGTGAATTGTGGATATAGACCAACTACAGTTACCATGTGGAAGAGGTAATTTCAGCAAGTGGAGCTTCCATGGCCTGCCAAAATTCCCTCTTCTTCACAACCATCAAAGGTCTAGGGGCCCTGTCTTTGTTTTAATCTGGCAATCCTAGAACCAACACAGTCCTCTGCTTTTTGTGGAATAGCCTTGGGGGCCTAATTATAGGAACTTAAAAGGAACTCATGAACCTAATCATTTACCACTGCATCGTATCTTTGTTATTTCTACTTGGACAACATTGGTGGCTGTTAGCTTCCCTATCAGAAAGGTGGTGAATCCACTCTGAATTTTAGCCGTAATGTTAAAGAAGCTACCAGAAGTGCTGAAGGCTATTCAAAGCATGCTTAACATCTTGGAGAACTCTTTTAAATATCTGCAGATTCATCATTCTACTGACATAGAAGTCACCAATAACTGCTGCTTGTCAATCCTCTTTCCCCACTGATGATCTGTAAAATTAGCATAACTGTACTGAGAGATCAGGATAAATTGAGCTGAGCTGCTTTTGAGCAGAATTCGGGCAAGACACCTTGGCCATTTAAAGTAGGCTATAGAGCAGGTAGGACAGGATAGCATAGGCTGAACCCATGCTATTCTGGCCTTTTTGCTCACCAGAGTTGGACCCTGGGTCTGCTCAGGGATGGGCAGATTTATACACCCATGCCTGTGCTCCTTATCTTGTTGCTCCATTGCTGGTACTGAGAAGCTGTTTTGTCACCATGTCTGATCCAGAAACAGTGTGCCTGGCTGCACCCACATGGTCAGGTACACTGTTTCTGTATCAGATGTGGCACCATGGGATTTCAGTACCAGCAATAACACAGCAAGGTAAGGAGCATGAGGGGCCATATAAATAGTTGGGGTTAGCTGTGGTCTTTCCAGGAATCTCCACTGCAGAGCAGAGGTCGAATTGACCTGGGGTAAAGGCTGTTTACCCCAGGATCAGGGTGGATCCAATGGATCCATGCCTGGTCTGGAAAGATCAGGAACAATCTTGGCCCTGGGGGTTTGGCCTACATCATTCATCTGAACTGGATGATGCAGGGCCAGGGAAAACATGGGCCTTTGTGGACAACCCTTGAGTCTATTCACAAAATTAGGACCCTAAGTGGCTTACAGTCTAAAAAACACAGTACAATTAAAAACTTACAAAACTGACAATTAAAATGGTATTAAATATCTCAACAAGGGCAGAGGGGGCCAGTGGTAATACCATCACTTCTCTGTCAATGTACTCTATTTCAGTGGCCACGTTAGCTGGATGATTTTCAGAGTTCCAGTCCAAAACTATAATTTTTACAAGCTTTGCTTTGCTCATTCTAGCCACTAGTGGCAAGATTGGGATGTTTCATTTTGATGAGAGGAGGGATAACATTTGAAACAAGATGGGAAAGGGTATCTCAAAGCAACCTCCTGTGGACCATCCTACCCTCCAATTTTGTCCCTAAAGAAGAAATGTCTTGACTGCTCAGCATGCAAAGAATTAAACTCTTTGAACAGTGACTTAAACATTGGCCATGTCCTCCTGGCTGCTGCAGGCTTCCTTGTCATTTGGACAGTGAATCTTCTTTGGTTTCAGCCTGACCTTTAAACGATTAAAACTTCCAAATTCCCCACACATTTTTCAGTACCATGGATAGCACCATGGATTACAATGGCAGGTCATCTAGCTAGAGCAGACTTACCACTCCACTAATCAGTACCAGGGACACATTTCAAGGTTTGGGTTGGAGGGCCCCAATTCCTTTCCAAACCCCTCCCCAGTCATATAGGGAAATTCCCTAAGCTACTTTAACCTGAAAGGACAATTTGAGATCTTTCACTGCAAGCAGGAGGCAGAAACAGGAGCAATTTCAAAGAGGTTTGGAGAAGCTAAAATCACAGCAGAGAAGTGCATGGGGTTATGCAGTTTGCCACAGGTCAAGCGCAGGAATGAGAGGATGCTTGGTGAGATCTATTCAGTCGCTTTCTGAAGAGGGAATGCAAGATCAGATGCTAAGAAAGATCCCATTCAAAACAAAGAAGTGGATGTAGCCTGTGATAATTAACTGAACTGCACATTTATCATAATGTGTCATTTGTTTACAAGCAATGTAATGGATCCTGATTGTAGATTTACTCCAGACTCTTAGGCTACTAAATTAGTCTAGCAAGACCTGGCAGCTGCTCAGCAATAGACAGCCCTAATCTGATTAAGTGATGTTCTCAAATACAGTTGTAAAACTGCCATTGTCAAACAGCATGCTAGCATGAAACAAGTGATGTAGAACAACAAGATTAGTATTATTACTGTGCTGCAGTTCTAATTCTCGGGCCCACTCTATGGAAGGGTGAGTTCCAACAAACGGGAGAGCAGAATGCTCAATCACTTCTATGTTTGGTTGATGCTTCTCCTGTTAACCTGGAATAAAAAAGTGTGTGTGTGTGTGTGATTTTGTGTGTGTGTGTGTTTGTGTGTGTGTGTGTGAGAGAGAGAGAAAGTTACAGACTAAGGTGTATATTTTTTCCAAGGCTGGTCTTTTCTCTCAACCCAAAGCTAGAACATCTTTTGCTCATGTCCAATTAATATCTGACCACCAAGTGAATTAAATACATTTTATAGTAATGCTGCAAAATATTAAAAAGGGATATGAAGTAATCTAAACGCAACTATGTCTTCTAAGGGTCTGTGAAAGAGATAGAGCCAACATCATTTTTTTAAAAAAAAGAATGGGAAAAGAAGACAAGGTAGGTTTGGGATGGATAAGGGTAAGGTGATAGACTAAGAGAGGTGGAGAAATGAGCACATTATTTGCCTAAAAGGGAAAAGTCGAATTGGTTTAGTGGAGAACCTGAGCTGAAGGAAAGAAGGAAATTGTGTGGAAGGGGGTGAAGGGAGAGAAGGAGTGAGATTTAAAAAAACAAAGTTTACTCTAGGATTATGGGAGTCCAAAACATGTTGAAGAAATAATCCTGTTGAGACCATTTTGACTGCCCTGATTTAGTACTAGGAGATCCTGGGGACTGTAGTTTATTGTGGCACCACAGCTCCCTGACAGAGAAGGCTAAATGTCTCACAAAATTACAGTTTCCAGAATTCCCTAGGACTGGTTTAAATACTTGAAGGGATGTCACATTGAGGAGGGAGCAAGCTTGTTTTCTGCTGCTCCAGAGAACAGGACTCGGAACAATGGATGCAAACTGCAGGAAAAAAGATTCCACCTCAACATTAGGAAGAACTTCCTGACAGTAAGGGCTGTTCGACAGTGGAACACACTCCCTCGGAGGGTGGTGGAGTCTCCTTCCTTGGAGGTTTTTAAGCAGAGGCTGGATGGCCCTTGTGGTCTCTTCCAACTCTAAATTTCTATGATTCTATGATTCTATGAGCCAAGGCAGATAAAGCAGTCTCAAACTGGATTATTTCTGCAGTGTGTTTTGGACCAGACAGTGTAGAATAGCAAGACTCTTAAATCCACACAGTCTCACACATGCACTCAGACTGGGATGCATGTCCTAAGGGAGATTGTGCATTGATGGGAAGAGAAGATGACTGAGCATTGTTCAGTAGGCTTGGCTTCAGTGGAATGGCATTCATACAATTCCCAGAATGTCCAGAGTGCTTGTTTGATTCACCACAGCTCCTTTGAAGTCCATGTCTTGGTCACTTTCAGCCGGAGTGTTTTAGTTTCATTGTCAATGAAGTAATGATTATGAAGTTCAGGTGCCTACATGAGGTTTGGTGTATTTTTATCCAATGAGTGTTTGGGACAGATGCATTATAAAAAAGAAACCTTTGGGATGGGGTTAACACCTTTTGTTCTTTTACTGTGATCTTCTTCTCCCTAGTCAGAAAGCTATTCAGAAACCTCCGTCCCTCCCCCTGTGTGCTCTCTCACACACACACACACACACACACATGCATACAGTCACAGAAACCCAAATCACAATTTCAAATGTTGAATTGCTTCAGCCATCTGCTGATTCAGATGTTTACATGTTGTCAGAACATTCTCCTAAAGCATTTTCTTGGTGTGACCTTTGCTAGTCATACTTAAGGCACAGAATTGTGTTTACTAGCTACCATCATAGAGCTAATTGTGTTTACTGTACTAGTTAGCATCATAGAGCCAAATGTCAAGCAAATTTAAAATAATTTATCATCAGCTATTATGCCTGCTACATGCATTACATTAAGATTGCCATATAAAAAGGTGTCATTTTTCATCAGTGCCAGAGAGATCTGTAGACCTCAAAAGCCTGCGTGCATATTTGTGTTCTTTCTGGTTGTTCTAGTAAAACATTGTTTTGGATTCTTTTTTTCCTTATGGCCAGTGTTTTGGGTTCTAATCATAAGCATCATCAGATTGATTTCAACTATTTTGCTTTGAAATGTTCTTTGGGGGTAAAATGTTATAGCTAAATGTAGCAAATAAATTATAAAATAAATGATTTGAGAATAATCTTTACCTCCATCCCACTCTCACCAGACCACTTCAGGGGACAAAATACAAAAAGCTTCTGTAAAAGTTTACTTGAGAATAAAAGAAGACAAAATTCCATGTACATAAATGTAGTACAGAGTGCATGTTACTTTTTTTATAAAGGAAAAATTCATGACCTTGATCTAGTCGCATATTCACAGCTATTCATGAAGGCTTTCACTTCAGCAAATAATTCTTTGTTTTTTGGTTTGTTTATTTTCTAAATATTTGCTTTCATGTTTTCACTATGGGAAGGACACACAGGGAAAAAATCCCTTATTTAAAAGAAGAGATTTAAAAGAGGTTACAAGAGTGATGTTATCATCATGGAAGTATTTCATGGTTAGAATTTCCAGCTGACACATGGAAAGTAGCATTCATTTCTATCTTTCGAAATACCAGATATGCTGGTATGCTAGATAGTAATTAATTTAATACTTTTCATACATTATTGCTTAATTCCTTTTGCTTTTTTCCTCTGAGAAGTTTCTCTAATGTGAACACCTAGTTAGCTTGACCAGCTCTCTTATAATGATGAAACCATGTGGGTTTGGCATGGTTCATGCAGTTTTAGAAATAAGAGTGGGGTGGAGGAAATAACACTTACTGGCAATTCAGATCATCTGGAAACCTAGAGTGAAAATTTAGAAACTATTAATATCAGAATAAATTAGGAAGAAGGACAGAACCTCTAGTGTTGTACTGTTCTAAAACTGGTAATATTGAGATGCTTAAGAAAATGCAAAAGAGGGCTGGGATCTTCTGTGTCAGTTAAGAATGCATAACCTAGAGTTCTTCACTCATGACTGTTTTGTATGCACGATCCCTGCATAGCTCCTAATGTAGGTGTAACATAGAGACTGTCAAAGAGTAAGCTAGGGCATGAAACCCTTGCACAACTGGTCTCTAAACTAAATTGACTATGAGGCCAATAAGAAAGTCTGATATTTTGTTGTTGTTGTGTGCCTTTAAGTCATTTCTGACTTATGGCAACCCTAATGCAAACCTACCATGCTGTTTCTTAGCAAGTTTCTTCAGAAGAGGTTTGCTGTTGGCACCCTCTGAGGCTGAGAGAGTGTGACTTGCCCAAGATCACCCAATGGTTTTACATGGCCAAGAGGGAATCAAACCACTATGTCACACTGGCTGTCATACTACTGACCACTAAAAATGTGACTGCAACCCAATTCACAATTATGTATAAACTCTTACAAATTACATTTGTTCTCAAGTATAAATAAACAATAAAACAATTAGAACAATATATTCCAATTTATACACAGATGTAAATTGGATTGCAGACACACTTTTAGTAGTTGGTAGCATTACACTTTTCAATTAGCATTAAAACCCCTAATCCCCATTAACCAGGCAGCAGCCAATTGACAAGGGTCTGTTTCCTTGTTATTCAAGAAGACACTGTCTTATGTTTCCACCTTTTGTGTGAGAGATCTCTGGTATATGTGGGAATCACAGAGGGGTCCAACTTTTGCCTGTTGTGCTGGAGATTTCTCACTGTAAGGGGTGGAAATGTCAGTGAGCTGCTTCCTAAGTGACAAAGGAACAGACCCTCTGTCAGTTACAGCAGCTGCTGCCCAGTAAATGGGAATTAGGTGGATGAGGATGAAATTCATTGCGCAGGACCATAACTACAGTGCTTGGGCCCGAGTTACTTGAAGCAACGCCTCTCCCTACATAATACGCCCCGCACTCTCAGAACCTCAGGGAAGAACTTGCTAGCATGCAATGGCACCAGATTAATGTCAACTTTCCATAGGTCATTTTCAGCTGTGCCCCCAAAACTCTGGAACAACTTGCTGGAAGAGATCCATCTTATTACCATCCTAGATGCCTTTAAGAAGGCACTAAAGACGGATCTCTTCCGGCAGGCCTATCCACCTGATTTACTGTTAGAGATTATCAAGGATTTACCAGAAATTGATCAAAAATGGAATAACTGACAGTAACTGGCTAGGATGAAGGATTGAATTGTAGTATATTAATACGTGTTGTTAAATGGTTTTTAAGATAATGATTTTAAGATTTTATATTGACCGTATGTATGTTTTTATGAATTGTTGGAATCCCACCTCGATCCATTGGGAGAGGCGGGAAATATGAATAAAATTTATTATTATTATTAGTAGTAGTATTATTATTAGTATTATTACATATCTGTAACTCCCTATCAGGAGTCATAGAATTAAAGAATCATAGAACCATAGAGTTGGAAGAGACCACAAGGGCCATCCAGTCCAACCCCCTGCCATGCAGGAACTCCCAATCAAAGCATCCCTGACAGATGGCCATCCAGCCTCTGCTTAAAGACCTCCAAGGAAGGAGACTCCACCACTCTCCGAAGGAGTATGTTCCACTGTTGAACAGCCCTTACTGTCAGGAATTTCCCCCTAATGTTGAGGTACAATCTTTTTTCCTGTAGCTTTTTGAAATGTAGTGCCCAGAACTGGACACAATATTCCAGGTGGGGCCTGACCAAAGCAGAATACATTGGCACTATTACCTCCCTTCATCTAGACACTATACTTCTATTGATGCAGCCTAAAATTGCATTGGCCTTTTCAGCTGCTGCATCGCACTGTTGACTCATGTTCAACTCGTGGTCTACTTGGACTCCTAGATCCCTTTCACATGTAGTCTCGTTCAGCCAGGTATCTCCCATGCTATATATGTGCATTTCATTATTCCATGGGGAACTTCATTTTGTTAGCTTTGGCCCAGCTTTTTAGTCTATTCTAGTCTATTTTGAATTTTGATCATGTCCTCTGGGGTATTAGCTACTCCTCCTAATTTGGTGTTGTCTGCAAACTTGATAACTATGCCCCCAATACTGTCATCCAAGTCATTGATAAAGATATTGAATAGCACTGGGCCCAGGATGGAACCCTGTGGGACCCCACTGGTCACTTCTCTCCAGGATGAAAAGGAACCATTGTTGAGCACCCTTTGGGTTCGGCCAGTCAACCAGTTACAAATCCATGTAATGGTTACCTTGTCTAGCCCACATTTTACAAGCTTGCAAGAATGTCATGGGGAACCTTGTCAAAGGCCTTACTGAAATCAAGATATACTATAGCCACAGCATTCCCTCCATCTACCAAGTCCATCAAAAAGATGATGATTACAGTCCTTGAATAAGGAAATTATAAATGAATCCTATAAATGAAATTATAAATGAGAAACAGCTGAACTGAATTACTTTCATAAATGCAAAACCCTTAACAGAGGTTATGAATGAAGACAATGGCTTCATGACACACTACATATATTAATACAAGAGTCTTTGCTACTTGTAATAAAAAGAATAATCTCAGAGAAGGTTTTGAATCCAAGGAAAATGACTTTTGATAAGTGATTTATTGCTTTCACACAATACTGACCACTGTAAAGATCTGTAAGACCTATATCACTTTATGCAGTTCTTTGAAATTTGTAAGGGCAACAGTCACAGTTTGCATCCTACTGGATCCTATTACTTTCCATCCCACTCCCATAACTGTGCAAATATGATTTATACATAAGTATTTATTATCACTCTGTACTGCACCCAAAGAAATAGGTTTATATCCACTAAAGCTGATGCAAAAATAAAGAAAGGTGCTGCTCCTCTTCCTATCCTCCCTTTTATGCTCCCTTTTATGTTACAAGAGACTAGCATGTCTACTTCTTTGAAAACTATTTAAGTGGCAACGGGCTGACTCTCTGCATAGCAATGGTGTGACTGACAGTGTGCCAATAGTGTCACACTTGTGACTAAGTAGAGATTTTGAATACAGAACAGATGTTCCATATTCACAATTGCTACTTATTATGATCGTGACACTATTGCCACATTGGAATTCTTCCTCAACTTAATTTACTGGGCATCAGCTGTATGGGGGAAAGAGGTCCATTCTGCCACTGATTGAAGCATGGGTGAATAATGTTTCCATCAGCTTTGGTGAGGCTGGGCCAGGAAGGTTAACTGAGTTGCTGATGTACAACAATAGCCACTTTCTGCAAGTGATGGCAGGGGGAGAGAAGGACAGTTTGTGGCAAGTAGTCTGGCCTGTGCCCACTGATCAAGACTTCAGTACATCATTGATACGGAAAAAGAATAATGCATTGATTACTTACAAACAACATCAAGATGGTTTTCTGTGACTCAAAGAGTGATATATAAAAAGTCCAATGGCAGCTGGCAACTGCAAGACAAAGCATCTTGCAGTTGGCAAGACTTAGATGCAGAGCTGGAATCTAGTCAATGATGTGAGGGACTATATTTGGCCTTATGAGAAACCTCAGTAAAGAAACTGATATTGGGAAGTAAAAGCGTATAACTCGGTGCTACAAAAAACCATTTCTTTTTATTTTTTGGCTTTGGCCATGATTATGTATACATCACTTACTTGGCCTACATGAGCACTAAAGTGTGCAGCTCCCTCTTTGAAATATTTATGAATTCTGAAACTTTCATGCATTTACAGATACAGTATCCAAAAACAGAACAAGACTTGCATCATCTTAAACAAACTAGGATATTTGCTTTTTATTTTAAAGCATCAGATGCTTGTATTTGTGGTCGATCTTCCAATGGCCAGTAAAGAAAAATGAAAGTACAAATGGAACATATTTTGTGACACTATTTTATGTATTTTATGACTATTAAATGACCAAACAAATGGCATATTGGAAATAAATTGTTATGTGCCATATAAGGTTTGTGAATACATAGACATTATATTCAGTGAATCAGGATTTTACTGACACTGAGGTAATTTTAACTTCATTATGCAGACTAAAGAACTGAATCATAGGAACTGGCATACTCAAATTAAAGCTTTGAACTAGTTTTACAGGTTATGCAACCTTGCTTTGTGTAGCTTTGTATTCCCTTGCATTCACTTGCTCTTTATTCATAATTTGATACATTTTCTGAAGTGTATTTTATATAACTTCCTGCTCCAAAATTATGCTGTATTTGGAGAGTCTAATTTAGCATTTTCAATCATTTTTCATTCCTAATCATTTTCATTTTTCACCCAGACAATAATTTTATGGCTTCAGTTTGAAAAAAAAAGGAAAAGGACTATCTAGAGGACCTTTTCTGTTGTCGCCCCTCCAGAGCACTTTTTCTGTTGTCGCCCCCAGACTATGGAACGGTCTGCCGGATGAGATCCATCAATTGAAATCTTTAGACAGCTTTTTAAAAGCTGCCAAGATGGCTCTCTTCTGGCAGGTCTTGCCTGATTAGATCGTCCTAGCCTCAGAAACTATTTTCCTTGAGAGGCTTTAGAGTTCCCTTCAGCCAAGACCATATGATGCTGCATTACCAAAAAAACATGCATCTGTTGTTGCAGGAACTGCATTTGTAATTGAATAGGATTTTAGTATTTTTTTAAATTGTTTGTTTTAACTGTACTTGATTTAATCATTTTTAAAGGGGGGAGAGGAACGGGAATTGGATGTACTGTATTTTAATGTTGTTAGCCGCCCCGATTGTTCTCAGAGGGGTGGGATACAAATAAAATTTTATTATTATTTATTACATTATTTAATGTACATATTATCTTATAGGTCTTTTGACCAACTTAAATGCTCATGTCCACATGGGAGATGCCTAGTGAACCCTGACAATATATCTCATATTTCTTAGTTATAAGGAGAGCATTATGAGAATCCCTTTTATTTATTGCCATGAACATAATTATTTTGTTGTTTTATGCCTTCAAGTTGATTCTGAGTTATGGCATCCCTCCTGTAGGGGTTTCTTGGTGAGATATATTCAAGGGAAGTTTACCATTGCCTTCCTCTAAGGCTCAGAGAGTGTGACAAGCTGACCCAGTGGATTTCCATGGCTTAGTGGAGATTTGAACCCTGGTCTCCCAGAGTTCTAGTCCAGCATTCAAACCACTACACCATATTAGCTCTGTGAATATAATGACTGTGTTTTAATGATGCTTTTACTGAATGGGAAAGAACTCTGTTCTCTATGAACATGCCCATGCCATGGTTTGCAATAGGTGACCTTGCAATTTCTATGCAAGAGAGCGTAGAAGGTGACATATGAAGAACAAACAGATGGACATGCAGAAGCCAGCTATAACTGAGTAATAGTCATAAGATACCCTACGATCCAGAGCATCTTCCTACTCCTCCTGAGCAATGGAGGGTTTAAGCATGTCATTATATTTAATCTTAAAAGCAACCGCCAAGCTAGGGATGGTATGCAGCACAGTCCTATATCCACATATATAGACCTCTATTCAGAAAACCTATTCTACTTTCTTATAGGTACAGTACACGGGTACGTACAGGAGCCATCTTGTAAGCCACTATATCTGTTCTTATTATTTATTCTTACATTCAGCTGGTAAAAGAAAAAAAAATCATCAAGGGGTGGATATTTTCTTTTCTGTTTCTTTTTCTCTTGATGATTCCATTGGTTCTGAATATGAATAAATGAGACATTTTGGTAAAGTCCAGTTTTGCAAAAACTGGAATTTTATCCCATGTGTTCCAGCCAAGGTCAAGGGATCTAGTGGATTTGAACATGCAGAACATCATGTTATACTTGCCTGCTGTTGTTTTGTGTTGTGTGCCTTCAAGTTGCTTCCAACTTGTGGGAAGCCTAAGGCAAGCCTTTCAAGGGGTTTGCTTGGCAAGTTTCTTCAGAGGTTTGCCATTGACGCCTCCTAAGGCTGACAGAATGTGCCTACTATATAGATGTTAAAAATAAGGGGTGTTTCAGGGGGAAAATGGTAGCAATCTTAATTCGTCACTAAGATGGCTGTATACCAAAAGCTACAAATCCAGGTATTTATCATTATCTTTATCATTTATTTATACAGTTCTATCACTATACATGGTGCTTTACATGAGCAGTCTACAAATGTTAATGTGAAAGTTTCCTGCCCTCAGGCTTACCATTGAAAAAGACACAAAACTGCATAGAAACTACCATAATTCTCTACCATCCACACCTTGTGCTGTGCTCATGAACAGCAAGAGCAGTTTACACATTCAGCAGAATCTCTTGATAAAGATTTTTTTCTGAACATTTCTGGTGACAAGTGGGAGTATGACATATTTGAAATTATGTTTCTATACATAGGAAAGCAGTATGCTCCATAAAACACACCAATCTAGCCTTTACCCTGACCTGCTATATTTCTACATGTGAGGTCTTCAGAAGTGGCAGAAGACTCAGCCAGACAGCATCCTGTAGAGATCTGGAAGTGTAGTCTCTGTGGAAATTCTTGTCATTTGATTCTGCACAATGTATAAAGTAGAATTTGTGCAAGATGACTTTTATGGGCTTTTGTAGCTTTGCCTTCAGACCAGAAAAGAAGCTGATGGATTAGAAAATGAACTTCAGAAAGTTTGCTCATGTCTACTGTTGTGATTTTGGTGTTATACAGGTGCCTAAGAGAAAACCAAGAAAGATTTATATCTGTCTATATTTGTCAAAAACTTGGTCACATTCATTTGTTATCAGTGCTCTGGAATTATGAGTACTTTTTTTTAAGAGTGCAGAAAGTTGACAGTTGTGTTTTCATATACATCTTCCTGTGAGCAGGGATCATTATAAATTGTTCTCTTTTTTGCAAGTAAGCAACAGGTACCACCTGCTATATTACAATGAGTTAAAACATCAACTGCAAACTAAAAATTTGTGAATCAATATGGCTCATTGGTGCACTTTCCAAAAACTCACATGATCTGGTTCTAACTGAGCTTTTTTGTGTGCAATGATTTTATTCAGGAAGAGGAGGTTTGGGCTTTTTTAAAAATCAATTTTGCCGTTATTGAATTTCCCCCCAGATACTAAATACAGAAGAACTCTCAAAGCAAGTCTATAAATTAAATTAGCCACACAATTTATAGATTGTTGGACGGCTTCATGGAAAAGCAAGAGCAAGTAGCAAGGTGGGGGAGATAAGCTGTTTTCCAGTTGTTTTTGTAAATGATGGCTGTCATTACCCTCCAACTGTCTAATTTGGCAGGGGCAGTCCTGATATTAATTATTATATTAATTCTTTTATCCCAGTTTTGCAGCTGCTTTTAAAATGTCCCAGTTTCTCTTTCCTCCTCATTCCCTTCAAACTGTATTCAAAGGGCAAAAGTAACATGCACTCAATTAACTCAACCAGTGAAGAGAGGACAGAGTCTTGTCCTTCCCAGTAGGCTCAGGCAAAAGCAAACTGCTACATCCTTTCCTAAGTTATGTGTTCTTCTTCATTAATAGTTTTGCCATCTTGACTACACTCTGATGTAGCTCGGCCACATATATCCTGGTTAAAAGGGAATGGTGTATTTGATTAACAGGGTGAAAACTGCTAAAAAGTGTTTATGTTATGAGGTGGCATAGAATCATAGAATCATAGAATCATAGAGTTGGAAGAGACCACAAGGGCCATCCAGTCCAACCCCCTGCCATGCAGGAACTCCCAATCAAAGCATCCCTGACAGATGGCCATCCAGCCCCTGCTTAAAGACCTCCAAGGAAGGAGACTCCACCACACTCCGAGGGAGTGTGTTCCACTGTCGAACAGCCCTTACTGTCAGGAAGTTCTTCCTAATGTTGAGGTGGAATCTTTTTTCCTGCAGTTTGCTTCCATTGTTCCGCGTCCTAGTCTCTGCAGCAGCAGAAAACAAGCTTGCTCCCTCCTCAATATGACATCCCTTCAAATATTTGAACAGGGCTATCATATCACCTCTTAACCTTCTCTTCTCCAGGCTAAACATCCCCAGCTCCCTAAGTCGTTCCTCATAGGGCATGGTTTCTAGACCCTTCACCATTTTAGTTGCCCTCCTTTGGAGTCGCTCCAGTTTCTCCACATCTTTTTTGAATTGTGGTCCCCAGAACTGGACACAGTATTCCAGGTGGGGCCTGACCAAAGCAGAATAGAGTGGCACTATTACTTCCCTTGATCTAGACGCTATACTTCTATTGATGCAGCCTAAAATAGCATTGGCTTTTTTAGCTGCTGCATCGCACTGTTGACTCATGTTCAACTTATGATCTACTTGGACTCCTAGATCCCTTTCACACGTAGTTTCATTCAGCCAGATGTCCCCCATCCTATATCTGTGCATTTCATTTTTGCATCCTAAGTGCAGTACCTTACATTTCTCCGCATTGAATTTCATTTTGTTAGCATTGGCCCAGCTTTCTAGTCTATTCAGGTCATTTTGAATTTTGACCCTTTCTTCTGGAGTATTGGCTACTCCTCCTAGCTTAGTGTCATCTGCAAATTTGATAAGTATGCCCCCAATTCTGTCATCCAAGTCATTAATAAAGATGTTGAATAGGACTGGGCCCAGGACAGAGCCCTGTGGGACCCCACTGGTCACTTCTTTCCAGGTTGAAAAGGAGCCATTGTTGAGCACTCTTTGAGTTCGGCGGGGCATGTGCTTGGGACCCAATTTTGCCCCATGTTCTTTCTGTCAGGCTTCTGGGGTGTCTCAGCCAGTTAAGAAATGGTGTGATATTACAGTTTTGACTGAAAATTTGCCTTTTCACAAGGTTTAGTACTTTGGAGGTTGATGGGGTGGGGTTTGCCTAACACTGCTGCTATGGTCAGTACCTGTTCCTGATTGCTAGGTGGTATTCCCCCCCCCCCATTCATACTGTAGTGTAACAAAATGTTGGCAAGTTGCTTTTACATTAAAAGACAAAACAGATTATCACCTTCCTTGACTTGCATCTCTGGAAACCATATCATAATTTCTCATTTGTGTGTGTTGTTTCACTTATATGAAGTTAGCTACGCAGCAGGCACAATTATATTTGGCTTGATCTGAATCAAAGTTATGGTTTCCCCTGGTTGGAAGTGATAATTATGTTTTCCTTAAAGAGAGGTGGCATGTAAATCAGTGATTAACGCAACATTTAATTCAGAAAGAAAAGGTTTCATTTTTTAAAAAGCTACTTGAGTTTTTTCTCTGGTCATAGATTTTTTTTTACTCTGGGTAGATATCTTCAGCTTTTCCCCCCCTTTAATGAGAATCAAGAAACCAATTGAGGCATATTTATTCTGTTGTGATGCATCCACTTATGCCCACTTAAGTTTTATTGATTATAGTGGAATATAAATGCATGCAACTGGTCAGAGGACTGCAGTCATAAGCGTTAGTTTTTGTTTAGATTTTTTTTTCCCTAATGCTAGGGGCTGCCAGCTGGCTGATTGTGAACCACAAAGACTGGCATTTTTTCCCTTCCCAGCAGAACATCAATGCCAGCAGTTTAGTGGTAAATTTCTCCTGTGCAACCATTGCAATCTGATGAAAACTCACCATAAAAACACAGGCACATGATAGAAATCCTCTGCAGCATCACTTGGCAGTGATCTCCATTTCATTCAGTAGGGCTTACCTCTGACACCATTGTCCAGAACACCCTTAACAAGAGATATTCTGTTCTCTGCAAGGGCATTCCTTTGCTTTCCTAAGAAATGCAACCAGTCTTGCTAGGACATGCATCCATTTAAAGGGGAGCATCAAGTTGCAACTCTATTAAAGAAAAAGAAGTGTCCTGCCTCTGCTTGTTTAACACTTACACATTCTCTAACTTCCTTAGTGCTGATCTGTCATGCATAATAGGTAAAAACTGAAAACCTCAATGTCACCTCATATTCTTGCCAGAACAAGGAAAGTCTGTCAGCTAGTCTGATGTGCTGGCAACTGCTGTTGCTGCTCCTACTCTTCAAGTACTACTATTTCTTCTTCAACTGCCACTACTACTACTAATAATAATAATAATGGGGGATCGGTGGTTTGTTTTCTTCTTCCACTTTACCATTGCCTAGCACTCATTCAGAAGCTCCTGTCTCTTTTGCCGGTAATATATACTCAAGGCTATGCAATCCTTTTTTCGTATCTTATGAATGCAAGTGACGTTATATTTCTCCTAGGTTGTTGGTGGGTGTATAAAAAGGGAACCTTGACATGTTCTTTGTTTACCTTTGCAGGTGAGCCTTCCAGGTGGTCTTCGTCGCACTGTGACTGTTGCTGCAAAAATGGCAAAGGAGACAAAGAAGGCGAAAGTGGCACATCCTGCAATGAACTCTCCACCTCCAGCTGTGACAGCCAATCAGAAGCCAGCTCCCCTCAAGAGACTGTCATCTGTGGTCCAGTCACCCGCCAGTCCAATATACAGACTCTGGATCGACCAATCAAAAAGGGCCCCGTGCAGCTACTTCAACAGTCCGAAATTCGGAGGAAAAGTGACCTGCTCCGAACTCTCACTTCTGGCTCTAGGGAATCCAACTCTAGTAAAAAAAAAGCAGTGAAAGAGAAGCTTTCAATTGAGGAAGAGTTAGAAAAATGCATCCAGGATTTCCTCAAAATTAAAATCCCAGACAGGTTTCCAGAAAGGAAACATCCTTGGCAATCTGAACTCTTGCGAAAGTATCATCTATAGGAATGGCATCGGGGCAAGGAAAATCACCTTTATTACAATTTATGACGAGCGTCTACATGATAAAAGGAATAAAATAATAATGATAATAATAATTTGTTAGGTCACAAAAAATAATCCATCGCTAGAGTACTGCCTAATTTGCCTGATTCACTGAAACATTTTGAGTCACACTATATAAAATATATCGCTCTATATATGAATATATATATTTTTATCTTCTTGAAACAGGAGGATTAACAAGGCATTCATTTGTTAATCTCCAAACATAGCTTGCAATGCCACAAACACATGAAAACCAGCCCCTGGAAGACATGTGCAATATGATTGTGGCAGTGTTAAGTGGGGAAAATTTGTCCCGTGATCTGGCAGAGCTTGTGGTGGGTGGTGATTTTCTAAGCTGCATGCCTTCTTGAGTTCTCCTTTAACATCATTCCTTTGCAGAGAGGTCCAGAATGGGCAAGTACCCATGACTGTGAAAGAAAAATTAACAATATGTCAGTTTACACCAGGAAAGAGTGTATATATACATCTCCATAACACACACATTCCCCTCCTTTGGATTGTGTCTTCCCTCAAATGAAAATGTCATGAATCATTGGGTGATATATGAACCCCTGTAGAATTATGTATAGATTATGCCTCTATCCCCTTCTTTTTCTAGTCTTGAATCCATTTACAGTCCACAGATGTTGATGGGCCACAGACTGCACTCAATTTAGCAGAGAACATCTGAAAATTCGGTAGTTGCAATCCAAAAGGCTGCGTGCACAAAACAGTACCTTTTTTGTATTCACATCTAAATTACAGTTGGCCAACCACCCCTTTTATCTTTGGAAAGTTTAAAAAAGAAGATCTAAAGATTCAGTAAGGGGAGCTGTGGAAATAAATACTTCAGAGTTTTGGTATTTTTAGTGGTGCACATATATTCTGGATTGTTGCCAGGTAGCCAACTTCTTGTATAACTGGGCTTGCTGCTGTGTCTTTAACTTTATCTCCATACCGTAAATTCAGCATTAAAATGCTATCATATCAGGTGAAGGCATAAAGTAGGGTCAATTTAAAAAGAAAATGGCAGCTCTTACTGAATCCAAGAGAAAAATGTTTACTATTGCCTCCCCCCCCCCCCCCACCCGGTAGATATTGTTCAAAAGAAATTAAGATCAGTTCTAGCTGTGTGCAAAAATTACCCTTTTGTTATTATTTTTTCTAATCTCTGTATAATTTAGGCTGTTTCGTCTGCTTTGCCAACTTCCTCACACTGCATAAAGCTTTCAGATTTTCCAAGTGTCCAGGAATGAAAGAAAGAAAATTTGGGTGAAGGGGGTAAAAAGGGAGATGTAAATGGCTTCCACTTCCTGGCCTCTAAAGCAAGGGCACTGGTGGGTCATGCAGCTAAGTTGTTGATTTATATGAGCTTTCCAGGAATTGCTGCCAAGATGTCTTTGGAACAAACAAATGGAGGAGAGAGAGCAGGTTCCCATCCCCTTTCCACACAGACACAATTAGAAGAAATTATAGGACTAACAAGATGCATTTTGCACTCCAGCTTGCAGGAAATTGATTGTTCAAGTGACAGGCAGCATGCCACTCTGGCTGCATGCATTTGAAAATGAAATTAAAAATTGAAAAGCATCCAGATGCACTCAGCTAATGGAGACAGCATTCTTAGCACACTAGAAAGTCCCTTTAAGGAGAAGAGCTTTACTTCCTGGCAACTTCTCTACCCTGTGCTTTGTGATGAATGAAAGGTTCTAAAGATACATGCACCATGATATTTCAGGTCTCACTTGGGTTTTTCCCCCTTGAGAAAAATGATTCAAAGCACAAACATTTGAAACTCCTCTAAGCATCTTCCACAGTACCATTACCATTATTCAATCTATTTCATATTATCACCTGGCCATACACAGTTATGTGTTTCAGTCCTCACTTTATGTGGAAGTTCTCCAGCTTGTTGCTGGGTTTGATCTAGACATAGTTAATTCTAGGCCATTACAGTCTCTTGTACTTACATTAGTCTTGACTAAGTTAAGCCCCATTGATCTCAGTAAATCTGATCAAAGTATCCCTGTATTATTCAAGTTGTGACTACAATATTGTAAATTGGGATCCAAACCATTATCATTTCTAAATTTATATATTACCTTTCACAATGGTCAAAAAGGCATATGTGGTACTCTCCTTCACCCACATATTTCAGTGTTCATGATACCCTACGAGGTAGGCTAGTTTGGGAGAAAGTAACTGCTCTCCAAGGAACCTCATGCTTTAGAGAGGATATGGGCTTCAGTGTTCCTGTTTGACTCTCTAGATGCTATATTATATATGCTGGCTCTGAGTATGCTTAGCATAGAGAGGCAGTATTTAAAGATATAACAAGGAAACAGTTAGGAAGTGTAGGACCAAACTTAAGGGAACTCCTAAAGAATGCTCACTAAGGGGTCATTCACATGTTGTTGTTGTTTTTAGCACAAGAAAGGGCCGATATAGACTGCCCAAAAGGGGCCGTCTCTACCCGCCCCAGGAAGCAGCTGAATGGGGCCAAGGCTGCCACACCCCATCCTGCTGCTTCCAGAGGCCGTGAGGAAGCAGCAAACTGCCAGTTCCCCATGGCCTCTAAGCAGGGTGCAGCAGGCGCCCTGGACGCCTGCTACACCCTACTTGCGGAAGCGGGGCTGAAGGGAGGAAGGGGCTGCTGCTGCAGTTCTTTCTGCCTGGGTCTTTGCCGTGGCTGTGTAAAAGCCACAGCAAAGACCCACCAACAAAAAGGAGCGGGGCTGAAGGGAGGAAGGGGCTGCTACTGCAGCCTCTTTCTCCCTGGGTCTTTGCCACAGCTGTGTAAAAGCCACAGCAAAGACCCACCCACAAAAAGGAGCTCTGTTTGGAGCTCCTTTTTTGTGCCGCAGAAAGGGCACAATTTGCACCCTCCTGCGGCACAAAGGCGTCATCATGTGCACAGCGCATCTAAAAGCTGCGCACATGATGACGCCATCATGGTACGTCCATATGGAAGCCGCCATTTAATAATGGCAGCATCCATATGCGCTAGGGTTTGGGAGGGTGTAAAAGCTACGCCCTCCCGAACCCTATTCGCGCCCTTGTGAGCCCTAGACGTGCCTCTTTTGGCACATCTAGATTGGCCCAAAATGATTAATCTCATTCATGCATTCAGGATTTGTTGTTCATACTATGAAACTGCATCTCTGTAAACCTTTGTGAGTTCAGTTGCTCACATGTTAGCACTCGAATAAAGATGGAGATTATGATGTGAATGTATTCAAAGTATGTTCAAGGTATGCAGAGTTTTATCCCGGTTTATCCTGGGTTTGCATCAGTTATTCATACATCTGAGAATCCGAATCTTTTAGATTTTTTTTAAAGAAAAACTCGAGGGTAAAAATCCAACGTTGATTATCTTGGGTTTAGTAGGGGTTTTTTGGACCCCCCCCCCAAAATAAGCCTCAATCAGATTTATTCGACATGTATGTGAACAATAAAGATTCAACCCAGATTCTACATGGATTATTTTCACCATCTGAACAACCCTTAAAAGTATTAAAGGTTTTTTAAAATAGCAGCGATTTTTTTCTTCTTCACCAAGACAGAGTTTACAAAACTACTGATGGAAACATGTAAACGTCAACATTTGACCTTTCTAATGTTTCAGGTTCAGAGTGGGAAAAAAGATGATGGGCTATGGAGTCTCTTAGGAATCATCCTCCCCTAATCTGCATGTTCTCCCTGAAATTACTGGGTCTGAGAAGAAACTCTCAAGTTAACAAGGGAGAGAAAAAGCACTGTATCTGTTTGTGTATTTTCATCTCTTTTTACTTCTTCCAGTTCCAGAGGTAACCTCCAGCATAAGAAATAATTTCCAAGGCTAAACCCTGGCATAAATTAAGCCTGGTTTCTCTTTTGGTGTAAATTGAATGCAAACAGTAGTGTTAAGTGATGTTTAGCATTAGTGACATTTTAACAGCCTGTTAAAGAAATCATTTATACCAGAGAACTGATTTAATTAATTGGAGGTTAATTGGATTAAACCAACTTAAATCGAGGCCTTCTGGAACTCTTTTGCAAATTAGTCTGGAAAGTTCATGTTTATCAATGACAGTATTTTTGACAATACTTCTAGAGAAAGGTGTTTCGTGGCACACACGTGGTGAGCTGTTGTGTTAGATGAAGCACAGTTCATACATTATTTTCAGCAGGGCTAAAGCCAAGTCTCTTGGCTTTATGAGTGCAGTTTTCCTCCCACATTTTGTAACTAAATTATTTATGGGAGTAGAGTTGCAACTGGATCTGCAGAGGTAATTAGACAAGGGCTAAACTTTAGTTTCAGTCAAATATAGTAGCCTGTCTGCATACAAAATATAGCAACAGCAGAGTTGGGCATTGAAGTTCTGCACTCTGCACATTTAAAATCAGATAAAACCAAACTCTGTTTCTGTGATCCCCTTCTTGTCTTCCCCAATGTTATAATTCACACCATTAGGCTGTAACTGTAACGGGCAACAACAACAACAACAACAATAATAATAATAATGTGTTATGACATTTCTAATCCATCCTTTCTCCAAGGATCTCAGGACAGCAGTTTTAGTTTTTCTCTGTTTGATCCTCACATCAGCCCAGAGCATGAAGGTATAGGAACTGGGCTGGCCCAAGATCTTCTTATAAATATGATGGCTGAGTTGGTATTTGAACCATTCATGCAGCAATCACTACACCACAGTGGAACTGTTATTGGGCCAATGTTGATCACATCTCCTCACAATGAAAGGGCAATGGCTGGATGAGAAAGAGCCACATGGTTAAGTTATTGGCAACATAAGAAGAGGCAATGATGTATTTGAATATTATACTCCAGGGGGGATACAGACAGCTTCAAAGGGGTGGCTTAAAGCTGCCCCTTTTAGGCTGGATTAGGGCCAGAGCCAACAGATGCCCGGTTCCAATCCAGCCATCTGCCCCCCAAAAGAGCAGAAAAAAGCCACCCCTTCTCCCAAAGAAACCTATGTACCACTCCCCCAAGCATGTGATCACCAGTCTGGTTTCTCTCCCACTTAAGGGAATGGCATGTCTAAATTCCACACCCCCAAGCCAGCCCAAGTGGGCTCAAATGGGCCATCTGTTTTGGCCCTAAAGGGGGGATACAAACAGGAAAAAGGGGCAACTTAAAGCTGCCCCTTTAGGACTGGATTGGGGCCAGGGCAAACAGATGCCTAGCCAGATTCCACCCCAAAAAGGGAGCCCATAATATCTGTTCCTTTTTGGGGTGGAAAGAAACCACCCCTTTCCCCAAAGAGTCAGCTTTTACTCACAAAAAGCCAGCTATAAGGAAACTGTCATGTAAATGCCATGCCCCCAATTAGGAGAGAAGCTGGTCGGCATGTAAACACTGATCCGACTTCTCCTGCTTGGGGAGGCATGGCACATGTAAATGCTACACCCCCAGCCAGTCCCAAGCAGCACTAAATAGGTCATCTGTTTTGGCCCCAAGTCTCAAGTCTCTGCCTTCAAGTCAAGCAGTGGGGTGGGATGGGGTGGGGTAGCGGAGGTGGAGTTTCAGTAACTAGAAAATCATGAAGACTTGCATGAAGTTAAGTAAATAAAAATTCTCAGAGGGGAATGTCAAACATAATAGACAATGGGCTTGAGGTGGAAGGATCCTTCTAGCTTTTCAAATGCTTTATAAGTCTCCTCCAATTTGCAGCAGGGATGGGCTGCTGATCTGACCTCAGCCCTCACATCAATAGTTCATGGCACCAGTGTATGGACCACCACTTTGAGTAGCACTGATGGCCCACATCTTTATTCAAATTCAATCTGGGTGTAGGTTGCCGTTGATAGATAGAAGAATGTTTACACTATTATTCATTTTTTGGTGTACTTCTATCTACCTTTTGTATTAATCAATACAAAATAATTCACTGACAGTTTAAAAAATGCACACCTTTTTCCATCAGGTGAATTCAAATAAACGGAAAGCAAAAATGAAGTGGAAGGCTTTCACAGACAGCATCCATAGGTTTTTTGGGGGGGTGGGGGGTGGGGATGGGGGAGCTATGTGGCCATGTTCTGGAAGAGTTTATTCCTGACATTTCACATCTTCAGAGAATGATGCCATGGAAGAGAATGGGGTATATATACTGTGTGACCCATCACTTCCTCTCAGCCGAGGGCCACATAGTATATATACCCCACTCACTTCCAGGGCAGTATTCTCTGAAGATGACAGCCACTGATGATGGTGAAATGTCAGGAATAAACTCTTCCAGAATAAAGCCACATAGCCCAACCCCCCCCCCCCTGCCGCCGCCAAAAAAAACTATGGAAAGCAAGTAGTTTAAAAATAATATTGTGTTCTAGGGTATAACAATAAGAATCTTACAGTCTTAGGAGCCTAGTGCTGGTGTCCTAAACAATATTTAGAAGGCAGGAAATCAATAGTGCAGATCAAAAATTGAAGGAGTCAGTTAACCCAAAACCACAGAAAAATCAAAACAGAATAAAAATTCCAATGTCAAACTGAGAATCAATGTCTACATATGAGTATGCCATATTTGGTTCCTTACTATTTGAACATCAGGACAGTCTGGGAAATAGACCATTGGATTTATTTAAACATTTAAGTCATTGCATAAACTCAGTGGTCTAAATGGACTTAAATTTAGCAATATTCTAGTCACTCTCTGGTCCTTTGAGATACTGAAATGTATTTTGTAATGTACTGCTTCTTTTTTGTTCCCTGTCTAGTCTTCAGGCCCTCCAGATATCCAGGCCTCCAAAATTATCTCCTCAGTCCTCACCCTGGTCCCCAGGCCTAATATCCTCCTGCACAGCAAGATTTACCACATTAAAAACATGTATTTTTTCCCTTGAATATTTATTTTCCATCCTGGCTTCCAGTTCTTAACTTCCATCCTGGCTTCCACCTCTCTTTTGCATTTGTATTTTATATTTCCCTATACAACTATAACATCTAGCCAGTTTCCACCAGATTCTCCCCAGTGCTTCTTCCAGGATACAAGCTGGTTTTGGAAATATATCCAAGATGACTTAAATGATGAGGTTTCTGTTGTGCCCCAAGAATGTTCATGGTGCTTTCCTTGTAGTTAGCCTGGCTTTTAGGAGACTGTGATTCTTCTCTCCCCAAATAGCCAAGCAGCAGTCTTTGTCAAAAATAAGAAATTAGTCTTTTATTATAAGCTCTTGATAAGAATCAGTCATTTCCCAGGATCATCATGTGTTCACAGTTCTTCTCACTTTGAGTCACAAAGACATTCAAGCATTAATTCATCTTAATAGCAAATTATAGAGAAAAATGAATATGAGACTCATTCACCCGATAGCACTTCAGGAGGGATTTATCTTACAGTTTACATGTTGGATTGTCAATGAGGCACAGAGTATTTTCTTCTGCAGAAGCTCAATGTGACTGAAACGCTGAGATCTCAACTAAAGCAAGCATATTTTTATAACTTTAATATAAAATGGGATATTGTAGTGCTAAGAATTATCCAGAAAGAAAGGAACTGGATATTCTTATTTTCTTTTGAAGTTGAATAGAACTGGGTTCCATTTACACAAGCTGGTGAAATGATTAATATCTGTAGGGAACAGGGAAATGGACCACATAAAATATATCAAGCTAGATTTAATTATGTGAACCAGCTCCCCCCCCCCCCAAGTTTTAGATGAAAAAGTCTCACCATTTGTTCTCACCAAATGGGTCTTAAAAATTAGACATTCAATCCTAATGGCATGCATATTACCAAATCATTCCATATTATTATATGTATATCCTGCAGTTATAGAGCTTTGGTGCACCTATGGAGCAATTCAGTGGAAGAAACAGAAGAATGTGAATATGGCATTTACTTCCTTCATTGTAATGGATCTTTGCAAGTTTACCTATTAAGTAATAGCTAATCTGAGGTGAAAATATTTATCTTATGGATAGGCAATCTTTGTCCATGAGATGTTTGGGAGGACTAAAGGCCTTAGTAATTGGCCATGAGGGGTGGGGCTGATGAGAATTGTAGGCAAAAATATCTGGAGACCTAAAAGTTCCCCCTTCTTAAATATATCAAATTAATTCACCGACCATAGTTTAATACTGGACCTCCTTCTGATACTCTAGCGTTATTAGGATGGGGAAGTAGGAAGAATGCAATTTATACTCCATCACATTTATTTTAGGATAAGAGATCAAATGTATGTAACCACATCATAAAGTAGACATTTCAGATATTTAGTCTCTACTATTCCAGCATCTTTTACTAGTGTTGAAGAAGGAGAAGGGCAAGAAAGTGATATTGTTCAATATGAAAAGGCATCATAAAACTTAACCACACAGCATAATTTTTGGTTACTGTTCATGATATTCTTTCATTTTCTTTCTTTCTTTCTTTCTTTCTTTTTTTGCATTAAGATTTCCATTAGTTCTGTTGCAGACAGTACCCATTCTCAGCCAGCTCTCAGTACCTTACTCCCATTCTATTTTATTGAATGCAGTTTATCTTTATACAAGGTATATAAATCCTGCCCTTTTGAAATAGGCCCTATACTAAAACTAAGAGATTTTAAGAGCCTAAAGAATGCCACAGAAAAAGGAGTAGGACATTTTTCATGTAGTTGCTGTGAAGTTCAGACATAAACTTTAACAGAACTGAATGCAAGAATATCCAAATCCAAAGAAATTTCTCATTTTACTGTCTTTGTATTGGAAAGTCTTTTTTTATTTTTTTAAAAAATGATTGAATGAATTAGCTTTTGCCTTACAATATGAAACAATGTGGCTTTGACATGTCAGGCAGAAAATGTGTCTGTGAGAGAGACGTTATCCTGGCTGGATATCATTTGATATTTTTGCCAATATCTACTTTCACCAATCTCCTTAACATCCATGGCTAGTTTATCTACATAGTTCAGTTTGCCCATTCTGAAACACAAAACTAGTTCTATTTAATTAAGCATCTATATCCTGATAGGTGAAGTGGAAGAGGATTGTAACTCAGTAAAAGAGATCTCCATAGGATATTTAGAAAAGTGTGCCATGAGTGAATGGAATGAATGAAAGGTAACTGGTTTTTGTGTATGCAGCAAATGTATTCCAGCCCCTTTTATATGCACTACTTATTATATTGGTCATATTGGCCAGAATCATCTTGGGATGCTAACCTACTGGGGGGAAAATAGTTGCACATTTAGTTCCCCCCCCCAACAGGCTGCATATCCCTGGTGCAGCCATATTTTGCTCACCAGTAACCCTCTCACTTTTGACTGCTGCACAGTAGCTGACCTCAAGACCATGGCACTATTATGCAATTGATTGTGCAGCTATGGGATCCAGCATAACTAGGCCAGTGTATATATTTGTTACACTAAAAGTGTATAGAATTTTGGCCACTGGATATAATAAATGTCACTTAAGGTTGCTCATAACTTTTAAAAGTAGGAATCAGCATAAATACCCTAGGCTAAATATATGCTGTACTAAGAGTCTATCGGATCCTGGATATTGGATATAAAAATTCTTGTCATTTATTGCTGCTCATAAATAGTAAAATGATTCTTCATTTTCAGTCATTTTTGAACAAATGCCAAGTTTCTTAAATCTTCTTAAATCTCTACTAAAAGATGTTTCTTGTAAATAGCTAAACTTAAAAAAAAATGCACAAATGCACCTTGGAACTAGTACTGAACTGCCATCTTGCTCTCTCCATGAAAATCATGGAATGTATAGACAATTACATTGAACAAAGAGAGCCATCCAACATAACATTTTCTGTAAGTATCAAATAAAACAAAACAAAACTCCAGCTCTGCTATTCAAACAGCAAAGCAGTGCCCTGTTACTCTAGAAACAGGATTCTCTTTGGGATCCTTTTATAGCCTTAAGAAATATATCTTTGTTCATTTTTATTGATTGTTTTAATCACCCCAGGTGATATGGGGGGGCAGAACCCTCTGGGCTGTAATGTAGAGATCCTGTCAGGAACTCCAGTGAGGCCTTTCCCCCTTGTGTATTTGCCAGTCTGCTGCTAGCGGCTAGATTCACAAAGATGCAAGCTATGGCTTGCACATTCCTAGCTAGATGAAGACTGCACACACATGGGAAGACTATGGCACAAATCCCCAAACTAGTCCAAAAGCCAGGGCTGAGCATACAAACACAAACCTTCTGAAAATGCTGCAAACCTTCCAATCATTTATCTAGGGGAAGTGGGGAATTGGATCCAGTCCTCCTTTTTTCCTCTTCCTTGATGAACAGAAGAACACCAGTGGATCAATTTCCAGCAGAATTATCTGCTGTTTGGAGATGTCACTCTCCCCTTCCTCAGTTTCCTGAATCCCTCAGCCAGTTGAGCATTTCTGGGGACTCTTTCAAACGGGGAGGAATTTCTCCCAACTCCGAATGGAGCCAATGCGGATTTATGTAAATTCACTTGTTTAGCGAATTTACATGAACCCCTGCTCCGTTCGGAATTACTTCCCATTATCCGAAAATAACCCCCTCCTGCCCGAATTTGCATGCGAAGCTTTAATTCGCAATAAGGTAAAACCCATGATTGCATTCGAATTGGCTTCCCTCTTGCCCGAATTTGCGTGCGAAGAGTTAATTTGCAATAACATAAAACCCATGATTGCATTCGAATTGACCTTAAATTATACTTCCAATTTAGCCTCGTATGAAAGAGTCCTGGGAGTTGTAGTCCAAAATAGCAACTTTCCCAAGGTCTGCTCATTTGCAGCTCTAACTCTTGGGCTGTACACCAAACATTGAGTATCAGATTCAGTTGTGATTTTTCTTTGGATCCCAACTGTTCTGAATCCACTTCATGCAATCAGAAACCATGATATTGATGTGCAATATATTTCTTGTTTACTTAAATGTTTTGCTGAATGTTTTATTTAAATGTTCCTGTGGAAGTAGGAGAACACAGGATACATTTCATAGCTTCATTGCTTTTATTTTCTTAATTATTTTCAAAAGGTCCACTTGATAGGTTTCCTTGGCTAAGTTTAAGTTTAAGCAGGGAAAAAAGATCTCTTTAGGCAATGACCACAGCTAAGTGGAACTTCTTTCTAAAAACTCATTTATTGTATTCTTTTTTTTTTTTTTTTTTTTTTTGGTCCTCACTCATTTCTCAGCTATGTATATGTACCTAGAACTTCAGATTCATCTGTAAGCCTACTTTTTGTAGGATTCCTCCTGAATTTCAACTACAATGAAATTTTGTAGTGAATTTTCATGTTCCTACTCATCCAGGGAATACGCAAAATATTAAAAAGGTTTTTCTCAAATCAGAAGGTCTCAGAAGGATCTCATTCTCTCCTACCCAAAATCCATTAAGCACATTTGAGTAGGTCACCTTTGTGTCTCTTGGTGTTTGGCTCCAATGAAGACATTCTGAATGCAGTGGGAAAGATTGATAACATCTGAGACCACAGTTGCCACCAGAGTCCAAGGAGAGCAAAATGTTAAGATCATATTGGAGGCTCCCACTTGCAAGAAAAATCTGAGCAAATTCAAGTGAACCAAATGCAGTTTTGACAGGATTTCTGGAGTGTATTATGGCTGGGTTGTTATATCCCAGATCATCTGAACATAAGTCTCCAGCCTAAAATCAATATGAGATGCTTCTGAGCATTAGGGTTAGTACTGGGTTGTTAATTTATGCATAAGGTTCTCTATACATCATGATTGAAGACAAAAATAATCTATTTTAATGCTTTTTGTTCCAAATTCTATAACAGAATTCATCAAGATAAAGTAATCAAATACTTATGATAACTGACTTTGTATAACATACAGTTCAAACACTAAAGGTCCCTTGAATCTCCAATACACCAACCAGCCTCCTCTAAGGAAAGACTTCTCCATTTATTCACTTTGAAGCCAGGTCACTGAGATATATTTCATATACAAAATGCTGGATGGCTGAGAATGAACTGCAATTAAAAACAACAGCAACAACAACAAACACATCACAAAACAAATCAGGCATTCACAAAACAAACCAGGCATGTTATTTAGCTTGTTTTATTAAAAGTTTGGAAAAGATTATGACTTCCAGAATCTGCAGTGGCCATGCTCACTGTAGATTTTGGAAGCTGTTGTCCAAAACAATTACTTTTCTAAGGTCTGAATTTATTAGAGTGTACTTTATTACAAAACTGAATGGGAGTTTTCCTTAAGGATGCCAGCCTTCATAATTTTTGCCCTTATAGGCAAGAATGAATAATTTTACCATTTTTCTCCCTGATGCAAGAACTATTCACAAAGAGGGGGAACATAAAATGTTTTCTTTGTAGGAAATCTTCTTTTCTGTGCTGGAAACAATGTTTTCTATTCAGAAAACCTGTTTTCTGTGCAGGCGATGCCATTTTCTGTACCAAAAAAACAAAACCATGTGTGTTTATTTGTGTATGTATGTGTTTGTACGGAATAATTCCTGAACTGAAAAGATGTTCATCTGTCCAAGATTCTGCTTTATCAAGGAGACCCATTTTTCATCTATTATTCAAATATTTGAGAATATTCTTTCCATCCCTAGTTTTTCCACTTTTAGAACGGAAGTGTCAACTGCTCTCTGTAAATATGGTGCTGACCTGTGTTGGTGTTCAGAACTGATCATAATATGAAAAGTGCTGCTGTGCTGTCAGGGTTAGTAATGGATTCAGTTATAATTCATTATTTTAAAAATAATGTTCTTTTCTTTGCTACTGCAGTCAAATGGTGCATGATAGAGTTGTTGGCCAGAATCTTATTTAGTAGTTATGAATGCGTAAGTTAGACTTAGGCATTCTTAACTGCTCAGTATTCACATTTAGAATAATGGCACTACTGTCAAGATCACAAAAGCCTGTCCCCAAATCGAACTTTACAGCCAGCAACCAGATGGAGCATTAGAGGTCTGTTCTGCTAGAGATCAGGGTTAAGTAGGATGATATTTCAACCCTTCATCTGCCATTGCGCTGTGGAGTTACAACAAGGGCTGCCTCTGATTGTTCCACTGCAGATCACTGGTGGGAGCGAGCTGGAAACATCCTGCTATGCTTCAGTTATCAATAGAAAAGACCTCTCTTACTTGGTGTTGCTGCTGACCATTAAGGTAAATTTGCAGAGTCAGGTCAGAAGATGATACATAGTTGCTTATCCATAACTGCAGCCGTGATATAGTAACTTGGACATTACTTGGTATAAATTATGGGAGGCCCTTCCACACAGAAGAAAGAGTGTGAGGTCTTCGACACTTTTTAAAAAGATCAGTAAAAATAATAATAAAAAACCAGGATTACTATCCAATTGTATACTTGGGTATTTAGATTTCCTATATTCATATCGACACACAAATGACTAAATGCATACAATGCAATATTTTCACAGTGGACACAGGATTTGATGTTTCTTTTGTGACTTCTGTGATATTGTGATCTATGCGGGGCCTTGCTCATGTTATCTTCTTTCCCACCCTGACCTCATATGAGCACTTCAATTCATGAATTTGCCAGGCTGAGTCAGTCTGTTGCACTTTGATGTATAAATCAAGTGGTACCCACTGAATTACCTCTCTGACTTTTTTCTTATGTGGTTCACTTTGTACATAAGTGTAATGTCAAAATTGTTTACAGTTTCTTTTGTGCGTACTTGTGGATTTGAAAAGAAAAAAGCCAATTTAACTCTAAACAACAACAGTGGGAGGGGAGGTTAAAAGAAGAAGCAGATTGAAAAGGGATCCCTTTTACTGGAAGGTGTTTAAAAATGAATGTGCTTAATACAGTATAGACATCATTGAATATGGTCTCACATGAATGCATGTCTTTCCATGTTGTCAGTTCCCACCAGTGAGGTTACTTGGCAATATTCTACCATGTGTGAATAGCAAATATACATTTTAAAAAAAAACTACTGTGACTCTGACAAATATAACTAATTGTTTGGTTTTTTTAAGGAAAAAATGTACTACGTAAAAAGAAATGTAGCTTTTGGCTTGCTGTATTTTTCTGTTAATTACAAAATCCTGAATGGAAAGGAAACAAACAAACATTATCTCAGATTGGCGTGAACTGAGTCATTCATGGAGTGGCAGATACTAATCCATTATGTGGATAGGTTTCCTGTTTCGATGACACAGTGGTTTATAATGGTAGATCTATCATCATTCTGCCGTAAATGTACTTCTGGCAAGGCAGAGGAAATACTCTCTTCTTTTTAGAATCACTCACTATGGAGAAACTAATTAGATATTAAAAGCTGCACTATAGTGTTCTACTCCTTCTGTGGTAGTCTGATGAAAGCATATGGCTATCAGTATTATAAAACTACCTATGTGGCTGCAAATCTGCAATTTCTATTGTGTCTCACCATTAAAAGAAAAAAAAAATCATTTTGTGCATCTTGTGAGAGGACGTATCATAAAGAACCATTCAATCATTTAGGTTTTGAGAACAGAATTTCACAGAAATGTTAATATATGCAACTATAATTTAAAATGTTTGAAAATATAATCAAGCATTTCTTATAGGTGAACTACTAGGTTTCATAACCACAACATCCTGATTCTAATCATACTTAACATACCCTAAAAACATTTCACAGGTGAAAGAGTCCACCCCACCTTTACTGTTCCTTCTGCTGGCTTAATTGTGTGCAAACCACTTTTATTCTTTGAATTCGGTTTGTAGCAATTGAAGTAAGCTGAGAATAAAGGGGGAAAATGAAAGGAGAGAAAATAGGACATTTTAAAAGCAGCTGAAAATGTGGGATGACAGTGGATTGATCTGCCAAATTGTATCTGCCAAATTGGGACAGTTGAAGGTTATGTACTTGCATAGCAATAAGGCCTAGTGATTTAGTGGAACATCCAGAAGAATAGCACTCTATTTAAATTCTACACGCAAGCTGAGATCTAATACACATACATCTGACAGAGGGTTTATACCATCAGTGGGACTGGTAGTGCAGGTTGCTTCTTTGTCACACACCCCCCCCTTTCTCACCAGCTTCCGAAGAGCTGATGGAGGGTGCTGAGGGCAATTCTATCCCCCTGGGATTGACCAACTGCATAGGTGATCTTGTGAGTGGACTAGCTCCCCTTGTGCATCTAGGAAAGATGGAGCAGCTTCTACCCCAACTGCAAGACTGCCTCTTCTTTCTTACTTGCTTGAGGGCATCTGGAATTCCCCGAGGTGGCAAAAGAGATGCAGCTTGTTCTGCCTAGCCAAAGCAAGGGACATTGCACAAGAATGGAATGGTTACTGGGTACTTCCTTGTGCAACATCTTCAAAATATATGGTGATTCACTGTGGGATTGCCAAAGTATGTCACTAACAATATTCTCCCTTAGGCTGGAATTTTTTTGGTGCACTATGCTAGTGGTTTCACTTTTCACAGGACTGACATAGAGGCATCAAGGGAACTCAGACAAATTCTGGCAGCTCTGGTCAGCCTACTTCTCCACTGCTTCACTTACTTGAAGACCAGAGTAAGATTCTGGCCTTAAAATACTACCACCTTTCCTCACATGAATATATAAAGCAATATGTGATATACTCAAAGAACAGAGGCTGGGATCTTTAAATGGGAATGATGGTAAATCACTGAAAGTCCTGGATTAGAAAATATATTGAACTGGCATTTCTCTGAAAAAGAGGCAGTGAATCAGGGGAGAAGGAGCAAAATGTTCAGATGGAGGGCAGGAAGGAGAAAGCATAGTCAGATGAAATGAGAGGGTGGAAGGATGACAGATACCAAATAAACACATGAAGAGCTAGTTTAGAATAGACTGAAAAGACCGAATGTAAATATCATTTCAACAGAGACACTTCACCAGAGAGGGACACAATAGCTACATGAAAGCAAACAGAATTAAGAGGAATGGGATATTAGAGTGGAGATATTACTGTATATACTCGACTGTAAGTCGACCTTATGTATAAATCCACGTCAACTTTTGGGGCAAAATTTTTTTAATTTTCATATGACCAGTGGATAAATTGAGGGCCAGATTAAAGGAGGCAGCCCATCTGAGAAGAAGCTGCAGCAGCAATCGATTGCCTTCCCTGCCTTTTCCCAGCCAGATTGCCCCCTCTGGAGGGAGCCTGATTGGGAGAGAATGCGGTGGCAATCAATCACCTTCCCAGCCTCTTCCCAGCTGGGAAGAGGCTTGGGGGACTACTGTATTGACCCATGTATAATACAACCTAGGTATTATTATTATTATTATTATTATTATTATTAATATAGTGCCGTAAGTTTGTACAGTGCTGTACATACAATCTTATAGTTAGATAGATCCTTGCCCTCAGGTTTATAATCTAGAAGAGGCAACACAAAAGGAGAAGGGAAAGGTGGTGGGAAGGGGATGAGGTCCACTGGTTCTTCTCTCCCTCTGGGGCATGGACGAGGCAGATGGACTGGAGGGAGGGCACAGGTTCTTAATACATAGTTAAAAGGAGGCATCCTGGGGCAGATGGCACAATCCTGGGAATGCTTCCCTAAACAATGTAATCTTTAACTTACTTTTGAACCTGGTTAGAGAAGTGATGAGGCATAAATGTGGGGGGAAAAGGTTTCAGGAGTGAGGGGCAGCAAGTGAGAAGGGACGAATCTGGGATGGAGCAGTGGAAATCCTCAGCTGGGACAGGAGACCTTGACTACAAGAACGGAGGGTACGAGAAGGAGTGTGAGGAGAAAGAAGCTCAGACAAGTAAGGAGGGGCCAATCCGTGGAGGGTTTTGAAAGTCAACAACAAAAGCTTGTACTGGATGCGGAAGGGGAAGGGGAGCCAGTGAAGGGAGGATAAGAGAGGATATACACAAATATATACAGTACTTTAATTATTGGTAGTAGAAGAGGACTCTTCTTCAAGGGTCTTCTGTGAATCAAGAGGATTTTCTTGCATCAGGATATTGGGTTTGCTTGTGTAGTTTCTTAAGAATGAATTATGTCTAGCTTAATGTTTGCTGCTTGTCATACACAAATGTCCAGAGAAAAGGCTGGGGCATTTGAGTCCTTGTAGATTGGCTTTAGGGAAGGGATTTTCATATCTGAAGATTAGAATTAAGATGCACAGGCACTTTTGACTCCTTCATTCTTTTGGAGCACTTTCAATCAAATATATATATTTTTTTAAAAATAAGAAAATGATAGCCAGGAATGAAATAGGGGAAATGAAAAAGCTGGGGAATAAAGGGGAGGCCATGTTTAAAAGGTGGGGGATTGTGCCTATAGGCTTATTTTGTATGACAAGGTTTTCTTGAAGGAATAGAGGAGAAGGATGGAGAAGTGAGGTTTTCCTTTCCCCATTGCACATGGGGTACAAGAGGGGGTTTGAAGCTCCTGTTTGAAGCTCCTGACCATGATGGGTGCTTTCAGTGGATTTGCCAATGTATCCTTCTTCATGCTTTTGCTCCATTAGTTATGCCATTAAATAGATGTTTCAGGTTGCATGAAAACATTTGGAACAACATGAAAAACAGGGAATATCAACATCTTCAAGGCCGCAGACATGGGTGGGAGGTAATGTTGTGATTTCTGGGGTATGGAGATTTTGTAGTTATTTGCATTAGGCAAATACAGTTGGCCCTCTGTATACACGGATTCTGCATCCACAGAACAGATCATCCATGGTGTGCAAAAGGTTTAAAAATTCCAAAAAGCCAACCTAGATTTTGCCATTTTATATAAGGGACACTTACTATCTCATTGTATATAATAGGACTTGACCAATGAGTCCCATTGTAGACAGTGAGTCTCATTGTATATAGTGGGACTCATTGGTATACATGAGGGGTCCTGGCACCAAATGCCAGGGGATACCAAGGGCCCACTTTACTCAAGCATGGCCATGGAGTTCTTCCTCTCCAGACCTTTAAAAGTCATTTTTAAACTACAATTCCCAGGGTTCTTGAGCCATTTTTTCTACATTCTAATAAGTGGGTCAATACAAACTCAGCCCCTGTTGATCAATCTAGCGTGAAAGTATTCAAGTTTTCTCCAGTGGTTTGGTGGCAGTCATTTCCTCGACTATAGTAAATAATCAGTGCTTAGTGATCATGCAAGAACTTAACTGTGCTTGGTTTACTCATTCAGCCCATTGCCATGAAGACTGGGCATGTGTGTGTGTGTTGGGGGGGGGGGTGTTCTTTTGACAGAAGCTGCATAGGGATAAGCTGCAAGTATGGTTAGTATCAGGATTTTCTTTCATTTTTACTGAAGATTGGCATTCAAATCCCAGTACTTAGCTTTTTCTAAGATTGAAATTGATTCATTAGAATGGAGTCCTTCTTCCAGAAGGGAACGTTTTAAGAGCTGAAAACTGGAGCTCCGTAGAGATTAATGCAGGATACCTCCCTTAACACATTTCCTTCTGCAGGCTACATTTTGAATGGCATCCCCATTATGTATCACCAAAAGAAAAAAGAAAAAGAAAAAAAGAGTCATCACAAAAGTCATATGAAAGAGATGGACTATCTTCCTTTGTGTTACTTCTTTGAGAAAATGATGTTATCACCAAAAATATGTGAAACAAGGGATCCTGGATTGTGGTCGCAATTCTGAATATATATTGATGCAGAGTCCAAGATGCTGAATGGATTACAAAGTAGATGACATATAGTGAGAGATCCAGAAGAGAAATAGAGCTACAACCTGAAATGGAAATATATGGTGTTTGTTACCTGCCCTTGATTATTTTCCTTAATGTATGTTACATTCCATGTGGGCTGTCAGATGATTAAAGGTGTTCTTTTTTAGTGGACTAATCATCTCCTTTTAATTACTAATTGTCTAACTGAATATGCTAATAATAATAATAATTTATTATTATTATTATTATTATTATTATTATTATTTTCTATCCTGCCTCTCCAATAAGATCAAGGTGGGTTACAACAATAAAATTCATACAGTATAAAAATGAATCCCACTATCCCCTCCTTTCTTAAACTGCAACATAATAATTCCAATATACACTAATAAATACAATTTAAATCATTAAAACAATCAGAGACAGGAAAGCAGGACATCTTGGGGCACTCAGTAGGATGGTCCATATACGTGGAGTGACTGAAAGACCTGTTGGAAAAAAAATCCGACTTGATAGCCTTTAAAAAACCATCAAGGTTGGTGATATGCCAGATCTTATCCAACTGGCCATTCCATAATTTGGGAGCGGAAGATGAAAAGGCCCTCTGTAACCTAGTCTTTTTTGGCTGCAGTAAATTTTTCCCCAGAGGATCTAAGTGCACAGGGTGGATTATATGGAAGAAAGCAATTCCGCAAGTAGGCTGGACCCAGGCCATTAAGGACTTTAAAGATAATCACCAACACCTTGTACTTTGCTCAGAAACTAATAGGCAGCTAGTGAAGAGATTTTAGAATCAGTGTTATATGGTCACCTCTAGCTTTCACGGTGACTAATCTGGCCACCATGTTTTGAACTAATTGAAGTTTCCAGACTAGGCACAAGGGTAGCCCCATGTGGAGTGCATTACAGAAGTCTAGCATTGAGGTTATGAGCATGTGTACCACAGCTTCCAGGTTTCCTGGCTCTAGGAAAGGATACCGCTGGCATATCAGCCCAAGTTGATAACAGGCACTCCTGGCTGTCGCATTTATGTGGTTTGACATCCGAAGCGACAAATCCAGGAGCACTCCCAAGTTGCAAACATTGTGACCCTGTCTAGGATGAGTTGACATAGCTCTATACCTGGATTAGGGGCCCCACGAGCGAGTATCTCCATCTTGTCTGGATTCAGTTTCAGTTTGTTTTTCCTCATCCACTCCATTATCAAAACTTCAGGATAGATTTATATTTTGAAGCTCTGAAGGGTTGACATATTTTCTCATAAATAAAAAGCAGCAGAGGATTTCATAGAGAAAAGTCGCCACTCACCAGGAAAAACAAACAAAACAAAATAAAAAACAAAACTTTATACAGTCAGCCTTCCGCATTTGTGGGTTTAACATCCATGGATTTGACTATTTGCAAACTTGTCAGTGATGAATGTGGGAAGAAGGGACAAAAGTAAAAGAGAGAAAAAGAGAGTGGGTTCCTTCTCTCCTTTGTGCTTGGCATCTCCACTTGCACTCCAGACATGGCAGAAAGAAGCAGAGGAAGTGGAAGGGTGGAGAAAAAGTCAGTGAGGAAGAGTGGTGGGCAGTGGGGAAAAAAGGCAGGGAGGTTGAGCGAGCCCCCTGGGGACTACGGAGGAGGTGATGGTGGCGGCACCTGGCAGAGGAGGGAGGGGAGCTCTGCACCCAGTATGCTCCTCATGACCTCCCTGACCATTTGCCCCAGTCCTGGTTCTGGTCTTCTTCCCTCCACTGCACCTGGAACCTCTACATCCACTTCAGCTGTGGGAGAAAAAAGGAGGGTGGACAGGAGGGCAGCCAGAGAAAGAGGCAGGGAGGGTGGGTGTAGAATTAGATTTATCATATCTTGATACCAAGGTCCCCATAATATTCCTACATAAAATATAATAAATAAAATATACTAAAATGTAGGCTAGACAGTGTGACTTTGTGGTGGATTCATAACTGCTTGACCAACCAAACTCAAAGGGTACTCCTCTTCATCCTGGGGAGAGGTGATTAGAATTCTGTCCTGGCTCCACTGCTATTCAACATCTTTATCAATGACTTAGATGATGGAATAGAGGACATGCTTATCAGATTTGCAGATGACACAAAATTAGGAGGGACAGCTAATACCTCAGAGGACAAAATCAGAATTCAAAATTACCTTTACAGATTAGAAAACTAGGCCAAAACTAACAAAATGAATTCCAATAAGGAGAAATGTAGGATACATACGAAATGCACAGATATAGGATGAGGGACACTTGGCTCGACAATAGTAATTATGAAAGGGATCTAGAACTCTTAGTAGATCACAGTCTTAAAGTGAGTGTGATGTGGCAATAAAAGAGTGTGATGTGGCTGTAAAAAGACCTGATGCAATTCTGTGCTGCATCAATAGGAGTATACTGTCTAGATTGAGGGAAATAATAATACCATTTTATTCTGCTTTGGTCAGACCTCACCTGGAATACTGTGTCAGATTCTGAGCACCACAATTCAAGAAGGACATTAGCAAGGTGGAATGTATTCAGAGGAAGGCAATCAAAATGGTGAAAAGTCTGGAAACCATGCCCTATGAAGAGCAGCTTAAAGAGAGCTGGTTATGTTGAGCCTGGAGAAGATAAAGTTAAAATGTAACATGATAGCCCTGTTTCAATATTTGAAAAGGTGTCATGTGAAAGAAGGGGCAAGCTTGTTTTCTGCTGCTCCAAAGATGTCCACAGACCAATGGATTCAAATTACAGGAAAAGAGATTCTACCTAAACTTTAGTAAGAACTGCCTAACAGTAAGAGTTCAGCAGTGGAATGCACTGCTTCAGCATGTGGTGGAGTCTCCTTCTTTGGCGGTTTCTAAGCAGAGGCTAGATGGCCATCTGTCAGTGATACTATGTCTGTGTGTTCCTGCATGGCAGGATTACAGATTGGATGGGCCTTGTGTTTTCTTCCAAGTGTATGATTCTATTATTCTAGCTCATGTATGAGTAAACCAAGCAGATAAAGGGAGATGAAAGGGCAAAGTCTCAGCCTATCCAAAATCTACAAAGCTAGTAGTCCAGTTATCCTTAGCTTTAAAGGGATGAGACAAGAAGTTGTTTAAAAATGCCACTGTGGGGGATAAAGATTCCACGAAGCAAGGGAATTCCAAGAGCATGGTTAGAAGAAGAAGATAAGGAATAAAGATTGCTTGAAGCTGTGACATTTTTAGGTGGCTGCCTCTAGATGCCAGAGGATGGATTAGATGGCATCTTCTATTTAAAAGACTATTCTTACAGAGCTTCTCTTCTCTTTACTGGACCTCAAAGGGTATGTTTGGCTTTGGGGGGGGGGGGGAGCAGGTCTCTTCAGCATCTCTCAAGTCACAATGAAGAGGAAACTACTCAGCTGCTTCAGCCACTAGCTACTCAGGACTGGTGAGAATAAAGAACTCCTCAAGTTCTATTTTCTCTGTGTCACATTCATCAGATTTCAGAGGACAAGTTATGACCACCTCATTCAGGAGGGTCTTCTATGACTCTGGTGTAGCATTTTTATAGGACTAAAGAGGCCACCATGGAGAGAACAGTGATGGGGGATCACTTCCAGCAAGCCAAGTTGTATGTGTCTAGATCTAATTCCAGCACACTGCACTGGGTGAACAACATGTGATGTGATATGTTCTGTAAATATGTCCCAATAGGCCCCATGTTTGAAATTTTAGCTGAAAATGCAAATTACAATTTGCACACAAAGAAATGTTGTCTGGGATGTATTTCTTCAAAAATGAACTAACACCTGTGGGAATTAGAATTGAGCAGTTTCATAACATCCAAATCCAATAAAGGGCTGCTGCTATGTTGCTACATAGGGTAGCTACCAAAGTGACTGATGCACAATGGAACCAAACTGATGCATTGGACCCATGGCCAGAGAAAGGCAACCAAAATGGTGAAAGATGTGGAAACCGTTGCCGTATGAGGAGAGACTTTGGGATCTAGGTATATTTAACCTGAAGAAGAAAAGGTTAAGAGGTGATAAGATAGTCTTGTTTAAATATTTTGTGGGATGTCATATTGAAGATGGAGCATTCTTGTTTTCTGCTGCTTCAGAGAGTAGAACCCGGAACAATGGATAAAAACTGCAAGAAAAAAGATTCCACCTCAATATTAGGAATAACTTCCTGACAGTAAGAGCTGATCGACAGTGGGACACATTCCCTTAGACCATGGTGGCGTCTCCTTCTTTGGAAGTTTTTAAACAGAGGCTGGATGGCCCTCTGTCAGGAGTGTTTTGAATGTGAGTTCCTGCATTGCGTCCACATGACGCACACCCAAACTCTGCCCCCAGGGCACCATGATGATGTGCACCTCTCCACGTGATGTGTGGTGTCACAACGCTCCTCTGGTGCTGTGTCCAGATGACACGGCACAAAAGGAGCACCTTTAAGCCATGGTGCCGTGGCTATTGTGTCCTTTCCAAGGAGCCCTGGAAAGGCCAGACTGGGGCGCAGCATGCGGTTGCCACAGCCCTGGTCCAGCACATCCGAAGGCAGCTGTGGGCCACCTCTTAGTGGTGGCTTGCACAGTCCCAACTCTTAATTGTTCTGTTACATAATTAAATATATGTAGTTAAAAAACATACATCATGATAAAGGATTCTGACCAATTATTATTATTATTTATTTGTGGTAGGGGTGTAATTTTTTCAACCCAAGGGCCACTTCTTGTGTCAGGTGGGCATGGCAAAGGCTACTCATGCCAGCTTCCATGTACCCAATTCTTCTTGCATATACATCTCTTCCAACTTTTCTCCCACACTCCTTAGCATGCACATGGGCACACATGCCTCTCAGCACATCCTTTCCCCTCCTGCCCCAAACCTAAATTGTACTGCTAATCCCAAGTTCAGTAGACTGAACAGGAGTGTGGAAATCAGTGGGATTTATACAAATATTTCCACTCAGTAATTAATTCAATGGGACAAGCAGCAATCAAATTTTTGTTTCTTCATCCCCCTTACCTTTCCCGTAGCAATCTCCACTAAGGTTGCATTTTACTCATCTTTACTAGAAGTGGATAAACAGTAATTCCAGAAACCAGGTGACTCTTATCTTCTGCCCCACACCTAATGAACTCCTGCACACAGCTAATTCCAGAGGAAAGTGAATGAGCCTTTTTTTTCTTCAGAGTCCATAGAAGGAGCTGCCAAATAGTTGAGAACACCCTGAATTATGGTCTTGTATCATTTACAAACAGCTACATATTCTTTCATGGCACGTAGATACTCTGGTATAACTACTGTCCACACCCACAGTCAGGAGGCGTGACAATGCCATAAAATCAGAGTTCCTCATATCATTCCATCCATGTAGGCAAAACAGTAAACAGAATGACAGCTTCAGAATTATATGTTCCAACTTCACATTAAATTTGTGCTTTAAAACAATTCCAGAGAAAAAGATTCTATAATGTCCATTTGAAAATTCATCCTCTGCTCTGCTGTTCTTACATTCAACTACAATTTATCATATAGTTATTTATCATATTGTTATGAATGTCTTGCATTTATCATATTCTTTCCAGGCTCTCTGAATTTGCTCAACAGTTCTTTTTCTTTCTGGCAACTTTAAGCCAACTAAGATAAATATTTTTATTCCAAACTCTCAGGAAAAGGAGAAGAGCCTTCTTCTTCTACAGTGAGTGGATTTACCTTTTACCTCACATTTTCATCCTTAAATTTTCATCTCTAGTAACTGAATTATGGTTACCCATTCACAAAATTGGATTCAGCAATTACATATTCTCAAACAGCAATAACAAATTCCTGTTTCAGGGACATTGGGTTAGGAAAATGGAATCATGCAACTCTCATTGCCAGAAACTGTTCTACTGCTGGGGATGCCAATTCTTTGGAAACCTATTGTATTATTTAAACTTTGTTCCAGTCACATACAAGCAGCTATCTCTCCCCCCATCCTGACTAAATGCATCAACCACCAGTAGAGGTCAAAATTCTAGAAATATGAGTTGGACCCTTTCCATGATTACACATTAGGGTACATAAATAGTCAGTTCTAGCTAAACATTTTTAAAGCCATGAATTTAATGGTGTTCAGGTCTAGTCACGTCTTCAAAATGACAGACAAAAAAGAAATAGAAAGAAAAGCAATTAACCCATTAGAAATTTGTCATCAGGGATTGCATTTTAAATATTGACAGTGGTTTGATTATACCAGTTGAATTATAAATCAGCACACAGACTTTGCTTCAGCTGGATCTAACAAGATTCAGATCACTCTCTCTAAAGTCTCCTTAAGGTTGTGCATAGTTAGTCAGTTTTGCTAAGCAATGGGTTACTATCTTACCCATCAGATCTGCTACATCGTTACCTCTGATCCTGTGTTGCCTGCTTGACAACTGAAAAATAGAGGAGGAAGGGACAGAGGTGCTCTCTGCAATTTCCCATCCTCCTGGCCCGTTTTCAACTTTTACATCTGATTTCGATTCCTGGCTGACTCTCTTCCTTTCAGATGATATCTCCATTCTTATTTTGGGGGACTTCAACATTCATATGGACTAACTGTTTGCATAAAGAAACAAAATATGAAGCAATTCTAAGAAACTGTTATTATGCGAAATGATGTATACAAAATAGAAATGCACAATTTGTGCTTTATTTCTTTTTCTTTTTTAACCTTTCTTTCTTCACCCTCTATTTTTCTAAAAAAATCCCTTTTTCTTTTTTCTTCTTCTTACTTTCGCTCCCTCCCCTATTTCCTATTCCTTTTCTAACAATTTTAATGTAATTGTTATAATTTTAAATTCAATTGTGTGTGTGTGTATGTACAAATTATTTTCATATGGATGATTGTTAAGGATCCCACTGTTTCACATTTTTGCTCTTGCTCAAGCTTTGCTGCCACTTGACTACACACTCCTTTGGTCATTTTCTTGATGTAGTTCTTATTAATAAGTGTGTCACTTGATTTTGCAGCCACTGAATTTCCATTATTGGATCATTATTGTTTCAGTTACACTTGCTCATAGTCCACCTCCTTGCCATTCTGTTATTCAAATATCTTCATTCTATTAAACTCAAGACCTTTTCACAAGCACTGGACTCTTTGTTATCTTCTGTAAATTCTGTTGATATTGTGGATTCATCTGCCTTTTCTGAAGCCACATTGAAGCCCCACCAACCTCACCACTGGCTCCCAAGGCAGCTGGAGTGCTCGTGTCATGACCACATGACATGGCTTCAAGCCAGAGAGAAGTGGAAAAAAGCTGCTTCTTTTTGAAACAGCTTTTCTCTGCATAAAGGCACTTTTCTGCTGGCTTCAAGGCATATGTCATCTAAACACCACACATTCAAGCCAGCCTGAAAGCAACTCTTTTTGCCTGTCTGTTTAGCCCCTTTGTCTTCAATTTTTGATAGTTTTGCCCCTTTTTCACCACGTTTGACTCTTTCCACTAAACCTCAGCCCTGGATTACTCCTTTTATTCAGTATCTCCATTCTTTCTCTCATGCAGCTGAGTGTTTATGGAGGAAGACAGACTATATCCATTAGAAGTTTGTTCTTTTTTCTTGTGCTATCTCATTGGCTAAACAGAAATATTATACTTCCTTGATTAATGATAATGCACAGTGTCCTTAGTGTTTCTTTGCAGTCTTTGTTAAATCCCTCTCCTCCACCTCTCCCTCCATCATTTTCTGCCAATGACTTTGCAATATTCTTTAATACTAAAAATGAAACCATATACTCCAATCTTGAAGTTCCTGACCCCTCCTTAGTACCCACATATCAAAAATCTGCATCATATAAATTCTTTGCTTTCCCTCCTGTCCTGTTAGATGAACAATTTAAGTTGTTGATGTCCTCAAATCCTTCAACCTGTTTTCTCAATCTGGCTCCTTCTCACTTCCTAATCACTGTTGCTCCTGCTATACTACCTTCTCTTTTTCATATTATTAATCTCTCCTTTTCTACTGGTTTATTTTGTTCTGAGTTTAAACATGCTACTTTCTCTCCAGTTCTCAAGAAATACTCACTCAATCTATATTCTTTCTCTAACTATTGTCCTATCTTGGAATGTGCTATTTACATATGCTATCTTGTGTTTCTCTCTAATAATCCCATCATGGATCTTTTTCAATCTGGATTTTGCCCTCATTTTACTGCTTCAGGTCAAGTCAAAAGGCTTATACTCAGTTCTCATTCTCCTTGAGCTCTCTGCAGCTTTCAACACAGTTGATCATGGTCTTTTGTTAGATTTGCTTCAGAACCTAGGATTTACTGATTTAGTCCTTAGTTGTTCAGATCATATCTTTCAAATAGGTCATTTGCTGTGGTAACGGGAGATCATGTATCTTCTCCTCTTTGTTGGTTGCGGTTCCTCAGGGCTCCATTTTGGGCCTGTTCTTATTTTCTTTATACATCTTATCTCTTGGTAATCTTATCAGTTTGTATGGTTTTCAATATCATCTTTATGCCAATGATATGCAGTTATATTTTTTTCTACTCCAGGCTGCTCCCTGCCCTCTTTCCATCTGAATTGGACTGTTTGCAGCAGAAGGACTCAGCACCTGGAGAGGAGGTGGAGCAGAGAGGCTGCAAGGTCTTGAAGCCTGCCTTTTTCTCTCCTCAAATGCCAGCCAGCTATTGCCGGGCCCAGAGGCTGCTCCCTGCCCTCTTTCCATCTGAGTTGGACTGTTCGCAGCAGAAGGATTTGGAACCTGGACAGGAGGTGAGGCAGAGAGGCTGCAAGGTCTCGAAGCCTGCCATTTTCCTTCCACCAAACACTAACCAGTTACTGCCGGGCCCTCCCCCCAAGAAAATCTAGGACTCCATAACTCCTACATCTCTATTTGAGGAATTTGTTTACATCTATCTCCCCATTGTCTTTAGTCAATTGTTGACATTGATTGGACTAAGTGTTGAGAAAATTCAGTACTGATATTGTCATTGTGAGTACTGACTGAAACTACTCTTACCTCTAAGGTGATGTGGGGAGGGAGACAGGAACAGGGGAGAACATCTTCTGGATTGAGTATAGATGAGGAGGCAATTAACAATGAAAGTGGAGCGGCTATTAGAGTTGTGCAGGGAAACGGGAGGTATGGCAGTAGCTGGGTAAAATTCTGTTATAGAGGAAGGCAAGATCAGTGCTTAAAATCTATCCCTCCTTCCTTTCACCCTGTTAACCCAAAGGTTCTAGAGAATGTACCAGTCCATCTACTGAACCGTTCACTGCTCCTTTGTAATGCCAGGTCAGTTAAGAAAAAAACTCACGTTGTATACAATCTATTTACTGATGAAGTTGCTGACCTGGCTTGTATTACGGAAACCTGGCAGGGGAGACGATAGTAGCATGACGTGGGTGCAAGCTGTCCACTAGTGAGCAGGTAAGGGGAAGTGGACAGGGGGGACGGAGTGTCCATAGTCCATAAGAATAATCTTACCCTGACCAGGATACCTCTCCGACACTTAAACCACATCAAGGCTATGTACCTTCACCTGAAGGCAAGGGATAGACTAGGGATTCTGTTGGTATACTGACCACCCCGTTGCTTAACAGACTCCCTACCAAGGCGACTCAGCTGGTCTCGGAGCTGGTGTTGGAAACTCCCAGGCTTCTTGTTTTGGGAGATTTCAACATCCACCTCGAGTCCAGTTCTTCACATCTTATAGGTGCAGCTCGGGAGTTCACATGGGCCATGACAAACATAGGCCTATCCCAGATTGTCTCCAAGCCCAAGCATTGCGCCTGTCATACCCTTGATGCAGTTTTCTGCTTGGAATAGGAATATCCGTGGGTGAAAGTAATTCATACTTCCCCTTTGCCATGGATGGATCATTTCCTGGTTAAGGTAGGACTGAAAGCCACTATTCCTAATCACCCCCCGCAGGGGTGGTGGACCTATTAAAATGGCCCGCCTTCGAAGGCTGATGGAACCCAAAAGGTTCCAGGAAACCTTAGAGGGTGCTATGGCTGGTAATGTCGGCGATTCTGTCAAAGCCTTAGTGTCCACCTGGAACAACGATCTCACAAAGGCTATTGACACAATTGCTCCCAAGCATCCTTTTCAGCCTGCTTTGAATAGAAATCCTTGGTATACCAAAGATCTTAGAAGGATGAAGCAGGCTATACAATGACTAGAACACCGCTGGCGAAAGGCTCAATGTTTTTCCAACAAGACACATCATAGGACTACACTTAAAGCCTATCGAGTGGCAATAAATGCATCAAAGAAGTCTTTCTTCTCTGCATCTATTGTGTCTGCAAAGTCTCGTCTGGCAGAGTTTTTCAAGGTGGTTAAGGAATTAACTCAGACTCCTTCCCCCCTGAATCCGTTATTACAACCTACAGAGGCCTGCTGTGACTCTTTTAGTGACTATTTTGCAGATAAAATCTCTTGGATAAGGGCTGACTTAGACGCCAGCTTTAGTATGGAAATGATAAGAGGGATGTCCAGCAATACCGTTAATGAGATTAAATTGGATCAGTTTCAGTCTTTGAGTACTGAAGACATAGACAAGCTGCTTGGAAAGGTTAAAAAGACCACATGCCCTCTTGATCCCTGCCCTACTTGGCTGGCCATCCAGGGAGGGGAGGCAGCCAAGAATTTATTAAGAACTATAATCAATGCCTCCCTCATGGAAGGCTGTTTTCCAGACAGTTTAAAAATGGCTGTGGTTAAACCGATTCTTAAAAATCCTTCCTTTGATCCCCTGGAGAAATCTAATTATCGGCCAGTATCTCTTCTTCCATTCTTGGGCAAGGTGATCGAGAAGGCAATTGCCAACCAACTCCAAGCAGTCTTGGATGACACCGATTATCTTGATCTATTTCAAACAGGCTTCAGATCATGATATGAAGTGGAGACTGCCATGGTTTCTTTGGTTGATGATCTACGTCTGTGCATCAACAGGGGAAGTGTAGCCCTGTTGGTGCTCTTGGAACTCTCAGCAGCCTTCGATACCATAGACCATGGTATCCTTCTGGAGTGTCTGAGAGAATTGGAAATCAGGGGCACTGCTCTGCCGTGGCTCCGGTCCTATCTCTCGGGTAGATTGCAGATGGTGTTGCTTGGCAACAGCTGTTCAGCCAAGAGGGAGCTCAAATCAGGCATCCCTCAAGGCACGATACTGCCACCAAAGCTATTCAACATTTACATGAAGCCACTGAGTGAAATCATCCAGAGACATGGGGTGGGGTATTATCAGTACGCTGATGACACCCAAATTTGTTTTTCCATGTCTCGGACTGCTTCAGTGACCAAGGAAGGCATCTCCCCTCTGTATGACTGTCTGAAGTCAGTAACGGATTGGATGAGGGAAAATAGACTTAAACTGAATCCAAATAAAATGGAGGTACTCACTATAGGCAATCCTATTCCAGGTGTGGAGATAAGTCCTCCTGTCCTGGACGGGGTCACACTTCCCCTAGAGGACTGTGTTCGTAGCCTGGGAGTACTCTTGGACTTGTCGCTAGGCCTATCAACTCAGGTTGATGCGACAGCCAGGAGTGCCTATTATCAGCTTCGGCTGATATGTCAGCTACGACCCTTCCTGGAATGGGAGAACTTAGAAACTTTTTTACATTCACTGGTAATCTGTCGTCTTGATTTCTGCAATGCGCTCTACATGAGGCAACCCTCATGCCATGTTCGGAAGCTGCAGTTGGTTCAAAGCATGGCAGCCAGATTAGTTACAGGGAACTCTAAATGTGATTCTATTATACCTATCTTAAAATCCCTACACTGGCTGCCTATTAGCTTCTGGGCACAGTGTAAGGTGTTGGTAATAATAATAATAATAATAATAATAATAATAATATTTCTTACCCGCCCCTCTGTCTGAGCAATCAGGGTAGGGTACAACAAGGTTAGAAAACAGTTACAGTTAAAATAGTTCAACAATCCCATCCCCATCCTCCCATCCCCTAAAATAGAATTAAACTAACAAAGATTAAAACAAGTTAATATAAAATAAAATAAGACAAACATATTAAAACCCACAGTTCTTAGCAGCATGAAGTGACATCAAAATGCAGAAGGCCTAGGAATTATCTGGGAGGTTCTAGGAGCCCAGAAGATTATACGGTTTCTGAGAAGGCCTTCCGGAAGAGATACGTCTTTAAAGCTGTTTTGAAACGATCTAATATTGTAATGAGATGTTGTTATTACCTATAAAGCCCTATATGGCCTGGGTCCAGCATACTTGAGGGAACACCTTCTTCCATACAATCCTTCCTGCACACTCAGGTCCTCTGGGAGGAACCTACTGCAGCCAAAGAAAACCAGGCTGGTGGCGACCTCCCAGAGGACCTTTTCAGCTGCCGCTCCAAAAATATGGAATGACCTGCTGGAGGAGATCCGCCATATTACATCCCTTCCGGCAGACCTTCCCAGGCTGACCTCCTTGAAATTGAGCTCTCTTGTTGTCTTGCTGCTGTTTTCTAGTTGCTTTCACCAGCTAATGATGGACTGTATTAGGAATTTTACTGGGAATTGTTATTTTAGTGCTGTTGTAGGTTGGGAGGGAGATGGGGAATTGGAATTTTTATACTTGCTCTGTTTTAATGTCTTAATATGTTTGATGTTTATTGCTTTTAACTAGTGTTATCCACTTCGATCCAATATAGGGAGAGGCAGGATACAAATAAATGTTGTTGTTGTTGTTGTTATTTTGAACCATGTGTTACATCATGTCTCTCAGCTATCTCATCTTGGATGCTTCATTGGCATCTAAAACTTAACATGGCTCAGAAACTTTCCTCCAAAACCTACTTTACAATATACATTTTCTTTCATGGTCAATAATGTTGCCATTCATCCTGTGAAGGAAGCACACAGTCTTGGCTTTATTTTTCATTCTTCTTTGTCCTTCACTCCACAGATTCAGGTGCAGCCATGTCATGCCAATATTTTTTCTTTATAATATTGCTAAAATTAGTCCTTTTCTATTGGCTTCTTCTGCTAAAACCTTAGTTCATGCAGTAATTATCTCCTGCCTTGACTTCTGCAACCTTCTTTTGATAGGGCTCCCATTGTCCCGCCTTAGTCCTCTGATTTCCATTCAACATTCTGCTGCTAAGATTATCTTTTTAGCTCCTCACTTTGATCATGTCACTCCACTTCTGGCATCTCTTCACTAGCTACCCATTTCTTTTAGGATTTGGTACAAGCTTCTTCTCTTAACATTTAAAGCTTTACATAAACTAGCTCCCCCTTATCTTTCAGTGCTTATTTCATCTGACCATCCTGTTTGAGATTTGCTGTCCAGGAGTTCGGGGCTTCTTACTCAGCCAAGGGTTTCTTCTTCCTTGGCTCAGCTTTATCCTTTTTCACTTCCTGTGCAGTACTCCTGGACTGCCTCCCTGAACATTTGCAAACTACCTCTTCTCTTTCTAGTTTTAAATCTGAATTAAAGACATTCTTGTTCTCTAAAGCATTTGGAATTGTATTTTAATATTGTTTTATAATTTTATATTTGATTATGTATGTTATTTGTTTTTACAGTTTGAATTTTAACTGCATAACTTGCTTAATTTTGTATAGTTTATACTATGACTTTTAGAGTGTATGCCATTGGCAGGTTATATGTTGTTTTGATGATACCTGTAAAATGCCATGCAAATTTATGGCACTATATACAGGTAAAAAAAACAACATTATTATTAATTATTATTATTATTATTATTATTATTGGATGATGTTTTGGGTCTCAAGAATCACCTTACCAATTCTCAGCTGTGGATAGCTTCATAATGAACTATTATAAAGTTTTCATAGAGGTCTGTTCCTGTGCTCAAGCTGGGTCTAAGAAACATCTAATTTTTCCACAATATCTATGATATAGAATAATTGGGAAATTAAAATGGCAACCACAGGACCAAGATTCCTTTAAATAGTGATACAGGGGTCCCACTAGGAGGTGAGTCTGTGGTATTTGCTCAAAGATGCCATGTACTGATGCCAAGTATGGCTGGAACTTTCATCTAACTAAATTATGCCTGTGGCAGTCACACATACCCTACCAATGGTAAGTAGAATCAGATTTAGCTAGTAGCCGTTATTTGCAAATCAAAATCTGGTACCTTTTCCTTCCCTGACCTCAGAAACTAAGCCACTAGAAGGTATGTATCTGCATCTCCCAAAAGGCCATCTTGATTTTCCAGGAAGAAGAAATGATGCCTTTTGGTACAAGCCATTATTTTTGCTGCTGCTGCTATATACCCTCAAGTCAACTCTGACTTATGGGTCTAGTCTACACTGCAGAAATAATGCAGTTGAACCCACTTTAACTGTCATGGCTGAATTTTATGGTACTGTATAAAGGCAAGTTACAAGCCTGTCCTTATGGGATGGGGGAGGTTCTCCAACAGAACACTTCACCACCATCCCAAATGTCTTTTGACTCCCTGAGGTCAGGGCAGGCACTCATGGCAGAGGGGGAAAAGTTTTTATTCTCCATCCCATTGACTCCAATGGGAGAAAAACAAATAGACCAGCCCCTGTTTTTGAACGCGGCAGAGTTTTGCCTTCTTACAAGTCCTCCCATTTTGGATCCCCCAGTAAGGTACTCCTTCTGGTAAAGGTTTCTGTACAGATGGGTGATAATTTTATTTTAGTTGAGTTTTTGGAAAGAAAACTTCCACATTTTTTTTTCATTATTCTGTAGAAAGATCTTGAAAATAGTGAAAGCAGGGAAGCAGGAAGTGGTGACAGAAAGGGCTGAATGTGACCAAAAAAAAAAAAAAAAAGTCTGACTTTGATTTTACCTCTATTAAACAATGCTTGTGGTGCTGAATTTGAGGTTTTGAACAGGCTTCTCATCTTGAACTGATATGTGCCTGGGAGATACATGAATTTCCCTCTAATGGGAATAACCATAGCTATTCAATTTGGCCCCTACTCAACAATCTGACAGATATTTGGCAATTGCATTCAGATCATTTTTAGAAGAATTTGACATCTTTTTCATAAATGGGTGAGAAAAAACTTGTTTTTTTAAAAAAAAATCTGTGTAAGAAATCAAAAGTGATATACTAATCTATTCTTGTGGATTTGGGAGAGAATTTGCAGTCTATCTATCTATCTATCTATCTAATCCAAATATTTATATGCCGCCTTTTCTCTCTGGGTAATGGTGCAATTTACAAATTGCTCTGATTAATAACAACTGAAAACCCAGAGAGTAGAAGATACATATACCAGGAATCACAAACCCATTTTAAATCCTTGGGCAAACAAATATACTTTGACCCAAAAATAAAAAAGTACAATCGCCCATTCTTTTTCACGGGGGTTCGTTCCGGAGTTTCGCATATATTCAAGCCCCATTGGCTTGAATATAGGCACGAGCATGCATCCGTGCACCCCATTTTTTCCCCTCTGTTCACCCCTTGTGCATAAGTGAGGGACGCGAATCTGAAGACTGTGAGAATGGAAGGAGGACTGTATATAGAGTTTGCTCTCACTATCCATGAATTCTTTATCCATGGATTCATCCATCCCCAGCTTTAAAATATTTTTTAAAAATATAATTTCCCAAAAGGTAAACCTTGATTTTGCCATTTCATATAAGGGACACCATTTTACTATGCCATTGCATTTAATGGGACTTGAACATCTATGGATTTTGGTATCCACAAAGGTGGTATGTGTGTGTCTGGAACCAAACCCCAATCGATACCAAGGATCCATTGTACATTAATGTAAGGCACCAGTCCCCTCTTCCTATGATCCTTGTTCCACAGTCAATGTGCCACAGAATCTCTGCTTCTTGTTGTCATATAATGTACAATGTCTATTTATAAGGAAAGAAGATCTTAAGACAAAGAGAGGCTGAAAAAAAGGACAGGTGCATTTTTTTTAAAAAAAAAAAAAAAGATATTTATGTCCCAAGAGTTAGGGAAACCCTGATGTCTTTTAGGTCTTTACAGATTAGTACTGCTACCTTAAATTGGTTTCCATTCATTTCTTTTTAAATGAGCACTTACCCATATTCACAAATTTCTCCATGTTCAAGTTGTAAAGAAAATGATTTTAAAAAATCAACTATGGAAGAAACCAAAACTGACAGGTTTGTTTGACTTGGTCTTGGAGTTTGAATGGCTAAATCCCTGATGGTGAACCTATGACGCGCGTGTCAGCACTGACATGCATAGCCATTTTTGATGACACACTGCTGCTGAGGCGGCTGCATGCCAAGAAGGATGTTTCATCCTCGGCTCCCACATGGCCAAGTGCAGTAGCCGAGGATGAATAAGATTCTAGTCGCAAATGTTTCAAGTCGCAAATGTTTCATTCTCCCCTATTAGACACTCTGTGCCAGAGGTCTGTAGGCCAAAACAACAGAAGTCCATCACAGAGCATCTAGTTCTGGGACTTCCAGTTAAGCTGGGATCTTCGCCCTCACTTCTGCCGGCAGAACAGTGGAACGCAGCGGGGGACACATCTCTGGGGGCCCTGCCATTATCAGTAACCAAATAACATTTAACAACAGCAACCATTATCTACTGTTCTGGGGTGTCATGGTTTCCTAATCCATCATTACTGAGATAAGTGATTTAAACTATAAAAATAAGTGATTTAAACTATAAATATTGTAAAATAATGTGTTTTTTTTTCCCCTCAAAGTGACACACCACCTGAGTTATGCTCAGTTTTTTGGCAAAGTTTGACACACCAAGCTCAAATGGTTGCACATCACTGGGCTAAATTCTAAAAGTCTAGGTTTGAAATCCTGTGTATTTAGATATAATAGTGCAGAACAAGGGTTGACACCTCATTTTATTTTCTTAAACAGTCCTCATCCTTATAAGATAGATTGCAAGCAGATACAACATGGTTGTCTCTTTCCTAAGAATAGCTGTACATGTTGAATTTTATCAGTGCAAAGAGGAGAGAATTTAATTTAATTTTATTGTTAAAGAATTCACCCAAATTCACAGATTTCTCCATACTTGAAATAGGAGTAACATGAGGTTTTTTCAAAAATGTGAATGCAGAAGTAAAACTGATAGAACTTTTCATCCACAGATCAGGCTAATGAAACTTTCACAAAGAAATATAGGCTGTTTCTTCTACTTGCATGGAAAGGCTCTCCAGTGCATGCTTATTCTCTTCATTGCACTTTGATTCTGATGAGCAAGCCTGAACATATACTTTGTCATTGGGCAGCATACAGAGTTTTAATAATGCCCAGATGTTCCACTGTGTCACTTTTATCAATCACTTCGTACACTGTCCACCTCTGCAGACAAAAAGAAATGCTGGTGCTGAATCACTGCACATTTTAGAATATGCTTTGCATTGTGCTCCAGCTTTCACTACATATGCAGAAACATCTCAGTTATGAGAATGGGAAGTCCACACATAGCTAGGTACTCTACCAGTGATTCCCAGCCTTTAGTGTTCCAGATGATTTGGGCTTCAGTTTCCATAATTCCTTACTGTTGGCAAAGCTGGTTGGGGCTTCTGGGATGTGAGGACCAAAGGTTGGAAACCACTGCTCTATACCATCTTTAGATAGTTCACAGTAATCAGTGTCTTCTGTTTCATTCACAGTTTTTTTTAGGGTGACTTAAAAAAAGAGTAAATTTATAATCTAAATCCAGAATTATTATTTTAATGTATTTTTATACTTGGAATAAATCTATAAAATAGAAGCATTAAAAGCTGTGCTTGTAATAGGAGCCATGTGGCTGAAATATCAGTTCCTCCAGCCACTCTTTGTCACAGGACTAAAGGTCCCTCTTGAGATGTAGTGCATCCCTGACCTTGACAATGAAAGGCTGCCTGAACATCTGTTATATGGAAATGAAGGCCTCTGACTTGAAGGAGGTTAATACTTCTGTTGCTTCTTGTACCCCCTGTTATTAGGCAATGAGGTTGGCTGCAGTAGGCAGTGATATATGTCAACACTCTACACTATTTAAAGGGCCAGTAAAGATGTAGTAAATGAATATCATCTCTGAAGAATCCCAAATTTTAATTTAGTCCTAATATTGTCGGGTTTTTTTTTTTAAAAAAATGCATCAATGAAAACATATGGAGGCCATTCACTAAAAATAACAGGATCTATATTAAAAATACAAAAGTCTGGGCAGCTCATCCCATAGCTAACCCGGAAACTTCAACTGGTTCAAAACATGGCAGCCAGGCTAGTCACTGGAACATCGAGGAGAGAGCATATAACACCAGTGCTTAAATCTCTCCACTAGCTGCCGATCATTTCCGGGCACAGTACAAGGTGCTGACTTTGACTTTTAAAGCCCTACATGGCTTGGGTCCAACTCATCTTAGAGACCGCCTCCTCCCATATGAGCTCCCGTGTACACTTTGGTTCTCTGGGAGGAACCTGCTTCAGCCTATAAAAACTAGGTTGTCCGAGACCTCCCAGAGGGCCTTTTCTGCTATTGCTCCCAGGCTGTGGAACGACCTGCTGGATGAAATGCATCTAATTACAACCTTGGAAGGCTTTTAAAAAGCAACCAAGACACATCTTTTCTGGCAGACCTTCCCAGATAGTAACTAATTTCCCACCTTCTGATGACCACCCTCCTGCCCCCATCCAGCCACCTACATGGGACTTGAAGGAATATGTATTTTAAATTTGATTGTTTTAATTATGATTAGTTTAATACTGTTTTAAGGGGTGGGAGGTGGAAATATTGGAGGATTTAACTGTATATGTTTTTAACATGTTGTACCCCACCCTGATTGCTCACTCAGCAGGGTGGGTAAGAAATAAATATTATTATTATTGTTGTTGTTGTTGTTATTACTAATGTAATAAATGTTTTCTTGACACATCATGTATGGAGAGTGTGGAAACACCCATTTGTAGCTGCATTTTCAGATGGCCCAGCCAGCAAAAGGGGGCATGGAGACCCAAGTATGGTCAATTTAACTATGGAGATCCAAATATGGAGGTCCAGGAGTGCTTCACCCTGTACATGTTCATGCAGGGGTAAGTCTCATTAAGTTTTAAAGAATTTACTATCCAGTTAGTGCTGTTTGGACTGCAAACTCAGTATTGGATCAATCCTCCTTGTACCCATTGGGGCATTTATCGAAGTAGGGACACCTGGGACAATTTTGTAAAACAGAACAATTGCAGAGCAGTGAAGCACAATAGTTCCCTCTTTCAGATTCAGCAGTAAATTAATGATGCTATGTGTGTTGTTTCCTTTTCTGTTGCTGGTCCCTAGTGAAATAGTCAGAGTAGGAGGAGAGAATTTGTAGTGATTTTCCAGGCACTGCTAAAATCCATGTCTTTCCACCTGGCTAACCATTTGAAAAAGCAGCGAATGGAAACTATAAATACAGCAGGTGAAAAGTTGACCAGATATGTCAGATCTAAATTTAATATAGATGCTTCCACTAGTTTTGCTACTTTGTTTTACTTATAACTCAGAGAAAGGAAATTTTAAAAAATCAAACTACTGTGCATATATATGTGTGTGTATATATACAAAACATTTGTCTGGCCAGTTTTGGTGGTGTTGAAAATTGAAGCTCTCATACATACAATTGTGATATGAGGCACCATTTGAGAATCATAGAATCATAGAAGAGTTGGAAGAGGCCACAAGGGCCATCCAATCCAACCCTCTGCCATACAGGAACTCTCAGTCAAAGCATCCCTGACAGATGGTCATCCAGCCTCTGTTTAAAAACCTCTAAGGAAGGAGACTCCACTACACTCCAAGGGGGGGGGGGGTGTTCCATTGTTGAACAGCCCTTACTGTCAGGAAGTTCCTCCTAATGATGAGGTGGAATCTCTTTTCCTGAAGTTTGCATCCATTTTTTCCACATTCTAGTCTCTGGAGCAGCAGAAAACAAGCTTGCTCCTGCCTCAATATGACATCCCTTCAAATATTTGAATAGGGCTATCATATCACCTCTTAACCTTCTCTTCTCCAGGCTAAACATCCCCAGCTCCCTAGGGTGTTCCTCATAGGGCACGGTTTTCAGACCCTTCACCATCTTAGTTGCCCTCCTTTAGACATGCTCTAGTTTCTCCACAGTATTCTGGACACAGTATTCCAGGTGGGGCCTGACCAAAGCAGAATAGAGTGGCACTATTACTTCCCTTGATCTAGACACTATACTTCTATTGATGCATCCTAAAATTTCATTGGCTTTTTTAGCTGCCGCATCACACTGTTGACTCATGTTCAACTTATGGTCTACTTGGACTCCTTGATCTCTTTCACATGTAGTCTCGTTCAGCCAGGTGTCCCCCATCCTATATCTGTTCATTTCATTTTTTCGCCTTACATTTCTCCATGTTGAATTTCATTTTGTTAACTTTGGCCCAGCTTTCTAGTCTATTCAGGTCATTTTGAATTTTTATCCTGTCCTCTGGGGTTAGTTACTCCTCCTAATTTGGTGTCATCTGCAAATTTAATAAGTATGATCCCAATTCTGTTATCCAAGTCTTTGATAAAGAGGTTGAATAGCACTGGGCCCAGGACAGAGCCCTGTGGGACCCCACTGGTCACTTCTCTCCAGGATGAAAAGGAGCCATTGTTGAGCACCCTTTGGGTTCAGCTGGTCAACCCATTACAAATCCATGTAACAGTTGCCTTGTTTAGCCCACCTTCAAAACAAGAATTGTTTGAAAGAATGTCATGGGGAACTTTGACAAAGGCCTTACTGAAATCAAGATATACTATATCCACAGCATTCTATGGATCCTCTTTTTTCCCTGGGAGATAGCACCAACTAAAGCAAAATATGGCTACGGTAAAAATAGGCATAAAAATATTCCTCCAGGGTTAATTTCTAATCCCATTGCACTGTGATGTTTTATTAGGGTTGTAATACTCTCCAGTAGATGAATTTGAGTTGAACAAGTGAGGCTGTTTGTAAATATGGCATAGAAAAGGTAAGAGCCTGAGGGGTAATGAATAACTTTTCATGCACAATTAATTATCAAATATAATAGGTGTCCTGATTTCCTAACTCATCAAAAGACTTTAGATACACATCAACTAGAATTCTCTTTGGGACATATGAATGTGTAGCCCATGCTATGTGTGCCCCGCCCCAAAAGTAAGACAGTGCTGCTGCTGTATTTCTGCTATACTGAAGGACTCTGGGATTGAGGCCATTATATGCTTATGGACAGTCTTTGAAGCAGTTCTTGTCAGTTCTTTCCAGTTTTTATGTATGGTTTTAAAAGCTGACAGGAAGAGAAACAACTCATTTGAAATGTAGTGCTGAAGGAGAGCTCTACTGGTACTATGAATTGGCAAAATGTCCATAAATGGCTCCTAGAACAAATTAAGCCTGAACATTCCCTAGAAGCCAAGGTGACTAAACTGAGACTGTTGTAGTTTGGCCATATCATGAGAAGACATGACCCACTGTTGACAATAATGCTTGGTAGAAGGCAGTAGGAAAAGTGGAAGACTATGTTAGCAATTTTGTTGTTAACTGCCCTCGAGTTGATCTCGACTAATTGCGACCCTATGGATGAGACATATCCAAGAAACTCTGTCTCCCATGGTTTTGCTTAATTCCTGCAAACCCATACCTGTGACCTCCTTAATAGAGTCCATTCATCTAGCATGTTACCTTCGTATCTTCCTACTTCCCACCACCTTTCCCAGCATTATTGTCTTTTCAAAGGAGTCCTTCCTTCTCATGATGTGTCTGACGTATGGCAGCCTCAATTTGGTCATCTTGTCTTCCAGGGAGGTTTACTGCTTGATCTGCTCTAGGACCCATTTGTTTTTCTTTTTGGATGTCCACGGAATCTTCTATTAGTGATAGATAGACTTACTGAAGGAAGCCACAGCCCTGAGTCTATAAGTCGTGAACAGGGCTGTTGATGACAATGTGTCACAGAGGTGTCTCACATATAGGATTGCCAAAAGTTGAAAGTGACTTACAAAAAAACCCATCAAACATGTTTATTTTAAGTCTCACAGGAAATAAAAGCTTACTTACGATTCGTAAGTTATTGTGGGCAGCTCTTCAATGCTCCATTCCCACAATGCGTCAGTAATATCTGTAATATGAGGGAACTACTTTGGTAGGCTGTGAGAAGTGATGCGCTTTCTGAAGCAATGTGGTTCTGGCTCTTTCAGTACTGCAGCTTCAAATTAATTCTTGTACAAGCTACAGACTAATTACTAAACCTTAGCGCAAGGCTTTGCGATACTGCCCTGGGGGATCTTAGAAGTCTTAGAAGAGGTCTAGAAGCTTTCTCTCAAATTCTGCATTAATATTGTGACCTTCACCTTAAATACAGTGGCAGCCTCTGATATGTAAAACCTCTGGGACAAAATGCAGTAGTCTTTCATTTTCCCTAAGAATGCCTTGGATGTTTTGTCCAGTAGCAATTTTAAGGCACAGTGAGCCTTTCACAGACAATTGTTTTCATGAAGCATATCAGATATTCAACTTTTTCATTTCACTTGAAGTTCATAGTAATGTGACCTATATCATCCCCTGCAGTTCTCCTAATGAAAATAAATTCTTTCCTCAAATCAGTCCCTTAAAATGTTCTTCCCGAGCTGCCACTAACAAAGTCACCTCTATCAAATGTATGGCCATGAATCAGAAAATGATTCTTCACTATGTGAAAATGTTCATATCTTGCTGTGTGCCCAGCAGACAACATGATGGTGTCTGCCAACAGTCTAGCAAGCTAGAGAAGAAGACTGTATGTAAAAATTGAATTGTCAAAGGAGATCAGTATCATATCACATGGAGGTTGATGGTAAGGGACTATGAACACACATTTATAGATGAGCCCCCTAGCTTTAAATGGGAAAGGTTGTGAAGTCAAAGGCTTTCATGGCCAGCATCCATAATTTTTTTGTGGGTTTTTCAGGCTCTGTGGCCATGTTCTAGAAGAGTTTATTCTTGATGTTTCACCAGCATCTGTGGCTAGCATTTTCAGAGAATGCCTTCTCTGAAGATGCCAAACAAAGGTTCTGGCGAAATGTCAGCAATATATTCTTCTAAAATATGGCCATATATTCTGAAAAACCCACAAAAACTGTGGAGAAGGTTATCCCAAAGCATAATAAGCACTAAACTTTCCAGGGCTTCTCCAGCAGCTTTTGAAGAACAAGATCTTGAAAAGCTGTTCTTGAAAAGCTGCTCAAGAAGCTTGGGTTGGATATGGGTTGGCTACTGCCTGGACACTGGGCAGTGCAATAAGATCTATTTCTGACAGTTACAACTCACGTCTATCCCGACATGGCTTTCCTGTGCAATTATCTCCCTTGACTCCCAATTGTGGGGGGAAAGCTGGATATAAATAAATATAACTGTGATCATCATCATCACCATCATCACCATCATCTTTTCTACAACAGAAGACAAACTTCAGCTCATTCCCATATAAACATCTTTTACACCTTTTTGTTGGCAGGTACACCTTAAATAATTTGTTTAGTAATCTATGGGCAAATGTTATAACCTGTGTTTGTTGTTTGTAATGGCATATACCTCTGTTGTCCTGGGACTGGAGAGCAAAAAAGGAGCACTCTACCTTCTGCTTGTGGCTGGAATACCAAGGACCTCTTGCAAGTGGCACACTGTGCCTTTGAAGAAGAGCATTGGAGAAATAAGTAAAGCCCAGCTTTGTCCATTGGACAGAGAAGATGCCACTATATCAGATTTCTTCCCTCCTTCCTTGTCACAAAGAACTACAGCTACAGAACCAAAGACAAGCACGCATTGGCATCTCTCCCATGAAGGTACTGATGTGCATGTGTGCGTTTTAGAGCCCATGCTGGTTCATGGAAGTTGGAAGTGATAGTCCCAAAAAGTTTCAAAGCTGTAATTATTAAATCCTGTTTGGAGGTTTCTCTGAGACCTTTTCACTGAAAGGCAGGATATAAATATTTCAGATTCTAGAATTTAAATAAAAATAACCCAGAAAAGTTCAGTAAGGTGAAGCACCACCAGCTAACACAGTGAACAAGGATGAATGAAAGCATTCTCAAATGTTGTCTCACATGAGGAACTTATTTACATGTAAAAAAAAGGGCCTGCAAAGACACATAACCATTGTTATTATTTTGCAATAAAAAGTTCAGGGGTTATAAAACATTGGATTGGCTTAACACAAATCCAAAACCTGGAAGTGAACGATTTAGGGCGAGGCTTATTTTTTGGCTGTGGACTAATTGAATTAGTCCTTAAAGGACTAATTGAATTTTCTCCAGAGATTTATGCCAACCTTTTGGGTATATAACATACTCACAATGAGGCTCAGTCTTTGAAAATATGTAGCCCATATTTTAAAAACATTCCAGTGGCATTTGCAGAGATTCTTAATACTATCTATCACAGTGAGATCATCCAAACTGCACAGTGTCACAAGTGGTATCTTGCAAACTTGCCCTACTTTCGACTTTAGATTTCCCAGTCCATACCACCTTCTCAGCTTGTCTCACAGGAGGAAAAAACTGATCACAAAGATGATGTGGAGAGAAGAAATAAGCATTACGAGAAATTACATTAGACAAGTAGTTTGTGCCATTAATTAAGATGTATTTCACTGCTAAAGCAGAAAAACTAACTAGCAGACCTTTTGAGGCTATTTTCCATGTTGGACATTTACTGAAAAGGCCTGTTTCAAATCCCCAACTGGGCATTGAAACTGACTGGGTGACCTTGGGCCATTTGCTTTCTCTCAGCCTTCATAAAAAGATTATTGTGAAGATGGATTGTTGTCAAAGAGATGTTTTTATCTGAACAAGTGGATTGATATCCACGAAAGCTCATGCTGAAGTAAATGCATTAATCTTAAAGGTTCTGTGGACTCGCTTCATTCTTCCTTCTTTACATTTTATACTGAAAATTGAGACAATAATGTATACTACAATGAGAGACCTGGAGAAAGACAGGGAAGCCAGCCTGCAAGCAAGCAGGCAAACAAACAATTGTGTACATGGCCCTAATACTACAGTACATGGAGCATCCAGTGCCCTCTAACCAGATTACTGCTGAGCAGATCACAACATACAGCATCATGTGCTTCCATGAATAAACACTGCTGACAAGTAGTAAGGTAGGGAGTAAGCTCAGAGGAGCTTAACTACTGAGATGCATCCCTTTGGTTCTTATGGAACTTTTGATAGATGGACTGGAGGGCATATAGCCATTTTACATATACTAATGTTCTGTTGTTTGTTTGGACTTAATGAACCAGCTCTAGTTCTTCTCCCATCTCAATTCTATCTTCTGTTATTCCATAACAAAGACAGAATCTAGTACAGTTTGCAACAGATCAACTTTATTGTGAAAATGAAAGATGCTTCCAGTCCAAAAAGGTGCTAGCTGAATTCAGATTGTATCATCTAATGTAAGCACCTTTCTTTAAAAAAAAACAGCCATTTTCTGTAATTATGATGTTTTTGCCACATTGCACCTGGTGGAAGATCCTTCTTCACTATTGATTTGCCTCATTTTCTGAAACAGAGCCATTTAGAGCAACAAATGTGTCTTAAAGCTGCCATATTTAACACAGTTTCTAGGGAGCATGCTCATTAGATTCAAAAGACCTGAAGTTTTCAGGAAATGTGCACAGGACTGCATGTTAAGGAGGTAATCTGGATTTATATAGTAGGCTTGCAGAATCTAGATGAAAAATCCATTTGGAGGCATTAGAATATCTCAGCCAGGTAAAAGAAACACAGTTTACCATCTATACTCATGTAGAAAGAATATATAGTGTGGCATTTCTTTAAAAATAAAAAAAATAAAATAAAAATAAAGGATAGCATTTCAGATGAATTTTGCCCCCACAAATCTCATTGGAAATAGAGGCTTTGAGCAGGTTCAGAATCCTTTACTGCAGACAGAAACCTAAAGGATACAGATTTTCCTGTCTTGTTTGATGCTGGTTTCCTTCCTCTTCCTTCTCCACCAATTACAATATCATCAAGAAACAGATCCTCACCTGTAACAGGAGTTAATATAATCTTATGCATTTTGAAAACATGTCCATGGGTAGCTTTGTTGACCATACAGGAAAGTACAATAACATCCAAAATCCACGAAACAGTGATATCATTATTGGGCCAAACAAAATGCACAAAATACAAGTTGCAAGCTTTTGAAGTTCCACTGATTTCTTCATCAGGCAAATGTGTTAACAATCATAGAGGGAGGAAATATGATGATGTTAGTCACAGGCTTGCATTTTGTCATGCGTTGTTTTATAGATTTTGGATGTTATTGTACTTCACCTTTTGAAGGTAGTGAACTCTCTCCAAAAATAGGTTCAGCAACTTGGGTAACTATTTTAAAGTTCTGACCAGGAGTCAGAGTCATTTAATCATCCCACTGACATGGAAGCCATCAGTTCCATGGCCACATTGGACATGCTGGCTGGAAGATTATGAAAGCTGTAATCTAGAAAAGTAACTTTTCCAAGCCTTACTCTTCACAACATAATTATTTAAAAAAATGGTTGACATAATTAGTTGAGAGAGGAAAATTAGCTCACTGCCCTTTCCAAGCACACGTTTATTTTATTTAGTATATTATGATAGTTAGATCCCAAATGTAATGCTAGTCAATTCAAAAGGTTATATTAACTCATATTACAGATGCGGATCTGTTTCTTGGTTGATGTTAGGAATGCCATAGAACCAGCACTCTTCATTCACATAAATTACCTGCAGACCACCATAGTACTCATGTTACATCCTTAAAATATATTGGACCATATGATATATAGGCTAATTTAGCTTCTGCTATGATAGCTAGACCTCAAGGCAAGCCATAATGCTAACTCGAAAGACTAATTAAAATAATTAGAAATGTTAATTCTCTAAATTTTCTGCCAATGTTATAAATTTTAGATTGGAAAAGTAATATATAAAATAAAATAAAGCAAGACAATATATTGTGATAAGTGATAACCATCTTTCCTTAGAAGTAAGTCTTCCTGTGCTCACACATATTTATTTTGCAGTGTGAATTTTAAATGTTGTCTCTGACTTTCTCAAAGTATATTAACTAGAGCAGTAAATGCATTCATTCATAGGAAGGTCCTGTTGATTTCATTAGAATTTGCCAGGTAGAGAAATCTTATGTAGATGGAATTCACAAAATCAAACCAAACACGACCCTTGTAAGGTATGGCATGGATATAGGGAAAATGGTTAAAGGGAAAAGGTAAGCCAGCTCCTGGGGTATTTTGTATTTCTTTTCTTGGGCACTTTCACATTCCATAATTATAGCACTATGATTCTACTTTACCTGCCATGGTTGCATCCCATAGAATCCCAGGGTTTGTAGTTTAGTGAGAGGCACCAGAAAAGCCCCTGGCTGAAGATTCTAAATGACCTTCCCTAAACTGCCAATGAGAGCCAGTGTAGTGCATGGAGTTAAAACAGCAGCTTACCTTTCCTGAATTCAATGCTAATTTGGGAGGCAGCTGCATCCTATCATGTGGAAATTACCACTGAATCGCCATCCAGGTCTGTCCCGGATGCAGCCCAAGTCATCCACGCTGCTTCCACAGCCATTTTTATTAGTCGGAAGCTTCCATTTTTGAAAAGGGGCCATGAAAGCAGCTTAGATGGACCTGGGTGGTGATTCGGTGGTGATTTCTATGTGATAGGATACAGCTGCCACCTGAATTAGCACTGAATTCAAGAAATGTAAGCTGCAGTTTAACCTCATGTGATAGGGTCCTTATACTATGATTATGGAGATCAGGGTTTGAATCTGCACTCAGTCATGAAAACTCATTGAGTGACCTTGGTCTCAGGAGAAGACAAAGGCAAACGCTCTCTAAACAAATCTTGCCAAGAAAATTCAGTGATATTAGGGACAACATAAGTCTGAAATGAGTTGAAGGCCTGCAACAACTGTTGAGATCCTATAGACGAAGAATAAAGGGGACAAAACCAGCCAATACCAGGATTCTATAGGATCTTGCCATGTCAGTTAAAATGGAATAACAGTGCAGGGTGAAAAGTTTCCTTGTCAAAGGCAAGTCAGGCTCAAACTGTCACAATTCATCAGTAATGTGGAAAAGCATAAGGCTGGGGTGCCCCATGGCCAAGTGGTGAGGAAATACATGGGTATATTCTAGCTGTACTTGGGCATCTATAAGAAAGGAAGAGCCATCATTGTGAGGCAACTGTAGGTATGTCACATTCTTTTTTGATCATCCCAACACCTCCACTCTATTTATACTGCTGATACATGGTGGTGGAAGTTCACTAGGGAAGGTATTCACTGTCATAACAAGAAGGCCTTGTGTGTGTGTGTGGGGGGGGTACTGCTTCTGTCCATGGACCCCATACTTGACTTGTATATCAATGAATCTGCTTTTTCCTATGGTCCCAGCAAGGGAAGCTATTTTTAAAATACTTTGGGAATATCTGATGTCATTTGAAATTTACACGCACTTTAAACATCCTGTGACAGAAGGAATGAGCAATCATCTTTGCTGCTAGCATGTAGCTAGCTGGGCTCAGAAATTCCGATGGCTGGACAGATTTACAGCAGCCACAGAAAAAGTTCCTTGTGGTCTCTTTCCATAGTGTGGCTATATTTTTATTGCATAGTTAGTAGTACCTTTTTGGAATGTATTAAAGAATATCCAATCTCAGAGGTAAAGGACTGTGTCCCAACCATGGGGGAAAGGAGGGATGCTAACATAGAGCCAGTACAGACTGGTGCTTCGCCCCAGCCTGGGCCTGAAAGTAGGGCTTGGTAGGGCTACTCATCCACATGCACCCAGCCCTATTATCAGTGCCCATGTGCCCATGTTGGCATGTCCCCTTTTATATGGATTGCACCATGATAACATATGGGCATTGGAGCACCCAAACGGTGCTCACTGGAAGGGGTGTCATCTTGGCATGTGAGCACCATGATGATGCCCCTAACAAGAAGCTGCCTAGAGTGGCTTCTTTTTAGGGAGTGTGTCAGTGCCGCACCATGCGGCTGGCATGGCATCAACCAGGGGCAAAGATAGGAGGCTTTTAGCCGCCCGTCTGTTGAGCCCCAACTAACTGGTTGATTAAATAATTGCAATGTGCCAGTTAAGTCCAAGGAGCAACCAGGTAGATCTGGACACAAATCCTATTTGAAAATCTAGAGAGCCCCTTAAACAAACTGGAACAAAATAAGCTAAATACATTCATAAACAGTATGAGTCAAAGAAAGGTATTTCCCTTCTCTTTCCTATAAAAAGCATTTTAGGGTTCATATAGCAGTGTTGGTACAGTGAGCCCTTGGTATCCACCAGGGTTTAGTATTTGGACCCACCTCCCCTCCATATCAAAATCTGTGAATGCTTAAATCTCATTATCTACACTGCAGTAGTAAAGTGAAATACCTTTTATAAAATGGCAAAATCAAGGTTTCCTTTTTGGATTTTTAAAAAATATTTTCAAGCCATGCATCATGGAATCCATGGATACACACAGCTGATGGTACTGTGGCTGAGCTCAGATGCTTAGTACCAGATACCTTAGAGCACATCCACTGAACTCATCACTGAATGGTTTAACCAACACTTACATGAATCTCATGGATTCTATACCTCCCCTCTAGCTGGGCCTTGATATTGGTTTTGGGCCGTTGTGGGCATACCTCTCATATGCACACTGTGGCCTCTAATAAAATAAAACATTAAAACTCAGGTTTACTCATACATTTCAGCAATGTTAGTTTTGTGTGAGGTCTTGACATCTACCCCCCCCCCCCCCGCAATATTTCATGTAGAGCATGGAAAATTACAAGACGGTTCTTCCTTATCCAGAATTCTAAAATCCAAAACATTCCAAAATCCATAACTGTCTACATGGGTGGCTAAGAATGTGATACCTTTGCTTTCTCATGGTTCAATTTAATGTACACAGATTTTGTTTTAGGTACAAAATTATTTAAAAAATTACCTTCAGGCTATTTATATAAGTTGTATACAGAACATATATGAATTTCATGTTTAGACTTGGGTCCTATCTCCAAGACACATAACTTGGAATGTACATATTCCAGTATCCAAAAAACTCTGAAATCCCAAACATTTCTGGTTCTGAGTATTTCAAATAAGGGAGACTCAACCTGTACTTTTAAAAAGTGTTTTGTTTCATCACTTTTTACTATGGTTGTCACGCCAGAGGGTCTTGGTGTGAGACTCCAGTTTTCATGAGTGATCTCACACAGAAGATGAGGGTACAAATTCTCTCATTTTTGCTGGTTTCAGCTTAATGTAAGAGGAAGGGCTATGTGCATGTAGCAGTTCATCTAGCAGAAAAGCCCCTTTAGCTCTGTTGTAGGGGCTGAACAGACCACTCCTAAGGGGTGGCCTGCAGCCACCTCTTTCTTTGCCAGATTGGGGCTGCAGCAACTATGTGCCATGGCCCTGATCTGGCCTTTCTGCAGCACAAAGTTGCTCTGTGATACTGCCTGCCATGTGGTTGGGCACACAGCATCATGCTGGCATGGGGTGGAGTCAGGACATGCATCATGCAGATGCCATGCCCCCACTCTGCCCCTATACCAGCCTTTGATGCTGGGCTGTACAGCCTCTTAGTTTCCAAGCAGGAAAATAATTCTCTCTCCCCATCTCAGGTGTGTGTGAATGACAAGCTGTGACCAACTGTGATTAGTACTTAATGCATAACAATAAATGACACCTCTGGGGGATCTCATATGAGACCAACTCTAGGTCTCAGATTTTGGTTTGGAAACCTCAGGATCTGGGACAATTCTGAACTGGTAACCTTACTCATTACAGTATTTTTATGTTACATATTGCTTGGTTGATACCAAGTAATATTATTTTGTTTCCTGTATTACTTTTCCATTACTATCTGTTCCCTTTTTTAAGAGTCAAAACCTTGATTGGAGAATGTTGTAAAAACTGTGAAAATGCCTGTAGAAATGAACTTAATGGCTTAATGAAATGCTACTTAATAAAAGTAATTCAAACCCTTTTTCTCTTGACGTGCTGCATTGCTTTTGAAAGGTGGCTGGATTGCACCTTAATTTATCTCCAGGGTAATTAGTTATAGGTAACTGCATTACTTGTAACTCGTTAATTCGAAGCTCTTACTGTGGCTGTATATGCACAGCTAGAAACCTCTCTATAATCTCATCTGTCAGATGAGTGATCTTCTTTGTGTGGGAGATATTTTATGCAGCTGCTGAAGCTACTTTATTTTCTAGTGGTCAATCAGCTTAATCACTGAGAAAATGACAGAAGGTAATTGTCTCCATCAGTTGAACAGTCAAAGAGAAAGACAGATGAAGCCAGTCTTTTTAGTAGGGTGGGCAAGGGTAGGAAAAGTATATCTGCCCTAGAAGAAACATGACTTGATTTGAAAGGCAAATGAAAAGCCTCACATTAATATTTACATTCCTCCCTTTTGCATTTACTCTCCTTCTAAATGGAGAACAAATGAAGATATGCTAGAACAATAGATGGACTATTGCAGATACAGACTTCAGACATTAACAGGCTATACATAATGGTATGAAAAGGATATGTGACCAGCTGTTGAATGGAGCTGTGTTTTGTTTTTCATTGAAAACACAAATCACTTATCCCTTTTATCTACACTGTGATAAAATTAGATGGAGCATTATTAAACCATGTCCTTACTATTTTCCAAAAGACCAAGGATGCACATGCTTGTGGGGAATTTAATAATGTGCTCAGTTATTTTGCAATGCCACATTTCGACTATTTCCTTTCTTTATTCCTATTAATATAGTCTAATTCATTACAAATATGATAGATAGCCAGGAGTGTGCCATTTTATGATTACAGACTGCATAAATAAAATGTGTTTGTTGTTAATTGCTGTCAAGTAATCCACCTTGATTCCTTTGGGCAAAGGTGGAATATAAATAAACTATATTATTGTTATTATTATTATTTAGTTGATTTTGACATATACTGACTCTGTGAATGAGAGGCCTCCAAGTCATCTTGTCATTAACAGCCCTGCTCAGCTCTTGCAAATTCAGGGCTGTGTCTTTCTGTATGCATGACATTAAAACAATATTAAAAACAATAGAAATGTAGCTTTATTAAAAAGCGACCATGAGCGGCTGAGCTTACCGGTGTGTTTCCAGGTCCAGTTTAGTTATAGTCATTGGTTTTAACCCCCTAATTGGCTTGAGAACCTCCACTAGGTCATTTATATAGTTAATCCAATTTAAAAGTATTGTAGCTTTAGGTTTAAAGATTGCTTTTCCTTTTTAATTAGTGCCCTTTCTTAACTATCAGTCTGTATCAATTTATGCTAAATTGGCAAAATTACTCAGAAAGGCTCTGGCCTTATACTCTCCAACAAGTCATGCCAGACAAATCTAATCTCTTTCTTTGATAAAATTACCAGCTTGGTAGATGAAGGGAATGCTGTGGATATAGTATATCTTGATTTCAGTAAGGCCTTTGACAAGGTTTCCCATGACATTCTTGCAAACAAGCTTGTAAAATGTGGGCTAGACAAAGGAACTGTTAAATGGATCTGTAATTGGTTGAATGGCCGAACCCAAAGGGTGCTCAACAATGGCTCCTTTTCATCCTGGAGAGAAGTGACCAGTGGGGTCCCACAGGGCTCTGTCCTCGGCCCAGTGCTATTCAACATCTTTATCAATGACCTGGATGACAGAATTGGGAGCATACTTATCAAATTTGCAGATGACACCAAATTAGGGGGAATAGCTAATACCCCAGAGGACAGGATCAAGATTCAAAATGACCTGAATAGACTAGAAAGCTGGGCCAAAGCTAACAAAATGAAATTCAATACAGAGAAATGTAAGGTATTGCACTTAGGGCGGAAAAATAAAATGCACAGATATAGGATGGGTGACACCTGGCTGAATGAAACTACGTGTGAAAGGGATCTAGGAGTCCAAGTAGACCACAAGTTTAGCGGCAGCTAAAAAGGCCAATGCTATTTTGGGCTGCATTAATAGAAGTATAGTGTCTAGATCAAGAGAAGTAATAGTGCCACTGTATTCTGCTTTGGTCAGGCCCCACCTAGAATATTGTGTCCAGTTCTGGGCACCACAATTCAGAAAGGACATTGAGAAACTGGAGTGTGTCCAAAGGAGGGCGACAAAAATGGTGAAGGGTCTGGAAACCTTGCCCTATGAGGAACGACTTAGGGAGCTGGGGATGTTTAGCCTGGAGAAAAGAAGGTTAAGAGGTGATATGATAGCCCTGTTTAAATATTTGAAAGGATGTCATATTGAGGAGGGAGCAAGCTTGTTTTCTGCTGCTCCAGAGAACAGGACCCGGAACAATGGATGCAAGATACAGGAAAAGAGATTCCACCTGAACATTAGGAAGAACTTCCTGACAGTAAGGGCTGTTCGACAGTGGAACGCACTTCCTCGGAAGGTGATAGAGTCTCCTTCCTTGGAGGTCTTTAAACAGAGGCTGGATGGCCATCTGTCAGGGGTGCTTTGATTTGGATTTCCTGCATAGCAGGGGGTTGGACTGGTTGGCCCTAGTGGTCTCTTCCAACTCTACGATTCTATGATTCTATGATGTGGTTTGTCAGGAATATCCCAATTAATCCTCTACCATCCTATTTTCTACACTGCTTTTAAAATGTCTCAGTTTCTCTCACCTCTTCCCATTTTCTCCTTACATCATAGGCGTACTTCCATTTTGGCAAAGTACATTTGGCTTTTCTTGAGGAAATTCCCTTTGAATTACAGTATGTCTTGAATGGTGCAGTAGGTGATCTCTTGGGGGTCTATCAGACTGCAGTGTTATAGTGCTGTTATTCCATTTTAACTGCCAGTGAAATCTTGTATAGAATCCAGGGATTTCAGTTTAGGGATGGCATTTGGAAGTCTCAGGCTGCTGTCAAGCTGCAAAATTAATGCAGTTTGACACCACTTTAACTGTCATGATGCCATCCAATAGAATCTTGGGATTTGTCATTTGATGTAATACCAGAGCGCTCTGACAGAGAACACTAATTATCTCACAAAACAACATATCCCAGCATTCAATAGCACTGAGACATGGCAATTAAAGCTGTGCCAAACTGGATTAATTCTGCAGTATAATTGCAGTTTCAGCCAGTAAATTCATAGGCGTCACTAAACTGCAAACCCCAGAATCCCACACAATGTTGCCATGGCAGTCAAATCAGAATAACAGTGCTGTAACACTGAAGTGTGATCTTTCGTTCAGTCTCTGTTTCTTTCAGGGGCTTATTGCACATCTTATTAACATGACTTAATACTCCTGAATTGAAGCCTAATTCAGGCTGCATCCTGGTCCTATCACATTGCTTTTGTCTCCTTATCCGACATATGAGTACAGCCCAGCTGCAGTCCACGTTCCTTGTAGTTCTGTGGGCATTTTTCAAAGTTGGAAAGCTCCTGACTTTGAAAAATGCCCCCAAAGTGTATTAAGGGCTGCGGGCTGCAGCTGGTCTCCACCATATGCATATGAAGAAGTAGACTAAAGTCTACAAAAGCTCATGCTACAAACTACTTTTTTTTTTTGTCAGTCTCAAAGGTGCTACAAAATCTCTATACATATTTTCCACACAGAAAACATTGTTTCCTGTGTAGATTTTGTTTTTTGGCATAAAACAATCATGTGTAAATTTGGTGCAGAATAAGTCCCGAATTGTATTTTTATTGTACTGGGAAGAAAATTGCTGAAATTACACATTGCTACCTTCAAGGAGAAGCTTAGTGAAGAGTTACATCCCTAGACTGAGAAACTATGAATGGTTCAAGAGAAACACATGAGTGTTATGGGGAAGCTGGGATTTGACCTGATCTGTAATGTTTGTTGGGAAAAATGGGGTACCGATGAGCACAGATTTCACACAATGAGTCTGAGAGTTACATAATTTTGAGCAGGTATGATAAACTATTTTGATTTCATGTCATATCATATCATATCATATCATATCATATCTGGGTCCTTCAGATCCAATGGAATTTGGTTCCAGGACCTACAATGGATACCAAAATTTGTAGATACTCAAATCCTATTAAATACAATGGCATGATAAAATGGTGTCCCTTGTATCAAATGTTAAAAGTCAACACTTGGTTTTTGGAATTTATATATATATATTTAATATTTTCAAGCCATTGATGGTGGAGTCTATGGATACTGAATCCATGGATATGGAGGGCTGACTGTAATATTTATCTTTAATTATGCTGTCTGCCTGAATGTACACACAGAGAGAGTATTGTATTTCTAGGGTTTTTCTGCTTAAAATAGTATTTTTTATTTATTCTTCCTCATTAATATCTTTTGAATTCTTGTTGCCTGGCCACACCCTTATGACCACAGTCTGACTTTGCTAAGCCATATGTGTACTGATTTTCACCTCCAAAATGCTGGAGATGATGTTCCCTATATTTGGCAAAAGTTACATCTGCTGGTTTTTCAAAATCTCTGCAATTTTCTATCTTTGGTTCTAAGCAAACAAGATGAGAAACGAAAGGAGAATATTTCTGGTAGCCTGATATCTTGCACTAGTACAGAAACAGATGATTTAGGGGACAAACAGGATCAAGGAGTTGTTGAAATAAACCAGAATGGCAGATGTGCCTACAAGATTCACATCAAAACTTTTGCTAAAACAAGTGACCAGAAAGGCGAAGGTGTTCTTTATCCTAATAGGGTGTGCATACATTAGTGGCTTTACACAGGTAAGTCTTTAGTATGTTTAACATAATGTCATTATGGCCATAGCTGGTCATTTCTTCAAAAATAATTGTTCCGTGAACATTCTGTGCCCCCTCTAAAAGGGCATGTCTGCAAAATAGATGTAACATCAAGTATGTTTCCAGGTGTAGGATTGCCAAAGTGAAAAAGAGAGACAGCTCCTGTACTCTTAATTATTATATTAATGGATAAAGCATAATGTGGATAATTGATTGCACTAGAGAATTCCACAAGAAAATCACCACATGCTTTATAGACAAAAGCAAAGCCTTTGACTGCATAAATCATGAAAAAGTATGGATTGTTCTTCAGGATTTGGGTGTGCCACTACATTTCATCACCCTGAAATATAACCTGTACTGAGGACAAGAGGTTTCTATGAGAACAGAAAAAAATGCTTCCCAATTAGAAAGAGGATCAGGGAAGACTGCATTCTATCACCCTATTTGTTCAATTTGCTTGTAGAAAATATACACAGAGCAGGTTTATACTTGGAGAAAATTGGAGTGAAGATCTGAGGAAGCAATATCAACAATCTAAGATATGCAGATGACACCATCCTGCTAGTAGAAGATAACAAAGACTTGGAACAATTACTAAGGAAAATCAAAGAAAGTGCTAAGGAAGGATTACTGTTGAATATTGAGAAAACAAAATTAATCACCACAGGGGAGTTTATAAATTCAATGTAAATGATGGGGAAACTGCAACTGAGCACTAAAGTTAGCACTGTCCATACCATCATGTTTCCCACCACTATATATGTGAGAGAGCTGAACAGAGGGAAATGCTGATAGAAAGAATAGCAATTTGAAATTTGGTGTTGGAGAAAATTTCTGCAGATACAATGGATACTAAAAAGACAAACAAATGAGTCGTGGAACAAATCAAGCCTGAACTCTTCCTAGAAATCATACAAACATAGAATCATAGAGTTTGGAGAGACCACAAGGCCATCCAGTCCAACTCCCTGTCATGCAGGAATACAAAATCACCTAGTCAAGATGACAAAACTGAGATCGTTGCACTTTGGCCACATCATGAGAAGGCATGACTCACTAGGAAACATCATAATGCTTGGTACGGTAGAAGACAGTAGGAAGAGGAAGACCACATACTAGATGAATGGACTTAATGAACGGGGAAACAGTTCTGGGTCTGCAGGATCTGAGCAGAGCTGTTGAGGCTAGGATACCTTGAAGATGTCTCATCCACAGGATCACCATGTGTTGAGGTGGACTTGAAGACAGTTAAGAACAACAAAAGGAGGGAATTTCAACAGGTGTTGCCTGGCTAATACCTAGCTAATAACCAAAACTGTGACCTCTACCTGATATTTGACTAAGATTAATAATAAAATATGTTTTCACATGTTCATTTCACACACCAAGAGAAAGTTCCTTTTTCTCACAATTGATTAGCACCCTGGGAAATGAAGCTTGATGTACCTTATAATTTTTTACAGCTACATACTGGAGTTATAAATGTTATTCCATAAATGTTATCCCTATAAATACCTAATTTCTCTTCTATTTTAAGAAGGCTACTAAAGCAAAGAAAGAACACAACATATTATTCTTGGAAAGTAGCTGTGCTTTTAACTTGACTCATGGTAATTCTAAAACTTCACTTTAAGATTGTTGTAACTAATAATAATCTTTTCTAGTTCAGGTATTCAAAGGTGTCTCAGATCATATATTTAAATAATAGTAGGAAATTCCCCAAGCTCCTTAAAAGCTAATGGACTTCATTTTCATTAGCCACATATTTCTCAGTTTCTAACAGCTATCTACTAAATCGTGATGAGAATATTATAGGGGCACAGAAAGAATATTTGCATAATTATTGGTGCATAATTTCCTTTAAATGTTCTCCTTGTTTTTCCCATGGCTGGCTAATACATATTGTGTCCAGTCAGTAAAATAAAATATTGGAATGAACATTAGAACTGGAATGAAACTATAAGAAAGAAATTATGTTCTGTTTTTTGTGTATGTGTGGTGGGAGAGGGATATGATTTCTTCCCATCTTCCTATATTCTTTCTTAACTGCCCCACTCTTGCATCCATATATGGTAATAGGGAATACAATAGTTTGTATGATTCTAACTTTTGTGCTTAGTTGTATATTTTTGCATCTAAGATATTTTCTAGTTCTTTCATAGCTGCTCTCCCCATTCTTAATCTTAAAAGCCCTGATAGTGCAATGGTTAAATGCCTGTACTGCAGCCACTCAAAAGCCCTAAGGTTGTGAGTTCAATACCATCCAGGGGCACAGGGTCGACTCAGCCTGGCATCCTTTCAAAGTTGCTAAAATGAGTACCCAGCTCATTGGGAGCAATTAGCTTACACATTGTAAACCACTTAGGAAGTGCTTAAGTGCACTGTTAAGTGGTATAGAAATGTTCTTGCTATTGCTATTATTTTCTGATTTCCTGGCTGCAGCCCCCATTCCTATCAATGTGTAATCCCAGGTATGAGAATTCTTTTACTATAGTTTTTTGTGGAGCTTTTGGGCTATGTGGCCATGTTCTAGAAGAGTTCCTTTCTGACGTTTCGCCAGCATCTGTGGCTGGCATCTTCAGAGAATGATAGCCTGGAAAAGGATTGGAGATATATATCCTGTGTGACCCTGGGAAGGAAGGAGTAATTTGCAAATGTATTGTTCTGTTGCTAATGGCAGTCCTCAGGGTGGGAGGATATGCAAACAAGGATTAATGTCTGCTAACTGGTGCTCATGGTCTGCTGGGAATCCCCTGGCCTTAGGCTGTTGCTCATTTGCATAGGTTGAGTCTTGACTTTGCTGTCCTTCAGGACTGGGAGCCAAGTCTTGTTTACTCTCAGGGTTTCCTCTTTCCTGTTGAAGTTGTCCAGGTGTTTATGGATTTCAATGGCCTCCCTGTGCATTCTGCATGGTAGTGGTTGGCATAGTCCAGAATTTCAGTGCTTTCAAACTGCATTTTATGCCCAGGATGGTTTATAACATGTTCTGCTACTGCTGATTTTTCCGGTTGACCCAGTCTGCAGTGTCTTTCATGTTCTTTGATTCTTGTCTGCCCACTGCATATGTAGACCTGTCCGCAGCTGCATGGAATGCTGCAGACTCCCACGGCGGTGAGAGGGTCTCTCTTGTCCTTGGCTGAGCGAAACATTTGCTGGATCTTCTTCGTCGGTTTGTAAATCATTTGAAGGTTGTGTTTCTTCACCACTTTCCCTATTCTTTCTGTGACTCCTTTGATATATGGTAAAAATATCTTCCCTTTGGGTGGTTGCTTCTTCTATATCCAAGCCTGCATTTCTTACAATATGTTGTGTATATAAGTTGAACAGATAGGGTGATAAGATGCAGCTTTATCTGACCCTTTTGCCAGTTGGCAACCATTCTGTTTTTCTGTATTTTGTTCTGACAATATCCTCTTGCCCTCAGTACATATTCATCAGGACTATTAGATGTGTTGGCATGCCCATGTCTTTAAGGGCATTCCATAGCCTTTTATGATCTATGCAATCAAAGGCTTTCCTATAATCTCTAAATCACATGCTGATTTTCTTTTGGAATTCCTTGGTGTGCTCCATTAGCTATCATACGTTGACTTCTCAACTCCAGGGATTCCTCAATGAGGTGGATTATCTAGATCTATGCAAGTCTGGTTTCAGGCATGGTTATGGGACAGATATAGAACCCATTTCAAACTGGCTTCAGGAGGGGCTATGGAGTCAAGACAGCCACGGTCGCCTTGGTCGATGATCTCCGTCTGGGCATCGACAGGGGAAGTGTGACCCTGCTGGTGCTTTTGGACATCTCAGCGGCATTCGATACTGTAGACCACAGTATCCTTCTGGAAAGCCTGAGGGAGTTGGGAATTGGAGGCACTGCATTGCAGTGGTTCCGTTCCTACCTCTCAGGCAGATTCCAGATGGTGAAGCTGGGAGACTGCTGCTCTCGCAAAAGAGAGCTGACATCTGGCGTCCCTCAGGGCGCCATTCTGTCTCCCATGCTATTTAACATTTACATGAAGCCGCTGGGAGAGATCATCCGGAGACATGGGGCGCAATGTCACCAGTACAGTGGTCCCCTGGGTTACGAAGGTAATCCGTTCCGGATTACCTTTCGTAACCCGGAAGCTTTCATTTCCCGGGGGACCGCTTTCGCTAACGGACCGTGCGGCCGATTTAAAGGGGCCGTGCGGCCGATTTAAAGGGGCCGTGCGGTTTTTTTATTCGTATCCCGGGGGATCTTTCGGATCCCGGGGGATATGTTAGCGGTCCCGCGGCTTTCGGATCCCGGGGTTTTCACAACCCGGTGGATTCGTAAGCCGGGGGACCACTGTACACTGATGACACTCAAATCTACTTCTCTATGTCTCCGACTGATGCAGTGACCAAGGATGACATCTCCCCTCTAAATGCCTGCTTGAAGTCGGTAATGGGCTGGATGAGGGAAAATAGACTCAGACTGAATCCAGAGAAAACGGAGGTACTTGTGATAGGCCCCTCTCGCCAAGGGATGGAGATTTGTCAACCTGTCCTGGATGGGGTCACACTTCCCCTAAAGGACAAAGTTCGCAGTCTGGGTGTACTCCTGGACTTGTCGGTCCAGCTGACTGCTCAAGTGGAAGCGACAGCCAAGAGTGTGTGGTATCAGCTTTGGCTGATATGCCAGCTGCGCCCCTACCTGGGCAGAGAGGACCTTGAAACATTGATACATTCACTGGTAACCTCTTGACTGGATTTCTGCAATGTGCTTTACATGGGGCTACCTTTGTACCAAGTTCAGAAGCTTCAACTAATTCAGAATGTGGCCGCCAGACTATTAACAGGGGCACAAAGAACCGATCACATAACCCCCGTACTGAAATCTTTGCACTGGTTGCCAATTAGCTTCCGGGCCTAATAAAAAGTGTTGGTTATCACCTTTAAAGCCCTCAGGCTCGGGCCTGAGTTACCTGAAGGAATGCCTCCTCCTATACAATCCACCCCGCATCCTTAGAACATCAAACAAAAAATTATTGGAAGTAAAAACCACTAGACTGACGACATCGAACAGAGCATTTTCCACCATAGCTCCTAAATTATGTAATGGTTTGCTGGAAGAGATCTGTCATATTACTACCCTAGAGGCCTTTTAAAAAGCACTAAAAACAGATCTCTTCTGGCAAGCTTATCCATCTGACCTCCTGTGATGACTGTGATGATCATAAATCGACAACTAGAGACCTAATTGATGATAGATATGGAATGTCTTTTATTAAGTATTATATTTTAACTGCCTTTATATTAGATTGCATGTTTTTAATTGTATATTACTGTATTGGATGTGTATTTTACCTGATGGAATCCCGCCTCGATCCAGGGGGAGAGGTAGGAAATATAAATAAAAATTATTATTATTATTACTATTATTAGTAGTACAGGGGGAGTGTGTCCCTGTTGGTTCTACTGGACCTCTCAGTGACTTTTGATATCATAGACCATAGTATCCTTCTCAGTTGCCTCTCTAGGATGGAGCTTGGAGGTACTGTTTTACAGTGGCTCCATTCTTTCTTGGAGCGATGTTCTCAGAAGGTGGTGTTGGGAGATTCCTGTTCGGCTCCTTGGCCATTGGCTTGTGGGGTCCCTCAGGTTCAATCCTGTCCCATATGTTTTTAATATATATGTGAAATTGCTGGGAGAGATTGTCCGGAGTTTTGGATGAAGGTATAACCTATATGCTGATGATACTCAGCTCTATCAATCTTTCCCACCCAATTTCATGGATGCTATTCCTGGTCCCTGTAATGGACTGGATGAGGACAAACAAATTGAACCTTAATCCAGACAAGACAGAGGTTGTCCTGGTCAGCTGAAAGACAGATCTGGGAATAGGGATTCAGCCTGTTTTAGATGGGGTTACACTCCCCCTGAAAACTCAGGTTCATCGTTTAAGGGTACTTCTGGATTCAGTGCTGAGCCTGGAAGCCCAGGTTTTAGTGGCAACCAGGAGTATGTTTGCACAGTTAAAATTAATGTGCCAACTGCACTTATTTCTGGAGAAGTCAGATTTGGCCATGGTGGTACATGCTTTGGTTACATCCCATTTAGATGATTGTAATACGCTCTATGTGGGGTTGCCTTTGAAAAGTGCTCTGAAACTTCAGTTGGCCCAAAGAGCTGCAGCCAGGTTGTTAACTACATCTGGTTACAGGGAGCATACAACTCCCTTGTTCTAACAGCTCCATTGGCTTCCAATCCATTTCCAGGCACAATTCAAAGTGATGGTTTTGACCTATAAAGCCCTATACAGGTCCAGGTTATTTGAAGGTCTGTATCTCCTTTTACAAGCCCACTGGGGTGCTGAGATCATCTGGAGACTCCCTTCTCTCTGTCCCAGTATCCTCTCTGTCTCGTTTGATGGGAACAAGAGAGAGGGCCTTCCCAATCTTTGGAACACCCTCCCTAGATAGGCCAGAATAGCTCCATCCCTGCTATCTTTCCGGTGGCAGGTAAAGACATTCTTATGCAGTCAGACCTTTTCAAGCTGCTGAGGGCTGGGATTTAAATGTTGTGCATTTTAAATTTTTAAGGTTTATATTTTTAACATGTTATATTCATAACTGTTTTAACTTTTGAAACTGTTAATAATTGTTTTTTTAATTTTATATTTATACTTTTTAATTTTGTATTATTTTTAAATTGTATTTTTTAAAAATTTGCTGTTAGCTGCTTTGAATCCCTATATTGGGAGAAAGGCAGGATATAAGAAAATAATAACAACAACAACATGTTTTCAGTGTGGTCCCTGGTGCCTCTTCCCTTCCTGAACCCTGCTTGGACCTCTGGGATTTCTCTCTCCATGTCTGGTTCAAGTCTGTGTCACAGAATTTCGTTTGCGTGGCAAATTAGTGCTATGATCCTATAGTTGCTGAAGTCTTTTGCGTCTCCTTTTTTGTCTTTATTGATTGTTACCAATCTTCTGGCTATTGTTTTGTTCTCATATCTGTTAACATAGTGAGGCCAGAACTGGGTGCCCAGTGATGATCAGGGTAAGTGACTGGTGATAGTGGTGGACACACAGGTAGGATTAACAGGATGTGCATTTACACAGCCACTGCATTTCAGGAAAAAAAGACTCCCAATCTTCCTGAAAGATCAGGGGTAAGAAGTAAATGTTTAAAATTTGGGTTAAGAATGTTATGCCTGTAGTGTGCTGAGTATTGGACTATGACTTGGAGGTCAGGGTTTGAATCCTGCCTCAACCAAGGAAAACCACTGGATTACCCTGGGTGAGCTACACTGTCTCAACTTCAGATGATGGCAATGGCAAACTCATAAGTTACCATAAGTCAGAAATGACTCGAGGAAACACAACAACAACAACAACAACAACAGGTTCTGCTGCTGAACATGCTGAACATTGTCCGGACTGTTTGCATGAGAAACAGGGTTTCAGTCATGCATCTTCCAAATAAGATGTTGCCAGAATGGAGAGGGAGAAGGGGGGGCAGGCCTTTTGGCTCATGTAGGCAAGGCCTCAGTCTTTCATTTAAACCAGGGATAGGCAGTTCGGACAAGTCTGAGGACCAAAGTCTAGTAGTTGGCTCTCTGGGGGCTTCACAAACTGCCAAAAATATCAAAGCAACAACCACCACCCTAGAGGTTGCAAGAAATCTACTTCTAGTTTTATTATATTCTCTTTGCTCACAACTGACTTCAGACTTGCAGCATTTTGAATGATCTTTCACTTAAAATATGATTGAAATATGATTTGGAGAAAAGTACAGTCCTCCCTCCGTTCTCGCAGTCTTTGGACTCATGTCCCTCGCTTATGCTCAAGGGACAAATGGAGGAAGAATGAATGGGGCATGTGCCCATGGTGCATGCCTGCATGCCCCAGTGCCTATATTCAAACCAATAAGAAGATCTGGAAGAATATTATAAAGGCTGAGGCCTCTTCCCCTCTTGGCCATGTGGGGACCAATGACCAATGGCAATAAAAGTCAGGTAATAGAATTTCAGCTCCATTACCAACAGAAAAATAGTTTCCCTCAAGATTCAGCTGTACACATCCTGTGTGAAGCTAACTACTCCTTTCTTCGGAAGACAACATTGAATTTCTCAAGGCACCTCTGTACTGTTACATCTATAGGCAAAACTTGCCAATTGTTTTTTGCCAGATGAAGATGCCAGTAGAGCTTCAAAAACTTGCATAATGTATTTTGTGCTTTGGCATTGGTTCAATAAAAGTATTGATATTTAATGGAATTTGACTTTCACTGTATTTTGCTGTATGGCCAACACCTCTATCCCTGAATATGTTTCCTGGATTTGAAGATACCCAATTTAACCACAAGAAGAGGACCCTGAAACAAGAAGCAGCAAAATGTCTGGGACATAACTCTTTTAGGTTTTCTACCACCAACAAAGGTAAAACTCTTTCACTGGACTATAATTGGCAAGTTTTAGCACCTGAAATTTTTTGCACTTGTGTAACAGTTTTTGTTCCGGTGACTCAGAAAGCTGTCCATGAAACTATGAAGTGCTACATAGAAAAACGGCCAATGCATATGGCTGACAATCTGTTGCTTAGCTGCACTGTGCAGAGGAAATGTGTAGAGGCAATGAATATTTGCTTGCTACTTGACCTATTTTAATGTACTACTGCAAACACAAATGTCCCATATATAGAGCTGTGCTTATGCTGCCACCAGTTGGATATGACTACTATGCACTGCCCAATAAACAAACAAACAAACAAACAAACAGGTGTAATGCAGCATATGTGTGTATATGTTACTAACAGGATGCTGGCCATTAAATAATTACACAAATTATATTTTATTTAAATAAATAAATGATAAAATAGTGTCAAATCACCTGAAAATATTCCATCACTCCCAAGATTCTTCACAATTTAAGCTTCTCCTCATAGTTTTTCCATCCCTAATACCTGCTGCCATTAAATTTAGAAAGAAAAAATAGGTGGCAGATCTAAATTCTTATAGATAAGTACACCCCAGCAACAATACCTAACCTTCCACCTTCTCTTTTTTGCACCTTACAGATGATTCCTGTGCCTTTTGAATGCTGTGTCAAATGAGAAGGCAAGTAATATTATTTCTTTTCAGAGTGTGAAAAGATCTGACTTGCTTATCACCCACATCCAGACAGATATCATATGTTGTTATTTCACTGACCTCCAAAATGTTAGTAGTACACTCAGGTAATTTGGGGCAGCCATGTCCAAATATAACATGTCAATAAAATATGAGAAAGTGTTGAGATCACCAGAAGTTACCTATCATCCACAAAATAAAAATAAATTATTTATAGAGTTGTGTATACAGTGGAACAGAAACAAATGTACCATATAAAAACCCAAAATCCACAATCTACAAAAAAGTTGATACTTTTATTGGCCAACCAAAATGCACAAAACAGATCATGCAAGGTTTTGAAACTCCATTGGCTTCTTCACCAGGCAAATGATGTTTAAAAATTAATATAGGAAAACAAAGAAAAAAGTGATGGTGTTGGAGTCACAATCTAACATTTTGTATCAGGTGTTGTTTCTGTTGTAGTTCAGTTGGTTTGGAGGGATCTCAGTGCAGGCAGGGAGTGTTCACCTCTTGGTCATGTAAGGACTGAGACAGAGGGCAGTAAATTTTATACTCCATTAGCATCAGTAAAGTAACTTCTCTTGAGATCCACGGTGTCTCTATATTTTGTGAAGCCACAGGTCCCTTTCTTAGCCACAGAACATTGAATTTCCCAAGAAGTCCCTGTATTGCTACATCTGGAAAAACTGTTACATCGTCTATAGGTAAAAAGCCTATTACAGTCCAAAAGAAAAGGTTTTACTTTGTTGGGGGTAGAAACCTCAAGTCTTAGTCTTTAGTTCCCTATTGTTGCAGATAAATCGAGTATCTTCAAATCTACATTTGAAAACATTTAGAGACAGCCATGTTGGTCATACAACAAAATAAAACAAAATCCATAAAAGAGTGATACCTTTATTGGCCTTTTAGACTGCCACACTGTAGAATTTGTAGTTTGAGACTGCTTTCTTTAACTGCCATACCTCCATTCCAAGGTAATCCTGGGAATTGTTGCTTGTTCTAGCATGATATGTCTGACAGAGAAGGTTAAATTCCTAAAACAACAACAACAACGACAACCACAAAAAACATAACCCTACAAATCCCAGTTTTCCATAGCATTGAGCCACGGCAGTCAAAGTTAAACTGCATTAATTCTGCAGGGTAGATGCATCCCAAAATGCACAAAACGCACTATGCAAGCTTTTGAAACTTCAGTGGTGCCTGAAATCTCACACTTTTGAGAGAAGCAGCCCCTCAGCAAATATAGAACACTGTCTTCAAGCATTCTGAGTGCCATTTGATGAGGAGGAGGAGAAGGAGGAGGAAGAGGAGTGGTCACTAGCTTGAAAATAATACCTTTTACAGGCTCTAAAATAACCCAGAAACTTTAAAAAAAATGCAATTCTGTTTGGATCCAAGAAGCCATAAAATTGTAGTACTGTATAGCTATTATAAGCAAGTTCATAGCTAGATGAGTTCTTGCTACTTGGAAATGTCAGGTCAAATATTTGTCTAAATAAACGAACACTCAAATTTTATTAACAAAAGGAAAGAAAAATATCATTAATGCTGCTATTACCATATGCCTGCAATACAAACTCCCTGGTCCTTACAAATTTGTATTCACTGAATTTATTTATGCTGTGCATCTCAGAATTATTATGGCATAGCAACTAATAAAAAGCACTAATTACTAGCCTTTCAACTAAATGCCATCATACAGAAGTGGTTTAGATTTTTTCTTCTTCCAACAGTCCTATTAGAATAACACAACAAAATTCTGGGGCTCGACAGACTGCCCTATAAGGGTGGGCTGGAGGCGCCTATTTTTGTTCTGTGCAGAGCTCCTTCTGCACCAAAAAGAACCTGCTAAAAGCAGAGTGCGCCATTGGTGCACTCATGTGCAGCAATGATGCAGGCATGGGGCTGTGACATGCAGATGCTGTGCCTTGCTTGTGTCATTATGGTGGCCCCCATATGGACGGGAGGCCACCATGATGCCACTGCTGTTACAAACTGTGGTTTGAGATTGTGCGGTCACTGCTCGCTCCCAAACCCTAATTTTGGCTCAAGGACGGTGCTTTCTGCCTGTCTGTACCGGGCCTCTATGTCATTCCAAAATTCAAGTGGAAAGTTGGGAGTTTTTTTTTTCCTGAGGCTTTTGATAGGACCAAATTTACACAGTAACAAATAAACAGGCATGTTGTACATGATTATAATCTCATTAATTACCTTGGGTAACAGTGAACACAATGACAGTTCACATTGTCCAAATGATTAATCAGTAGCCTCTCAAAACAGAATTTCCTCATATCACATTATTGACTATTTTTACCCATACAGGTAATTTTAGTTCTATTGTTTTATTTAAAACATATAGAAAACTAAATTGAAAATTCTGTATTGAGACAGATCCTATTTTCTGATAAGTGAGCAATACTATATTACAATTATATTATATTATTGTGCTCTTTTCTCTGCTTCAGTATTCAGTATTTGTCTTCATTCTTCACTCTGTTTTATTGTGGAAGTAAAATATAAAAAGTTATGGAGGTATATTTGCAGAGATTTGGGTGTCAAGAGCACTTTATGCCACAAATAGGCTTGGTTTTGGATGAATAAGCATCTGTGTATTCTGGAAACCACCTCTGTTCATCTAATCTAGGTTGACAGTTATGATTTTCACTGGCTGAGATTCTCTAAAGCCACCATCGCTGGGTTCACAGTTTACATTACTGCTTTCTAGATGTCCAAGTTAACAGTGATGTAGACTCAAGTTCACTGACTCAAACTTAAGTCAGACTCAAGTTGCTTCAGTGACTCAACCTGGACTTAACTCTGCAATAAATGACACACTGGCTTAACTTGCAAGTTACTGATTTTTCTGGCTTTGGTTCAGTAACATAACACATTCATCCACAAACATATGAAATAGAAAACAATCTACTGAGTAGACATAAACCCCTTCTTCAAGTCCAGAGCTCAGACCACATTTTTCAAAAGGGAACAGCAAATATGGTGGGCAATGGGCATGAGGTGAAATGATCCTTCTAAAGCTTTTCAAATGTTTTAGGAAGTGTTTCCAATGTGCTGTGGGGACAAGTGTAGAGAAAAGGCAGATTAGGCTAGACTAGAAACAATCACAAGCCAGATGTCATCAAACAATGTAATGCTGGGTGGGGAAAGATGAAAATTCCATTAGTGGCAGTTGAAAGATAGATAAGATTGGGTGTTCAGTTAGTTAGGGTCTTATTGAGTTGAGAGAGGGACGTTTTATTCCAGGAAGGAACTGAGGTTAAAGTCCAGAGTGGGGTGTTTGTTCTCATTAATCCATGGTAGGTCATCAAATCTCTGACCTTCCTGTTCACTACTACAGACAAAGAAAGAAATTTCAAAGTAACTGAATCCATCAAGGAGTACAAGTCTGTAGAAAGTTTCTGCAATGCATCCTTGATTATTCAAAGATACACCAAATAATTGAGGCTGCAAAAGACCGACAATGTTCATATAAATGTCTGCTGCCCTCAAGGCATTCTTGTTCACAGTGGTGGTGGCAGCTTCTCTCTCTCTCTCTCTCTCTCTCTCTCTCTCTCTCTCACACACACACACACACACACATATACACACACACACTTTCTCCTGTTGAATTTCATGGCAATACTTGCTTGGGTAATTATGAAAGTGACTGTTGGGGCACAACACTGTATATACAGAAATGGCCTGTATAGCCTAGATACATTATGTGTGACCAGGGACAAGTTCCACTGTGTCAAAAAATATCCCACATGAAAACATTAATTGGGAGAAAGAAATCCATAACTATTTATTGATTACAGCTGCAGTTGAGTTGACACATGCATGGGATCAGACACCTGCTTGCTGACCAATGAGACCAACTTCTGCTGGAAAAGAGAAGTAGAGTAGTGGGGACTCACCTGGACTAGGGCTCATCCCAGGCCTCCTCCTTGGGTGCTGGAAATTAATCGGTTACCTGCCTGGGCAAACATTTCCACTTTGCTCCCCATCACAAATTCCTTAAGGGGACCCCACCCCATTTCCAGGGTCTTGCAAACATTCCCAGATCTGGAACACAAGCACTGCCTGCATAGTTCTGACAAAGCACAGAAGAAACAATGAACAATTACTGGCCTACTCTTGGGGGCACAGACAGAACATGCACCCAGGGGCTGGGCTGGAGCTTAGAAAGAACTGGATTGGCCAATGTGGGTGGTGACAATAAACACAGCTCTGCCCAACCAGAGTGAAAACTGTGGCAGTGTACTCCAGTTGGGCAGAACAGACAATGGAGCTTGATCAAAAGCCCAAACCCCCATTGGCTGGAAATGGCCAGTGCAGCAGCCCATGGGGCTTGAGTGGACATTTGAACTACATTGTTTGCAAGCTCCTGTCAGCACCAGAACTCCTAGGACCCAAACAGATCCCTGGGAAGAAGATGCCTGTTGAGGCCATGGCCAGCCACCAAAGCTTGGCTCCTGCCCCCCCCCCCCGGCCCACAAAACAGCTGCAGATAATTCTGCAGCCTCCTTAATGGAGAGTCACCTCTGTATTATTAACTTGATAAATGATAGCCTAATAGCATGATAAATGAATTGGCAGGATTCTCATGTTTAAAAGAGTCAGCTAAAGCAGATAATGTGTGCAGTTCCTTGCTTAAATAGATTTATGGATCCAATTTAGATGTATGTAGACCATAAGGGTATGGGGGAAGACTCACATATTTATAAAGCATTTACCAAACTTGAAATTATTTTGTATTAAAAGGAGAGAAGCAATTAGTGAATTTTCTCACTTGTTTTGCATACTCTTCTTTGTTTTTCCTGAGTGTTGTAAATCATAGCTTTCCTTGTGTAAACTGGCCCAGGTTTTTAGTTCATAATTATTCTACACTACAATCATTCTGTAATGTTAGATGTCACAAGTCAGCACAGATGAGTTGTGAATTTGAGATTGTGCTTACACCTGTGTGTATTTGTCTGCTTCATACTGAAGTCCTTCTCACTATTCATCCAAAATCTCATCAGGACAGATAATATACCACTTCATGAACAGATGTGCCACTTATTCATCTAGTTCTGTAATGATAATGAAGAAAATTTAATCTGGAGTGTCTGTGTAAGATGATCTAAAAGACAGATTGATATGAATAATAAATACTCTACACTGGCAACCAAAAACTGACATGAAAAGGCAATCATTATGTACTTTACAATGCTACCTTTGATATCTTCCAATAGTGAATAAAAACAAGCACCTCTTGGGGGCTAGACTCAGAAAGAGGTTCCTGTTTTTTCTCTCCCCCCCCCCCCCCCAGTTTTTAAATGTCCTAAATTGCCTTTACTTTAAAGGGACATGAAAGATAAATTCTCTTACAGCTGGAAGCTACATCTCACATTGCAGAATTCTTTTAATATATTAAGGAAGGATAAGCAGTCTCAGACTCAGGCACATGGCGAATGAACCAAGGAACATGTGCTCTTGCAATCTCCTTAATGAAATCAAAACATTGCACCAAAAAATAAAACAGCAAAACTGATTTATTTTATGCTTTTACTTTGCGTTAAAGTGTTTGGGCAATCTTCTGAAAGAACTAAATTGGTTGGTGCTGAGGAAGCACCAGTTGGGCAGTTTGCTATCTTCTATCTACCATGGAAGTCTCCTCTGATGGCTTGCCCATCAGTGACTTAATTGTGTGGCAGTTACCATTTGCAGCTCTGCCTCAGGCAGAAAATGCCTTAGCATAGCTCTGTTTTCCATCTTTCCTACTTGGGAAACTTTTTCCCATTGAAATCATTGATATTGTCCATGCTTCCCAGATAAAGCTGTTCATAGAAACAAAAATGAAGTAAAACTAATCTGAAATGTTATCCTGTTCATAAAGCCATAATCCCTCATGAGAAGGGAGAGGATTTTCTTTCTGTACAAAGGGCTGGGCAAAGTGCAGCTGGGACAAGAGCACAATTTTGGCACTTCTTGTGGGGGTCCAAGCCATTTTAAGCTCAGGAGAGACCTTTTAAAAAAAGAAAGTAAAAGTGAAATTTTAAATAATTTTTTGTTCTGGAAAAGGCTACTCCTAGGCCTAAAATGGCTCTGAGGGGCAAAATATGGCAAAAAATGCCCTGATCCCCTAGAGGAAGAATATTGGGGATGAAAATATTTTTATGGGAGATACAGTGTGGTCTCCAGGACAGTCCCCCATAGACTCCTGGGAGGCCAATGAACACTTTACTATACTTTAGGCAATCTGTCATCACTACTGCTGCTCACTATTTAACTCCAACACTTGTCTGCATATTCTTATGCAATAGTTCTGTGTTTGCTCATGTTGTGGCATAGACTAACATATCATTACCTAGGGTCAGTCATAAGTCACAATGGAGGCCATAGTCAACTCACCAGAAGACTTGGAAGAGCAGCCATGAAGGAAGTCACAATCATCCATGCCATAGTATTTTTGATTGTGAAAGCTAGTCAGTGAAGAAATTTGATAGAAAGAAAATCAACATATCAAATCAACATAATCAACAAAAATCAACATTAAAAAATAGCTGAATTGTGGTGCTAGAAAAGTATTTTATGGATAACATGGACTGCCAACCAAAACACAAATAAATGAGTCTGATTGCAAACCTAGCCTGAATTCTTAGCAGATGTGAAGATGACTAAATGGAGGCTTTTGTATTTGGGTCATATCACAAGACAAAGCAACTCACTGGAAAAAAACAGTAATTCTCAGCAAAATGGAAGGCAGTAAGAAAAGAAGGTGATCAAATTACAGGTGGATTGATTCAATCAACGAAGCCACAGCTCTGAATTTGCAAAACAGTTGGTGACTAGGTCTTTTGCACGTCTTTCACATGGTCACCGTAGGTCAAAGTTGAATTGATAGCAAATAACAACATCAATTTATTATTCAGTTTACAAGAATTACACTATTCTACACTACCTATTGGTTTCTGGGCACAGTATAAGGTGTTGGTGGTTACCTTTGAAGCCCTACATGGCTTGGGCCCAATCTATCTAAGGGATCGGCTCCTTCCATACAGTCTGCCCGGCACCCTCAGGTCCTCTGGGAGGAATCTACTGCAGCCTTTGAAAACCAGACTAACAGCAACCTCCTAGAGGGCATTTTCTGCTTGCCTTGCCGGAAGAGATCCATCAAATAACGAACTTAGACAGCTTTAAAAAAGCTGTCAATACGGATCTTTTCCAGCAGGCCTTCCCCGAATAGAGAAATCTCACTCTGAGCTCTCCCCACTCCATCCAACAGTTTTTACCAGAAAAATCGCTATTTTACTATTATGTTGTTGTTTTAAAGGGTGAGTTTTTCTCTTTTAAATAGTATTGTGTTTAATTCTCGTTGGGGGGGGGGGTCTATCTTTTCATTCAGGCAATGTTTTACTTAAATCTATTTTATTTCATGTAAGCCACCTTGATTGCCCTGGCAGAAAGGCAGGATACAAAAATGATGATGATGATGATGATGATGATGATGATGATGATGATTACACTATTTATATCTGAATTAATGATTCTAAGAATACACAATGCTGGCTGGAACAGACACAAGGCCTATCAAGTCCTGTTCCATGGCTAAACAAATGCCTTTGGGAAGTAGACAGAAAGGCCAAAAGCTCCTTGATCACCTGTGCAAGGAGTAATAGGGTTATGCCAATATAAATACTTTTACAGATCTTGCACAAGGATATATTTGATGACCACACTGTGCAGTGGCAGTCGGAGGATGCCAAGTGCATCTTTATCATACAGTAGTCATTAACTGGTCATGTATGTGTATACAAGGAGAGGTCTGTCATACTTTTGCCTGAGTATCAGCTGACACCTGCCTGAATCTTCAGAAATACACTGGTAGAGTTTTAAGGTAACCAGCTATCTACGTATGGGGAAATTTTAATACTTTACGGACAGTGTGATGTCCAGAGATGTGTGTCAAGATTTTTTTTTAAAAAAAAAAACACAAACAAACAAAACAAAATATAAAGCCCTGTTGCTTTCCACTTACTAAAACCTGAAATAATGTTGTCTGTAATTCTTCAGGTATTGGACTTCAGTAAGTCTCTACAGTAAATTCTGGGTCAAGGAACATGCCCACAGAAAAAGCCATTATTTGTTCATCACCAGCAAAGCCAATTTCTCTTGTTTATCTTGTTGAGAAATTACTCTCCATGATGCCATGATGAGCTGTCGGAATATAACTACTTTCAAGGTCATTCTGATTGATAAATTGCTATAAGTGGTTCGATTGATTACTTGCTTCCTAAAAGATGTATTTTAGAGAACCAATGGTTGAAAAAAGATTGCTATTTAAAATAAAATCTGATGCTGCCACCCTAAAGAAAGCATGTTGGCCATCTATTCATCTAGGCCATCCATTCCTTTCAAAGCACAGGGGGTTGGGGGGTAGACATTTCAGGCTTGGTAAAACTCTTTTTTGTTCTCATCATTCTAGCATATGTATGTTTTGTGAAGTTATTTTTTTAAAAAATAGGAACATACATATGTGAAAGCCTACTTATATCTTGAAATTGCACATACCAGAAATTGGCATATCATATGACTTTTTTGATCCATGTTTTGGCTTATAGGTTTTGAAATGTTGATGTCCACAGAAGCCATGAGAAAGAATAGTAGAAGAGGTAGATAATAACAATGCTATATATTTTATTCTGGTTTCATATTTCATATGGATTTGTATCTGAGTTTAATTTTCAAGACAGTACACAAACTTAAATGTGCATTTCATAAGGGAACTAAACATGCATCTACACTATAGAAATAATGCAGTTGGACACCACTTTAACTGCCATGGCTGCATCTTACAAAATCCTGTGGCTAGTAATTTTGTGAAGCACCAACACTCATCAACAGAGAAGGCTAAAGACTTTGGCCCTGTAAAGACCAGCACTTTGTGCTGACCTGTGGGCAGAGTCAGGGCACAGCGTCCTGATGCTTGATGCCCTAACTCTGCCCCCAGGGCGTCATGATGCCACACGCCATTCCAGATGGCATGTAGCATCATGGTGCAACTCTGGTGCTGCATCCAGCTATGGCACCTTTTAGAGGGGACAAAAAGGAGCCACTTTTTGCGCTCTCTAGAGGTTGGATCAGGGCCACAGTGTGAGGTTGTCATGGCCCCAATTCGGCCAGGAAAGGTGTGGCCGCCTGCTGCCCCTTGGGGCAATCTGTATAGCCCCCTTGTAACACTAAAAAAATCCAGGGTTCTTTAGGATGGAGCTGCATCACTTAAAGTGGTGTCAAAATGCATTATTTCTGCTGTGCAGATGTACCCTAAAACATTGGGTGTAAGCAAGCAGAATTAGAGGGAGTGAGCAGAACTATATTGTGCTAGCACTCTTTGAAAGATTTTTTTGCCCATGAAAAGAAACCACCTACCTAACTTCCTAGGACATAGAAAGGCTATATAAAGATTTCTAGTTGCAAAATGATGGCCCAAAACACCCAGGCTTCCGCATGGCTTGGCCTGTGGCAATTACATGAAAAAATGCCCCCCAACCCACGTGGAAGCCACACTGAGGCTGTGCCAGGGCTGCCCTAAAAGAAGCTGATCTTTCCTGCTTCTTGCCATGGTCCATTTGGGACTGCAGCAGTGGGCAGCCCTGGGGCCATGGCATGTGGTCACTGTGGGCCTGGGCCCACAGTGACCACATGCCATGGCCCCAGGGGTGCCCACTAATGCAGTCCCAAATGGACCATGGCAAGAAGGTGATCTGGCCAGGAGTGACTTCTGGCTGTTCCTTCCTGCCCATCTGTTTCACCCCTAAATTCCTTCTGAGTGTTCTGTTTTATCCTCCAAATTACTGGAAATTAACTGAAAAGCTTTTGTTCTGATAGCAAGTCATGAATAATGCCTTTTTACTAATTGCTAGTAGGTTTTGCTCTCCCTCCTCACTGCTGCCTCTCACATTGGTGCGCAAAGGTCAATAGAAATGGACTGCCTGAGAAAAGTGTTGGGTCCAAGAGCCTGTTAAATAATTTCTTCATCTTATGCCCTCCTCATTTCATATTATAGGCATAAGGACACCCCCTCAAGATATTGGAAAAGAAAGTTACTTTTTAGGACTATGGATCCGAAAACCACACAATCAGATTACCAATGGCCACACTGGGGATGGGATCTTCTGAAGAATGTAACTGGAAAAGAAGCATTTCCAAACTTTACCCTCCTCCCATAAGTGGTGATTCAGGACTTCTTGTGATTTATTTGTTTCACTTCTCTCCCTCATGCCACTCATGTGACCAGATGTCCTGAGGAACAAGACTGTGTTTGTATGCATGTGCATTCAAGTGGCCTGTTGACTTATGGTGACCACATGAATTTTATATGGGTTTGCTTAGGCAAGGAATATTCAGCAGTAGTTTTTCCAGTTTTTTTCCTCTGAAATGTAGCCTATAGGGGCTCGACAGACTGCCCTGAAAGGGCAGGCTGGAGCCGCACGTTTTTGCTGCTGAGAAACACTGCAGCAGCCAAACCACGCAGCATCCCTATGCACCTAAAAGAACCTGTTTTTTCCGGGTTCTTTTAGGAGCATGCACCCACCATTGGTGCACTGTGGTGCATCATTCATACAAGTGCAGTGCACCAACATGCAGATGCTTTGCCGCAGTCATGGCACCATCAGCACAAACTAGGGTTTGGAGGCATGCGGTTGCTGTGCTCTCCCAAACTCTAGAATTGGTGCCAGGATGCTGCTTCCAGCCCATCTGCACCAGGTCATAGTCTCCCATCCAAGTACTAACCAAGTACTGACCATGGTTTGTTTCCAAGATCAGACAGGATCTGGTACCTTTTGGATATATAGGCACAAACACAAGATAAAGTGGAACAAATTTGATATTCCAACATGCACCAAGTAGATGTAATGCACCAAGTAGATGTAATCTGCAGCTTTTGTATTTCCTGGCAGACATTTTTTAATATGGGTTTGTTGTTTTATATCTTCATGTCATTTCTGACTTATGGTAACCCTAAAGTCAGCCAATTATTGGGTTTTCCTGGCAAAATTTGTTCAGAAAGAGTTTGAGTTTGCCTTCCTCTGACACTGACAGAATGTGACCTGCACAAGGTCACTCAGTGGGTTACAGTGGCTGTGCAGTGATTCAAGCCATGGCCTCCAGAGTCATAGTCCAACACTCAAGCCACTACATCACACTGGGTACATTTAATGTAAATGGGGTACATTTACAGACTTCTTTGAAACAGCAGTTTTAATTCTTATTCAGTACCGATATAGTACATTGTTCAGGCAACCCCAACAAAGCTTGAATTCCATCTCACTTCCAACAGTCAACTCTCACTAGTACAGCCTGGATACATTCCCTCAGTAGGGCTAGTGGTCTGAACTGAAACTCTGGAGTTTATCACATCAGAACTTGTAACGTTCCCATCCCGTCCCAAAATAATGGGATGATAATGTAACGGGAATGGGACTGGACCTTTTCCTGGGTCTGCCCACCTCTTAAAGACAGTAAGGTGCATGACTCAGCTGGTGGAGCATAAGAGACAGCATGTTGTGCTTTCCATCCCACCATTTGTTCTGCCTTGCTCTTCACTCCTATACTCACTTACCTGGAAGTATGTCCTATTGAATTCAGTGGCAGTTACTTCTGAGCAGTTTTGTGTAGTATTGCGGTGTATGACAAATATGAAATCTTTCACTACTGTAGGGAGAAGAAGTCCCTTTATATAGTGGGCCCTTGGTATCTGTTGGGACTTGGTTCCAGGACCCCTGTGGATACCAAAATCCATGGATGCTCAAGTACTATTAAATATAATGGCATAGTAAAATGTTGTCACTTGTGTAAAATAGCAAAACCAAGGTTTGCTTTTTGAAATTTATATATACTGATATATACTTATATATACTTATATACTGAGTTCAAAGTGCAAAGGTAGTTACTCAATTAACTAGGCAGGGGGGAGAGGAGAAGTAGAATCTTGCCCTTCTCATAAGACCTTAACACACAGGAGGCAAAGCATCCAAATCCCATGAATAAACAGGGCTTAAATCCCAAGAATATCCCGCAAAATCAGGATTGTTTACAGACACGTTAGGCTAATTGAGCATTAATGCGACATTAACCTGTGTAGAAAGTAGGCAAAATCACGTCGCCTTTTACTTTCAGGATTTTCCTGAAAGAAAAAGCAGCACCATTTTGCAACTTTCTTCACAGGTTAATGTCACATAAATGCTCAACTAGCCTGATATCATGTGGAAAAAAAATCCCGCTTTGCAGGATATTCCCAGATTTAAATACTGTTTATCCATGGGATTTGGGCACTTCCCTCCTATGTGCTAAGGTCCAAATGACTGCAGCCTTTCCTGGTTATTTTGTTTGCCCTTAATGCCAACTTTCCCCATCTTGACCAGTTTCTTGGCCACACACGTCACAGTTGTCATCTGTGAAATGCTGGCGGGTATGGCTCTACGTAGGATCCTGCTGCATGTGTAGGGGGGAAAACACTGTCAGATTTGTTAGTTGTTTGAACAAGCAACAAGATTCCTGGCACGGATGATAAATTATGATGTTTGGTCAGAAAATGTTTGCCTTGGCTGAGTTTCCCTAAGACATCTTCCACCACCCCACCCACAGAGGCATAGCTTCTGTTTATATCCCCTGAACTCTATTCCCATGTGTTCTCTGCTGTGTCGGGGAGCAAAATTATTCCCTGTGGCAAAAGAACTGGCATAGTAATCAGAAGCCAATAATAGTAAATCTCTTTTTAAGAGTTTGTCAACAAATAAATGCTGTAGCGAGCACTAAAACTGCTGCCAAGCATCTGTCACAGGAGCTGCAAACTGTGGCTAGAAAAGACAAGAGAGAGCAATATTGTTTCTTAAGCAAATGGCTGGATAAACAGGTGTAAGTGAGTGGAGCTTAACACAACTCATGAAGAGCTGCACCTGCTGTTATCAGAGATGAGATGAGCCCAGAGACTTAATATGAGGACATATTTGTTCTACAGCATAAAATGTTTATCTGCAATTTTGTTGTCGAGTGTCCATTGCTTGATGCTGACAGGGTGGTATGTTAAAATAGTAGCTATGTCTGTTACTCTTTTTCTAGTCGTGGTTCTTTTAATACTCTGTGAAATGGACAGAACATATATTGTATTACATGGTTCAAAAAAGGTGGTTGTAGTTTTAGAGAGTAAACTTGAGGCTTAAAAAGACCTGCTGTAAATGTATTTTAATACATGCTAAACTAGGGATGGATGGGAATTCACCAATTTCCTGAATGGGTCAAAATTGGTGTTCTGCCTTCTGGAATTGGAATGGGAAGGAGAAAACACACACACACACACAAAGGTGAACCACTAAAAACACTGAAAAAATCACTGAAACCACTAAAAAATACTGTTTATTTCCAGCTGACATATACTGGGTCCAATTTCTCCACAACTTCCCCTTCCTCTTCTCCTCCAGCCCTAAAGTGGAAAAATGCTGCTTCTCTATTGCCTGGAAAAGGGGTGTCCTTGGGGCTTCATGCCCCCAGACACCCTGGGAACCAGAGCCAGGAGAAGAAAGGGGTGGCCAGGCCTCTTTCGCTTTGGCATTGTTGGCGTGGCTGTTTATTTGCTGTGCCAATGATGCATGCGGGGCCATGCAGCAAAAAGGAGCTCCATTTCAGAGCTCCTTTCCACGCTGCTGGAAAAGACACTTTAAGCACCCCCCCCCCACCAGCGGTGTGGAGAGTCACCCGCATGCTGCGCCATTTGGGCATGGCACATGTGTGATGTCATCATGGTGGCACCTGTGTGCACAGGATGCTACCATGATGCCACCATTTGCACAAACTAGGGTTAGGGACCGTAAAGTTGTCCCTAACCCTATTATCACCACCAGGACGGTGCTTAGTGGCTGTCTGTACCAGCCCTGAAATTATTTTTGCCTCCTCTGTGGTCAGGATATCTGTGAAAGACTGGGGCTTGGAGGGAGGCAAGTTTCAGGAAAAATAAAAACTAGTTTGTCAGCTGCCAAACATCCACATCCCCCCACCCCACCCCAGACAATCTTTCACAGAAATCCTGACTAGAGGATTTGAAAAGATGTTTCAGCTATCAAACCAACAGGTGGGCTCAGAAAGGAAACTGAAACATCTTTCTATGGCCCTGAGTTTGCAAGACCTGAGTTAATTGCCAGGGCTGTTGGAGGACTCTCATTCCTCAGTTTGCCATAAGTTGATGTTAATGTGACAGCAAATAACTTTTTAAAGGCCTACAGGATGTAGCTGTCTGATCTCTTTCTTTATGGGGAAAAAGGTCCATCCAGGCTTAAAGTGCAACAAAAGTGCTGTTAGGGATGGGGACAAAAATGGCAAATGAGACTCTTCAGGTTTCCATGTGGAGCAGTGTACCCACCTCCAACAACTGCCATGTATGATTAGTTTATTAGATTTTCTAAACTGATGTCCATATTGTTGTTGTGCATCTTTCCTAAGAGATAATCATTCCAACCTTTGGTGCAGCACAAGATGCTTTGAAATCAGTAGGTCTAAGTGTGGCCAAAACAAACAAACAAACAAACAAACAAAGCTGTTCCCCTCTTATCATATCTATCACTCTCACAAGTGGCAGCATACATCTTTTCATCACACCTCTGTGCTTATGCAATGTTGTTGTTGTTTTTTATCAGAGTGGCATCCAACAGAGAGCACAAATGTCTTATATAAATTGAAAAAAAATGACATGCTTTATTTAAAAAAAAATATCATACAAAGCAGACAGTGGTCCTTGAATGCTGAATATAAGAAAAGAAAAGTGCTATACTGATTTAATAGGACTTATTTCCAGCTTCCTCTAGTTAATATATTAGTCTTTGGGTTGTCAAAACACCCCAGGAGTGCAAGCTACATGGGTAACATGAAAAGACCATATACTAAAATACAGATATGAGATAAAATAAGATATCAAGACACATTCTGTTTTTATAGCAAGTAATGCAAGTTGACTATTTTAAAATGGATGTTTTACTTAGAATCTTTGGAGTAGATTGCATGTATCTTGTTGCGATTTCTTTCTTAACAATTCAGTACTTTTTTTTACCAATGGATTCACTGTAGAAAAAAAGAGTCAGAGAAAAACAAATAGATCAGTTATTACTGCTGCATGTACAAACCATGAAACTATATGCTCTTCTGACAAAAGACAGTTACCCACAAACAATTCCACAGAGACAGACAATGATAAACAACAGAAAAATGCACAACAAGGCAAACCTTGTGTTGTGTTTAGAAGGTGATTAATTTGAGCTCCCATCCAGATGACAATGACAGATACAAGAGTTGGCAAAATAAATCCATAAATTTATTAATTTAGGGAATCTGCAACATAGAGGCCAAAGGGGCATGTGGCATGAAGTTGTACATGGGAATTTACTTAAGCTGTGCCAACCAGAGATTTTGGGGCTTAAAAGTATAGACCTGTGGTTCATCCTAGTCTGATCCCATGAATGGATTAGAAGTTCCCAAGGGATTCTCTCTTGTGGTACTGGTTAGCACTCTTTCCTGAGAATGTCATTTTGAGACAAGAACCCAACTCACATCTCCTCTCAAGTCATTAATACGTAATGACAGGATAATTCCTTCACTTTTGGTGCCACCAGAAGCCTTCAAATAGAACCAGCTAAAAATAAACACCCCCAGTCCATCAGTTATAAAATGAAAGCAGCACTCAATCAATTAGTCAAATAGTCAACTGTAGCCAATAATAATAATAATAATAATAATAATAATAATAATAGAATTCCAGGATTGTGTAACATGGTATAGGTTTTTTTTAAAGTCAACAGCCAAACATAGCACAGCCAAAACAAAAACAAAACCCCCCAAAAACCAAAAGCCTACTTAGCCCCCCAAAGGTGACTGGAAATTGCCATGCTACCTAGAAATAGGTGGGTGGTGAACAAACATAGCAAAGAGGTTTCAGCAGTACACAGTGAAAAGGCTTCATGATCTTAAATAGCCCAGCTGAACAGATGCCAGTGTGATGATGCATTCTTGAATGGCATTTGGCCAACGGCTCAGGGAGAGCAAAACCACTTCTGTCATATGGTTGAGGGAGAGAAGGACCAAGTCTAATGGTTTTAAGTTAAAGTAGAGTAGATTGGACATTAGAAGGAACTTCCTAAAAGTGAAAGCAGTTCAGCAATGGAAGTAATAATCTAGAGCAGTGTGACCTTCTCTAGAGGTCTTCAAAAAGAGGCTGACCAGCTCCCTGTTGGTGGTGCTTTAGATGGATTTCTTGCATTGTGCAGTAAGTTGGACTTGATGGCCTTTATAAGGGCATATAGATTTTAACATGGTATGAACATTTGTCCAAAAAGAACTATTTCATGCAAGGTCAAGTGGAATTTTTTTTTTATTTTGGATGTTTTGCCCTTAGTTCTCCCTCCTCATGGTTTCTCTGTTGTTACTGTTGTTAACTTTATTTATACCTTGCTTTCCCACCAAAACTGGAATTCAAGGTGGCTTACAAATTAAAATATAATATAGTTAAATTATACAAAAAAGGGTCATCATTAAAACAGACCAAGTACCATTAAACAAACTACCATTAAAATGCCAACAAAAATCTGAATCATTTATACACTTCAATTTTTAAAATATACACAGCAAAAATATACGCTTAAAATGATATGCCATTTTAGAATCAGAACAGCATGCTATTAAAAAGCCTTTCTTTAAAAACCTTCAGTTCTCAAAAACCTGTTGGAATAAATATGGCTTTTCCTCCCAAACAAATAGATCAAGGAGGGGCCATCCTAGCCTTACTAAGGAAGGAGTTCCCAAACCTTGGAGGAGGTTATTTACACGGTTTTGAACAGACAATTATATCCCTCCCTATATCCTTCATACCCTTGCTGTTTAAGTCATCTTGGCACCTGAGGTAGACAAATCTCACAAGTGCCTCTCCTCTTTCTGAGCAGTACAATTGTAATAAATGAAACAACCAGCCAGGACACCTAAAATTTGCTGCTTGATTCATTTGCTTCACTCTGCTTATTAGTAGAATCAGACCTGCAGTGAGGTTCCATCAAAGAACTGTGTGCCACAATTGGCCTTCATCTTGTGAGATGACAGGTGAAGAACGCAGCTCTATTATGAAGAGACATTTTCAGCATTACAGCATTGCAGTCCTGCTTAGTGTCCACGGTAATATAAAAAATTGCTGAAGAATGTGAGGTCACTAAATGAATTACAGCTCCTTATTCCATGCCTTCAAGTCCTTAAGAATATATATGGGAAACAGGAGTCTTAAAAACAACAACCTATGACTGACATTTAAATTAATTTGCTCTAATCTTTTGCTGGTTTATTCTTTAAGAAATCTGTCTTTCTTGGTACATAAATATTATCAAAATGGATCAGGCCAGCAATTCATATCACTTACAAAGGGATATTAGAACCAGATTTTTTGAGGGAACAAGTACCCAAGCTCATATGTCCAAGAGAACTGTATTGTCCTTTCTTTTGCTCCCCTTCAGCCAATCTTGGCAAGAGATCAGTTTTCCAGTTATTTTTGGTACAGAGAATTGTGTTTGATCAGCACGTTAAATTTTGTTCTGTAAAAGGTGAATAGTACACAACCTGCCTTTTATTTTGGGTGGATATGCTCTTCTCCTCAGGAAAATGACAGGTGGTACTTTTTTTAGATTGGTGTGTGGGGGTAGAAGAGGGGAGTACTGTATAAGCTTGGCAAGGTTGAAAAACATTTTCTTTGATGTCTTCAGCCTTAGAAAGGAGAATTATACATAAAATAAAGCTTGGGTATTTTGAGAACTTTGTTTGTGATTGCTTAAAATAACTATAGCAAGTATAGAGACCACATTTTCCTTTCCGCATGTATACCCACCAAAGTGCATTTCATTGTATAACTTTTGCAAGGATCTAATTCAGATGCAGATAGGCCTGCTGAATAATTCCAGGGGTCTAAATATGAGAGCTTATATGACCTCCCTTTCCCCTTTTGGTCTTCCTAAAATGATGGAAGAATAAGCACTTTTTGAACCATGTTAAACAGTACAGATTTTCTCTGTTTAATGACAATATACCTTCCTTATTTTCTCCTTTCTTGCACACAGGCTGTCATACTTCATACAATTAAAAATGTACTTTACCACTTCACCATTTCACTTTCCTGAAACTATTTCTCAAAATAAGTTCTAAACTTTCTTTTGCAGATATCACTGGCTTTTACAGTCACTGCTTGTGCCACAGCAATGCAGCTGATGATCCTAAATGTTCCAAGCAACAAATGTCAGAGGGTGATGTTTTCAGTGGAAAATCATGGTAAATGGCACTGGGTTAGATGGGGTAGCGGCAACTGGTGGTTTTCATGTCAACAAGGTGATAAATCCACTTCAACTTTCAATCTGAACTTCAAAAAGCTGTCCAAGGTGCTCAACATATTTTGAGTGTGGAATTCAGTAACTTGAATATTACAGTCCAGAGTAATACTTACAGGAGATTCTCACTCCAGCACCACTATAGTGATGGCTACATGTGAGAAGTAACCTTTTGTCTTTTGTCACACAGAGATTTGGGAGCCATAAAGAAGAATGTACACCATAATACTGTAGCAGTAAACACTGGAGCAATTACTACTTTACTGGAAAAGAACAGTTGAGTATAACGAACAATTCAGTATGTAGTACAAAATTGGTCCCACATATGAAAACAACAACAGCAGCAGCAGGAGCAGGAGCAGTAACTAATAATAATAATAATAATAATAATAATAGATTGATTTATAGCCTGCCCAATCACTAGGAATCCAGGCGGGTTACAAATGCATTAAAATACAATAAAATACAAACTGATCTCTTCCCAACCCTGCCCTCTATTATTATTACTAAAAATAATAAAAATAAGATTGTTGTTGTTGTTGTTTCTATCCAGCTTTTTCCCAGATTAGGAAGCTGCAGCAATTTTCTGAAGCCAAAACCAGACCTAGGAACAGTAGTTGTAAAAACATAATTAGCTATAACTATCCTTCTCACATTTTTCAAAGCAGCTAGTTAGTAACAAAGGGGTGCTCTGTAGCTGCCCAGAGAAGCAGTGAGATGGGGCCAGGGCTGCCTCACCGGCAGCCGCAGAAGCCCGATTTCACCGCTTCTCCAGGCCACGGAGAAGAGGCAAACTGCCACTTCTCTGTGGCCTCAAAGTGGGGTGCAGCAGGTGCCCTGGGTGCCCACTGCATCCCACAACCTCCGGCTTTACTGAGGGGAGAAAGGGGCCGCCACAATTTAAAATGGCAGCATCCATACTTTCTAGGTTTAGGGAGGGTGCAAACGCTGCACCCTCCCTAACCCTAATCATGCCATACAGGCAGCCTTTTTTGGCCATCTGTGCCAGGCCATAGTTATAATTCCAAGAATACCACTTTGCTTCAAATGTTTCTCAAAAGAAATTCATTATTTTGTTTCCTTTTTTTAAAAAAAAAATCTGAATTGTTTTCATTCAGCAATATGAACAGCTCAAGTTTCTCTTGTGTATCATGTGCTATCTCCACTCCCACAGACATACACTAACAAGCAACTCCTTTCTCTTCCTTTCTTTCTGTTCTCTTTCCTCAAGATCATACCAATAGTGATTATTTACACTCAGGGACCAAATGCCACAAAGGATGGAGGACTACAACCATTCTGGGAAGTCAGTGAAAAGCCTCAACATCAGGCACATCTCTTGCTCCACTCAGAACTGCTCAGTCAGGATCTTAGCTGGCATTATTTGAACTACAAATAATTCCTTTTTATTCAGCTGATGATGTGATGGAGTTCTACTTCAGAGCTCTCTTCAAAGATGCTAACAGCAGCCAATGTCATTGTTCAAAGGATGCATCCCCACCCCCAAATCAAGCAATCTTTAGCCCTTTGTAAGATTTATGTCTTTGTAAGATTATGATGTGCCATGATCCACTTTAGCCCTCAGATGCCTAGTCTCCAGACAGTCCATGACTTTCCACAGCAGGATGTAACTCTGGGACCAGCAGTCAGGCAGAGGTGATAGTAGCCTTTTCTTTAGCTGAGACCCCCTTGGTGGAGTTGGAGGAGAAAGGAAGCAAGAGGAAAGAGGAGAAAAAGAAGAGCAACAACATAAGTGGAGGCAACAGCAGCAATTCCAGGATCCAGAGAAGTGCCAGCATCCCCAGAGACTGATCAACTGCTCGATATGCCTTTTTTCCTCTTCAGCTCACTCACTGTCAGCCACTTATTCTCTTTCCTCCTTTATCTAGGCCTCCAAGAGTGAAAAAGCAGAAATTTACACAATAGATTTGGAAGAGAAATAATGAATTAAATATGTTTTAATAAATAAACTGAGCATAATTGCACATCAGATTCCTTTTGTGCTTGAAAATTTGGGGAGGATAGAGTGGGATATAAGTTCAACTAGGAAACCAGCTTAATCCTACTGAAGGTGGAGTGACCAGTGCCAGGCAGCCCACCTTGACTGCAGCCCAGAGGCACTGCCTTCTCCAATTTAGCATAGCTATGCCATGGTAAAATGATGTTTCCAATCTAGGGCCACATTCACACTGCAATCATAATTCTGTTTCCACATTGCCCATCCAAATGCCCACAAGAAGTCCACAAGCAGGGTGTAGGCAATAGCAACCTCTTGCCTTCCCCAACAGCTAATATTAAAAAGTGTAGTGATTCAGGTCATTATATAGCCATTGTGACTGGTAACTAGCAAGAATCTTGTGTTCTATGAATTTATTTAATTCCTTTCAAAGTCATCTAGTTTTGTTGCTATCACTATAGTTTGTGACAGTAAGTTCCCCAATTTAACTATATGTTGTGTAAGAAGTATTTCTGTTTGTTCCCCCCCCCCCCCCATGTTTCACCATTCAACTTCAGTGGATGATTGAAGCATTATTAAACAATTTCTTCCCATTATGAAAGCTATATTTTAAGTACAAGTATTAGAAAGGCTTGTTGGATGATTGTGATATTCTCGCAGTCCTGAGAGGAGTCTTCTGATTTTATCTTTTTTAAAAGTTACAAGAGCAGACAGACACACCCACACAACAGCTTTCATGAATTTTTGAATGCAAGATTGAGACAGAAAGATAGGGAAAATGAAGATAATTGTTGCTGGGGCAATATGAGTAATATAAACTGTATTATTTTCATGAAATATATAATACATACAAGGGGTGACACATAATTATGTACAGGAGTTGTGGGCAGATGATCAATTAGAATCTGCCAGTGAATTTTTGAGTGATTTCGTTAAACTGGTTTTTTAAATTGTTTTGTCACTAACTATTGTGATTGATTTAATGGCTCTGTTTATTGTGATAGTTTTAACAGTTTTATTGTGATTTTTTTTTCAATCTGTATGTAATTGGTTTGTAAAGATGTTTGCTAGCCATCTTGGGTGCTGTTTATTTATTTACTGGAAAAGTGGAATACAATATCAGCAAATACTTTTGACAGTGGTAGCAATCAAATGGTTCCCTTATTTCCTGATTATGCTACTGAAATGAAGAAAGTGTAATATGACTGGTGGCAGACTTTTTTAAATGAAAGAGTTCTGTTCAGTTCTGGCACTGAAACAATAAAGGCTTTGGGTCAAAATTACTCATTTCCAAGTGACTGGTTGTTACACCAGATTCAGCTGGTAGAGTGGAGGCTTGTAACTCCAGTTTAAATGTGTAGGGTAAATCTTTTATGGTTTTTTAATTTATACTTTAATGAAAACTATCCAAGGTGATGGTCCTTTAAAATAAGTTCAAACCTTAACATTTAATTAAAATAACTCTGAGTGGATTCACTGCTCTGCTGACATGGGAGCTGCCATCTCAGTTGATGGTGAAACAACATAGGTTACTTTTTAGATTTCTGTTTCCCTCATTTAAGCTTTTGGAGGTGCCTGGTGGCACAGTGGTTAAATGCCTGTACTGCAGCCACTCACTCAAAACCATAAGGTTGTGAGTTCAACACCAGCAAAAGGGTTCAAGCTCGACTCAGGCTTGCATCCTTCCAAGGTCACTAAAATGAGTACCCAGATTGTTGGGGGCAAGTAGCTTACAGTTGTAAACCACTTAGACACTCATGCAGTATGAAGCAGTATATAAATGAAGCAGTTTGTTTTGTTTGTTTGTAAAGATGTATTAAGGTTTATTTTCTTTCCTAACCTACTGGTGGTTAGGAGATCTTTAAACAGAGGCTGGATGGACATCTGTCGGGTATGCTTTGATTGGGAGTTCCTGCATGAAAGGGGGGGTTGGGCTGGATGGCCCTTGTGGTCTCTTCCAACTCTGTGATTCTATGATGCTATAGTGTCTCTTTTGCCCTCTGAATTTGTGTAGAAGAGATAAAGGAAATGAAGTTCCACGTGCTGTTGATGGTTCACAAATTTTATTATCTTAAAAAGATCCAGCAGTTCTTCTCTCCCTCTGATGCCTGGACCATGGCAGATGGACTAGAGGGAGGGCTCTCCTTCTTCCTTTAGTCCAGGCCTGATGGAACTCGCAGGTCTTTTTCTCCCTCTGAGGTCTGATTATGTAGATGACAAAGGACTCATCTTCTTACTATTTATTTGTTGTCTCAAGACCACAACTATAATAAATGTATTTTTATTCACTTTACAACATCCCCTGAAGAAGGCCAATTTGTGACAAGGCCAAAATGCATTGGGCTTTTAAAGATAATAAGGTTTGTGGACCATCAACAGCACATGGGGCTTGTTTTCCTTTATCTCTTCCACTGAATTTGTACCTTTTTCATGTCTTCCTTTTTCTGCTCTGAAGGAGCACATTCCTTTGGTGATAACCTGTCAGGGGTCACATAATGGTGGTTGATTGGGGGCCCATCTTGTTCCATTTCTTTTCCCAGTCTCTCTGAACCATCCCTTCCAAGCTGGATCATTAGACAGAGATAGCTTTACTGGTAGATACTGAGCAGAAGTGGTGACAGACACTCACCTGTTGCCACTGAATAGCCTCCTTTCTTCTATTATCTTCTGTTGAAGTATAGAGCCATGCATACTATACAGCCTTTCTTGCAGCCTCTAAAGTAACTTTTTATCTGGAGATAGAGGAAAATACCCAGTTGCTAGCATTGAGGAAAGACTCAACTACCACTACAGTTGGCTTCTATATGTGGAATAAAGGGGGGGGTACCATTTTGTTCTTCCCTTCGGACACTAAAAATGTCTTGGCTTCATCCTGCTCTCCTCTCACTTTTGCTGCCCAACCCCAGAAATAATGAGACAAGACAGAAGATTGGGATAAAAATTGGGCCATTTATTAATTGACCTATTTATTATTTTCTTAAAGAAACTGCAAATAAATCAAAGGAAAAAACCAAGTGTGGGAGAAGCTGCAGCTGGTGTCTTTCTCCAGACCACCTCTGCAGCTTATTTGGATGATAACACCTGAGCTGGGCTACTCGTTGGCTTGCCCACATCAGGAAATCTAACCAGAAAGTCCCTCTCCCAATCTGTGAAGATTAAAGAGAAGGTTTATCTTTCAAGCCAGACCTAAGGGCAATATTTTTCTGCCAACCCCCCCCCCCAAGTTGCAAGACCTAAAGAGGTGATTCCAGAAATGTCCCTTCCATTTAATGGTGTCCAAGGTGCTTGACGAAATATAATTGAATTATTTATGCCAACTCAATTATTTATGTGTGTCAAATTCTATTTCAATCATTTCTGACAAACTGGTTCCTATTTAGACTCCACCCAAGCCAATTTCCCATGTGCCGACTGGACACATTATGGGGTAGGCACAAAAACCTGTGGTAAAAGGGAAACATTCCTACCCGGCCCATAAATGACCAAGAAAACCATATTAAAAAACTTTCTAATATGAAAATCAGTGGTAGTATCATGAACCTCTTGTAAATTCTGCCAAAACCAATGGCAGACAAGTGGCCACAAATGTACTGAGGAGCCAACCCCCTGTCATGTAGAAAAACACAAAATCACAAGAGCTGAGGAACCAGAATAGGTGAAACCTCTCCCAGCTGGTGAGCAACGCAGAACTTGAGGGACTCCTGGATTGATCTAAGATAATTCCTGTTTGTACTGGTGGTAATCAAGACCCAGAGCAAGTGTCACCTCATGCTGCCAAGGCTCCAAAGATGTTCGGGCATTGGCTCTGCCTGTTGAGCCACCCCAAGTACCAAATTCCAAAAGTGATCCATCTGTTTATGGGAGAGAGAGCATCTGGAATGGAATTATTAATACCTGCAACATGCAAAGCTGTAAACAAGGTATTAAAATTCAGGCATTGTAATGTGAATGCCCAGACAAGGCCATTAACCTAGGGGATTTCAACATCAAAGAGTTGATGATATGTACAGCTGCCAAGTTATCGCACCAAAAGTGCACAAAAAATTGGCAAACTCTTTAGCCCATATGGTAACTGCTACCAAGATGGAAAAAAAAACTCAAGAAAAGTAAGATCAGAAGTTAATCCATCTTGGATCCACTCCTGTGGCCAAGAATCGGCACACCAGCAGCCATTAACAGAAACCCCAAAACCCACAGAATGTGCTGCATCGGATGCAGCACACCATGGAGCTTGAGCTCATCATGCCAGAGTGAAATCCCATTAAAGTCTGCTAGAAATTGAGCCCAAACTAATAGATCTTCTTTAGTAGCTGACATAACTTTAATCCTATGGTGTGCCTTAGCAACTCCCCAGGTAGCACAGCACAGGTGCCTCAGAAATGCTCACCCTGGGGCCACCACCCTACAAGTAAAATTTAAATGGCCAATTAGGTCCTGAAATTCATGGAGTGTAGCCTTAGACTGTGAAGGGATTTGCCATATCTTTACATGCAATTTGGCAATCTTGTCATCTGAGATCTTAGATAACTGACTGACTGTGTCAATAGCTATCCCTAAGAATTCCAAATTCGTAGTTGGACCTTCTGTTTTTTCAGGTGACAATGGGACACCCAACTCATCATCTAAGGTCTGAAACTCCCTGAGTAAAAACAAACAAACCCCTGAACCAGATGGCCCCATAAACAAGAAATCATCTAAACAATGCACAACCCCCTTGACACCAGTCCTTATCCTAAGGGCCCATTCAAGAAAAATTCTAAATGTCTCAAAGGTAGCAAAGGAAACAGAGAAGCCCACTGGGAGAGCCCAGTCCATGTAGTGTTGGCCATCAAACCTAAAACCTAACAATTCGAAATCAAAAGGATGAACAGGTAACAAATGAAATGTTGACTTAATGTCACATTTAGCTAATTCAGCCCCCTTACCAAAACTTCTGACCCAACAGCAGTGTCAAAAGAAGTGTAACGAACCATATACAACTCATAGGGGAAGGCATCATTAACTGACTAACCGTGCGGGTAAGACAAATGGTGGGTAATATGGAACTCACCTGGCAATTTTTAAGGAACTAAACCTAACAGGGAAATCCTCAAATTAGGGATAGAAGGGGTTGAGAAAGGGCCCAGAACATGACCCTCAGCCACCTATTTATTAATATTTTGCCTAACAATATGGTCCACCCCCTTATGGACTTCAAGTTGTTAGTCAACATTGGACCTCAGGTGTCCTGGAAAGGAATATGAAAACCCTCATGGAAACTGCTAAGCATATATACCCTGAATCTGGGTAGGAGGACAGCAGCCACTGAAGAACATCAAGGGGTGGGGCCCTTTTGGAAGTTTGGGAGTCCCACCTGACTTCTTATTAATTTGTCTGTCCTTGTTGAACTCTGGCTGAGTTCAGCCCTTGGTGCAATTTCAAAAGGAATAGGGGTCTTTACATACGGAGCACTCATGACTGTATTTGCATGCCTTATGGTTGCAAACACCCTGAAAACTAAACTGCCAAGAGAGGAGCTTCTGCAATTGACCTGAACAATTTTGAGGCCAAGACGGAGAAGGGCCACCAACTTTCTGCATGAGATGACAACTGTGGGTGCATTCCCCTTGGGCAGGCATGTGTCGGGCAGGCAGGTGTCATAAGCTGCATCCAAAATTGAGAATGCAACATATCCTAACATATAGTGGAATATAAGGCAGCCTGCATGCGAAAAGCCTTATCATACAGGAGCCAAGCAGGGCCAGCATAATCAACATATGCCCTGTGGATAATGTCCATATACTCAATCAGAGCAGTCACATGAATAGGCTGGGCTTTTGCTATAACCCCCACATAGATATGGAAACCATTGAGCCAATTAGAAAAATTACATTCTACCTTCCTCTGATATAGTTTTTTTCTTTTCCTTGTCATCCAGCTTATCCTTTTCCTTCTTTCCCAGTTCATGATAAAACAAGGTGAACACATCTACTGTATGTATTCTCCCCTCAATATCTTGTCAATAGTTGATTGTAACAAATGATCACCTAGAGGGAGAGAAATCTCACCATATAGAATGGCTGAAGGGAGCACACCTACATAACCAGATTGACAATGAGGTGTTCCTAAACATGGATCAAAAGGTGGCTATAAAGGGGGGTGGGAAAAAACTGAGTTCCAGGCCACTTAACCCAAGCAGACTGAGTCATGGGCCAATTGAACTACATCACAGGCCCTGACTTATCAGAACGCCCTTGATCAGCACCCCCCCAAAGAGGCAGAAGGCTGAGAATAGCCTAGGAACCCCCAAGGCTAAGCATAACCCAGAGGAGGATCACTATATTGATGCAATGACTCACCTGGTGTTTGTGAAACCATCAATGACTAAACAGCCTTCTCAGGATCAGTTTGATGAATCTCCTGAACAGGCCGCACCCCATGGCCTAGTTCATGCTGTTCCAAAAAGGAAGAATATAAGCATTCATCTCTCATAAATTCTAGCATGCCTAGTGCACTTAGAAACCTTATCAGCAGGCCTGGCAGCCTGAGAAAGTGAAGAAAGGGGGGGGGGGGGCACCAATCCGCCACAAGCCTCTTCTAAAGCACTAATTCTAGCAAACATCTCTCCCATCATAAACTCATTGTTATCACTACTAGATGAGGAAAGCTCAGATACTGGGCACTTGATGGGCTTTGCAGGACCCTTTCCTTTTGGACCCCTTTTCCTTTATTTGGAGCCATTGGTATACAGATGAGGCCTAGCCAAAGTAGAATGGTAACAATAGCAACAATAACAATAGCAATAATAACTTATTGACACAAGTGTCAATCCTTTGAAATATAGTCTGCAGCTATGATATTAATTACCCCCAAAGGGATGAATAAAAATCAACTAAGCCCCTCCCCCCCCCCCAGGCTGGTAAGAGCTTTAAACAAATCACTCTAGTTTTTTTAAAAAAAAAATGGTGGAGGAGGGAACCTGGTTGAGATACAACCACCCGGGAGAGGGGTGAGAATCAAGATCAGGCAGAGGACAGGTGCTTAGGCTGAAAAGGGGAGTGGGTCGAGGATCAAGGCAAAGTCATCACTCTAAGAGAGCCAAAAGAAATCATCTCAACAAGCTTTCAGCAAGAGAAGGCCCAACAAACAGGGAGGCAAGGCCCAGGAGGATCGCAGCAGACCCAACCAGGGGCCAAGGCTGGTCTCCAAGATAAAGCGCCATGTACCTTCCCAAGCCAATATCCCTGTGCATGCCACAAACACCAGGCAAGCAGGCAAGTCATGGAGGTTATATGAGGGGGTGTGTGGCCATTGTGTTCTCCCCCTATCAACTGCAATGCTTCAGTAGGACTGCTCTTACTAGAGTTCTGAACAGAACATTTACAGTTCACATTTTGCAATTAGGCTGAGGGATTTATAAAAAGTGGTCAAAGGCCATCTACGACCCTAGAGCTGTAGATAGCTGAACTCCAGTTTAATGTTGTTGGTAAATGATATTTTGATAAAGGTCTCAATAAATATGTTTGGTTCTTGTGAGAAGTTTACTCACTAAACAGAGAACTAGCTAGTCCCCACATATATAAAAAACCAGACTGATAAATGTGCCACATTCAATGTCAGTTTGATGGCTGCTACTTTTATATTATTTGATATTAAAATGCTTTAAAAATTTTTTTAAAAATTATGACAACAAGTCTTACTGTTTACATTTGTGTGCCAATTAGCATGGTTGTGAATACTGAGGAAAACTGTCTAAGAATGGAAATAAACTAGCTGTGCTAGTACATTTCCTTGCTGCTTTCCTTTAGCAGTGTGAAAGCTTTTCACAAGAGCTGGAAAGTCAGGTGTGGCACATAAAGCAGAGCTGTTGATGCCAGCTTATCATGTCCGCCACTCTCATTACTGCCAGCATGCATGTATTTATCTTGCACAGTGGCTACACAAGCTCTAATCTTTCTGATTTCATAGGGTGGCATAAATTCCTGCAGAGAGCACAAATGGTCTAAAATAAACCACAGATAAAATGACATACATCAAAAATTCTTCAAAGAAGCCACAGCTTATGAAATGCTAAGCCTATAATATAACAGAAAAGCAATATACAACAATGCATAGAATCATGTTGGTGATATACTGAAGCATAACTTGGGTTTGTCTATTATATCCTCCAGTTGTCCTGATTTGTGGGGACTGTCTTCTAGCATCTCACTTTTCAGCTGCTTTTAAAATGTTCTAGTTTCTCTTTTATCCTCTCCATTTCTCCCTTTGACTTCAGTAGGATGAAATAGATATTCAGCAATTTACTAACTAGGGTCACAATTTGGACTTTCCAGCCTCCCAGGAACATCTGTGGGAAGAAAAATGACACTGGATAATTTCCAGTCATTGCAAGAAAAAAAGTTCCTCAGCATCTCAACACTGTAAGATGAAAAAAATTATCAGTTTTTCTCTTCATCTCTCATGAATCTAGAATTGCCCACCTAGAATTAGTTCTCAGCATATTTCAGTTCCTGCAAGCTGAGTTCAAAATGCAAAAATAGTTTGCATTCCACTAACTTAGTATAGAGGAAAGGAGAGGAGAAGAGAGGGCAGAATCTTACCTTTCCGAGTAGTATCAGACAAAGTAAACATGCTTGTCTGTTCCTCCTCCTTAATAATAATAGCAATAACAAGTACTTTTCTATACCACCTATCAGTGAGCTAATCAGTCCCTAAGTGGTTTATGATGTAAACTAAATGCCCCCATTAAACTGGGTACTCATTTTAGTAACCTACGGAAGGATGCAAGGCTGAGTGGACCTTGGAGCCCCTGAGATCGAACTCACAACTGTATGGCTTGCAGTACAGGTATTTAACCACTGTATCACCAGTGCTCCCTTTAATATATATATATATATATATATATACACACACACATGCATCTTGACAATGCTCTGATGTTGCTTGACCATACATGTTCCAGCTTCCATTTGTGAAATGTTGGAGATTATGGTCTGTATATGTATTTATCAGACCATAGCTGGGAAGACTGCTACACAAAGGCCTGCATCTCTTTGTTAGATTCAGCCTGGGCTAATTCTAGCTGCCCTTGAGCATCAATGGAGGAAGGAAAAACCTTACATTTGGGAGAGGGATCTCTTCCTTCTTCTATACTTAAGAGCACTCTCAGTGCTGAACAAGAATTCAAGATGCCCAAGCTCAGAAGGTGAGACAGCAAGTAAAGCCTACTTTCCATATTGGCAGGTTAATTATCCATGGATTGTTGGATCCACTGATGGCCCCACCCCATTATCATCAGTGGTGGAGCATGGATGCAGCCATGCTAATGTAATGATGTTCTCATTAGTGTATGACTCAAGGTTCCACATTTTTCCAGAAGTGAACCCTGGCTGATACAGAGGGTTGACTGTATTAGATGTCAGAGAGTTCAAGGTCCAGGAAAGCCATAAATCAGAACAGGTAGTCTTATAGTAAGGTAATTAAACAGCCCAAGGGTCCTAAATCTAATCTAAATGAATATAAACTTCCAGGACCAGATAAACTGCATCTAAGGCTATTAAAAGAACTGGCAAATGTAATATTGGTCCCATTGGCAATAAACTTTGAGAACAGGAGAAGTTCCAGCACACTGGAGGAGGGCAAATGTTGTCCCCGTCTTCAAAAAGGGGAAAAAAGAACCCCAACAATTATTGTCTACTTAGTCTGTCATCAATACCAGGAAAGATTCTAAAGCAGAGAGTCTGTGAACATCTAGAAGGCAATTCCATAATCACAAAAAGTCAACATGGGTTTCAGAGAAACAAGTCATGCCAGACAAATCTGATCACCTTTTTTAAAAAAAATTAAATTACAATCTTAGTAGATTAAGGGAATGCTGTGAACATTGTATATATTTATTTCAGTAAGGCCTTTCACAAGGTTCCCCATGACATTCTTGCAAACAAGCGTGTAAAATGTGGGTTGGACAAGGTAACTGTTATATGGATTTGTAATTGGTTGACCTGCTGAACCCAAAGGGTGTTCAACAATGGCTCCTTTTCATCCTGGAGAGAAATGACCAGTGGGGTGCCACAGGGTTCTGTCTTGGGCCCAGTGCTATTCAACATCTTTATCAATGACTTGTATGACAGAATTGGGGGCATAGTTGCCAAATTTACAGATGACACCAAATTAGGAGAAGTAGCTAATATCTCAGCGGACAGGCTCAAAATTCAAAATGATCTGAATAGACTAGAAAGCTTGGCCAAAGCTAACAAAATGAAATTCAAAATGGAGAAATGTAAGGTATTGCACCTAGGTTGGAAAAATGAAATGCACAGATATAGGATGGGGGGGGGGGGGGGACACTTGGCTAAATGAGACTATGTGTGAAAGGGATCTAGGAGTCCAAATAGACCACAAGTTGAACATGAGTGAACAGTGCAATGAGGCAGATAAAAAGGCCAACACGAATTTAGTCTGCATCAATTATAGTGTCTAGATCAAGGGAAGTAATAGTGCCACTGTATTCTGCTTTGGTCAGGCCTCACCTGCAATACTGTCTCCAGTTCTGGGCACTACACTTAAAAAGGATGTTGAGAAACAGGAGTGTGTCCAAAGGAGGGCGACTAAAATGGTGAAGGGTCTGGAAACCATGCCCTTTGAGGAATGACTTAGGGAGCTAGGGATGTTTAGCCTGGAGGAGAGAAAAGAGGTGATATGATAGCCCTGTTTAAGTATTTGAAGAAATGTCATATCGAGGAGGGAGCAAGCTTGTTTTCTGCTGCTCCAAAGAATAGGACTCCAAACAATGGATGCAAACTATAGGAAAAGAGATCCCACTTCAACATTAGGAGGAACTGTTCGACAGTGGAATACACTCCTTTAGAGAGTGGTGTAGTCTCCCTCCTTAGAGGTCTTTAAACAAAGGCTGAATGGCCATCTGTTTGCTATGCTTTGATTGAGAGTACCGGCATGGCAGGGGGTTGGACTGGATGGCCCTTGTGATCTCTTCCATCTCTTATGATTCTATGATTCTATGAAATCCAGTACTTGCAAACACATTCTCTTGAACTCAGTAGTTAAACAAGAGGAACCGGGGGAGGGGGGAAAGAGGTGGTGACTTTCTTTTGTGCATGATCATTCTGGTTGAATACCCAGGAATTTCAAAAATCTAAACCTGCAAAATACTCTGCCACAATGAAAGAATCTGGTCATTTTCTTTCTCCCATGTTAACTCACCCAACTTCATTTCATATTCTTTCTGTTTCCTTTATGCTGAAAAGTCTTATTTTTTTAAAAAAAATAGCTAAATGAAATTCTTATACATCCCAAGTGTAGTATTGATTATTAAAGATTATAGAAAACAACAATATCCTAGATGGTGATACATCTGCTTATGATGGAAGGCTTTTCTAAGGTTCCTTCTGGGAATCTGTCTAACATAACAATGGTAGTAAAGAGTCTGGGAATACTTAAAATGGTTCATCCAGGGGTGATTCTTTCTTTATACTGGACTAATCCCCGTGTTATTATAGGTAAGAAGGAGGCCATCCCATTTTTGCACCCTCCAGACATGTATGAACTCCACTAGAACTATTTTGTCAAACTGGAAGGAGATGTGTGGTCACTTCAGGTTTCTATTTTTAGCTGTTCAGGATCTTTTTGGGCATAGGCCCTTGCAAATTGTATTTAATTGAGAATCATACCTCCTGGAAGCCTCTGGAGGCACAATTTCCCATCCCTCTCCCTTTGAATGGGATAGTGACAAGGGATCTAGGGTATACAGACAGAAGCAGCACAAAAGCTTCCTGGGTTACATGCGGCCTATAAGGTGAAAATTTTCCAACCTAAGGTCAAAGCAATGATATTGCCTGCAACAAGTTATGTTTGCATATGTTGAAGGGTAAGAAGCCTGCCGTATATACTCATGTATAAGTCTAGAAGTTTTAGTTAAAAAAAATTGACCCCAAAAACCTAAATTGACTTATGCATGGGTCAATGTAAGTACTGTACCTTAACTCTTATTAAAAACAGAACTATGTCCTGGTGAAAAGCAAGAGTATAATCTGTCCTGGAAGCATCATTGTGTGATGAGCACAAACAGTTACGCCTGCTGGAAATTTGTAAGTTGTTTGGCATTGTTTTCCTTGCTTCATCCTTTAGATCCTTTGTCACATGCCCTTACATTTTACCCTTGACATGGGTCATTTAAAAATCCATAACCCTCAAAACCCACCCTTGACTTATATATGAGGTTGACTTATATATACGGTATATTTCAAATAACTGCTTCTCTGCCTGAATTCCTTACAGGAAAACACCTAAGGATTTGTTTGATGGTGAACAAAGCAACCCAAAAGAACTTTGCTTGATGGATAGACACGAGGTTAATGCAAAAAAAGAAATCCATTGTCTCCTTTCTGGGAAAACTATCTAGCCATTTCAGATATATCGTATTGACCTAAATAGACAATATGTTGACTGTGTGATGATCTTTCCTGGGCTTGCTTGTTTAAAAAACAAAATTAAATAATGGCAACACACGTAAATAGGACATTAGAACTGTGTTAGATGCAGACAGAGATAGGTTCAGCCTTACCCCACTTTCCTTCAGTCTAAAAACTTCCGCTTTGGAACTTTATTTTGCACCTAAGATGCTGTTTGCTACCATCCTCTTTCTCTATTACTTATCTGAATCAATTCATGTGACAGTCAATCACATGGTAAATTTAGGGGCTGGATTGTCCTTAGAATCCTATCTTCTATGTACATTTTGTCTGATACAGAAGCTTCCTTAGATAGGCTTCCCACTCCTCCCCATCCCACTCTTCCAGTAATTAACTGTCACATTTGGCACCTGTAAATTTCACATTCTCTATTGTATGTTAGTCTCTATGGCTTGAAACATACTACAGGTTGCTAGAGACAAAACATTAGCACAGAAGGCTTAAAGTGATGCCATAGTCATTGTTAGTTTAGACAATAACCTTGGATCCTACACACAGTTCCTTGGAGCTGCACAATCATAATTATTCAGATGGTGGTAGTTTGCATGAAATTAAGATGAAAAGGGAATGAAGGATTGTCTTCATACCCATGAGGGACAGTTGGAAGTCATTCTCCAAACCATCTGAAGGTACACTATTGGCATAGCTGAGATATAAAGAAAGGGAATTCAAAAAATGAACATCTGTCTTCCAAATTGGTCTCATTTTTCTATTGCCTGTTTGTTTACTGCATAGATCCTAGCACTTTGTCACCGCATGAGCCTATTACTTTCTGCAGTGGAAATCACAGAGCAAGACTAAGTACACAGATCTCTGCATGTGTCAGGGCTACCCTTTCACTATACAGGCTTAGAAAATGAACATATATAAGGCAAGAGCACAAGCATAAGCATGGAATATTTAAAATATTGCTATTGAATAAGGTCAGGAATTCTGTGTATGCAGCTGTTAACATTAACCCAGCCCTAATCACTACTACCAAAATCACACTATTTATTTATTTATTCAGTGTGTGAGATGCTCTGAGCACCTTTCAAGGGGAACAGCACTGTATAAACAAGCAAATAAACCACCATTCCACTAGAAATGGTGCTTTACAAATGAAAGTCATCCCTAAGCTGCATCGCAGCAGCTGCTGTAAGCAGGGGAGCTCCATGATTTGAGACTAGGATGCTTTGGGTTTGGCCCATGAGGTCAAACATTATCATGTGTAGGGGGCATCAAGTGAGTACATTTAAGGGTTGGCTGTCCCCTCACATGTTCTTCTTGTTTGTTCTTGGGCAGTGATCTAACTGATGCCTTTACTCAGGTAGGAGCCTGGATAGTTGAGGCATTTGACACCAATCCATGTTGTGCTTCAGGACTTTTCTTGGAATAATATATTCAGGCCTCTAAGTGCATGTGGTGGTACCATTTGTGTGGTGTATATATGGGCAGTTTGCTAGCAAGTGCAGTTTTGTTTTTCCTGTCAGTTATTAGTTGAAGAGGTGGTTTATAGTGAGTGTTGACAAGATATTGTTTATATAGATATACAAAATCCATGGGTCTATGAGATTTTATTAACCTCCTCCTCTTCTCTTTCTTAAGTTTGTGTGTGTTGTTACTATTATACTATGGTAATACCAAAGAGGAGGAAAAGGAGGAATTGGTTAGGGATACTAAGGGTTATATGTAATAATTGATGATACTAGAGTGGCTCATACTAATAACATTGGTATTTCTTCATTGAGAAGAGCTAACACTATAGTAGACAGAAGACAAATAATATTAAGGGTAATATCAAGAATATGATACTTGATAATAATTGAGTTGTTAAAAGTATGCATAATTATAGGAATTAGGTTCTTATGAATATGCATAATTTCATAATACAATCTGCCCTCCCCATACACGGGGGATCCATTCCAGACCCCCCATGTATGGGGAAAACAGCATATGAAAAACAAAATGTGCAGGAGGTTTACAATACCTAAAAGGTAAACAACTGGGCAAACTATAATAATATATAGAAAAAATTATACCCCAAATTGACAAGAAAATCATACATCTATAAGCCGGCAGTAGGTGAATCCGGCATATGTTCAAGCCCCATAGAAAATAATGGGGCGTGTGCTCATGGCAGTACATGCTTGCGGCACCACGGGTACATGCCCCATTACTTCTGCCTGGGCTTGCCTTCTGCATAAGATGAAAGCCATGGAAGGGAAGCCCACCTATGGGGAGGGCTGAATGTATTATTCGCCTGTCGGCTCAGTGTCCTTGTTCCATCCATATCATTCTAGTGGTGCTGGAGGAGGCCTTGTGGCACCAGCTTGGTTTTTGAGTACAAGTTTGAGTTGCATGCTAAGTGTAGTACAGTGGGCCATTGGCATCTGCTGGGCTTTGGTTCCAGGACCATCTGTGGATACCAAAATCTATGGATGCTCATGTCCCATTAAATACAATGGCATAGTCAAATGCTTTCCCTTATATAAAATGGCCAAATCAAGCTTTGCTTTTTGGAATTTTTATATTTTTAAAGTCATGGATGCTTGAATCCATGAATAACAAATCTGTAGTTATGGAGGGCCAACTGCATTGGTATGGTGTGGTGATATGATGTTTAGAAAGGGTTCAGGGAATTCCAAGGGAAAGCCCCCTCCCCCACCAAGCACCCACAACTGGGCTCTCTGAGTGGGAAGTAAAGCAGTTGCATTGTAGCTAAATCTGAAAGGCATAATGCCCCACCTAGTAAGACAATGGGTCAGTTGAATGAGAAAGGGGACAAGGATTCTTTTAATAAAATACTTTTGTCATGTTTATAGGTTCTTAATAGGTGGTTACTGTTTGAGAGAAAGAAACCAGCAATGGTTCCCACATGTTGAGTCAGCTACAGCCTTCATGACCAGCAGAGATGACACAGTGTATAGCTTGGTTGGTAACAGAATGGAGACAGTTTGCAAATACCATATTCTAGTTGTGAAAGTAGCTTGCTTCAGACCTTTCAAAATGCAGGTATGGTAGGCTATGATTTGGCTCCATAACTGCCACTTCCAACCTCCCCATTTTCTAGTATAGATTTTCTCCTTGATAATGTCCTGTTTTGATTAAATGGGGTGGTGTTATGGACCTTATCATGCCTTATCTTGTATGAGGCTGTAATTAACCTCCACCCTCATGCCAGAATATGCTGCAAAGCCAATTATGTGTCCTGACTTACCCAGCCAGGCACTTGTTAGACATAACATCTTTAATGGGCATATGGTCATAGGGACCTTGTCAGTGGGAGGGCAGACTGCGAGGGCAGACCAAGAAGCTCACATGAATTATAACAGATCTTCTGTGTTGTTCAGTTGGTCAGTGCTGTGGTTCACTGTGGAGTCATCCATTCAAATTGGAGCATGAGTGCTCCAGTCTAAAGGCCCTCCTTTTTGGAAGTGCAAACAAACAAGGGCCTAGGGTGCTAAACAGTAAGGACCAGCATTTTGGTTCAAGAAGCAGTTTAATAACATTCCTAGGCTATTCTAGTTTGGTTAGACATGCTAGTTCCTTTCTGGGGCCTTAAAATAACTGAATGGTACAAGTTGCTGGTCTGTAGAATAGAATGCACTCTCCTCTTTCTAACTCCTCATTGCCAAAGTAACCTTAACAGAGTACAAGTCACACCACATGAAAACACTTGAACCATTTGATTGACATCCTCCATTCCCTAGTAACCTCCACATTAATTATAAAAGTAACTTTAAAAATACAGTTATGCCACAAAGGGAGTGAAATTATCCCATATTAAGTTAAAATCATAACGTAGTATGAGTTATACCTTAGTTATTGGTGAAAGAAATTAACTACAAGAGACTTAGTTCTTTGCAACAAGTTACATCCAAAATCTGGATATAACTCCAACCTATATCACACTCTCTTTCACACTGTTATCTTCAAGTGTTATGTATCCAACATGGAAAAAAATTATTCCACAATAGTTCTCACACTGCAGCAGGTTTCTGGCAGTAGTGTATGAATCAACTGTGAATTCCCCTAATTTTGTTTCTTGTTCTGTCAATATGTGATTTTTTCAGGGCATGGAGGGGAAGAAACAGGATTGATAGGGCAGGGAGATATTTCCCTTTTAGCCTTTATTATTCTAAAATGGCAGCTGATTTATAGAATAGATGTCATGCAATAACGATTCTGAAATGTTTGTGAGTTGTCCCTGGTTGGACTTTACAAAAGGATGAGGCATTACCATAATGAAGGCAGTAGAGAGACCCTCAGGCAGTATCAGAATAAGACCTACCCAGACTTGAATATGGAGTTTAGCTATTGATTCATTTGCTTTATTCTCCTCTGAGATCTCATGCCAGCAGCCATTGCCCTGTGTAGTGCAGCATCTTCTTTCCCCTTAAAAAAAATAAAGAAAATAAATCCTAAAATCACTATTCTGATATTTTTTCTTTTTATGCTTCTGATAACCTCTTACTTCTTACAAGGATTTTTGAACATGTTAGAGACAAGATGGGTTCCTAGTTTGGGGCCCTCTATTTTTAAAAATTGTTGAGAGACGTAGGCATGTTACTTTAATGCCCCCAAACAACAAAGAGTTTCTTTCCATCTTGAAGACTAATGAAGATAACAGGGCAGCCCCTAATAGAAAACAGGTGCACAACAGCAATAACAAGACTCATAACAGAGACAAAAATATAAAGACAGACCCTGCAACAAAGCCAGGTGCTAACTCTGCTTCCATGCCCATTCAGGAAAAACTATTTACAGGACCAAGAAAAATCTTCCCCAGCATAAAAGGTTCGTTCACCTGCTCATTTTCTACTGTAGTGTGTCCTGTCATCTGCCAGAAATACTGTTCTGTAGAGGGCAAACAGGTCAAGGTTCTATGAAAAAGAATGAATGGACATGAATCTGATGCCAGAAAGAATAACAATTATAAACAAGAGAGTACATTTCAGCCTTGCACTCTGGCTTCAGTGACTCCCAAGCAAGTGAATTTTAAGGCACGGCTCCCAACTTTAGAGATGTGCACGGAACTCCCTTTGCCTGACTTTTTGGGTGGACCTGGCCTAGTCCACACTTTCTGGACTGTATGCTGACAAGATGCAGTTTATGCTCTAGAATCTTCACACTCAGAGATGGCTTCAGACACAGTCAGATATAATGTAGATATAATGTAGGGGTAAAGTCAGGCAAGCTAAAGTGCAGAATGTGCTCAGGCTTGCTAGAGAGGTTAAGAACAATAAAAAAAGATTTTTTTTGGTTATGTCTGTAGCAAAAGGAAGAAGAAAATTGTAAAAGATGGTGAAATGCTAACAGGGGACAAAGAAAAAGCAGAACTACTCAACACCTTCTTTGCCTCAGTCTTCTTACAAAAGAAAAGGGGTGCTCAGCCTGAGGAAAATGGAGCAGAGGAGACAATAGGGGAAATGCAGGACAGAATAAGTAAAGAGGTAGTACAGAAATATCCGGTTAATTTAAATGAATTTCATGGCCAAAGCAAACCGGTGGCTAGGAATGAAGTTTGGCCACTCCAGCTGTGATTGGCCCATGATTGGTTGGGGACTGTGGCAATCAGAGCGCTCTGTTGTGGCTGTTACCACAATCTCAAATGAACTGCTGCTTCTTTGGCTGACGACTTTGGGGCATCTTAGGTGGCATCAGAGTGGCTTCCAGTGACTTTAGGTCAATTCGAATGTAATCATGGGTTTTACGTTATTGCGAATTAACTCTTCGCATGCAAATTCGGGCAAGAGGGAAGCTAATTCGAATGCAATCATGGGTTTTACGTTATTGCGAATTAAAGCTTCGCATGCAAATTCGGGCAGGAGGGGGTTATTTTTGGGTAATGGGAAGTAATTACGAACGGAGCAGGGGTTCATGTAAATTCGCTAAACAAGCGAATTTACATGAATCCGCATTGGCTCCATTCGGAGTTGGGAGAAATTCCTCCCCGTTTGAAAGAGTCCTTTGTGGGTATGTGTCATCTGCAGGCCATGCCAACAAAGTGGCCAGAAGCCACTCCTTTTGGTCCATAGTCATCAGGACCAGGTAAACTACATTCAAGGGTACTGAAATAACTGGCAGAAGTAATCTCAGAGCCACTGGTAATAATCTTTTGAGAATTCCTGGGAAATAGGAAAAGTCCCAGCAGACTGGAGGAAGGCAAATGTTGTCCCTGTCTTCAAAAATGTGAAAAAGAGGATCCCAGCAATTACCATCCAATTAATCTGGCATCAATATCTGGAAAGATTCTAAAGCAAATCATTAAGCAGAGAATTTGTGAACATTTAGAAGGGAATGCCAATCTAAACATTCCACTTGCTGTAAATATCAAAGAGGGAGGTAAAAGGGAATGCTGAAATTTTTCCAACAGTAAAGTCAATCAACTCAGCCTCAGTTCTTATCAGGAAGTCAGAGTCAGAGCAAGTCCTTAGGTTTTTCCAACTATGACTACGTTTGACATTCACTAAATGCTGACCAGGCTAAGGAATAGTTGGTAGGTTGTCATCTGCTTTCTTGAACTGTGTGGCTAATACTTACAAGTCAGATAAAAATAATGGCAGAGAACAGTGTTTGGTTATGATTAAGAGTAGTGTTTATGTCCTTGAGGAAGTCAATGAAACCCCGTCTATGCCAGAAGAGAAGGTCAGGATGCAAATATGAAGAACCAAAGGTTAAATCCAGCTATTTTCTAATTAGAGAAGAGTCATTGAATTAAAATAAGTGCTGACTTGCCATATTCCCATTGATTCGGTGAGTCTCTTTTAGCTGAGAAGAACCATTGGCTTTAGGCCAAAGCCACTTAAAATCAATTGACTTGATGGACTGAGGAGATCACTATCAGGCACCAAGACTTTGACAGATGCCACTTATGATAAATGGGAGTCCTTCCATTTATCAGGACCTTCTTCCCTGGGGGAGGGGGTACTGTAATATGAGAAGTGATGACATCGCTGGTGTTGTGAGGGCAACTAGCAATCAGAGGACAGTAAGAAAAGAACCTTCTGGATGGTGGTTGGAAAAAGACAGCTGAGGCAGTTGAGAGAGGGAAGGCCTGAGGAAGAGCAAGGCCTCGGCCTGTGGACCTGCCTCACTACTAGTTAGGGAAGTCAGGTGTGGTGTATGTTAAGGTTTAGCTGACATGGTTGTGTTTTGAAACTGATACTTTAAGTTTTGTGCCTGGAGGACCAGTGATCTTCCATGTTTCTTTCCTTTAATGTTCTTTGCTTAATAATAAACCCTTTTCTTTAGTACTCTGCCTCTTTCTTCATTCATTTTAACAACCCCTAGCTCAGCTACTGTTTGTTCTGATTGTCGGTTACTAGTAGAAGGCCAGCAATGTCCCAATGCATTGCTGGGGTGTAACTAGTTAATCATTAGGTGGTGGCAGCAAGCTCCTCCCGTGACAGTTATATTTCACACAACTATAGTTTTATTCATGTGATAAAATGCAATTATCACCAAAAGATAATGATGGGTTGAAATAGCTTACCCTTTGTTTCTGTGCTGGAAACAAACAATGAGATCACAGAATCTCTGTAGACTGTGAGATACTCTCAAGACTGTAAGAGATGAAATAAACTCATTATGTTTAAATGGTAATCTTAACAACTTAAATACTTATTTCAAATCACTTTTGTAATGCCTCACAAGCCCCTTCCCCCCAGCTCTAGCTATGCCTAAAGTTTTTCCAGCTTCTTCCCAGCTTACAATCCTATACGCTATCACCTATGTTGCCCAAAGAATAACTGGGTTTTATGATATTTTATTGTAAGTATTCACTGCCTTGTTTTAATTCCTTGCTAATTTTATTTTATTTTAAGGGCTGGGAGGTTGGGAATGGGTTGTAATAATTTTAACTGTAACTGTTTTAAATTTGTTGTACCCCACCCTGATTGCTTGGTCAGAACGGCGGGTTATAAATAAATATTACTACTACTACTACTACTACTTCCATTGACTTTACTTGTTTAATTCGGTTTCCTTTATTTAATTTCTTTACATGAGTCAATATATTAGCCTAGGGCTGACCTTAGGGATTTGTGAATATGTCAACTTTGATTACCGAAGTTCTCAATTTTCTAAACTAATGCCAGTTTTGAGACTATATTAGACAGTGAGCCACTTTCTTATCCATTTATCAAAATGGGTGCATTTTTTGTGTGAATTCCTTGAACTCACACATTTTTTCACTGCACATTTTCTTCTTCTTCTTCTTCTTCTTCTTCTTCTTCTTCTTCTTCTTCTTATTATTATTATTATCCTTTATTTGTATATAGCTGTAAATTTACACAGTGCTGAAAATACAATCTTTTAATTAGATGGTTCCCTGCCTTCAGGCTTACAATCTAAAAAGACATGCCACAAAAGGAGAAGGGAAAGGTGGTGGGGAAGGGGATGAGGTCCAGCAGTTCTTCCCTCCCTCTGAGGCCCAGGCCAAGGCAGATGGACTGGAGGAAGGGCTTAGCTTCTGAATATATAGTTAAAATGAGGCAAATATATTTCTTTTCTCTCATGGAGCACACTGCAAGCTTAGAAATGCAGGGATTTCATGTAGATACACAAAGGAGCTTCCAACAAATGCTGGAAGTGTAAGGAAGAGGTAGGCACCTTTGTCCACATATGATGAAATTGCAAATATGCCAAAAATACTGGAAAGAAATACACAACTTGGTTTCAAAAATCCTTAACTGCAAAGAAAGTCTAGATTTGAAATTATGCATTTGGGCATGAGTGCAAATGAAATATTGGAAAATAAATATGGTAAGCTTCTGCTCTATATGACTACTGCAGCATGTATTTTGTATGCTAGCACATGGAAGAAAAATCAATGTCCAGAGGGTAAAGAATTGTTACACAAGTTGCTAGATTTTGTTGAAATAGACAAGCTTACATATATATCAAGAAGGAAGTCTTGGAAGAAATGTAAAGAACTGGGAGCCCATGGGGTGAAGCAGACGGGCAGGAAAAAGTGGCTTGAAACTGCCTTTTCTAAAGCCACATTGAAAAGCCACCAACCACACTGCTGGCTCCCAAGGCAGCTGGAGTTCTCAGGTAATGAGCATATGACATGGCTTCAAGCCAGAAAGAAGTGGAAAAAAGCCGCTTCTTTTTGAAACAGCTTTTCTGTGCATAAGACGCCTAGAGGGCACTTTCCTGCTGGCTTCAAGGCATGTGTCATCTAAATGCCACGGCTTCAAGCCAGCCTTAAAGCACCTCTTTTTGCCTGTCTGTGGACTCTTTCAAACGGGAGGAATTTCTCCCAAATCCAAATGGAGCCCATTTGGATTCATGTAAATTCGCTAGTTTAGCGAATTTACATGAATCCCCATTGCATTCGGAAGGCGTTCGGAATGTCTTCCTAGTACCTGAAAATAACCCCCCTTGCCCGAAATCGCGTGAGAACCTTTAATGCGCAATAACACAAAACCCATGATTGCATTCGGAGTGGCTTCCCTCTTGCCCGAATTTGCGTGAGAAGAATTAATTCGCAATAATGTGAAACCCCAGGATTGTGTTTGGATTGCCCTTGGATTATACTTCCAGTTTCCCACGTCTGAAAGAGTCCTGTTTAGCCCCTCTGATAATTTTCTTACTAAGAGAATAGGGGGATAAATATGTCTCAGAACTATTATGAGGTATTAAAATTATTCTATTAAAATTCAGGAGTGAATCTTTTGTGCTCCTATTTGGGCTGGCTCATGGGCGGATTGGGGCTTGGGCATGTAGTTGACTTGGCTCCGGAGCAACCAGCTCCAAGGCAGCCCAAATCTGCTATTTTTGGGCGGTCTGTTTCAGCCCTAACTTAACGTGTTGATAGTAGGTAGTGGGTTACTTTTCTATGTGTGTGAGAATGTAATGTTGTATAGATACAATAAAAATTAAAGAAAAGAAATGTAGGGATTCCCTGCAGAATGGGCATGATACAAAAATGTTGGAATAAATTTTTAGTCTACCTCATGTTGGAATTTTTTTTTAACATTCTACTTTCTGCCCCCCCTTTTTTTTACATTTTATAGAATTCTTTGTTATCACTAGAACACCTCATCAGTAAATTACAGCTCACTGAACATGACATATTGCCTCTGTTCCCATTTGATCTTTCCCAGAAGCTCAGACTGAATATCTACTCTAGATCTTGCCTTATGAGGTATGAAAGGAGAAGGGGTCTTTTCTGTTGTGGCACCCTGTATTTAGAATTTCCTCTACTGAAAGGTTAGCCTGGGGTCGTCCTTGTTTTCTTTTCTGTAGCAAGCGAAAATTACCTTTGCCCATGATTTTTTGGTGTCGAAATTTTAGGGTGCATCTACACTAGAAATAATGCAATATGACATCACTTTGGCTACTATGGCTCCATCCTATAGAATACTGGGATTTTTAGTTTTGTGAAGCACCAGCACTCTTTGACAGAGAAGGCTAAGAATCTTATAAAGCTACAAATCCCAAGATTACATAGGCTGGAGCTACAACACTTAAAGTAATGTCAAACATCATTATTTCTGCAGTGTAGATGCACCCTCATGCTATCAGGTTTTATGACTGGTATTCTTTTTTATTTTATTGCTGCTCCAGTATGCCTGACGTTATTAAGATTTTTGTCATTTATTGCTTTTAAAATGGATTTTATTGTTTTCTTGAACACTGCTCTGAAAACATTTCAGCAGATTGTGAAAATTGTAAATATTCAAATGATCATATTAAATTACATGGTATCATGCTGCCATTTGTATGTTTATTATTTAACATGTGGTGGTGGTGATGTATCAATAGAAGTATAGTGTCTAGATCAAGGGAAGTAATAGTGCCACTCTATTCTGCTTTGGTCAGGCCCCACCTGAATGTTTAGCCTGGAGAAGAGAAGGTCAAGAGGTGATATGATAGCCCTGTTTAAATACTTGAAGGGATGTCACATTGAGGAGGGAGCAAGCTTGTTTTCTGCTGCTCCAGAGAACAGGACCTGGAACAATGGATGCAAGCTCCAGGAAAAGAGATTCCACCTCAACATTAGGAAGAACTTCCTGATAGTAAGGGCTGTTCAACAGTGGAACACACTCCCTCGGAGTGTGGTGGAGTCTCCTTCCTTGGAGGTTTTTAAGCAGAAGCTGGATGGCCATCTGTTGGGTATGCTTTGATTGGGAGTTCCTGCATGGCAGGGGGTTGGACTGGATGGCCCTTGTGGTCTCTTCCAACTGTATGATTCTATGTTTCTGTGTTGTTGTTGTTGTTGGTGATGTTGGTGATGATGATGGAATCCAGAAGATTACAGGCAGATTATGAGGGTAATTATTTCTTCAATATAACTGCAGATATATGTTGGCCTTCTTTTACCATCTTTTATTTTTATTTATTTTTATTTATTTATTGGAGTATTTATACCCCGCCCTTCAGCCTTAAGGGCTATCAGAGCGGCTTACAATAATTATTTTAATTAGACGGTTCCCTGCCCTCAGGCTTACAATCTGAAAAGACGCGACACAAAAGGAGAAGGGAATGGTGGAGGGGAAGGGGAAACATATGCCACTTATACAAGGAAAAGAACTCAGGGCATCCAAAGATGCCTCTAAGACTTTCCATTGCATGAGATTTATGGGAAGAGAAACTTTTTGTCTGAAAGAATGATAGTTTTAAAACCAGCAAAGGGTTAGCAGGCATTAAATCAGAATTTAGTCATGAATATCTGAATAGCATGTCACTCGGTGAGCATACAGGCAAATGTCCACAGCTAATTAATTCATCTTTAGTAGGTCAGGATGAGACTGTCAAAATAGCTCTTCTGGCTATCATGTTTTTTAAAAAATAATTTTAAAAATCTGCATTTTTTAATGGTCCTTACACCAGGTCTTGCTGTCTCAGCATCTAGCCTATGAGAATATAATCCTGTGGCTGTCATACTGGATAAAACCTAAGAAAAATGTGGAATGAGTGGTGATTTTTCTATCACTTTGCAAGTAAACTGCTTCAGAAAAACAGTGACATCTCATGGGACCCTTAATAAATGCACAGAACATGTACCAAAAGTAATGGCTTCTTCCTCAAACAACTCTCTCCTCTTGCTGAACACTCCTCAGCCTTAGAGTGGTTGAAAACATTATCTAGGGATCTGTAAATTATTACATTTTCAGTGGAGCTACCTTGAGGAAGAATTAGGAATGAGAAAGCAATATTGCCTTTGCCTAGATTTTGGCTTAGACGGATCATCTCAGCATAAACAGTTTGTTGAGGATCTGCCCATTTCCAGGGTCAGAGTAAAGGTGAGAGTGGAGATGCATGTGCACTGTAGAAATAATGCAGTTTGACATCATTTTAAATGCTATAGTTCTGTCCTGGGAAATCCTGGGATTTCTAGTTTTACAAAGTCTTTAGCCTTCTCTGCCAAAGAATGCTGGTGCCTAACAAAACCACAAATCTAAGGATTATTTAGGTTGGAACCATGGCCGTTAACGTGGTGTCAAACTGCATTATTTTGTAGATGCCCTATTGCATTACATAATCACAATTCTATGATTCCACTTTAACACTACACACAACAAGCAGAAAAGGCCAGGGTATTGGTCACAGAAAAATCAACAATCCAGCCAGTGATACTACTTTTCCTAATTCACGCAACAAGGTAACAAGTGTAACACCTTTTAATTTATTTCCATTTTACATAAATATCTAATAATCACTCTCCAACATGTGTAAATCTCTTCAGCAATAAAAACACCCTTGTCATTTTGCAGTAAGGAGATTTTCTGTGTGAGTGTGTATGCACATGCATGCATGTGTTGTCTCATTTACTGAATGAGGATGAACAATGTTGGGGTTTCTATTCCTAAGAAGGGTGAATATAATGATGTGCTGCAGCCATCCATAGATGAAGAACAGCAAGATGATGATGTAAGTGCTAATAAATAATAATAATAATAATAATAATAATAATAATAATAATGTTTATTTATAACCCACTCCTCTAATGAAATACTCGGAGCGGGGTACAACAAAATTAAAAAATACAAGGTAAAACAGCAGTCATATCCCTTCCCAACCTCCCCCCCTTAAGATTAGATTAAACCAGGACATCAGCATTTTATCATTACTCACATATAGATAGCTTTAGTATGTTATTAAATTTATTCTTCTTAAAATTAACTTTCCAAGATATTTAATATGTAGATTTTTTGAGCATAGGCTCCCCCCGCCCCTGCCCCCCCAACCAACAAGATCTTTGGGTAAACAGACCAGAAAAGGGGAAGTTTTCTACTTTGGGTTTTGATGTGGCAGTGACAGAAAACATGTGAAAGTTTGTGGCCTTTGCTGTTGTTGCTGCTATTGGTAATATTGTATCAATGAGGGGAATGTGAGACAGACTGTATTTGCTCTTTAAAGTATGATGTTTTATTTGTCACTGATCCCTTTAGGCCTTCCTGTTGAAAAATGAAGAAGTGTATTAAAGGAAGTCAGCATGATCGAACATTTAATAGTCACAGCAGGAGGGGGAAAATAGATGGATCTGGAGTACTCCTTAAGTGCCCAGTATTTAAAGTGTATTGAATAAAATATGGGATATTATTGTTATTAATGAAAAAGAAACAAAATTAGATTAAACTGAGAATGGCTAGATGTCAACAAGATGTAAAATGGCATTTTTCAAATTTATACTAGACTCAATGAAATCAACGGGACAATCTAGACTGCATCTGCACTGCAGAAATAATGCAGTTTGACAGCACTTTAACTGTCATGGCTCCATCCTATGGAATCATGAGGTTTCTAGTTTGTTGTGATTTCTCTAGCAGAGAAGATTAAATATCTCACAAATTGTACTCTGACTAAGTCTGGATTCGGCCTGTGGTCTAAAAAGAAACACACTTCATAATTTGGTCCTTCTAGTGTTGTTAAAGCTGGCTCCTCCTTTGGATTTATGTAGTATCTATGAGGAAAATTTTCATATACTATGAATATCCTTAATTTACTTGCCGTATTTAACTTTTTCTTTCTTTGTCAGTATATAATTGAAAGTAATATCTAAAACCCACACATCAAAAAAAGTCATGATATTCCATATAAAAGAGAAATCATGCATGAATCTGGAAGCAATGAGGTAAACACTTGAGAAGTAGCTCACAGTAAGGTCCCTTTTTCTGCTGTGGCATTTGATAGAAATGGATCAAAGCTGGAAAGAGAAATTATAAATATTAATCTAGCACCTGTTTCAAATTACTTTTAGCTAAGAGAAGCAGGCAGTGTCCGGTGCATACTGAGTCACACAGATGAAGCAGCTCCCGATGTGTCTTCAAAGTTTACTTTCATGCTTTTGCAGGAGGTGGTCTCTCTTTTAATTGGCACTCTCAGTTAGGGGTGATATTAAATTAGAAATGGCTGGACTCAGGAGAGTATTCCCTGGACTAAAGAGAGTATAACTTCAGAGGCACACTATCCCATATTTCATTCTCAAATAGCCTGGATCAACCAGTGCTTGAAAATATAGCTTTTTGGACCACAACTCCCCATTCCCCTAGCTATAGCAAAAAAATTCTCGAATACTAGAATTACTCCCCATATAAATTCACTTCCTTTCCCACCTTCTAATGTGAGAGAACACTTCAGCTCACCTGGTTCCTGAATATATTTTGATAGTGAAAGGCTTTTTTTTTTTTTTTGGCTAATATTTGCAACTGTTTGTGTGTGTGTTGTGCACCTTCAAGTCGTTTCTGACTTATGACGACCCTAATGTGAACATATCATAGATTTGTTCAGAGGGGGTTTGCCATTGCCATCCTGTGATGCTGAGAGAGAGTGTGATGTGGCCCAGATCACCCAGTGGGTTTCATGGATGAGCTGGGAATTGGCTGAGCTAGTCTCCAGACTTGTAGTCAAACAATCAAACCACTATGTCAGGGTGGCTCTCACACACTATATAAATATGACTCATTGAATCTTGGATAAATAAACGGAGATTTGTATGAGCTTGTTGTGCTACCTTCTGTGGCCCTTTCAAGATGTGTCACTTCTCCTGTTACATGGATAGCAAACCACATTAAGAAGAAACAGGTCATGTTTGCTCTAGATGAAGAGCTTCCAAAGAACCTTGGATTTGGCTTCTGACTGATTTAGGCCTAATGGGAAATTATGGTTAATGGTGGATTCCTGACGTGTTTCATCATTTCTGGGAAGGAAGGAGCAAAGCAAGGGCATAATGTTCACCCTTCCTTGTTTATTAAGAAAGGATTTGACTGTGCTTGGTGATTATATAATTACATAGAATTATAAAACAGTACAATTATTTAAATTGTAATTCATTATATAGCCAGCCTTTTGTATCCATGGATTCAACCTACAGAATCATCCAACAATGGTTTGAAAATATTCAGACACACACACACACTATTCTAAAAAACAAGCCTTGATTTTGCCATTTTATATAAAACACACAATTTCACTACACTGCTGAATACAATGGGACTTGAACATCTACAAAGTTGGGTATCCATGGGGGATTCCTGGAACCAACCCCCAATGGCTACCAAGGGCCATTGTATGAATTAGCAAAAGGTAAATACAACTGTGAAATACAGAATATAGATGCATGCACAACACTCTTGCCGCTCAGATGGCAGGCCATTCATGGTTGTGACACTCTAGATTTTGTAGGATTACTTTTTGGTGAGAAATCCAGTTGTCTCCCTTGCTGTTGGCATTTGAGCATTTATTTATGCAAAGTTTCAGAAGGTAGGCAACTATTGCTTTACTTGCTGGTCTGTGCTGATAGTTTTGTTGTCTTTTGTTATATATACATGAAGTTAGAATTATTTTTTAATGGTGCTTTTATGTTGTATTGTGTTTTATGTAAGATATTGGCCACCCTGGGCTCTTTGTGAGGAAGGGCAGGATACAAACAACCAAAACAAGTGCAGTGAAAAAATATTGATGACAAAGTAATAGAGTGATTCCACCCCTAAATCCTTCTGCCCTGACAGAATGCGGTAATAGAAACTGCATCTTCTGCACAGTAACCAAATGCACTTAAGTGTAGCTTATTATCCATCATCCCTTTTGCACAAGATACCAAATGGCTCCTTTTAGACCTTTGCCTGTTAAAAGTAAGTATTGGGCCACTGTACAGCTTGAACATTAAACAGATGAAAGCCCATTATTAATGTTACCCTTCTGTAAGAGGGAAAATATATTTCAGGGTAAAGTGCAATTTATTCACAACCTCATCTCTGCCAATGTCAGAAATTTACAGTTTCTGATAGACCATTGCCCTGTGTCACCTGCTTGTGAAACATTCTTACAGAATGAAAGCCCTCATAAGTGCTAAGATTGAATTTTAGTTCTGGGTATAAATTCAGCTATGATTACACCATTTTCTGGGCCTCTCAGAAAAGCCAGGCATTCCATATTTATCTCTTAAGATCTACCTTTCCTGTCACAAGACAGATCTTGTCTTTTGTATACAACCTGACATAGTAGTTCAGTTCAACAAATAAAGAAAGAAAGAAAGAAAGAAAGAAAGAAAGACCACACCAAGAAAGATACTTTGCCTTTAAAACTAAAGCAATTGATCTGCTTCTCTCTCTCTCTCTCTCTTCTCTTTCTCTCTCTCTCTCTCACACACATACACACACCTTCCCATGAAAGATCTCTATTTTGCAGAAGTCATATAATATTTATCGCATATCTACATTTATGTTGCCATTCTTTTTATGGCTTATTCCAGGCAGGGAGCCAATGCTTTCAGGGGGAATATAGGATGCAGCCTAATGCAGATTCAGATCAATGTCCACTGAGCTCAGTCCATACCCTTCAAGATTTCACAGATGGAAACTAAAACACATATGGCAAAGTGACATGAAAGTCTAGTCAAGATGACAAAAGTTATTAATGAGGAAACACACAAGTTACGAGAGGCTGCATAGTTTGCTTTTGCTTGAGCCTACTAGGAAGTGTAAGTTTTTTCTCCTTCCTCTCCTCTCCTCTGAATCAATTGATTACAAACTAGTTTTGCATTTGAACTCAGTTTGCAGCAATTGAAGTAAGCTGAGGACAAAGAAAAAAAGTAGTAGTAGGAGAGACAAAGTGGGGCATTTTAAAAGCAGCTGAAAAAGCGAGATGAGGGAAGAGTAATCAGGATGGTCCCTCTCAAACTGGCACTGGGGGGGGGGGGATATGTCAGCATTGCCTCTCGTGGCTAGCAGAGGTGTTCCATGGTTTCATAAAGGAATCTTTTAACCAGATTCCAGATTTGAATACATTTGTAACAGGAAGTAATGGGAATTTAGAGATGAAACTGGATTCATTAAGATTAGATTACAGGACAAGTGAATCACATAAAAGTGCTTGCTCAGCTCTTTAAAGAGCACAAAGGGATCATGACATAGAGGCGGGACTGCTGCATTAAAAACTATTTTAAAAAAACATAATAAAAAGTTACATTAACCCCTAGACCATCCCACCATTAAAATTAATAAAAATGCAGCAATTAAAATAATTACATCACTGTTTTGATCTACAATAATCAAAATGGAATGGACTGTTAAAGGCAGATGGGGCTATACTTTTTTGGGAGGTCAGTCTGGGAAGGCCCGCTGAAAGAGATCAGTCTTGACTGCTTTCCTGAAGGCATCTAAGGTGGTGATAAGACAGATCTCCTCCGGCAGGTCAATTATATTTTTAAAAATCCCCAAAAGATTGCTGAAAAGCATAGAGAGTATAAACTCTTGGTGGTACTCAGGAAAAAAAAAGAACCTTTTGTTAGATTGTGGTAGAGGGTTTGATAATCACTTATGTGGGTAATATATATATATATATATATATATAAACTCTTTAGAAGGACCAGGGCCTGAAACACATGGGCAAAAAGTGCCGGCTTTAGGCCAATCCACGGGCATGGTGTGCAGATCGACTGGAAGCTGTGCTGGGGCCAGCTAAGACAGCCCAAACACAGCTGCAAATGCAGTGGAAACAAACCACACCTTGCTGCCTTGCTGTCGGTCCATTCTGGACCTCAGAAGCAGCCAGCCTCAGGATGTCATGGTCCTGTGCCCCTCAGGGCTCAACCAGAGACCACTCCAAGCTGCCAGTCTATTTGTTGCAAATTATTGAATGCTAAAGTTAAGATTATCCATGCCATCATATTTTCTATTTCTATGAATGGTTTTGAAAGCTGGACAGTGAAGAAAGCAGATGGAAAGAGAATCATTTCATTGAGATGTTGTGCTGGAAAAGAGTTTTGCAGATATCGTGAACTCTAAAAACAAACAAAGAAAGAAATAGGCCCAGATCAAGCATGAACTCACCTTAGCAGCCAAGATGACGAAGCTGAGACTGTTGTCCATTGATCATATCATGAGAAGACATGACACTAGAAAACACAATAATGCTTGGTAAGGTAGATGGCAATAGGAAAAGAAAAATATGACATGCCAGTTGGATAGACTCAATAAAGGAAGCCACAGCCCTCTATCTGCAAGACGTGTGCAGGGCTATTGATGACAGAGTGACTTCAAGGTCTCTCATTCATAGGGTCACCATAAGTTGAAGTCAAAATGATGACAGTTGACAACAAAAAGACAATGACCTTACAATTTTAAAAATGTATAAATATCTTTTGAAACTAGAGGTGGAAGATGAGCCTATAAAAGAGTACATGATAAGGCTGGCCCAGTATTTGAGCATAATACCCATATGACTGTGATGGGAATAAATATGTTCCAAATATATAAAAATTAATTTGTGCAGTCATTTAAAAGAAAACCTGTATAAGAGAATGTATAGATGGCAACTAATCCCAAATAAGTTGCCAAAAATGGTGCAAAATGTTTCAGATCCGTGTTGAGGATGTCATGATAAGGACAACTTTTTCCCCCATTTGTGATGGACTTGTAAGAAAGCAAAAAGTTATAGGTCTAACATTTATATGTTAATCCAAAAAATATAGAGCTTGAGTAAATCTTGTTACCAGAATTTTTTTTATATGGATAAAGAACAACAGGGGAACTACAAATTATGTTTTTGATACATGACAACAGTGACAAGAATATTGTTGGCTCAAAACTGGAAATGGATTGAATAATCAACTATGGAAGAATGGATTGTTAATGTTGCTCATTTGGCCCAAATGACCAAAGTGATGTGGATTCTTAAGGATAAAGCAATTGAAGGCTTTTGGAAATTTGGAAACCATTTATAGATTTTTTTGAGCAAAAAAAAATCTAATGATGTAATAATTTGTTGCTACAGTTATTAGCCATTTTAGTAGGATTATTTAGTTGGATATATAATGGTGGAATAGTTTTCTCTCTCTTTTCTTTTCCTTTTTATTAGAGTTAGGATGGGGGGGGGGGGGTTTAGAGCCCTACTGTGTATTAATTTTATACTTTCCCCCTCCCCCTCCCTCTCCCTCCTCTTCCTTCTCCTGTGACGGTTTCTTTATCTTGAATTGTATATCATTTGGTTGTAAATTACATTGTTTGTTTTAAAAATTAATAAAAAGTAATCTAATAAATATATAAATACAATATTAATGATAGCATATGCCACCATGGTAGAATACAATGTGAAATGGCTGGTAAGTATACCTGCACTTAAAATGAATTGCAGTATCCTATTATGGTTTCTGGGATTATATGTAAAAAATTGAGTGGGTGTCATAGACCCCTTTATGCTGCTAAATCAAAGAGATTATGCTGCTGCGGCTTTGAGACATCTTAAAGACCTGTGTTTCATGTAGCATCTGCAGTACCAAAAGAGTGGGCCCTGGGGCTGAGGATCTAGATCCAAAATGGTTTGATGTTTGAGTTGAATTATTAAATGTTAATGCCATTAAAAATGATAGAAAAAGAGTATCAGATGGATGCAAATCAGAATGATCAGAAATGTTACTGGCAAGAAACAGATGACTTAATACTCTCTTAATGTAGCAAATTCCTGCCTCCCTCTTCCCTTGGGTCAGAGCATTAGAGATGAAGAACTATGAATTGGGGGGATGTTCAACCATTCTCTCACATCTGTACTCTTCACACATGAAGTTACTGACTGTTTGCCTACATTAGGCACCGGATTTACTGGAATGGAAATTCCCAGAATGAAGCCATGAACAAAACAAAATAAAATAACCCTCTTGGCTATTAGAAGCATCTCCTTGGATGCAAAAAAGCAATAAGAGTTGAAAGGATTTAGAATTTATTTTAAAAGGGAGTTATTAAATGCTTGGAAATTCTTAGAAGTATCTTGGGAATAAATAGCTGTTCCAGTCTTGGGTGATTAAACAAGTTATTGGTGTTCTTTGTCTATGCAAAGGGAGATTGCATGGAAACATCCAGGAACTGTGGAAATTCAAATGTAGTAGTAGTAGGAGGAGAGAGCCCAGGAAATTTATCAGCCAGACTTTAAAACCAGCAAGAGACACACATAACTAGCTACCTGACCATAAGCAGTTTTCAAATAACATCCAAAATATTGTTTTTCTCCTGCTGAATTTAGCATCTATAACTTTAACACCTCAAATATTCTACTTTGCTATTAAAATCATCTCAGTTTGTCCTTGAGTTCCATTCCAGCAACCCCACAATCCCTCAAACTACATTATTCACATCTCTATAACTATGATGGTCACTTACACATCACAAAAAAGGAGGAATCAATAAAAGGGATATTGGCGGGGGGGGAGAGAGAAAACACAGATTTGGATAAAATTTACATATGCAGATTTATGGTAAGGAATTCATATCTAACAATAAGCATTAAAACTTCAATTGGAATTCTATAAATTTTACCATAGATGGGAAGACTGTAACCTCTTGATCTAAGTACTTGATCTAAGTACTCGCTATCTAGTTGCAAAGCAGTGGTGGACTTCCTGGGCTTGGATCCCTCACTTTATGGTTGTCAATATGGGAATTGCACAGCTTATGGTCCCCTCCCCCCAAATCAACAGAGTCAATGGTGAAGAATGCTGGAAGTTGCAGTCCAAGAACAATTTGAAGGATTGCTTGATTCTCACTCTGTTTTAAATGGTCTTGCACCGGAAAGCCTTTCAAACAGAGATCTGCCCTGGCCATCCTAGGCAGAATTGGGATTCTTTTACAATCTTGGAGAATAAATCAGCTATGTACTTTTGATAATGATGAGTAGGAAATTCCTCCTCGTTTTTCATTGCTGTCAGTCATTGGGTCACACAGCACTCAGGATACTTTTCTTCCATCACCTAAACCACACTACTGTATTATTACCCCTAGTAGGGAGGCTTGTCTTCATGGTTCCACCAACCTGCCATGCCCTCCTTATGTAACAAACATGGACAACTTGGTTGGGCCCAGGGTTGATTTTCCACCATGGGATATTTTGGGGGCAAGCAATACCAAAAGATTAAAAACAAAACAAAACAAAACAAAAACAGGAGGTATCCATGTTGGCATGATTGTGTGACCTGCACTGCAGCACATTGAAGTGCTGAGTGTAGGCTAGATAAGTCCTTCTCCCATTCCCAGAAGCAGCAAAAAAGACAAGCTGATATCTCTCAAGGAGGCTTTTACTTACTGTTCCATTGTTTAAAAGTTTTGTTCTCTCCATCAACATCTCATAATAATAATAATAATAATAATAATAATAATAATAATAATTTTCTAACCCACCCCTCTGAGCGAACAATCGGGGCAGGGTACAATATTTAAAAACATGTACAGTTAAAAAAATTACAATCTATACAATCCATACCCACCTCCCACCCCTTAAAACAGGATTAAATTAAGTCATAATTAAAACAGTATCAAATCTAAAAAACAACACTAAATCTTGAGGTCCAATGTGGCGGCCAGATGTGGCAGGTCGTTTAGGGAAGTGTTCTCAGGAAGTTTGTGACTGTGATCTGGTTGTTTTGATGCTTGATTAAATGTTTGATATCTGCTGTTTTAACTTGTTTCTTATGATGTTTTTAACTTGTTGTTTTAATCTCTAGATTGTACGCCATAGGCAGGCTTTTTACATATTCCTGATTTTATTTGGTTTTTGTACAGCGGCGTGTACACTTACAGTGCTTTATAAATAAAGCTAACAACAACAACAACAACAACAGATGTCAATGGGAGATGGAAGGAGCTAAACATCATTAATGTGGCAGGAGGATTAGCTACTATCCGGGAAGGCCTGCTGGAAGAGATGCGTCTTGGTTGCTTTCTTAAAGCCATCCAAGGTTGTAATAAGACGCATCTCATCCGGTAGGTCATTCCACAGCCTGGGAGCAATAGCAGAAAAGGCCCTTTGGGAGGTCTGTGAGAGCCTAGTTTTGATAGGCTGTAGCAGGTTCCTCCCTGAGGGCCATAGTGTACGAGGGGGCTCATATGGGAGGAGGCGGTCCATAAGATAAGTTGGATCCAAGCCATGTAGGGCTTTAAAGGTCAAAACGAACACCTTGTACTGTTTTGGCAGCCAGTGGAGAGATTTAAGCACTGGTGTTATATGCTCTCTCCTCGGTGTACCAGTAACTAATCTGGCTGCCATGTTTTGGACTAATTGAAGTTTCCGGGTTAGGCACAAGGGTAGCCCCATATAGAGTGCATTACAGTAGTCCAAACGTGAGGTAACCAGTGTGTGTACCACAGTATCCAGGTCCCTCTTTTCCAGGAAAGGGTGCAGCTGGCGTATCAGCCGAAGTTGATAACAGGCACTTCTGACTGCCGCATTCACCTGACGCGTCATGTGAAAGATGAGTCTAGAAGTACCCCCAGGCTACGAACAGAATCCTGTGAGGAGAGTGTGACTCCATCTAGGACTGGAAGTTATATTCCCAAACCTGGTTTCAGGCCGGTGACTGTCAGTACCTCCATTTTATCTGGATTTAGCCTCAATCTATTTTCCCGCATCCAATCCATTATCGCTGTGAGACAGTCATTGAGAGGAGAGACACCATCTGAGGTCTGAGGAGATGATCTGGTCATGGAGAAACATATCTGAGTGTTTTGCAATATAGACATCACCAACAACCCACACTGTACACTGAGGCTCCTCCCTTATATACATGTGCCATGATGGTGTGTTACCTCTATACATGTCCCCCATGCAGTAAGACTTTGCACTTTTCAGTCTTGTGATGATGTCACATTATGTGACTCAGCTCTTCCCAAATGCTGACATCATGGTTTCCTTGTGACCTTTAGTAACCCTGTCACCTTTGTCCCAGATCTGTGATTTTCCTTAGCATCCAAATCCTAACAATCCATGTGTCCATTTCTGGGTTTGGGGTGGTGGTGGTGGGGGGGTGAGGTTTCCATGTTAAATGAAACATTGTATTCAAATCATACAATTCATCTTTCTGCCCCAAAATGGCATTCCATGTAAGTCTAGGGGCTGTCTGGTGTAACACAAACAGCCATATTGCTTTATCACACTAAGGGGCAAACAGGATTTAAATGAGAGTTAAATGAGAGTTAAACAGGAAATTTCCTGTGATTAACATAGGGCATTTCCTGTTTAACTCCTGTTTAACTCCTGTTTAACTCTTGTTTAAATTCTGTTTGCCCCCTACCACAGCAGTCCATACCTTTCCACATTTGACAGATGCAAATCAGGATATGTATGAATGAGCCATCTCAGAGTGCGGTTAAAAGGTCAAAAAGGCAAAAAGACAACGAAGAACACATAAATGGGTAATTTTAAGCAGACAACCTCAGAATGTAGGTATGGAATTTTTAGGTCTCCACCTCCTCACCTCCTTTTCTTGCTGATGAGTTCATGCAATGCAGTTCTGCACTTTTAACTCAGTTTGAGCAACTGAAGTAAGCTAAAGATGAAGGGCAAAAATGGAAGGAGAAAGAGAGAAAAGGAGAAGCAGAAGAGATTTGGCAGAGGATTAACTGAGGGTGTCCATGCCAAACCAAGACATAGAGGATATAGGGTTCCACTAGATATGTTGATACCATCCCGTTGTTTCTTGGTGGTAGCATATTTTAACCCATTTTCTTCATCATTCATAAAGAAAAGAGCAATGAAACCAACAGATGGATTGCTCTTTATGTAAACAGAAAACTGCTGAGTTCATGATGACAATTGTGGAAATTATGTAATGGATAATGCACATTATAAATTTGAACACCTCCATTCAAATGGCCATTTTCCTGTCATGATCATGCAGGGAGGAGATTTATGCAGACAAAACAGGTGTCTGGTTTCCATTCACAAAGCTAGTTCATGATTATGTACACAATGTAATTGCATATTGCACTTGATAATAGTGCCTGAGCATTTCTAGATGCATAATGAGAGATACATATGGAGGGCAGAACGTATGGAAGTGGTGCTGATGCTGGAACTCACACAAAGCATACTGACAACAGTGGGACTCTGCCACAACTAGAGTACTTGAGTCAGTGACTGCATTCACACATAGTGCTACTTTGTGGTATAATGTTCAATTAGAAGCCACAGCTACCTGCAGGGGAGCAATTCAGAAGCACAAGCATCCAGGGTCCTTATGGCTATTCACAAGAGGAGATGTGAAGGTGAGCAAATCAGCCTGAGGCTAACTGTGGATCATCCCATAAGACTACAACATTGTTTGCAGTTTTTGATACATCTGAAACTGATGATCCAAGTCATCAACTGCAATCTGTCCACAGTGAAGGGAAGCACATACTTGGGCAAGAGAAAACCTGGGGTCTCCTACCTGTGGTTACATGAAAGAAGAAAGTCTGGGAAAGTGAAGTCAAGTCCAATTGCCAACATAGTGTATGTAATACGGCATAGTTATAACATCACCAGAAGCAGCAGCAACAACAACAATGTCTATTGATTAGTCGGCTGACCATATCAACAATAAAATACAAAATAGTGAGATACATACACAGGTAAATATAATCACTATCCTAAAACTCATTTAAAAATTAACTAAATAAATTAAAACACATGGAAGTTAAATAAATAATGAATTTGGCAAAAATAGATTGCAGGATAAAACAGGGGGAGTGAGGAAACAAGTATAAAAAAATTCAATTGGAATACAGTCGTCCCCCAGGTTACGAAAGTAATCCGTTCCAGATTACCTTTCGTAACCCGAAAACTTTCGTAACCCGAGGGAAAGAGGGCGGGGACCTCCTCAGAGAGAAAGGGACGGCCCGATCCGGCGGATCGGGCTGCCCCTTTCTCTTAGCCGGCGAGGAGGGCCTCCTCCTCGAGAGAAAGGGACAGCCCGATCCAGCGGATCGGGATGCCCCTTTCTCTCCAGGAGGAGGCCCTCCTCGCCGGCTGAGAAAGGGGCAGCCCAATCCGCCGGATCGGGCTGTCCCTTTCTCTCCAGGAGGAGGCCCTCCTCGCCGGCTGAGAAAGGGGCAGCCCAATCCGCCGGATCGGGCTGTCCCTTTCTCTCCAGGAGGAGGCCCTCCTCGCCGGCTGAGAAAGGGGCGGCCCGATCCGGCGGATCGGGCTGTCCCTTTCTCTCCAGGAGGAGGCCCTCCTCGCCGGCTGAGAAAGGGGCATCCCGATCCGGCGGATCGGGCTGTCCCTTTCTCTCCAGGAGGAGGCCCTCCTCGCCGGCTGAGAAAGGGGCATCCCGATCCGGCGGATCGGGCTGTCCCTTTCTCTCGAGGAGGAGGCCCTCCTCGCCGGCTGAGAAAGGGGCATCCCGATCCGGCGAATCGGGCTGTCCCTTTCTCTCCAGGGGGAGGCCCTCCTCGCCGGCTGAGAAAGGGGCATCTCGATCCGGCGGATCGGGCTGTCCCTTTCTCTCCAGGAGGAGGCCCTCCTCGCCGGCTGAGAAGGGGGCATCCCGATCCGCCGGATCGGGCTGTCCCTTTCTCTCCAGGAGGATGCCCTCCTCGCTGGCTGAGAAAGGGGCGGCCGGATCCACCGGATCGGGTTTTTTCGGATCCCGGGGGATACAATCGCGGTCCCGCCGGTTTCGGATCCCGGGGTTTTCTTAACCCAGGGGATTCGTATCCCGGGGGACACTGTATTTAAATAAGCTTATCACCATGACAGGGGGCCCATTTTCTGTGATAAATAGATCTGCCAGGTGAGCAGCTTTTGTAATCATTTTGCAGTGCAACATACTAAGTGTAAATTCTCCCCAGAAAGGAAATAGGACAATTTAACAATTGTATCCTAGTTGGTCATTCTAACCAGAAATGGTTGTAAGCATAGTTATAGGAGGTTACTACCACTTTAACTGTCATGGCTCAATACTGTGGAGTCATTGACTTTGTAGTTTGGTCAGGTATTTGGAATTCTTTGCTAGAGAGCTCTGCCTCACTCTCATGAACACCTCTGGGCTTTTCCAACAGAGAAGTCTAAGTATTTCACTAAACTACAAACACCAGAATTCCATGGATTGGAACCATAATGTAAAATGGTAACAAACTGATAGTAGTTATCAGTTCACTCTTCGTCTATCCCTGAGGGTGCATCTACAAGAAAATCAAGCTTACTTTTGGGTTATCCCAGTCCACAAATAGCCATAAGCTTATCTATACACACCAAGGCAAATTGTCCACATAGCTCTCCCTTTTGAACATGCCCAAGTCTGATAAATCAGTATTTGCAGCCACACAGTCATGGGTACTCCAGGTTTTCCCCACCCACACACTCATGCCAATATCCATATGCCTGAACTCCTCCCCCTGTCATCACACCAATGCCACTGTGAAGTGCAATCTACACACACACACACACACAAATATTTGAATTTTTCACTCACAACTGGGATAGATCCCCACTTTCCTCCCTCTGGATTAAAGCCTGAGGTGATGCACAGGTCTGGATTCAGCTCCAATTGTCCGTACATTGGGGCTTTCTAGATTGGCAGGAAAGTGTGACATGAAGTTGCCTTTACCTTAATGCTTAGCAGCTACATTATAAGCCCCAGGTGTGCATTTAAAAGGTATAGGGCAGCTAGACTGAGGGGTGTGGGAACGACTTATCTGAAGTCTTTTCTGTGGCTCAGCAGCTACATTGGAAGCTGTCAGAACGCTACAAACACAGGCGGAGCAGCTGCACCAGCAGCAATGAACGTGGCTTTTAGGTTTTCATTTGTAGGCATGCGGCCCAGGCGAGGACGGAGGGTGCCTGACCAGGCAGAACAGCCTGGCAGGAGGTCGCTGCTGCTGCACCTCAGGGAGAGGCTCGGGACCTCCCTGAGGATGCAGCACAGGCAGGGCCCTCTCATGCCTCCCCTCTGCCTAGAGGATGGGCTCCTCTGGCAGCAGGTTAGTGCCTAAGGGTGTGTGTGTGGGGGGGGGGTGGACGTTGCAAGCCTGCAGCCTCCACAACATTCTTGTGTTGTCCCTTCCCTTCATGTCACTGTGCTAACTTCTCTCCTTTGCCCCCTTTTCTAGCAGCTCCTCCGTCGCCGGATGCTGCTGCTGCCGCGGAACATCTGGAGGAGCCTGGGCTGAGCCGCCGCCTGGACAGGGGACCCCAAGCCCTGGCTCTGGAAGCCAGGGACTTGCCTCAGGTCCAGCAGCTCAGGCGGACATGTGAGTGCAGATAGCCAAATAACCAGGGAGGGGAGGGAAGATGCCCATACGCCTTGCCTTCTCTCTCTTTTTTATTTTGTCCTCTACAGGTCATCAACTGTCTCGAAGGGTTGCAGCACTGGAGGAAGGCCAGAGGAGGAGGATGGCCATGCTGGAAGAAGTCCTCTGTCTCCTTCCTGGTGCTGCAACTCCACCTTCCCACTGAGGCTGCTTCCCCTCCCTCCATTCCCTTTCCTTCCCTTTCCCTTGTTTGCTGTTCCCCTTCCTTACCCTCCCCTTCCCTTGTAAATAATTTGTACAAATGTAAATAGTTTTTATTAAAAGGCATTGTTTATTTTTTTAAAAAATTGTCTTTTTTGAGCTGCACAATTGCGCCGGTACACCGTTCACACATTTGTATGAATGAAATTCTTTATTTTATGAATGAATGGAGGTTTTCTGTGATGTTGCGCAGGTGCAGCATTGGTTGGGGTTGGATTTGGTGTAGAACAGTGGTGTTCAAAATGTGCTTTTGAAGAGATGCTGCACTTCAGCTCCCAGAAGCCTGATTCCTACATCTCATCAACAGTGCAGTTTGAACACCATTGCCATAGGGAGTTAGTGAGGTGGCTATAGCTGTGGTGGCTGGTAGGAAAGGAAGTGCTGGGAGGGAAAGCAGGCCCTTGGGAGGGGAGATGGGTACTTTAGGGGACACCACAGTGTTTAATGGGAACTCAGTGGTTGTCACAACATGTCTTCCCCCCTTTGCCTCCCCTGCGCCTGGGCTGGCGACGAGTAGCCAGAGGAACCTCCATCTGGCTCCTGAAGAGGCTGGAAGACTCATCTCTAGGGTCTTCCTGACAGGCCTCCACCTCCATAGGGACTTGGCCAGAAGTGACAAGACCACCCCTTTGCCCACTCTGCTGGCCAGATGGCCCCTCTATAGCCAGGGGAATGGGCCTATGTGTAGCACTCTCCTGCTCACCGCCCCCTCTGCCACCCTTGCCACCCTGGGCTGCTCTGATGAGATCCACTATCTGCCCCAGCAGACCAGTCTGCACTTCAAAAACAGAAGTGAGTCGTCTCTGCTCCTGGATTGCTATTTCTTGCTGCTGAAGTGCCCTCTCCTGGTTCTGGACTACTCTCTCTTGATATTGCAGGGATCTCTCTTGAAACGCCCCACGTGCCTCTGCCTCCCTCTCCCTCTGCTGATAGGCATGGTCTCCCTGTTGCAGGAGTGCTGTCATGTGCTCTGAGCTGGCACTAATGAGGCAATCAATAGCCCTGGCAGTGGTTGCTGCTGCTGAGCGATGCAGGCGTTTCTTCTTCATGGCAGAGAGGTGTTCCTCAGGCGGCATTGCAGCTATGGGATTGGCTGGGGCTTCTTCTCCTTCTGAAGATTCTCTTGCTGCACCTTCTCTTCCTTCTAAAGGATGAAGCACCAGAGAGAAACAAAACCATAGATTTAGCACATACTCCAGAGGTCATCCAATCCAACCCCTTTGTGACATGCAGGAACTCTCAGTCAAAACACCCTCACTATGACACACGGGACCTTGGAGAAAGATATAGACAAGGGAGAGTTGTAGAGAAGCACTACACACACACACATCACAGTCATGGAAAGGAGATCCTAAAGCATACACCAACATCAACGTTGCAGTCCCCACCCAAAACATGCCATCATGCCAACATAAACCCTCGCAAGTGTCTTTGTTTTTCTGCTATAAGTGACCCACTATGGAATTTTTTCCCCCTTCCCATGCCACATACAGGTCTTACCGTGCACAGTCTCCGGCCCCTCACTGTCATCGCTCTCTCTTAAACTGCTCTGTCTCACAGGTGACCGATCACGGTGGCTACTGAGGCTGGCAGATGTAATGCTTGCACGAGAGGGTGGCCTGCTTGTGGAAGACGTAGATTCCACCTGCAGAGCACAGGCTCTTTCTCTCAGGACTTCTATGTCCACGGCTTGCTGACTGAAGGATGTCTCATCTGAGTCAGGGGAATGCTCCCGTTCCTCTGCATGACAAGGGGACAGAGTCATTTGTGCCCTATGCCCACCCTGTTGCCACATCTTCCCTTAGTCCCCTGCATCCCTTTCCCCCAGGAGCCCAGGTACATCTTACCTTGAGGAGGCAGCAGGAGTTCCTGGCCACATTCCAGCTCTGGCTCTGGCTCTGGGTCCGGGGTGTCCTTCATAGGTTCAGCCCTAGCAGGCTGGCCAGCTGGGACCCTCACAATCTGTCCGCTGGTGGACAGTCTGTTGGGTCTTATCTTCCCATCCTTGTCAATGAAGGCATGGAGCTTTTTGTAGAAGGGAGGATGGTTGCCCCCCTGTGTACCTTTTGCCTTCTTGTCTCTATATTGTTTGTATTGTGCTTTTAAACTTTTGCACTTTCAGCAACACTCTTCCCAATTGTGCCGGTGGCCCTTGGCCGCCATGGCTTTGGCCACCTCCTGATATGTGTCTGAATTCAGGTAGGTGGAATCCAGTTTCTCCAAAATACGGGGCTGAGACCAGATAGAAATGAGGTCTGAGGTCTCCGCATGAGACCAAGAAATCCCTCTCCCCCTTTTCGGGGCGCTTGTAGAACTCTGTGCCATTCTGCCAAGTGCCAAAGCACAGCCGCAGCAGCAGTGTCCCAAGGACATCCGCCACCAAGACTTACAGCATCCCAGACGCGCTACTGCGCATGTCTAGGGTTTGGATTAGGGCTGGAGCTAGGGTTTGGGAGCTTTAAAAAACTGTGCAGTTAAACCCCAGCTTTTACACCTGCAGGGCATTAAGCGTTTTAATTAGAAGTGAACTCCACACCATGCATGCTCCCAACTCATGATCCATTATGCTCCACACCTGTATCGCTGCCTTTAAATGGGCGCTTTAAAGATACAGCAGCCCCTTTAACTGCGCAACTACACCTCAGCCTTTAGATGGAGCTGCGCTGTTCCGCAGTTTTTAAAAAAGAAGCTGGGAAAACCAGCACCTTTTTAAAAGTGCTTCTTCTCCCCTAAAAAGCAAAAACAGTGTTTTCATGGCACGCTTTCCCTTTTTCTCATCTAAAGGCTAGGGTTTCATGCAGCCATGAACACACTTCTTTTTGCCAATCTAGATCAGGCCATTGTTTGCACATCTCACTGCGAAGACTAGGTGAGACTATTTTTTTTGGCTCATGTAGATGCACCCATAGACAAGCAACAGAAAAACAAACAAAAGATAATACTCCAGGATATCCTCAGAAGTAATTTCTATCTCTGTTGCCTCCTTGTGCCAGGCATCCCCAACTTGAGGAAACCCTGTGAATGAGACATCTCCAAGCCCCACTATCCTCCACAGCTCTGCTTAAGTCTTGTAAATTCATGCCTGCAAACTCCCTAATAGTTGCTTTTTAAAATATGGTTGCTCTTTTTCACTTCCAGTCAGCGTTATTGGTGTACACAGCCAGTGACCACATGAAAACTAATTGTTTGGAAAATTCTGAGGCAAAAAAGAAGGAAAAGGAGGAGGAGGAGGAGGAGGAGGAGGAGGAGGAGGAGGAGGAGGAGGAGGAGGAGGAGGTTGTTTTAATATTTGCTACATAAAGAGGCATGAGATTTTGGGGTGACATAACATAAAACAATGAAATCAAGAGCAATATAGAATATGACAATTAAACTAAACACATAACACTCCCAATCAGCTAGAATTAGCAATTCTGTCAACATTCCTAAAATAGCATCTTTAAAATCTCAGATATTCTAACATTGGAAAGTGAGATAATATTAGTTATTTAAAAGGTCTGGGTGTACACAAAGCTTTTTGCTAAGTACTGAAAAGAATACAGGAATACGTGCTTTGTGAACATCTCATGTTTTGACAATCAGCAGGAGACTGTTCAGTAAAGATACTCAAAGAAGAACTTCTGAGTAAACATCTTAAAGTATTTATTGATATATATGGGAGAAGGTAGGCTTTGGGGTGACTTCGTCTTAAGTCATTTTGAATTTGTTTTTTAAAATATATATGTTAGCTTGGTTATTGTTGTCATCCCCAGCTCTTTCAAAACTAATCTGAAATTTTCAGAATGGATGGTGTTTGGTATTGATATGACTAAGCTGTCCCAAAGTGGCATAAAGGAATGGCTAAATTAATTTCATCAATATCCTGTGTGTCAAGAAAAGAGCTAACAGGGAATATTTTATTAACTCTTGAGAACCTCAACCTACTCCCAACAACTGCCTAAAAGATACACTGGTCTACCCAAACCAATATTGTAGAATTCCCAAATGAACTTCCCATTTCTTACTATCTGTTTGCATTTATGCATTGCCATATGCTTCAGTTCCCTGTGGAAATACTAGTGTTTCAAAGTGAATTTTGTGGTTACAATACATTATGGCAATATTATGAAAACACAGCAATGTATAAGTTCTGAAATGAATTAATGTGTTTTCCCATTACTCTAGGAAGCTTAATATTGTGAGTGTGATTTGTAGGTCTTTTGTGCATATGTGCTATGAGAGGGTATCCAAAAGTTTTAGTGATCACTTTTTTAAAAAATTGACAAAAAGTCAGCAGATTGCGCCTTACAAGGGGGTATTGTAAAGTAATAATTACCATCCGGAAGTTATTATGGCATATTGATGAAATTTTGTCAGTGTCATCATTGGTCCCTAAGTGCATGTTGCTAAGAAAATCAGCTCATTGTGTCCTTTATTTTTGGGACTGGCTCTGCCAGAAATGACTAAAGTGTAAAATCCTCATCAGGCGCAATCTGCAGGTCTCTACAATATGAGGTATTTGGAGGCTCAAGATACACTGGGAAAATGTATAAATCTAGATGATGACTACATATAGATAAGTTAACAACTACAAATCAAAACAAACTTTCTGTCAATTTTTTAAAAAGATGAACATTAAAACTTTTGGATACCTACATTAAGAGGGAATTTTTAAAAAATCCTTCCACCCCCTCCATCCCTGACTGTTGAAATGCTGAGATTTTCATAGAAATGCTTCCTTCTCTCTTGTTTTCCCATTTCCTGTGATTAGGAGTTCAGGGATACTCTGAGCAAATTGGTTCCAGTCTTTCACTATGCAAGAGAACCTTCTATATAAAAACCAGAGGTTGCAAGTAATGCATTGCATGTTACCTCCACTGGTTGTTCTTTTTTAAAGAAGGTATAAGGTCACATTTCAAAGGCAATGTAAGAAGTGGGAATGGAACTGCTTTGCTGATTAAACAAGTAGTGGTATTTGTTTTTAAAATTATAATTTAAAGGATTATTTGAGAAATTTAATTAAGACATTTTAAAGTTTTATGCCATTCTTACAGCAAGTCAAAGTTTTTTTTAAATACATGGATGAAAATAATATATATATTTTTAAAATGGTGAAAACATGTTTCTTGAATTTTGGGAAAGGAGGAGGAAAATGCTGTTTGCTTACAATAATACCCCAGCTACAACAGTTTATGTGTGGAAAGTAGAATTTTCTTCACAAAACATAATTATTTCTGCACAGAAATATTATTTTATGCACAGAAAATGTTGTATGCTGTTCAGAAAATGCTGTTTTCTCTGTGGGGTGGGGAGGGGGGAGCACATGCAAATTTTGTGAAGAATAATACTCAGACTGCAAATAAACTTTCCTACAGTTGGAAGGAAATTACTACATGCTTCCTTTAGGAATTATTTTATTTTTACTATTTTATTTATATCTCATTTTTCTCCTTGCACAAGACCTAAGCTGTCTTACATCCAATAAAAACAAGATACAGTTAAAAAAATCTTACAAGTACAAAAGTTAAAAAACTTTGGCCTGATCCAGACAGGCCTGAAGAGGTGCCGTTGCAGTGCCATTAGGGTTCGGGAGCACGCATCATATACACGCTCCCGAACCCTAGTACAGAATGGTGCCAGCACCATTACGTAACGCCGTTTAAACGGTGTACATAATGGCACCACCGCAACTGCACAGCTTCCGCACAGAGCTGAGCCGTTGTGGTGGTACAAAGGCACCAAATAGCACCTTTTCACTTTATTGTGCCACAACTATGCACCTAAAAAGGAGTGCAGTTTCCCAGCTCCTTTTTAGGTGTGCAACTGCGCCACAGCGTCTAGCTGCTGTGGCACAGCTGCAGTGCTAAAAGGGGTGGCTCCAGACTGCCCTTTTTGGGCGGTCTGTACCACCCCAATGAGCACATTTGTTAAAAACACAAAGTTCAAGCAATTAAAACATATTTAAAACATAATTAAAAATTTAAAGAGCAACTCCATTAAAATTCTGTTCTGTTATCTGAATTATGAGCCTAAGGACTGTCTAAAGAAAAAGATCTGCTTGCAAGAAAGACAAGAAAGAAAGGACAAATCAAACTTCCACAACATGGGAGCAGCTACAAATATCCAATATCCACCAGCCTAAAGCCATCAGAAAAGTTGCCTGTGAAGGTGTTGGAATAAAGTCTTACCCTAAAGATCTTAAAACTTAGCCAGGGCCATTTAGGGAGACATGGTTTTTCAGATAGCATGGCCTCAAGCCATATGGTGTGGGTGTGTGATTTAAAGAGCATAACCAACACTTTGAATTGTTCTGGAAATAGAGAGTGAAGCTGTTTTAACAAGTGAGTTACTGTATGTATTTCCAGTAACCACTCCTTAACAGCAGCCTGGCTGCAGCATTTTACACCTGCTTTCTAAACACAGCCTCACATATAGTGCACTATAGTTATCTAACTGGGATGCAACGAAGGCATGTGTGGTCAGATCTCAAGGAATGGGTAAAGCTGACACACTAGTTTTAGCTGTGAAAATTTATTCCTGGTCATGGTAAAAGCTGGTCTTCCAGACTCAAATCTGAGTCCAAAAGGACAACAAGCTGTGAACCCAAGACTTCAAGGGGAGTGTAACCCTGTCCAGCATAGCTGTTGTTGTTAGTTGCCCTTAAGTTGACCCTGGCTCATGATGACTCTGTGTATCAGCTATATCCAAGCCCCCCCTATCTTCCACTGCTCTGCTTAGGTCTTGCAGATTCAGACCTGTGATCTTCCTGATGGAGTCTGTCTATTTGGCTTGAAGTCTTCCTCTCTTTCTGCTGCCTTATACCTTTCCTAGAATCATCATTTTTTCAAGTGTTTCATGACTTCTCATGATGTGCCCAAAGTACAACATCCTCATTTTAATCATCTTGGCTTCCAGGGAGAGTTCAGGCTTGATCTATTCAAGGACCCATTTGTTTGTCTTTTTTGCTGTCTGTGGTATTGTCAGCCCTCTTCGTCAACACTATAGCAAAGGGTCTCTCTGCGGGAATTTTAATTAGCTCAGTTAATTAATGGGCCACCCACAATAGCCCATTGAGATCTTTCCCAAATTTAAACAGAGGTTGCTGAGACAGAGTAATGCAGAGACAGAACTCTTCCAATGAATTGCATTTTATTAAAAGGGGAAATAACACAGCAAACAAACACTTGTTCACTCACACATACAAGAGCTATGGAACTGATAGGACAAGCTTCACTAAGGGGTGATTACCAAAACTTGGTTGCTCCTTAGGATGCAGTCTCATGATGAAGATAATAAGCTCTTGGAAGACAACACGAGCCATGAATCAGGGAGACATGAGGTGATAGTTCATTCGTTCTTCTTCTAACAAAGAAAATTTAGGACCTTTTATAAGACAAAAGTGGCCTGTGGGCATAGGTGTTTGTCCTACAGCAAAGAAGCCAATTTTACACTGTAAAGGATCACTTGGTGTGGCAGTGTCAGGGGTGAGCATGGAATTGTAAATTAGTCTTATCTGGCTTGTCTGGCAGAACATCCTGCTCGTAATCATCTAACTTCCTAATTCTGGAGATGTTAAAGTTTCTCATTTGCAACTACCAAACTATCCTATTTGATGTCCTTTTGGGGTAGTATGGACATGACCACTTGCCTCAGAGGTCATGGCTGCCCACAGTGCAGAATCCATTTGGGGCCATAGGGAGAATGTACACACACCAAAATGCAGAAGATTTCAGTGCTAGTAACAACACCACATCTCAAATGGGTTGATTTTCTTTTTATCTCCTTTCTTCACTGTCCAGTTCTCACATCTGTACATGGTGATGGGGAATACAATGGCTCGGGTGATTTTAACTTCAGTGCTCAGTACATCTTTACTATTTAGGTTCTTGTCTAGTTCTTTTATCACTCCCCATTCTTAGTCTTCTTCATATTTCTTGACTGCACTCTCCTTTCTGATCAATATTTGATCTAAGGCATGGGAAATCTTTAACTATTCTGATTTCCCCATCGTCTAGGATGAATGTATATAGAGCCTTTGTGGTCATTGTTTTTTCTTTTCTTTATGATCAGCACATGCCAGCCTTTGCACTTTCTTCCTTGACCTTCCTTAGAAATGGTTCCAACTCCATGATGTTTCCACTAATAGTACATTGTCATCCAAACTACTAATGGAACATCCATAATAATCTTAGATCATTGATGTTCCTTTCTCCTGTCATTACTCCTTGTTCTTCTGGGTCTAAATCTGCTTTTGGTAATAATATTTTCTGCATAAAAGTGGAACAAGTAGGCTGATAATATGCAACTTTGCCTGACCCCCTTGCCAATTGGAAGCCATTCTGTTTCTCCATACTCTTTTTCAACAGTTGCCTCTTGTCCTAAGTACAGATTTCTCATCAAGAATATCAAATATAGGGGCACCTTTATGTCTTTATGAGCATTCCATTAGCCATTGTATGTTTGCTACATGGCCTCTGCTTTTCCTGACCCTTGCTTCCTCCTCTGGGATTTTTCTCTCCATGTTTGAGTGGAATCTATGTTGCAGAATTATAAGCAAATTGTGCTTGCCTGGGAAATTAATGCTATGATCCTATAGTTGCTGGTGTCTTTTGTGTCTCTTTTTTATGCATGGAAATGCATATTGAACATTTCCAGTCTGTTGGACACAGTTTTGTTTTCCATATTTGTTGGCATATTTTAGTTAACACAAGAGTTGATACTGTCTATGCGGATTGTATCAGTTCAGTTAGAATATTATCTGTTACTGGTGGCTTATTCTTCTCAGTTTCTCTTATTGCAACTTCCACCTCAATTTCTATAATTTATGGTTCATTTTTGTATGCTTCATCATTCAATTTGTCATTATTATTTTTTAAAAAAATCTTTTATATAGCTCTTTTGTGTATTGCAGCAATGTCTTTTTATTTCTTCTTGGTCTTGTAGCATGTTCCTCTTCTAATCATAGGGAATCCCAACCTTTGGTGGAACATCCCTTTGAGTACTTTTAGCTTGTTGAAGAAATCTCTCATATATCCCCTTTTGACTTGAGCACTAGTCATTGAACATTTGCCTTCCTGGTTCTGACTCTGTTGCTAAGGTCTAGAACAGATTACTCTTTAAAACTGCCATCAGGTCAGCTTGGGAACACGGCATTTATATGCCACATGCTTCGAAGCTGCCCTGAAATCAGACAGCAGCCTAGAAGTGGGCAGTTTCAAGATGCTCCAGCAATGCAGTATTTACATGCTGCATGCTATGGGAATGTCTTGAAGCTGGCTTTGGGCTTCAGTGAAACTGCAAAAGCTGGCTATTTTCCAGCCTCAAAAATGAACGGATCATTTCCACACCTTTTGGGGCCAGCTTCGAAGCAGATTGGGGCCGAGGCCTTTGGTTGCTGTGGACCCAAAGGCCTCTGGCCCTATCTCCCATTAGTTTTGCTTCTATGATTTCCTTTACTGCTTGAAACATTTCTTCTGTTATCCACGGTGTCTTCTCTTTCTTTTTGGTCACAAAAAGTGTCCTCCTGCATTCTAACTTGATTATGTCCCTGGCTTCTCCATAGTTCTGATTCTCAGTCATTTATGCTTTATAGCACAAATCTGTTTCTTATGTTATCTGTAAACAATGTGTATTGTTCAGATCACATTTTAGTATGATGACTGTTTTTGCTTTCTTCTTCAGCTTTACTCTAATAGAATTTCTCTATCTTCTGCTTCCAGTTGTATTGTCCATCTGATTTTCATACTGATGTCCATGTGTATGGTCTCCTTTCCAGTTGTACAGAGCAGTGAATAGCATAATTCAAGGTAGATTGGATCCCCATTCCCTGATCTTTCTTCTGAGTAGCCAGGATCACCTCTGTCTTATTTTGATTGAGCTTCAATTTTCTTGCTCAATCCAGTCCATTACCAACAGGAGACAGCTTCTTTGAGTAGGGTTTTTGGGAGCTAAAAAAAGCTAAAAACCTAGAAAACCAAAGTTTGAGAACCACTGCATCTGAGCTCTTGGGCAGAGAACTCTAAATACATTACCAAGAGGCCATCTGTACTACAGAAATAATCCAGTTTGACACTGCTTTAATTGCCATGGCTCAATACTATTGAATTCTGGGAACTGTATTTTGCAGTGGCACCTGAGCTCTCTGACAGATGAGGCTAAATGTCTCACAGAACTAAAGTTCTCAGAATTCCATAGTTCTGAGCAATAGCAATTAAAGTGGCATCAAACTGGTTTATTTATGCAGTGTGGGTGCAGTCTAATGCTACAACTCCCATGATTCTGTTGGACAAGATGATAGTGGTTAAAGTAGAATCAAAGTGATGTAACTGTGTTATGTACACTTTCATAGAATGTTTTATGCCTGACAAAACAAGTGAACTGCCAGTCCTCAAAGTTGCAACCCTCTGCAATTTAATATCAAAAATTCTAGTTTTTTAAAAACAAAAAATCAGGTGTGCTTTTCCAGCCAGTTTTGCATTCTGAGTATCCCCTGGAGGGTCTCAGGGGCAAAAATTTAGAGTCACTGACATTTCGCTCTCCTCATGGTGTAACACTTAACAGTAACTTAACATTGCAGAAACTCCCCCCCCCCCGCCCCCAGATTTGTTTCAATCGTATCTTTGTACAGCTAGCATTGAGAATGGTAGTGCACTGTTAGCTTCTTTTTAAAAAAATAAAAAGTGTGGGTGGACTGTTAAATGAACCAAATATAAAATGAGAAATTGTTTGTTCTCAGTGGCCCATTTTTTTATTTTATTGTTATTTAAAATCTTAAAGGTTTCAATATATGATTCTTTTCCTGCCTACTGTTTCAAGATGTGGCAATTGTCAAATGCTGCTCAAGTATGTGTCATTTAACAAGCTTGACAGAAGTGTAGGAAGACACTATCACTAGGCCAAAGAAAAATTCCTGGGTGTGTTTGCTAGTTTCTCCTCTTAATAGGGAGTTGGGCCTTATACACCCCAGCAGATACAACTGCAACTCCCAGCTGCCTCAGCTAGTTGAAATATTGGTAAGGAATGCTGTAGTTTGACTAGGGATGCCAGTCTGTTAAGTTTCTTCTTTAAGGAAGTAATGAGTAATTTCAGCAATTTTCTGCCTGCCTTGAGAAATTCCTTGAAAAACCATACAAGTTTTGAAGTCTAAGTGCAATTCTGGACTTATTCTGCGGAAAAAAAAAATCCCACATTGTTGTTTTGTGCAGAAATCAGCATTTTCTGTGCAGGAAACAGCCTTTTCTGTATGGAAAATAATACTTCAGTGCCAAAATATTAATTCCCATGCAGAAAGTGCTTTTTCTTGTGCAGAAATGACTGTATTTAGGGATTTATTGTGTGTAAAATTTTCACATGGGTGATTTGCATAGAAAACAGTTGTGTCACTAGGAGGTGCAGGGTGTGTGGATCACACTGGGTGACATCTCAGAAGAGGGGTAACACCTAGTGGGACTCTCCTCCCACTGTTGGTGTTGCAGTGCTGCTGCCAATACCCACCCCATCTCCTTGGCTGCTGCGGCTCCTTCCCAGAGGAAGAACAGAAGGCAGTGAAAGAGAAGGAGGAATGAAAGCATCCCGTTTGGCTTTGCCACCAGGTGATTTCCTCATGAAGAGTGAGTCATGCAGAGGCAAAGGAGGACTGAGCCCGGCCTGCCTCAGAAAAATCTGTGGTTCTGCCATGGAGCTTCCAACTGCCTTCAGCCTTTTCCAGCCTCTTCCTTCCTGCATGGGTGAAGGAAGAGTGAACCCTGCTCTCTTGGCTTCACAGCTTCCTTCATGATATTGGCCTAACAGACATATCTGTAAGCAAAGGTTTCTGGAATAAATCACATCTCTCCTTTCTCCCTGTTTTGCAGGAAAGGAAGTAAGAGAGAGAGAATGTTTAGCCCGCATTTTTCTACAGACTCATCAGACTTTAACAAGGAAGAGAATCTATGAATGGGACACGTGAGGGTACCAAAAATGCCCTTGGGGGAAGAAACAGCCCACAGTTTTCTCATTCTGATGTAGAGTTCAGGTTTCTGGTCTTTTTTCTTCCACTATGTGTTTTCCTTCTTGAATTTTACTTCTAACTGTAGAACTCAACTTTATCAGTATCAAATAGAAGGCAGAATTTTATTACTCTGTAGAATTATGAAATGGGAGACATTGGTTAAGAAAAGCAAGCAAATGAATGAACAAGCAAGATTACATAGAAATAACAAACATCTAATTATGAGCCTGACTTCACTTTTCTGAAGATGTTACTGCTGTTTGGTGACCTAGTACTACTTTCATTCCACAAAATGCAAAAATGATGGATCTGTGAACTTTAATCTCAGCTCTGGTGAAGTGGAAATGTTGTCCTCCATCACCAGTAAAATGGTCCCTTTAGAAGTACATTTCGATATCTAATATCATTTGAGTTCAAATGGTATCTATCAAGGAATATTGATGACTCCTACTAAAAGAAGTTTAATAAAGTCCCAATCTGTTTCCAAAAAGCATTTTACCCAGGTCTAATCTGCACTGCCGAAATAATACAGTTTGAGACAACTTTAACTGCTATCGCTCATGCTATGGGATTCTGGAAATTGTAGCTTTGTGAGATATTTAGTCTTCTTTGAGTCCTGGTACCACAACAAACTGCAAATTCCATGATTCCATAGCATTGAATCATGACAGTTAAAGTGATGCATTTTTTCCTGCAGTTTTTGCAGTGCAAATTAGGCCCATGAATGAAGCAGCATTTGCACCAGAACAATCTGAGACATGCATTCTTTAGATCAGAAGTAGTGAAAGTGTGGCCCCCAGGATACATGTGGCCTACAATGCTAATTTTCCAGCCCATAAAGCCACACTGAAACCTCTAAAAGCCCTCTAGACCTCCCCTCTATTTTTTTTTAAACAGCAATTTTAAATAATTGCAATTTTGCAGCTCTGAAACCCTCATGAAACATGACTGCTTCTTCCCCACTAGCCTCATTCACCTTCACCATCACCCCCAAACAGTGATGTGACATAATTTATTTTGCAAATCATGTTGGGGCAGGATAAGTCAAAAATGGATTCTTCCCCCTCTTCAGTTTCCTACTCCTGCTCTTGATGGAAATAGAGCTGTGTATGACTATAAAGGCAATAAACAATTAAGGGGCTGGACAGACAGGCAGTGAAATGCCGCTTCTCTTTGCTGCGCATCGTTGCTACAGCAATGATGTGGAGGCAGGAAGAAGCCACCTAGAGCAGCTTCTTTTTTGAGATGTCATAAGGGCTGCGACTTTGATGCCCCTTCCTGCCAGCGACATCCACACACTACATGTCATGTACATGATCACGGCAGAGGCCGCCACAATGGCAGTGCCTGTACATGCTAGGGTTCGGGAGTGTATGGTTGTTGTATGCTCTCAAACCCTAGAATCAGCACCAGCGTGCTGCTTACCGCCTGTATGTACCAGGCCTAAGTACACAGAATGACATGCATATAACATTTTTCTCTTACCTGCATCATAGCTCATTGCATCTTACTGTTATTTACCTCTGCAATTATGTTCTGCTCAAGGCCCGGTAAAATGACTGTATTCCCTCTGTACCTGCTGTGCACTTATATCATAAACATTGTGTTGTAATGCTGAGCCATATGCCCTAGGCAACTTATGGCATCGCTTGATTTTGAGGGTGCAGGAAGTAAATTTGATTGAACATGGTGAGTTTGATTTGACTTGCGCTCCCATTATCATTAACCATCTGCCTTGCTTCTGCTATGGTATTCCATCATTGTACTAATCATCCGATTATTCAAGACAACAGGGAAGTGAATGTGTCAGCTGGGAAGGAAATAACCAAGAGAATGATCAGAGTTCCATCTCAGGCTCTGGGTGTACAAAATAGGGTGAATGCTGATACCAAGCAGGACCAGCCCTATCAGAGAGTTCATTTGGACATCCTGAAAATGAAATGCTTTTAAAGCTTGGAAATATGTTATAAATGTATTTTTAGAGTGTGGAAAGAGCATTTTCTTTTGCAAAGAAACGGGTTGTTTTTATGGCATAATTACTCAGATAATGACTGTTACATAGTGTTACTGCTATGTGCAAGGCAACTCAGTTACTTGCTACCAAAGGATTCACTCTGCTGTTACTATTAAGACAACTGAAAATACAAAATATAAGAAATAAGATTCAAAGTATATAAAGATCAAGATACAATTAAAAAAATTCAGGAGTATTATAGAAATCTATACAAACAGAAAATACAGGTAAAAAAATCATGAAAAAATTGTAGAATATTTGGAAAAACAAACAAAAAATTAATCCATTAACAAAGGTACAACAGGAAATATTCAATGCTCCTATAACAGCAGTAGTGGTAGGAGAAAGAATAAAAAGGATGAGAAATGGAACTGCTCCAGAAGTGGATGGTCTCCTTGCGAGTTATTATAAGGAGTTTGAAAGAGAAATAAATCAATATTCTGAATGAAGATAAACTAGAGTCATGGAATGGAGCAAATATCTTCCTAATCTCAAAGGAAGGGAAAGATGTGATCGAGCTGAAAAATTATAGGCAAATTGCACTGCTAAATAATTATTATAAAATATTAATATCAATCTTAGCAGAAAGATTAAACACAGGGTTAAAAGAAGTGCTCCATAAAGATAAAAATGTCTTTTTGCCAGATAGACGGGTAAAAGATAATCATAGGATGGTGATAGATTTGTTGGAGTAGTATGAATATCATAACAAAAAAAGCTGCGTTAATATTCATAGACACAGAAAAAGTGTTCAACATGAGTTGGGAGTTTATGAGGGAACTGTTGGAAAAAAACCAATGCAGGAAAGAACTTTCTAAGATGGATAGAGCAGATATATAAGAGTCAATTGGCACAAATATTAGTAAATGGGGAGAGAGAAAAAAGATTTGAAATACAGAAGGGAACAAGACAGGGATGTCCCTTGTCCCCACTGTTATTTATTATGATATTAGAAGTCTTGAACCAGAGCACAAGAGAAAATGTAAAAATACAAGGAGTGAAAATAAAGAATCAAATGTATAAGTTAAAGCCTATGTTGATGGCTTGGTTATATTTCTAGAGGCACCATTATACAAAATTGGGGAATTAATTGAATTATTTGAGGAATTTGGTGAGGTGGTGGGTTTTAAAATTAATAAAGAAGGCATCAATAATTACAAAAAATATGACAAAAGAGAGGAAATAGAATTAAAGAAGGTATTGGGATTTAAAATTCAAAATAAGTCAGAATTAGTAAAAGAAATGTGGGTGGTACAGACCACCCAAAAGGGGCGGTCTGCAACTTCCCCCAAAAGCAGCAAGATAGGGCCAGGGCTGCCTCACCAGCAGCCCCAGAGGCTCCATCCCTGGGCTTCTGAAGGCCATGGGGAAGCGGCGAATTGCCACTTCCCCATGGCCTGAAAGCAGGGTACAGAAGGCGCCCAGGGCGTCTGCTGCACCCCGCTCTCCCCAGCATTGCTGAGGGGGAAAAGGGGCTGCCACTGTGGCCTCTTTCCCCTCGCCATCCTTGGCGCAGCCGTTTAAAGGCCACGCCAAGGACCTGTAGCCAAAAAGAAGCTTGGTTTTCGAGTTCCTTTTGTGCCATGGAAAGAGCGCGCTTGATGTTCTCCTGCGGCACGATGTCGTCAGGCACGCACAGCATTGTTTAAACGCTGCATGTACCATGACGACATCATGGCACTCCTGTATGGATGCCGCCATTTTAAAACCCTAATCACACCTCTTTGTGCCCGTCTGTATCGGACCATGGAGATCTTTTTGTAAACAATTATAAGCAAAAGTGGAAAGAGATGAAGAAAGACTTATGAGGAGGACAAAACTACTGCTATGATTGCTAGGGAGAATTGTTGCAATAAAAATGAACATCTTACCTAGATTAATGTTTATGTTTCACAGCTTACCGATTATTGTAAATGAAAGGTATTTTGTTGAATGGAAAGATTAATTGGCTAAATTTATCTGAGGAGGCAAAAAAACTAGTATAAAGTGGAAGATATTAATAGGCACTAAAGATAGAGGAGGTCTGGAGTTACCAGAGATGAAAATATATTACTGTATTATGCTTGTGGAATGGTTGATGGACAGAATAACTTACAAGATGAAAGAGTATTAAAACTGGAAGACCACAACATAAGGTATGGATGGTATGCCTTTATTCTATGTGGAAAATTGAAGAAGAAAAAAACCAAGAATTTAATAATCATTATGTAAGGAGAAGATTGTTGAAAATATGGCAACAATGTAATAGAAACTTTTATGTTAAATTACCTCTTTGGACCACTCCACAGGAAGCGTTATTTGGAAGATATAAAGATTTATTTTTGTGACTGGCTGTGCCAGAAGTGACTAAAGTGTAAAATCCTCATCAGGCACAATCTGCAGGCTTCTACAATATCAGGTATTCAGAGGATCAAGATACGTTGGGAAAAATGTATAAATCTAGATAGTGACTACATAGAGATAGGTTAACAACTGTAAATCAAAACTCTGGTTTCTCTTCAGATCATATAAATCTTTCGCCTTTTACTAAATCAAAACAAACTTTCAATTTTTTTTTAAAGGTGATCATTAAAACGTTTGGATACCCCCTCATATGTTAGAAGAATGATTGTATGGATGTGATCTGTGTGTGTGTGTGTGTTTAGAAATCTTTTTTTAAAATACTTTAAAACAATATGACAGAACCCCATCACATACCTTAAAAACTTTCTGTTTTAAAAACCTGTCTAAACAAGTAGGTCTTAGCCTGCCGCCGGGAGGATAACAAAGAAGGGGCCATCCTGGCCTCCCTGGGCAGAAAGTCCTAGAATCTAGGGGCAGCCACAGAAAAGGCCCTCTCTTGTGTCCCCACCAATCATGCTTATGATAGTGGTGGGATGGAGAGAAGGGCCTCCCCTGTGGATCTCATATGTGTTGTATATGAGGCTGCCTTTGAAAAGTGCTCAGAAACTTCATTAGCCCAAAAAACGTTGGCCAGGTTGTGAATAAGTAGCTCACTACATGTAATTCCCTTGATACAACAGCTTCACAGCTAGTCAATTTCTAGGCACAAATTGAAGTGCTGGTGATGACCTATAATGACCCCCTAGGCTATTTGAAGGACTGTATCTACGTGAAGTCAATACAGCACTAAAATCTACTGGAGAGGAATTTATTTTTTAGATTATTTATACCTCACTCTTTCATCCACAAAGGCTCTCGAGAGCATCTAACAAATTGTTAATTTGACCATTCCTGTCCCAAGGCTTAGACTCTAAAGAAGACATGACCCTCAAGAAGGAATGGAACTGTAGTGGGGTCCATCAGATAGTGCAGGTTCTTCTCTTCCTCCATGGCCAGGGCAGTGGCAGCTGAGATGGAGGGAGAGCATTTCATCTGCTTATAGGCCTAGGCCCTTCTCTCTGTCCCACCACCTTTTCTAGCATGTTTGGTAGGAATGAGGGAGAGGGCCTTCTTGGTGATTGCTCCTAAACTTTGGAATTGTCTCCCTAGGAAGGCTGGAAAGGCTCTCTCTTTGCTCTCCTTCTGCTGTCAAATAAAGACATTTTTATTCAAATTTGTTTTTTTAAATAAATGACCATGATGAGTTTTTAATTGTATGTTGTGCTGTTTTGTTGGTTTCTATGACAACTTCTTTTTCAAATAACTTTTACATATATATTTTTATTAATGTTCCTGCAGAGTTTTTAATCTGCACTCTCAAAAATTCAGTATGTAGAGAGATCTTGTAGCACTTTTGGGACTAATTGAAAGAAAGAAGCTGGCAGCATGAATAGTCTAAAGTCTACTTCCTCTGATGCATCAGAGGAAATCTGATGTATCAGTCTGCAAAAGTTCATGCTGCTGACTTCTTTCTTTCAGTTAAAGCTGAAACAGATGGGCAGGCACCTAGAGAGCACTTTCCTTCTGGCTTCAAGGGATGCGTCATCTAAATGCAATGCCTTCAAGTCAGCCTGAAAGCACCTCTTTTTGCCTGTGTGTTTAGCCCACAAGTTTTCTTGGAATATATATATATATATATATATACATACATATATATGAATAAACTAAACCAATAAATAATTAGTCTTTCCACTCCTTTTAATATATGTGAAATGGCAAAGACTGGCACCTAAACTTTGAATTCTTTGATCACACTAAGACAATTATTCTGCAATGCTGTGAATGTAGTGAAATCAGCCTTGATTTGCAATTGTTAACAGTAGCTTACATCTGTCTTAAGTGCTATTTAATTTGCAAACAGCCAGTTTCTCCATCTGTTCAAGCCCAGAGTAATTGTACAGGTGGGATCAGGAACATCACAAGTTAAATTTGGCAGAAAGATTAACTATAATATTTTATTAATATGAAAGAGAAAAGATCAACAAATTCCTTCATCTGTGTAGGGAAAAAATGATTAAAAGAATGAGCTGGGGGGGGGGGGAATCCAAAGTGGAAACTGCTGAGAAAACACCCAAGGCATGCTTTAAATTAAAATTGCAGCAGTGGTTATGGGTGCTTTGATAATACCAATCAGTTTTTGTTTTGTTTTGTTTTGTTTTTTAGGAGTGTTGCTTTTAGGATGCTATTTATTTCCTGCCTTTCTTTCTTCATGGAATTGAAGATTTAAGTTTGGAAAAGTTACCTTGGGGGTTACAATTCCCCCCCCCATGCTGGAAGAAAAAAAAGGTATAAATTGAACAAACAAACAGCAACCCCTCACCACCACCACCACATGGACATAATGTCTGGGAAAAATCTAGTCTTTAAAAAGTAAATTACTTTAAAAAGTAAAAGTAAGTTGTTTGAGATAATATGCATGGATTACTTGAGACCAGGACACTGACTGGAACTCAGACTCCCTTAGCTAAAGCAAGATACTTGTGTCACATATCTCTATTAAACAATGTCCTTTCACACTACACAATTATAGCACTATGATTCCATATTCATTGCCATAGATCCATCTTGGCAGTTTTGGAAGGGGATTTCTTATTTCTCAAGAAGGAACCCCTTTACTGCCTGTGACCAAACTACAAACCCCAGGATTCCATGGGATGCAAGCATTAAAGTGAAATATTGTGTTGTGAAAGGGCCCCATGATGAATAAATGAAAGAAATTACTGTGTAATCTCTGTGATCAAGAAAACTGGTACAGAGGAATCAGAATCATAAGGGTTTTTTAAACAAACAAACAAACAAACAAACCTCAAATCCCAATCAATCAGTCAATCAGTCATACATGCCTCAGAATAATAATGTCCTGAAGTCATCAAATTCCTGAAATTCATAGATTAGTTGGCAAAACAGCATACAAGAAAGTATGCAACTCAGAACACTGAAAAAGTGCAGGTGTGCTTGCTTTGTACACAGAAAGTCTGGAAAGGGCTAGAAGTGCTGATGTTTGAAAGTTTTTTGGGGGGAGGCAATGGAGATTTTCAGAAGGGAGCAAAGTGGCTTGCTCCCATCCTTAAACTGTACAAGCGGGGGCTGAAGTTTATCACCCCCCACCCCCCATGCTTATCCCATCCTTCTGCCATCTGTAAAGAGTAATGGAGCCATCATTTGGCATTAATGAGAACCCTTGTTAATACTAAATGATGGCCCCATTACTCTTTACACATGGCAGAATGACAGGATAAGCACATGGGGGTGTGATAATTTTTACCCCCCAATTGGGCAATTAGCAGGCTTAAGGAAGGAGCAAGCTGCTTGTTTGCTCTTGTCTGATAATCTCCATTATGCCAGTCATTGTTGATATATTTGGGCTAGCTAGACCAGTGTTCTGTCTCAGAATAAGCCACCTTCCTTTGTTCCTATGGCTCCCCAGGTTGTTTGGTTAATTGTAAAGAAGGAACTCGACTGCATAATTTGTGGTAGGTTAGCCATACATGGAAGTTGCATTTCTGACAGCACAGTTCTAAGTGTTTTGCTTAGTTCCCAAGCATTTTTGATTTTCTTTTAGAAAAGCAATTCAAAATGTACCAAACTAATTACACTGTTCTGACATTGCAAATAGATGATATAGCTGCTCAGAAATTATATTTCAGGTTCTCTGAGAGATATTTACACAATTCAGCCAGGACTAGGTTGGCAACTGTCTGCTAAAGGACATTTTCTGCACCCACCCCAGACTGTGGAATGACCTGCTGAAAGAAATTCAACAGCTGAGTATGTTGTCCAAATTTAAGACAGCATTAAAAACCAGTCTCTTCCGGCAGGCTTATACAGATTATTTTAAATTGTAAATTTTAAATGATGAATTTTAAATGTGGATTGTTTCCATAAGGAGAGAAAGGTAAGAAACAACAACAAGAACAACAACTTCTACTTGTCCCTTCGTTTCCTGAAAACATCACTCGGCACATATGATAGTGTGCTAGTATTTTAATATTAGTAAAATTTCATTATTTTTAACCTTTGTAATCAATGTTTTAGCTCTATCTTTTAAAAATTATTTTAGCCCACCTTGAATCCTATTGTGGGAGAAAAGTGGGATATAAATTCTTGAAATAAATAAATACATACATACATACATACATAAAATAGTAAGTTCTTAGAGCATAGGAAATGGAGTCAGAATTGATTGCTATTAACTGAACTAAGGTAAGAAAAAATGCACAAATTAACACTGGGGCTGTATAGACAGCTCCAAAAGGGGTGGTCCTTAGGTGCCCAAAGAAGCACAAGGATGGGGCCAGGGCTGCCTCACTGGCATCCCAGTGCTTCTCCAGGCCATGGAGAAGTGTCAAACTGCCGTTTCTCCATGGCCTGAAAGCAGGGTGCAGCAGGCTCCCTGGGCGCCTGCTGCACCCTGCCATCCCCAGCAGTCCTGAGGAGAGAAAGGGGCCACCGCTGCGGCCCCTTTCCCCTTGGGGTCTTTGGCGCAGCTGTGTAAAGCCACGCCAAGAACAAGCAAAAAAAAAAAAAAAAGGAGCTACATTTTGGAACTCCTTTTGGTGCTGCTGAAAGGGCTCCCTAGGTGCCCTCCAGCAGCGCCATGATGTCAGGTACATGCCACATTGTCTAAAGGTGACGCATGCCATGACATCATGGCATGCACGTATGGACAACACGCAAAATAGATGGCGCCGTCCAGATGCAGTAAGATGCTGCACCCTCCCTAACCCTACTCTTGTCCCACAGACGGCTCTTTGAGACTGTCTGTATTGGGCCAAAGTTACGTAAACAATACAGGATGATAGGGATCTGTGTTAGAATGTAGAGAGGCAAATGTACAGATCCTCTTACAAAAAAAAATACAGTGAAGAATCCCATGGTGGAGCTCCATTGATGGCATAATAGGTTCCATTGAAGCTTGGAGACAATCAATTTCCTACCTCTATAACCTTCCATCCCTCTGGTGAAATCTCAAAACCATTTCTAGAGAGTTAGGAAAACTTCTGAAGGTTTTCAGAAGGTTTAGAGAGCTATAGGGGGGAGAAATGAAGAAAGTGGACAGTTGGGTGGAGAGGAGAGATGGCATATTAGGGAGCAAGAAGTTTTCCTGAACAAAATACAATGGATGTTCCTGGATGGGAAACACACAGAGTAAGTTTCTGAGGAGGAGGTCACTTCCCAGACACAGGAGGTAAACAGTTGGAAGGAATGTGGCAAGTAGAAGTAGGGAAGCAAGGAATTTGAAGTTCTCTCCCTTATCATGGATGACAAGGCAGAGCAGCAGGGACAGTCCTGAGAGAAAGTGCAGGGGACCCTGGGAGTACCACCACAAGGAATAGCCACTGCTAAACCTTGGAGGAGGTGTGTGGTGGTTTGTAAGATGCTTTTGAGAGTCTTTGTGGCTAAAAGAGCAAGATATAAATAATCTTTTAAAAAATAAAAATGCATTCTGACTTAAAAAACTTTTATACAGCAACTCTGTGGAACAAAACAGAATGGTTGTGCTTGGGGGTACTACCACTCAGAAGGCCCTCTCAGGGGTCTGAAACTTTTCAGCTCTGAGAATTTCTTCTAATCTTAGAACTAGGGACCACACACAAACACACAAACCAGTTTAAAGACAGACTCATAGAATAGAAAGACTCACCTTTATTCATGCATCCATCCCAGTGATTCTGTTGCACATAGGCAAGAAGTGTATAGCTGCTTATCTTAAAAGATGGACAATATTATATTGGAGAAAATGAGCTATCAAACAGCTAAGTCCCAGACCATGTGTGTGTGTGTGTTTCATGTTTGTATGGGCATGTGTCTGCATGCATGCATGCACGCACGCACGCACGCAGGCACACAATATTATTTACCTTCTCATTTTATGTGTACATAAGGCTTTGAAGATGGCATTAGTTCACAATTCAATCGCAAAATAATGAGTAATTTACAGGTAGGTCCTGCTGGAAAATATTTAGCAAGTACTAACTATAAACCTATAATCGAGGAAAGGAAGCCGTAAATTCTAGGGCTGTAATTCTTCACTAATTTCTTTCTTAAAGGAAGTAACATGTAGTTTTAGCCATTTTTCTTTTTGCTGTTAGAAAGTCATCCAAACCTGTATAGTTTTTGAAGACTATTTGCTGTTAAGGGCTTATTATTGTATGCTCTGTATATATGCACAAAGAAAATGCTCTTTTCTGTGCAAACCAAAACTCATGTGAAATTTGCACAGAATAAGCCCTAAACTGCAAAGATTCTAATCAGTCCAGGACTCTCCTCATTAGGATTTTCCAATACATGAGAAACACATTTTTCAAACATTTAAAATGTATTTTTGAATAACATGTTAATCCCTAATTCCCTGGATTTACAAAAGGGGGAAGAGATAATATATTTGTCAACCTACATAACCACTTTCAGCCTGTATAAAAAAAACATGCAGATTCTAGAAAGAAAAGATTGTTCTTTTCACAATGTGATAGCTAAACACCCTCTGGATAACCAGTGAAGTGGGATATAAAATAATATTAATCCAGAAAACTGCCTTCTAACCAAACATTTAAACCACCTCTCCACCCAAAGACATTCATCCTGTTACAGTGAAATTCAATTTGTTTCCAGTTGCTTTGTTGTTACCTGGACAAAAATCTTGCCTTGATACATACACAAAAATCTTCCTTTTTGTTGTAAGTCATTTTTATTATTGTTTTGTCAATTTTAGTGCCTACTAAGACTGTACACATGGCTTCAGAGAAGATGTGAATCATCCAAATTGGCCCACTTTGGGCCTCCGGATGGAAGCCCTGAATCAGCTGCAGCCACATACCAACCAGAAACACTGCTGAAGGAAGACACCTTGTTTCTTCGTTGTGGCTGTTGTGCAATCCCATAAATCAACTCCAAATGGCTGAATTAAATCTGCAGACTCTTTTACAGAAATAGTAAAAAAAAAAAAAGAAAAAAAAAAGAGCCGCATGTGTGCTTCCTCTTTTGCCACATTTAATGAAATGCACAAAAGAAAAAGCTGTGTGTGTCTACTGGGGGGGGGGAATACACATCAAAACTTAAGAAAGTTATTGGCTGCAGGATTCTGGCAGTTTCTTCTCTAAACCTTTTCTACCTTTGGGCAGATGTCAGACTTGCTCATTTTACATGTTTGCATATAGCACATGAAAATATGAAAGCCCACACAGATAGTTTTTTTTCTTCTTTAGCTGTTCTTGTGTGGTGTAGAAATTTACTTTGCCCCCTTGTACTGTAGCTTTTGTAAGTTCAGTCTTAGATTCTTCTTTGTTCTTGATACTGTACATGGCCACTTTACCCTTCACATGCTAAAAAACTTTTTAGTTGTGCCAACAGTGACCACCTGAGATTTGGTCATCACCATGCCTCAAAGTGGGAAAGTATATTGTAACATCTGCTGTAGGCAACAGCTTGGTAGTAGGTGTCATGCAGGATCAGCATGTGCACGTCCTGACATGTTACCCACATTGATATAGACAATCCTCAATCTAAAAGAGCAACTGATGCACAGAACTAAATGCTTGAATAAATTTGCTTCAGTCTTGTCAGATTGAATATGTGAGATAGCTCACCTTTGGTCAATTAAATGAAGGACAGGTTGGCACCAGATGCTTTAATCTCCCCCACCCCATTTTTTGGTTTCTACTTCTGTTCACACAAGTCTGCTTGTCTTAGTAGATGTAAAAATAAAGGTAAAGAAAGAAGTGGGGGGGGGGCGGCAGAAGAAACTCTTCGTTACAGTTCCTTGTCTGGTCATTTTGACATCTAGCTTATTTTGTTCCTAATAACCAAGGAAGAAAGATCATCTTATCAATAGAAATACAAAAATATGTCAGTCTTTTTGCTGTTGAGGTTCACCCACATGATACAAAACATCCATTACAAGGCTAGACTTATCGTTAGGCATTCTGAAACAAAATAGCTGATTTTGAAGTGTGTGAAATGGCTGAGAGATCGCCCTTGTCAATTACTCCCACCCTATTTCCAACTGGAAAACAGCTTTCAAGAGCATACTGTAATATGGATGTATGTACTTAGATGGAGATTGTGGTTGTGATTCTGAAGACATTTATTAGGGAGTAAGCCCCAATGAAGGCAGTAAATATATACAAAATTGTACTGTCTGCAAGAGGGTAAGAAAAAAAATATCAGCAATAATACTAAGCTATTTATTGAGCAAAGGGAAAGAAATGATCACAGACAACACAGAGTAGAACCAGAGCCAGAAAGGAAAGGCTAAATCTACATGTGCTGAAGCCTCATTGCTACTTAGCATAGCATACATTATACTTCGAATGACAATGTGATTGCAACAATTCTCTGATCAAATTAATTCACAGCCTGTATGTGTAGCTGCATGATAACTGCTTGATTTTGCAAGTACTTAAAAAGGTATGAAAATCAAAGCTAAAAGGGGTGGAGGGAAATCAATATGCTATCATGCAAGGCCTTAGATTCTGCCTTTTAATTTGTACATTGGGGTGCAGTTTAGTTGGATTGAGCCCTGTCTTTTCCTAAGTTCCTGATTTCGTGTGTTTCTGAGTGAATTCATTCCAGTCACATTTATGTTCCATTTAATCCTAAATAAGCATAAATTGTCTCAAGTGACAGATCTTCAGCCCTCTTGCATGTTCTGTCCAGTCAGTAGAATACTTTAATATAAAAAAGTAATTATTTATTTAGGATTCTTAGGAATGGAATTTATACATATAATGGTATAGATCTATATTGCGCTTAAAATCAAAATGTCTCCAAGTCACTACCAATGAGCTTCTCAGGAAGGGATAAGTAAAGAAAACATATTTGTCTTGAACACAAAATGATCCAGAATTATGGAGTGAATGTATGTAGGCTGTTCAACAAATTCCAGCTAGTAGCAATTTACTCAGTTCACAAACAATACAACAGAAGATATCACTGGTAAAGTAAAATGCATGAATATAAATTTGTTTTTTGTTTTTAATGTGTTTACATCATTTGCTAAATTGAGTTAAATTTACTGAATTGATTATTCTTTCTTTTTCTTTTTGCTGAAAATCTTAATAAGCAGAGCTATTGACACATAAATAACCCTACTAAAAGTGATGGCTCTTCATTTACATATGGGCTTCTGAGAATTGTTTGGGCACTATACTGATAATTTAACAAGAAATTACAAGTGATATGAAGTTGCTACTTATCTGTTATTCACATTATTTGGGCAAACATAATGTACAACACTCCAACCTTATAATGAAAGAGCAATGATATAAGGGAATTCAAAATTACTCATTCACATTCACATTGAGTACATTCAAATGAACTATAAAAACATCCTAATAGCATAGTCCTTATTAAGATATTAGTTTTTAGAGTCCAAAACAAACAATTCAATTTGAGACAACTTTTACTGCCCTGGCTCAGTGCTAGGGAATCCTGGGAATTGTAGTTTGTTGTGGCATTGGAGGTCTCTGACAGAGAAGGCTAAATGTCTCACAAAACTACAGTTCCTAGAATTCCCTGGCATTGAGCCAAAGCAGTTAAAGTGGTTTCAAACAGGAATAATCCTGTTTCTGCAGTGTCTTTTGGATCTATGATGTGTAGGTTAGAGAGGAGGCCTTCTGTGTTCCATATACTACATGCAAATCCATGATACAGTATGTATGTTGTTAACTGCCATTAAGTTGACTTCAACTTTTACTTATGGCACTCCTATGAATGAGCGATCTCCAGGTAACCCTATCATCAACACCCATTCCAAAGACTCAGGGTTGTTGCTTATTTTATTGAATCTATCCATCTGGAATGCAGTCCTCCTCTTTTTTTTGTTGCCCTCTACCTTACAAACATTATTGTCTTTTCTAGCAAGCCCTGTCTTCTCATGATATGGTCAAAGTACAACAGTCTCAGTTTGCTCATCTTGGCATCTGATTCATGGTTGATTTGACCTAGGACCAATTTATTTCTCTTCCTAGCAGTCCAGTGTATCCTTAGAACTGTTTTCCAGCACCATGTTTCAAAGGGACTGGTTTTCTTTCTATTTTGCCTTTCAAGGCCTAGTCTTAAGATTTCTTGACTGCAATCTCCATTCTCATTAATGTTTGACCCAAGGTATGGAAAAGCTTGCCCTATTTCAATACCATTACCTTCATGGTATACTTTCAGGTTACTTTAAAGTTATGCAAATCATCTGGATCATCTGGATTCATTATTTCTGTTTCTTTAATGTTCAACCATAAACCTGCCTATGCACTTTCTTCTTTGATTTTCTTCAATAGCTCTTCCAAGGGTGCAAACAGACAGGCCAAAATAAAGCTGCTTTGAGTCACTTTGGGGCTTTCCAGACTGCCCAAAAGGGGCAATCCGTACTCACCCCAGGAAGCTGCGGGATGGGGCCGAGGCTGCCAGACTGGCAGACTCCTCGGCCCCATCCTGCCACTTCCAGAGGCTGCGGGGAAGCGGCAAACTGCAAACGGGGTGAAGCAGGTGCCCTGGGTGCCCGCTGCATCCTGCTTGAGGAGGCGGGGAGGAAAGGAGGAAGGGGTCGTCAGTGCGGCCCCTTTCTCCCTGGGTCTTTGCCGCGGCTGTCTAAAAGCCACGACAAAGACCCACGCCAAAAAAGGAGCTCTGTTTGGAGCTCCTTTTTTTGCGCCACAGAAAGGGTGCAGCGCAAAGGCGTCATGGCATGTGCAGCACATCTAAAATGTGCACACGCCATGACGCCTTCATGGCGCGCACATGTGGACGCCGCCATGTAATTATGGTGGTGCCCATATGTGCTAGGGTTTGTGAGCATGTAGAAGCTACGCTCTCACAAACCCTAGTTGCGCCTTCAAAGAGCCCTAAAGGCGCTCTTTTATGCCCGTCTAGATCGGGCCTTTGGAAGTATTCTGTTTAAATGATGCATGCATCCTAAGAGGCTGGAAGCCCGCACCAAAGCCACACTTCAGTGCTAAGGACTGGAGTGCAACTTTGGCACAGCTTCTGGACTCTTAAGATGTGTATGTCATTTAAACAGCATACCTCCAAAGTTTAAGCAACTTTATTTTGGCCTGTCTGTTCTGGCCCTTTGCTATTTTCTGCTAGTAGTATGGTGCCATGTGCCTATCTTAAATTGTTGATGTCTCTTCCTCCAGTTTTCATGCCTCCTTTCTCCAAGTTTAGTCATGTTTTGCATGTTATGTTCAGCATACAAGTAAAACAGATAGGGTGATAAAATGCAGCCTTGCCTGATCCCCTTGTCAATAAGAAACCATTCTGTTCCTCCATATACTATCATAATATTAGCCTCTTGTCCTGAATACAGGTTAAATGTCATGACAATCAAATCACCTATTTCTTTAAGAGTGCTCTTAAAGAGTCAATGGATTTGCTATAATGTGTAAAAGAATACAGTGATTTTCATCTGAAACTCCTTGGGGCGCTCTATTATTCAACATATATTTACAATATGATCGCTAGTGCCTTTTCCTTTCTTGAACGCAACTTGGATATCTGGCATTACTCACTCCATATATGGTTAAAGGGTTAAAGTCTTTGTTGTAGAATTTTGAGCACCACTTTGCTTGCTTGGGAAATGAATGCAATGGTTACTGCAATACCTGGTGTCCCCTTTCTTGTAGACTGGAATGTACTATATATAGTCAACTATAAGTCAACCTCATGTATAAGTCGAGGTCAGGTTTTGGGGCCAAAATTATCGATTTTGCCATGACCCTTGGATAGGTCAAGGGTAAAACTTGGAGGATTCTTCAGCATGTGTATGTATGCGTATGGGCAGAGCAACTCACATTGAGGCTTTTCTTCATCGTTTCAGCTTTCGTTTCAGCCAGATGTGCTGATGGAAGGGGCACTCTTAAACAAACAGCAATATCAATCAATCATCCAGGACTGTTTCTGCTTGGCTCTTTCTTGCTAAACTCCTCTCTGAACGGCATGGGGAAATCTGAATGAGCTGCTATCACATCGACCTGGGATTTTGGGGTCAATATTTGGGCATAAATTTTTAGACTTATAGGCTAATATATATGGTATATTAGTATTTCCAGTGCCCTTGTGATCTCTTCCAACTCTATGATTCTATGTGGGCGATTGTTTTGTTTTCTACACTTCTTGGCAGATTTTAGTTAGAATTAAAATAAAATCTGTCTTTGTATACTGAACCAGCTCTATTGCTGTTTCATCTGTTCCTGGTGATTTCTAGTATGGCTTCCATTTTACTTTCCAAAATTCAAGGTTCATCTTCATATAATTTTTCCCAGAAAAAAATCTGTCACTCTTTCCTCTCCTATCTTTCAAATTATCATTAAATTCTATGGGGATGTTCTTCAGCTTGCTTTATTGTAATTTTTAGCTTTATTCTAAATTTTTGCCAGGGTGCAAATTATCTTTTTCATTTGTTTATTGAAAGTCAGTTTTGCTAACAGAATGCTGATCATAAACTGCCTGGGTGAACAGAAGTGATTAGTCAGCATTTGGTATTTTCTAGCAAATGAACACTCACTGTGAAAAATAACATTGCATTGGTAGGGCACACTGAACCTCTACACTGATAATATTAGCCTTTTAACACCGGTGGCAGAGTAAACTCAAACCATAGCCACTCCAGAAATTCAACTAAAATCCACACAATTGCAGTTGGGCTTCTTATAGAATCTCCAAGGCCCAAGTCATAGCCCAGATGACTCTTCTTGTAAACCTGCTTTTCCTCATGAATGAAAGGAGAGAGGGGATAAAAATCCAATAAATAGATAGATAAATAAATAAATGATTGGTAAACTCCCACATGAAACCTGATTGAGGACATAAATTAGTAGCTAGCTATACAGAATCAAATTCTTGACCTATTCTAAAAAAAAAAGTGGGTTTCTTATTAAGTCAGTGTTTTTACTTCATAACATTGACTTGTCTGGACTAGCTGACCATACTGGTTAGGGGATTTGGGGAGAAGTTTCCAAAACAAGTGAATTTTTTGAGGTATGCTCCTGGGTACCAACATAAAATTAGCAATATAAATGGTACCAACATAATGTCAGTCGTACATCTAGACATCAAGCCTCTTGTTTGATGTATAGTTGCATAATTCCCTTTCTGAATAAAAATTCCAAAATACCAGTATTAGTCACCTCCCCTTAATCCTGCACTTGAGTATGAGAATTGACTTTGAAATCTCTTTATTCAAGCCAACAAGGAGGTGGGGGGGGGGGGCTGGGAAAAGAAAAAAGAATCTGAATAATTAACCAGTCATTACTCAAATCTCAAGAAATATTTTGGTTCGGATAGATGTATTAGCTTTTCCATGTGTTGTTTGCTTTTCTAGAACTTCAGAACAAAAATATGTCCTTTTAAAGCAACTATTTGCGAGGTTCTCTTTTTCTCTATCCCCTTTTCTTCAATGCCTTTGAAGTTCTTTTTTAAATCATCCTAATCTCTCTGCACATGATCTACAGTGATTTGCATGCTCATAGGAAACCCATGAAAGAGCAAACTCTTGATTTGTCACATTCCAGGAGGGAAAAAAAAAAATCAATTTCATTCCTCTAGGAGAAAAAACTGCAGATGTCACCTGGTGCACTGATAGGCTCCTTATTACTGAGAGCTTGTAGAGGAGACTCTGTACCTAAAGAGATGTTTGTGCCAAGTTTACTTACACCTTGGTCCATTGTGTCCCAAACTAGCTAGAATATAGTCTTAGAACATTAGGGAACTTTAAAAGGTTACATATTTTAAAGTTTAGGATGGGGTGGATTTTCCAAAAACTTTGGAACTTAGATTCTTTTGAAGGAATATGAAGATTCTTATCATTTTTAAATATTTTATTTTATTTTATTTTGCAAAGGACATGTTCTGTAACTGAAATCCCAGGTTGATTCTGAGGGTCAAACTCTGCAATACATATAGCAAATATTTAGAAGCTGTCTTTCCTCAAGTGATGAAATACATTTGTTTTTCATATCACATGGTGGCCCTTACCTATTTTGTGTTTAGTGTGCTTTGTTTTCTCATTGGTAAAGGCTAAAGATGGGCTTAATATGCAGTTCTTATTGCTGATGTGCAGGTCTCTGAGGAAAACCCATTTTGAGCTGGAAAATGGGATTATCACAGGGAATTCTGTTTCTCATAACACATTCCTCTTAACATCTATTTTCATTCTGATTCCCTGAAAATTGTCTCCCTAGTCTAAATTCTAGATATGAATGTGAGACATTGCATTGAGAATGAGAGCCATACACCTGAATTTGGAGTAAAACAGGCCACAACACTTATTTAATAATAATAATAATAATAATAATAATAATAATAAACTTTATTTATATACCACCCTTCCAACGATCAGGGCGGTGCACAGCATATACATAGTTAAAAAGATACCAACAATACAAAGTGTGTTCATAACAATATAACATTACAGTGGCAGTATGCCAATGAAAAGGGATATGGCAGGCCAGCTCACGATACCGGGGGGGGGGGGGGAGAACACAGTGAAGGAATAGAATATCAGGGGAATGCTTGTCCAAATAAATATGTTTTTAACCCCTTTTTAAACAGGTTAAGGGAGGGAGCCAAACAGAGCTCAGTGGGCAACGAGTTCCAGAGGTTGGGGGCTGAGATGGAGAACGCTCTCTTTGTGGTAGTTGATAATTTAGCCTCTGAAACTCTAAGTAACTGTTGCCCGGTGGATCTAAGTGTGCGGGGCGGATTATGTGGGGAGAGACGGTCCTTCAGGTACTCTGGGCCCAAGCCATTTAGGGCTTTATAGGTGATAACCAGCACTTTGTATTGAGCCCGGAAGCGAATAGGCAGCCAATGAAGATCTTTCAGTATCGGTGTTATATGGGAGGCCCTGGGAGCACCAGTGACCAACCATGCTGCCATATTCTGCACTAATTGTAGCTTCAGAGTATGATACAAAGGCTGCCCCATGTAGAGCGCATTGGAGAAATCCAATCGAGAGGTTACCAAAGCATGTACTACAGTTTCAAGGTCCCTCCAGTCCAAGTAGGGGCGCAGCTGGCATAATAGCCGAAGCTGGAAACAGGTGCTCCTGACCGCCGCATCCACCTGAGAAGTAAGATGGAGCGACGATCAAGGAGCATCCCCCAGGCTGCGTACAGTGTCCTTTATGGGGAGCGTGACCCCGTTCAGGACAGGTGGAACCACCACCATCCCTGGGCCAGGAGAACCTATCACGAGTACTTCCATTTTCTCTGGATTCAGGCTGAGTCTGTTTTCCCTCATCCAGTCCATTACCGATTCCAGACAGGCCACGAGAGGAGCGACGCCATCCCTGGTCACTGCAGCAGTCGGAGACATGGAGAAAACTATTTGGGTGTCATCAGCATACTGATAACCCCGCGCCCCATGCCTCCGGATGATCTCTCCCAGCGGTTTCATGAGGGACTCCAGAACTGAGGGCCCTCTTATCGGAGCAGACGTCTCCCAGCTGCACCATCTGGAACCTCCCAGAGAGGTAGGACCTGAACCACTGGAGCGCAGTGCCTCCGATTCCCATCTCTACCAGGCGTTCCAGAAGGATACCATGGTCGATGGTATCGAAAGCCGCTGAGATGTCCAAGAGCACCAGCAAGGACACGCCACCCCTGTCGATGCACAGACGGAGATCATCGACCAGGGCGACCATGGCAGTCTCAACCCCGTAGCCCGCCCGAAAACCGGTTTGAAATGGATCTAGAAAATCCGTTTCATCCAAGATCGATTTAAGCTGGATCGCAACCGCCCTCTCGATCACCTTCCCCAAGAATGGCAGCAATGAGATTGGCCGATAGTTGTTATGTATCAGGGGGTTGAGGGAGGGCTTTTTCAATATTGGTTTTACAATAGCCAATTTAAGTCTATCAGGAAAGTGCCCTTCCCTTAAGGAAGTATTTAAAATCTGGGATAGCAATGATGTTACCACCGATCCCCCATGTACTGCTAGCCACGAAGGACAGGGATCGAGAGAGCAGGTAGTTTTTCTAACGCTTCTAAGGATCTTGTCCACATCCTCGGTACTAACAGACTCAAACTGATCCAGTACAACTGAGTCCACAGAAGCTCTGGACGCCTCTACTCTGGTTTCTGCTTTAACACTGGCTTCCAGACCTTCGTTTATCCGAGAGATTTTATCCGTGAAGAAGTTGTTAAATTGGTCACAGCAGGCCTTAATAGGTTCAAGGATCTGGTTCAGGGCAGGAGGGAGCTGAGTTAGCTCCCTCACCACTCTGAACAACTCTGCTGGACGCGACTCCACGGACGCGACACGAGCAGCATAGTCCTTCAAAAGATGATCTAGGAGAGCCTTGTCGGATAGACGCTGGTGTTTCCGCCAGGCATGCTCTAGCCGTCGTAGAACCCGCTTCCTGGCCCTGAGATCTTCCGTGTACCAGGGCTTCTTTTTGGAAGCAGGCCTAAGAGGGCGCTTGGGAGCGATGCTGTGTTTAGCCCTGGAGAGATCCGTATCCCAGGTGTTAACTAGGGCATCAACAGTATCGCCGTCACTTCCAACCATATATCCCTCTAGGGCTTCTTGGAACCATTTGGGTTCCATTAGCCTTCGAGGGTGGACCATCCTAATAGGTCCGCCACCCCCGGGGGGCATCTCGGTTGTTGCCTTGATGCTTGCCTCCACCAGGAAATGATCCGTCCATGACAGGGCGGAAACACTAGTAATTTCCGCCCACAGAGTTTCCATGTCTGTACAGAAGACCATATCAAGTGTATTTCCAGCAAAATGTGTAGGACCCTTAACTAGCTGAGACAGGCCCATGGCTGTCATGGTATCCATGAATTCCTGAGCTGCACCAGATGGAACATTGTTGGCCATGCAGGGGATGTTGAAGTCTCCCAGGACTAAGAGCCTGGGAGACTCCAGCACCAGCTCCGAGACCAACTGTGTCAGCTCGTTAAGGGAGTCTGTTAGCGCACGGGGTGGCCGGTAGACCAACAGAATCCTAGACTGTCTCTAGCCTTCAGGGTCAGATAAATACACTCGATATAGGTAGTCTGACGGACATGGTTCCTGGTTAGAGACAAGGTGTTTTTATGCACCAAGGCAACACCCCCCCCCGCCCACCTAACCTGTTCTGGTCCTTCACTGAGTACCCGGAAGGGAGGGCCTGAGCCCACACAGCACCCCCTTCAGGCCCAAGCCAGGTCTCGGTTATGCACGCCAGGTCCCAGTTGTTATCCTCTATTAGATCATGAAGAATATGGGACTTGTTTTTAATGGACCTGGCATTGCACAGGAGCATAGACAGGGTTTGTAGTATGGCTGGAGTGACCCTCAGGTCCCTTTGGTTAGGAGAAGGACTGGAAGGAGAGATAGGTATTAAGCATCTATCTCGCCTTACCTTGTAACACTGGTCTACAACAATCAAAGGATCCTGATCCATTTCTAATTTATTTCATTGCCTCCAGCATCATCCAGCCCCCTAGATTCCCTAGTGACATTTGCAGCCAATTTGTGAGACTAGTGTTTCTCAGCAGTCATTCCCCCCCCCCCCGCCAATTGCAGGCTCCTCTCTCTCTCTCTCTCTCTCTCTCACACACACACACACACACGCACACGCACACGCACACATACAAACACTTTATCAACTGGTCTTCCTTCTCTTACTACTCAACCGTTGTGATACAAGAATCATATATGAATACAGAATACAGGATTGCCATAACTGCAGTGACAAACAGTCCCAGCAGAAAGCCAACAAATATATCTTTCCCTCCACGAGAAATCATTGGAAAAAATGAAAAACATGCCACAATGATATGAGAAAATCATTTCTTGCCATCCAAAGGCCAGGGATGCCCATATTACAGCAGAAGGTAGTTGGGTGCCTAGCAGGCCAAAAAGAGATTGAGGCAGGACCCCAGACCCAATTTAAGACCTGTACTCTCACAAGATCAAATATCTTATAAGACCATAGGCTAAATCTCATGGGTCCAGAGGGCTCACAAGACTTGACCTTCTTCTCAAGTCTTGCAATGGCTGCAGCAGCTGCCATGACCATACTCCTCTTCTGTATTGGCTGAGTTAGCAGCCTGGCCAATATAGATGCTGGCAAGCTCGCCATAAAAAAGTCTCCTTGGCAAAGTGCACGGGGGGGGGGAGTATCTTAAGCTGACATGTGCACCCCCTTAAAATGGAGAAAGCTTAATTAAACTCAAAGGAACTTATTTATGAGTATCCATCAGTAGGAATGGGAAGGGCAGTTATGAAATAATAATAATAATAATAATAATAATAATACGATTTATTTATTTCTATATCTATACCCAACATTTTAACATATTACACTTTTTGGTGTTTAGTAATACAAACACATGTTGTAAAAATATGACTTGTCCCTCTGACAGAAAAAAATGGAACAGTGGAAAATGTCCTTTATAATTCTTAATATTCCTCTTGAGTCCCACATTAGGACCCAAAGACAAGGTATAAATACTTTATTTTTTGTTTGTTTGTTAATTATTTAATTTATTATCACCTGTCATAATTCCACTAACCTGTCATAATTCCACTGATGAAGTGGGCTATAGTCCATACTACAGAAATACATTATTCTTGTAAGTCTTAAGGTGCCCAGTACTCTTTGTTGTTTTTGCTGCTATAGGCTAACATTACCATCCATTTTGCTATAACTACAGCAAGCAGACTGAACATTGTTTCTCAGTGCAAAGTCCCCACTTATCTACTTTATTAGTTAATGTGATACTTAGAAGGATAGCGGTACAGTCTGTGCAAGAGAGAAATGGCTGAAAAAATAATCATAGGGTGAAACATTATAGGCAGGATCCAACAGAAATCTATGTACCCATATTAGACTGTGGACCCATACTTTGATTAGTTTGTCCTGAAAATATTCATTTGCATTGCAAGGAAATAATTATCGTCTTGGGAGACCTTGGACAAGTCACAAACTCTCAGCTACAGGGGAAGGCAATGGCAAATCTCTGAACAAATCTTGCCAAGAAAACACCATAATAGGGTCACCTTAGGATCCATAAACTACTTGAAGGAATACAACAATAACAATTAATAATGTTATTTCATCAGCAGACTTTCTCATCTCAAAGCAATAATTCACCTGGTTAAAACAGAAGACGGGGACTGATAAACAATCAGATCCTGATAGGACATTTTTTGCTGCTATGATCAATTAATTTATCATAAAACTCAATATGATGTTATTGTTTATGCCTCAGACATGATAAAAATAGAATCACCAGCTTTTTACACAAGAAGGAACATACTGGGTTATAAATACCACAGGGGAACATCTATCCCCATTCTCACAATTCTGCCTCTTGTGTCTAAAATAACTGCATGACAAGGATAACTTCAGCCATCCCTATAAATTATTGTTCTTTATGTCATCATCTGTCACCAAGTAAGGAATGCTAAGTAGTCACAGATGGAATTGCCAGTGGATAACACCATTGGAAAAAGTTCAGTAATATAATGGTAAGTAGTACTGTGGATGCTGTATCATATTTGTAACATTACACAAATAGGTTTTTTTTTAATTTTAACTTCATCCATTTATGGTGGAATTGCCCAGAAATCTTGAATTTTTACATAGAATCATAGAGTTGGAAGAGACCACAAGGACCATCCAGTCCAACCCTCTGGCATGCAGGAATTCTCAGTGAAAACATACCCGACAGATGGTCATCCAGCCCCTGTTTAAAGACTTCAAAGGAAGGAGACCCCACCACATGCAAAGGGAGTGAGTTCCACTGTCGAACAGCCCTTACTGTCAGGAAGTTCCTCCTGATGTTGAGATGGAATCTCTTTTCCAGGAGCTTGCATCCATTGTTCTGGGTCCTGTTCTCTGGAGCAATAGAAAACAAGCTTGTTCCCTCCTCAATATGACATTCCTTCAAATATTTAAACAGGGATATCATGTCTCCTCTTAAGCTTTTTTCCAGGCCAAACATCCCCAGCTCCCTATGTCGTTCCTCATAAGGCATGGTTTCCAGACTTTTCAGCATTTTAGCTGCCCTCCTTTGGACACGCTCCAGTTTCTCAACATTCTTTTTTGAATTGTGGTGCCCAGAACTGGACACAGTATTCCAGGTAGGGCCTGACCAAAGCAGAATAGAGTGGCAATATTACTTCCCTTGATCTAGACACTATACTTCTATTGATGCAGTCTAAAATTGCATTGGCCTTCTTAGCTGCTGCATCACACTGTTGACTCATGTTCAACTTGTGGTCTACTTGGACTCCTAGATCCCTTTCACATGTAGTCTCGTTCAGCCAGGTGTCCCCCATCCTATATCTGTGCATTTCACTTTTTCTGCCCTAAGTGCAGTACCTAACGTTTCTCTCTCATTTTGTTAGCTTTGACACAGCTTTCTAGTCTACTCAGGTCATTTTGAATTTTGATCCTGTCCTCTGGGGTATTAGCTACTCTACCTAATTTGGTGTCATCTGAAGATTTGATAATTAAGCCCCCAATATTGTCATCCAAGTCATTAATAAAAATATTGAATAGCACTAGGCCCAGGACAAACACCTGTGGGACCCTACTTGTCACTTCTTCCCAGGATGAAAAAGAGCCATTGTTGAGCACCCTATGGGTTCGTCCGGTCAACCAATTACAAATCCAAGTTTTGTGGATTAAATGACCAGCATTTCTGATCTGTCTTTCTGCTGTTTCTCATTTTGGATGGGTAATACAGAATATTATTTACTAGCAGATCAGACTATCATGGTACACAGTTGTATTAGCTTCATAGCACTTTAATGGAAATGGCTCCATCTCAAGGAATCCTGCGATTTGTTCTTTGACGAGGTAGTTGGGATTGTTTACTATGGACTGCTAGTCCATTTACTCTTCTAGGCTTCTCTGAGTGCCTATGAACACAACAGGCATAAACTGCTATATTCTTCAGTCTTTCTTTTTCCAGACTACCTTGGTACTTTATATGTTTACATGTCTTCTAACTTACAAGGGAATATCTATTCAATGGGATATGCATCTGACTAGACATGCTTTAACAGCTGGATTGCTTCTAAAGAGCAAGTAAGAACAAATAATTGAGATGGTATCTTTTTTACCATCTTATTGATGTTTAAATTTTTAGAAACCTATTTGCCTGAATGACATCAGAATCTAGCAGTTTTTGAAAGATAGAAAAATCTGTTGCTGTTGACAATTAACATACAATTACACACCATATGGAATCTCTGCTTAAATATAAATGTTTGCAAGATAACCAAGAGCATCAAAACAATGATACATTTCTCTTCACAAATGGAAACTTTGCTTAGCTGGTGCGAAAATAGATTGATATCCCACAGAGATCATAAGCTAACTCAGGCTGCTCCTGAGAACTTACCAGTATGTTGATTACAGCTGAAAAAACAGGATCAATTGGGCTTCAACTTAATTTGCAGCAAATATATTCAAAAGGAAGTGAATGCTAAATTGTTTTAATGGGACTGAAAGCTTTAATAAGCACAACTAGTAATAGAACTGAAGAATTGTGTGGCTCCCATATGTTGTTGGACTGTAGCTGCCTGTAACTTTAGCCAGCAATGCCAATGGTGCGGTACGATGGGAGCTGCAGTCCAATAGCATCTGAAAGGTCATATGATTTCCACTCCTCAGCTATAGTTTTGTTGATGTACTATTGAGGAATACTGTTTATATATATATATATATATATATATCTTATCCACCTCTCCCCAAAGCTTGAGGTGGGTTACAAGATAAATCAAAATACATAACTGATTATTAAACACATAAACTAGGATTAAAATGACCATTACACTTTAAAATAATTCAGATTAAAATATATTGATTTAAAATTCATAATTTAAAATTGACTGGGTATGCCTGCTGGAAGAGTATGTATGTATGTATGAATGTATTTCATGGAGAAGGACTTGGTTAAATCCTTGTGGATGGATTGAATGGATGGATGGATTGAAAATGTTTTGGATCTGATACCAATAATGAACAGTAAAAGTTTTTTTTTTCTTAAGACAAAATCTATTCCCTCCCACTGAAAAAGAGACTGGCATATACATATGCCAGCCAGGATGATATTTAATAAATTTTAAGAGTAAAGAGGTTTATTTAACAATATTTAAAGTGTCCCACACATAAGAGCATAAGATGACTAATTCTACTAGTGCAGCCCTGGTGTGTGTGTGTTGTGTGCCTTCAGGTTATTTCAGATTTCTGGCAACCCTAATGTGAACCTATCATGGGGTTTTCATGGCATGATTTTTCCATTGCCTCTTCTGAGGCTAGGAGCATTGACTTGCCATTTCATGATCAAGCAGAGAATTGAACCTGAAAACCTGAAAACTAACCTATCATGGGGTTCTCGTAGCAAATTTATTCACAAGGAGCTTGCCATTCCCTTATCTGACTTTGAGAGTGTGACTTCCTCCTTACATGTTCAATAAAAAGCCATCATCCCTAAGTCAATTAAAGCTAGTCCTGCCATCAGGAGTGGAAGAGAATATGACTTTTTTTATCAAAGGTAGGCAGAAGGTAGATTGGGATCCATTTTTAGAACTCTATGTGATTTGCAGTAGGTCACCACAAATCTTTAGCTCTCAACTTTTAAGCATACTGTATATATATACAGTATATAACAAATTATCATTTTTGTTCAACAATAAATGTGAATTCTTCTTCATGGAAAAATAAGACATCCTCTGTAAATAAGACCTAGCACATCTTTGGGAGCAAAAATTAATATAAGACACTGTCTTGTTTTCGGGGAAACACGGTATCAATGCACTCCAGAGAGATGGCCATCCAGCCTGTTTAAAAACCTCCAAAGAAGGAGAATCTATCACCCTCTGAAGATGCCTGCCACAGATACAGGTGAAATGTCAGAAATAAATACTTCCAGAACACATTGACATAGACCAAAAAAAAAAAAACCCACAAAAAAACTATAGACTCTATCATACTCTGAGTCAGAGTTGAGCAGCTCTTACTTTGAAGAAATTCTTCCTAATGTTTAGACAGAATTTCTTTTCCTATAGTTTGAATCCATTGCCCCTTGTTCTAGTCTCTGGAGCAGCAGAAAACAAGGTAATTAGTTCTGTTTTCTGAGCCATCATTTTGAACCTTGTTCCAGAAGATGGCTCTAAGTGCTCTAGCAAATAGCAAAGTAGACCGTGCAAACAATCTTGTCACGCCTGTTGTAGTTTTATATATCGTGTTCCATAGTGTTTCATGATCTATGCAATCAAAGGCCTTGCTATACTCTATAAAGCACACTCTGATCTTCTTTTGGAAGAAGATCAGCATGTGCTCCCCCCATACATTCTCTCTTTTACTTTTTACCTGTGGTTCTAGGCCTGTGCCTTATTTGCTTATACAAATATAATATTTGATACTATTGTATCAAAGTCTTCTCTTCTCTAGTTTCTCCCATCTTTCCATATAGAACCAATTTCCCATATCCTTGACCATCCTGACCCATTCCTTTCCTTTGGAGTTATTTCAATTTCTCTACTGTCTTAAAGTGTGGAATCCAGGACTGGATACAGTACTCCAAATGAGAACTAGAATAAAGTCCAACTATCTGCCATCTCAGGCTATAAGGTATGTCTGGCTTAAAGGATCCTGATTGGAGAAGTCCAGATAAGTGAGTTTTTAACTATATGTTAGAGTGAGAGAAGACTGATTTAGTGTACACCCTGCAGCGAAATCACATCATGGAGTGTATTATTCAGCAGGGGCCAAGATGGCTTTTCTTTTAATCTATGTGAAAACTGGATTTATAGGGATAGAGTAAGAGCATTCGAACAAGGCCCATAAAAGCAGAAGAGTCATATTTCTTGTTCAGAAAGTAACTTTTAACAGCTCTGTTGGGTGCTCATTTGCAGTCGCCTGGTGAAAATTTTGCCTGCACTGTTTATGACCTTTTCTGCTTATTTCTGCTGCAAAGAGGTGGATGGGTTTTGTGGAGTGCTACTCTCTTTTGGCTTTGCAGTATCTGGGTGTGATTCGCTCTAGGGGTTCTTTTGATATGTAATCTCTTGGTCTGCTAATGTGACCATTAGCCTTGATTGCCTCTGCTGGGGGTGGTAAAGATTCTAGTAGTGAAACATTTTGGAGCGACTTCCTTTGATATTTCTTTTCCTTTCTGCAAGCAATTTGTTTTCCTTTCTTCTAGTACTGGTGGTACCATTTTTTTAAAAAAAAAATGTTGCTATAAGCCGTGTGGTCTATCACTGAGGTGTGGTGCTAAAAGCTTTTTCAGTTTCTGGATGCATACATGGATGGAAATGTTCTGTCTGTTTCACTTATTCATCAAAATAGCTTTGTTCCCGTTTAAGCAAAGTTTTTATATTTGAAAAGCAACACAGTTTAACTTCACAAATGATACAAATCCTGGGGGGGTGTTGCCATGGTCATCTTCTGAGGCTGAGAGAGTGTGCTTTGCATATAGAAGTGTGTTTATAACCTGCATCACAAATAATGTCCTGTTTATTCCTGTTTATTCCTTGCCTCCCCATAGAATAAACATAGCTGTATGTTTATACATACACACAGATATATATACACACAAATCCATATGTATATATATGCACACACAAATGTAGATACAGCCATATAGGTATATGTATCTGTACATATACCTATATGTGTGTATGTGTATGTATCTGTATCTGTTTGTGTGTGTATATATATGTGTGTGTGTGTGCATATAAAACGTGTATTTATATATATGTATATGTGTGTGTGTGTGTGTGTGTGTGTGTGTATACACACATACAGTTGGCCCTCCTTATCCACAGATTTTTTATCCACGGATTTGAGCATACACAGCTTGAAAATATTCCCAAAAAGTATAAATTCCAAATAGCAAACTTGATTTTCCATTTTATATAGGGGACACCATTTTGTTGTGCCATTATATTTAATGGGACTTGAGCATACACAGATTTTGTTATCCATGGAGGGTCCTGGAACCAAACCCCAGCAGATAACAAGGCTCCACTGTATACACCCACACATACATACATATATACATATGTGTGTGTGTATGTGTGTGTGTATCTGTACATATATACATATGTACACACACACACACACACACATTCATACATGTATATATGCACATACATACACACAAATATACACACATGTATGTATACATATATAGGTATATGTATCTGTATGTATATGTATGCACACACATAAAATTGATACATGCACACATATAATCCAGTTTGAGACTGCTTTAACTGCCTTGGCTCATTGCTAAGGAATTTTGGGAACTTTAGTTTTGTGAGACATTTAACTTTCTTTGTCACACAATGAGCAATGGGGTCATGAGGAAAAAGCAATGACCGGAAAGAGCAACAGGAGAAATACTGGAAACTTGTGGGAGTAAACACTGCCCCCCCCCCACCTTAGTTCATCATTCTATTGCTTGAGTGGTTGGTTGACTGCTATAGTGGGAACGAGAAACAAAAACAGACCGTCTCAAATTGTTCCGCGAAAACAGACGTCACAATGATGTTTAATCGCTCGAGCACTTGATCAACAGCTCAAAAGAAAAAAAAACTTGAAAAACCGGTTTCGCAGACTCAATGGTTCAAATTACTCTGGAGCAAAACAAATGGAAACAAAAACTGACGTAATTTACAACGGATCAAAATAGTACAATTCTAAATGGAAATGACAAGCAGGAATCGAGTTCAGTTCGAGTCATAACTGCGGAATGGATTCGCTGCAGAAAAACCTGGGTTTTCAGTCCAGTGGGCATGCCCCCTTAGATCCCTTTAGCTGACACTGTCTGACAGCAGTTCTCCAGGGTTGATGGAAGATGTCTTTCCTGGCACTGCTTAGAGATACCAAGAATTGATTCTAGGATCTTCTGCGGGTACGCTCCTGCTAAATTAGGGCTTTTCTGCTCTTGGTGTTTTCCCCTTACTACAGTATCAAATATTATATTTGTATAAACAAATAAGCAAATAAGCCTGTAGGTGAAATGTAAATGAGAGCATGTATGGGGGGGGGGAGCACATGCTGATCTTCTTCCAAAAGAAGATCAGCACATGCTTTATAGATTATAGCAAGGCCTGTTACGATATATGCTTTTAATAAAATTTTGGGGGGAACATGTGGACGGTACTATGACCCCTGCTTGACCTATCCAAGGACCTGCCATAAACCTCAAGCGAGGAGGTCATGTATGCAAGCCCACTTGGAGGAACCAGGTCCCCAGTAAACAACTCTCCATAGGAAGTTTGGGAGTAGCCAGACCAGAATTGCCACTGTCCTCCGGACTTCTCAGCCATTAAGCCAGCTACCCCTCTGAATTGTGTCCAAGCCTAAGTGCATGTACAGAGATTATTTGCACTTGGCTTAACAAAGCCCAGGCAATCAGCACCTTTGTCTAAGCCTATCTAGTAGCCTCAGGATATGTTCAGCCCTATATAAGGTACCCAGGTTGAGTCACTAATTGATGCTATTCTCGGAGGACAAGCAGGTCCACTCCAGTTTGACTTCTGCCTATAGCTCCCATGGCCCATCTCCCCTCATCTGGGCGGTCGTGTTCACCCCCATCTCCTACATCCATCCGGCTTCCAGGAGAAGACTACGAAGGTAACATTCCAGCAGTGTCTCTTTCTCTCCAACCTAACTCCCAATCTTACCCCTCCCTTTTTGCTAGCATTGAACATGTGTGTGTGTGCCCCCTTTTGCTGTGTGTGATATTTATGCTCCCTACTAAATTGTATTTTCATTGTTCTCATTTGTCATCTCTCTTGGGGTGTGTCGGTGGACCTCTGGTAGACAATACTGGGACCACGATTCCGACGCAAAGGCTTTGTTAGGACCTTCCTCTCTGCAGCATTTGAGCTAATTATAATTCCCCTAAGTGAGAGACTTTCTAACAGGCCTTTGACTGCATAGATCATGAAACACTATGCAATGCCCTTAAAGACATGGGAGTGCTAACACATCTCATAGTCCTAGTGAGCAATGTTTACTCAGGATAGGAGGCCACTGTCAGGACAGAACATAGAAAAACAGAATGGTTCCCAATTGGCAAAGGGGTCAGACAAGACTGCATCCTCTGACCCTATCTGTTTAACTTGTATGCAGAACATATTATACAAAAAGCAGAACTGGACACAGAAGAAGGAGGAGTGAAAATAGGAGGAAGGAATATCAACAATCTAAGATACGCAGATGACACTATACTAGTAGATGAAAACATCACAGATTTGGAGCTACTAAGGAAGTCCAAGGAGGAAAGTTCAAAGGCAGGCTTATTGTTGAACATAAAGAAAACAAAAATAATGACCACAGGAAATGTACACAAATTCACCCTAAACAATGAGGAAATATAAATAATAAAAGAATTTTCATACCTGGGATCAAATATTGATCAGAGTGGGGACTGCAGTCAATAAATCTTAAGAAGAACGGGGAGGGCAGCTATGAGAGAACTAAAAAATATCCTAAAATGTAAAGACATACAACTGAGCACAAAAGTTAGAATCACACAAGCTATTGTATTCCCTATTACGATGTATGGATGTGAGAGCTGGTCAGTTAAGAAAATGGATACGAAGAGAATTAATCCATTTGAGATGTGGTGCTGGAGAAGAGTGCTGAGGTTACCATGGACAATCAAGAAGTCAAACAAATGGGCCCTAGAGCAGATCAAACCAAAAATCTCTCTGAAAGCCAAGGTGACAAGACTGAGGCTGTAATACTTTGGCCATGTCATGAGGAGATATGACTCACTGGAAAAAATCAATAATGCTAGGAAAGGTGGAGGAAGCAGAAAGAGAGGAAGGCAACATGCTAGATGGATGGACTCTATTAAGGAGACCATGTGTATGAATTTGCAGGACCGGAGCAGAGCAGTGGAGCATAGGGAGTCTTGCAGATGTCTCATCTACATGGTCACCATGGATCAAGATCGACTCGAGGGTGGATAACAACAACAAACAGGAAACTGCTGAATGTGAGGATAAAGAGGCCACAGTATAATGTCATGCATAGCAGCCTTCAGAACAACAAATACTGAAGATATAGCTTGGATGCTTCTTGTTTGGACAGGTATAACCATCACACTGTAAGTGTTTCTATGGTAGTGATATTAGTGGTAAGAGCAGCAACGGCAGTAGTACTACTCTCCCATGTACGCTATAGAAATCTCAAAACACTTTACATGGGCATAAGAAGAGCTCTCCTGGATCAGTCTAAAGACCTACCTAGTGCAAATAGCAACCTAGTTCCACTGTGGCTAACCTGAAGGAAGGCCAGACCATACAAGGTTCCATATAAAGCCTCTCAAATCATGCCAGAGTCTCACTGCTGGAGATGTTGCACAAGGTGTCCCCATTCTCAAGGAAGAGAAAATAACCTCACCCCTGTTGAGGAGTGACATTTTTGTTAGGGCAGGGGGGCTAAGTAGCTATATATGATTTTTTTACAGAAGGCCCTCTGAAGGGGCTGAGTTTATGCATTCCCTAGTACCAACCTTTATTGTTTAGACTGGCTAATGATAAAGCCCAGTGATAAAGGAATTTTGCATTCCATGTTAAGTTTTGCTGAAAAGATGGATTTTACATTAGGGAGCCATCCTCCTTCTTTACACTTCCAGAGAGATCAGCTCATGTTTGGAAAACTATTTGGATATCCTGAACTGATTATTCATTCCCCAACCTGGTCCTCTCACAGCCGCCAGCTGATGCTCGTCACATTGACATTGCTACACCCTCACCCATCTGGCTTGGTGGCATTTTGCCTAGGCTGAGAGATTGGACAGGCTCTTTCATTAGACTCTGTGTGCCAGATAGCATCATGTTACAGTTGATCAGCTTTGCTCAGAGCATACGCCTTCAATTCTGCCATCTCATCAGGACCAAGTCCTGTCTCTGAGATGGCACAGCCACATGCCCTCCTGTGTACTGAGTTCACTTCTGACCTGGAAATCAGATCAGTAACATTGTGGCATCCTTTCTTTGATTTTTAGCATTGATGTCTAATCTCCCAATATTTTCAGTGGAAGGTGAGAAGTGCTTATGAAGACCTCTAGTGATGCAGGGGTGAGAATTACACAGCCCTCTACATGATGCTGGACAAAATCTCTTATATTCCTTACCATTTGTTATGCTGGCTAGGCTGCTGGGACTTGCAGTCCAACATCAGCTGTGGGGCTGAATGAGTCTCACCGACTCCTGCTTTAAAGATTGTGGATAAGAACAGCTGGGTACTAAAACCCAACCCTGAGCATCCAGTCCTTTAAAAACAGGCTCCATTTGTGTACAGAATTAATATCCCCTGGGATCAATTTATCATTAATATGCTATCCATCCATCTTTTCTCAAAGCACCATCAGAAACTTTGCATAGCCATTTACAAAACAAGTGCAGAAAATGCCCAGTTCTTCCTCCTCTTCTTTCTAACATGCAGTGACCAAAACTATTTAGGGAAACCAGTTGTTGCCACTAAGATGTATTAGGCTGAAGTCCAAGTCCTAGCTTGAAGTATATTTCCAATGTATGCCTCCTTAGCCCCATGCCAGCCTTACTCTGCTAGCTGCTGGGCATTAGGACCTGATTACAACTTATGTAATGACCATTTTCACAATTAAAAACATCAATTTTTGAGAGCAATATTTTAATGAGGATTGAACGGAAGAATTAAATAATAATCTATTCTGTTTTGGAAGCGGCTGCCACAGAGACATTCACCGAGTGACATTATGATAGAAATTATTGCCAGAGGCACTACAGAGTTCAAATTTAAAATGGCCTGTAAGGATCTGAGAATGTGCTGTCCCATTATACAAAAAGATAGGTGTCGGATGGAAAGATGAAATAAAAGAAATAGTATTAGCCAACCTTCCCATGTATTATTAGCCAACCTTCCCATGTATTGAAAAGGAGGTTTTTAATGGGTGGCTGTGCACTTTTTTTATTGATTCCCCCCCCCCCCAACTTTATTTAATTCAAATGTTCTGTAATATTATATACGCATATTATAAACTCCTTGTATTTTAAATACAATCATGTTTTGTGCCTTTATCTTCATATTTTAGTTAATCTTCTTGTAGATACTTTGAGTCCCAGTTTTGGCAGAAAGGTTGAGTATAAATCATAAAACAAGCAAACCTTTACAACACAAGCCCGTTTCACAAATTTCTGTTCAATCCAGTAAGGTCAGAAACTAAGTGGATGGGCCTGTCACTTGCAGTTATACATGTGGTGCTCTACCCCAACCCTCCAGATGACCAGCAAAGTGAATGGTAAAGAATACCAGGAGTCCAAAACAACACAATTATCATACAATTCCTATTAATTTTCTACCCAAATAGCCCAAATAGGTGTAGAGTGTTGTCCTTGCTACATTAGTGTGCAGGGAAGTTTGGCTTTGCATGTCTAAAAAATCCACCTATGTGATACTTGTAGTAGTTTTTTTAGTATTTAGATTTTTGGATGAGTGGGTGAGATCATTCGGAGGCATGGAGCACAGTGTCATCAGTACTCTAATGATACTCAGATATATTTCTCCATGACCAGATCGTCCACTCAGACCTCAGATGGTGTCTCTCCTCTCAATGACTGTCTTGCAGCAGTAATGGATTGGATGAGGAAAAACAGACTGAAGCTAAATCCAAACAAAACAGAGGTACTGACAGTCGTTGGCCCCAAACCAGGTCTGGGAATACAACTCCCAGCCCTAGATGGAGTCACACTCTCCTCAAAGGACCCTGTTCGCAGTCTGGGGGTACTTCTAGATTCGTTGCTCCACATGACTTGTCAGGTGAATGTGATGGTCAGGACTGCCTGCTACCAGCTTCGGCTTATACGCCAGCTGTGCCCTTTCCTGGAAATGAGGGACCTGGAAACTGTGGTACACACTCTGGTAACCTGGATTACTTCAAAGCACTCCACATGAGGCTACCCTTGTGCTTAACCCAGAAACTCCAATTGGTCAAAAATATGGCAGCCAGGCTTGTTACCGGAACACCCAGGAGAGAGCACATAACACCTGTGCTCAAATCTCTCCACCTGATCATGCATTTAACAATGGGAGAAGGATGCTTGCTGATGGTGTGACCATCTTAAATCCCAAGTACAGTGCAATTCTTTAGACGTGTACCTGGAAGTAAGGCACTATATTCAATTTAGCTTGCATTCTAATAAATGTATTTTGGATTTTAGTTTAAGGACTTTATCGTACTCCTCCATGTGATAATCTCTGTAGAATTCCACATTAGTGAAAAGACTGTGTGTCTCCTCTGCCATCTGGAAATCAGGTGAAACTACCTGCCCCCAAATTGGGCATGACCCTGGTTTCATACACCTCCAAAGTCCCTTAAGAAGACTCCACACACACACATACACACCTAAAAATATTCATGACAACTACACAGATCCTGTTTCCCCACAGATTTGTTCCAAACCCATGCCAAAGCTACTGCAAGAAGCTGATGTCAATTTAAATGAGACATAAGTCATGATAATATTAAAATGTATAGATAATAGCAGTAAATTTTTGGAGTCATGGTTAACTTAAGGTGGATAAGTGCTGTCATTTTCTTTCATAATGGTGGGTGGGGTGGAAGAAGAAGGAAACCAGTAGAGAGCTTTAATATAAATGCACATGCACTTTGTAGAAAGACTACTAGTTCCAGGAAAGTATTTTTAAAAGCCTTAACTTTCTGTCAATAAATGACAGTCTTCATTGTTACAAAAGTAATGAATGTCTCCTTTCCCATAATCTCTTCAAATATGTCAGCTTAAGCATTCTACTGCATCCTTATTACCTTCTCTCAGGATGCCCAAACCTGTTTGTTACAGAGTGTACAACCCAAATATGTGTAGTAGTGAATATTTAATTAATGATCCATTGTCTGCTGGGAAGCCCCCCCCCCACTCTGGGTAGTTTTTATTTGCATTTGTTGCATTTATTTGCATTTATTTGAGTTTTTTGTTGGGCTTTTGGGCTATGTGGCCATGTTCTAGAGGTGTTCCTTTCGGATGTTTCACCAGCATCTGTGGCTGGCATCTTCACAGATGCTGGTGAATGTCAGAAAGGAACTCTTCTAGAACATGGCCACATAGCCCAAAAGCCCAACAAAAAACTATAGATGCCAGCCATGAAAGCCTTTGACTCCACCTGTTGGGTCTTGATTTTGGTGTTTTTCAGGACTGGCAACCAAACCTTTTTTACTTTAAGGGTTTCTTCTTTCCTGTTAAAGTTGTCCAGGTATTTATGGATTTCAATGGCTTCCCTGTGCATTCTGACCTGATAGTTTTTGGTATGGTCTAGAATTTCGGTGTTTTCAAACAGCATTTTATGCTTGGGGTGGTTTATAATATGTTCTGTTACTGCTGATTTTTCTGGCTGCCCCAGTCTGTAGTGTCTCTCATGTTAATTGATTTGTGTTTGAACACTGTGTTTGGTGGTCCCTATGTAGACTTATCTGCCACTGCATGGTATGCAGTAAACTCCTGCAGGTGTGAGAGGGTCTCTCCTATCCTTCACTGTGCACAGCATTTGCTGGATTTTCTTGGTCGGTTTGTAGACTATTTAGAGGTTGTGTTTCCTCAGCAGTTTCCCTATTCTCTCCATAATTCCTCTGATGTATGGTAAAAATTCCTTCCCTTTGGGTGGTTGTTTGTCTTCACTCCTGTGGGTTTTTCTGGGTCTGGCATCTCTTCTGATGTCTGAGCTGGAGTAACCATTAGCCTGTAGAGCCAAGTCTAGGTGCTTCAGTTCATCTTCCAGGAAGTGGGGTTCACAGAACCTTTTTGCCTGGTCTACCAGTGTTTTTTATTGCACTTCTTTTTTACCCTAGCTGATAGTTGGAGTTCTTGTTTAGGTATCTGTCATTGTGTGTAGGTGTTTTGTATACTGTGTGGCCCAACTGTTGGTTCAGTTTGCGGATCACTAGGACATCCAAGAATAACAATGTTCCTTCCTTTTCCATTGTGAATTGGATGTTTGGGTAGATGTTGGGTGGAAGATGGTCACATCTTCTTCTATGTGCCTCTAGATGGTGAAAGTGTCATCCACATATCAGAACCCTGTTGTGGGCTTTTTTGGTGCTGTTTCCAGGGCTTGCTTTTCAAAGTGCTCCATGTTAAAGGGTGCTGTCAGGGGGCTCAAAGGGCCTTCCATGGCCTCTCTATCTATCTGCTTGTAGAATTCATTGTCCCACTAGAGGTAGCTTGTGGTGAGGCAATGTTTGAGTGAGGGCTGTACTGTCTTCTGGCAAAATTGTCAGATGAATGCCATGGTGTTGATTATGGGTACTTTAGTGAACAAGGAGACCACATCAAAGCTGATTAATATGTCTCCAGGTTTGAATTTGAGGTTGTTGATTTTTTTCCCATGAATTGAGATGAGTCATTGATGTAGTGGGGGGTTTTTGCAATTGTGTGGCCAGAAACTTGGCCAAGTCATATGTGGCAGATTCAATGGCACTTACTATGGATCGAGTGGAATGGAATCCTTGTGGATCTTGGGAAGTTCAAACAGTCTTTGTGAGAGATCCTCAGATTTGTATAAACTTTGGTGTGCAGATGGCTGAATTGAGGAATTTTTGAACAAGGTGTTCATTTTTCTGGTGATTTTGTTAGTTGGGTCTTGTTTCAGTCCCCCACCCCCATATTGCAGGATTCAGGAGTTCCTTGATTTTTGTTTGTAGTGTTACATTTCCATGATTACTATGACATTGCCTTTGTCTGCTGGGAGAATGATAATTTCTGGGTCCTAATTGAGGTCCTTGGTGGCTTTTCTTTCTCTTTTGGTCATGTTGCTGGGTGGTGGTCTTGCCTTGTGCATAATCTTTGCTGTTTCTTCCCTTATCTCTTCTGCTTCCTCCTCTGGGAGATGGTGGAGGGCAGATTCAACCTAGGCAATGATGTCTTCAATTAGGATTCTAGTGGTGGGAACACAAAGTTTCCTCCTTTGGCCAGGATGGATGTTTCTTCTTTTGAAAGTTGCTGGTCTGACAGATTGATGATGTTCTTGATGTGTCCAGAGAGCATTTCAGCTGGTGTTTGTGGCATTTGCTGAATTTTTGCTTCTGTCTTTTGGTATGGTCTGCCATATCTTTTTCCATTTTTATGTAGGTGAGAATGTCAGTTTTGTCCCAGCCTTGGGTGTTCATCTTTTCACTGATGCTGAGGTGGAGTGAAAGCAGCTCCTTGTCTGTGTTAGCCAGTTCTTTGCGAGTGTTCCATTAGGTTGTAGATATGGTTGGCTTGTGGGGATTTTAAGGTCTTTTTTACTGTGAGAAAATGTGGTATGGTAGCAGGAAGGTTAGTGAGCAGCATAGATGTGATCTCCTGGTCTCTGGGTGTCTTGGAACAGTTTCTCCCCGTAGAGTTGTCCATCTATGAATTCATAGAATCTAAGAATTCATAGACTTTATATTGTGCATTTCAGGATCACTAGCTAGGCTGAAACTGTGGCATAATGATTGATGTTGTGTGCTTCTGGGAAACTAACAAAACTATACAGTGTTTGTGTTCTGTTCTTTCTTTCATTTCCCCTTGAGATCTCACTGTAGGCTGTTTTATTATTTTTGTGGGAAGGTAGCATGGTTTATAGGACTTTGTATGGTTCATATAGAAACAAATATATTTATTTATATTATGGTATGTGTTTGTTTATATTGTTTGTTTATATTGTAATGTGCTGCCTGTAACATGTCTATGGTACTCTGTAGTAAACTGAACAGTAGCTCATTCCAGAGCCTGACTTATCCTTACATATGAAGGCACTTTGGAGGCAAACCTCACACTAGGCAGATGCCAACCCTTGACAGCTCAATGAATTGAACAGCTGTAGGGTGCTCCCACACTGGGCATTTTGTGTACAACTAGCATGCTGTGTTCACTTACTTTTTATGGGACATCTGCACATGAGTGGATCTAGACATTTTATTGCCTGCAGGGAGCAGAAGATGGAGCTTCCTTCCACCTCTTATACAGAACCTTTCTGAATTTGTAGAGGAAATGCATTTTACCTGAGATAGAAGGCTGATTTAGTGGGCCCAGGAGAGATTGCATAGCCTACACATCTCTGTCTTTCAACACCAGAGAATAGGAATAAAGAAGGAACAGCTAAGAACTACTACTGCTGTTTTCAGCCTGAGCATCTGCTACTGGACACTTCCAGTGATGAGACCAGTCCTGCATATAAACAATGCTATCATTAAAATTTGGTCTTTTTGTTTGCCTAGAACATCTATTTTTTCTCCCTCAGATTATAAGGAAAAATGACTTTTTTTGTGTGTGGAGAAATACTACTACAACCTCAAAGAATCATAGAATCATAGAGTTGGAAGAGACCAAAAGAGACATCCAGTCCAACCCCCAGCCATGCAGGAACTCAAAGCACTCCTAACAGATGGCCATCCAGCCTCTGTTTAAAGACCTCCAAGGAAGGAGATGTAGTGAAAAGCCCCCAGAGACAGCGAACCCCGGAGACAGAGATAGCCAATCACCAAGCACCAGGTGACCAGCCAATTAGAAACTGGCTGGAGACCCCAGAGACAGCAGACCCCGGAGACAGGAACAGCCAATCACAGAACACCAAGTGTCCAGCCAATTAGGAGCTGGCTGGACAGGGCTATATAAGAGCCTGAGCCGAGGGAGACGGGGGTTTTTGTTTGGGTTTTTGTTTTAATTGGAGTTTTGGCTGGGGAGAGGGACGCCACTGAGGGGGTGCTGTCTAGGTTCCTGATTGGGACAGGTGTAGGCTAGGTTTTAGGCCAGACAGGGTCTATGTAGAGTCCAAGAGAAGGGACTGATTAGGCTTTAGGTTGTAAGCCAGTTGATTTAAGCTGAAAGTATTTGACAGATTGCCTGAGGGCTAAAGTATTGTGTTCATGTAACTGTGGTAACGTAACTAAGAAAGAAATGCAAAAGCCTTGAAAGTAGTTTACTGATTACTTTGATGTTTGTTAATAAACTTCAGTATTATTTTATTACAACTTGGCCTCTGTGAAATCTTGTGGCATGCTACTAAAGTTAACAAAGCCTCAGAATAAATAGGCAGTGGTGGAGAAGATCAGTGGGATGAATAGGCCCAGCAGCAGTGGGATGAATAGGCCCAGGGTGCTGTCATCATAGAAACGTAGTGGTGGTAGTTCATCGCCACAGGAGACTCCACCACTGTCTGGGGGAATGTGTTGCACTGCCAAAGAGTTCTCACTGTCAGAAAGTTCTTCCTAATGTTGAGGTGAAATATCTTTTCCTGTAACTTGTATCCGTTGTTCTGGGTCCTATTCTCTGGAGCAGCAGAAAACAAGCTTGCTCCATCCTCAATATGACATCCCTTCAAATATTTAAACAAGACTAGCATATCATCTTTTAACCTTCTCTTCTCCAGGCTAAACATATCCAGCTTGTTAAGTCTCTCATCATAGTGCATGCTTTCCAGACCCTTCACCATTTTGGTCACCCTCTTTTGGACATGCTCCAGCTTCACAACATCCTTTTTTTAACCGTGGTTCTTAGAATTGGACACAGCCTGACCAAAACAGAATAGAGTGTCACTATTACTTCCAATAATAATAATAATAATAATAATAATAATAATAATTCATCCCTATACTTCTATTGATGCAGCCTAGAATCACATTGTCCTTTTTAGCTGCCAGATCACACTGTTGACTCATGTTCAATTTGTGGTCTACCAGGACTCCTAGATCCCTTTCACACGTAGTCTCGTTCAGCCATGTATCCCCCTAAGGTTGAACTTAGATAAATTCACCATGGTCATTATTTTTGTTTTCTTCATGTCCAGCAGTAAGGCTGCCCTTGCACTTTCTTCTTTAACTTTCCTTAGTAATTGGTTAACTTCCCCTTTATCTAGTATGGTGTCACCTGCATATCTTTTTTAATGTTCCTTCCATAGAATCATAGAATCCTAGAGTTGGAAGAGACCAAAGGGCCATCTAGTCCAACCCCCTGCCATGCAGGAACTCCCAATCAAAGCATCCCTGACAGATGGCCATCCAGCCTCTGCTTAAAGACCTCCAAGGATGGAGACTCCACTACACTCTGAGGGAGTGTGTTCCACTGTCAAACAGCCCTTACTGTCAGGAAGTTCCTCCTGATGTTGAGGTGGAATCTCTTTTCCTGCAGTTTGCATCTATTGTGTCTTCACTTCACCTTCTTCTGAGTCTAACCCTGATCTTTTTATGATATTTTTTTTGCATACAAGTTGAACAGATAGTGTGATAGAATGCATCACTGCTTGACCCCTTTACCAACTGGAAACCATTCTGTTTCTCTAATAATAGCCTCTTGTCCTGAGTACAAGATTACTCCCCAAGACTATCAAGTGTATTGGCATTCCTATGTCTTTAAGACATTCCCTAGTTTTTCATGATCTATGCAGTCAAGGGCTTTACTATTGTCTATAAAGCACATGCCATGACAGAAATTAAATATCTGTGATTTAGTAAACAAATAAATTTATTTTTAAAATCCCTCCTAATATTTTTCAGTATGACTACCTGAGTCATACTGAACCTTCCCTAACCTAACTGTACCTTCCCTAACCCCTACTATAGACAGAGTAAGAAGAATCAGAATACCTCTGACAGCATGAAATCAACTGTAATTCTGATAGTAGCTTGGAATGGAATACAATGTATTATGCAGTGATAGAAGCAAAACCATCAGCAAGCAATATTAGACAGTTTATGCTATAAGGCCTTAGCAGTATTTGAGGAATGATGTGGCATGCTCTGCAAAGTGAGAGTCACCAAGTAAAACTGTTACTGTGAAGTCCATCTTTTACACTATCAGTCAATGCTTGGAAAAGTTACATTTTGGACTGTAGTCTGTAGTTCCATAATTCTCCTACCTGACATACCTAGTGGCCATGCTGGATGATAGATTCTGAGAGCTGTGGTCCAAAAAAGTAACTTTTCTAAGCACTGGCACTGCTATATGCAATGATATCTACCAATCTACAGTTGTGTTTCTGTCTCATATGTAAGTACCCCCTTTTATATTTGCACACATGTTCCCATTTAATGCTCATCTACTTCAAGAGTAGACATATGAGTTTAACACATGGGATCCCATGCAAAAAAAAAGGGGGGGGATTTAAATGCTTGGAAAAAACTGCAAAAGTGGGTTGATTTTCACATATGTCGTTGGTAAAGTGGTGTCAACTCGAACAGAAAGTAGACAAAAGCCACTCTTTTTTACTATTGGGATTTTACAAAAGTAAAAAAGAGCAGCTTTTGTCTATTTCCTATCTACTTTCTGTCCGGGTTAACACCACTTTAACAACAATAGACTCTTTCAAACGGGAGGAATTTCTCCCAATTCCGAATGGAGCCAATGCGGATTCATGTAAATTCGCTTGTTTAGCAAATTTACCTGAACCCCTGCTCCGTTCGGAAGGCATTCGGAATTACTTCCCATTACCCGAAAATAACCCCCCCCTTGCCCGAAATCGCATGAGAAGCTTAAATTCGCAATAACGTTAAACCCATGATTGCATTCGGAGTGACTTCCCTTTTGCCCAAATTTGCATGAGAAGCTCTAATTCGCAATAATGTGAAACCCCAGGATTGCGTTTGGATTGCCCTTGGATTATACTTCCAATTTCCCACGTCTGAAAGAGTCCAATGGCATTTCAAAATCAACCTGCTTTTGCAGGTTTTTCCAATTTAAACACCTCTTTCTGCATGGGTTTTCCCCAATGTGATAATGTCAATAGATATAGACACTGTAAGTCTGCTTTGATTTCTCATATACACCCAGCTATCTCAATTAAAAAGACATCAAAACCAAACATCTACAGTAAGCACTGAGAATTCAATCTGTTGGCAGATTAATGAAATTAAATATTTAAGATTTAAGATGTTATTTCCTTTTCTTTTTTGTAAATCTTGGGGGGGGGGCATTTTTAACCCACTCCTTGCAGTAGGCTGAACTATTTCCAGCTGGAAACCACCCAAAATTACAACCCACAAGTCTATTTTGGTAGTATTTCTGGGGTTTTTGGTCCATTTCTAAGCTTGTATGGATGTTTTGGAGAGGGAGTTATTTGAATCATAACTCCATTCCAGGCATATCTAAGTCAGACTTTGCTTGATTTAATTTTGTGAAAATGGGGAATGTGGAAGTGTTACAGGTTCAAGAGATTTTGTGGGATGTTAAAAAAAACACAAGGAACAACATACATCCAAGGTGCATTGCTGTCTTTATAAATACAAGTGGTAGTAAATTGATTTTTTTTTTCAAAAAATAAAGTTTTTCAGAATCTCACTGAAAAAGATGGTTTCAAGTTAATAGAAAAGGCAATGTGCATGTATAACAATCCTAATCATGATTATTACAGTGGATCTGAGATGTTATTCCTCAACCACATGTGTTCTTAGGGTGGCATGAGGAACTTTCTGGTCAACTATAGACCAACTATTTATCAGGGTAGATATTTTGAAATTAGTAAAAAAATTCTACCCAGCTGATGATATGGAATAGTCATTATCTTAAAAGGCAAGGTTGTGAAGAGACAACTAGGAAACCACTTATTCAGGAAGAATAATTTATGCTGAGGGTAAAGTTAGTGCTGACAAGCTGGATCCAGAAAGGATGCAACTCCTGCTCAGATGTTATTCATAACATTTTCCTGAATAGTTGCCCAATCTTCCTGTAGACAAAGTCCTGGCAAGTCACTTCTCTAGCCCTATTCAGGTGTTACTTGACATGTTCTCTTGAACATTAGAGCAGTGGAGTGCCTACCCCACCTTATCATCACTTTCCTTACATTGGAAGTGACATGCCTGAAGAGATATACTCTTTTCATAGAAGCAAAGTTCTTGATTCTGTCGTGAATTTCCACATGAACAAGGACTCCTTTTCAGACATGTCACTTTCCATGTGAGGTAAATGATACCTGAGGAGGAGGATAAACCTATTCATGTTCAAAACATTGCAGTAAGTAAGTCTGAATGGGGTAGAGTGGCAACTTGACAGCATTTAGGGAATAATTCTAACATATTATTTTTTTTTGCATTTTGAAAATTATAGCTAATTTAGAACTGTGCATAGAATGTTTTTCTATATTTTTAGAGGAATCTTGTAAAAGTATTTGTTCTTAGCATGGGTGTAAACCTAGCCATTTGACATGATCATGTTTTCAACCCTCAGTATGTTGTATGTAAAGTCCACTGTCTTGTTTAATAGGACTCTGGATTTCACCAACAAATCAATTAAGGTAACAATGCATGTCCACATTATTGATTCTGGATGATCATGCATCATTGCTCCTCCCTGGAGAATACTTAGGTTCACTGTTAAACCAATGAAATCAGATTAATCATTAACATCTCCATGGTTTCCTCCAGTACTAGCCTTGTGCTCAATATTTTTAAAAGTATGTTGGGAAACTATGCCATTTCTTTAGCAGGAGGAGTGAATAGGAGGAGTATCCATTGCAGTTTGCAATTCTTGGTATATTTTTCATGATTTATGTTTCTTAATATTGAATAATCCTACAAATCTAAGCAAAAAGCAAAAGAACATCCATTAGCTGTATAAATTCACTGTGGACTCACAACAAATGACCATGTCAGTTTAATTAATGCTGAATTTCCAACATAATAGATTTCTGGTTACAGCACAGTGCACTTGATACCATTCATCTAATTTCACAATTAGTGTCACTTAATATTTTAAAATGAGAGAACATCAGCTGCATTTTTTCAGACTCAGGTTCTAGAACAACAAATAGAATGCTGCTCATGTAACAGGGTTTCCTCACTCTCTCTTTCCTGCTTTCACCCACTATGCCCATTCCCATTCTTGAAAGCTAGAAAGACTCTTTAGAATAATATAGAAAGCAGCATGGATAAGGCAATGGAGTGGGAGAAATGACAGGAATGGAGGCTATTACACCTAAACAAAGCTGTTCTTAGGGGCCTTTTCACACCACATAGTTATAGCATTATGATCCCACTTTAACTGCCATGGCTGCTTCCCATGGAATCCTGGATTTTGTTGTCTGGTCAAAGGCCTCAATTAGCTTCCGGGCTGAAAAATCTAAAGACCTCATCCCTCAAAAATGGAAACCCCAGGATTCCATACAATGAAACTATGACAGTGAAACAGGCATGGTTCCCCAACTCTGCCCCTTTAGACTGAGGGATTGAGGATCCTTTGCCATTTGTAAGCTAACATGTTTTTTTGTCTGAAGACTGTATATCCCCATACAAACTTGCAAAGGTCCTAAGATCTTCAGCCTTTCTCTCAATTGTCACACCATCACAGGTTTGCTTGGGGATGAAACAAGAGTAAGCCTTCTCAGTGGCTGCTCTCCACCTCTGGAACACCCTTCGAGAGGGGCTAGGCTGTCCCCCCCACCCACCGCTTTCATTTCACCAACAGGGAAAGACATTTCTATTCATGCAGGCAACTTACCTATTTTTCCAGAGAAACAATACCAGTGAAAAATTATTTGTGTGTTTCCACATATGTTATTTGTATGGAATCCTGGGGTTTGTATTTTTGTTTGCCCTATAAGTGAGGGCAGAGGGAAACTCTACATCCAAGCTATCATTGGACAAGAGGAAATAGTTAACCCTAGGGAATAAATGAGAACCAGCATGGTTTGAGCGTTGGACTAGGACTCTGGAGACCAGGGTTTGAATCCCAGTTTGGCCATGTAATCCCACTGCCTGACATTTGTGCAAGTCAGACTCTCGCAGCCTCAGTGGATGGCAGTGGCAAACTCTCTCTAAAGATACTTGCCAAGAAAACCCCATGGTAGGTTCACCTTAGAGTCATCATAAGTCAGAAATGATATGAAGGCACACAACAACAAAGGGAAGAAACATTCCACATAATATTAAAGTAGATGATGAAGAAAGTGAAATAGTTCAAGTTTTTCCATAACTTGACTCATTTATTAATCAGAATGGAGACTTCAATCAAGAAATCAGAACCATGATAGGGCCTGGAAACTATGAAAGAACTAAAGAAGATCATGAAGGATCTAGATATATCATTGATATTAAAGATAATGCTATTGTATTATCAGTTATGTATGGTTGGGGAAACTGATAGGAGAAGAGTTCTGCAGATACTACAGACTACTAAAAAGACCAATGGATGAATCCTAGCACAAATCAAGCCTGAATTCTCCTTAGATCTCTCCTTAGTAGCCAAGGTGACTGAATTGAGACTGTTGTATTTTGGACATGTAATAAGAATACATGACTCACTAGAAAAATAATCATGCTTGGAAATGATGAAAGCATTAGGAAAAGAGGAAAACCACATTCCAGATGGATAGACCCAATCAAGGAAGCCACAGTCCTGAATCTGCATAAGCTGAGCAGGGCTATTGAAAATCTCTTATTCAAAGGGTTGCCATGAGCTGGAGTTGACTTGACAGCAGATTTGAAACATCTCAGTCTATTTCCGTGAAATAGAGAGCTGAATAATACAGTCCTCAAGGAGACAGAGAAGGCCATGTACCCCATTGTAACTGCTAATTCTTATGCATATGTTCTTCCACAGCATGGCTATCATGCATGAAAAAAACCATCAAAACAATTCACATCCTCTCTACATACCTCCTAGAAATGTTCTGCCTATTAAAAACCGATTGTAAAAATCCAGAGCTGTTCAGAAGGGGAATCTCTAAATTCTCCACTGTATTTGTAAAGCAGAGAAAGGTTGCAGGGGCTATTTCACAGTACTTCCCCAAGGTTATCACAATTTTCCAAAAATTTCTTAATGGAGGGGCTCACTGAAAGCAGAAACAGTAGCACAGCTTCTTTCATTCTTTTATTTTTGTCTTTCTTCTCCCTCCCACCCACCCCCTCAATACTTCTGCCTTGTTCTCAATTTACACTTTCATCAGCAGCAACCCAAAGCTAGAGTATTCTGAGAAGGTTTTGATCAACTCTGGTAATATCTTTGCCCAAGCTTGCCACCACCCCTTACCATGCTCACAGTTACAGAATCTGACACTAGGAATTATAGACAATATAGAAAGGGTCTCTTCCTAAATTTTACAGAATGGACATGTTATACTGAGCTTGGTCAAACCAGTTCAGAGATAGCACAACTTCTTTTGCTGCAAAGTTCAGGATGTTCACCAACCAAAGCCTGGTAGGCTTGCACAGAGATTATAAAGTTCCTCAGATTTTACAATTTTTTTCTAAATTCCAGTTACCATCCAGGATATGTAAGAAAACCAGATGAACACTTTTAGTGCATAGACATTTCATTTTTTTTAAAAAAAAAATCCTCTCGCAGTATGTATACATTTTAACCTCTCCAAAATGTACTCATGACAATTTGGCACTTTTTAACAAATCTCCCCCTTCATTTCGAATTTCAGAGGTTAGAGGGAGAGAACAGTTCATTTCCTATCAGAAAGTGATGGCAGATTCATCCATTTAGATTATAAAATGTCAGAGTTTGCAGGAAAAGCATTCATCATAACTACTCAGGTCTTTCAAAACATGAAAGAGAGACCACTTTGCAAAGCCATTTCTCTAAATGTTCAAATGTGCTGCCATCACAGTCATTTTTTTTCTTGCAGAATATGCAGTATATTCCAGAGGCAAGAGCTATGGCACTGAGGACAGTCAAAAGGGTTCAATTGATGTAGCTGAGTTCATTAAAGGCTATTTTAACTTACATTTCCAATAACCCTTTATGGCTATTCATCTTTGTTCCCTTTTGGATACTTTCTTTTCCCAGTTAGCAGTGGCAAGAATGTAAAACTTTTAAATTATACTTTAAAAAGCCAGGAATAATTAAGGGCCACATGTAACAGCTTATTATCATAGGAATGTAGATTGTGATGCAATGTTGATTATCATGCAAGAGCATTTCAGGCAGGGCATTAGGTTAAGTCATTTGACAGTGAAATGTGTGACTCCTGAAATATAGGAAACAAGAGTGGGCTGTTTTCTTCTTTTATTATTTTAGCCACTGCTGAAACACCCGCCCCCCCCAGTCATAAAGAAGCTAAATAAAACTTGAAACACACAGATTGTTTATCTAGTTTGGTCTTCCCTTTCTGATTCAGCTTCTCAAGGAGCAGCAGCTACTAAACATGTGAATTATTGATAAACTGTCAGAGAGGAGTTTTCTATCCAGTTTTTCTTTGGATGCTTCAGTCTCCTTTAATTGAAAACAAAATCTATACATGAAATCATGGCAAGCAGATGAACTCAGTTATTTGTAACATAGATCATGGCTGCTCATTAAGAAATCAACATTGCTAAATAAAGGACACAAATTGCAAATGTGAAGGGTCTGTTTTTTTAAAGGTGGTTGAGGGTGAGGTATTAGAAAATGTTCTGCTCTCTCTGCTGACTCTTATGATGTCTGAAGTAAAGGAAAATTCTTTGAACTCAAGGGATAGCTTGTGTGATAGTGAGAACCAGTGTGGTGAGCACAATGGTTCTCAAACCTTTTACCTTTGAGTCCACCTTTACAGCGACATGCAGACATTGCTGCCCCCCACCTGGCTCAATATAGCATATGACCAAAAATATTGTGTTTATTTAGTGTGTCTAAATGTTACATGTACTGTCTCTAACACAGCGACACTCACCACAGTGACACCAATGGTCACAGATGTATACACACTCAGTCTTGCTTTTCCATTCTTTCTTTCACTCAGACACATGTTCATTTACTCTCTAACACACAGTCACAGAAAAACATTCATTCTCTTGTGTGACGTCAAAGACTTTTTCTGGGCGGCATCCATAGTTTTTTGTGGGTTTTTCTGGTTATGCGGCCATGTTCTAGAAGAGTTTTTTCCTAACATTTTGCAAGCATCTGTCGCTGGCATCTTCAGAGAATACTGGCATGGAAATCAATGGGGTACATATACCTTGTGTGACCTTTGTTTGGAAGGAAGGGATTTATATGTTAATCTGTGTGTTGGTCTGTGTTGAATGACAAGGCCTCAGGGTTTCTATTTAATTAGCGATCCATTATCTCCTGGGAAATCCCCTGGCTCTGGATGGTTTTCATTTGCATGTTTTTGACTTTGGTATTTGAGGACTGGTAGCCAAAGCTTGTTTACTTTAAGGATTTCTTCTTTCCCGTGTTTGTGGATTTTTCCTGTGCATCCTGACTCGATAATTGTTTGCATGGTCCAGAATTTCAGCATTTTCAAATAACATTTTATGCTCAGGATGGTTTACAACGTGTTCTGCTACTGCTGATTTTTCTGGCTGACGCAGTCTGCAGTATCTCTCATGTTCCTTGATTCATATTTGAACACTGCGTTTGGTGGTCCCTATGTAGACTTGTCCTCAGCTGCACGGTTTGCAGTAAACTTCTGCATCCATGAGAGGGTCCCTCCTGTCCTTTGCTGAGTGCAGCATTTGCTGATTTTCTTGGTCAGATTGTAGATTGTTTGGGGGTTGTGTTTTTTCACCAGTTTCCCTATTCACATCCTTAAAAAACTCTTCTAAGAACATGGCCACATAGCCCTGCAAAACCATTAAAAACTATTCATTCTCTTGTCTGTGCTAATATGTAAAAAAGAGATGAAGAGTGTGACTGAAGTGGAGGAGGGGGATCAGAGCCTTCGGACCTTATCAGACGACAGAAATTGGAAGTCATTCCGAACGCAATCATGGGTTTTATGTTATTGCGAATTAAAGCATCTCACACAATTTCAGGCAATGGGGGGGTCATTTTTGGGTAATGGGAAGCCAATATGAATGCATTCTGAACGCAATGGGAATTCACGTGAATTTGCTAAACTAGCATTACTTAGTTATGCAAATATAACAAAGCTGACAATGGATATTGGCATTTGTTTATGCCTCCAAGAAATTTTGGACTTGTTCATAACTTTGGGTAAAGAAAATATCATGGATCCAAATTTAATTTTGTTTTATTTTAGCTCCATGGTCTATCTGAATAAATAAATTCATTCCATGAAATCTTGGGTGCTTTGGTTTTAAGATCCATACCCAATACATCCTTTAATTTTGATGTAAGAACTATCCAGGTCCTCCAAACATTAAATAACCTTCTAGATAGAGGGTAGGACTTAATATGTGTCAGGGTTTTCTTAGTTATAAGCACAGTCATTCATTGCTTTCATTTCAGGGCATGAAACCTTTAAATGCCTATCTCATGATGCATCAATATGTTAATTAGAGTATGTTCTTGTAAACCTATTGCACTGGGCCATTATTCTGCTAATTAAAAATCCAGGAAAATCATCTCTGAGTTAAACAATGTCAGCATGTCCCTTCCTCCTCCCCCAAGTAACACCACCACATTCACACAGACAAAGTACATCAACCTGAGAACAAGAAAGCAGCAAAGCAGACTTGGGGTACTGTCACTTGTCAAACAACTCAGCACTAAACTTTATAGCAATAGAGTAATGACCTGGAAAAATTAGTTGCTGCATTACATTACCCAACTTTCATCACTTAGTTTTAGCCCATTAAACAGGCAGACATGTTGAAGCTAATTTTTAGTGTCTGTGTGCAAGGAAAAGTAAGCAACGAGCGGCATCTTGACAACCAGAAGTAGCAAGATGAAATCCCTCCAGCAAAGGAGGCTATTAGACTAAGACAGAGATTAGTCTAGACACAGAAGAGCATGCCAGCTACATAAAGAGGTAATCTGTGTAAAGATTCCATACTGCTGGGTGTTTAAGAGACCCATGATAGTACATGAACCACTTGCCTCTGGCTTCTCTCCTGTGTTGCTGCTGTGTCAGAATCTGTAACCTTGAGAATGGGTTCAGTCATCGGCTGTCTTCCTCTAGAATCCTTATCTGGTCAAGATAAGATGCGATGAAATTGACTATGGAACTTCAGCTAATCTAGTGGATTATTCACAGATGAGATATGAATACATTCTACAAAAAAACAGCAATCATCTATATCATGATATATAGTCATGACATACGGATGAATGGATGGATGGAGGGAATATATATAGGTAATTTGTATGTGCATGACTGTATTTGATATACTGTTATATCTGTATTGTTAGTTTTGAGACGACTGAGTACTAGGTACTAATTTCTTGCTACTGTTGAATTCTATAACATATAAAACATTGCAAAAAAGAAGAAGCAATAATTATCCTCTTTCAGTCCTTCCAGTTCATGTCAGTGGATCAGTGGATCCACCCTGTCTTTAATCTGAACTTTAAAGGTGCTGAACCCTATTTCCAAGTTGTGTTCAGAACCTTGGATTTACATTGAACCCCAATGTTGATTTACCATCCCACAGATATGGAAATTACTACCCACTAATATCCAAAACACAGCTGCCCGAAGCAGGTATTAAATCACAACACTCTTTTTTATTTGTTCTGGAAATGATCATTCAGAAGAAGGAGAAGGAGAAGGAGAAGGAGGAGAAGGAGAACGCTTACTGCAAATCAGCTCTATTTATTTGGATTTTTTTTAGTCCATCCTTTCTTCCAGGGTTAATTGAGGTTTCTGCACAGATCCTCCCCTCCAACAAATAACAGTAGTCAGTTGTGATTATTAGTCCCTTGGAGAATACTATGCATTCTGTTTTCAAAAGTAATACAGTGGGCCCTTAGTATGCACAGGGTATCCATTCCAGATCCCTCCACAGATAGCAAAATCCGCAGATGCTCAAGTCCCATAGTACTCAATGGTGGTGCAGCCATGTGACTGCACCACCATTGAGTACTATGGGACTTTGCTGCTGCCCTCCCAAAGCCAGCCTCACTGCAGTGGGAAGCAGGGGACTAGCTCTTCTTCCCCATTCTCCTCCTCCTCGTCTCCCATTGCCGCTGCCAAGGCTCTTCCTCCTTTCCATCCTCCTTTTCCTTCCTTCCTTCTCCTCCTCCTTTTACCCCCTCTCCATCACCATCGCTCCTCCTCCTTATTCCTCCTCCTCCTCCTCCTCCTCCTCCTCCTCCTCCTCCTCCTCCTCCTCTCTTTTTCCTCTGCTGCCACTGCCCCCCAAGGGCATTCAAAGTGGTCCTGAATTAGTAGAAGGGTGAACGCATTGTCACAACCGCTAAAGCTAGTCATTGTGTTGATTCTGGATGAATCCAGCATAGTCTTCTAAACTGGACCAAAAGAAAAGTCTTATCTGTGGTAGGAAAGGTGAGCAATAAATAGAATAAAATGGTAAAAGTGGCATGCATAATTCTATATCCTGGAGTCTCTATCACATAGCTTCTCCACCAGTAGTGGTTCTTGGGGGAAAAACTGTAAAAGAAGATTGGAAAGAAAAACAACTGGATTAGGATATATTCACAAACTCCAGTCCATTAACAGAGAGTTGAATAAAATCAATGGCTTCCTGGCACACTACACATATTATAATACTAGATGCTCTAGCCAGTTAGCATATCTCCTTCCTTAGTTTACAACCTGCACACATCACATTCCAAAATTCCTTCCACCATTCATATGGCTATTCCCCCACCCTGGCCTTAGTCAACATCTTTCCTCCTGCCTTTGTCACTCAATGACCATAGTTAAAACTGAATGTGTCACTTCAACACCATACCCACACTTTTTGTATTTCTATGGCTATTAATATAGACTTATTCCTTCCTGGGCACCAGCCACTCCCTGCATCTGAGGAAGGAGACCAAGCATACAAAAGCTCATGCTACAACTTCTTTCACATAGAGGCTAAACAGACTGGCCAAAAGAGCCAGCATTGGGGTGGAGTGGGGTGTGTGACAGCCACACATTGCATGCCTTGACTCTGCCCCCAAGCTGCCAGCATGCCTCCTCCCTGCCCAGATAGTGGGCAGAGTTGCAGTGCTCTGATGGTGCTGCAGCTACATGCCATACACCAAAAAGTGCCACCACAGTGGCAAGGGCACCCTTTTTCTGAGCCAAAAAGAAGTAGCATCTGTATCCTGTATCTTTTTGGCCTGGAAAGATGCTGGATTATGGTTGTAACATGTGATTACCACAGCCTTGATGCTGATCTTTCCAGAATAATGTGGTTTTAATTGTGTTTTTTTATTGATCTGTTTTTATGTTTTGCTTATCTGTTTTGAAGTGCTGTTAGCTTCCTAGACCTTAGCTTCTTGACCTCTGTTATAATTGGAAAGACCTTAGCTTCCTTGACCTCTGTTATTATTGGAAAGATAAAACATAAAATTTAAAAGTCAATCAATCATTATTTAAAATATTAGCAATGGTCTCTAGTGCTAAAGGAAGTAAAGGAATTTTAAACTGGGGGAATTGATGTACCAGTCCTCAGTTGTTGTTGTTTGGTGGGTGCTGGCAGCCCCTGCTAGAAATGCTGGCAAAGAAACAGAACAAAACAAAAACAGATTTGGCGTAAAAATAGCAGAGATTCCCATGTCAGAAAGACATTCTTACCCAGAGGGGCAGGATATAAATAAACATTTATTTATTGTTAAAATATATTTTACTGAGATCCTAGTTTCATTCATAATCAAGAGCTCTTTGTAGCTTTCTCACCCTTGAACCAACTGATTTTTAATGATGAGTTTTGATAAAATTGGCCCATTCCTTTGCTACTGGATTTCAGATCTCTTGGCTTTGCTCCTTTCCCCCCAGCTTCTGTATGACATACATCAAATGCATATCCTTCCTGGATGACAAAACCTACCAGAGAGAATCAAGGGAAATCATCCAGATTTTGGGGACTCTTTGAAAACTTTGGCACCCTTAGAAATTAGAGTGAAATACATTGCCTTGAACTCTTTTTCTCCGGCAACCTTCACACTTGAACTGACCTTTTCCTCACACTCTAAATGATAATTGCAGAGTATGTTCAATAATGCATGTTGCCGAGGACAATTTCACATCACTCTGTGTGAATATAATGAAGGGCTGTCAAGGTAAAAATCTTGGACCAATGGGGTGCTTGAGTTATGGAAGAAAAAGCAGAGGGGATTGGCTCAGGATCATTTTCTCTTGCATTTTTGGTTGTGGGAAGAGAAGGATATATTGTCTGAAGAAAGACTATATTATGAAATAAAAGTGCAGGACAAATTACAAGAGAGCCTAGCCAACATTTAAGAGGTCCATCAGCTTGCCGAGTATATTCTGATTAACATGTGCCAAAGTAAACATACCAAATTACATACTTTTCCTGAGAAGCTGCTGCTTTGTCTTCATTCTTTCATTCATTTTGCCTCTGTACCAAATACCCTGGCATTCAGAGTAGATAACAATATTAAAATTAAAATAAAAGCAGAAATAGAAGCAAAATATTTTTTTAAAAAAAATATTTAAATATTTCCATAAGAACAAATAACACCACCAGCCAATTAAAAGCTCCTTCAACTAGCTGAACTAAAGTATATTTTCCTATTGGCAGCAGGACAACAGAGAGGGAGTTAGCCTTACCTCTTTTGATAGGGAGTTCCAAAGCATCAGAGCATCCATCAAGAAGAGCTTATTTTGTGTCTTCATCAAATGTTTCTCTGATGGTGGCTGGACTGAGAAAAGGGCCTCCTCAGTAAACATCCCTGCCCCTGCTTTATGTGACAGAAAACAGTACAATATGTTTGTATGACAGAATACAGAATAGCACAATCCCAAATTGAGTAAGTCTTTATAGATCATAACCAGGAATTTGAATTGTATCCATAAAGATGAATAATTATGGAAACTTTGTAACAAGAGGGATCATATCAGGTTTTCAGGCAGGCACAGCTCCATCTTGCCTAGGTCCAGAGACAGATGAAAGACCATCCCTCCATTTTAAGATTGAAACTAAATCCAGATAATACGGAGGTACTGACAGTTACAGGCCCAAAACCAGGATTGGGAATACAACCCCCAGTCCTAGATGGAGTCACACTCTCCTTGAAGGATCCTGTTCGCAGCCTGAGGGTGCTTCTAGATTCGTCACTTCACATGACTTGTCAAGTAAATGCGACGGTCAGGAGTGCTTGCTACCAGCTTCAGCAGATATGCCAGCTGTGCTCTTTCCTGGATATGAAGGATCTGGAATCTGTGGTACATGCTCTGGTAACCTCACATTTGGATTACTGTAATGCGCTCTACATGGGGCTACCCTTGTGGTTAACCCGGAAGCTTCAATTGGTTCAAAATATGGCAGCCAGACTTGTTACTGGAACATCTAGGAGAGACCATATAATACCTGTGCTCAAGTCTCTCCACTGGCTGCCGATTAACTTCTGGGTGCAGTACAAGCCCTACATGGCTTGGGTCCATCTTATCTTAGGGACTGCCTCTTCCCATATGATTCCCCCCCCCCCCCCGCACACTCCCGTCCTCTGAGAGGAACCTACTTCAGCCTATGAAAGCCTCCCAGAGGACCTTCTCAGCTTCTGCTCCCTCACTGTGGAACGGCCTGCCGGATGAGATCCGTCTTATTATGACTCTTAATTGCTTTTAAAAAGCTGTAAAGATGCATCTCTTCTGGCAGGTCTTCCCAGAAACTGTTTAATCTTTCCCGGTTCCCAGAATTTTCCTGCTAATTCCTCGGCTCTATGTACCCTGATGCCATCCCTATGCTGCTAAAGAATTATAGGTTTTAGTATGTTTTGTTACTTTTATTATATGTTTGGCCTGTTTTAACTTTTTGCTGGTTTAATTCCATTTTAAGGGGTGTAAGGTGAGGGATGGTTTTGTGGCAATTGTTTTAATTGTGATTCTTTTTAATTATTTTGTACCCCACCCTGATTGCTTGGACAGAGGGGCGGGTTAGAAATAAATTATTATTATTATTATTATTATTATTATTATTATTATTATTATCTGCTACCACCATGGCCTTGGAGGGAGAGAAGAAGAGCCAGGCAAAGCTCCACCTTGCCTGTTCTCAGAAGCAGATGAAAACTCTCCCTCCTTTCCAACTGCCGGCACCCTAGCCTTGGAGAGAGAGAGGAACTGGAAGTATCTTCTGGACTTGATCACCTTCCCCTCTGCCATTCCCTTCTCCTTTAGTGTCCTGTCTTTTTTAGGTTGTAAGCCTGAGGGCAGGGAACTTTCAAATTAGTAATCTGTAAGGAACTCTGATGAGGTGGCTTAGTGGTTAAGATACCAATTCTGATTATTGTAAGGTCAGAAGTTTGGCAGTTCAAGGCCTGGGTGCCACATGACAGGGTGAGTTTCCATAATTCCTCCCAGCTTCTACCAATCTAGCAGTTTGAAAGCATGTGAATGCAAGTAGCTAAATAGGTACCACTTTGGTGGGAAAGTAACAGCATTCCGTGCAGTCATGCTGGCCACATGACTATGGAGTTTCTTCGAAAAATGCTGGCTCTTCAGCTTAGTCATGGAGATGAGCACTGCCCCCTACAGTCGATTATCACTAGACTAGGTTATGTCAAGGGAAAACCTGTACCTTTTAAGGATCTCTGAGAGGCTATGGCTAAAGAGTGGGGTATAAATGCTCTAAACAAACAAACATCAACAGTCTGTCCACAGCATTCTCAGTCAATGGAATATTACAGATACTTTCCAGAGACAGAGCCATGTACAGCACATTGCAGTGCCAGCTTGTGGCTCCCATGTCAGAAGAATGGTGAATCTGTTCTGAGTTTTAGTCTTAACTTTAAAGGTACTATCTAAGGTGTTGTATATGTTTGGGAGTTGGGGTTGTATTTGTTTGGGGGGTGGGTCACTCCTTTAGTCTGGACTAAAGCTCAGAATGGGCTGATCACCACTCTAACAAGGAAGCCTTCACTGGTGTATTATATTAGTCCAAACATGATGTAATTAAGCCATGTGTACAGGGTCAATATCTCTAAGAATCAATTATGTTGATATAGTCATAACTACAAAACCTGGGCTGAATTAATAATGAATCTCAGAATATATCCAGGAGTACATCCAAACTGCACAACTGAATCATCAAGGGGAGTACAAACACCATCCAACACTAGCTGAATATATATTCTCTGAACTAATTTTCAAATAATCAGGATCATGTCTGCTGTCCTTCATCCAGTCTATTACTGGTATCAGACAAAGATTTTAGAACTAAAACAGCTTTCTTGGATTAAAGGAAAGAAAAAGTTGGGTATCATCAGCATAGTAATGGCACTAAATCTATAAAACTAGAGGATACCATGTGTAGCAAAGTGACTTTCAGGGAGTAAACAGTTAAAATATAGAAGAAACATCTTTCTTCCAAAGGCAGCATGGGAAGGAAAAAAACAACATGTTGTGCTGTGTTATTAAGAGATACCTGGCCTCCACTTGTTGAACAATTTGAATAATTTCAACCTACCTTCTGGAGTTGTAGAGTTCCTTTATAACACATGGTAGATCTCAAAAACACCTCCAGTATGTGGCAATATCATTATGGACACACTCTTCATATCCAGTTCCCAATTGGCATGCATAGTGAGACAGTGAAATTAGCGTCTGTACCATATCGAGACTTGAAATCAGACTGAAAGTAATCTAGACGATCCACCTTATGCAGATACTTCCTCTAGAACCTTGCCCAAGTAGGGAGTGCTGAAGACTGCCCAGAGGTTTTCCAGTATTTGGAGATTCACAATTAACTGAAATAATAATGAAATTAATTTCAAAAAACCCTTCAAACTGTTCCCACTAGTTTTCAAAAAATTGTTTGATCCTACATATACTTCTGCCTTACCATGCATTCTGGACATGTCATAGGTCAACCATACTTTTTTTTTTTTTTTTGCTTTACTCTGGAACATTTCCATTTATCATTTCTATGGCATAAATCCAATGTTGTGTGAGCACATATCTGCTTATGTAACATATGTTTTCACTTCACTCCTTCCCCTGCAATCACAAGCTTATAAACTGTAGTAACGGCAGCAGCATCATGGTGGTGTCCCTGTTGATGTAAACAAGCAGATGCACAGGTAAAGCAATCTCCGATGCCTTCGGAACTACCGGCGACCTTGGAGCTGTTCGGCTTTATCAGGAACTCCTCCTGCCCACTGCTGATGAAACAGACTGGAGCCAAATCTCTCTCCTCAGAGGTGTTTATTCTTAAAGTTGCTGTATTTACAAATATATACACACTCGTCCAACAAAACTCTCCAACCATCTATCCACTCCGACTACCCAACAACCCACACTGCGGTGTGCAGGCTATTTATAGATTTGTGCCATGCGGTCACAAACCCATCCTCTTCTGGTGACTCTTTTTCCTTGTGCCACCAACAATGTTGTCCCTTCACTCAGGAAGACTTTTGATGTTACCCAGGCTTACGTGCAATTAAGCACATATCTGACCTTGAACACTGTCTGCTGTTCCAGCCTTCAGCTGCAGACAATTATGCCCATGCTTCCTGGTTTCCTTTTGTGCACATCTGTACATTTCATAGTCTGGCCTCAATGCCTAACATGCCCCTCCAAAATGTACAGATGTGTATCTTTTTGCCACATATGTGTTTGCCATCTTCCGATGTTTACATTTGTTGAACAGCCAAACTCTGTGTTTATTGTGCCATGCCTATGAAACATGATAGATGTTCATGCCTTTCAATTGGCAAAGCTTTTGTGAGAACATCAGCAATGTTGTCCATGGTGTCAATGTACTCCAGGTTTATGATTCTGTTTTGAACCATCTCTCTCACATTCTGATACCTCACACCAATGTACTTTGTCCTACACTTCAAGTTCTCAGCTTCAGACATTGCAATACATGATTGTGAATCCTCATGGACTACAGTAGGCTCTTCACACTTTTCTCCCAAATCCACAAGCAATTGCCTTATCCACTGGATCTCTCCTGCAATTTCAGACAATGCTGCAAATTCTGCTTCTGTAGTACTTAAAGCCACACAGTTTTGCTTCCTGCTGCGCCAAATTATTGGACTACCAGCAAATCTTACAAGCAAACCTGACACTGACTTTCTGTCATGCAATTCTGATGCGAATGAACTGTCCACATAGCAATCCAGCTGTTGTTCACTGCCCTGTATCACCAACTTTCTTTCTTTGGTTCCTTTCAAGTATCTCAGCACATGTTTCACTCTAGTCCAGTCTTCTACTTTTGGAACACTTACTTTTCTGCTAAGTACTCCAACAGCAAACAAAATGTCTGGCCTAGTGTTGTTTGCAATGAACATCAAGCTACCTACTACACTTCTGAACAATTCTGGATTCTCAAATTCCTTTGATGATTCTGCACTAGAAGTTCCAGAAGTCATTGGACTCTTTACAACTTTTGCATTCTGCAAGCCACATTTTTCAATCAGTCTTTCAATCTTTTTCTGTTGGCTCAACAAACACTTGCCATCCTCAGTCCACTGAACTTCAATCCCTAAGTAAGTCTTGAGATTTCCCAAATCCTTGAGCTTAAACCTCTTAGACAACTCTTTCTGAACTGATGTAATTTCCCTCTCTGACTTCGCTGCGACACACAAGTCATCAACATAAATCACTACGGTCACATCACCTTTTGTATACACGCACGCATCCGCAATGCTGCGTTTGTATCCCAATTTGACCAACTCTTCATGAATGCAAAGGTTCCAGCAACGTGCACTCTGTTTCAAACCGTACAATGCCTTTTTCAACTTGTAAACCTTTTTATCCCTGCCCTTGTCAAAACCTAAAGGTTGTTCCATAAAAACCTCCTCATTAAGATGAGCATTCAAATATGCAGTTTCAAAATCAAAGTGTCTCAGTACTTGATTCTTCCTAGCTGCTAAAGCTAATACCAGCCTTAAACTTTCTGGCTTTGCAGTAGGTGAAAAAGTTTTGTCAAAATTTTCAAACCTCTGCTGCGAAAAACCTTTTGCAACCAGTCTTGCCTTGTATCTATGGGTTCCATCCGGCATTTCCTTCCTCTTGAAAACCCATTTGCAACCTACAACCTTGTTGTTCTTAGGCCTCTCCACAATCTCAAACACTTCCTTATCTAGTAAAGACAAGTACTCCTGATCCATGGCAGAAAACCATTTCTCCTGCTCCTCCTTAGGATATGATTGCAATTCCTCAAAACTCTCTGGCTCATCTGCCATCACTGAACAAGCTCTTGCACCCTGCACTACGAATCTATCTGGAGGTCTCCTCACCCTCTGAGTTCTCCTTGGCACAATTACTTTTGTTCTGCCTTTTTCATCCTCACTGTCAGAACTAGTTTGCACCTCTGTGTCTTTCATGGACACCTTTTCAAACTTTTGTGTAGTGACTGGTGAGTGCAAAGTTGGATGTGTTTGTGTGTGATGGTGTGCAGAAGTACTGGGTTCACTTTCAGTAGATGCTTCTTGTTTTAGCACCCCTCCATTTCCAGTACCTATGTCACTCTGCCCCAGCTTGAGAAAAACCTCTTTGTTGGCATGGAGCTTTTCCCAACCTGAATGTTTTTCAAAGTTGGCACTTCTGGACAGCAAGATTTCCCCATGACCTACATAAAATCTATAGCTGTTCCCAGAATACCCCACAAACATCAACCTTCTCCATTTAGGATCCCCCTTTTTCCTGAAGTTTGCAGGCACATACACATTTGCATACTGCCCAAAAACTCTCAGATATTTGAGATTTGGTGGTTTCCCATACAGCATGTGATATGGAGTTTTCTTTACAAAAGAATTCCAAGTGCGATTGGCAACATGGTTTGCTGTCAAAATGGCTTCCCCCCAAAGCTGCTCTGGTGCTTCTGCATCGAGCATCATGCAGTCTTTTATTTGCTTTAAGACTCCAATGTGTCTCTCTGCTAAGCCATTCTCCTGGGGAACGGCCGCGTTTGTCGTGTTGTGGCGGATCCCTTTCCTTCTCAACCAATTTTTCAGGTTATTAGATAGGAATTCTCCACCTCTATCTGTAACCAAAGATCCTACTTTGTATTCAAACTCCCTTTCAATCATATTGACCCAATTTTTGATGTGTTCAGCAGCTTCACTCTTTTCCTTCATGAGCATCACATATGAAAACCGTGTGTGACGATCCACAATGACCATGAAGTACTGATTTTTGCCCATGGTTTTGGCCAAAGGACCAGCCAAATCAGCATGCACAATCTGAAAAGGTCTTTGTGTGGTGCATTTGCTGCGTTTGGCCACAGGAAAAGCCTTCAGCTTTATCCTGCTGCAAACTGAACAATCCAGGTGGTTTGAACAAGTGGACATTTTAAATTCTGGACACACTTCCCTCAGCTTCCCCAAACTTGTGAAGCTTGTATGCCCCATGACTCTATGGTAGTAATGAGCACAGTCTAAGTGCAAAGGCACATTGTTGACTACTGAACATTCTGCCTTGTCAACCATATAGTACATTTTGTCTCTTTTGATTGCTTTAGCACAAACTTGGTCATTTATGCTAATAGTACAATCATCCCCTTTGAAACTCAATGCATACCCACTGGTGGTTAATTCAGACACACTAACCAAACAGTTTTGCAACTTAGGAACACACAAAACATTTGAAAAGTCCTTTCCAAAACTTGGGATGAACACAGTTCCCATCACTTTTGCCTCGCTTGATGCACCATCAGCCAAAGCAACTGAATGTACATTAGATGGCACCTTATCTTTCAGGAGCCTATCACAATTAATCATATGCGACGATGCTCCGGAATCTAATAACCAAATGGGGTCTACAGCCTGATGGGCTTTATAGTCATTGTTCTTTACCACAGCAACAACACCTTTCCTGCTCACAGGATCTTTAGGCTGTTGTTTCCTTGCTGCTGCCAGCTTTCTACAGTCCTTCTTGAGATGGCCTGGCTTCCCACAGTGGAAACACTTTCTCTCCCTGGACACAGCTGCCTTCTCCGGTTGCAGCTCCTTGAAAGCCTCGGTTGGGTGTGTTTGTCTTGGTACTGCATGCTGCCTCTGGAGCCCTGCCTCGTACTGCCGACGTTGGCTCTCTTCCAAGAAACGTGCAGCCACCAATTCCGCAGTAATCTGTGATTCATCAAAACACTGAAGACTCCATAGAATATTCTCAAAATCATCAGAAAGACTCTCAAGCAGGATGTATGCTTTCTGATCAGATGCAAGGACGACACCTCTCATCTGCACCTGGCTGAACAAATCAGCCATGATCTCCAGATGCTTTTCTGACGATTGTCCTTTCTGCATTTTGCAGGCATACAGTCTCCTACACCAAATCATTCTTGACAGAGCTGTTTTAGATTGGTGAATCTCCCTCAAAGCATCCCAAACTGCCTTTGAGGTTCTTTTCTCCCGGACATGGTTGATCTGCGACGGCGTGATTGTAAGCAAAATTGTAGCTCTTGCTCTCTTATCTCGGTCAAGAGTATCTGCTGTGGGTCCTCTCTCAACAACATCCCACAGTCCTTCTCTGACCAGCAAAGCCTCACAATAGGAACTCCAAGCTGCATAATTAGTTTCGTCTAGTTTGGGAAATTTAGCTGCCTCCATCATTAAGCAGTGTAAAGATAGAGTCCTGGCAGTTTTCCCAGCTTCTACTGTCAATTGTGATAAGACACAGACAACAGTCCAAAAATCTTACCATCCAGCCTTCCGGCACTGACAGCACATCACAGCAACAAAGTACCTCTCTTACACAGCCAGTTGAACTCTTCAGCACTAACGGAGATGCCTTATCAGATAACGATCTGGGCCCGTAACCCTTGTTGATGTAAACAAGCAGATGCACATGTAAAGCAATCTCTGATGCCTTCGGAACTACCGGCGACCTTGGAGCTGTTCGGCTTTATCAGGAACTCCTCCTGCCCGCTGCTGATGAAACAGACTGGAGCCAAATCTCTCTCCTCAGAGGTGTTTATTCTTAAAGTTGCTGTATTTACAAATATATACACGCTCGTCCAACAAAACTCTCCAACCATCTATCCACTCCGACTACCCAACAACCCACACTGCGGTGTGCAGGCTATTTATAGATTTGTGCCATGCGGTCACAAACCCATCCTCTTCTGGTGACTCTTTTTCCTTGTGCCACCAACAATGTTGTCCCTTCACTCAGGAAGACTTTTGATGTTACCCAGGCTTACGTGCAATCAAGCACATATCTGACCTTGAACACTGTCTGCTGTTCCAGCCTTCAGCTGCAGACAATTATGCCCATGCTTCCTGGTTTCCTTTTGTGCACATCTGTACATTTCATAGTCTGGCCTCAATGCCTAACAGTCCCGTCCACATGGACACTGCCATGATGACATAAGAAACGTGCAGAGTTAAGACATTGCTGCGTGTCGGTTATCTCATTGGTTTGCCAATGGTGCACTCGTGACCTGCACCAGACGCCTTAAAAAGAACTCGGCTCTTCTGGGTTCTTTTTACTGCAGAGGGACACCGCGCGTGGCACCCCTCCAGAGTTAAAACGGGCATCTCCAGCCCACAGTTTTATAATAATAATAATAATAATAATAATAATAATATTTATTTCTATTCTGCTCCTCTGAACAAGAAATTGGGGCGGAGTACAGCAGAGGTTAAAACAATATCAAGTTAAAATACCCCTTCCTTGCCCTTACCACCCTCCCTTAAAAAAGAATTAAATCACAATAAAGGTGATGTGCATGTTAATCTGTATGTTGTTAACATGATTTGCATGTTAATCTGTATGGACACCCTGTAGGCCTTGCCATTCAACAGCAGAACAATACACAGATTAACATGCAAATCATCTCCTCTCGACCAACAGTATAGATACCCCACTATCTTCCATTCCAGCACTCTCTGAAGATTCCAGTCAAAGCTGCTGGTGAAAAGTCAGGAATAAACCCTTCTAGAATATGACCCCATAGCCTGAAAAACCTAAATGTGGCTACCTTTCCCAGCACACTTTCCAACTCTGAGAACAGTCCTTCCAAGTTTGCTGACTTCAGCTGTTCAGAGCCAAAGGGTCTTGGTGCCTAATCAAATTACAGATCCCAGGATCCTGTAGATGGTGCCATGGCAGATCATAGAATCATAGAGTTGGAAAGAGACCACAAGGGCCATCCAGTCCAACCCCCTGCCATGCAGGAACTCCCAAACAAAGCATCCCCGACATATGGCCATCCAGCCTCTGCTTAAAGACCTCAAAGGAAGGAGACTCCAGATGTCAAATGGCATTTCTATGGCTTAGAAAGATGAACCCTTAGTAGTATGGAATGAGATAGTGCTGGAGGAGGCCATAAAATAGCCCCGCTTCTCAGAAATTGGGAAATTAGACAGATAGATAGATAGATAGATAGATAGATAGATGATAGATAGATAGACAGATATCTCAGGTTATAACTTGGGCCCATACAATTTGCCTTGCAAACAAGCTAATTGTTTTCTGTGATATGGTGGGTATCAAAACTTTAATTAGCAACATTTAATTGTTCTACAAACGTTTGGCAAAAGAGAATACTTGCCTCAACATATAGTATTGGATGATTACTATATAAGTGGCATATACAGGGAAAACAGATTAACTGAAATTCTCGATAACCAAGGTTAAACAATTTTAGCAATGGGAGGAATCTTCATTTGTGTTAGTATTCATGCTTATTTTACAGTGATGTTTACAGCACTGAGGAAACAACCACACATAGATACAATAAAATAATCTTATTTGCCTTTCATGGTTAATGCTTTTTCTTCACTTCTTGACCTCAAAACAGATTGGACACTGAAACAGCACAGAGCTGATTTAGTCTTCCACTTGCTTCCTATGCCATTTTAGACTGCATTCTCAGGCAATTTAGCACCATGCTGTTGCATTTACATTTCCAATATTTGGCTGGAATGCTTCAAGTTAAATCCTTGGAAAGCTGATTTTAGACAATTTGTTTTCATACCACAGTGGAACATACATTCGGTTTACACTACCATCCAGCTTTGGCTATAAATGTTTATTTTTAAGATATAAATACCTTGCTCTGGTTTTAGGCCATCAACTCATTTACCATAGAAACAAAAATCATTTCTTTACGATTATGCCAGCTGAAGAGACCTTCAAATATGTTATTGTAAATGTAAGCCCTAATTCTCCATGGAAACAGCCTAGTTTACAGATGATACATTTAAAAAAAAAAAAAAGCCTATGGGGAAATGCTATAATGAACATTTCAGATTTAGCAAATGTCAAAGACTCACTAGGAAACTGACCAGGGTTGGGTCTGTAAATAATACACAACTATTTAATTGAAAAGAAATTGAGCCCATATAATCTTGTTAATTAATTCTCTTGTTTTACTGGGGACAGGGGCAATCCAGTTAACCAATCAGTCCCTATTACTAGTACCCATTAGTCAGATCCAGGTTCTAAACAGAAACATGAAGAATATTATAGCAGATATAGCAAATCATGGAATTTATGTAGACTTCTGCTGTCTACATGATGTCCTCCCCATCTGCTTTATGTGTCACCCATAATAAGCTACAGACAGAACTGGGATGAATTTATTTAACATTCACCATACACTGTCAGATATTTAGATATATTTCAAAGCTGGAGATGAGGGCATTTTCTATTTGAAATATGAATAGAAATGGGTCATCAACTTTTAAGGTTGGTATTTCACCTTAAACATTGATATTCTAAACTGTTAAGCACTATGCAGAATAAATTGGGTGCATTTTTGAAAGGATAACCTGGACTCATAAGACAGTAGCAATATTTCAGATTTTGCTCAAGTTTATCTTGTGCTTAACTGCTACGGACATTGCTAGGCAGTCATCATGTTATCCTAATGCTACAGTATGTAACTGTTGATCCAACCAATGCTGATCCTCATTTATTTAAGTCTAATGTGAAGTCAAAGGCTTTCATGACCAGCATCCATAGTTTTTTGTGGGTTTTTCAGAGAAAGATGCCAGCCACACTTACTGGCAAAATGTCAGAAATAAACTCTTCTAGAACATGGTTTCATAGCCCCCCAAACCCACAAAAACTATGACTTAAGTCTTCTTTGAACTTATCTTGGAACAGGCATAGTTCACCCACCCTTGCCTATTCATGTTTGTGTGTTTTTAATTCATTTTTAATAAGAATTTTTAACAACATTAAAACTCTGTGTGTGTGTGTGTGTGTGTGTGTGTGTAAAGAAAAGATAGAATAAAGAATAACCAAAATAAAAATGGCAGAGTATTATGTTATTGCACACCTCCATCCTCAGACTGAAGGAATTGCAGCCCGATCTTAGCCAGATCCATCCCCGATCTGTCCTAATCCCATCCTTCACAAAGGACAGGATTTATTCAACCTATGATCTCCTCTTCCCTTGCTCAGATCCATCCCCGATCTGTCCTAATCTCATCCTTCACAAAGGACAGGAGTTATTCAACCTATGATCTCCTCCTCCTTTGTTAGGTTCACCCCCTTTCCCATGCTTCACCCCACTCCTTCCCTTATAACTGTGGACTACTACCTCCTTAGCCAACTTCAAGGCTGAACTAAAGATGTTCTTGTTTAGGGAAGCATTCCACCTCATAACCTGATTGGATGGTTATTTTGTGTCTGTGTTTTGATGTATTTTAAGCTATGTTTTAATGTTATTATTTTGTTTTACTTACATTGTAGGCCTTAGGCTGGTTTTAATTAATGGTATTTTATATATTCATCATGTACAGCACTGTGTAAACTTACAGCATTTTATAAATAAACAATAATAATAATAATAATAATAATAAATTCTTTTAACTTTTCTAACAGCACATCCATACTTTCCAAAGGTTTTTCCAGCACAATTTCTATGGCCCAAAACAGATGGGCCAAATAAACTGATTTCATGTGGTGTTTGTGGCATAGCATTTATGTCCCATTTAGATGACACATGCCCTGAGCATGGCCAGAAACTGCACTGAGGCCACGTCTTTTAGAAAGGACCAGACCAAGTCCAGATTGGGCCTGGGTGCCTGTGGTTGCTGTGGCCCCTGACACAAATCATGGCTGGCTTTATTGGGCTTGTCTGTTTTGGCCCAAAGTCATTTGCAAATGCCCTTGGTTTATAAGGGGTTTTTTTTAACAAAAAAAACAACAACTTTAAAACACTTTAATTTGATCTTCTTGCCTCATTGCCCTATTTAAAACCTCAAGGGCCAAAAAAAAAAAAATAAAATAAAATAAAATAAAAAAGTCCAAACAAATTGAAACAGTGAAAAGAGAGGGCATCCTTGTCTTGTGGCTTTTGAATTTGGCATAGTTTTGTTAATTCTCCATTGAAATCTGTAAATCATATGTTCAAGCAGTAAAGTTATTTCTAAAGCTTTTTTTTGGGGGGGGGGGGGGTAGGATGCCAAATACCCCTGTCTTTTTCTTGAGGGACTGAAAGTTCTTTTTTCATACTTGTCAATCTATTTCCAGATAGAGTTCCTTACAATTTACTATTTTAGTCACCCGAGCTTCCAAGATTACAAATAACAATATTATCTAGAAATCAGATCAGCATCAACATTCTCCTTAAGAAATCTTACGTTTTAGAATTTCAAGAAATTTATATGACAGGAATATAATGATGCATTATTATAATCTTTTCTATATTTATTAAGTAAAATAGTTTATGTAGCTGTATGCTCCCTGGGGAGGATCATCATATCAACACAGACATTTTCAGTCTAGGCACATTCTCTTTTATACATCTGTGTTGTACAGACATTGGATAGAACAGCTGCCACTGTCATTTCCATGAAGAACAATTCTCAAGATACCCTAAGTATCTGTCTATACTAGAGTTACACTGATTTAATGGTCAATCATTCTTTTCTCAAGATATTTTGTAAGTACCTCACCAAACTGTTCCAGTGTGAAAGCATTGCCTATGCTGACTCTCTCTGTAAGTATTATAATAACTATTTTATCCTGCACCACTAGAACATTAATAAGGACCATGTTATTGAAGTATTAAGATGTACTCTGAAATCCTCCTGTTTTGCTGAGACAATTCAAAACTGGCTGACCAAATAATTAATAGAAACAGAAATATTCTTCAGAAGAAAAATAATTTCAGATGGGCTGATGGAAAGGAGAGAGAGATATGTGCAAAGGCTTGTCTGTGATCCAAATCCACTACTTAGCTACAAGCTATCCTAGTTATGTAGTGTCTCCTAGCTCAACACCTTCCCACATTCAGGCTTACCAGGCAGCAGCCCCTGTGAGCAACTGCCAATTGGGAACAAGCTGGCTGATGTTTCCACTCCTCTTCGAGAAGTGATTTCCAATATAAGGGGTAATTATGACAGGGATGCTGCTTCTGATTTTCACAACAGATATCACTCATGGGAGTTGGATAAAAATAGTCAGCTGTGTCTTGATTGACAGGAGATGAGGCCCCTGTTGCTTACAGCAGTTGCTACCTGGTCTGTCCAGATTGGAGGACTCTCTTCATTCCTATGTATTCCCCTCTGTACTGAATACATATGTAGGGATTGTGAATATGAATCAGTCATGAATGTGTAACTGTAGGTTATGCATTTGTACTGTGAATGTGAATTCTAGACACTTGTTATTTTATAGGTTTCTCAATGCACCATCTAGACTAATCTACTGTTATGAAGTTGCCATCTAATATCTACCATCTAAAATGAGCTACCAGTTACCATCTAGTGACTATATCCCACTTTGCTCCTAACATGGGACACAAGGCAGCTCAGAGTGGATTTACTAGTTTCATTAACACTTTTTGCATTCACGAAAGGTGACAGTTTGTAGAAATACCTGGGGGACTGTATCCTTTCCAAGGTGATACATCTGAGACATATTTGCCAACAGAAATAGTGAGTTATTGCCTTTTACAGTAAGCTAATGAACATATGCAGTGAGGTTTATACATCATTTAAAACACCACCAAAGAAAATGTAATAGTTACCATAATGAAAGCACATGAAGAAACAGATGCCTTTGAAACACGCACATACACATAGAAGACAAACAAATGTGTTTCACTACAGGGAACTTAGGTTTCAGTTCTGCATAACTGTATAAACACACACACACACACAGACTTACCTGAAGGTAGTCACAGTGATGTGAAGATCGCAGGGAGGGGGATGATTTGGGTATGGTATTTTTTCCTATTTCTCCTGAGGATTCTTTTTTCCCAAACAGAAATCTGTAACATTGGACATTTGGGAAATGGGAAATCTTGGAGAATACTTGAAAACATAAAATGTTCATTATTTTTCTCTATGTAAAATTACTTGCTCATAAAAGAACATAATATAGTTGGCCCTCCTTATCCACAGGTCCAAGGATTCAAGCATCCACAGCTTGAAAATATTTTTTAAAAAGTAAAATTCCAAATACCAAACGTTGATTTTGCCATTTTATAGCAGGGACAACATTTTGCTATGCCATTATCTGCAGATTTTGTTTTCCACGGGGAATCCTGGACCCAAACCCCAGTGGACATCAAGGACCCACTGTAGAATACTCAAACCCAAAATGCTTTTCTTCATCTGTAATATTCACAAGTGGAGAAAATAGGACAGTGATGATGAACCTTTTAGGGACTGAGTGCCCCCCCCCCCCCAAAAAAGGCCTTCTGGCACTGGGTGTTACCTGGTGCTGGGGGCGGGACTTCCAGGAGGGAACAGGACTTCTGTGGTAGGTCTTCTTCCCCGTGCCCTCCTGGGCCTTCTGCTACCTCTCCAGAGACAGCTGAAGGCCTGGGTGGGCAAGGGGGGAAGAGGAGGAACAGGGGCACATCTGTTTCAACTCTTCCCCCATGCTTGCCTTTTCTATTTATTTTTTCTGAGTGATTTTTGATAATGTTTGGAGATACCAAAAGCAAGTGTCCTTCATCAGTATTTCTTTTGGTCTGGGACCTTCTTTGTGGTCATTATTTTTATCTCTCTCTTCAACGGCTCTGACACAGACGTCTTGCTAAAGAGTGAAAAGAAGCCTTATTGGGGACAATAATATGCAATGATGTATTCAAGTCTTTTATTCCAAGTTTAAAGTCAAGTCTCATGTTTCTACCTTCAAGTCTCAAGTTGTGTCTTCAAAGTAAGATACTTTGAAGTCAGGTCTCAAGTTGAGTCTCAAGTCCTTGCAGATATTTTCAAGTCGAGTCTCAAGTCTAGGAGCCAACTTGAACAGTTTTTAAAAAATAAGATGGTGGTGGGGTGTGTGTGTATGTGTGTGTGTGTGTGTGTGAGAGAGAGAGAGAAAGTTTCAATAACTAGAAGCTGAAAAAGACATATACCAAGTTAGGTTAAAAAAAAAAATCATAGGCAAGTTCAACAGGCTTTATTTAAACAAAATGAGGCAGCTAATCAAATTTATCAAGATTACATTTTAGAAAAAAATAGGTTTTTTCACATGTTAGTACCATAATGCCCATGAAGCAGATGCATATTACAGTGGGCCCTTGGTATCTGTTGGGGTTTGGTTCCAGGACCCCCCCCCCCCCAAAGATACCAAAACTCATGGATGCCCAAATCCAATTAAATACAATGACATAGTAAAATGGTGTCCCTAAAATGACAAAATCAAAGTTTGCTTTTTAGAATTTATATATTTTCAAAATACTTGCAAGCCATGGATGCTTGATGCTTGAATCATGAAACCTGCAAATATGGAAAATGAGAGGGCCCACGTGGTGATCAGGTGATCCAGGCACAGCAGGGATGGAAAAAACCCACCACATGTCCCTTCCAGACCCATGTCAAGCTTGGATTGGGTGATCCAGGTATGGCAGGGGTGGAGAAAGATCCCCACGGGTCCCCTCTGGACTCCCACCATGCCTGGATCACCCTATCTGGGCATCTTATGGGAGGAAGAAGGGGCTGGGAGAGTTCTCCCCTGACTCATATGATGATTGGAACAACTGTTCCAGGCATGGGAGAGGTCAGGAGAGACCTCACGAATAACCAAATTCACAAATACCAAGTTAGCAAATTAGGAGGAATGATTGTAAATTATTACAATGTTAAAATAGATAGCTATTAAATGAATAAAATACATTTTAAAAAGCTAAAACTGTATAACACATTTTAAAATGAAACAACATTCCAAGCCAGTCCTTTACAAACATTCAACTTTAAAAGCCTATCTGAACAGGTAAGACTTAGCCTGCTGCGAAAGGTCAACAAGGAGGGAGCCATTCTGGTTTCCCTTGGAAGGGAGCTCCAGAGTCTAGGGGCAGCCACTGAGACTCTCCTCTCTTGCGTCCCCACCAACCGTGCTTGTGATTGTGATGGGTTGGAGATAAGGACCTTTCCAGAGGGTCTCAGAGCCCAGACCGGTTCGTGCTAGGAGATATGGGCCCATTTTAGATTGGCAAAAAGAGGTGTGTTGATGGCTGCATGAAAGCCCAGCCTTTAGATGAGAAAAAGGGAAAGTGTGCCATGAAAACACTATTTTGGCATTTTAAGGGAGAAGAAGCGCCTTTAAAAAGGAGCTGGCCCATTTTAGATTGGCAAAAAGAGGTGTGTTGATGGCTGCATGAAAGCCCAGCCTTTAGATGAGAAAAAGGGAAAGTGTGCCATGAAAACACTATTTTGGAGTTTTAAGGGAGAAGAAGTGCCTTTAAAAAGTAGCTTGGTTTCCCCACTACTTTTTTAAAAAGGGCGCAACATTGCTATTGCATCTAAAGGCTAAGGTGTAGTTGCACAGTTAAATGGGGCTCTGTCTCTTTAAAGCACCCATTTAAAGGCAGCGATACAGGTGCGGATCATAATGGATCATGGGTTGGGAGCTTGCGTGGTGTGGACTTCACTTCTAATTAGAATGCTCTATGCCCTGCAGGTGTAAAAGCTGGGGTTTAACCGCAAAGTTTTTTAAAGCTCCCAAACCCTAGCTCCACTCCTAATCCGAACCCTAGACATGCGCAGTAGGGACTCTGGGATGTCGTTGCTATTATTCTACTGTGGATAACATGTCAATTCATTCACAAAATAAAGGGGTTCATTCATGATGCACCAGTGCAACGGCACAGTTTAAAAAGGCGGAGGAAACGCAATGATAATTTGACGGATCCTCATAAGTATACATTTGTCCTGCGCAACTGCGCAGGTTTGCCGGCTGCCGGCTGCGTACTGCGCAATTGTGCAGTTCGCAGCCGGCAATGATAATTTGACTGTATGGTGTAACTGCGTTTGCGCAGTTCGCAAACCTGCGCAGTTGCGCAGGACAAATGTATACTTTTGAGGATCCGTCAAATTATCATTGCGTTTCCTCTGCCTTTTTAAACTGTGCCGTTGCACTGGTGCATCATGAATGAACCCCTTTATTTTGTGAATGAATTGAAATGTTATCCACAGTAGAATAACAGTAACGGCATCCCAGAGTCCCTACTGCGCATGTCTAGGGTTCAGATTAGGGGTGGAGCTAGGGTTTGGGAGCTTTAAAAAACTTCGCAGTTAAACCCCAGCTTTTACACCTGCAGGGCATTGAGGAATTGCACAGTTCGCAGCCGGCAAGGAAAAAAAATTAAAGGTTCACCACGGCTAAAAGCCGCGTCCATTGCCGCCCATGTAGCTGTTCCACCTGTGTTTGTAGTGTTCTGACCGCTTCCCATGTAGCTGCTGAGCCACAGAAAAGACTTCAGATAAGTCGTTCCCACAGCCCTCAGTCTAGCTGCCCTGTACCTTTTAAATGCACACCTAGGGCTTGCAGTCTAGCTGCTGAGCATTAAGGTAAAGGCAACTTCATGTCACACTTTCCTGCCAATCTAAAAAGCCCCATGGTCTCCCAAATAGCACTGACCTGAGCCATATTGGGCTTTATAGATCATAACCATCACTTTGAATTGTTCCCAGAAACAAACTGGCAGCCAATGGAACTGTTTCAACAGGGGCTCTGTGTGGTTTCTGTAAGATGCCCCAGTTAACAGCCTGGATGCAGCTCTTTGGGCCAGCTAAAGTTTAAGAACACTCGTTAAAGGCAGTCCCATATAGAACACTGTTAACAGTAGTCCAAATGGGATGTAAGCAAACCATGTACCACTGAGGCCAAATCTCTAGCAATGAATTCCATTCAACCCAATGATACTTATTTCTGAATAGATATGCACAGGATCATCATGGACATTTCTTCATGCATGCAAATTCAACTCAGAAGCTTACACCCACAGCTTGTAATGTTACTTTTCAAAAGCAACTTTTGCATTAGTAAATTGAACTTATTACCATTACTATTATCTTGTTTCCAGAGGTATCTCATTGTATTATGTTACATAGGTCATTACATCATCAATATTGCTTCCCATATTTCAAACTCTGTCCTATGCTCTCTTGCTGGGAAGCTCTTGGCACTCCAGGAAGTTGTGGGTAGCTGCCTCCCACACTATCTGGACTGCATAGTTGCTGGAGAATGAAAACAAAAGGGTCTAATGATGCTATGAATGGTGTGGCACCCTGATGTTAAAATCAAAATAGAGAGAGCATGCTCAGTCTACCAACTGTAAACAATTAAAGGTAAGCAGTAACAACAAAACATAATGAAACAGTGAGATAGAAGCAGAGCTTACCCACCAGACCACATAACTGCTAATGATAACAAAACACTAGTATTACTCACTGATCCAAAAGAGTAATGCTGGACCTCATAGAATCATATCATACAGAATCATAGAATCATAGAAATTTAGAGTTGGAAGAGACCACAAGGGCCATCCAGTCCAACCCCCTGCCGTGCAGGAACTCCCTGCTGTGCAGGAACTCAAAGCATCTCCGACAGATGGCCATCCAGCCTCTGCTTAAAAACCTCCAAGGAAGGAGACTCCACCACCCTCCGAGGGAGTGTGTTCCACTGTCGAACAGCCCTTACTGTCAGGAAGTTCCTCCTAATGTTGAGGTGGAATCTTTTTTCCTGCAGTTTGCATCCATTGTTCCGAGTCCTGTTCTCTGGGGCAGCAGAAAACAAGCTTGCTCCCTCCTCAATGTGACATCCTTTCAAGTATTTAAACAGGGCGATCATGTCTTAACCTTCTCTTCCCCAGGCTAAACATCCCCAGCTCCCTAAGGCTTTCTTCCTAGGGCAAGGTTTCCAGACCCTTCACCATTTTAGTCGCCCTCCTTTGGACACGCTCCAGTTTCTCCACATCCTTTTTAAATTATGGTGCCCAGACCTGGACACAGTATTCCAGGTGGGACCTATTTGAGAATACAAAAAATCTACCTATCTATACATTTAGCAGAGAGCAAAGCCATGCTACATAGCCTCATGTCTGTCACTGTATACATAAAGCACAATCACCTCCTACCATATGAAAGGAACAATTGGGAGAAATAGAAAGAAAAACTGAGTTCATGCAGCACCTACAGCACTATTGACATTCTGACTTGTTTGCCCTTGCAGGAGTATCTATGTAGCCTTCTGCCCTCTGGGTGTTCACATTGTTTGTGTGGATACTGGGAAGAAAATGAGTTAATGTATGTGATGTTAGGAGGCAGGTCTATTCAATGGAACCTCAGCCCTACTTGGGTTAGAGGCAGTTAAGTTTTTCTACACTTTATCTCTATTTAATCAAAGAAAAAAAAGGTATGTGAATATGACAAAAAGACAGAAAAAGGAACTCTAGTCTACCCCATCTGGGCAGAGAAGTGAGGGAGTGGTTAAGAGAAATAGAAATAACTGTTATAAGAAGAACTGCAGAAGCAATCTAGTAATAAAAGGCTGGGTCAGGGGATGGGTTATTTACAAATTAAATTTTTGAAGGACTTGTGCCTTCAAATATCACTAGACCAGTAAACTAATCCAGGTGTTCTACCAATTAAGAGCAGTAATCTACAAAAACTCACATCCCAAACTAATTCTGGCAGGGCCATATGGTTATCCAACATGGTCAGTTAAATGCAAAACATACTGGTTAGTTTGTTATTTCCTTTTGGTCTTGGTTATTTGCATCCTGTATCATTAACTGCTAATGCTAAAATGTAAACACATTGATGTTAAATTTAAGACTGCCACATGAAGAAATTATGGATACTTACAAAGTTTCAGTTAACTGAAGGAAGCGGAGATGGAATAAATGTACTAGCACCATCCTGGGAAATTGTCCATACCTTTGCAATCCCAGCCTTCAGTGACAGTAATGTTCTGTCAGCCCTCAAGCTACATCAAGGCAAGTCCATAACAACATCCCTTCTGTCCCATTAGTCACTGAAACAGATCCCATGAGTATGAAGAATGAAGAAACAACTGTTTTTTTAAAAAGAACATGAATTTCTTCTGACTCTTGTTAAAGAGAAAAACAACTAAGCTTATCAAAAACTTGCTTTCCTTCCTCTCTGAATGTGTATGTATTTTGACAGGATCACAACAGAAAGCATGAAAGCATTATATTTCTATTGCTCTCACCTGAACCAGGATATATCCCTTATCTTTTTCACCAAATAGAAACATATACTGTACATATATCCGCTACCTCTGTAACTGCTCCTGACATCAGTGTACTTGTATATGTACAGTGTCTGCTCCCCATCCCCTTCCTCATGCTAAATACAGAAATTTGTATCGTGCTTATTAAAGCAATTGGCTGGTGTCTCAGAAGAATCCATGCTCCCTGAGATTTGAGCATATTCAGTCAGAATCCTCTTTGTGTAAGTAGTTTATGGGACCATTACACATGGCAGTATCCCATGCTCTTGTACATCACTTTCAATGGCAGCCAAAAGTTGCTGGGTGCAGCTCCAACTTCCTCCTAATCCAGAAAACATCTGAAGCAATATTGAGAAATAGTTGCACTTTCCTATTTGATAGGCTTTCTCAAAAACTATAATAACAATTGCTGGAATCCTATATGACCTGTTGTGTTAGGTTCCTTTATGTATTCCTGTCTACACAGCAGACAAAGTCTTTTTACTGCATTGCAAAAATGTGTAATGGAACATCAGCAAGAGTGTCCAGTGTGTGTTGGTGCCCAATGTGCATCGGGAGGAATGTGATGGATATCAAGACAGATGTAATGCACATTAGCCCCATTGTGTATCGGTCCTGTTGTGCATCACACCAATTCAAATTGGCCATTTTTTCTGGCTTTATGTAACAGCAGCCCTCTGATGGATAGTGAGAAGCTTTTTCTGCCTCTCTCATAATACCACAGGCCAGGATCATCCACTAAAGCTGAATGGTGAGAGATTCATGATGGATAGAAAGAAAAACCTCATCACACAACACAGAGTTAATCAACTAAAGTAAAGATGACACAAGAAGTAGTGATGAATGTTAACTGAGCAGCCTTAAAAGGTAATTTGAGAAACTGGAGGGAATAAGATTATCGTTGGGCATTGAATATGAGGGTTGGGTCCACCCTTCTGTACCAAAGGCAGCATTCCTTTGTGTGTTCAGATGCCAAAGAGCATGGGTGGGAATGAGCACATGCCCTGGTAGTGACATTCCCAGATGCATCTATTGGACCTTGGTGTGAACAAAATGCTATACTAGATAGGTCCTGATCCATCAAGGCCCTGTTTATGGTCTTGCACTCTTAGAGCACCCAAGGTGCATTACTGTTGCATGTCTGCATTGGTCAAAACATTGTGCTTGAAACCTGTTTGGAGAAGAATTTCTGTGTTGTTCATCTTCATTTTAAGAATAAACTTACTCTTTAGAAATGCCTCTAACTGACAGATTAAGACTGAGAGGAATGGTCCCCCTGCCCCTTCCCTCTGTCTCTGATAAATCTTCATGGATGGTGGAGCTAGACAATGGGACGAATCAGTATAACAGCACTGGATAATTTTCAGTTACTTCATCCTAACTCCAGAATATTATTTCAGTTAGTAATACACCCAAAATTTGTTGTTTATACTTCTCACTATTTAAAAGAGTATTTGAGGAGGTACTCAAGGAAAGGTACACACATACTAAATAGTAGTATTCAAAGTTTATTTAAGTGATTCTTTTTTTAAAAAAAATGAAGAGGTATGTTTTAAAGTGCTAGAGAAAATGTGTTGCCTGTTAACTGAATTCTTTAGAGCTGTTTTGAAGGAGGGCTGTAGCTAAATTTATTACTTGGAAAAGTTTGCAGGTTTGATTTTGAACATACAGCTGAACATCAGAAAATCCAGAGATTTTCTATCCACCAACTTTGGTTAGATGGATCAATGGTCTTATGTAGTGTAATGCAATATCCTATGTTCCTAAATCATTATTTACTCTTTTTAAGGCAGAATTCTTCTCAACACTTTGTAATATATATTCTAACAACATCACTAGTGTTAGAGAGCACTATGCTAAATGATAATATACATACTGGATCAGATCCAGGGTGTCCTTTTCATGAACAATATACATTATTAAACTTTATGAAGGTCCTAGAATCCAGAAGAGGTTTCTGTTGGAAGAAGGATCAGAAGATGTTAAATCTCCCTTCTCCCAAACATACCTTCCATACTTTTCTGGAGAGTCTCCAAGTTTGTGGATCAGTTTTAGAGGAAGTATCATGAAAAAGGAGGAATTGGGGGTGGGGGGGGAGGGAAACCCATCTTCCTTCTAAAAGAAACATCCCAAAGAGAAGATCTTATCCATTTACCTATATTTAATTAAACATGTTAATACTACCCTTAATCCTTATGGATATTAGGAGTATGTACAAGGGTTACAAGAACAATTCATACAGCAAAACACATCCCATACCAGGAATAGGACCAGACATAAATGACACAAATCAATCAGTCAATAATAAAAAAGAACAGTAAATGCAAGTGGAGAGAATCACCCAACACTGAAATTACTGAAAAAGATGTTTTTGAGTAAGTGCTGAAACAATGCCAGATTTGGTGCCAGTCCCATCTCCATGGGGCACCACAATGGCAAATAACCCCTGTCATGTTGACACATAATCTTCCAAAACAAACAAACAAGCAAAACATATCTCCTCTGATTATTTCAGGCCTCAGAAGTTGTAAGACAGCCTTCAGGTATTCAGATCTTGTAGGAATGTATGTGTCTCTGTGTGAGGGATCATTCAGTTTATGTTTTTTCCCCCTATGAACATTCCAATAGTCACAATGCTCTTCATAAATTTGAAGGACAGAACTTTGGAAAACATGGGACAAAATGAAACTGACTCAAGCCCTCGAGGCAGAGAACTTTGTTTTCATACAGAGAACTGTAGACTCTTTGAAATGAAAGGCATCTCAAAAATCATCTAGAGCCTTATCACATTAGACTCTTTTCTCACTAAATAGTGCTGTTTTCAAAGACGCAATGCAAGTGGCTTTTTTCGTTATTGCACATTTGGAATCTTCCCAGCATTGCAGCCTTTGTTCATACTAAAAACTTTATAGCAGACAGCATTTGGCTCAATCCACCAAATGCTGTCCCTTTTCTAGATAGCATCCCCCTCCCCCCCCCAGAGAAATATAAATCACAGTTTTACATGTAAAAAGGTCTTTTCCCTTACATTCCCTTCTCTATCTGTGTCTGCCCCTTACCACAGACCAGGATAAATCAGACCACATTGATCAATGGAAGATGAAAGTTGGCAGCTACTGATCTACCTATCTGATATATCCCCATGCAGCAATAAGTATGTCTGAATGATGAAACAGCCAGAAAAAGACATAGCAAAATAAATTCTTTTATCATAATATAAACTGCTTTGGCTCTCTCTCTCTCTCTGTTTGTAAAAGTAGGGGGCAACATCAGCCTCATAGAGGTCTAGCAACAGAATGGGACTAAAAAAGGAAGGGACGGAAGGTAGATGAGAGAATAACAGGATACCAACAATGTGATGTGGTAAGGAAGAAGTGCTAGTGAACTGACACATCAATATGTTATAGAGTCACAGTGCAATAAGGCTCATATTCTAACACCGACAGTGCAGGAATCCACAGCAAAAAACATCCCTGACAGATTTCAACCTAATCTCTGTTTACAAACCTTCAGTGCTGGAGATTCTAACACTTTCTGATGTAAACAGTTCTACAATCAAACATTATGAGGTAACATCATAAGGAATTTTTCCTAAAGTTTAGCATATATCTCCTTTCTTGTAACTTAAGCCCTACACTTTGGAGCAGCAGAAAACAATCATGGGTTGCATCCACACTGGAGAAGTAACCTAGTTTGGCCCTGATTTAACAGCCCTAGCTCAAGGCTATGGAATTCTGAGAGTTGGACTTTGTTGTGGGCCCAGAGCGGAGCAGGTGCAGCCAGGTTCTGTCTTTTACCTAACAGCTCTTTATATATCTGAAGTTGTATTAGGTGCTCAGAATGGGACATTATACTGCAAATGAAATCTAACTGAGGAAGAATAGAGTGCTACTGTTACTGTATTTCTGTTAATACAACCTAGAATTGCATTACCTTTTTGTATAGTTTTGGGTTTGTTTGTTTGTTTGTTTGTTTTTGGTTTTTTTGCTATTACATCACACTATGACCCAATGTGCAGCTTTGCCTATGCTACTACCAAGCTAGGTATCAACCATTCTGTATTTGTGCATCTGTGCATTTCTTTTTCATTGTGAAGAAGCCTACCTTTATCCACATTGAAATTTTAAGAGATTAAGTCTGGCTTTAAATACTTATGGATTCAATCATATTTGTGGGGGATACTGGATTATGTGATAGGTCATATATTTTAACAGCTGCATGGCAGGCAAATAAAACATGGCACTCTCCACACCAATACATCCTGGCACTCAGGAAGTACACCAATACTGGCACTCAGGAAGTACAAAATGTATATTTTTGATTACAAATGCAAATCCTGTGAACCCTTGTTTTGAGATAAAGGAAAATATTGTAGCATAAATAAAGCTTAAAAAAAACACCACTTTTATATTTGTCATCCTAGCTCTTAACTGCTATTGATTGTTACCTTAATTGCTATTCATTGATTGTATTGGTCCGGCATGAGGCCAATAGACTAGAATGCATCACAAGGTAGTCATAAAAACATTCTTTATGTCTTTGTAATTCATTGACTGACTGAATCCAATGCCTGATGCAGATGCAAGTGGAGCTTCAAAATCTTGCATCATGAATTTTTTGTATTTTGGTTGATCAATAAAGGTATTGCTTTTTTGTGGATTTTGGATATTATTGTGCTTAACCTTGCACTGTAAGGCTAATGAAATAAAGTGATGTGCACCTTCATTCATTTTGTTGTCTCCGGGGCCGTTCAGACTACGTTATATACCAGTTAGCAAACCGGTTTAAAATCAAGAAGTTCAGACTGAAACTGGTTTTAACACTACTGAATCCGGATTTTGCACACGCGTAGCGGGGCAAATCCCCCATAACCCGGTTTCTCCCAAAGCGGAATTTTTACCGTTTCTTTTGGGAAAAATCGGTTTGCAGGGAATGTGAACTTGACTCTGATCACGATCGGGTCAAGTTCAGGGGGTGGGGGAGAAGGCCAGGGGGCAGAACATGCCTCCTCTCCAGGCAAAAGCGGGCACACCAGCATTTTTAAAATATTTTTTACTGTATTTTTAATTAATTATTTATTGTACTAGTTTATTTATTTTATAGTTATTTTATTTATTAGTAATTTAATTGTATTTTATTGTATTTTATTTTAGTATTTTTAAAATATATGCTTATTTCTTATATATATATATTTATTATTTTTTTCAGTTTGACAGCTCATGTGCATTCTACAAGGCTCTTTTCCCATCCGATTTTATGAATGGGGAAAAAGGGAAACTCCTGTCCATATATGGATTGGGGTTCTCTTTCAATTTTTAAAGGGCCCCATTCATTCTTTAAACTGGAGGGGAATGAATGGGGCCCTTTAAAAATTGAAAGAGAACCCCAATCCATATATGGACAGGAGTTTCCCTTTTTCCCCATTCATAAAATCGGATGGGAAAGGAGCCTCGTAGAATGCGCATGAGCTGTCAAACTGAAATATATATACTAAAATAAAATACAATAAATCAGGTCAAGTTCAGGCGAGGGGAAAAGGCCAAGGGGTGGAACATGCCTCCTCTCCTGGCAAAATATTTTTAATGTATTTTTTATTAATTATTTATTGTATTATTTTATTTTATTTTATAGTTATTTTATTTAGTTAATTTCTTTTCTTCCCCCAGCTTGACAGCTGTCATTCGCATTGGCTCTTCCGTTTTTATGAATGGGGCAGAGGGGGAACCTCTGTCCATATATGGACTGGGGTTCCCTTTCAGGGCCCCATTCATTCTTTAAACTGGAGGGGAATGAATGGGGCCCTTTCAAAGGGAACCCCAGTCCATATATGGACAGGGTTTTCCCCTCATCCCCATTCATAAAAATGGAAGGGAAAGCAGCTAATGTGAATGACAGCTGTCAAGCTGGGGGAAAAAAAGAAATAAAAAAATATTTAAAAAATACAATAAAATCCAATAAATTACTAATAAATAAAATGCAATAAAATATACTAAAGTACAATAAAATACAATGAAATAAATAATAAATAAAATAACTATAAAATAAAATACTACAATAAATAATTAATAAAAATACAATAGAATATAATAAAATATTTAATAAAATATTTTATTTAATAAAATATATATTAAATTAAAAATAAAAAATACAATAAAATAATAAATGAAATGAAACACAATAAAATAAAATAAATAATAAAATATTAAAACATATAATAAATAATAATTTAAAAAGTACTGGGAGGAGGAGGAGGAGGGGACAGGGTCTCCTCAATCCGCACTGCTCCCAGCCAAATGCTCCATGCGCATAAGCTGTCAAATATTAAAAAGTATTAAAAAAACCCACAAGCATCTCGCGTGGCCAATGGCTGCATCAGATGTCACCATGACATCATTTGGTTGACAACCAAGAGGCTCCATCTTTAATCGTTACTTTTGCGTGTATGAACTTTGTTGGGGTAAAATGCACTGGAGGGGGCAAAAGGTAGTATGAACTTCTCTCTGGAGAGAATCGGTTATGCCATGCACAATCTCATTGGATCAAACCAGGGCAAATGGGCTAGTCTGAATGGGGCCTCCATTTCACACAATATGAAGTTTTCAATAAAGGCCCAGGAAGGAACCAGGAACTGATAAATACACTACTGTTAAAACAGCCCAAAACATCTACTGAAACCAAGCCCTTAATGACTTATAACATGCTTAATATTACCCACTGATGCAGGGGTAGGTGAAAAGCAAACTAGGGAGTGGAGAGAGAGAGAGAGAGAGGAGAAAGGAGAGATAACACATGAGAAAAAATTTGGTGGTGGGGAGTGGAGTTAAGGGGGAAAATCCACCAAACAACTATTGTAGAAGCAATAGACACACCAAATGAATAAAAAGGGGTTTGTTGTAGCTCACCCCTAATAATAAGAACAGAATATAAAATCAATAAAATCTGAAGCAAAGAAAATCACAATGCATTCCTGATCACAACATGTAAAGACTCCAACAATGTCCATATAGGCTCATGGCAAAAATAAATCAGGGTGTAGGGGAAACAGCAGCCTTCAGTTCTAAAGGACCCAACATTCTGAAAAGGTTTTAAACTACTTAAAATGATCTTGATGAGCAAAGAAATCACATCTTCTCTAGGGGTGTGCCTTCCTCACAAAACTTCAAGTTGTCATATACACACATACATTGTTTCTTCTGCTATCTCCTCTCTTGGCCTGTCCAACAAAAGAGAGCAGAAGCAGCCATGCAGCTCCTACCTGCCAGTCAAGTCACAGCAAAGCTCACAGAGCTTAAGCAAGGTCACAAATGTGAAAGCTCATTTTTGCTGCTGCTTATTCCTTGCCACCATGTACTCTTATTCCTCATTCCAATCATGGTCCTAAAAGCTACTGATTCCCTTGTCTTTCTTGCATGCCAATATTTTGGCTGAAGTCTTTCTTGCTCCCTCCTTTCCCCTTGCCACCCCCTGGATCTTTCCACTGCCCCCAGGGGGTATGGAACCACCCAGTTTGGGAATCATGGGCTTAGAACTATAACCCATCACACATGAGACTACACAGACTCCTGGGAAGCAGGGGGGGGGGGGCACTGCCAAGAAGCATGTTGCATCTTTTTTCCCCCTTTTGCAGGGCATCAACAGGGATCCCTAGGTAAGTCTGGGGACCTGTGTATCCCACAGGTTGCTTTCCCAACCACCTCTCTAGTTAATTTTTCTATTCCTCCATATTAAAAACTACTCCAGAGTTTCTATGTGAGAGATATTTCTGTTTCTATACCATAAGAAACCTTGTGGGGGAGGGGGCCAATGTCTGCACATGTATTTGTCAACCTTCTTTATGGCGAGGCAGTGATGTGAACTGGCAAAGGAGGAAATTGCATTGCTCATGCCCCATTGTACTGCTTTGTGCACAAAAGAGTTCTAGTTTATAATGATACAGATTTTACTGTCTTTACAAGTCTAGATTCATCTATCTGTGAGAGCAACTCTGTTTCCCATGAAGTCTAAACTCATAGTTACTCGAGCAAGAAAGCAGCTGTGAGTTAATTAAACCCTATTGTCGCCAGACTGTGGGAGACTTTCTTTCTGCCTCTGTTTCAATAGATGTGGCCATTGTATAATTTGCTGGAGGGGGATACATTTTACCTGGCAACAACTTCTGTTCTTTTGTGCAGGATGGAGATTGTTAAAGACAGGAAGTACAGAGAAGGAGAAGTAATATTGGAAATGAAAGGCTTAATTTATCCAAGTATCCATTAGTCTTTCAGGTTATCTCTTTTGAACATAGTAATTAAATCTATCTACAAACAATGTAAAGGTGGCTAAAGTGGTTAAGACACTGACTCTGTTGATTACAAGACAGGCAGGTTGACAGTTTGAGGCCCAGGTGCCACATTAATAATAATAATAATAATAATAATAATATTTTATTTATATTTTGCCTCTCTGTCAATGACAATCGAGACAGTTTACAAAATTATATATAATCCCATGTCTCAATATCCCACCCTCTCCTAAAACATCAATTAAACAGTTAATAATTTAAAATCATACATTAAAATAACAAGCAAATAGGCTATCACGAATTCAGAAGGGTGGTAAGTTCAAATCAGGTAAGTTCAGGAAAGGCCTGTCAGAAGAGACACATCATGACAGCCTTTTTGAAGCTGTCTAAACTGGTAATATGATGGATCTTCTCCAGCAGGTTGTTCCAGGGAGTGGTTGATGAAAAGGTCCTCTGGGTGGTTGCAGTCAGCCAAGTTTTTATAGGCTGCAATAAATTCCTCCCAGAGGACCTGATGGGATGAGCTCCCATCAGTAGCCCCAGCTTCTGCCAACCTAGCAGTTTGAAAGCATGCAAATGCAAGCAGATAAACAGGTACTACTTTGGTGAGAATGTAAACAGTGTTCTGTACAGTTATGCAGGCCACATGATCACATAGTAGTCTCTGACAATGCTGGTCAGCTTAGTAATGGAGATGAGCACTGCCCCCTGTGGTCAGACACAACTGGACAACCTTGTCAAAAGGTTTACTTTTACCTTTACAAACAATGTACTATAGTATGGATCTAAAATAATTGTTGAGATGAGTAATCAGCAAACAAAATGAAATAATGATTTTTTTTAAAAAAAAATCAAGATATGTTAAACAGAACTTTTAAAAAATGGCCAAATGACATAGCAAGACAGGAGGGAGAAAATCCTGTGTGGGAATGTTTTCACTTGGGGGCGGTACAGACCACCCAAAAGTGGCGGTCTGCAGCTGCCCTAAGAAGTGGAGAAATGGAGTCAGGGCTGCCTGGGGCTACCCCTGTGCTTAACCCGGAAACTTCAATTAGTACAAAATATGGCAGCCAGGTTAGTTACTGGAACATCTAGGAAAGAGCATATAACACCTGTGCTTAAATCCCTCCACTGGCTGCCGATTAGTTTCTGGGCACAGTACAAGGTGTTGGTTTTAACCTTTAAAGTCCTACATGGCTTGGGTCCATCTTATCTCGGGGACCGCCTTTTCCCATAAGCCCCCCCCTGCTGCACTCCAGTCCTCTGAGAGGACCCTGCTACAGCCCATGAAGTTTAGGCTGTCGCAGACCTCCCAGAGGGCTTTCTTTGCAACCGCTCCCAGACTATGGAATGGTCTGCCGGACAAGATCCATCTTACCACCACCCTTGACAGCTTCAAAAAAGCTGTAAAGATGCATCTCTTCAGGCAGGCCTTCCCAGAATAGCTTCCCGGCTCTAAACTCTCCGGCTTACGGACTCCTGCTGCCACTGCCTATGCTGCCCTATGGAATTTGATTTTACTGTATTTGCTATTTAAATAGTTATTTTAATTTTGTATTAGTTTAATTTAATTTTAAGGGGAAGGAGGGTTAGGGATTGGGTTGAGGAGGGAATGTTTTTAACTGTTGATTGTTTTAATCCTGCTGTATACTGCCCCTGTTGCTTTGCAGAGGCACGGTCTAGAAATAACATTTATTATTATTATTATTATTATTATTATTATTAAAATGGTGGCGTCCATATGTGTTAGGGTTAGGGAGGGTGTGAATGCTGCATACAGGCAGCCTTTTTGGGCTGTCTGTACCAGGCCTAACAGAACTAGCAACTGTCCTAGCACAATAGGAGCCTAGACTGGGCTTACCAATGGGAATGGAGGCTCCTCTTTCTTCCCAAGGTGAACAGACCACAGCTAGGTGCACTCTTGAAGAATATTTCAAGTGGCAAAGAATGAGTAGTCCCGTCCCCAGCGGCCATATGACTGATATATTTATATTTATGTATTTATATCTCATCGTTTTCCCACTTCAGGACTGAAGGTGGCTTAACAACTGATGAAAAAAACCCACTAATTAAAAATTCACAAAAGACAAAAGTTAAAAGATGATTAAGCTATAAAAAATTAAAAGTTAAGAAGTGTACATCAGTTAAAAGAATATTGTTTCACCAGGATGAGTGTGGCACACTCAGCCAGTTGAAACAGAAAGGTCTCCACCATGTTACCACTAGATATACCTGTAAATATACTAACAGAAATTTACATGCCACCAGCCTCGTTAATGGATCTTGGCCATAAAGAAGAAAACCATATGCTGATTATATAAAGCAGGGATGGGCAATTACCATTTGGTTTATTTATTTTTTATTTATTTTATTTTCTTATAGCCTGCCTTTCTCCCAATATAGAGACTCAAGGTGGCACACTGATGGACCTCACCACAAGCTTGCTCCAATTTTAAAAAAAATATATAGATTTTTTTAAAACTTGTTTTTAGTTTTATAAATTGTTTCCTATACCCCTATACTTCAGTTCCTAATTTTTAAAAAGCCCCTCTAGGCTTAAATTGGTTGGGGGGGGGGTTAGTTATGGCAACATTGCACGTCCTGTACTTAAGGGGACACAGGTGGTAGTTTTAGTAGGAAAAAGAGATTCCTCTGCCAAAAAAATTGAGTGTGTGTGCTGAAGAACCATGGGGATGCATGCAGCACATGGTTCACACTTTAACCACTTCCATTTTAAGGTTTGCTGTTATTTAGATATATAGAATTAACTGGCTGCTCAGACCAGGCAGCTTTCTATATTTGTTGGAGTCCCATTCAAAGAACTAATGTTCCACTCTGTGAGCAGGCCAGGGTGTTTGGCATGAGGTTCATTCCACCAAGCCTCAAGTTTACTGGGAAATGATTGTAGTCTCAAAGCCCTTTTGAGATGAGATTGCTGAGCATTAAAGTTAAGCATGACTCGGTTTCATTCAGACTGCAATAGGTACTACACTGTTGATGCAAAACTGAAAGTGGTAAATTTGAAGGAGTGACAGCAGGTTTTATCTGCTTGACCTTGATGCACTTTCTTACAAAAGAGCTGTTCACCAGATGGAGTTTTCCCTGTGCTATGATGAACCTATTAAATATGCGCATAAATTAATCAAAATGGCTAACAGGCTACAGTAAATCAAAGAGGTGGGCAATATTTGTTCTGAAGTTACTTGAAAAGCAGCTGGTAAGTTTAGTCCAGTTGAGACATTAGGATTTAGATTTTAAACAGCACAGCCACTGAATTGCAAGGAAACAGAGGGCCCAGGCTGGCAGATTTAAGTAGGGATTTGGTGCATCAGATGCACAGGTTGTCCTTCATCTAAAATAGTACTACTTGTTGCCTAGTTGATCTAATAAGTCTCCATTTCCAGCTTGAAAGAGATGTAAAAATGGGATATGACACGTTATGCATTGCCTGTTCCTGTGAGGCCATGGAAGCTGTCAAAGACATTGATATGCAGATTTATATGTAGTGATTTAAAGGTGTAATGGAGCATGAGAAATCCTCAGGGGTCTTATGAACTTGCTAGTGCTCCAGCTGTGACTGCTCTGAGCTGCTGTCTATAAGAACAGAACTGAACTGAAAAGATTATGACTCCAACAAAAATTTAAGATACAGAATACAGTTGGCCCTCCATATTTGCCACCTTGAGACTTGTGGTTTCGATTATTCACGAGGTCAATAATTTCTCCCTTTCTCTCCATGATCACTCCCTGGCTGCCCAGGGAGAGATCATGGAGGTAAAGGGTCTTTTGGGGGTGAAGTTACCCTCTCCATTTCCTTCCCCAGTTGCTCCCTAGGCTGCCCAGGGAGTGATCCAACAGGGAAAGTAGCAGGAAGCCAGTTAAAGGGAAAGGAGGGTGGGAAAAAGGAGCATGAGACCCTGCTCCTCTTCTCCCACCCACCCCTCTCTTTAACTACCTTCTGAGTGTGTGTGGGGAGTTATTTGCGATTTTTCCATATCCGTGGGGGTCTTGTTACCCTAACTCCCACGAATATGGAGAGAGGACTGCATGGACCAAAACTTGCATACAAAACTAAAAATCGAAAACCTATGTCCTAATCACCTGTATTCGGTCGGAATGTTTCCTATTTGGAGACTTCTTTTTAAAATAGACATCTTGTTTGGTTTCTGCTTCATGTTCTTGGGAGAGGTTGTGAATGCACATGGCTCCAGTTCTCTGGGTTTGTAGCAGTTATATCTCTAAGGCTGAAGTGTAATGCATCCTGAGTTAATGCTTGTTAATGTATGCCTTTAAGTCATTTCTGTGACTTATGGAGGCCCTAAGGCAAACTTATCATGGGATTTTCTTGTTAGAATTTGCTCAGTGGGTGGGGTTGCCATTGCCTTCCTCTGAGGCTGAGAGAGTGTGATTTTTCCCAATGTGACCCAACAGGTTCCAACAGTTAAGTGGGGATTTGAACTCTTGTGTCCTAGAGTCCTCATCCAGTGCTCAAACCACTATACCACATTGGTTTTTATCCTGAGTGCAGTACATATTTATATAAATGAGGGCTTAGGAATTCCTAAGCAATGGTTTATATAAATGGGCACTACATCAGGATGTTGGATTGCACTCCAGATGTTGGATGGCAAATCCCACCAACCTTTAGCAGCATAAACTAATAGCAATAGCAATAGTAAGTACATTTCTATATTGCTTATCAGTGCACTTAAACACTCCCTAAGCAGTTTACAAAGTGTAACCTAATTGCCCCCAACAATCTGGGTAATCATTTTAGCGATCTCAGAAGGATGCAAGCCTGAGTCAAGCTTGAGCCTTTTTGCTGGTATTGAACTCGCAGCCTTATGGTTTGTGAGTGAGTGGCTGCAGTACAGGCATTTAACCACTGTGCCACCAGGGGCCCTCCTAATAGTAAGGGATGATGCAAACAGGAGTCTAAAATAGCATCTGGAGATTTACACATTCTCTGTCCTGATGTAAACAGATGTGCATCCATCAATTCCATCAATTCTCTCCCAATCCTATGTACCTATCCTAATAGTCAATGCTGACAGATGCGCTTTTCCAGATTGATTGTGAGATTAGGTTCTCTTAGGTTATTTGTGTTAAGGAATGGGCAGTGAAAGATACTCTATGATAGAGCAAACTAAAGAGATTATCGCATTAGCTTTGCTGCCAGGATAGACCCAGGATGTAACTTTCTTAAGGCGGGTCTTATCACATTCACCCATTGCCAGGCAGTATGCAGCCTTTATGTATACTGCCCAGCAATGGGTGAATGTGATAAGATTTGCCTTAAGAAACTTACATCCTAGGTCTATCCTGGCAATGAAGCTAATGCGATAATCTCCATTGTTGCAAAGTTCAACTGTTAGATTTAGTGTGTATATCCTAAAACAAAGATAAGTTTTTGAACAAAAAGATGAAGGACACATCTGCATTGATGGGAAAATCCAGTTTACCTTTGGGTTACACCAGTCCATAGCAATTATGGGGTTGTCTACATGAACCAAGGCATTTTCAGGAGAAATGTCGATACACAGTTCTCCCTTTTGAACTCACCCAGTCCGATAAAGTTGGTTGTGGCTACTCTGGTCCCCCCATCCCCACCCCCATGCCTATGAATATATGTATTTCTGAACTCTTCTTTCCTGACCTCACACTGATATATGGAGCACCAGTCCACATGCACACATGAATATCCTGATTTCCCACTGAAAACCAGGATAAATCCCCTCTTGTTTTCTTCAGATTAAAGTCATGAGGTGATGAAAAGGCCAGATTCAGATCCAATAATCCTGTACATCATTTGGACAGCCTGTTGTGGAAACAAGGTGAGATCATTTCATTTTGCCTAAGAAGATGCACCCAAAGGCAACAATTGTGGGCAGAAACTAAATGCAATACTTGGACACTGCCACTGAGATGGAACCAAAGCAGAGACGAGGTGACCTCACCATCCCTGGAGGCCAAGAGCCTCCATGTTTTCACTGTGAACATTGAAGGTCAGGTTATATCTAATTCCACCCTGAAGACTATCTACAGGTTGATAGTCTAAGGACTTTAAAGGTGGCAATTCAAGGTTGTGAAATGTACAAGTAAAAAGATTTGCAGGTGACTATTTAATAGACATACAGTCACTGAATCTGATATTTAGCACACGTCAGGAGTAATGGAGGCAATGACATCATTAATAGATGGATGCCATTGTCTGCTCTCCAGGAATGGTGTGGCCTAATGTGCTAGTCATAAGAGAAAGATCTCTTTCTGTCTTTGCAACTACCATGCAATGCCTAAAAAAAAGGGGGGGGGGCTTGATACAATCACTACATAATAGCTGTGGTCACACAATATCCCTCCACTCTGCCACTGAAAAGTGTAATCACACCTGTTGACTTCATCTTTCTTGCTGTCTGTGTCCAATGGAGCAATGAACATTGAGATAAGACTGTGAGTTTTTCTTCAGTCATGCCATCTGTATTGATAAGTTCTGACAAATACTAACAAGAAGGGAGATGGAAAGGTGTGATTTCAACCCACCATTGAGAGCCATCCATTTTCTAGGTAATCATGAAACTGGAACCACAGCAAAAGCAAATCATGTCATATCCATGTCCATATTGCCAAAAATACAAAAATTCCCAGCAGACAATCAGCGCCAATTAGCAGACATTAATCCTTGTTTGCATATCCTCCCACCCTGAGGACTGCCATTAGCAACAGAACAATCACTCCTCCCTGCCCAGATTCATACAGGAGATATATATATATATATATATATATATATCCCTTTTCCAGGCTATCATTCTCCCAAGATGCCAGCCACAGATGCTGGCGAAACGTCAGAAAGGAACTCTTCTAGAAAATGGCCACATAGCCCGAAAGCCCTACAAAAAACTATAGATTGAATTTGTTTATTTCTTCTATTGTTATTATTTTTGTTTTCTTTATGTTCAGCATCAGACCTGTCTTTGCACTTTCATCTTTGGCCTTCCTTATTAACTTTTCCAGTTCCTGAATATCATCTGCAAATATTATGGTGTTGTCTGCATATCTCAGGTTGTTAATGTTGCTTCTTCATACCTTCACTCATTCTTTTTCTGATTCTAATTCTGCTTTTTTAATGCTGTTTTCAGCATATAAATTAAACAAGTAAGGTGATAGGATATAGCCTTGCCTGATCCCTTTGCCTATTGGGAACCACTCTGTTTCCCTGAATTCTGTTCTGATGGTGGGCTCTAGTCTTTGGTACAGATTTCTCATCTGGATTGTAAAATGTAGTAGCAACCCCATGTCTTTGAGTGTAATCCATAGCTTTTTGTGATCTATACAATCAAATGTTTTGATTATTATTATTATTATTATTATTATTTTCTATCCCACCTTTGTCAAGACAGCACCATGGTTTCTAAAACACATGCTGATTTTTTTTTAATTCTTTGGTGCACTCCATTAGCCATCCTATGTTTGTAATGTGGTCCCTAGTGCCCCTTCCTTTTCTGAATCCTGCTTGCACCTCTGGATTTTCTCTCTCCATGTATGGGCTGCAGTCTATGTTGAAGAATTTTGAGCATTATTTTGCTTGAATTTGAGATTAGTGCTATTGTCCTGTAGTTGCTGCAGTCTTTTGTATCTCCTTTTTTGTGGATTGGTATGTAATTTCCAATCTGTTGGCCACCACTTTGTTTCCCATATTTGTTGGCATATTTCAGTTAGCACTAAAGTTGCATCTGTCTGTAGGCACTGTAGCAGTTCAATTGGGATATCATCTGTTCCTGGTGATTTATTTTTCCCCCATTTCTTTTATTGCAGATTCCACTTCACTTCTTAGAATTTGAGTTTCATCTTCATATGGCTCCTCATTCCAAATATCATTCATTCCCTCATCTCTTTTGTAGTAACGTAGTCCTTCCATTTTATTTCTGCTTCTTGTACCAAAGTGTCTGTTAAAGATGTAATGCTCTAATTTGTTTCCTGAAGTATACCTGTAAAAACACGACTTTTTTAAAAAGCTTTTGAGGCTTGATTGATTTCATACAAACATTTATATGTGTGTGGTTTAAATGGATTTAAACTATCTAGTCAAAGTGTTAAATAACATTTTAAGTTTGCTTTATTTTTTTCTGTTTTAACTGGTTAAACTGATTTTATTGCATGTCACCATAACATCCTACATTGTAGGGTGGAATATTAATATTTCAATGAATAAGCAAATAAGTTAACAGTGGGGGAAAATACAAACAAAACAGGAAAGCTGCACTCAAAAAGAAATATGTATGTGCTGTGCATAATGATGCAGGAACTGGATGAACTGGATATAGTGAATAAAAATGTAAGATACATGGGACTACTAGATACATTTATAGTCACAGATCAGAATCCAATTAATTCACCTAAGTGTTTATTTACCAAGCTCCCATTGATTCAATGGCCTCCTTTACTTGGGATAAAAGCATCCATATCTGTGAACCATTCCAGTTTTTCAATTCCATCATATGTTCAAAAGTAACATCAAGATGCAAATGAACGGAAACTTGAGTATCATGTCTCACAACAAAGGTGCCTCAATTTCCAGTGTACCAGGATTTGTGAAAGTTTAGCAAATCTCTGTGACATAACCATGTGTACACATGTACCATAAAATTATATATTACCTTGTTTAGAAAGGATTCATTAGGAAAATTAATGAGATGTTCTCTCTTCTTCTTCTTTCTCCCTCTCTCATTCAATGAGCACATGCAAGCAAGGCACAAGTAATCCTAGCTGTGGGAAGTTAGGAAGCAGTTCTCCCCAGAGCCTCCAGCTCCACCATGTCTCCCGCATTTAAATGGCTCCTTCTTTGAAAGTGTTATTCGTCAGCTTAATTAGCCCTAAAGGAAGCACTTGTTTCAAATTAGGACAACAGCTTTGCTGAAAAGGACATAATGACATTAATGATGGCAACTTGTTTAAATAATGGTGCTTTTAGGCTCCATTTTAAGTGAGGCAGGGCAAAACCACAATTGTTTTAACTCAGTGGGGGATTCTGATTCTTGTTTTTGATATCACCTACATTTTAGTAATTATGCTTCTTATCTCCTCCCTGCTCATTAACTTCATATTAACATAATTACGTTGCTCTTTGTAACTGAAATATTGTGACAACAAGGGAAGATTATAGAAACAAGGTTTAGCCAACCTCCATGCCATGTGGGAAAGAATCACATTTTTCAATCATTTGCTTAAGATAGTTATCATTTCTTTCTACAACTATGCCAGCAGGGTAGCCTGCAAGAACTACCAGAGCTATAGTTTTTTGTGGAGCTTTTGGGCTATGTGGCCATATTCTAGAGGAGTTCCTTTCTAATGTTTCGCCAGCATCTGTGGCTGGCATCTTCAAAGAATGATAGCCTGGAAAAGGATTGGATATATATATATATATCCTTTATGACCCTGGGAAGGAAGGAGTAATTTGCAAATGTATTGTTCTGTTGCTAATGGCAGTCCTCAGGGTGGGAGCATATGCAAACAAGGATTAATGTCTGCTAACTGGTGCTCATTGTCTGCTGGGAATCCCCTGGCCTTAGGCTGTTGCTCATTTGCATAGGTTGAGTCTTGACCTTGCTGTCCTTGTTGTCAAGATTATTATTGTCATGCGATTTTACTGATATTGTTTTTAAATTTGAAATAGTTTAATCAATTCTTAAGGGGTGGGGGTGGGGATTGGACTGTCACATTTTAATTGTACCTGTTTTAAAATGTTGTACTCTGCCCTGATTGCTTACCCAGAGGGGTGGGATAGAAATAAATATTTATTATTATTATTATTATTAGTAGTAGTAGTAGTAGTAGTATTAATTATGGTGCAAGACTGCCCAAAAACCATGGGCTGGAAGCACCCATTTTAACCCTGGAGGGACGCCGCAGCAGCCAAACTGTGCAGTGTCCCTCCAGAGTAAAAAGAACCTGGAAAAACTGGGTTCATTTTATGGTGTCCAACGTATGTCATGAGTATACCATTGGTGCACCAGTGATGTAATGGACGTGCAGTGATGTCTGCATGCTGTGCATCCCTTACGTCATCATGGCAGCACCCACGTGGATGAGTTGCCACCATGATGCAGCCACTGTGATGTGCTAAGGTTAGGGAGCATGTGGTTGGTGCATGCTCCCTAACCCTAGTATTGGTGGTGGCACACCGCTTTTGGCACATGTGTCTCGGGTCTATTCTCCTGTTTCCTGGACAAACACTTGTTCTTCCTTCTGTTCCTATCGATACCCTTAATGAAACCATTTCTTCTCAAAGGAGGTGACTTTCCTCCCCTGGCCAACCTCCCCATTTGAGACAGTGGAGTTTTGAAGGTGCTGTCTGGCATCTACAAGACATCCCAGCTAAGAAATAATTGTCAGGATAAAGTAGAAATACCACCTCCTTTGCAAACTAGGGATATGAACAATTCTTGTAAAATGGCTTGTTCTCAAAAAGAGAGGCTATTTTAATATGCTGAGATAGCCTGTGGAGAAATCACTGATCCCAAGAAAATTGTTCACCTCCAGAGCAATAAAAATACACAGAATATCTTTCTTTTTCTTGAGGTTCCAGGAACTGGTGTAGACATCTCTGTACAGATCTAGTGTCCTTTCACTTTGTGAAACAACACAGAAGGCCTGGTTGGTGAAGAGGATGCAAGAAACTCATCCAAGAGCTTCTAATTTTTACAAGTCCAGGGAACGTGGCTGCAGCAATTCTGGAGTTTTCTATAATTTGTAAAACATTCACTCCAACAGATATGGAAACTCTCAAAAACAGTAGTAGAAAATGTCTTGTCACCTCGCAGGTAAGGAGAAAAATGTTGTGGTTTCTCATTCTCCCACATGAGAATAAAACAGAATAATTAACACCACTACCCCAAATGGCCACGAACAACTTTGGACGTGATTATTTCAAAAGAATGATGGAGTTAGAGCTAAATCCTATTGGTTAGTTGTAACAGTTAAATCAATATAATTTACTTATATGTTGACTTATCTACTGGGACATTTTTACTCTAGTAAGGGATTACTAGGGGATTATGTATACATTTTGCTTTGCAACAAGAATATGTGAATAATTTCACTCACACATTCCTGATTTATTGTTCACACAATTTTTTTAAAATTGGAACCTCATCTATGCACACCTCTGTGAGTTCTGTTCCCTGCACGTGTCAGCACTGTGAATAAAAATGGAGTTGATGATGCAGATGTATTCAAAACTTGTTCAAGACATGCAGAGTTTTCACCCAGTTTGTTCCAGATCTATCTGCATTGGTTATTCACAGGCTGACAATGCAAATCTTTCAGGGAAATGGGGGGGGGGGGAGGGGAAGGAAACAATATCAATTATCCTGGGATCCAAACTTCATTGGATCATCATCATCATCACCATCATCATCATCGCCACCACATTATTATTATTTTCTATCTCATCTTTCTCCCAACACAGGGACTCAAAGCGGCTCATATGAACTCACTTGAAATTCATGTGAACAACACAGATTCATTCCACATTCTCCTGAGATTATTTCCACCTTCAGAATAACCTTTAATAGGATTCAGGCCCTAATCAGTTTTGATCTGGACCAATTTTCACAGGTAGTAGAGTCCTACCAACTTGTGTCCATATTATTAAAGCACAATACAATTTAATTAGCAGAGCTGAGGATCACTTTGGCACTACACCAACTGGAAAAGGAGGAAGCTAACTAATGATAAGTAGACCCCTCCTGGAGAATCTTTGCAAGATGCAGCAACAAATCAGCCTTGCAAATTGTATAGCAAGCTTCAGCTATGCTAGCTGAACTGGAGTTTTGCACACAATCATTCTCTCTTCCCTGAATCTGAGTCCATTAAACTTAGGGCCCATTCCCACTTACCTGTAGATTCGATTCCTAAAGTGAATCTTGAAACCGGTTCAGCAAATTTGTACCCTTGTCCCTTGCATGCAGATGACTTCTGAAAACTGGATATTTAGGCCTTGTGGGCACTTCAGAAATAAAGTAGTTTGACACCACTTCAATTGCCATGGCTCAGTGCTATGGAATCTGGGGGCTTGTAGTTTTGTGAGACATTTACCCTTCTTTGTCTGCTCTGGTGCCCCATCAAACTACAAATTTCAGAATTCCATTGCATTGAGCCATGGCACTGAAAGAATGTCAAACTGCTTTATTTCTACAGTGGAGATATAGCCTCAGTGCTAGGCCCTGAGATCTGGCACCCCTAGAGTGCCACCCTAGAGTGCTCTCTGTCTTATTATGTCATGATAGTACCATAATGTCGAAGTGAAACAACAAAATATCTAACTTGGTTAGATTTCAGCACAGTGAAACATTAAGAAATGCCATTTTCCTTTCTCTTCCCTCACTCCTCTTAAGGCCTTTTGCTATAGCCACCAGAAACCTCTGGGATAAAAGGAAGAAAATGCCATCTTGAATGAACAATCGGCCTGTCTATCTGATAGCAAAAGACCTGGGTTGGTTTGAGCTTTGTGTCTGATTGAAAGAGGCACTAACCACTTTGAAAGAATATGCACATGAACCATAATCTGAAGAATGGCTTGACAAGAAAGACTCCTCAGAGACTGTTTCATGGAAGCACCATTAGCTACTAGTACTCATAAATAGCACAGGTAGGAAAGCAAATGCTATTTGAAAGAGGCCCATCAGAGAGAGAACACACTTTATTTCATAGTGAAATTACATCAGAATGCCCAGCTAATCTAATTTCATGTCATCAAAACAATATACTCTGACTTTATCCCTTCTGGCTTTATGTCCCCTATTGCATACAAACAAGATAATTTTCTTTTCTTTTTGTTTTCTTTTCTACCAAAGTAGAGATATTGAAAGTCATAGGCCAACAAATTTAAAGGAAGGCAGCAAGAGGGATGAGAGAATAGGGCCAAGCATGAATAACTCAGTAGGGGAGATGACCTTGCTTCATTCCTCCCTGTTGCAGCCTTTTCCATGCTGTATTGTGTGGGATCTTTATTCTTTTGAGATGTTTCCAGTCGAAGTATAATTTCTGTGTTTATTGCCTGCTTGCAAAAAGTCATTTGGCATTCTCCATCCTCCAATAAATACTCAGCTTTAAGCACCAGCTTTTATGGATTGGACACTATTGTGAATGTAATCGAGGACACTACTTCAAGTAGGCTGGCTACTGCTTCAAGCCCTTCTTCAGAGAAATTAGATGAACACTTAAAAAGAGAAGGAAAAAAGGTAATAATTCCCCACATTTGTCATCTCTCCCTCCCTTTAATGAGTGTCTGTGAAGGCTCTATTTCAAACCAGAAAGGCCTTTTCAGTTTTGAGAAAGAATATATAATTATTTACAAAGTTACTTTTTCTTTTCTTCTCCATACATGCTCAAGTGTTGATGTACATTGTGCATTGTTTAGTTTCAAAGTTCAGCCTTTTGAATCAATGCAGCTGGGTTTTTATTTTATTTCAGTCCACAAAAACTATTCAGTTTTATTTTCAGTCCAAAACAACTATTTACAAAGTGTGAGAACACTTGCAAATTAGCACAGAACTTTTTGAAAGTGTGAATGATGTATTGTTCTCTTGTTTTTGTGTGTGCGTGCGTGTGTGTGTCTCAGATGTTTGAAAATACAACAGCCTGAATGGTTTCAGATCAGTAGTAGATACCTGGAGGTTTCAACTTTCTACCTCTCCTATATTCATCTTTACATGGAGGGGTATGAGGTGGGAACAGCTCTTCACACTTCATCGGCCTATGTTATTCCTTTTCATGGGACTAAGTCATAGTGCTGTATTTCTGGATGATATCCTGACCACAGAGCCAATTGAAAGAGATCATTATATAATAATAATAATAATAATAATAATAATTTATTTATTTCTAGCCTGCCCCTCTGAACAGGCAATCGGGACGGGTTACAACAAAAAGATTAAGACAGTATCAGTTTAAACGTCCCATCCCTTCCCTCACGCCCCCCCCTTAAAAAGAGAATTAAACCACTATATAATTAAAAACATAAAATAAAACAAATTACAACAGTAAAAAGCAGCAACAGGGAAGTGGGCCTGAAAACCTAGGCTGTAAGGGGTGGAAAAGACACTGGAGGACAGCTGGAGAGGCACTAAGGCCTAGGTTTCGAGCCGGAAAGTGTTTGCATTCTCTGGGAAGGCCTGCCGGAAGAGATGCATCTTTAGAGCTTTTAAAAAGATTTCTAAAGATGGAATGAGACGCATCTCCTCTGGCAGGTCATTCCACAGCCTAGGGGCGACTGCTGAAAAGGCCCTCTGGGAGGTCTGCACCAGCCTGGTCTTCATGTGCTGTAGCAGGTTCCTCCCAGAGGACCGGAGTGTGCTGGGGGGGGGGGTCATACGGGAAGAGGCATTCCCTAATATAGGATGGACCCGAGCCATGTAGGGCTTTAGAAGGATTTGAAGATCCTTCAATGCTTTTGAAAAATAGAGCTATATTTTAAAAAGCATAGACATGTTTTGCCAGTCCCTGAAGTGCTTGCCTACCTTGTGATAGCGCATGGTGTGTAACTACTTGGTAAGACTCTAAGGATAATCACTTATCAAGCCCTAAAACCTTGTGATGAAAAGGGAATGAAATCATGCCTTGCTGTCTGAAATCATAATGGGAGTTTTTCCTCCTTCTTCTTACTTTTCTCTTCCTTCCTTCTTTTCTTTTCCATTTCCATTTTCCATTTTCCATTGCCCTTTCCTTTCAGAACCAGGATGCAGAGTAGCATGTAACATTAAAACAAATTATGCTAAAACATATAAAACATTATAAATTAAATATAAACAACTTCAACAACTTCTTCTTCTTCTTCTTCTCTGCCTTCACATAGTTTCTGACTTATGGGGTTTTCTTGGCAGGATTTGTTCAGAATTTGCCATTACCTTCCCCTGAGGCAAGGTCATCCAGTGGGTTCCATCACCAAGAAGGGACTCAAACCCTGATCTCTAATAACCTACCTATATTTTAACACACTTTAAAACATCAATTTCAAAAAGGAATGAAAGATAAACATTTAAAAGATAGTACTCTATAACAGAAGAATCTTTGCTTTCAAAATGCTCAGTTCCTGAAAGCCTGTCAAAAAAAGTCTTTACTTGCCTCTAAAAAGATAATGTGGGAATCAGTCTAGCCTACCTAAGAAAGGAGTTCCAGAGCAATCTCTGGTAATGGCATCTCTCACTTCGTCACAGTATCTTTCAGAAACATTTTAGTTGTGTTTTCCTGCATGGCAGGAGCTTGGACTAGGTAATCCTTCTGGTCATTTTCAATCCTCAGCTTTTGTGATTTTATATGGGCTTGTCAGGGTGGCAGGATGGAGTAAAGGAACTCTCCTAAATATGTGAGAATATATAGCCAGGACACACAGGTGTTCCAGTTTTCATCCGTGAAATGTTGGATGATAGGTCCTCAGTCAACAATCTGCTATCACTCTTTGGGCCTATTGAAGTTTCTGAACATTTTTTCAAAAGCCATCTAATATGACACATATTACAGTAATCCAAATGAGATATAGCAAAGGCATGTGTCACCTCAGACAGATCAGATGTCTCCAGAAATGGGTACAGTCGGTATATGAAGTTTAAAAGACAGCAAAAGCAGTCCTGGTCACTGTTGAAGCCTGGAAATCAGGGGGTATACCCAACTTTGAAACAAAATCTCTAGGGGGAATATAACCCCTCCAAAACAACTGTACTCCTCATCCCCTAATGTTTTTAGACTTATTAGTTGTTTGTGCTCACCCACTACAATACTGAAGCCAGACACTAGTTTAGAACTGAAACAACTTCCCTGGATGTAGTAGAGCTGAGTATCATCGGTCCAATACAGACGGGCTTGATGAGGCGCTTTTCCGGCACGATTAGGGTTAGGGGGGATGCAGCGTTTGCACCCTCCCAAACCCTAACGCTTATGGATACCACCATTTTAAAATGGCGGTGTCCATACGGGCACACCATAAAAACTTCATGGAGCACACAGCATTTACATAATGCTGTGCATGCCTGACGTAATGGTGCTGCCTTTCCGCAATGCCAAAAGGAGCTCTGAAATGGAGTTCCTTTTTTGCGTCTGGTCCTTGGAATGGCCTTTAGCTAACCAATATTTTATAAACATGGGCTCCTGTTGAAACTGTGTAAATCTTCATGTGCTGTGATTATTAAAGCACTAATAGATAATAGGGCATCTCCAAGTTAACACACCTAATGCTTCTGCGTTAGAGTTTTCTTTCCATGCCCTGACATATTGTGTGATATTCAGATAAATTGGTCACAATTAGCCTATAAGTGACATTTTATTACTTCATGGGAAACTTTCAAATGGTGGGAATACTGAGCAAGATGAAAGATTGCTTGCTAATCAAATATTGCTTGCTAATCCAATGTCCTCAAGTGGGCCTTATACTGTGATACTGTATATAAAAAAGAGAATTCCCACCCAGCAGCAGTACTAAAGATATTCCAAGGCTGATATACAAAGCTACAGATATTTCCAGTGGGGACAGACAACAAAGATCAATTGTCATTTCAAGCCATCCTAGTTATCATTATGTTATTAATTAATTTAATGGTGCATTTATTTAGATTGCAAATATGATACCAAAAAGGATTTTTAAAATAAATAAATAACTAATTAACACGTGTTGTCTTAGTTATGTACAGATTAATTCCCTGTTGTTGGAAAAGAAGCATATTTATCTCTGAAGGAAAGATTTATTACTATAGATTTATTTTTTTTAAAAAATAATTCAACTGACTGCTTGTTTAGAGTATCAGGGCTATAGAATTACTGAGTCACTGATGTGTAACTTGCAAACCTATTGTTTCTGTTTGTAACTTGCAAACCTATTGTTTCTATAGCTTCTGCAGTACTGTCAAGTCAAGCAACCAAGTATACATCTCCCATTGACAAGTTTCCCATTGGGGATATGGAAGCTCCTACCAGCACAACGAAGGGCATTAGAAAACTACCAGAGGATCCTGTATGCCAATACTTGAGTTTCCACTTTTCTGACACAGCAAGAGAATTCTGTTTGCACTGGTGATGGGAAGATCATTTATTCCTCCTCTCTTCAGTCCTATAAGTTTCCAAAAAGTTTGCTCTGGAAGGCTAAAGGATGATCAGGAACATGGGACAGGTTGTGCTAGGATCTGCAAAAAATGATAGAAGCATAGAGCTTGAAGAAACCACAAGGGCCATCGAGTCCAACTCCCTACCATGCAGGAACTCACAATGAAAGCACTCTGGACAGATGGCTATCCAGCCTCTGTTAAAAGACCTCCAAATAAGGAGACTCCACCACACTTTGAGGAAGTGTGTGCCACTGTCAAACAGCTTTTACCATCAGGACATTCTTCCTAATGTTTAGACAGAATCTCTTCCTGTAGTTCAAATCCATTGCTTCATGTTCTAGTCTAGATCAGGGTCCCCAAAGGGGTCATTTTTTTTGGTTTGTTCTTGCAGAACCCATGCTGGATCTTACTAGTTCTGACTTTTTGTGGTGATCTATTACCATTTCACCATTTTACCATCCTTGCTGAGCAACAGATCCACTCTTTCCTTGCTGATTCTCTTGCTTCAAGCATATTGTTTCAGGGCGGTGTGTGTGTGTGTGTGTGTGTTAGTTATAGCTTCTTTCTTGCCTAGCCAGTCTTGGCTTACTTGGAGCTTTAGCTTTCCTTACACTAGTTCTGCAAACATGGGATACACATCTGTACTCTTCCTTGGTGATTTGTCCTTCATTCCAATTTTCTACTTCCTGTTTCTTCTTCTTCTTTTCACTCCCTCCTTTAGTTTCCTGTGTTGCCACACTGGCAACACATTGCTTGGTGTCTTTTTCCTTTAGCATCTCTAGCCATGGAATTCTACTCAGAGTTTCCCTGAGGTTGTTTATATCAGCTTTTCTGATGTCCAGAGTCCTTGTTTGACCATACCTTTCTTTGGTCTGTCCCACAGTTATGAATTCTAGCATTACATGGTCACTTCCCCCTTAACTGCTTAGGTTCCAGTGACCAACTTCTACTCATTTGTTTAGAATTAAGTTGCCTTAAACAACAAAATCAGCTGCTGAACACCAGATTGACATTTTCATAGAGCTATTCACCTCAGCCCCAAGATGACTTTCTTAGCTAGCCATTACCAACCTCTCAATGGACCTTATCAGACACTGGAAATTGGAAGTATAATCTAATAGCGATCTGAACGCAATCATGGGGTTTCACGTTATTGAGAATTAAAGTATCTCACGCAATTTTGGGCAAAAGGGAAGTCATTCCAAATGCAATCATAGGTTTTACATTATTGCGAATTAAAGCATCTCATGCAATTTCGGGCAATGGGGGATCATTTTTAGGTAATGGGAAGTCATTCTGAATGCATTCTGAATGCAATTGGAATTCACGTAAATTCATTAAACTGGTGAATTCACGTGAATTCGAATTGGCTCCATTTGCAATAAAGGGAAATTCCTCCCATCTGATAAGATCCAATCTATAGGACTGCCCTCCCCATGTGTATCAGTTGACCTTTGTTCATTTTATATCTCACTTGTCATTTTGATGCCCATCTTCCCCCTATTGCAAAGAGAAACTTTTGTGTTTTTTAAAAAATGCGATTGGTTGCTTCATATTTCCCATTATGTGCGATTCTGCCTTCAAAGAGTGCATCTATATTGTAGAAATAATACAGTTTGACACCACTTTAAATGCTGTTAACTCTAGCCTATGAAATCCTAAGATCTGTAGTTTTACAAAATATTTAGCCTTCTCTGCCAAAGAGTGCTGGTGCTTCACATAACTACATTTCCTAGAATTCTGTAGTATGGAGCCAAGGCTGTTAAAGTGCTGTCAAACTACATTATTTCTACAATGCAGATGCACCCAAAAGCAGATAAATTAGTATTGAACAATATTAAGCAAACTTGGGATAAATCCCAGAGCGTAACAGTTTCCAGAACTTAACAGGAACCCCTTCTATAGAGGAGAAAAGCTACAATTTACAAATAGTCTCTGCAAACAAGAAACTGGTTTCTTGCTTACTTGAACACATGGGAATAAAAATCAACCTCTACTGTCTTGTCCAGTGAAGTATTACTGTCAGTGTGGGAGACGTCATACTGACTGCATTGACAAATAGTACCTAATGACATTAATGTGAAATGTGAAAGCCACATGAAATGGGGCATCTCTTTCACCTCATGACTTTTCTAGATAAATAGCAATACCCACCTGCCACATTGCAAATAATGTGACTTGTCTATGCATATCTCATTTGCAAAGGGATGACTCGTATGTGACAGATTTTGTTACATAACAGATCAGCCTGTCTGAAATTATCACAGGCTTGGATTAAAACCTATTATGGTGAACTCATGAATGCTTCAAGAAAATAAACTCCACTCCTGCATGTCTCTTATGGATGGAAAACTTGACTTATTTTAGTTTCACATGCAAGAACACAGAAATTCAAACCCTCCCACCCCACTGTGATCCTTTTATTCATTTTTATTTTTAATTTATTTATTTATTTATTTATTTATTTATTGCATTTGGGGACATTTTACATTTCATTCACACAAAACATTTTCCTTTGGGGAAAAACAGTGCAAAATGGAGGTCTTTTGTGGAAAATACTGGTTTTTGAGCAAAGCACACAACACCAATTGTTATTGTGCAAACACTAGATGTGCATAATTTTTAAGGGGGTGCATATGCTCCATGTTTATCTTTATTGTATTGTCTTTTAAATGCTTTTCTGCTGTTTTAAATTATGGACATTTTAACTTTTGTATCATCAGTGCTTTAACTTTATGTAGTTTTTAACTTTGGCACAAGCTGCCTTGGGCCCCTATTAGGAGAAGGCAGAATATAAATATAATGATAATGATAATATATTTAATATATATAATAAATATAATATAATATTTTTGTTTAAAATTCCCAAAATGTGGTGGTTGTGGCGACTTTCATGGTGACTGAACCTTTTTTTTAATGGCATGTTTCATCAAGGATGGGAAAATAGATGCACAATCATTTTTATATCTCTAATGTCTCTATTTCATTTTAGAATCCAATGCACAGAAATGATAATAATGAATCCTTACCAAATCAAATCAAATTAACCAGAGATGTCAAAAGCAGAAGCTTGATGTCAGATGAAATGAAGGAAGATGAACACAAATGCACCAAAAATCATCTAAAAGAGATGATCTTCATAGAGAAATATGCCTTTCTCCCTGTTCTGTTTTTACTGCTTCCCTGTTTGCCTCCTCTGGTGTAGTCACCACTGGATCTATAGGAATGCTTGGGTCACTTAATTTTGGTATTTCAACCCCCCACCCATCTTACCTTCAGCTCATCCCACTTCTGCATCAGTTTGAGATTAGAAAAGTTTAGACAACAAAAGTGTGCACATTTTCACATAGTCTTCATCTAATCTACACATTTCAATGACATTTTGCTTAATTACACTTTCTGCAAGCTGTTTTCCCCCCTACTATCATGCTTCTTTAAACATTACTTTAGCACATACATTTTCTTGCCATGTGCACTTTCCCATTAGATATGCATTTTGTATACATTTGTGGATTAGAGACATTCATCACAAACATTAAGAGAAATGTCAGTTTTGAAGGATAATTGCATTGTGTTTTTTGTATTGGTTTCAAAGTACACAATTAGGTGAGTTAACATCAAAATGTAAACTGAATTACTTTCTTACCATCTCCCAGTTTTCTGTTGCAAAAGCCAATTTGTTAGGGAGGGGTTGGAAGGACTTGTTTTGGTTGATCAGGAAGGAGTGGGCTATGTGGTGTTATTGTAAGAAAGACTCCATAATCCTTAACAATTTCCTTACAGGAATGTGTAAACATTATGTTCTCCCCTAGTTTCTTTCTTTTAGCCAAATATCTTGAGCTAAATCTGTAGAAATAAATTTTCTCCAAATACACACCACTCCCAGGAAGGATTTTGGCAGGTTAAATCCACTGATGTGTATCTAAACTAGCATTCAATATTTGCCCTTTATATTTTGATAAATTATTATTAAAGGTCAGAAAACAGCTTTAGTTCACTGTTGATGAAATAATAGCACATTTGATTGACATGACAGTTTTCATAAAGTAAGTACCACTTTGAAAAATAATCAAAGAGCTATTTAATTTCTCCAGTTATCAATTAGTCATGTCTGTTTTGCATAAAAGTGTAAGTGCCAGTGAGGAGGGCATAAGGCTGAAAGTGCACTCAACTCTCTCTGGTAGAGAAATGACATGTAAATCAGATTGCTAAAAAGTGCTGCTGCAGAATTAATAGCATTATTTTAATAGGTGGGTTTTGGTTTTTAGTATCCCTTAAAAAAATGATTATATTAAAATTTAGTGGAGAATAAAGTAATGCATACATTCAGGGGCTTTGCTACAACATGCACTCATTTACATGAACCCATAATCTCACATATTACACATAGAACAACAAACATGTATCTTTTTCTCTCAGTGGTATGAGATACACAAAGCCAGGTATGTACTGTTCTTCAACAAGATGGGCAAGTTAGCTTCTTCAGATGGGGAAGATTAGCTCACAATGACTATCAAAAGTATACTATACAAGCCTGGATGAAGAGGAGCCATTGGTGAGCACCCTTTGGGTTTAGCTGGTCAACCAATTACAAAGGGAAGAGCCCTGGCGGCACAGTGATCAAATGACTGTACTGCAGCCACTCACTCACAAACCATAAAGTTGCAAGTTCAATACCAGCCAAGGGCTCAAGCTCGACTCAGGCTTGCATCCTTCTGAGGTCGCTAAAATGAGTACCCAGCTTGTTGGGGGCAAGTAGCTTACACCTTGTAAACTGCTTAGGGAGTGCTTAAGTGCACTAATAAGCAGTATAGAAATGTACTTGCTATTGCTATTGCTAAATCCACCCTAACAGTCATATTGTCTAGCTTATATTTTACTAGATTTTTTTGTAAGGATGTCATGGGGGACCTTGTCAAAGGCCTTGCTAAAATCAAGATATACTACTTCGACAGTATTCCCTTCATCTACCAAGCTTGTAACTTGATGGAGATTAGCTCACTGGCCTTGATTCCTGTGCTAGGCACAGGATGTAAATGCACACGGATGGATTCTATCGCACAGCTCTGTCCCCGAGCAGTACTCATCCTGTATCCAACCCAGGATTCTCCCAGACCTTCTAAGGAATGGGAAAATCGTGTTCTTTCTAAGGTCTGGGAAAATCCCAGGTCAGATACGGGATGAGTACTGCATTGGGACCAAGCTATGCAATAGAATCCATCCCTGTGCATTTACATCCTGCTCCTAGCATGGGAATAAAAGCCGATGTATTGATCGCCTACTTAAAAAGAGAGAGAGATAAGCTTATTGTGTCATGGCTTGTTTTTGAGAAAGCCATATTGACTTTTAGTGATCATGGCATGCCTTTCTAAGTGCTTACAGACTGTATGTTTCATGTTCTGCTCTAGACTCTTTCCTGGTATTGATATGAGGCTGATCGGGCAGTAATTGTTTAGGTCCTTTCCCTATCCCACTTTTTTTTCTTTGGGAGATGGGGATATTTTTGCCCTCCTCCAGTATTCTGGGATTTCTTCTGTTCTCCAGGAATTCTCCAAGATCATTGCTAGTGGTTCTGAAATTACTTCTGCCAGTTCTTTTAATACCTTGGATGTAATTCATCTAGCCCTAGAGATGTGAATTCATTTAGAGGATCCAGGTATTCCTGTACCTATTATTTACCTATTCTGTGCTGCATTTCCCCTACTGCATCATCTGCTTCATTTTCTCCAGGTTGAGCACTACTTTTCTTTTGTGAGAAGACAGATGCACTGAAGATGTTTAGCAGTTTTGCCTTTTCTCAGTCCCTGTTAGTATTTTACCATCTTCTCCATACAGTGGCTCTACCATTTCTTTGTTCTTTCTTTTGCTGTGATTGTTGTTGTTGTGTGCCTTCAAGTTGTTTATGATTTATTGCAACTCTGTGGCAAACCTATCATGTGGTTTTCTGGGGCTGAGAGTATGTGTCTCACTCAAAGTCACCCACTGGGTTTCCATGCAGGGAATCGAACCCTGTTCTCCAGAGTTGTAGTGCACGCTCAAACCACTACACCATGCTGGCTCTTGTTTGCTATGGACATAAACATCCTTTTATTGTTTTTAACCTCCCTAGCAAGCCTAGTCTCATTCTTCGCTTTAGCTTTTCTGGCTTTCTCCCTACATGTGCTGGATATTAGTCTGAATTTCTCTTTGGTAATTTCCCATTTTTACCATTTTTTGTATATGTCCCTTTTAAATCTTAGCTCAGATGAAATTCTTTAGCCATCAATCCTGGTTTCTTAAGACACCTCCCATTTTTCCTCCACATAAGACCTACTTAAAATTGTGCCTTCAATATCTTACTTTTAAGAAATATCCATCTATCATGAACTCCCTTCTCTTTTAGTGTTCATGACCATGGGGTTACATCCAATATTTTCCTAAGGTTACTAAAATCAGCTTTCTTAATGTCTAAAATGTTAATCTGGCTATGCTTGGTTTTCCCTTTCTGTTGTATAACAGGAGAACTCCCAGCTAAGGATCCAGCAACTTCCACGCTATTAGCCAGGTCATCACTGTTGGTTAAGATCAGATCTAAAAAAGCTGATCTTCTTGCTGCCTCTTCCACCTTCTGGACAATAAAATTGTCTGCAAGGCGAGTGGGGAATTTTAAGGCCCGTATAGTCTTGGGACATAATGGTTCAGTGGTTAAGTTGCTGACTGACAATTGCAAAATCAGCAGGTTGGCATGTTGATGCCAAAGTGCCACAGGATGGAGTGAGCTGCCATCACTAGTCCCAGCTTCTGCAACCAGCAGTTCGAAAGTATGTAAAAATGCTATCACTGCCCCCTACAGTTGGACATGACAAGCTGATCTTGTCATGGGAAAGCCTTTACCTTTTACCTTTACTTTTGGCAGAGTTTAACTTGCAACAAATATCAAACTGTAGTTTTGTGAGATATTTAGTCTTGTCTGTCGGAGATTGCCAGTACCACAACAAACTACAGTTTCCAGAATTCCATAGCACTGAGTAAACTTGTGTCAAACTGGATTATTTCTGCAGTGTGGATGCAGCCATACATTAAACTTGGGAATACAACACAATTAGAATCTGGTAACTGATAAATTACCATGTGGTCCACCAAGGCTCACATGGGGGCAACAAAATCTTTTAAGTGCTTAGGACTCCTAAAAGTCTTAATTAGGCCTGAAAGCATGGAACCTATGCAGGACAATAAGCACATCTAGTGGAATTGCATGGTTTATGGATGCTCGGTAGAAGCCATCTCCTTTTATTTGAATTATCTTGTTGCTTGTGTGTCCCAATACAGCTCTGTATTCTGTTGAAACACCCACTGAGGGTTTCTACTCATCTGCCATATGTGGTTCAGTCCTACACTATGAGCTTATTTGATTGTCCAGCAAAGATTAGCCCAAAGAAAGCAACCATTTTTATCTGTAGTGCTGGAACACTAGGAATAGTCTCTAAGTTGCCAAGGCAACATGAGGATATTTTACCAGACATAAAACTCTCCGATGGAAGATAGGAAAGATCATGAACAACCAGATGAATCCTTTCTGCCTCCTGGTGCTATAGACGGTTTCATTCCTCGGATAATACTATTTTATCTAATAATGAAGGAAGGAAGCTAATAACAGGGGGGAAACAGTAATTAAAGGCCCTGTCCTCTATGGGAAAATATGCTAACTATAGCATTATTTAGTCCTTTTTTACTCTACAGTGTGGGTTGAGTCTGTCATACCTAGTACTGGAAGCAAGGGATGCACACTATAGCTCTTTTTCTCCTGCTACTGATACCTGGATGATGATAGGGTATCTGAAAGCAGTATGCAGCTGCATTTGTCTGAACATAGTTACAGATTTCCACATGATCACATGTCCTGATAAGTCACAATCACATGGGGCTCCCTACCATGTCTACCTCTCTTTTTAGACCTTAGATGGTGACACAGTGAAAAGAGGCAGGGCTGGAGTAGGTGACCTTTTCTTTTGTAGAGAAGAGAAAGAATGAATAGGACTTGTAATAATTAAGGGGAAATGCATCATCACTTTCTACTGTGTTGAACAGGAAGAGACAAACAGAAAAGAATCTGAAAGAAGGAAGCTATTAATTAACATTTCACAAGACCACTGCTGAACAGGGCTCACTTGTAAATGAACACAAGAGAAGTAACTGGAATATGACAAAGGACATTGCTAGAAAACAGGGTTCTGTTATACAGAATTTCCATTTTAATTCTGCTTCCAGCTAGTTGTAGAAAAGCAATGCCTCAGCAGTGCCCAGTGTGGAACCAATCATAGGCTTCTCTAACTCAACTCATCACCCTATGATAAATCTCAGCACTTTCCATTATTCACTGTCATAAAACAGATTCCAACCTCATTAATCTAATCCAATGTGAATTTAATTCTGTTATTTATCTACCAATTCATACTGTAAAAAAAAATAAAGAAGAAGAAGAAGAAATTGAGATTGTAGCTTGCAAATGATTTACCATCGAGTCCTTTTAGGACCTAGGTTTTAAAACCATCATGCACCTAGAGTTATTTGAGGACAGAGTGGGAATGTGGTATCTATCTATCTATCTATCTATCATCTATCTATCGATCTATCTATCTATCATCTATGTATCCATCCTTTTCTCCAGGACAGCATTCAAGGTGGCTTACAACCAAAATGCATATGCCACACCTAACAATAACTACATAATTTAACAATATCAACTGCTTCTGAATATGTATTAAAATGATAATATTCTGTTCCATCAGATTGTCATTGAACAACAAAATTCGCCATGCTGCTCTTACCATTTGTGTGAAGAAGAAGAAAAAATAAATATCAAAAAGGCATGTATTTCCTTGGTAACTAGACACAGGGTGCATCTATGTTGTAGAAATAATGAATTTTGACACCACTTTAAATGCTGTAATTCCCTCCTATGGAATCCTGGGATTTGTACTCTGCCAAAGAGTGCCAAAGTGTGCTGGTGCTTCACAAAGCTACAAATACTAGAGTCATACTAGTTAAAGTGGTGTCAAACTGTATTGTCTCTATCATGTAGATGCACCCATGGTCTCACTGTCATCAGGACAGCTTTCTGCATTGTATCTTATACTCTCTGTGTTGTAATCTATAGGTTATACTCTGGACTTCCCATATAGTCAACTGTCCATATCTACAGATTCTTTATCTGTGGATTTAACTGTCCATGGCTTGAAAATATTTTTTTTTAAAAAACCCAAAAAGCAAAACTTGATTTTGCTATTGTGTATGAGGGACACCATTTTACTATATATATATATATATCTATATTATATATAGATATAACCCTGTTAGCCCAAATGCATCTGAGATAGTAGACTTAAGTCTACGAAAGCTCATACTGCAAACTTCTTTCTTTCAGTTAGTCTCAAAGGTGGCACAAGATCCTTCTGCATTTCACTTTACTATGTCATTGTATTTAATGTGACTTAAGCATCTACAGATTTGGGTATCCACATGGAGTCCTGAAACCAAACTCCAGCAGAAACCAAGGACTCACTGTATTTCCAGACTTCATAGCTGGCAACCAAATCAGCCCAGCCTATAACACTAGGACACTGCAAGAGAATGTAACATAGCACAAAAAATGAAAAAGGAAGAAAATAATTCAACATTAAAACAAAATATTAAGAAGCTGTCAATGCCCCCCCCCCCCCCGGCAAGAGAAATCTGTTGAAATGCCATCCCCACCCCATTTCTCTACACACACAAATCCTGTAGAATTTTGAGTGGCTATTTCTATGCAGCTCTAGAATGCACACATACAAGTAAAATGAGAATGAAAAATAAAAATGATGAAACTATTAGGTGTCTCCCTCAACTCTAGGTTCTCTGCATAGGTCTGCAAAGCAAAAGAGGCAGCATGCTGAAGTACACACTGACGGATGATACTGGAGAGAGGAAAGAAGGTGGGCTGAGTCAATGTGGGAAGTTCAGATTCATTATGATACCCCTGTACAGTAGTATGTGTAGTGAGCAGGCCAAGCAAACAGCCAATCACAGAGCACCAGGAGGCCAGCCAATAAGAAGCTGGCTGGGCAGGGCTATAACAGAGCCTTGACAGGGAGCAAAAGGGGAGTTATTTGGATGGAATTTTGAGGAGAAGAGACACATCAGAGGGAGGGTGTGCTCTTAGGGTTCCTGAGGGAACAATTGTAGGTTAGTTTGAAGAGTCCAGTAAGGGACTAGATAGGCCTGAAGGAGTTAGGAAAAAGACTCAAAGCAAGCCAGTAGTTAAGGGAATATCATGATTGTGGCATTAGAGATAAGATTGCCTGAGTGGCTGTAGAATTATTAATGTTTTAAGGAACTTTGGAACCTAAGCAACAAGACGAACAAAGCTTTAACTTTACTTTCTAATTTATTTCTTATATTTAATAATAAACTTGGTTGATGTTTTAAATTACCACTTGGCCTCTGTTGAATTTTTGTGACAAGCTACCAAAGATATCAGTGCCTATGTGGAGATTGGTGGTGGGGAAACTGAGAGAGTCTGAGAGGTTTCCACCACATATAAATTGGAAGCAGCGGTGGGAGCTAAAGGTCCAGGGTGCAGTCATCCAGGAAATGTAGGAGTGAACAAGAAAGTGTTCACTACAGTATGTAGTAACTAACCACTATGGAACAATGATGATGTCATAATAATAATTAAAATAAAATAAAGTATTTATTTTTATCCTGCCTCTCCCTTTTGAAGACTGAGGCAGGTAAGAGCAGAGTTAATAGAAATACAAAAATTAATAACAAGAAAACAGTCCTCCAATCCCTCCCCCAACCCTTCAACCCACCCTCCATTCAATACAATATTACAACAATAAAAACTGTGTAACTACTAACAGCAATTAAAACAGTTCAACAAAATAACAATACCAAGGAGGGGGTGGCTGGGCTGAATAAAATGGACAATTTATTCTGTGCTGGGCAGAGGTCAGTCTCGGAAGGCCCCACTGTAAGAGGATTGTTTTTATCACCTTTTTAAAAGCATCAAGTGATACAATCTGGTGAGTCTCCTCCAACAGGTCATTCCAAATTTTTGGAGCGCTGCTGAAAAGGTCCTCTGGGAAGTCACCACCATGTTTTGCACCAGTTGAAGCTTCTGAATGTGGCACAAGGGTTGCCCCATGTAGAGTGCATTGCAGAAGTTGAGACAAGAGGTTACCAGAGCATGTACAACCATTTCTAGGTCCTGCAACTCAAGGGAAGGGTGCAGCTGGCATATCAGCAGAAGCTGATAACTGGCACTCTTGGCCGTTGCATCAATCTGACATGACAGCTGAAGTGACGAGTCCAGGAGCACCCCCAATCTGTGAACACAATCCTTTGGGGAAAATGTGACGCTGACCAGTACTGGTGAATTTATCTTCATACCCGAATTGGGGTTGCCTATCATTTTGTTTGGATTCAGCTTAAGTGTATTTTCCCTCATCCAATCCATTACTGACCTCAGGCAGTCATTCAGAAGGGAGATGCCCTCCAATCACAGTTCAACAATCCATAAATATCAATTATCCATACACGGTATAAAGCCCAATCATTCTTATTTATTTGTTTGTTTATTAGTATTTTACTTATTTATTTATTTTTCTTCTCGTTTTCTTCCCATTCTCTTTACCACCTATTGTACAGTCCTTTTTTCTTTCACTAATTTTGTTTCTCTTTTCCCTATCACTTTAAGAATAATGTATCTTTGTATCTATTTTATAGGCCTTCTACATTATTTTGTTTCTTTTTAATAATAGAGATATTTAGTGTAGCAATTTTCCTTTGTCTTTGTAGCTATCATGTCGCATTTCCTTTTTTTTAGCCCTCCCTTCACATGATCTTGTTTTTTGTTAGCTTACTTAGTAAGGTTCAAATGCTGGTTGTGGTTTTGCGCTGCTCTTCCAACGCGGTTTCAAACCGTGCAACGTCTTTTTGCTCTTGCCCTCTCTAGCAGCGAGGCTTTCCTCTCTCTTCTCCCTTCTCTCCTCCTTGCCCGTTTGGGTGCTCCGGAGCTCTTTGCGAGCCAAGCGATCTCTCCTTTTTGCAAGGATTGAGTTCTCCCCTCCCCCCCCTTTCGCTGCTTAATTTCAATAAATATATTTATTATTTGGGTGAGATATCTCCTCCAGGATCCTTCCTAGAAGTGATCCGCCACTGCCACTGAGCCCAGTCGGAAGTGTCTGTATGTCTATTGCTAAATAATAATTTTAAAAAAACAGAAGGGAGATTCCCTCCTTGATCACTGAAGCAGACCAAGACATAGAGAAACAAATTTGGGTGTCATCAGTGACCTGATAACACCCTGCCCCATGTCTCTGGATGATTTCACCCAGCGGCTTCATGTAAATGTTAAACAGCATGAGGGACATAATGGCACCCTGAGGAATGCTGATGTCAGATCTCTTTTAGAAGAGCGGCTGTCCCCCAGCATTACCATCTGGAATCTATCAAGAGGTAGGAACGGAGCCACTGCGAAGCAGAGGCTCCAATTCCTAGCTCTCTAAAGTGTTCCAGAAGGCTACCATAGTCTATGGTATCAAAGGCCGCTGAGAGCACCAACAGAGTAATGTCATTACATCACCATGCTTATTCGTGGAGAAGAATTCAGTAAAGAATCACTTGAATTATGATGTGTTTTCTCTTCTGCCTAGATAGCATTTATAGCATTTACATTTCTAATATTGCTTAATAGTGAACTTAGCACTCTCTAAGCAGTTTATAATCTATAAATCAATTTTCCCCAACAAGCTGGGTACTCATTTACTCACCTATGAAAGTATGGAAGACTGAGTTAATTTGGAGCCCTGTGGGTTCAAACTCACAACATTGTGCCTGCAGTACTGACATTTAATCGCTGCGCCTCCAGATTAGCCTTGTGTTTTCATCTCTCTGGCCTACCCCATGTTTTCTCTGCCATTGTTCAACTGTTATGAAGGTAGCAGCGGTAGAAACTGAGGAACTTTTTCTTTTCTATGGGTTACCATGGAAGGAGTTTGTGATTGGATGTGGCTGTTTAAGTTCCTCTCACTCAAGAGTAATGCATCGTTTCATTGCCTCTAGACACAACAATTTCCCAAAGCTAAAGCTAATTATACAAGATTTATCTATATGAAAACATGAGGATTAAGCGGGGGGGGGGGGGGGTTAAAATGCATTTTAGTTGCTCTGCTTAGTAGAAAAGCAGTAATGAAAACAGAGGTGGTATAGAAATTAACAAAACAAAAACAAGGGGGGGGGGGAAGGAAAATCATTAGTATTCTTTTTATCCTGTCCTGTCAGAGTTCCTGTTAAAGAGAGAAAAAGAGAAGTGTGATGAAAGTATAAATTGATTCTCTGCTGTTTTATTAACAACAGCTAGTTCCATATGGCATGTCTTGGCTTTAATAATTAAATCTCCTTTTCTAAGCAGGATCAGGTTTGGTTGGTACTTGAGTAGGGGACAACCACAGACTATCAGCACTGTAGGCTAAATATCAGAGGAAGACAATTGCAAACAACTTTTCAGTATCCCTTGCCTAAAAAAATCCTATGAAATCCATGGGGTGGCCATTAGTGGACAAGTGACTTGGAGGAACATACAGAAACTTTTATTATTTCCCCTATTCATTGTCTGCAAGCTCAGGATAAAATGAGCTTATCTAGAGAACTGAATGCTAATGTAAAAATATAAGCTGGGGCTGAATCATACAGTCCTAAGAGCTGAAGAGACCACAAGGTCATCCAGCCCAACCCCATTCTGCCATGAAGTAATGCACAACTGGGGTGCTTTGCAGACCACCATCTTTGGCCAGCCTGGGGGTGGAGTTGGGGTATGGTGTCTACATGACACATGCCCCAACTCCGCCCCCCAGGCTGGTGTGATGTCGTATGCTGCACCACATGGGGCACTGCGTCTAGATGACACAGCACCAAAGGAGTGCTATAAAGCCATGATGCCAGGGGCTATGGTACCCTTTCCAGGGCACAAAAATAAGCTGCTTTTTGCAGCTCCTTTTTGCACCACTTAAAGCCAGATTGGGGCTGTAGCTTGCAGTTACAGCAGCCCTGATCTGGTGAAAACAGAGGTGGCTGCAGGCCGCCCCTTCAGGGGTGGTCTGTAAAGCCCCTAAATAACCCCTGAAAATGTGGAGAGTTCACTACCTCTGAAGCAACATATTTTTCTGTAAAACAGCTGTTATGGTCCTTCCTAATGCTTAGGTGGAATTTGAATACATCAGTTCAACTCTAGTCTGTAGAGTAGCACAAAACATCCTTGCTCAATTTTATACATGGCATCCCTTCAAATATTTAAATATATCTATCATATTGCCTCTCAATCTTCTCTTCTCCAGGCTAAACATACCCAACTGCCTATGTGGCTTGGTTTCCAGACCTTTGATCATTTTGGTCATCCTTCTCTTATATCAATTAAAATAGCCAGGTTGTTATCTAACATTTAACATTCATCTAACATTTATACAATCAGATTAGAGGTGGAGCATTTTCATAAGGTCTCTTATAAAAGATCAGATGGATAGGCCCACCAGAAGAGATCTGTCTTAAGTGCCTTCTTGAAGACATCTAAGGTGGTGATAAGATGGATCTCTTCCAGTAAACTGTTTCAAAGTCAGGGAGCCGCAGCAGTAAATGTTCTATAAGAGGTTGTTATTAACCTGGTTTTTGGGTGTTTCAGTTAGTTCTTTTCTGATGTTCTCAGAGTGCGGGGCAGATTGTGTAGGGAGAGTTGTTCCCTCAAGTAATGATCTCTTTTTATATTTTGATGTCTTTCTATATTTTGATATGGATATGGGTGGTGACAAGGCTGTCCGTGACCTGTTAAATCTACCAGCTGCAGTCAAGACAATCTTTGCAGAGTTTTCCTACCTTCCTATTGTTGAATTAAATCTTCCCTGTTTCCATCATGTCCAGTGCTTCTTGTGCCTGATGTCTATGAAAGCTGATGATGTCAACTTCTTTATTTCAGTTATTCTCAAAAGTGCTGCAAGATCTCTCCAGATTGTACTTGCATGGCTGTATTCTAGCTACATGACTAGAACTGTTTATTTATTTATTTGGAGTATTTATGTCCTAGTCTTCATCCACAAAGGCTCTCAAAGTGGCTTACAATTCCTGTCCTCAGGTTTACAGAATACTAAAAAAAAAAACAACAACAACCCCAAAACAGCTTCCTTTATACTGTATACCACTTCATACCTCCTAAGCAGTGTCTAAAAGGTTTACAACTGTAAGTATACTTACAGAATATTAAGAAAGTGTGACTTCCCATGGTTACTCAGTGGGTTTTCTTGGCTGAGCTCACCTGGACCCCAGTGTCCTAGTCCAATGTCCAAACAGTTACACCACTCTGGTAATCTGTTTAAAGACCTCCAAAGGAGAGGCCATTGCCCTCTAAGGCAGTCTATTCCACTCTTGAACATCTCCTACAGATATTCTTTCATTGGTTGATATAGATTGGTTTGAATATATGGTTCATGGAGATCCTTAAATACCTAAGATTTAAAAAAAAAAAAGGAATCAGTAATCATGGCATAGCATGGGTGCTTTCATTAAAGGACCACTGTAAGATCTGCCAGGCCAATGCCTCAAGTGGCAATAAAGTATTTTCCCTGTTTGTTGTGAAAAAATATAGAAAAGAAAGAGAGGTCCTTAGTTGTTTCATTCAATGGAATTTTCCCACACAAAGATCAGTTCAGTCTATGAGGGATGTTTTTATTCCCCTTCAAAAAGGTAATAAAGAGGTCTGGATTGAATTACTTTAGCTCTATATATTATGTGGTGCCATTGGGAACTCCATCCATATACATGCAGATTTTTTTCATCTAGCTAGGTTTGCCTGCTGGACTTCGACTCTGGGAAACTGAGGTTCAGATCACCACTCAGAAATGGAAACCCACTGGATGACCTTGGGTAAGTCCTACTTTCTCAGAGGAAGACAATGACAAGCCCCGTGTAAACAAATTCTGCCAAGAAAACCCCATGATAGCTTCACCTTAGGGTCACCGTAATTCAGAAATGAATTGTAGGCATGCAACAATAATGCCAATGGCGGCATAGCTGGAATGAGACAAAAACCTAGGAACAGGACTATGGCAAGGCAATGTTTGTCCCTCGAGATGCTGTTGATCTGAATTCCCAACTCACCTAGCCAGTATAGAATCATATAGAATAATGTGTTATGTGTTGCTGAGAAGAAACATAACTAGGTTGCTGTTCCTACACTGCAATTTCTACATTTGTTAAGCTAGGGAAAAAAAAAGTTACGCAGCTTTGTTAAATGTCTTTATTTTGCTTCAATATAAAGATATTTTCTGAGCAACTGACTTGGATAATTACAATCAGAAATTTGGCTTGCAGACAATGAAGAGTTTCTGCTTTTCAGTCAATGCAATGGAACTAGTAAACTTCTTTCCCTCAGCAGCTGCTCGTCTGTTACTATACAATGGGCACAATTCCACTCAGAGTTACATGGTGTATATTTCTGCTTATCTTAGGAAATTGGACCATACATGTGTAATATAATACATCTAATCCTGCTGTGTTTATTATAACAACACAGCAAGAGCCTAGTGGTAATCCACCTCTACCTCAAAGCTTAGAAAACACTGATACAGATATAGGCCAAGGCCAACATCCTGGATCAGAAGAAGTATCCTAACGTTTTTGTAAAAATGGAATTACAAAAAAAACAAAACAAACCCCCCCCCAAAAAAAAAACCCCTCCCTTTTCATTCCCCCTTCCAAACCCATAAAACAAGTCCTCCTCTAGGACCTTCCAAAAATCCTCCATAGGTCCTGGAGGATGATGTTAGTTCTTTGCATCAGCTATAGCATCATAACTGGATAGTTCTCTACTCTTCCCTGCTTTTTATCAACCAGTAAATTTACATTTGGATGGCTGTAGCATCTAAAAAATGAATTTTAAGGGATGGAGTTTGGCCATTATGCAAAGTCAATAAAGAATTCTATCCTCTGCAGTGACTCACAAAAATATGGAAATGCAAGTTGGACTTAGGCTGAAGAGCAGAGAATAATAATAATAATAATAAATGCCTGTGCAAGTCACAAATAGGATGGATGTGGATATAGATATAGATATACAGATACAGATATAAATACAGAGGAAGTATTTAAGCATCATACTCTTTAGTGTTTGTAACAAGTCCAACATATGGTGTGTGTGTGTGTGAGGACTCTAAATCAGGACTATGAGGTAATACAGACCACCCAAAAAGGGTGGTCCATAGGTGCCCCTTTCAGTGCTGGATTGGGGCCAGGGCAGCCTCATCGGCAACCCCAGAAGTCCCAATCCGCCGCTTTTCCAGGTCAAGGAGAAGCAGCAAAACACCCCTTCTCTGTGGCCTGGAAAGGGGTGTTCTTGGGGCTTCATGCCCCAAGGACACCTCAACCAGTTGAGCCATGGGTGAAAGGGGCTGCCTGGCTCCTTTCTCCCTCGCTTCGATCTCATGGCAATCTGGTTGCCATGAGAACAAAGCGCTGGTGTGAAAGGAATTCCATTTTGGAGCTCCTTTCTGCACTGCTGATAGGGCACCCCAAGCACTCTGCAGTGGCGCAGTGACATCAGGAATGCGCCGTGACATCATCATTGCATGCGCACATGGACAGCACGATTTCACAATGGCGCCATCCATACGAACTAGGGCTGGGGAGCGTGTGGTTGCTGTATGCTCCCCAGCCCTAGTTTTGGCCCAAGGACAGAGCTTTGTGCTTGTCTGTATAGGGCCTATATTACATTATGAAAGGGATTTGACTCTTCCTTTCCACCATGACTAGGGGTCCCCCCAAGATTTCATCTTGTTGATATGACATTGCAGCAAATGTTACCTTTGGGGACATATAGCAACTAAGGGGTTAATTTCGGTGGAAAAACTGGCATTGGAGAAAAATAGTCATAACCTGCTTCTTCTACAAATGATAGTTGGAAAACAGCCAATACTCATGACTATAAAACATATCCAGGGGTAGCCATGTTGGTCATATAGCAAAGTACAACAACATTCAGTATCCATAAGGTGGTGATACCTTTATTGGTTCAACCAAAATGCACGAAATATATGTCATTTTTGCCTGATGAGGAAGCCAGTGGAGTTTTGAAAGGTTGCACAATTTATTTTGTGCATTTTGGTTGGCTCAATAAAGATAATATTAATTACTATTCTCTTTTTTAAAATAATAATAATAATAATAATAATAATTATAAATAAATAATAATAAATAAAAACTTTATTTATATACCGCCCTTCCATTGATCAGGGCGGTGCACAATTACACAAGTTAAAAACATACACAAATTAAAAAACATTCAGTAAACACAGTAACAATATCGGCTCAGGGCAGCAATACAGTGACAATACTCCAGCCCACTCGTAATGAGGGAGGAATAACAGCGGGGGAAAGAAAATCAGGGGTAAGCCTGCTTGAATAAATATGTTTTTAACCCCTTTTTAAACTGGGTGAGCGAGGCAGCCAAGCGGAGCTCCGTAGGCAGCGAGTTCCAGAAGCTCGGGGCCAAGACAGAAAACGCCCTCTTTGTAGTAGCTGATAATCTAGCCTCTGGAACTCTTAGTAGTTGTTGCCCGGTAGATCTGAGTGTGCGGGGCGGATTATATGAGGAGAGACGGTCCTTCAGGTACTCTGGGCCCAAGCCATTTAGGGCTTTATAGGTAATAACCAGCACTTTGTACTGAGCCCGGAAGCGAATAGGCAGCCAATGGAGATCTCTTAATACCGGTGTTACATGGCAGGCCCTGGGAGCCCCAGTGACTAGCCGTGCTGCCATATTCTGCACTAGTTGTAGCTTCCGAGTGTGATACAGAGGCTGCCCCATGTAGAGCGCATTGCAAAAATCCAATCGAGAGGTTACCAGAGCATGTACTACAGTTTCAAGGTCCCTCCGGTCCAAGTAGGGGCGCAGCTGGCGTAACAGCCGAAGCTGAAAACAGGTGCTCCTGACCGTCGCATCCACCTGAGAAGTAAGATGGAGCGACGAATCAAGGAACACCCCCAAGCTGTGTACAGTGTCCTTTACGGGAAGCGTGAGCCCGCTCAGGACGGGTGGAACCACCTCCATACCCGGGCCGGGAGAACCTATCACGAGCACTTCTGTTTTCTCTGGATTCAGGCTGAGTCTGTTTTCCCTCATCCAGTCCATTACCGATTCCAGACAGGCCACGAGGGGAGCGACACCATCCCTGGTCACTGCATCGGTCAGAGACATAGAGAAGACTATTTGGGTGTCATCAGCGTACTGATAACCCCGCGCCCCATGCCTCCGGATGATCTCTCCCAGCAGTTTCATGTAAATGTTGAAAAGCATGGGGGACAAAATAGCTCCTTGAGGGACCCCAGATCTGAGGGCCCTCTTGTCAGAGCAAACGTCCCCCAGATGCACCATCTGGAACCTCCCAGAGAGGTAGGATCGGAACCACTGAAGCACAGTACCTCCGATTCCCACCTCTACCAGGCGTTCCAAAAGGATACCATGGTCGATGGTATCGAAAGCCGCTGAGATGTCCAAGAGCACCAGCAGGGACACGCTACCCCTGTCGATGCCCAGACGGAGATCATCGACCAGGGCGATCATGGCAGTCTCAACCCCGTAGCCCACCCGAAAACCGGTTTGAGTCTCTGAATTGACAATAATATCAAAATCTGTTCTAGCTCTTAACACAAACATAAAAAAATGATGTGTATTCTCTAGGGTGTAATTAGAATACCAGGTTTCCATACTCCATGGGTGCCCCATAGTCGCTGATGTAAAATAATTTTTATAACCTACTAAAAACACACCAATACACCAGCAGTGGTCATCAGCAGAATGCTAAGTAAGCACTTACACTGCTCCCTTATGAGTAAGCACTTAGGTTGATGTGTGCTTGTCTCATTTCAAATTTACTGGCTCCCCTTGGGTTGGAGGCATTGGGGTGAAACAGATGAGCAGGAAAAAATGGCTTGAAGCTGCCTTTTCTGAAGCCACATTGAAACCCCACCAATCGCACTGCTGGCTCCCAAGGCAGCTGGAGTGCTCATGTCATGACCGCATGACATGGCTTCAAGCCAGGAAGAAGCAGAAACAAGCTGTTTCTTTTTTAAATGACTTTTCTCTGCATAAGGACACTTTTCTGCTGGCTTCAAGGCATGTGTCATCTAAATGCCACGCCTTCAAGCCAGCCTAAAAGCACCTCTTTTTGCCTGTCTTTTTAGCCCCAAGAATCCTAGCACTGGCAGGTAATGGCCAAAAATGTGCACATTTGAAAAGTGTGATTTAAAAAGCATACATATTGAACATGCACAAAAATTGCTTAAACATCCTTTAGTCAATGGAGGGATAATTAATCATCATCATCATCATCATCATCATCAGTTTTATTTCTATATACCGCCTCTCCATTGATCGAGGGATGCCATCACACAATGTATAAAACTTTAATCATGTGCAAATATATGAATATTTTGGGAGGGGAAGCAATGAAATTGGACAAATCTTATTCTGTCAACAACAAGAGATGGAACTGGCCATGGAACATGGACATCCACAGATGCAGTATTTACAGCTACGCACATCCCTAGTCCTGCTGAAAAAGGTGTAAGTTCCAAAGCATGTCAGGAAACTACCGTAGGATGGCATGAAGAGTAGCACAGCAAACCCTGTATCTGAGCTCAGTAAGTATACAGCTCTGAATCCTTTATCTGTGGCATGAGTAGGCAGAGCTTTGAAATCACTGTGCTGCAAACTGTCAGAAACTAATTCAAGAGGAGTTGAATCTTCACTGATAAGCTCCAAAGGAACGGAGACTTCCATCAGATGTGCCACTTGTTACCTTGGCAATGTCATGAGGCCTCTACCAATTAGTGTCTGCCTTTGCTGTGCAACACATGCATGGATCTAGTGTTTTGTCTTAACATCCTGAAATGAAAAAATAAAAAACAAAAGTGCATTGAAAGAGAACTGTTCTGTCTGATTTTGGATTATACTTCAAAACCCCAGTGCTATTTAATAATCAATGAGCTGATGCCTTTCACAAGCCATGATTAAATAGTGCCTGCCCACAAATCATCTGCTGCTGTCAATAAAATACTGATGTAAGAATTATCTCTAATACTCAGATCTCTGTGCAATGTCTCCTTTTAAGTTCAGGGAAGGAACATTTGGTCAGAGGGGGAAAAAAAGATAAAAACTCTGTTTTCATTCTTAAGGATGGATATCTTGCCTATCCAAAGAGCATTTTCCAATGTCAAGTTCTTAACCAGTTTGGGGGAAATGATACACCAACTTTTATCATTAATGTATCCAGTATACTATATGTTTGCTGAATAAGAAGAAGGTAGGGGTGAAAGGTAGGGGTTAAAGGCAAAGAATTGTGCTGCTTAATGCATGACCTGCCCACTTTCTGTTGCATTCTTCTTCTTTTTTTTTTTTTTGTCTGCAATGTTGTTGTTTTCAGCAAGCACATATGAGAATACATATCTCCCACTACAATGCACAAGGTAACATGAAGAGCCTCCATAAGGAGAGCAGCTTCCTCACTTCAGAAGAGCTTTTGGAGTACTTATAGTTATATAGATAGTGACAGAAATCGTGCTAGTATAGGTGAAGTTTGCCGGCACATTTCTGCTCTCATTTGTGTAATTTTACTGGCATGAAACCAATCACACTACTGTGGTTCCATATAGTAGCTAAAACTACATAGTAGCTGGCATCCGGTTAATGGCACAGGGGAGGGTTATACTTGTTTATGTACATTTTTAGACCTCACTGAAGGGCTAATCCAGTACTTACTTCCAGTTTGGGATTAATAGGTACAGCTCTGCCCATAGAGCAGGTGTGAAGGGAGGGAGGGGAAAAGTTACACTGACGGTAGAGGCAGCTCTTTCTTTCCATGCCTAAGTAGACAGAATAAGCCTAGAGTACATGCTAGATATATTAAGGAGCTCACAGGCATGAATTTACAGGACCTAAGCAGAGCAATAGAAAATGTCTCATCCACAGGGTTGCCATGAGTCAAGGGCAGTTAACAACAACAAACTCCCTATGGCTGCTCAGTGGCCAGAGAGATGGATCTGTACCCAGCCTGCCCAGCCAGTACTGTTTACCCTTCTCTTGATGCATTGTACTGAAGTGTAGGAAGCAGAGAAAACACTCTCCACTACTGCCCATAAGCATAGAGATGGAGACTTCCACTTTAGCAGCATGATGCTGTATCTCAGCCTGTCTTCCCTATCACCAAAGGGAAACTGGACATTGCCAGCCTATTGCTGGCAAATGTTTGCAGCCTTATAATAATGTCACATGGACATTTATTTAGCATCATATACTATCCAGTTAAATGGAGCTTACTCCCTCAAAACGATGCTTGGGATAGTTAACTTCACTTGGTGCAGCTGCTTTTGACCAGAGATAAAAAAGGAGTAGGGAAAAAAAGGAGGCGTACAAGGAAAAGACATTATCACCTCTCTCTTCACCCACCCCTTAAAGATCCGTTAAACAGGCATAGCAATTGCATCTGGAAGCAAATTTAGAAATTTCTTCACAGAGTAAGTCCTAACAACTGTGCTCTGAAACTTATTAGTTTATCCCAATAAGCAATTGAATCAATTGTTGAATGATGAGTCAACTTGTTGGCAAGTCTTATTGACTCAATGGTGCTACTCTGATTTGGATTGATAATAGGATTTGGGCCTCTACAAAGCAAAACAGAAAGACAATAACAAAAGGGTGGAATTCAGTGATTTTTTAAAAACAGTTTTCTTCAGATTTTCCTTGGTAACTAAAAGAAGTATGTGCCTTCCAGAGAAAATTGCTAGCATGTAGTCATCCTTTTTAGGGTGCACTTTGCTGAATTCTTTCACCTGCTGTGTGCAAACTATATACTGGTTGAATTTGCATAAAAACAATGTATTGGGAAATGTTCTTTCTATCTCCATTTCTTCCCATTCCTTCCCATTTTTATTCTAGAGATCCTCCTCCCACCAAAAGGAAGGATTGTGTTATTTTAATACCCAGCCTTGCTGAGTAGTTTTTACAAACTGCCTCAGTGGTGCTATTTTTATCAAATGTTCCAGAACACCAGCACAGTGCTAAAAATTTTAACATGCCAACTGTGCTGCTGTATCTCTCTGAATCTTTATTGCATCAGTGAGCTTGTGCTCTGACGGTCCTAAAAGCCTTTCCCCGGCTCCAGTTTCTATTATTTACATCAAATACTGCCATTGCTAGCTCACTGAAGTTACACAATTCAGTAGTTCGGAGCCTTAATGCAGTTTGTCAGGTGTTTTTCTTTTGCTTAGCTGAAGTCCTCTACCGTCTCTTTCACTCCCTTTGCTTTATGCAGCAGGAAACAATATGTTTTGCAAAAAGCACAAAAAACTTTTGTTTTTTTCTTCTGCTGAATAATAGACATCAAACTTCTGCACCCTCTCCTTGACTTTCTTATTTTACTCTTATTACATTTTTAATCATCTTTTCTCTTTTTGTTGCAATCAGTCCTTTAATTACACTTGCAAATTCTTTAGCATCTCAGCAAACAAAGATTGTCAAAGGTTGTGTAGGAATATAAATTGTACAGGCTTTTTCTTTTTTTTCTTTTTTTTTAAGCTCATTACCCACACAATGAAAGCAACTGTAAATAAATGATTAAATGAATCACAGTCACATATGCAAATATATATAACAGAAAAAACTGCCATTTGAAATGGATTTAAAATGAGAATTACTAACTACATTCTAATTGAATCTACAATGTTATACATTCCAGGGATTATTGTCCAATGATATCAATCTAGTCTGTGTGTATATATATATATATATATGACTCCACTGCAATGGAAAAGTATATCAAGCACCTCCTTGTATATAGAGACAATGTCGACATTGTATTGTTGATTTTTTAATTAAATCACATCTTTTTTTCCTCCAGATTAAATCTATTACTAAACTCTGCCAACACCACCACAGTACTTCAATCAGTTTTCTCCACTGATGCTGCCAAAACTGCTGAAGTATCTTGATTATTTCATGCTCTGACTATTTATTCTATTACTGTTACTAATTCTCACTTCCAGCCTTTGATTCCTCTTCCCAGTTCTCATGCACAGGTTATTTTGTACCACCTTTTCATTGTGAACAACTTTCTTCTGTTCACTGTTTTTTGCACTGGTGCTTGCTTCATGCTGCTGCACTGAAGTCCCCTCTTCTTTTCTTTTCTTTTTTGCCCTGTTCAAACATTTAGAGGATATTTGTGATAACACTGTGGCAAGGAGGAAGCTTTCCTTTACACATTCCATTTGTTAGAACAGTTATGAGCCTGTGCTGAGTATGAATTCAGTGGGCTTTTGCTAAATGGTTAGCACATCCATAACAATAAAAGAAGTGCCTTGGCACATCACCAGTTAAAAAGATATAGGAAAACAGGGATGAGAAAGATATCTGCTTGAGACTGGGGATACCAACATCAGAATCATAGTAGATAGTGGTGGCTGGTAACTACATGAGGCAATGAATCTTCGTCATGAAGGGGTTTCACTAGGGCGTGTGGGGGCTGTAGCCTACATCAGATTATACCTCAGAGGAGGGTGAACACCCAGTGGAGAAGCCATTCCCATTTCCCCCAAGTTTCCACTGGTAGCCCCCCATTACTATTCAGGGCACCTCTGGTATCCATCTGCTATGGCCACTGGTGGGGGTGGTGTGTTGCTGTTACCATCTAGCAGCTCCTTCCAGGTCTGTTAGGGCTGCTGGCTGAGTGGAAAAGAGTCACCTCCCTTTCCCACTTTACCAGCAGCCCTGCCAGACCTGGAAGAGTCTGTTGGGTAACAGCACCACCACCAATGAATGGCTGCTGGTGAGAAGGGGCTGCCTTCTGGGTCGTCCTGCCTTCTGGGTCTTCCTGCCTTCTGAAAGGGTTTGCCTTCCAGGTCTGGCAGGGCTGCTGGCTAAACAGAAAAGGAAGGCAATTGTTATTTTTCCACACTGCACTAGCAGGCAGGGTGCCCAGGAGTTCAGAAGCCAAAGGAGCAAACAAAATCCAACAGTCCAGGGTCCAGAGCCATAAATCATATACACAGTTCACAGGGGCTGACAGCATGAGTTATACACTGGGGTGACACCAACCCTAATGAAATCACTAACTCCAGGTTTTAATCCAAAACACAATTGAGTTGTCCAAGGTGTTGACAATATTTTATAGATGTGGTTCAGCACATTGGAACCTCTTGTAAAGTTTTGACTAAAACTTGAGTGGGTTTGGTGTCCCTCTGATATGGGAGGCACCAGCCACCACTTCTGGATTGCTTTAGGTTCTCAACCATTGATCCTCAAACCGTTTTGTATTTTATCTCCCCAAAGCCTCAACCAGCATAGCCATGTTGACAGTTTTTTGAAGTTCAAAATATCTGAAGGCTCAAATGTTGAAAACCAGATTGACCAAAACTGCCCAGTTCTTTATAATAGCAGTTCTTATCTATTAGAGCTCAAAGCAATTGAGCCATTGCCATGACCATTTTGTTCTCATAATAATCCTATGAGTTATGCTAAGGCAAGAGGTGGTGATTATCTCAAGGTCAATCATTGAGATTTATGATGGAGGAGGAATTTGAACTTGAGCCTCCTCACTTTTAGGATGATACTCTAATCAGAGCACCATGCTCTCTCTCATTCATACTGTTATATGAATTAAGATAATGAATTCTATTATTATACTTTTGTTGTTTCAATTGTGAGGTGAATTCTTCACTTATCTGAATTATTGGACTATTTTCCTCATTTGGCTCATTGTGATGGTGCATCAATGTGAACAACTGGTGTGATATGAAGAATTTAGACTTATGAGAGAGCTGCCAGAATAAAATGGGGTGATTGCTTCATTTATTACTGATATCACTAGCAAAACAGTTTAGGGTGGAATTCCAAGGAGGAATTCACCCTGTAGGATAATGTGCAAAAGAGTGATTGGGGATGGTAGGACTTGAAAGGCCTAATAGGATGTGATGGTTATTGAGGTTGATGGGCAATGGAGACCCTTAGACAAGATACCCAATCTTCCTTTGCAACATGCACACATACACACATGCAATTCGGAAATACATTTTCCTTCCTTTTCAGTAGCAGCATCACAAAAAATGTAAAGAACAGCCTCAGACAGGGGGAACATTGCAAGCTTTCCTCAAAAGTCTTATAAATACGCTGAGTGATTTGGGGATTTATTTATATCTTTAAAGCCTTTTACGCAATTTTTCAGATGAAAAGGTTCACAAACAATAAATACAAATCACTTATCAGTCAATAAAAAGCAAGCTCCTTTCTGAATTCTTACTGTCTAAAGGATAGTGCCTGACATCCTGCTGGGCAGTTACAAAAGCATAAGCTAGACTTGTGCATTTGTAACTGTTTGATACTCAGATTTACAATTGTAGCATCATTACCAAGATCATAAATGCTTCCCAAAACCTACTTTAACAGCCAGTAGCCACTGTGAGCAGCAGAGGTCTGTATTGATGGTTGGAGGGGTGGAGGGTGGAGCAGGGTGATGTGTCCAGTCGCCTCCTGCCAATAATGTCTGGACGAAAAATCTGTAATGTACAGGCTAACTCCACTCCAGGAACACAAGCCTTCAGCAGATTCAGAAAAAAAACTTTATTCAGTAAGCAGAGTGGATCATAGTATATAACTGTTGTCAGGACTGAAAGGATTTTCCAGTTGCATAGTATACTTAGAGTCCAAACAATTCACCCATTATAAAAAACCTTCATTCTATTTATCAGCAACTGAAAACATACTCTTTCCCAAGTCTCACCCCCCAACTTTTCCCCCTATACCAACTACAGCTTCCCCCAAAAATGACTTCAGTAATTTGTAACTCATACTTCCTCCCCACATATCTGCACATTATCCCAGGCTGCAAATGATACACAATCTCCCCCCCCCCCCCTAGCATTACTAATAGAGCATCACACTCTATCCTGCACTCATATGCTCAAGCACAACAATTAAGCATGGCTGGACCATGATCCTGACATAATCACAATCATGTTGCAATTACTCATCACATCTGGTCACTTAAGGGAGGAAGCTGACAATGTCATCCTACTTTGCTCTGATCACCAGCAAAATAGACTTCCATCACTGCTGGCTGTTAAGGTTTGGAGAGCTGAGTCAAGAGATGGTATGTACTTGTAACAATGTCTATGATGTAGGCTCTTGTCGTTATTTATTTATTTGTCTGTTTATCTATCATTTTTGTAAAGTCATTTATCACCTCTCAACCAACCCAAGGCCCTAAGGAGATGCGAAATGAATAAGAACATGAAAAGAGCATTACATAAAAAGATATGGAACCAAAGAATTATGCGGGAAGAGGAGAAAAAAAGGAAGAAAGAAAAATACACCTTACAACACTTGTTCAACATTTTCCAATAATGGAGGAGGGAAATGCCTTTTTCTGTCCTCGTTAATGTGAAATGTCTTGGCTGTGTTTCAGGATTACTAACAAAGAGATAATACTGAATGTCCTGTCCTGAGGTAATATCACCTAAATATACTGCTAAATTACCAAAACCACAAATCAATTCTATTTTGGACATAGGATGTTTAAGTATCATTCTTGTCTAATACTAAGAAAGTGCTAGACATTGTAGTAATATGCATTGTTTTCTGCCACCTCTCTTGATTATATCTTGGAAAGAATAATTTACAACCCAGAAGCTACAAAGAGTGAGATGACAAATATGGAATGATCATAAGCTATTACTGCCATAAAAATCAAACCTATTATATAGTCATTAATAATGACAATAAAATTTAACAGTGATTATTTCTTTTCCCACTCAAGTATATCTTCTTTCCACGATTTTTTAAAGCTTTTCAACCATAGGTAACCAATCCAATAGTAACAAAAAAATCAATCATCTTCCTCCATCCTTTTGATATGAAAACCAATTGCATGGCTTGCTTTCGGTTTAATAGCTTATGTTATTGTTGTTAATTGCTTTTCCATATATAATTTAATGGAGTTTTAATGCATTGTTTTACTTTATTACAATAAAATAAAAACAAAAACTAATTTATTAAGATATTAGTCGCTCATCTCTTTACTCTCAAGGAAAGATGAAACATCTTGTGATAGCTGACAGTTTTTTCAGTGGGGTGCCTAGATATGTCAAAACACTCTTGTTGAAAATAAGAAAACCAACAAATATTCTTTACCTTTGTATGAAGCAGTGTGCCAAAAAACTGTTGAATACACATGACATTAGTTAGACTTTAGTTACATTCTAGACTTTAGGAAAGCTGATTTCAGTAAACTTAGGGAAATACTGGGGGTGATCCCATGGTCAGGGATACTAAAAGAGAAAGGAGTTCAGGGTGGTTGGGAATTTCTGAACAAGGAGATACTGAAGGTTCAATGTCAAACTGTTCCAACAAGTAGAAAAAATGGGAGGTGTCTCAACAAACCAGGATGGATGACTAAAGAACTTTCAACTGAACTAGGTTTTAAAAGAGACATGTATAAGAAATGGAAAAAGTGGGAAATCATCAAAGAGGAAATTTTAAAAATAGCTAATATGTGTAGGGGTATAGTCAGGAAAGCTAAATTGCAGAATGAATTCAGGCTTGCTAGAGAGGTTAACAATAAAAAGGGATTTTTGGAGTATGTCCGTAGCAAAAAGAAGGAAATAGTAGGGTCACTGTGTGGAGAAAATGGCAAAATGCTAACAGGGACAGAGATAAGGCAGAACTACTAAACACCTTCTTTGCCTCAGTCTTCTCAGAAAAGGAAAAGGGTGTTCAGCCTGTGGAAAATAGAGCAGAGAACACAACCGGAGGGGGGGGGATGAAGCACAGAATTAGTAAAGAGATAATACAAGAATACCTGGTTAATCTAAATTAATTCAGGTCTCCAGGACCAGATGAGCTACATCCAAAGCTATTAAAAGAACTGGCAAATGTAATCTCACAGCCATTGGCAATATTCTTTGACAACTTCTGGAGAACAGGAGAAGTCCTAGAAGACTGGAGGAGGGCAAATTTTGTCCTCATTTTCAAAAAGGCAAAAAAGAGGAAATCAACAATTATTGAGAAGTTAGTCTGATATCAGTATCAGGAAAGATTCTACATCATTAAACAAAGTCTGTGAACATTTAAAATGAATGCGATAATCACAAAATGTCAACATAGGTTTCTCAAAAAGAAGTCATGCCAGACTAATCTGATCTCTCTTTTTTGATAAAATTACCAGTTTAGTAGATAAAGGGAATGCTGCAGATATAGCATATCTTGATTTTAATAAGGCCTTTGACAAGGTCCCCCATGAGATTCTTGCCAACATGCCAGTAAAATGTGGGCTAGACAATGCACCTGTTAGATGGCTTTGTAATTGCTTTACTGGCTGAACCCAAAGCGTGCTCAACAATGGCTCCACTTCATCTTGGAGAAAAGATATTAGTAGGGTGGCACAGAGTTCTGTCCTGGGCCAGGTGCAATTCAACATCTTTACCAATGACTTGTTAGAAAGAATAGAGGGCATGCTTATCAAATTTGCAGATGCCACCAAATTAGGAGGAATCACTAATATCCCAAAGGAGGGGGTCGAATTTCAATATCACCTTTATAGATTAGAAAGCTGGGCCAAAACATAACAAAATGGACTTCAGCAGAGCGAAATGTAAGGTAGTGCAATTAGGCAGAAAAAAAAATGAAATGCATAGATATAGGATGGGGGACACCTAGCTTAACAAGACTACATGTGAAAGGGATCTAGGAGTCCTAGTAGACCAAGTTGAACATGAGTCAACAGTGTGATGCTGTAGTTAAAAAGTCCAATGCAATTCTACATTGCATCAATAGATATATAGGGGCTAAACAGACAGGCAAAAAGAGGTGCTTTCAGGCTGGGTTGAAGGCATGACATTTAGATGACACACGCCTTGAAGACAGCAGCAAAGTGCCCTCTAGGCGCCCTATGGTGTTTCAAAAAGAAGCAGCTTTTTTCCACTTCTTCCTGGCTTGAAGCCATGTCAAGTCGTCATGACATGAGCACTCCAGCTGCCTTGGGAGCCAGTAGTGTGGTTGGTGGGGTTTCAATGTGGCTTTAAAAAAGGCAGTTTCAAACCACTTTTTCCTGCCCATTTGTTTTGCCACAATGGGCCTTTCCAGACGGCCCAAAAGGGGCGGTCTGTACTCACCCCTTTAAGTGGTGAGATGGGGCCAAGGCTGCTGCACAGGCAGCCTCCACGGCCCCATCCCGCCACTTCTGGAGGCCGTGGGGAAGCAGCAAACTGCCCTTTCTCACCATGGCCTCAAAGCAGGGTGCAGCAGGCGCCCTGGGTGCCCGCTACACCCCACTTCCCTCGGCAGGGCTAAGGGGAGAAAGGGGCAGCTGCCGCTGCCCCTTTCTCCCCAGATCTTTGCTGTGGCCGTTTAAAGGCCGCGGCAAAGACCCGTGCCAAAAAAGGAGCTCGGTTTACGAGCTCCTTTTTGCGCCACGGGAAGGGCATGCTTGGCGTTCTCCCGCTCTGCAAAAGCGTAATGATGCATGCAGCGTGTCTAAATGCTGTGCGCGTCATGACACCATCATGGTGCATCCGTATGTATGCCGCCATTTAAAATGGCGGCACCCATACTCTTTAGGGCTAGGGAGGGACTAAACGCTGCGCCCTCCCTAACCCTAAAGGAAGAGCAAAGAGCCCTTTTTGCAGCTCTTTGCACCAATCTAGATCGGGCCATAGTGTCTAGATTAAGTGAAGTAATAGTGCCATTCTATTCTGCCTTGTTATTTTTTTCACCTTTATTTTTTATTGAGTTTAGTTTTAACATTACAACAGATATCAAAATCATTATTATGTAATGACAAATTCTTGAATGCATCAGCCAAATTTGCTAGCTTACTACAGAAACAAAATACTTCAACAGGCTTTATTTTAGATCTAATCCTCTATTATTCTAATCAGAGAACCTAATATAATATTATGTCATCTTCCAAATTTCTACTTAGAAAAGAAGAAAAGAAAAGAAAAAAAGGCGTAGATAGTAATAGATAATAGATAGTAATCTATCCTATTTTCCTTTTTGATGTCTGTACACCTTATTATAGCCCTTATCGCCATTCACTATAATTTATACTTTCTGTTGAGTGTAGATTTGTTTGACATTTGCTAAAAAATTATTTCCAAAGACCATTCTGTTAAGTACCTTGAACATAAATTGGCAGCTTATGTTGTCGAACGCCTTTTCGGTGTCTAAAAAAATTAGTGCACATTTTTCCCCGTTGTTTACATTATAATGCTCTATTATGTTTAACAAAGTTCTTATATCATTTCTTATTTGCCTTTCTGGCAAAAATCCACTCTGATCCTTGTGAATGATTTCTGCTAGTATTTCTTTCAATCTTTTTGAAATTATCGAAGTAAATATCTTGTAATCTTGATTTAATAAGGCAATAGGCCTATAATTTTTTATATCTGTCTTATCTTTTCCTGCCTTAGGGATTAGTACAACATCAGCGTTATTCCACGTCATTGGTTTACTTTCACACTTTACTTTATTAAATGTACTACACAAAATTTTCACAAGTTCTTTTTTGAAAGTTTTATAAAATTTTGCTGTGTAGCCATCAGGTCCGGGGGCCTTTCCTATCTTTAAGGAATCTATTGCTTCTGATACCTCTTCTTCTGTAATCAGTTTATCCATTCTATCCTTCTGGTAGTTGGAAATCTTTGTAATACATGAAAGCTTATTATCTAGATATTTTTTCACATTTTGAAGAGTAATTGCTTTGTCCCTTTTTTCTTTAAATATCTCTCTATAGTGTTCTTGAAAGGCTTTTTAAATTTCTGATTGTCTTGTTATTATATTACCTTTATAGTTAATTTCTGTAATCAATCTTTCATCCTTCTCTTTCTTTAATTTGTGGGCCAGCCGACGTTCTGTTTTATTTGCCTGCTCAAAGTATTTTTGTTTAGCTCTTTTTAATTTTTTTGCTATCTCTTCATGGAAGACTCCAGGTTTTTTTACATTTTAACATCTCATATTTATTTTTAATTTTCTTATTACTTGGGTCTTTGTACAGTTCCCCTTAGATTTTAATTCTAAATTAATGTTTCTTTCTTTTTCTTTTCTTTGTCTCTTTAGTTCTACTGCTTTTTTGATTAATATTCCTCTGACCACTGCTTTGCATGTATCACAGACAGTTTTGTCTTGTTTCTTGCATGATATTTTCCTCCAAACAATAGTTATTTCTTTTCTTAACCCATCTACAAATGAATCTTCATCTAATAATTCCTCATTCAATCTCCAACTGCCACAAAATTTATTTCCATTTAATTCTAGAGTAAGTTCTATCATATTGTGAGCTGACAGCTCTCTTGGAGCAATTTCCATTTTTTGAATTAATGTTAATAGATTTTTGGATACAAGAAACATATCTATTCTTGAAAATGAGTTGTTTGAATCTGAAAAATATGTAAATCCATCTTTTTTGTCATACAAATGTGGCCATACGTCTGTCAAGAGATACTCTTTCAACATTTCTGAACAACTAATTGGGAGCTTACCCTGATTGCTCATAATCTTCTTTTTTGACCTCCTATCTCTCCTTGGCTTAAAAACCCCATTGAAATCTCCTGTAATAATCACATATTCGCCATTGGTTTCATTTAACTCTTGTCTGAGTTTTCTGAAATATTTGTCCTTTTTCTTCAATGAAACATGTACACAAATAATGTCTAATATCTGATTCTGTATTTTAACTTGAATTGCTATATATCTACCATTTTCATCTTTAAACAACTCTTTCACTTCATATCTTTTATTGACATATATTGCCGTGCCCCTACGCCTTTTCTTTTTATCAGAGGAACAAAAAAGATGTCCTAAACTATTATTTCTCAGGTATTTTATTTCACTTTCTTTTATTTTAGTTTCCTGTAAACACACAACATCAAAATGTTTTTTTCCTAAATAATGAAATAAAAGTTTTCTCTTATATGCTTTATTCAGACCTCGGATATTAAAAGAACAAACCTTGATTTTCATTTGATTACTGTCTCTGTATTTAAGCTTTCTGCAGCCTCTTTATCTCATCTCTTATCTTTAGGGTCTCCGTTTACTTTTTCTTCTGTTTGTGCTTTCTTTCCTTTTACTTGTTCCTCTTCCATTTTTTTTCTTCTATCTGGAACTTTCCTATAAAAATCTTTTGCTTTGTCCACAATATGTATTTTATATCTTTTCTGTTTGTATGAAAACAAAACTCCTTAAAATTTGTCCCATCTGAATTTAATGTTGCTTTTAAAGAGTACTTGTGTAAGAAATTTATATTCTTGTCTCTTTCTCAGAATCTGTAAAGGTACATCTTTGTATACTTCAATCTCTTTGCCTTCTGTTATTAGTTTCTCCTCTAAATTTTGTTGACAAATCTTATTTCTTACTCTTACATTAGTAAAACAAACTGCTATGTTTCTATCTAAGTTCTTCTCTCTTGCTATTCTAGAGTTAATTTGAAACATTTTTTCAGTTTGCATATCTAAGATTTCCTCAGGGGTATCTATATAAACTGCCAATTCTGGGATTATTCTTTTCAGCAATTGTTCGTTCTCCATCCCTGGGAGGCCTCTTAACTTTATACATTTTCCCTAATTTCGTGAGTTAACATATTCATATTTTGATTCAGTTGCTTATTCATTATGTTAGTTGTCTTCTTTTTCAAAATCTTTTGTTTGTGTAGCTAATTGATCAACTTTTGTTCTTAAATCTTTAAATTCCCCTGTGATCCTATTGATTTTACTTGCTAAACTTTCTATTTCTTTATGCATGTCTGATCTTATTTCTTCTCTGCAATCTTTCAATTCTTCCCTGATCTCCTTTTTGAATGCCTTTTTAAAGTCCCATAATTCCTCTAATATAATAGCACTGACATCTTGTTTACTGGTATATTCCACAGAGTTTCTTCTCATACCAGAGTATTGTCCCTGTGTTAGGTTTTTAGATCTAACCCCAGAAGCCATTTTGTTTGTATACAAATCAACTTGTACTATAACTTCTTTAACGAATTTGTCCAATTTATAAGTTTGTTCAACTTAAAGTGTTCTGTTCACAATTTCATAAACTGTAAATTCCAGACTTGATCCTTGCCCTACGTATTGTAATCAAAATAGAAATAAAATTGAGGCAAAACCTTACAATCATAAATTACCTGAGAACATAAAATCCATGTAGAAAATACAGTGCTAAATCAATCTTACATATACACTATAATTTTCCCTGAATTTCTTTGAACTTTACATGGTTAAACCTAAAGCAGAGCAAAAAGAAAAGTATATTCTGATTTCTATAGAAGCTTAGAGTCTTCCTTTGGATGCCAAAGAGGTTATTTGCAAAGCAAGGCCACCGAAGTTACCTTCACTAGTGACGGCTGCTCTTCGATTTCACTAACGTCCCTGTGCCACCTCTGCTCTCAAGCAGGTAATGGATCAGAGAATGGTTAGAAACCCCCTGCGAGCCCCAACAGTTAAGCACCTTTGACAGTGCTTTTAGCACCCCCCAATCTTCTTCCAATCCCTCCAGATTCTCAGAAGTTGAAGAGGTTCACCAATGAAGGAATGGTTCTAGAGAGCAGGATTGCTGCCCCCTTTCACCCCTTGCTTGCTCTAAACCCCAGAAAGCAGCTGGCAAAGGAGAAGATAATAACAAAGCCCCTAATTGGGCCACAAACTTTAGGGTGCCTGTGCTCCTTCCTGCTGCCGCCGGCGCTCCCTGGGAGGAGCAGTTGGTGGGTGGGCCTCCCTGGCTGGCCCTGGTCATTCGCACTCCCTCCTCCAGCCGCTGCCACTGCCTCAGAGGGAGCAGGTGGTGGTTGGGCCTTTTGTGTGGGCCCTGGGCATCCGCGCTCCCTCCTGCCGCCGCCAGCGCTCCCTGGGAGGAGCAGTTGGTGGGTGGCCCTCCCTGGCTGGACCCGGGCATCCGTGCTCCCTCCTCCAGCTGCCGCCGCCTCCCATTCTATTCTGCTTTGGTCAGACCTCACTTGGAATACTGTGTACAGTTCTGGGCACCACAATTCAAAAAATGGGGGTTGATGTAACTTTTACTGTCTTACTGTACTTTTATTCCTGTTGTAATCCCACCTCAATCCTCAGGGTGAGATTGAAAATATTAATAAATTTTCTTCTTCTTCTTCTTCTTCTTCTTCTTCTTCTTCTTCTTCTTCTTCTAAAGGATGTTGAGAAGCTGGAGCGTGTCCAGAGGAGGGCAGTCAAGATGGTGAGGAGTCTAGAAACCAAGCCCTATGAGGAGAGACTTAGGGGCCTGGGGATGTTCAACCTGGAGAAAAGACAGTTAAGACAAGATATGATAGCTCTGCTTAACTATTTGATGGGTTGTCGTATTGAGGATGGAGCAAGTTTATTTTTTATTGCTCCAGAGAGCAAGACCCATAATAATGGATTCCACCTCAACATTAGTAAGGACATCCTGACAGTAATAACTGTTTGACAGTCAAACTTCTTCAGAGGGTGGTGGAGTCTCCTTCTTTGGAGGTTTTTAAACAGAGGCTGGATGACCATCTGTTGGGGGTGCCTTGAATGTGTGGCAGGGGATTGGACTGGATGGTCCTTGTGGTCTCTTCCAGCTCTATGATTCTATGATTCTGCTCCAAATAGAGACAGTGAAGTTGAGAATAGCCAGGGAAGAAGCAACAGATTCTATTATTCTATGAATTGTCTGTCCAATTTATTGGGAGTGGGCCACCAAGTAAATACTTCATCACCTAGCAGCACACAATCTAACTGTGAAATTTGCTGCCATAAATTATGCATTGATTATTTTCTGTTGTTTTTGACTGCCATCAAGTCAACGTTAATTTATGGCAATTGAGTCTATCCATCTGTAATGCAGTCTTTTTCTTTTCCTACTGTCTTCTGCCACTATTGTTTTTTCTAGTGACTCAAATCTTTTCATGATACAACAGTTTCAGTTTAGTCTTCTTGGCTTCCAGGGAAAGGTCAGGCTTGATTTGTTCTAGGAAACATTTATTTGTCTTTTTAGCAGTCCACAGTATCTGCAAAATTTTTCTCCAGCCCCACATTTTAAATGATTTTCTTCTTTCAGTTTCCTTCACTGTCCAGATTTCACAACTCTAATTTTTAATATTAACAATTCATGGTCTGTGGCATAATCTGCTCCTGGTCTTGGTGTGTTTTTTGTTTTTGGCAGTAATAATGAAGTTTCTCCATCTTCTGCTTCCAGTTATGTATCCTAATTGATTTCTATGTTGTCTGACCGATGATGTCCATGTATACACTTCATTGCTGGATGACTTGAAGGAACTGTTTGTGTTGAACAAACTGTTGGCCTCACAAAATTCAAGCAGTCACTCTCCTGTTCCTTTTCTTGATCATAGACCAATTTTTCCTACAGTCTTTGATTCTACTGTCTCCTATTTTTGCAGTCTAATTGCCTATGATTAACAAGTCCCATTTTGGTGTGATCAATTTATCCCTGAACTCGAGCATAGAATTTTTCCATTTCTTCTTCTGCCTCTGAAGTTTGATTATATTGAAGGTTTTTTTAAATATGATTTGATCAGATGTCAATTATGTCCTCCTTACTATTAATGGCACCTCATTTCTTCTTGGGTTTCATTTCCTGAGTATAGCACTGTATAATTATCTGACTCAAAATGTCCCATTCCTGTCCACTTTAGCTCACTCACCTGAAGTATTGCAATGTTTATATGTGCCATTTCTTGTTTCACCATGTCTAGCTTCCCCTGATTCATGTTTTTCATAATATATGTTGCACAGCTTTGGACTTTTCTTTCAACTCTCATGTTGACAGCCTCTTGCACAGCCTCTTGCCTCACAAGACCACATAATATCAACACTGCCAAATGGTAGTGCCATTGCTTATTTTCTAGTTACGTTTATTTCCCACCTTTCTTCCAGTGAGCTCATGGTGGGATAAGTGGCTTTCATTCTCTTTATATTTCTTCATAGCAACCCAGTGATGGGGATGAAGCTGAAAAAATAGCTGAGAAATGGTGATTGGGTCAGGATCATCCAATGGCTTAATGAGTGAGGACTAGAACCTAAATGTCCCAAAATGAAGAGAATGCAACAGGGACAAATTTTCCCATTTGCTAAACTGAACAACACAGAAATGTTGTGAAATCTTTTTCAAATTATGTTAAAATGTTTCCAAATTGACTTTTTTGAAAAAAAAAAAATCTTTCATTGTTTGTTCCCTAACCCAATTTCTCTGGATACAGAGAAGGATATAAATATCAGTTTAGATCCTGCATCATCAGATGTAAACTATGACAACAAAGTTCCATTGTTGTAGCTTCATCTGATGGTGCCAACCCCCCCCCCCCCCAAAACACACACAAACACAAATTCTGAGGTTGGCAGCACCCAAGTAAAGGGGTTCTTAGGTACTTCAGATTGAGGTGCTGCAGACTGAGGTGCTGGGAAAGGACGTCTGTGTTGTTATGTGGGGCATGGTCTGAAGATGTAACTGGAGAGGCCCCTCAGGGTCCTGCCACCTATATTTCTTTCAGTGGTTTCCCTCTGACTGGGAGACCACTACAAATACAATTTCCCCAGAACCTCAGAAACCCTACAATCAGGGTACTAACTGGCTGAAAATGTAGGTTTGGGGGCAGTATTTTGTCATTTGTGACCATAAATGTGAACCCCAGAATTACAAACATAAATCCCCCTTGTAGCTACTGAACAGGATGGTGGCCAACACAATTAATTATTATATTAAATTGTGTCATAAGTGCCAGCAACTGGTGGTTTCGATGTCAGTGTGATTGTGAATTTAATCAGCATTTCAGTCTGCATCCAGGATACTGAACCCTATCTCTCAAAGCTCTTTAACAGCCTAGATACTGCCTTTGAAGCATGAACTAAAAACCCAGAACCACTTCACCATCCCACTGAGATGCAAGCCACCAGCTACTCCTCACAAAAAAATCAAGATGAAATACTAAAGAAATAGAAAAAATAGAGCACTTCAGTGTCATGGACCACATGAGATATCTTGCTGTACTAGGGGATCATCCCTTAATTGGTATTTGGCACCTTGAGTCTATAGGATCCCTTGCACTATATATATTCGTATTGTAAGTGTTGATAGGAAAGACCTTATCTAGAAATGAGCCTGACTGTCATCCCCATTGCAGCCACACTTGTTAGTTCTTTTGACCTTCGACAAGCACATTCCACAGCTATTGTCATGCGGTGTGATTCAATTAGTCCTCTCTGTGAACAGCCCTATTTTTCTGCCTTGCTAATTCTCTAGCCTGGAACAGCAGCTGCCTCCCTATCAAAACTTCCAGCACAAGAGTGCTGACATTTGAAGATAAATAGAAAAGCACTAGACAGGCAGCTAATTCTCATCTCACCCTGCTTGGAATTTCGATTACAATTTTCTCTTTAAGATGTCTATCCACTACACTAGCAGGGAGATATGTCAGACAGTGAGCAACATTAATAGAAAGACAACTGTTTGCCTGTCAAACACTGGCACAGGTAGGTGTGGTTAATTCACAGCACATATAAAAACTCGTTACCACCAGAAGCATTTCAAGCACTTATTTAGAGCTGTGGCAAAGATGGGCACTGAAGATGCTTACCCAAAAAAACACTTGCTAGCATTCCATCAATATCCCCAGTAGCCATGTTGCCATGGAATGTAAGAACACTGGAATTAGTCAGACCAGAACTCTATTGATTCCAATGCTCTCTCTGTAATAGGGGCCAGCCAACTGCCTCAGGGAAGCAGAGTACAATAGTGAGTGTCATCCCTTGGGTTTGTTCCCAGTGCATGTCAGTCAGTAATATCATGATGCTGAGCATGACTGCTTCTCTTCTAGCCATTCTGGCTAATAGACCTGTTTTTCTCGATTTGTCTAATTCTTTTAAAAAGACATCAGTTGAAGTGGTCAGGACAATCAACATTTTAATTTAGTTTAATTTGTTTCACATTAGTTTTATGGGTGAGATCCAACTGCATTTTCTCTTTGATGGAACAGCTTTTGTCAGCAGAACAGGAAAGGGAGGGGATTCTACCATCTCAAAATAAGCATCAGAGGGTTGGCATACCTTCTAGACCAGTGATTTTATTTTATTTTAGTAGTACAAAGAAGAAAACAATAGTAAAAGAAGAAGACCACATTACAGATGAATGGACTCAATCAAGAAAGCCACAGCCTTGAGTCTGCAAGACTTCAGCAGAACTGTTGACGTTAGGGTGACTTGGAAATTTCTCTTTCATGGGGTCACCATGCAGTAGGGGAAGAAAGATAGTCCAATTGCATTAGTGGATGCAATGTTGCATTTAGATCTATGGACCCTGTTGTTATTGTTGTTGACATTGTTGGTGTAATTGTTTTTATTATTGCTATAGCTTGTGTTAGAAATAATAGTAGCAGTAGTACCCTACCTCTACTGGGATTATTGTGTATCAATCTGAAGTCCAAGAAACCTGAAGGCTGGTTTCAAACAGGGCATGATGATGAATTACATGAAAATCTTTCTCTGCTGAGACCATTAATCAATTTCATCCTATGACTCACTCTGGTTTTAGTGCCCCTTCATGTGGTAATGTCATGAATGATGGATGTTCCTACATCTCTGTGGTCCCATCTTACGTCACTCCAGTTGTCATGGACTGCCCTTGGCCTGACCTAGAGGCACAGTCAAAGGACCCAGACTCTGAAGACAAGGAGGAGGCTGAGACAGGGGCAAGTATGGGGCTGCCTGGATCAGCAATCCCAGAGCAGGCTCAGGAAGCTGCAAAGGGAGAAACAGACTCTATGGATGCTAGGCTGCATGTGCTAGGGCATGTGGAGTGAAAATAGATCAAGGAGTCTTTGAGGCATTCTTCCAGGCTAGAAGCAAAGAAGAGAGCTAATAGGTTTCAGCTGAGAGAAGCAGAGGCCTTTTAAAAGACCTGCAGCTGCAGACGTTCTTTGCAGCTGACAACCAGTCTTGCAGCCTTGTTGTTCTTGTGTTCCTTGCTCTTTGATTCATGACTCTGGTTGTGTGACTTCTGGACTTGCCTTGTGACTACACTCTTGCCTCTGCCCTTTGCTGTGACTGACTGACTGACTGGTATTGTACGACTTTGGACTGGACTCTGGACTATTCCTTTGTATATGCCCCTGCTGTGCTGCCCTCAATAGATGCAAGCAGGACACCAGGAAGGTCTACATACTGGAAATCACATGGGATGCAATGGTGATATGGGTACTGAAGATTATCTTTGACCGGTACTGCCTTCACTCTTGTATGTTTTACTGTGTCTGTGTGTGTGTTTAATCTAAAGATGACAGGTGAAATTCTCTAAACAGTTTCAATAAAAAACAGGAAAGAAAGGGGTTGTGGTAGGGAGGGGAAAGCCGCCAACTGTACCTCTTGGTTAAAACTTAACTCCCTTGAATTATTTCTTTCAGGATTTCTCCAGACCACCCAGAACAAAAATTACATCACTTCTCCACTTCAGAATTGAAGAGTCACTCTCTGGTCATTCCTACCAGACTTGAATGAAGAGAGGTTGGATTTATGCTGTGGATTATCTAAGTGCTTTTGCATTAAGTATTCACTACTCCAGAGGATTCTGGTGATATGAGGAAGTCTGTCATAGCTCAAAAATTGCCTGAAGTCATGATAGATACATTTTACAAACTACTTCTACAATATAGTTGGTGCAAACCAAAATGTGCCTGGTGCCATGCCTAGTCTAGAAAGAGTTCCATGCTAATTTAGACCCAAGTTTCAGCTCCTTACATTGGGATAGGATGAAATACTACTCTGCCAAACCTGATTCTAGAGGAGAGTTGCCTCTTAAGAATGCACAGTATACCAATTCAGAAACTTCTCAAATGCTGCTCAACATATTTTGTTGTTGTGTGCCTTCAAGTAATTTCCAGCTTATGCTGCCACTAAAGTAAATCTATAATGGTGGTTACTTGGCAGAATATTTCCGGGGAGATTTGCTTTGCCTTCCTTTGAGGCTGAGAGACTGTGACTTGCCCAAGTAGGTTTCTATGGATGAGTGGGAATTCCAACCCTGGGGTTATCTATGCAGGACAAATAAAATGGTCTCACCTTGTCCTCACAATGACCAGTCTTCATGACACAGGGCCAAGTCCCCAATTCTAGAGTTGATTGATTTCACACCATAAGGCCAGTACTGTGCCAAACCCACTGTATCCCTCCATTAAACCAGTGTTTTAAAATGCTGTGCAGCTCACTTCTGACTTCAGAAGAAGCAATTTGAGCCACTGGCAGCAGTGCCAAGTGACAGAGTGGGATGTGTGTATGGACAGCAGCCCAATGTTGCTATATAGTGTGGAAGTAACAGGGATAATCCAGGCCAAGAATACTCTGGGAGAAGCCTGGACTGGTGTAGGCAAGTCCCTGGTCTCCAGAGTCATTAGAGATTATCACACCCAGGAATCCTGGCTGGAGAGCTACAGGATCTAAAAGATAATAATAATAATAATAATAATAATAATAATAATAATACTGGGCTGTAGGCATTTGTAACCACACAGGCAGCTAGTCTGCAATTCAAATTTCTCCCGCAGATTTTTCAAGAAGTGAAAACCTCATTCTTGAAAAAGCTGCAGGAAAAGTCTGAGTTGCAGACAGGCTGCCTTAGTGGATACGGGCTGCCTACAACCCAGATACAGGTAAATGTGATAACATCTGTTTTCATCTTTTAGATTCCATGTCTCTCATGCTGGGATTCCTGGGTGCAACAATCTCCATCTCCACTCAAACCACTGCACCATACTGGCTCTATTTACCAATCTTTATTTGCCTCTTTTTTTTCTTCTTCTGAGGGTCATTTAATCAATGAAGGCACTAATTTGGTAGTGTAGAGTGCCCAATATCATGTCTATTGTACTGTTTTGTTTATTGCATGCTAAAGCAGAAACATTATGATAATGGAACTCAGTGTATCTCTATATAAATGCTTGATATTGTTGTACAAGAGAAATTACAGTGAATGTTTTCCGCAAACAAAATATTATGATCTAGCAAAGAAGAAATGTTCCTTTCCCGTTGGATATTTGCCACTGATCTGAGAAAGGATAAATCATAAACCTAAAAAAATGCATATTTATTATGCCAAGTATCCTGCTATAGACACTTCATTATTATATCTATTGCTAGCTGTCACAGAACATTTTTGGCTACACACTGATATTTTATATAGAACCCCTGAAATAAATGGGACCATTAGGTCTGTTTTGTGAATTTCTAAAAATGGGTGATAAAACTTTCTTCAACATCATTGCTCTTTCTGAGGTATAACTGTTAAACTCTATAGTAGACAGGTGATTATCTCTTGAAAACACTTTAATATTTTTCCTTTCCAGATTATGCATTTATGTATGTATATACACTGTAACTTTGGCAGTCAGTTCAATCCCAAATTGGTATCCACCCTCTGAGAGGGAGTGGGGCAAGAACCCCATGAAGGGAATAAAAACTACTTCTTTCCCTCTTCCTTAATCTTGACTACCCATTTAGAGGTGATGTAACTCCATCAGCTAAATTGCTGAGAAACCTATTCAAATTACTCTGAGTACAGACAATGATATGCTTCTTGCTGGCATTGCAGAACCATGTGGTTAACCTTGCCACTACTGCTGCAGTGCCCAGTGCCACACACATCACTACCAGCACATTTAGCAATATGGATGCGTATCTACATGCATTTGATGACCAGCCCATGAAATAATGAGACCACACACAGAACATGGTATGAAATATGGACAACTTTAAACTATTACGTATTTAAACTTGTTTCTTGAAAAAATGCAACAAGGAGGGGAGCAACCTAATGCATAACCAGCTGAGACAGTTGGTCTCATCTCCACAGCTTCCCTTGGCCAAAATACCTGAGCCCTGAGGAGAATTCAGAAACTGTGTTGCTCCCTAGCAGGCCATCAAAGGATAGCCACATAGCTTCAGTAGAGGGCAAGATCTCCTTGCCAGTCCCAAGGACAGTCTCCCCCCTCACCCCCCTATCTGCTTGACCCATGAGGGAAGTCCCAGAGGCATGTCCTTGTCCAAGAAAGCCATCAGCAGCTGATAGCAAAAGCCATAGTTACCAGATAGTGAGTTGCAACTAAGACACAGAGTTTGAGACAAGTCAGATCCAAAGTCTAAAAAGCAAGGTCCTTAGAGTGTACCAAAGACTTCAGAAGTCCAAAGAGCCAGGGTTGTCAGTCAGGGTTCCAGAGAGCAGCAACGATCAGGCAAAGGTCCAAAGAGCCAGTCCAAAGAATCAGGTAAACAGGGAGTCCAAAACAAGAGTAGTTTCCACCATGAATGTTACTTAATCTTTGACAAAGTCTTGGCATTCCTCCCAGGCTTAAATCTCTGTCACTGCCTAGTGCAGCTGCTTCTTTATTGCTTGACATTTCATATAAAGCCCTTGAGATTGATGCAGCCCTGTTCTTTCTGCTGTACTCTGGCTGTAAGAAGGCGTGGATAAGTTGGCCTCCTTCTCCTCCTCCTCCGTGACCAAGTTGCCAGGAGACTTTCCTGCCTAGATGCCAGACTCCTGACTGTCCTCTTTGGCAGCAGCCTCTGCAGAACTGGACCCAGGCAGAGGGTCAGGTTCCCCTACCTCTTCTGAATCCTCAGCTGGGCATGACAGTCCTTCACCAAAAAAAGGTGAAATCAGTTTCTCCCATGCGTGGAGGGATATATGCACATCATCAGTGCATGTACAATGTGATGAATGTGTGAACAGCCATTGGATGTGGTAACAAAGCACAGGATTAGCCCACATAGCTTCATTTCTACCTCACACATTTATTTATTTATTTATTTATTTATTTATTTTTGAAATAGGGACAGGTTAATCTGAGCCCTGCTGGCATTATAGTTCATTGTGCAAACCTACTAGTTATTTTTCAATCACAGACAAAACCAAACTAGAACTACTAAATTGGCCATCCTCTAGTCTAAGTTAATGTAATATGAAGCTCCTGTGCATTTAATAGGAGGGGAAATTTCATACATGGGTGTGAATAGCTGCACCTGGTGCCATTTCACACCACAGGTATGATGCTATGATGCCACTGTTGTGGCAATGGCTGGCTGTATTAGTGCAATGGGATTGTTTGTTGCTATGATGTATAGTGTGTTCACACAGAAGAGATTGTTGGTCAAAAGGATGGGATGCAGAGACACAAACAGATGTAATTAAAGAGGTCATTCATCCTTTAAATGAGCAATGTTGTAGTTTGAATACAGGTCTTTTCTAGAAACCACTCCATCATGTCCTACCATCATATGCACACAACCAATCAATCTATAATGCTGAAGTTCAATAGATGCCCCTCAAGCTATTTAATTAAAATATCTAAAATACTTAAAGAAAATTCAACAAAAGCATCATTTAATGGTTCTTGTTCAGTAAGAGCCCACCAACATGTAAAAGACCAGGGCAAGAAAATGAAAACATTGCCAGCAATAAATAAATAAATAAATAAAAGGGGGGGGGGAGCACACAACTGACCTGTCTGCTTGAGATAAGCATCATTAGAAATCAAAAATGCATTGGCATGGAGAATGGGAAATCCATTCAAGCAGCAATTCACCTAGATGGGTTGCTGTTGATTTGTTGTAGTAATGTTTGTTCCATAGATGCAAAAAGCTATTAAATGCTTTTTAGAAGACAGGTGTAGTATCCTCGTTGATGGAAGTCTATAATGAGCACAACTGATGCAAACAGACTAATGTTGGTACAGTAAATTATTATTGATTGAAGACAGCACTAAAATGTAATCTGTAGACACAAAGGGATATTTTCTATCAGGAAAACGATAAAAATAAAAATATACAAACCTACATCAAGCCCTATTATAAACAACCAGAACGACAAAACAGTAATCTAGGTGAAAAACTTTTGTAGTCACAATGGTTCAGTATTTCTAGAGGTTGAAGGGCTATGGTTATTACCCCCCCCCCTTCATTGATTGAAAGTTAAATGCACACTGGGTTGTGCTGTGTTGAAATGAAATTCATGGAAAATTAATAAATCAGTGACATAGTGGCAGCTAGCCACCGACACAGTGGGTTTTTGCCCTCCTCTCTCCTTCGCCTTCCATAATACACCCATCCACCCATCCAATTGGTTCTGATGGGTTTCTCAGTCCTCCAGAACAGGTTATGGGGGTGTATGAGGAAGAGGTTATCCCCTCCCATTTACACTGGAAAATCCAGTTCCATACATGAAACTACTTCACTGCATCTAGACTACTGTATCCATTGGCATGTGTGGATAAGTTCTGCTGTACATGCATAGCATCAAGAACTTCATGGTTACTAATTTCCAAAGGAACAGCATTTTCTAGAAGGTTGTTTGGATTGGTTTTGTAATTGTGTGATTCAGAACATTGCAAAATTAAATGCTGATAATGACTCACATAAAAAGGTTTGTTTGGGTTTTTTCCCTTACAGTCACCTCAAAAGGATTCAGCCATAAACATAACCATTTTCTGTAACTTTCATGAACAAACATCCCTTATGATGCAGATTAGGGAAATCCTCAGCTGCAGCACATATATTGCGTATGAGCTTTATATCTTGTGTTTAATAATATTAATAATAATAATAATAATGTATAGCCCACTCCTCTGTCAGCCAATCAGAGTGGGTTACAGCAATTAAAACTACAAGATAAAATATACAAGAACCCATACCCTGCCACCCACCCCTTAAAATTGAATTAAATTAACATTAAATTAAAACAACATAATTAAAATTCACAATGTAAAACAACACAACCATTGCATGGGTATCAGGGTCAAGATGTTGAAAAATTAAATAATTAAAGGGAGAGCTAGACCTGAACAGAGCTGGCCTTAGGGACTTTCTGGGAAGGCCTGCTGGAAGAGATGCATTTTTAAGGCTTTTTTGAAGCAATCAGAAGATGTAATGAGACGCATCTCGTCCAGCAGGTCATTCCATAGCCTGGGACCAATGGCTGAGAAGGCCCTCTGGGAGGTCTGTGTCAGCCTAGTTTTCATAGCCTATAGCAGATTCCTCCCAGAAGACTGGAGTGTGCGGGGGGGGGGGGTTCGTATGGGGAGAGGCAGTCCCTTAGATAAGATGGACCCAAGCCATGTAGGGCTTTAAAGGTTAAAACCAACACCTTGTACTGGAAACTAATTGGCAGCCAGTGGAGAGACTTAAGCATGGGTGTTATGTGCTCTCTCCTCGATGTTCCCGCGACAAGCCTGGCTGCCATGTTCTGAACTAATTGAAGTTTCCGAGTTAAGCACAAGGGTAGCCCCATGTAGAGAGCGTTACAGAAATCCAGACATGAGGTTACCAAAGCATGTACCACAGAACGTTTAAGAACGTCACCTGGGAGTTTATCACACAAAGGAGATCAGGAGTTTATCACATGAAAATCCCTGAAAAATCATGTAATTACGTATTACCATTTCAAACAATGTTGCACAAAACCCATCATTAAAGGGGTCACAAAGAAGCATTAATGTACATCTTTTTACTTTTGGGATTTCAGCGACAATGCATTTCTGATATCACTTTTTTGTGCAATTGTGTATTATAATCATTCATGCAATTATTTGCCATTTCCGCTTCATTTGTGGGATGCTTTAAATGCGCTTTAAACTCTCTTTAATGCCGAAATCAGCCCCAGTGGAATAAACTCTCTGAAGTCTCAGGGAATTGCTATGCTAATATAGAAACAAATGATTAGAAGTGGATAAAGTTTGATTTTTGTACTAGATGAATCTTTATATCCTGGGCTATTTCCACTCCATTCATTCTCAGGTGGCAGCAGGGCTCTCCAGCTCAGTGCAAAAAATGTTCGTAAGTGCATTGAACTTGTATAATATTGTTGCGTCAAAAAGCCTAGGAATAAGGGGACAGATGTGGGTAAAGGGACAGCCGATAAACATACATGCATGGATACATGCACATGACATATTTACCATTTGGAACAAGGCAGTAGCATCCCAGTGTTATGAACTGTAAGTCTTTTTGTTGTTACAAGTCCTGATGACAACACCATGTCATCAGAACGTGCCCTCCATTCTTGTAGTCAAAGTTTGCTGTCCCAGCCTAGGGTTTTTACTGCCCCATCTTGGATCTGTCCATTTTCACTTGCTGCCCCTAACTCCTGGAACTTCCTTCCCCATGAGCACAGGTTATCACCTCTTTAACCAGCTTCAAAACTGAGTTAAAGACAATACTGTTCAGGGAAGCATTCCCAGACATTACATTATTGTTATCAAATATTATTTTAATTTGTTGTCTGCTACATTTTATTGTTTGAATGTTAATATGTATTAATATGTATTATATTTAATTATTCTCGTAGAATGTACGCCATGGGCAGGCTTATTTTATCTATTTTATCTATTTTAATTGATTTTATGTACAGCGCTGTGTAAATTTATAGTTCTACATGAATTAAGCTTGATGATGATGATGACGATGATGGGGGAAGGCCATCCCAAGAGCTGGCAATGAGCCTACCATAACCCACAGCAGCAGTACAGAGCCTGGAAAAAATTTTTACATGTCTGATGTGTGTGGCTTAGGCTATTCAGCTCCAAAGGGAGTGGTGGCAACTACTGGAGCTAATTGGCATATTTAGGGGGATGTGATTTGCCCCAGTGCTGGTTTCTTTTCAGTGCTAAGTCAAGACATGTTTTTTTTAATTAATGTTTAGAACTTAATTTACTTTAATTGTATATTCTCATGGGTTTTAAATCTTGCAGCCGTTTAACTGTTTTAACTTGTTATTGAACTTGGCATGTTTTGATGCTGTTTTACTTATGTTATTGTTTTCTCTTACAATGGTTTTCAATTGCTTGACCACTGAAAATAACCACCTTTCATCTCTTGGTTGCCATATTACCTCGTTTGTTTGGTTTTCACCCAAGCTATGGGTCCATTTAACTGGATTTCATTTGTATCTGTTTCCAGTGAACTGAGAAGCAACTCTCAATCTTTGCGTGCCCTGTCTCTGTGCTAGTCACAAGGATCCACCCCTGTAACCTCATAGGGACCCACATTCAGGCTCAAGTTTCAGCACTGAAATTTCAGGGAATGGGATGCTTCTGATCTGGCAAATCAAACCAAACCAAACCAAAAACACCCACAAAAATTCATTTCTTAGTACCAAACAGAGTAGATTAAAATAGATGAGATCCAATGAATCAATAGAACCTTTATAAGAGTTGACTTACTAAGTTCCCATTGATTCAATCGATGACTCTAGTTTGCACTAATGATTTAGAGTTTTAAATTAACCCTCTTTTTAATTTATTTATTGGAGTATTTATACCCCGCCCTTCAGCCTTAAAGGCTATCAGAGCGGCTTACAATTTTTATTTTTAATTAGACAGTTCCCTGCCCTCAGGCTTACAATCTAAAAAGACACGACACAAAAGGAGAAGGGAATGGTGCTGGGGAAGGGGTTCAGGTCTAGCATTTCTTCTCTCCCTTTGATGCCTGGACCAAAGCAGATGGACTGAAGGGAGGGCTCTTCTTCTTAGTTTAGGCCAGGCCTGATGGAGCTGGCAGGCCCCTCTCTCCCTCTGATGATGTGGATGGCGAAGGGAGGGTTCATCTGTTTAATTTAGGCCAGGCCCGATGGAGCTGGCAGGCCTCTCTCCCTCTGATGATGTGGATGGTGAAGGGAGGGCTCATCCGCTCAATTTAGGCCAGGCCCGATGGAGCTGGCAGGCCTCTCTCTCCCTCTGATGATGTGGATGGCGAAAGGAGGGCTCATCCGCTTAATTTAGGCCAGGCCCGATGGAGCTGGCAGGCCTCTCTCTCCCTGTGATGATGTGGATGGCGAAAGGAGGGCTCATCCGCTTAATTTAGGCCAGGCCCGATGGAGCTGGCAGGCCTCTCTCTCCCTCTGACAATGTGGATGGTGAAGGGAGGGCTCATCTGCTTAATTTAGGCCAGGCCCGGTTCATGGGAATCTGCAGTCCTCTAACTACAATTCCATTAAATCTGAACCAGCATGGCCAACAGTGAGCAATTATAGAAGATGCAGGGCCATATATTTCCCATATCTGGTTTAAAAGATGATAACATTAATACATCAGTCTTCAAGAGACAATCAGAAGCTTAAGGATCATCAGAAAAGTATCTCTAAGGATCATAAAGTGTCTACAGGAGCATTTTCCAATTTGTAGCTTACATATAAGTATTTAGTTCCTGTATGGCAAGGGGTTGGACTGCATGGCCCTTGTGGTCTCTTCCAACTCTATGATACTATGATTTCTTTTAACAAATACTTAGATGCTGAGTTCCCACCCTTTGAGAATTTTTTGTTATGTTTAATTATCTTTGACAATTGTAACTTTGTTTAATTTGCTTTAACAATTTTGACTAAAATTGAAGCAGGCATTTTCTCTTCCACATCTCCCACACTTGTAGAGTTGACATAGATTTAGCAACTGTTCTTACACATCTTTGCATTCACAATTTCTAAATGGAAGATTCCAGAATTCCATATACCATTGCCATAAATCACTCTGCAAATATGGTGTCTGAAAGAGAACATTGTCACAAACAATCAGGTATAGGGAACAGGAGAATATTTTTAAAATGTATCTTTAAAATGGTGAAAAATACATTTCTTGAGTGTTGAGAAACCCTGATAAGAAGAATCTTGGACTTATGGAAATTTTCACAATTATTCTACACAATTTTTTAATGTATTTGTTTGTCATAGAAAAATTATTTTCTCTGGAAAAAAATTGCTGTTACCTGTTCGTTTTCTCATGCAAAAATGCCATGTGTGAATTTTGCACAGAATGTCTTGAACTATAAATAGTCCTCAGAAACTATGCAGTGTTGAAGACTTTCTCACAATGAGAAGAAAATTGCTAAAATTATTCCTTGCTGTCTTTAGGAAGAACATGAGCTAACAATTATACCTCTTTCTGTGGTATGCCATGTATTATCCTTAAAACTCAAACACCTTGTCATTTCAGTCACTTGCTCAGCATAAAAGGAGTAGGATGAGACTCAGCATTTTTGCAATGGGACTCACTGCCATTATTACCTTATCTTAGGACTTTACACAATGATCAAAATTGATTTTTCCTTTTCAGATGTATATTGTATAACTATTTATAAATTTCCTTAAAAGTATTTCTACAGTTATGTTCCACTTTAATATAAAGTAAAATACCTGAAGACAGCAGACCTCATATGATTTTGGAAGCTGTGCAGGGGCAGAACTGATTAATACTTGGATGGAGTAGCCACCAAGTAATACTAGGTTCTGTAAGCTATATTTCAGAAGGAGACAAATGGCAAAACACATCTGAATACTCCTTGCCTAAGAAAATACTTGGAAATTCATGGGGTTGCCATAAATTGACATGTGAGTTGAAGGTACACACATACACACAAAAATCTGTGCATATATAAATCACCACACTCTGCTCAAATTTGAAGAAATCCCTCCTGAGAATGGGGAATAACCTGTTGAAATTGTGCTCATGACTGCAAGAGGCCATAAGGGGCCTTAAACAGATTTTTTTTTCAAAATCAATTTTCAGATTCTGTTTTTGTTTTGTTTTTTAAAGTCCAATTTTACTGCCATCTTTTCTGCCTTTAGCAACATTCATAGTAACTTATTGAAATTTGTGCACTCTGTTTTCTCTGAATGTGAAGTAGTCTGAGAGGCAGTCTGAGAGGCTGAGGGGTACAGAAGCAGTGATTTGTAGGCCTGACAAGATGTCTCGAGAGGTGTGTTGTCTTCCAGGTGCAAAGATCCGGGATGTGACAGAGAGGCTGACAAGACTGGTCAAGCCTACTGACCAATACCCCTTCCTTTTGGTCCACGTGGGAACTAATGATACTGCAAGACACAGCATTCAGAACATCAAAAGGGATTACGAGGCGCTTGGTAGGAAGCTGAAAGGAATGGATGTACAGGTTGTCATCTCGTCTCTTCTGCCAGTTGAAGGGCATGGTCCAGGAAGGGAGAGGAAAATAACAGATGTGAATAACTGGCTTCGCAGATGGTGCCGCCGAGAGGGATTTGGATTCTTGGATCATGGGCTGCGGTTCCATGAGGAGGGACTTCTTGCAACAGACGGGTTGCATCTCACGCCAGTTGGAAGAAATGTTTTTGCCAACAGTCTCAAGAACTTGATCAGGAGAGCTTTAAACTGAGTTCCGAGGGGAAGGGAGACAATAAGGAAGGCAAAAGGGATGGCGAAAATAGTCAAACTGACATAGAGGAAACAAGGCAAACAATGCAAGGACCCAACAGTGGGAGGCAAAAAAACTTGCACAGGCAGCAAGTAGAAGGGAACCATGGTCTGCGATGTCTCTACACTAATGCACAGAGCATGGGAAATAAGCAAGATGAACTCGAACTCCTAGTACAACAAGGCAAATATGATATAATAGGCATCACTGAAACCTGGTGGGATGAGTCTCATGATTGGAATGTGAAAATAGAGGGGTATAACCTTATTAAGAGAAATAGGCCAAACAGGAAAGGAGGAGGAATAGCACTATATGTCAGAGATATTTACACCAGTGAAGAGATCCTGGACATCAATCATGGAAGCCAGGTGGAGAGCATCTGGATAAGAATCAAAGGGGAGGGAAACAACAAGGGTGTTACGGTGGGAGTCTACTACAGACCCCCAAGTCAGACTGAGGAATTGGATGATATCTTTCTAGAACAGATGACCACACAGTCAGAAAAGAGAGATGTAGTAGTGATAGGCGACTTCAACTATCCTGATATTTGCTGGAAGTCAAACTCAGCAAAATCCTCAAGGTCTAGCAAATTCCTCACTTGCCTGGAAGACAATTTCATGGTCCAAAAGGTGGAAGAGGCAACAAGGGGGTCAGCTATTTTAGATCTGATCCTAACCAACAAGGATGACTTGGTTAATGGGGTGCAAGTGGTGGGATCATTAGGTGGAAGTGACCATGTTCTCCTGGAGTTTGTAATACAGTGGAAAGGAGAAGCCAGGCAGAGTCAGACACGCATCCTAGACTTTAGGAGAGCGGATTTCAGTAAACTTAGAGAAGTATTGAGGGCGATTCCATGGTCAGAAATACTAAAAGATAAAGGAGTTCAGGACGGATGGGACTTTCTCAAAAGGGAGATACTGAAAGCACAATTTCAAACAGTTCCAGTGAGAAAGAAAAACGGGAGGTGTCTCAAGAAACCAGGATGGATGACTAAGGAACTTTCAACTGAGCTAAGTTTGAAACGGAACATGTATAAGAAATGGAAAAAGGGGGAAATCACGAAAAAGGAATTCAAAGAAATAGCAGGCATGTGTAGGGGTAAAGTCAGAAAAGCTAAAGCGCAGAATGAACTCAGGCTTGCTAGAGAGGTTAAGAACAATAAAAAGGGCTTTTTTGGATATGTCCGCAGCAAAAGGAAGAAGAAGGAAACAGTAGGGCCACTGCGTGGAGAAGATGGCAAAATGCTAACAGGAGATAGAGAAAAGGCAGAATTACTCAACACCTTCTTTGCCTCAGTCTTCTCAGAAAAGGCAAAGGGTGCTCAACCTGAGGATAATGGAGCAGAGAACAGAATAGGGGAATTTCAGCACAGAATAAGTAAAGAGATAGTAGAGGAACACCTTGTTAATCTAAATGAATTTAAGTCTCCGGGACCAGATGAACTCCATCCAAGGGTATTAAAAGAACTGGCAAAAGTAATATCGGAGCCATTGGCAATCATATTTGAAAACTCCTGGAGAACAGGAGAGATCCCAGCGGACTGGCGAAGGGCAAACGTTGTCCCCATCTTCAAAAAGGGGAAAAAAGAGGATCCCAACAATTATCGTCCAGTTAGTCTGACATCAGTTCTAGGAAAGATTCTGGAGCAGATCATTAAACAGAGAGTCTGTGAACATCTAGATGGCAATGCCATAATCACAAAAACTCAACATGGGTTTCAGAGAAACAAGTCATGCCAGACAAATCTAATCTCTTTCTTTGATAAAATTACCAGTTTGGTAGATGAAGGGAATGCTGTGGATATAGTATATCTTGATTTCAGTAAGGCCTTTGACAAGGTTCCCCATGACATTCTTGCAAACAAGCTTGTAAAATGTGGGCTAGACAAAGGAACTGTTAAATGGATCTGTAATTGGTTGACTGGCCGAACCCAAAGGGTGCTCAACAATGGCTCCTTTTCATCCTGGAGAGAAGTGACCAGTGGGGTCCCACAGGGCTCTGTCCTGGGCCCAGTGCTATTCAACATCTTTATCAATGACCTGGATGACAGAATTGGGAGCATACTAATCAAATTTGCAGATGACACCAAATTAGGGGGAATAGCTAATACCCCAGAGGACAGGATCAAGATTCAAAATGACCTGAATAGACTAGAAAGCTGGGCCAAAGCTAACAAAATGAAATTCAACACAGAGAAATGTAAGGTATTGCACTTAGGGCGGAAAAATAAAATGCACAGATATAGGATGGGTGACACCTGGCTGAATGAAACTACATGTGAAAGGGATCTAGGAGTCCAAGTAGACCACAAGTTGAACATGAGTGAACAGTGTGATGCGGCAGCTAAAAAGGCCAATGCTATTTTGGGCTGCATTAATAGAAGTATAGTGTCTAGATCAAGAGAAGTAATAGTGCCACTGTATTCTGCTTTGGCAGGCCCCACCTAGAATATTGTGTCCAGTTCTGGGCGCCACAATTCAGAAAGGACATTGAGAAACTGGAGCGTGTCCAAAGGAGGGCGACAAAAATGGTGAAGGGTCTGGAAACCATGCCCTATGAGGAACGACTTAGGGAGCTGGGGATGTTTAGCCTGGAGAAGAGAAGGTTAAGAGGTGATATGATAGCCCTGTTTAAATATTTGAAAGGATGTCATATTGAGGAGGGAGCAAGCTTGTTTTCTGCTGCTCCAGAGAACAGGACCCGGAACAATGGATGCAAGATACAGGAAAAGAGATTCCACTTCAACATTAGGAAGAACTTCCTGACAGTAAGGGCTGTTCGACAGTGGAACACACTCCCTCGGAGCGTAGTGGAGTCTCCTTCCTTGGAGGTCTTTAAGCAGAGGCTGGATGGCCATCTGTCGGGGATGCTTTGATTTGGATTTCCTGCACGGCAGGGGGTTGGACTGGATGGCCCTTGTGGTCTCTTCCAACTCTACGATTCTATGATTCTATGATTCTATAAAATAATGTTGTGAAGACAAATAACAAATATCAATTTTTACTGGGAAATAATCTTTTCCTGCTTTGACAATGTTAGGAGAATGTACATGCACAAGGCTCATGAAAGCAAAATTAGCATTTCCATATTTTTAACAAGATAGGTATTATTTTACTAATTACAGGAAGGACTGGGAAATTATGAATAACATGCATATTACTCAGATTTTGTCCTAGTCAATTCACCATCCTTTCCATGATTCCTGCACAAGTTATAGATCTCTGGAAGTTATCATAGATATCTTCTAGTCATTTTGAACTCTCTGAGACCCAAACTGGATAAAAGTTTGAAATATATAGTCTCAACTATTCAATTGATACTCTACAATGCTTAATTTTAGAGCAATGCTAACAAACGTCTCCTCCCCTCCTGTAATAAGAGATGATGATATATCAACTATCCAATGAGATGGGTAGCTGAGGGGAAGTGTGAATCTTTGAAATGGCTGAGCAGAGGCCAGCAACATCCAAGTGCTTTGCTGGGAAATCATTGGGTGGTGGTAGTGAGTTGTTTAGATGAAAGGAGTTCTCAAGTGGTACCATGCAGATCAGGCAGGAAATGAGAGGGGGGTGCACAGAACCATCAGAAGGTGATTATTATAACACACTAACCACAGAGGAGGAGGAGGAGGAGGAGGAGGAGGAGGAGGAGGAGGAGGAGGAGGAGGAGGAGGGGTGGGGAGGAAAACACACATACACTTAAAGATTACATAGGCTTGAAACAGATAGGCCAAAAAGAGCAGCTTCTGGCTGTTTTGTGGGGTGTGGTGTTCAGATGGTGCACACCCCTGGATCATCTGGAAGCCACTCCAAAGCCACCTAAGGGGGTCTGAAGCCGTTGGCAAAAAGAATGGTAAAAAACGCTACTCATTTGGGATCATGGCAGTGGCCTGATTTGAGAGGGGGCCATGTGGTCACCATGGTCCCTGGCTGTGTGGGGCCCAACTGTAGCTGAAGAGGACAGAGGCTGCTCCAAGCTGCTGATCTGCTTCACCTCATTGTTTGCAGAGGGTGGCAGAAAATGACACAAAAGAAGAGCCTCAGTTTAGTCAGAGACACAACTGTGTATTCACAGATGGCTTTACAATAGAAACATATAGTAGGAGGAAGTAACATGTATAATGGATAAACTAGAAATGGACTATTAGCCTGTGCAGATGGTGTAACAAATCACATCGTATGTTCAGAATAACTCTCCAGGTGCATCTACAGCAGCTGGACATATTTTAAAGGAGCTCTATGTAGGCTCTAGAACTGTGTGAAGCAGATCTGTGTAAGGTAGATGTGGCCATGACCAGATCTACTTTCTTCAACAGCAAGACACACAAAGGCACTCCAAGACCTGAAAAAAAAACCAGCCAAAAGGTCTGCCATTGGTTTGCATTGGAGGTATGGCATTTAGATGACACACTATCCCAAACCACGTGGAAGCCACTCTGGGGGCGTGCCAGGGCTGCCTGAAGGCAGCCCATATGCAGCTGCAAAAAGTGCGGATTTTATCCACTCCTTGCTGTAGCCTATTTAGGACCATGCCAGCACCCAGCCTCGGGACCACAGCTTCTGGTCACCACAGTCCCACATCAAAAGTGATGGGAGCAGCCTCTGGCTGCTCCTTTTGTTCTGTCTGCTTGAGACCCAGGTTGTGGTTGCCACCTGGGCATCCAACAGCAAATTTCAAGAGCATTCCGAAGCTGTGACCTAATTCTTAGTAAAAGCCCCTCAATATCCTTAGTTACTATGATTACTTCTTTCCTGGCTGGATTACCTTCAGTCTACTCAGTAGCCAGTTTAAAATTTCCATATTCTCTCTGTACTGAAATAGCAACCTGAGTTAGGATTGGGTGTTATCATTGCTTGGATGATATTGAATTACACATCTCTGGATAGACTTTTTTATGGCTTCATGTATGTTTAGGAGTGTACAGGACAGAATAAACTCCCCAAGATATCAGAAACCCCAAAGGCCAATGCGTTAAGCAGTTGTCTCCCAGAACCATCTTCTGGAATCTGTGATCCAGGAAAGACTAGAAGTACACTTAAGCCACATCCCAGCCAGGCAATCCTGAAGGATACTAAGGGCACAACTGTGCATGGGCTTAGCAAAGCATAATGCTTCACCAGCATACCTCTGCCCCACTGCCACAGCATACACAACTAATCTATTTTATGCTGGAGCACACTTCCACAGCCAGTTAGTATCCACAGAAGGGCAGGGAATGCAGGCAAAATCTGGCTGCATTTGTGCAGCTGACAGCACAGAGAGGATGTACTCTTTCCAGCTCTCTAATAAGATCCAACATCAGTCAGGTGCATGCATAGGATGGGCATTGCACAAGGTAGTAATGAATATTTCCTTGCATAATCTTAAAACACATATGCAGGTTTAAAGGAATTTTATGCCTTTATGCCTGAGTATGTCACAAACAGCATTCTAGCAAATGACTTGCAACATACAAATAGGGCTGGAAATTATACTGAAATGATTCCAAATGCTAATAAATTTGCTCTGTTGCATTACCAAAAATATTTGCCCCATTTACATCTTCCAGAATCAAACAAAAAACCAAACACAATTTGCAGCTGTGAATTAATACATTTCTCATCTCATCAATGCAGAATGAGACATCATCTTCTGCTTAGACTATCGCTTGTTACCACTCCATTGCAACAGCTCAGGAGAAGCACAGAGCAACCAGCTTGCTGATAACTTGGGCACAAAGTGCATGATCACTTCACATACACAATCTTTAAGTTGCTGTGGCCATCATTATGGCTGTCGTCTTTCTACTTCCTTCAAAAAAGCACTAATTTGTAAACAAGAAGCTCTACATGATCCACAAAACTTCACAATCCCATTAGCATTGTTCCAGAATTCTTCAGGTAAATCCCAGGAATTGTCTAAACTGGGCCATAATTATGTATGGGTGCTGGAATTTGATTCTGTGGACAACACTCCACAGGTTTTTTGTCTCAGTGTAAATTGTCTCATTGAACCACACTCAGTCATAATCTCTCTCTCTCTCTCTCTCTCTCTCTCTCTCTCTCTCTTTTGGCCTACAAAGACACGATTCATTCCAAATATTCATTTTAAAAGATATTTGCTTTGCTCATGCACTTGCAGACATCAGCTGAGATCCTGCATTGTCAGAAGTAATTAGACCAGTCCATTGTCATAGCTACTTCTGCTGATGCCATCATTCTCCTCATCTACTTTTTAAGCCAGGGCATGCCCCAATTGAAGGGGCACTGCAGATTGGGCACTGGGAAATGTTGATGGCAACATTCTCCTGTTGAGAGTTGAAAATCCACAGCAAAAGGTGTGTTATTTAAATTTGGGTGTGAACTTCATGAAGACCCATGAAAGAAAATTCATGAAAGAAAATTGTTTCAGAAGCAAGCAAAAACACCAAATCAGGTGCAGACTGCACCTGATTTGGTGTTTTTCCTTGCTTCTGGAACAACTGTGGGACTTGATCCCCTTCCCCACCACCATTCCCTTCTCTTTCTTTGTTGTGTCTCTTTAGATTGAAAGCATGAGGGCAGGGAACCATCTATTTAAATGATTGTATGTACAGTGCTGTGTAAATTTACAGCACTATATAAATAAAGGAGGAAGAGGAGGATGTAGTAAACAGGACTCAGTGAGCCTGGGGGATAGAGGTGGGAGGAGGGATTGAAGGTAATTTGTCCATGTAGACAAGCCATGGGAAAGCTTCAGAAACTTTTGGTTGGAGAACTGACTGGTTTAAAAGGTAGGCTTTGGGCTCACATTCAGTCATTAACAACTGTAAACATGAATGCCCAAAGTTGCAAGATTTTGAGCTCAGTTTCTGATATAATAAATATTAGACAGGATGTTATCTATCAGTATGTATTTTCCACTGAATTTCAACATGAATTTTCTTTCATTAACAATCATAATTATTAAGAATATTTGTTTAAATCTTAATTAGCTAATATTGAGGACTTGTTTTGAAATCTTAGAAATAATTCTATCAATTAAAGGTAGCACTTTTAAAGGCAAACTTTACTGATGAAAAGCCAGGAAAAACTTGGACATTTCCATTCCCCTTGTAAAGCACTATGCAAAATGAAGGGGAATTTTGTCCCTGATTGCCTGTGCTTCATAAATAAACATAGCTGGAAGACAGTTGAGGCCTGTTTTATCTGTTGCCATTCTGAACTGATTATCTCTGCAACCATTCACAGCTTTTCGGTTATGTCCTCTGTTACAAGTGGAATAAATCCCAGAATTTGAAAATTTACTTTTTTGAGATAATGAGTTATAATTAAGCTTTGGCACCTGAAAAGTAGTTTTCTGCAGTTATGAGTACATTCTATAAATTAGCTTTCTACTTTCATGTTTTTCAAGTTACTAAAATGGTTAGCTTACAAGTTGTTGAAAAAAATCTGAATGTTACAAACTACTGGTAAAAAGAAATTTTCTCCCTGACCATCTTGTTATCCCTTCAATGAATGAGACACAGCATACACTTGAATAATGTGATATTCTTCTTACATTAGGTGAAGCCTAACAAAATGATGTTGCCTAAAAAAAGAAACCCAGCATAGTGAGCAGTTTGAATTGGGCTAACTGGGAGACCAGGGTCTGATTCCCCACTTAGTCTTGGAAACCTAACCTGGGCAAGTCACTTTCTCAACCTGAGAAGTCAGTGGCAAATCCTTGAATAAATCTTGCAAGGAAAACTCTTGGAGAAGCTTGCTGAAAGTCAAAGTTACTTTAAAGACACATAACAACAAAGAATCTTCAGCCAGTTGGGATGTAATGCTTATCTGACCAACTAACATGAATTTACCTGACCTGGCCTATCTGGGAATACTTATCTGATTCTTCCTCATTGTTCAAATTCTCCCACTAAGCAACTATTCTCACACATTTACAGCATACTGTCAGCACACAACCTACAGTTTATAAAAAGTGAGTCCGTGTGATATGGTGGTTTGAGTGTTAGACTAGAACTGCAGGAGACCAGGCTTTGAATTTCTACTCAGGCATGGAAATCTACTGGGCAACTCATCCTCTCTCAGCCCTAAGAAGAAGGCAATGGCATAAATCTGAATAAATTGGGTGAATAAAACCCCATGAGAACGTTATCATTAGTCAGAGTGGACTTGAAGACACATAAGCACAACTCAAAAACTACAGTTACACTGCAAAAGAAGAGATATTAAATTGCAATTGCAATTTAATTCAAGTTTTACTGTCATTATTTGGGGAGAATAAATTAATTAGAAGCTCCAAATAAAGCAAGATGACTACAGTGTGTATGGAACTAATTTTCTACCCTGGGACATTCCAGCACATCTAGAAACAAAACAAACTGGAAAAGTCCAGGATTTCACTTCTGGTTTTGAAAAATGAAGTGAATTGCTATTGATGAAGAATTTCAGTATAGACAATTCATCTTTGGGAGGTAGCACAAAAGGTGTGGTCCAGGGAGCTTGGAGGTTTTGAGGTGAATTGTCTCTCTTGGAAGCCAATAATAATAATAATAATAATAATAATAATAATAATAATTTATTAATACCCTGATCTTCATCCCTAAAGGCTATCAGAGTGGCTTACAATTCTTATTTTTAATTAGACGGTTCCCTGCCCTCAGGATTACAATCTAAAAAGACATGACACAAAAGGAGAAGTGAATGGTGGGGAAGGGGATCAGGTCCAGCAGTTCTTCTCTCCCTCTGAGGCCTGGACCAAAGCAGATGGCATGGAGGGAGGGCTCTGCTTCTTAATCTAGGACAGGCTCAATGGAGTTTGGCCTGCCCTTTCACTCCCTCCTATGATGTTGTCATGGAGGAAGGGCTGTTCAACTCGAGGCCAGGCCCAATGGTGTTGCTAGGCCTCCCTCCTAGGCCAGATAGTGTTGTCATGAACAGAACAGAAATTCACCCTTTAAATAGACTTCAGCCCTGACATGCATCTTTTTAAAACATGGAGATAATTTTTGATCCCTACAAACATTTACAGATCAAGATATTACTTCTTCAGGGGGTTATAAGACAACCCATAAATGCAGAATATCACATTAGGTAAATCATTACATTGATAATAGGCGTATGGCCTGTAAATTTCTATATAGAATCAGACTTTAGAAATTTCCCAATGAAGAACTCTGAAGTCATTCATTGGACTAGTGAAAACATGTGAGCTGAAAGTATATGTATCCGTGCATGTGTATATGCACGATAGAGAGAGAGAGAAAAACAGGGTAAAAAAAAAATACAGATAACAGTATACAACTCTTGCAACAGTATACAATTTAGTACAGAGTATAATAATTCAGTTTTTTCCCCCTTGAACTTGAGGGTAAAAAGGTAGAAGATCAACTTAACACCTCCTTATATATAGAAAACCCACAGATATAAAAACCTGTTTATGATTTGACAACTCACATTCCAGGTGTCTTAGATACAGTCTCCCCTATTGACAATTTCTTAGATTAAAATACTACTGTTCCAGTGACATAAAATAATGATTTTATGTAACATGATACTAGGTATTTATGGGCTGTCCTTTTATGATTTTATATAGCCCCTGAAGAATGCCTTACGAGTAAACACAAGCCAAAGCACTTCAGCCTTTCTAAACTAATAAAGCATATATCTTTGGAGCATCTCAAGATGTGTCTCTTGTTTCTTCCATGAACTTTATTGAAGATGAAGTGGGACCTATGAAGCTGGATGATCTGCTAGGAAGTACAGAGGATGTGAAGTAGGGAAAAGCATTGCCTATGCTCCAAAAGAGATAAACTACACAGGTTCTGCAGCTAGTTGATAATTGTAAACTTGTACATATGGGAAGGAATTTACTTGGAAGGGCTAAATCAGTACTGAGATGCAATAAGGGATTTGGAAGGGGTCAATATCAGAGCTTAGAAGCATCACAATAAGAACTGTTAGTTGTAAATTGGTAAAGAAATTAAATTATTTAACAGTATCATAATAGAATACCAATTTGGTTTAACATTAAATAGGCACATTCTTAAAAGAGCACTAAAAATGAATTTTAAAAACCGGTTCATAGCATATCAGTGTAACAAGAACCACAAATTATTATTCAAAAATCATATTGGCAATGAACAGTTAAAATAACATATTTTAAAATAAATGCTGAAAAATATAATGAATTTAGGTGCAACAGAACAATATTTAATGAATTATTTCCACTGTTTAATCACTCCACCAAAATTCAATCCAGATAAGAGTGAAGTGCTGTTATGAAGTGGGAGGGATGAAACATGGGTCTGACATGATGATGCGGTCCAATTTGGATCACTGGAGAACCATAATACATTATAATTGAAAAGGCTAGAATAGGTGCCTATTTGTTGCTGAGATTGTTTTGAGCTACTGGTGATCCTTAAATGGCTTGAGGGGGCCTAATCTCCAAATCTATGCCATTTCCTTCTATATGAATTTGCCTGTCCATTAAACTCATACAGAAGAGACTATAGAGCCTATCTAAATATTCAGATATGGAGACAGTTCTATCTTAATTTTCTCAGGACAATTAAATAATAATCTTTGATGACTGGTTTTAATACTGCCACTTTTAATTGCAGTTTTTTTGATAGGTTCTGATTTTATGACTGCATTTTATTTTTATTTTTACATCATCATCATTATTTGACTTGTTTGAAAGCCTTTGCCTAAAGAAAATAAATAAGCAAAATAAGTGAAGAAATAACTCTTTGGTATGAATTGAATAAATAAACAGTAATAATAATAATAATAATAATAATAATAATGTAATTATAATAATAATAGTTTTTATTTCTTACCCGCCTCTCTGTTGAAACAATCAAGGCGGGGTATAGCAGAATTAAAAACAATTACAGTTAAAATAAATCAACAGTCCCATCCCCGAACTCCCACCCCTTAAAATAGATTTAAACTGGCAAAGATTAAAATCAAATTACTATCAAATAGAAATAAAACAGGAATAAAATAGGGTATAAGGGTCAGAGAACTGGCTGGAAGATTTTTAGAAGCTGGGAAGGTTATACAGTTTCTGGGAAGGCCTGCCGGAAGAGATGCGTCTTTAAAGTTGTTTTGAAACAATCTAACATTGTGATGAGATGGTTCTTGTCCAGCAGGCCATTCCATAGCCTGGGAGCAGAAGACGAAAAGGCCCTCTGGGAGGTCTGCGCCAACCTAGTCTTCATGAGCTGAAGAAGATTCCTCCCAGAGGAGTGAAGTGTGCGGGGGCAGGGGGTCATACGGGGAGAGGCGGTCCCTGACCCAAGCCATGTAGGGCTTTAAAGGTTAAACCCAACACCTTATACTAGTCGTACCCACAAAAATATTTCCTTGATGAGATAAAATGCCTTTTCTATTGATATTTTAGCCCAGAATACAGAACACAGTTCTGTGTACTGATAAATATTCAGTTATGGCAAGGAAACAGATGACTTTCTGAGCTATATTAATAATTATTTGCTCATTTGTAATGTGGATTGTTGTCAATGAGAACATTTTAGGTTGCTTACACACCATCTCCTTTTGAATGCTTTCCATGGTCACTTGTTTTGTGACCAAGCATTCTTTGTCCATACATATACTGCTGATGAAGGATACTACAACATGAGAACAGGAAAGATACACAGTGTCATTCCCCCCCGCCCTGGGAAAATGAGATCATTTCTCTTCCATAGTATCTAGTAACTAAAATACCAAAAACACCAAACTCAGCTTTATTTACTGCTGTGTGTATAATATAGGAAGAGATCAGGGGACTATCTGTGAAAGTTAATTTTTTGAGAAGGTTGATTTTGCTATCTGTGAAGATTATTTTTTGAGATCACTCAAGATCTGTTGTTCTCTTAATAAAATATCAGTGTAAAGATGCAAAGCGATAATTTAGGACCTACACATGAGATGAAATAACAAAAAGAAAAGAGGGGTTATCCCTGGATTGACCGTAATTACTATTTCAAAATATTGCAGAACCAATTATAGGAGGTGTGAAATTTTTGGTGCACTGCTGCTGCTGCAATTCCATAGGCTGTCTGTCCAGATAGACATCTTCTATTCAGTGGGAAGAACATTGTTGAAAGGTGCTGTCCATCCTTATCAGCTGGCCAGTCACTGATTTTCTTTTTTACCCCAGTCTACAAACACACCTCATCAACACTCAGGAGCTGGATGTGATTCACTCTGTCAGGCTGTAGGCATAAGGACAACAAGAAGCTGCTATTGTTATGGATCTGTTTGGTTTTCTGCCCTTACTAAGCTTCTAGTACCTGGCATTTCATCTAAAAATCTTGAAAAAGTACCTAATCATCCTGAGAATATGAAACAAATCTACCAGTGTTCTAGCACTTGTCAAGGCCTGTTTTACACCTCTGTCCAGTGTCCACGTAAGGCAAGTATCTACTGTATATACTCATGTATAAGTCTAGAAATTCACATCAAAAAACTGACCTAAAAAACCTGAGTCTACTTATCCACGGGTCAATGTAAGTACTGTATCTTAAGTCTCATTTACAAGAAGGAACCATCTCCTGGTGGAAAGAAAAAGTATAATATGTGAGGCACCAACCCCCTCTACTCTCTCATCCATTCAGACTTAAGAATAAGCACGAAGAGGTATGTCTGTTGGAATTTTATATGTTCTTTGACACTGTTTTGCTTTGCTTCATACTTTAGACCCTTTGCTATATGCCCCTAAATTTTACCCTCGACTTATGCACGGGTCATAGCAAAATCCATAATTTTGGTCCCAAAACTTGGCCTCCATTTATACATGAGGTCAACTTATAGTCAAGTATATACGGGTATTTCACCCCATGCTACTTATCCATTTCATACAAATTGCTTTGGCTAACCATGTGATTATGGCCACCATATGGAATGATTTAAATTTTGTAGCCTCCACAAGACAATTTTATCAGAGAGACACGCCATGTACACAGCATTTCCAACTTCTCTTCATTGAATGGATCAATTAGTCAAACAACTAATGTAAAAAATACAGGAAAATCGTTGAAAAATAAATTAACGAATCTTACTGGCTACCTCTCAGAAACACAGTTCTTCTACTCCATGTATCTTTGAAATTGTTAGAAGAGATATACTCAATCACATGAGCAGAAAGAGTGCTGCTCTAGGCAGTCCATTTCTTCTGGCTGTCAAGTTGTTTTGTTTTAGATATTTTTTTGGCTCTGTAAAGCACCTTGACACACTTTGCCAGACCTGGGGTTTCCTATCTCCTCCATTTTTTTTTTCTGACTAAGTGAGATGCCACTTTGAAAGGAGCTGATATATTGCTGTTAAATTACACCCACAGTCTGTGCAGACAGCCATGTAGTGAATTTACACCTACTTACCAGCTCAGCGTTTAATTGATTTCAAGCTTAAAGTCACAGTGGTGGTGCTAAGAGAAAAAAGAATAATATGGTAGATTAGAAAGACAAGTTAGACAATCAGATCCAGAGACAGCATACCTTGCTCACAGTTGTCCCACCCACTCTGCCAATATTTAGGCAATAAATCCTGCCATTTATTTTACTTATCAGATTTCACAATTTTTGACTTTTCTTAACCAAGGTTTTCATATTAAGATATTTGCACATATCCTTAGGAACAAATGCCTCCTGAATTTCCCCTCATTATTTTGTTCACATTACTCTACTCAAACTTCATACCTGCATGTTTGCTACCCACATGAAGACATATGTGCAGAATGCAGACATAGATGCCAGAGACAGAATAAGCCTTCCTATCCAACTCCTTTCACTGGTATTACAAGATTACAGTAACATGTTACTATCCTGCCTTATTACTCCTAGAAACTACCATCATAAATAGTGTTTTTTATGCTTGTTCAGTTATTTGAACTAGGGCTGGGCCAATGGTTAATAGAATCATAGAATTATAGAGTTGGAAGAGACCACAAGGGCCATCCAATATAAAGGAAAGGTTCTGCAACTTCACTGTCCATTCATTTTTCTTACTCCTCACAGTAGTGGTGCATTCCATGTCAGCAGGCTGGTGAATATATTCTGTGCTTTAGTTTGAATTTCCAAGGAGGTATGCAGAGTGTTGAATCTGTCTGGGGGATAGGACTGAGAACCTTAGGTTTTGTTCTTATTGTTTCTTGTCCTCAAGTAATTTCTGTCTTATGGTGACCCTATCAAGGGGGCTTCTTGGCTCCATTTGTTCAAAAGAGGTTTGCCATTACCTATCCCTGAGGCTGAGAGCATGTGACTTGTCCAAAGTCACCCAGTGGGTTTCATGGCCAAGTTGAGAACTGAACCCTGGCCTCCAGAGTTATTGTCCAGCACTCAAGCCACTATGCCCTGCTGGCTCTAATACCTTCTCTAACATTCAGTGAAAAACACACTGCAGATTCATTGCTCCACAGACACAGAATCCACCACCTACTATTCCTTACAGCTTTCCAGCTGATGGTCACATTCAGTATTTAGTTTCTGGTGGAAGATCTGTTTCTCAGGAGGAACATTTTCAGTGACTATACCTTTTTAAAAGTAGACTGGGGTCTGAGACAGGAATCTGATTTTCAGGTTTCTCGAGGGCTGAAGAGTTTATTTAGAAGGAGGTGTGTGAGAGTAACAGTGTGTGTGCATGAACATGCCAGAATGTAATGGTTTTCTCCAATCTCTGCCACCATCACAGGCTTGCTTGGTGAGAACATGACAGAGATCCTTTGGAACTTTCTCTTGCAAGATGCTAGGCCAGCCCCTTTCCTCCTTTCCTTTTATCAGCAAGCAAAAAACAAAAACAAAACTTCACTCTATAAGCAGGCTTTTTATATGTAACTTCATCCAGGGAGGCTTCTTACTGTTGTATTTGCTTTTGCATGTTTTTAGTGGTTATATATTTTTAACTTATTATATAATGTGATGTTTTAAGTTGTGCTTTTAAAATTTTACTTTTTAAAAAGAACCTTTTATGAGCCACCTTAGGTCCAATTTAGGAAAAAGGAGACATACTAATAAAATAATATATGCAAGGAATACTTTGGTGTGGTATCACCAGTTCCTTTTATGAAATGTAGCCTATAGCACCTGGTATTTGATGGATTTTCCTATTTACTACTAACCAGAGCTGACCCTGTTTAACTTCCAAGATCAAAGAGGATTTGATGTCTTTAGGACACCTGAGTACATCAACAGTAAAAACCTAAATCCTTATCTGGGTGTATCTAATATGGAAAATTGCTATTTTTCAAGCAACAATTTCTGCTGTTATCTCTGATTAGTAATCAGAGAATGCCCATCAAGTATTTAGCTATTGTTTGCAGGAACGTCTTTACTGTTATTGAGCTGTATTTTGAAGTCTGTGAAGCTATTTCAATGAACTGAGTTTTGCTTTGCAGTCCAGGAAAATATTGAATTGAGCCAATCTGTGTTTTGCTGCCTGGGATATTGTTGCACCAAGTTTTACTTGGTTTTAGAATTGAGCTGTCCTTTGCATGCTTACTGGGTAAAATGTTCTAATCAAAAATAAATAAATATGTGCACACCCACTTTGCTTTGACATCCATTTGCACCCTAAAGCTTTGGCTAGCTTGCTGTGATGTGGTCTCAAGACCGTTTTTGAATTGTGATTCTGTTCACAGGCTCAGAAAGTTCACCCACTTCTTATCTAGGCTCAAAATACTTTCTATCTATCTATCTATCTATCTATCACCTATCTATCTATCTATCTATCTATCTATCTACCTATCTTGGAAATAAAGAAAAATATACCAAAACAGAACTTTCCACTTCATACACCCCTGGAAAATCAAATCTTATATAAGGAAAATCAAACTACATTCACTCTTTTCCAGAAACTACATCATTCTCCATGAGTTAATGAGAAGTAAACTTCTGTTTACGAATTATGATTGCCACCATAGAATCATAGAATCATAGAATCATAGAGTTGGAAGAGACAACAAGGGCCATCCAGTCCAACCCCCTGCCATGCAGGAACTCCAAGTCAAAGCATCCCTGACAGTTGGCCATCCAGCCTCTGCTTAAAGACCCCTAAGGAAGGAGACTCCACTACACTCCGAGGGAGTGTGTTCCACTGTCGAACAGCCCTTACTGTCAGGAAGTTCCTCCTAATGTTGAGGTGGAATCTCTTTTCCTGCAGTTTGCATCCATTGTTCCGCATTCTAGTCTCTGCAGCAGCAGAAAACAAGCTTGCTCCCTCCTCAATATGACATCCCTTCAAATATTTAAACAGGGCTATCATATCACCTCTTAACCTTCTCTTCTCCAGGCTAAACATCCCCAGCTCCCTGAGGCGTTCTTCATAGGGCAAGGTCTCCAGACCCTTCACCATCTTAGTTGCCCTCCTTTGGACATGCTCCAGTTTCTCCACATCTTTTTTGAATTGTGGTGCCCAGAACTGGACTCAGTATTCCAGGTGGGGCCTGACCAAAGCAGAATAGAGTGGCACTATAACTTCCCTTGATCTAGAAACTATACTTCTATTGATGCAGCCTAAAATTGCATTGGCTTTTTTAGCTGCCGCATCACACTGTTGACTCATGTTCAGCTTATGGTCTACTTGGACTCCTAGATCCCTTTCACATGTGGTCTCATTCAGCCAGGTGTCCCCCATCCTATATCTGTACATTTCATTTTTCCGCCCTAAGTGCAGAACCTTACATTTCTCCGCATTGAATTTCATTTTGTTAGCACTGGCCCAGCTTTCTAGTCTATTCAGGTCATCCTGTCCTCTGTGGTATTAGCTACTCCTCCCAGTTTAGTGTCATCTGCAAATTTGATAAGTATGCCCCCAATTCTGTCATCCAAATCGTTAATAAAGATGTTGAATAGCACTGGGCCCAGGACAGAACCCTGTGGCACCCCACTGGTCACTTCTCTCCAGGATGAAAAGGAGCCATTGTTGAGCACCCTTTGAGTTTGGCCACTCAACCAATTACAAATCCATGTAACGGTTACCTTGTCTAGTCCACATTTTACAAGCTTGTTTGCAAGAATGTCATGGGGAACCTTGTCAAAGGCCTTACTGAAATCGAGGTATACTATATCCACAGCATTCCCTTCATCTACCAAGCTGGTAATTTTATCAAAAAAAGAGATCAGGTTCGTTTGGCATGACTTGTTTCTCTGAAACCCATGTTGGCTTTTTGTGATTATGGCATTGGCCTCTAAGTGTTCACAGACTCTCTGCTTAATGATCTGCTCTAGAACCTTGCCTGGAATTGATGTCAGACTAACTGGACGATAATTGTTGGGATCCTCTTTTTTTCCCTTTTTGAAGATGGGGACAACGTTTGCCCTCCTCCAGTCTGCTGGGACTTCTCCTGTTCTCCAGGAATTCTCAAAGATTATTGCCAATGGCTCTGATATTACATTTGCCAGTTCTTTTAATACTCTAGGATGTAGTTCATCTGGTCCTGGAGATTTATATTCATTTAGGTTAACCAGGTATTCCTGTACTACCTCTTTACTTATTCTGTGCTGAATTTCCTCTATTCTGTCTCCTGTTCCATTATCCTTAGGTTGAGCACCCTTTGCCTTTTCTGAGAAGACTGAAGCAAAGAAGGTGTTGAGTAATTCTGCCTTTTCTCTGCCCCCTGTTAGCATTTTGCTATCTTCTGCACGCAGTGGCCCCACTGTTTCCTTCTTCTTCCTTTTGCTGCGGACATATCCAAAAAAGCCCTTTTTATTGTTCTTAATGTCTCTAGCAAGCCTGAGTTCATTCTGCGCTTTAGCTTTTCAGACTTTACCCCTACATGTGCTGGCTATTTGTTTGAATTCCTCTTTCGTGATTTCTCCATTTTTCCATTTCTTATACATGTTCCGTTTAAAACTTAGCTCATTTGAAAGTTCCTTAGTCATCCATCCTGGCTTCTTGAGACATCTTCCATTTTTCTTCCTCATTGGAACTGTTTGAAATTGTGCCTTCAATATCTCCCTTTTGAGAAACTCCCATCCGTCTTGAACTCCCTTTTCTTTTAGTATTCCTGACCATGGGATCACTCCCAGTATTTCTCTAAGTTTATTGAAATTAGCTCTCCTAAAGTCTAGAGTGCGTGTCTGACTATGCCTAGCTTCTCCCTTCCACTGTATTACAAACTCCAGGAGAACATGGTCACTTCCACCTAAGGATCCCACCACTTGCACCCCATCAACTAGGTCTTCCCTGTTGGTTAAGATCAGATCTAAAATGGCTGATCCCCTTGTTGCCTCTTCCACCTTTTGGACAATGAAATTGTCTTCCAGGCAAGTGAGGAATTTGCTAGACTTTGAGGATTTGGCTGAGTTTGACTTCCAGCAAATATCAGGATAGTTGAAGTCACCCATCACTACTACATCTCTCTTTTCTGAGTATGTGATTATCTGTTCTAGAAAGGCATCATCCAATTCCTCTGCCTGAGTCGGGGGTCTGTAGTAGACTCCCACAGTAACATCCCTGTTCTTTCCCTCTCCTTTAATTTTTATCCAGATGTTCTCCACCTGGCTTCCAGTATTGACTTCCTGGATCTCTTCACTGGTGTAAATATCCCTGACATATAATGCTATTCCTCCTCCTTTCCTGCTTGGCCTGTTTCTCTTAAAAAGGTTATACCCCTCTATTTCTACATTCCAATCATGAGACTCATCCCACCAGTTTTCAGTGATGCCTATTATATCATATTTCCCTTGTTGTGCTAGGAGTTCAAGTTCATCCTGCTTATTTCCCATACTCTGTGCATTAGTGTAGAGGCATTTAAGACCATGTGTCCTCTTTACTTGCTCCTTTTGCACATTTTTTTGCCTCCTACTGTTGGGTCCTTGCACTGTTTGCCTTGTTCCCTCTATGCCACTTGGACTATTCTCTCCATCCCTTTTGCCTTCCAGTATAATGTCTCCCTCCCCCACATAACTCAGTTTAAAGCCCTCCTGATCAGATTCTTCAGACTGTTGGCAAAAACGTTTCTTCGAACTGGCGTGAGATGTAGCCCATCCCTTGCTAGAAGTCCCTCCTCATGGAACCGCAGCCCATGATCCAAGAATCCAAATTGTTCTCGGCGACACCATCTGCGGAGCCAGTTGTTGATATCTGCTATTTTCCTTTCTCTTCCTGGACCATGCCCTTCTACTGGCAGAAGAGACGAGATGACAATCTGTGCGTCCATTTCCTTCAGCTTCTTCCCCAGAGCCTTGTAATCCCTTCTGATATTCTGAAGGCTGTGTCTTGCTGTGTCATTCGTTCCCACGTGGATCAAAAGGAAGGGGTATTTGTCAGTAGATTTCACCAGTCTTGTCAGCCTCTCCGTCACATCATGGATCTTTGCCCCAGGGAGACAACACACCTCACAAGACATCTTGTCAGGCCCACAAATCACTGCTTCTGTACCCCTCAGCAAGGAGTCCCCCACCACAACCACGCGCCTCCTCTGAGGCTTAGCAGCAACTCTTCCCTGCGATGGAACTCCCAGGCTCCCCTGCTGTGTCCCTGAAGTCTGTCCATGCTGCTCTTCCTGATCCTCCTTGATAAGTGAAAGGGCTTCGAAACGATTCTGTAGCTGCAAGCTCCTACTGCTATCTCTGATTTCTCTGCTTCTTTGTGTGACATTCCTCCAGCCGCCTGCCTCCTGTGTACATGAAGTGACCTTCTCACCCCCAGCGACTTTCTCTGTGTGGTCCCCTTCCAAGATCGTTCCTTCCGTTGTGTCGAGGAAAACCTCTTGCTCCCTGCCATGCTGAAGTGTCGCTACCCTGGATTCCAGCTGCTGTACTTTCTCCTCCAAGAGGGCTACCAACTTGCACTTGGGGCATGTGAAGTTCGCCACATCTGTAGGCAAGAAGACAAACATCCCACAAGTGTTGCAAGTGACTGCAGCCGCTCCCTCTGTGCCCATACTGAGAACTATTAAGGAATCACTAAAAAAGGACTGTGGGCTTCCTCCTCGAAGAATATTCCTCGGTAAACACCAATGTCAAAGGGCCCTGATGTCCTGTCCTATTTCACCAAACTGATTTCAACCTATTGGGAATGTTACTTTATACAGATGCCCTGGTTTCTAACTTGTATTCACTTCCTCTGAGCTGGAGGGGAACCCTTCAAAACACTTTTAAAAAGGGGGAGATCCAAAGGAGAACCTCTAAAACAAAGTTTACAGCTCCTCTGCTCCTAATGTTATTCTTTACCCTGTTTGGAGGGGGGGGGATTCTCTGAGCAGTTCTCTATAGCTAGTCTCCTAGCTCCTCCCACTTGTGACTCACAGATGTGACTCACAGAAGCTCCTCCTCCTCTGCAACAGACACACTCCCCCAAGAGATTTTAAAAATCCACACACTTACCACTTAAAATGGCTGCCAAAAAGGTGCTCTTCCTTCTTCTCTCTCTCACTCCAAGTGGTCTGCAGCTGGCTCTCTGAGAAGTTCTCTATAGCTAGTCTCCTAGCTCCTCCCACTTGTGACTCACAGATGTGACTCACAGAAGCTCCTCCTTCTCTGCAACAGACACACTCCCCCAAGAGATTTTAAAAATCCACACACTTACCACTTAAAATGGCTGCCAAAAAGGTGCTCTTCCTTCTTCTCTCTCTCACTCCAAGTGGTCTGCAGCTGGCTCTCTGAGAAGTTCTCTATAGCTAGTCTCCTAGCTCCTCCCACTTGTGACTCACAGATGTGACTCACAGAAGCTCCTCCTCCTCTGCAACAGACACACTCCCCCAAGAGATTTTAAAAATCCACACACTTACCACTTAAAATGGCTGCCAAAAAGGTGCTCTTCCTTCTTCTCTCTCTCACTCCAAGTATAAACCACTACTCTATCAGCGTTGATTGTTGCAGAACAATCTCAACTGACCCCTATCACAAGAAACAGGAAGTCATCCTGATCTTAAGGATACTATGCATCTTAGAGTAAAGGGAGCATGTTTGCACCAGAAATAATCACAGGAAGTTATGCTTCCTAGCTGCTGGCTGACTCCCTGATCCATATCCCATCTAGAAGTTGAGAACAGTGCAGATTATTTCCATCAACAATGCTAACCTACTAGAAGGGTTGAGGTTTGCACCGAGAGGGGTTTGTCTACTTTGCTGTGTTCTCCCATGATTTCTCTGCTATCTCCAACAAGTCCAACTTCTTTTTTTCTAGTGCCCTCCAACTGCAAGGTTTGGCAGTTTGGCATGAGAGAGTGTGTGGCCATTGTGCAAATCCAGCAGAGCTGCACTGAAATTTTAAATCATAGATGAATTCTGTGGACATAAAAAGGTAAAGGTAAAAGTAGTCGGTGACATGAATGTCTAGTCATAACCAACTGTAAGGGGTGGCACTCATCTCTGTTATTATGCTGAAGAGCCAGCTTTGTCTGAAGACTACTCCAGTGGTCATGTGACCAGCATGACTGCACCGAACGCTACCTTCTCACTGAAGTGGTATCTATTTATCTACTTGCATTTGCATGCTTTTGAACTGCTAGGTTGGCATAAACTGGGACTAGTGATAGGAGCTCACCCCATCATGGTGCACTCGGGCCTCAAACTTTCAACCTTCGGATCTTCTGATCATCAGAACTAGTGTCTTAACCACTAAGCCACTTCATCCCTGTGCAAATAAGTACACAGTTTTGTTTTTTTTTTGTTTGTTTTGTTTTGTTTTTTTAAAAATAGATTTCTATCCTGCCTGTCTTCCAGAATTGGGATGCAGGGTGTCAATTTACAAAATTGAAACTGATGAGAGATTTTTAAATAAATAAACAAACAAACAAATAAATAAATACAAATATAGCAGAGAAATGTTGACAGGTTAAAACAAAATTAAGCACACTATGGTATTAAAGCATAGTTCAATTAAAAGTATTTTTTATTTTTTAAAAAATCAAGTATTTTAAGAACAGAACCAGTGTCAATAGTGTTCAACAGCCACTCAGCTATTCAAAGTCTACCTGGAAAAAAGGGACTTTGCCTGCTGGTGGAAAGACAACTGGTGGGAGGGCAGATTTGGAAAGAAGTTCTAGAGCCTGGGATAAGCCACTAATAAGTCCATATTTCACCTGAGATCTTCCTAATTCAAGCTTCTGTCTGCTTTTGTGTGTGTCTTCAAGTCACCTGTCAACTTACAGTGATGCATGCATTTCATAGGGTTTTCTTTGTCAAGGAATACTCAGAGGTGGTTTTCATAGAATCATAGAGTTGAAGAGACCATAAGGACCATCCAGCCCAATCCTCTGTTGTGCAGGAATACACAATAAAAGCACTCCCATTGCCAGTTCCTTCCTCTGTAATATAATCTACCTTACTGGGTATTCATTGGTGATCTCCCATTCAAGTAATAACTAGTTTTCTGTTGGTTTATCATCTACCCCATAATCTAACAGACTCCCTAACCGAGCTGACACAGCTGGTCTTGGAGCTGGTGTTGTAGTCTCTTCTTGTCCTGGGGGACCTCAACATCCCCTTCGAGGCTGGCTTAACAGATCTGACAGGTGCAGCTCGGGAGTTCATGACTACCATGAATACCATGGGCCTGTCCCAACTGATCCTGGGGCCTACACATTGTGCCAGTAATACACTCGATGTGGCCTTTTGCACGGATCCAGAAAATCTGTGGGCTAAAGTCACTAGTACGACTGCCCTGTCATGGAAGGACCATTTTATGGCCAAGTTAAAATTAATGGCCACTACTCATATTCCTCCCAGGGGTGGAGGACCTATTAAGATGGTCCGCCCTCGAAGGTTGATGGAACCCAAAAGGTTCCAAGAAGCCCGAGAGGGATATATGATTGGGAATGATGGCGATTCTGTTGATGCCCTGGTTAATACCTGGAACACCGACCTCACTGGGGCTATAAACAGTATCACTCCTGAGCATCCTCTCCAACTCGTTTCAAATAAACAACCATGGTATATACAAGATCTTCGGAGGATGAAGTGAGAGACAAGACGACTAGAGCGCCGTTAGCATCAACATTGACGCTCATCCAACAAGGCACTTCTAGAGAACCTATTAAGGTCCTATGGAGTTGCAATCGATGCAGCGAAGAATTCATTCTATGCTGCTTGTATTGCATCGGCAGAGTCACGTCCAGCAGAACTGTTCAGAGTGGTTAAAGAATTAATTCAGCCCCCTCCCACCCTGAATCTATTATTAGAACCAATAAATGCCTGCTGTGACGCTTTTAATGACTTATTTGCTGATAAGACCTCTCGGATAAGGGCCAATCTAGACGCCAATATTAATACAGAATCTATAGAAGAGGTGACCAGTGACTCCGTGGACTTGATTAGACTGGATCACTTTGAATTTGTTAGTACTGAGGACATGGACAAGCTCCTTGGAAGTGTTAGGAAGACAACATCCCCTCCAGGCCCACACCACCGGCAGCAGAGGAAGGGAGGAGCTGAAGCCTTCCAGAGGCTCCCAGCATCCCCTGCAGGCCCACACCACCGGCAGCAGAGGAAGGGAGGAGTCTGAATCCTTCCAGAGGCTCCCAGCATCCCCTGCAGGCCCACACCACCGGCAGGAGAGGAAGGGAGGAGTCTGAAGACTTCCAGAGGCTCCCAGCATCCCCTGCAGGCCCACACCACCGACAGCAGAGGAAGGGAGGAGTCTGAAAATTTCCAGAGGCTCCCAGCATCCCCTGCAGGCCCACACCACCGGCAGCAGAGGAAGGGAGGAACCTGAAGCCTTCCAGAGGCTCCCAGCATCCCCTGCAGGCCCACACCACCGGCAGCAGAGGAAGGGAGGAGCCTGAAGCCTTCCAGAGGCTCCCAGCATCCCCTGCAGGCCCACACCACCGGCAGCAGAGGAAGGGAGGAGTCTGAAGACTTCCAGAGGCTCCCAGCATCCCTTGCAGGCCCACACCATCGGCAGCAGAGGAAGGGAGGAGCATACTTCTGTCCTCTACTAGAGCTAGGACTGAAGTGGGTTTAACTGGCTTGTTTTCAACCCTCTTGTGAGCATGGAGCCGGGAATAGTCTGGGGGCTGACATCAAGGTTGTGCGGGGGCAGGGAAGGTATGGTGGCAACAGAGTGAACAGATGTTACAAAAGATGTAGGGATAGATGTCTGGTATCTATCTCTTCTTCAGTTCACTCTGTTTCCCAAGATAAGATGGAGAGTGCACCATCCATTCCACAATCCCTTAACCGGCTCCTTTGCAATGTCAGGTCGGCCAAGAGCAAGACCCATATCATCCACGACCTCCTTGTGGATGAACAGGCCGACCTGGCATGTTTTACCGAGACCTGGCTGGGTGATGCCAGCGCTGCTACGTGGGCGCAGGCTCTCCCAGTGGGTTACACGATCAGTGAGCAGGTAAGGGAAAGTGGGCGGGGGGCGGTGTGGCTATAGTCCATAAAACCAACTTAACCTTGATCAGGAAACCTGTCCGGAAAACAATCCACATCGAGTGCATGTACCTCAGCTTGAAGTCCAGGGATAGCTTGGGGATTCTATTAGTCTACCGGCCACCCCGTTGTCTAGCAGACTCCCTATCCGAGCTGACTCAGCTGGTCTCTGAGTTGTTATTGGAGACACTCAGACTTTTGGTCTTGGGTGACTTCAACATCCCTCTCAAGACCAGCTCTTCTGATCTATCTGGAGCAGCTCGGGAGTTCATGGATACCATGACAGGAATGAACCTATTCCAATTGGTCAACGAGCCAACTCATTGTGCTGGTCATACACTCGATGGGATTTTTAGTACGGAACAGCAACATCCGTGGGCAGAGGTAACTAAAACCTCTGCCTTATCATGGACAGACCATTTCCTGATCAAGCTGGAGCTAAAAGTCGCTATCTGTTCCCCCGGGGGTGGCAGACCCATTAGATCGGTCCGCCCTCAAAGGCTGATGGAACCAATCGGTTTCCTGAAGGCCTTAGAGGGTTTAATGGTTGGCAGTGCCGGTGATCCCGTCGAAGCCTTGGTCACCACTTGGAACACCGATCTTCCCAAGGCTCTCGATGCGATTGCCCCCGAGCGTCCTCTCCAGCCCGGTCCTAACTGTAAGCCCTGGTTCACAGAGGAACTTAGGGAGATGAAGCGGGTTGGACGACGACTAGAGCGCAAGTGGCAGAAAACTCGACTCTTATCCGACAGAACTCACCATAGGCAGCATCTTTGCGCCTATCGGGAGGCTTTGTGTGCAGCGCGAAGAGCCTTCTGCTCTTCACTCATTGCGTCTGCAGAGTCCCGCCCAGCAGAGCTATTTAGGGTGGTGGGGGAGCTATCACAGGTCCCTCCTGTGTCAAATCCCCTACTTGACCCTACGACGGCCTGCTGTGACGCGTTTAATACCTACTTTGCAGATAAAATCTCTCGGATAAGGGCCGACTTAGATGTCAATTTTCCACCAGAACCAATAGATAAGGTGTCCAACAACTCCGTTGATGTCATTTTGCTGGATGAGTTCCAACCTGTGAGTACCGATGACGTGGACAAGCTTCTTGGAAGTATGAAAAAGACGACCTGCTCCCTCGATCCCTGTCCATCTTGGCTGGTCGTCCAGGGAGGGGACACACTGAGGGTATTCCTTCAGGATACAATCAATGTGTCCCTCAGAGAAGGCTGTTTACCATCCTGTCTGAAGGAGGCAACTGTTAAGCCCCTCCTGAAGAAGCCTTCTTTTGACCCCCTGGACAGGAACAACTATAGACCAGTGTCCTTGCTCCCTTTTTTGAGCAAGGTGATCGAGAGAGCAGTTGCCTCTCAAATCCAGGTTGTCTTGGATGAAAACGATTATCTCGATCCATTTCAAACCGGCTTCAGGACAGGACATGGAGTGGAGACTGCCATGGTCGCTCTGACCGATGACCTCCGCCTGAGTATCGACAGGGGTAGTGTGACCCTACTGGTGCTCTTGGATCTCTCAGCGGCTTTTGATACTGTAGATCACTCCATCCGCTTGAGTCGACTGAGGGAGTTGGGGATCGGGGGCACCGCACTCCGGTGGCTCTGGTCCTTTCTCTCTGGGAGATCTCAAAGAGTGAGGCTCGGGGACAGTTGCTCCTCCAAGATTGAGCTTAACTGTGGCGTTCCTCAGGGCGCCATCCTGTCCCCGATGCTATTTAATGTCTACATGAAGCCGTTGGTGAGATCATTCGGAGGCATGGAGCTCAATGTCTTCAGTACGCTGATGACACTCAGATATACCTCTCCATGACCAGATCGTCGGTTCGGACTTCAGATGGCGTCTCTCCTCTTAATGACTGCCTTGAAGCGGTAATGGATTGGATGAGGAAAAACAGGCTGAAACTCAATCCAGACAAAACGGAGGTACTAGCTGTTACAGGCCTGAAACCAGGTTCAGGAATACATCTTCCGGCCCTAGATGGAGTCACACTCTCCTCGAAGGACCCTGTTCGCAGTCTGGGGGTGCTCCTTGACTCGTCGCTTCACATGACTAGTCAGGTGAATGCGGCAGTCAGGAGTGCCTGTTATCAGCTGCGGCTGATACGCCAGCTGCGCCCCTACCTGGATCAGAGGGACCTGGAAACAGTGGTGCACGCTTTGGTAACCTCACGTTTGGATTTCTGTAATGTGCTCTACATGGGGCTACCCTTGTGCCTAACCCGGAAACTCCAACTAGTTCAAAATATGGCAGCCAGGCTTGTTAGCGGTACACCTAGGAGAGAGCACATTACACCTGTGCTTAAAGCTCTCCACTGGCTGCCGATTAGTTTCCGGGCACAGTACAAGGTGTTGGTTTTAACCTTTAAAGCCCTACATAGCTTGGGTCCATCTTATCTCAGGGACCGCCTCTCCCCATATGAACCCCCCTGCACGCTTCGGTCCTCTGGGAGAAATCTGTTGCAGCCCATGAAGACTAGGTTAGCGCAGACCTCCTAGAGGGCCTTTTCTGCTTCTGCTCCCAGGCTATGGAATGGCCTGCCGGACGAGATGCGTCTCATTACATCACAAGACTGTTTTAAAACATCCTTAAAGATGCATCTCTTCCGGCAGGCCTTCCCTGAAACTGTATAATCTACCTGGCTCCTAAAATCTTTCAGCCAATTCCCAACTCCTTATCCCCCCCCCCCCCGTATTTTGTTGCTACCCATGCTGTGGCCAGCATTGCGGTTTTGTGTACTATGTTGTATTGTATTTTTATTGTTAGTAATTTAATTTTAAACTTAACTAATTTAATCCTATTTTAATGGGGAGGGGGGAGGTTGGGATGGAATTCTTGAATTATTTTAATCTGTAATCTGTTTTTTAACCTTGTTGTACCCAGCCTCGATTGTTTTACAGAGGGGCGGGTAAGAAATAAATATTATTATTATTTATTATTATTATTATTAACGTGCCCTCTCAATCCCTGCCCATATTGGTTGACTATCCAAGGAGGGGATGCAGTGATGGCACTGCTTCAGCTTGTCATCAATTCCTTCCTCAGGGAGGGCAAATTTCCAGCTGCTTTGAAGCAAGCGGTGGTTAAACCACTTCTCAAAAAGCCCTCCCTGGATCCCTTGGTAAGAAACAACTATAGACCGGTCTCCTTGTTAACATTCTTGGGCAAGGTGACCAAGAGAGCAGTTGCCTTCCAACTCCAAGCCATCTTGGAAGAAGCCAATTATCTAGACCCATTTCAAACCCCATTTCAAGGGGATACGGAGTCGAGACAGCCATGGTCACCTTGGTCAATGACCTCTGTCTGAGCATCGATAGGGGAAGTGTGACCCTATTGGTGCTCTTGGACATCTCAGTGGCATTTGATACCATTGACCATGGTATCCTTCTGGAACTCCAGAGGAGGGTGGGAATCGGGGGCACTGTTTTACAGTGGTTCCACTCCTACCTCTTGGGAAGGTTCCTGATGGTGTCGCTGGGGGACAGCTGCTCTCGTAAGAGAGAGCTGACATCTGGCGTCCCTCAGGGCGCCATTCTGTTCCCCATGCTATTCAACATTTACATGAAGCCGCTGGGAGAGATCATCTGGAGACATGGGGCGCAGTGTTATCAATACGCTGATGACACACAAATACACTTCTCTATGTCTCCAACTGATGCAGTGTCCAAGGATGGCATCTCCCCTCTGAACGCCTGCCTGGAGTTGGTAATGGGCTGGATGAGGGAAAACAAACTCAGGTTGAATCCAGAGAAAACGGAGGTACTTGTGATAGGTTCCCCAGGCCCAGGGATGGAGATTTGTCAACCTATTCTGGACAGGGTCACACTTCCCCTAAACGACAAAATTCACAGTCTGAGCGTACTCCTGGATTCGTCACTCCAATTGATGGCTCAGCTGGAAGCGACAGCCAGGAGTGCGTGGTATCAGCTTCGGCTGATACACCAGTTGTGTCCCTACTTGGGCAAGGAGGACCTTGAAACATTGATACATGCACTGGTAACCTCTCGATGAGATTTCTGCAACACGCTTTACATTGGGCTACCTTTGTACCAAGTCCGGAAGCTTCAACTGATTCAGAATGCTGCAGCCAGATTGCTTACAGGGGCACTAAGAAGGTATCATATCACCCCTGTTCTGAAATCTCTACATTGGCTCCCAATTAGCTTCCGGGAGCAATACAAAGTGTTGGTTGTTACCTTTAAAGCCCTATATGGCCTGGGCCCAAGTTACTTGAAGGAGCGCCTCTCCCTACATAATCCACCCCGCACTCTGAAGACATCAGGGAAGAATTTGTTAGAATATAATAATGTTAGATTAACATCAACTTCCCAAAGGGCATTCTCAGCTGTGGCCCCGAAATTATGGAACAACTTACCAGAAGAGATCCGTCTTATTACCACCTTAGAAGCCTTCAAGAAGGCATTAAAGACAGATCTCTTCTGGCAGGCCTATCCTCCCGACTCACTATAAGAAATACCAACACCATCGAGAACCTGATCAACACCGGAATATTGATAGTAATTTACTAGGTCAAGGATTGAAATGTTTTAGATTAATACATGTTTTTTATTAATTTTAAGATAATGTTTTTAAGATTTTTATATGATTGATTGTATACATATGTATTTATGTACTTTTGGAATCCCGCCTCGATCCAATGGGAGAGGCAGGAAATAGAAATAAACTTATTATTATTATTATTATTATTATTATTAGGACTGACCCCTCTTAGCTTCCATGTTCAGATAGGATTGGGTACGTTTAGGATATGTAGTCTCTCTGTGGCCCCAGAATGAACACCTAGTTTGTCACCTCTTCATGGTGTCCTAGTATCTGGCAAATGGGGAAGAACAGTCTTCTAAAGCACTGAGACAGTGTTCTCTTGGACACTGGGTTTCTTAAAAGAGCCTCTGATAATTTGATGAAAGCCTAAACCTAAATTGCTGCCAAAGCAAAATTTGGTACAAAATTTGGAAAACTGATTTATTTATTTATTTGCAATGAGAACACTAGGAGATAGCTCATAACATGTTTCTAAAAGTTAGCAACAATATAATAAAACAGCAACAGAAAGAGAGAGAGAGAGAAAGCATTGCAGCAGATTTTTTTAAAAAAAGCTTTGAGTCAACAAAGCTCGGCTCAACAAAAGAAATATTATTAGTTAGAAAGATTTGCATGCCTTCACTCACTAATAGCTAGTTTGCTAAATACCATAAATACACCAAATCCTGTCTGATCTTGTATGCTAAGCAGCATCAGCCCTTGTTTGTACTTGGATGGGAGACTGCCAATGAACACCAGGTGGTGAGGCTATATTTCAAAGGAAGGAACTGGCAAAAATACCTCTGAGTATCCATTGCCTAAGAAACCCCTGTGGAATTTATGGGTCAACATGAATTTTTAAGGCACACACAAATGCAAAACACACATTTGCAGACTTCCTGTTTGTTTGCTTTCCAAGAGACTCTTTCTTTCTGCATTATTCTAACTTGTAGCCATGTTTCTTTTATTTTTCTGTCTTGTGTGTAGATGTCACACTGGTTGTTGTTCAGCTCCTGCCTTTTCAGTCTGATTATGTGACAGACCAATTACTGTCTCTCACATTTCCTGACAATATCTTTTCAGCTGAGTTCATATGCCTACCTAAATTAAAAAAAAACAAAAACAAAACTTAGATGGGGGAAAGGGGAATTAATTTTCCAGAAGGAGAGTTCATAGGATTGGCATAGCTACGAAGAATGACCGTCTCTCACATCCTGACTAATCCTATCTCTGCTTCTCTTCCAGACCTTAAAGGGCAGGCAACATGGTGTAGTGGTGTTTAACTGTATGGTGTTTTTTGTTTTTTTTAATGTTGTTAGCCTCCTTGAGTCCCAGCTTTGGGATAAGGGCAGGATATAAATAAATATAATATATAAATATAGTAAAATAAATCACTCTGGGGACCAGGCCTCTAATCTCCACTCAGCCACAGAAATCTGTTGGGTGACCTTGGGCAAATCGCATACTCAGGAAGGCAAAGGCAAACCCCCTGTGAAGAAATCTTGCCAAGAAAACCCCATGACTTTAGGGTCCCCAGAAGCTGGAAATGACTTGAAGATGCACAACAACAACAAGGCTCACATGGAAAAGGTAGTGCTGCAGGTAATATGGGTGCAAGCAGTCATTTAGATCTTTAAAAGTAAAAACAAGCACTTTGAATTGTTTCCAGGAATAAACGTTAAGCCAGTTGCTGGAATGTGTCAACACGCATCTCTAAGAAATATTAAACCATAGCTTTTTATAAGAAGAAAAAAAGGATTACAATTTTTGTCCTTTAGGCAACTGCAACAAATGTGACTTAAAAACAAAGACACCACCACCAAAAACTAAAATTAAAAATCTCACTAGGGAAAAGATTCTTTAAAGAAGGCAGGATTGTGTAAGGGGAGGGAGGGATGAAAGGTAATTCAAAGACAGCATTAAAATGTTTAGCACACATATACACAAATATAGAATGTAAGTGCAAATTATAAAAGTGGAGCATCAGAAAGTGAGTGAAAGATAGTTCTATGAATTGCTAAGACAAATGATACAAGTAACAAAACACCCTGTCATAAAAGATGTATTAAATTACAGCAGCTATATGTCTTCCTCTGCTTGCCAGTTCATTGATTCTGAAGCTGTCCCCTAGGAGAGGGCATTACACAGATAATACAGATGTTTGCTTCATTCTGATGTCCCCACTGGCTACATTTCTGACAGATCACACTGTGTGTACTATCTCATTCTCTCTCTCTCTCTCTCTCTCTCTCTCTCTCTCTTTCTCCCTGTCTCTTTCTCCATCTTGTATATCCTTTCAAAACACAGTGAGAACCACATATTTTGATCCAGAATATTTCAGAATAGATACTTGACAAAGCAAAGCAAAACAAACAATTTTCTGCATTTGTGTGCCTGTTTTATGATTTTCCTTTTTTTATTGTTGTTCTGTGGAATAGCCATTATAACTGCTTCAGACATAACCAGTGAAATCATTATGCCGAACAACATCCTCCTAGCCCTGAGCTCACCCTCTTTTGCTCTCTGTCTCAAAAATATAAAACAGTAACCTTTACTTTCTCTACTCCACCCCTATCATGTATGCTCTGGGAGAAGTTGCCAATCAAATGAATCAAAGGGAAATCAGAAGGAAATGAAAAAAGAGAAATATTTAAAGGAAACATTTCAAGGAAATATTCTCTAGAAAACTGAAATAAGTACATGTTTAATAATTTATATATAATAAAAGAAACTAGATTGGAATCCTGACTCTGCATGCATATCAGCACATTAAATGCCTTTTGGTGACAGGTTGACAGGCCTCTGACCAGTAGAATGTACTCACAAAGTTGCTTTTATTTTCATGATGGCTAAGCACAAGATAGCCAAAGTTCAACCAGCCCCACATTCATGGAGGTTGGGGCAACCCTCTCCCCAATTAAAAATGAAAAAAAAAAAAAACAACTTACACTCAAGTATCTCCAACATCACTCCTGCCCATGTTCCCAATGCACAAGGGATGGCCAAATTTGTCATTATTGCTTTCTCCCACCCCCACATCCCACTATGAAATTTTGAAAAATTGGGCAAGTTCTTATCAAGAAAATAAATGAAACCAACTTGCACATAACCCATACCAGATAGTAAAATTCAAAACAGAAAGGAGTTTTTGAAGTAGTCCAGAATATTGCAGATAAGGTTTCCATATTAAACCTATTTCAAGCCTAGAGATTTCAGGGCCAAAAATTGAGATCTAAGGATGACCTCTCGCAATTTCATGGGAGATGATGGTATTATAAAGGGCAGCCTCTGGTGATATCATTAAGTACGATACATTAAGCTACAAGAGAGTGCTGTTGAAATCACACACACACACTTTTCACAACAGTGGTCTCACCTGAGAACCAAAGACTCCAGGTCAGGCCCTGACATCTGAGAATTCCAAATGGAGAGATTTGCTGTTTGAGGGAATGGTTAAGGCAAAAATACCACAGAGTAAGGCCAAACCCTTAAATGCAACTTAAGTGGATCATAAGTGCATTTTGCAGTCTCAGAAGTGCTGAGTACAAACTATATGTTTAATACAGAATTGTGCAGAGCAGGACTATGAGAAATGGATGAACCCAAGGGGATGTGGAATGATTTTTCACTGATTGCTCTGTGCTCTTGGCATCACCCTATGCCCTTGAGAAACTGCACTGAAAAAGTGACACTCTGTTGCTAACAAAAGAGAAGGGTATGATTCCCTTATGTTTAAGTAATAGTTAATGGGAATTATGAATAATGCATCTATGAACTTCTGGATTACTGCAATGTATTATATGCTGAATGTGGTAAAGGTATAATTTGGGACAAAAGGTTCCAGACTTCCTCAGCCATAATGGACATACTGTTTGGATTATTCTGAGGCTACTAGACCCCCATCCACCTGATATAGGTTATCCAAATACTGATTACATGTGACGCTGCCTTCAAAAATGTCCTGGAAGCTTCAATTGATGCAGCAGTTGGCAGACAGAGTATTGGTGGGTGCTACTCACAGATCACATCTTGCCCAGTGGTGTCACTGTCAGGTGTGGGGTATGTGTACCACACCAGGTGACACTGCAGAAGAGGACACATCCATCTGAGCACCCCCCTCACACACACACACCTCTCTGCTGTGCAACATGGTACACAACAGGGAGGGAGACCCTTTTCTCCCTGCCTGGTGCAGGTTTATTCATGTGTAAAGCCATGCCGGGCAGAAAAAAAGAGACCAAGGGAACCCCTTCCTCCCTGCCCAATGTGGCTTTACTCGCATGTGAAGCCATGCCAGGCAGGGAGGTGAGTGTGTGCCCTTTTGGTTCTTCCCCTGAAGCCCTGCCCCCAAACTCCCCTCGCATTGGGTGACACCCCAGTGTGGGATGCCACTGATCTTGCCCATGTTCATAGACTGCCTGTTGATTCTAGGACCAATTCTATGTGTTTGCCTTTTGGAAACATATTCAGATACAAGTACTATACTTGGAGAAATATCTACTCTGATACCAATGAACGATCATGTTAAGATCACCAGTCAACTTCCATGTTGAAGATGGCTTCGTGAAGCAGTCCTCCAAAGTAGTTCAGTGGAGGAGGGAAGGAATGGGTGTGGTTGTTGCTGGTTAGGGAATGTGTAACTAATGAAAATTGCTTCCCAGATATGGGAAGCTTGAAAGCAAACCTCACAAGAGTCTTGATCCTGCTCTTCACAACCCACACAATGCAATCTACTGCACTCATGCCTTGTAGTGGAAACTGCTCAACTTTCTTAATTACCCCATAAGCATGATATAGAAGAAACAGAAATTAAGGAGCTTTCTGATGAATTGGGATGAATTGAGCTCTACAAATAACTTCTATGAACGTAAAGTAAATAATATATTGAGAAACATTTTTATTTTAAAATATAGCTTAATTAAACGGTGACTAAAAATAAGAAGCATTTACATGTGGACAAAAGTGGAAAATAAACCCTGAATTTATACTTCGCTAAATGATTGGAACTTAGTTTTGCTATGCAACAGCTTAACATGGTGGTTAAAGCAAAGAGCTTTACTTACATGAGATAACACATCAAGGCTGTTGTCTTCCTCTGTAGAGAGGAAATGGACAAACAATTGATGAACTGAAACATAAGTCTTAGCTAATACGTATAAGAGAGGAGAAGCTAGAGGGCCAGCCAGTTTAAAGAATGCAACAGTGGCTTCTTGTGGATAAGTGGTTGCAGTTAAAGAAAAAAAAATATTTAGACAGCTGTCAAAATATGGTTTTAATTCAGATCAGACATCTGAGATTATGGATCTCAGCCAGATGATTTGGTATGACTTTAATAAAATGAGAATGATGATAAAGCAGAAGTTTTCAGACATAAAGGACTTAGTCTTAGGTGTGAAGCATGATATCAGCCAGATTAGTAAACTATTTTTTTTTCAATCAACAAACCGGACAACTATGGAAGTGGAGCAGAAAGTAACAAAGGAACTGATGTTGGACAGTGGATTGTGGATTCACCTATAGATACTACTGTCATCAAGAATGCATAAACAGAGACATGACAAGAAAAAGGGTTGAAATCTCTAGGAAGGATGGCCTAATGAAATGAAAGGGCAGATACAAACACTGCAAATACTATAATATATGTTCTTCTCTTTCTCTAGATGTATTTTTTCTTTTTCTTTTTTTAATGGTGGTAATTTGTTAAGATACATTGCATCAGATATAAGGAAAATGATTTAAATATGGCATGACTTAACTTGCTTTAATAAAATAACTGAAGTCTTTTAGGATCTGATCTATTTGTTCTACAAGTTAAAAAGATGAAGTATGTCCTTTTAAAAAAAAGTTTCTAAGATAAAAATAGGAAGATAAGAATAAGCTGCAGTTGGTCTAATACAGAAGAAATAGAAGCAATTTAATATTTGTGATAAATGTGCATGTACAACCTTTTAAGAAATGCAAGTATAAGGGTAGCAGTGAATCATAGAATCATAGAGTTGGGCCATCCACTCCAACCCCCTGCCGTGCAGGAACTCCCAATCAAAGCATCCGCAACATATATTATTATTTTATTTATATCTTTTTTTCCTCCTGGTGCAGTATTTAAGGTGGCTTGATAATTTTGTGCTAATAACTTTATTAGGCCAAACAAAAAGGCATACATTTTTCAGTATGAATTTTCAAAACTAGAGTTTTCTTTATTGGGAAAAGCTGGGGAAAAGGCAGAGTCAGGCACCAATATGATAGCAATTTCATTCTTTTTTTAAGTGACTGTTCTTCACTGCCTTGAAAATCCCACTCTGTAGGACAAGAAGAAAAGTTTAGTTGATTAGTTGGTTTTCTATCATTAATGTTAGATACTTTAATTGGTGAAATAAAACCATAAAGCAAGAAGAGAAGAAACACAGAAGTATCAGTTGTAGTGTTGGAGATTTCTCCTCCCTTGACAGTACATATTCAAGAACACATTGTAATATAGTTCATGCTTTCACTGGGGAATTTCATTCTCCTGGCACTTTGATAAAGAGTTACCAGATTTACACTTCAAAAATCAACATGCAACCCATTACAATTTGGTATTTCTGCTTCTTAGAATGTTGTGATGCAGTCATTGGAGCATGAAATGCTTACAAAAGCATTTGCTCATTATGCAGGTTTTTTAAAATGCAAACTTTTTTTTTCTTCTGAAGACACAAAATAATATAGAAACTTGGTAAAATGAGCTGACGACTGGAAAAATGAGAAATTGAGGTGCGGGGGGGGGGGAGAGGAGAGGGGACAAACAAACAAACATGTGGCCAGTTTGGATTAACTATTCTAATGGGATAGCTTCTGCCCAGCTAGTACATAAATACTTTTATGGCTTTATGTTAATGTAACCTGAATTAAAACAGAGAAATTGTTGTTTTCCAGGATTTGGGGGGGGGGGGGGGAGAGGCCCAAAGCAGATGGGCCAAAAAGGCCACTATCAGGCCATGTTGGGAACATGGTGTTTAGATGACACATGCCCCAAATGCAGCTGGAAGCCACACCAACATTGCTCCAAGGCAAATGAACCAAGGCAAAAAGGAGCAGAGAAAACCCACTCTTTTTGCTGGTCCAGTTCAAAACCATGGCAGCGGCCTGGATAGGGACCAGATGCATGCAGTTGCCATGGTCCCAGCATGAATCACACTGAAGCAGCTCCAGCCCTCTTTATTAGGCCCATCTGTTTTGGGCCAAAGTATCTTCTTTTGTAATTGTTTTCACTGGGCATCGTAATAGCTGCTGGATAGTGTCCAGGTCCTAGCTATGGAAGTGAGCCAGAAAAGATTCTGTATACTGCCATGTGGCTGGCCATTGTTGTCCTCTGTCACAAGTGCCCAGCCTTTTATATAAGTATTCTGGTGCAACGTTATGCTCTGGCAGCTTCACATGGGATCACTTCTAGAGAACAACAGTGGTACTAAGGCATGCATTGGGATGTTAGGATGTTCACTTCACTACATTCATATTCACCCCATATTTGGCAGGCACAGAATTTTTATTTGCCATCAAGTTGACTTCAACATATGGTGACCCTATACATGAGACATTGCTGAGATCAGGTCAAACAAACTCAGAGCCATGGCTTCCATAATTGAATCAATCCACCTTTTGTGGTCTTATTTTTTCCTACTGCCTTCAAGTTTATAAAGCATAATTCTGTTTTCCCATAAGTCATTTCTTCTCATGATATGCCCAAAATCTGACAACCTCAGTTTACAAAGGTATCTTTTAGCACCTTTGAGACAGTGTAAAAAAAAGTTGTAGCATAAGCTTTAGTAGACTTGGTCTACTTCCTCAGATGCAAGTCTACAAAAGCTTATGCTATACTGCCTTTCATATTGTCTCAAAGGAGCTACAAGACACTTTTGCAGACAAATATTCCAGTCCGAATTCTAACCTAAGTTTAGTCATGTTGGCAGAATGGGAGAAGAATTATTGTCCGCCCCAAAAGTCTCACAAATGGTCATATGAAACTATTTTTATATGGATCCAGGATAACTTTAATTTCCAGTAAACAAGTACAGTATTATTGAAGACTGCCCCCTGTTTCTTTGAGACATCTACATTCAACATGAAAGAGTATGTATTAATTCTTAGACTGGGAACTATCAAACACCGCACAGGTTTAAAGACACTGCAGCTCCCTTGGAATAAATCAATTTAAACTTTCTTTATTCCAGGCTGGATTCTAACGTGTACAAAATTTATTTTGGGAGTTGTATTTCTCCTTGTTGTATGAAGGCTTCCTATTATATGCTTCTATGTGTTGACCTTCCAGATGCTCAACTTCACTCCTAACATTGCCAGGATGGTTTTGGGTATTCCAACCATCTCTACACAGGGTAATTAAGCATCACAGTAAGGTACTAAAAGAATCTGCAACAAGGAATGGACTCTAAAAACAAATTAGACAAGCACTTAGAGTATGAGACCATTGTGGAATGTAAATGCAACTGGCCAGAGCAAAGGAGGAGAGAACAAAATTAGAAAGAACTCATGATGCCAGCTGTCTTTGTGCCTAGCCTGCATGAACCCCATTACATAGCCTTTATAAATATGTGAGCAACAGAATACAAATAGTGTTAATATTTTAAATCAAATTAGGCTGATGAATTTACATATGGTGACAGGTAGCCATGGAAACAAAAGAAAATACATTTTCTTACAAGAAAGATATTAGGCATTAGATTTACATTTATGTGAGTGCAAATGGTCCAATGGAAGGGGACTTTCTCAACCTCTCTATTACACAACAGTCCCTCCTGAAAATGAGGCACAAAAACCCACAGATTCCAAATGGGAGGGGACTGTAGTTGAAAGTATCCCTAAAAATTGGATGGAATTTCTCTATTTTCTCTAGAAATTTTTTTTCACCCATAGAGAGCAGATTGATGGCTCCAATCCAATAATAAGTCACACCAGACTATTCTCCAGAGGGCAGGAGTTCCATGTGTTCTTTCCCACTTGAATATTGATTACTCAACAGCACTTATATTTATTTTTGCCAGTGCCTTGTATGGTAGAAAAGTCTGACTAGTTCCAGCAGGGTGTGTGCATAGGCAAAATTAAATTTACATATCTGTTAACTCACCATTCAACAATTGATTGAATGGAATAGTTTCTTTTTCCTAAAAGCAGAAGCATTTTTTAAATGATTTTCCTCCCATAATTTTTTAGACTTACTCTAGCTGAAAATTCACACATGATAGATTTGCACAAAAAACAGCATTAACTGCGGTGTGTGTGTGTGTGTGTGTGTGTGTGGCACAAACAATTCCTGCACAAAATAAAATAAAATAAAATAAATAATAATATATTTTCTCCTACATAGAAAAATTTCAGTGTAAATCAACCATGTGTGAACTTTGTTCAGAACAAATCTATTAACTATTTTATGTAGAGAAAACAGCATGTTGTGAACAGAATATATTTCTATGTGGAAATACTATTTTATGCACTGAAAATCCAATTCAAAGCTTGTGTGCTGATACCTGAAGTAATAATCATGATTAGGGTGGCCCCCAAATATGACCTAAGCTTCCTTACAGGTATACTTTTATTGCTCCATTGTTTTCTTAAAAAATCAGTTATCATTAGCTTTAGCTGAAAAGAAGCCATGACTACATTGTGTCATTATTTGCAGTAAGTATCAGCGTTGTCACTGGGAAGTGCAATGGGGTTTTACACTACAGGGGGAGTGGGCAACTGCCTTCTAGGTCCTGCACAGCTATGGCCATGTGGGATTCAGAAGGCCAGGGAGGAGATGGCTGCCTTCCAGGTCCTATGCGGCCATGGCCATGTGGGACATTTAGAAGGTTGGGAGGCTGCTGAGAGGGCCAAATGCACCCCTCACCTCAGTGCTGTGACACCATTCTATGCACCCTGGTGGGGGAAGTGCCCTTTTGGCCCAATACCTAGAATACCCACCCCAAGAAGGCCTACCTCCCCACACCAGGTGACACCCTGGGCAGGGATGCCCAGAATGATTATGAATGATGGTAAGAATGATTAATTACTACAGTGGCCCCACAGTATCTGCTGAGCCATGATTCCAGGACTCCCTATGGATACCAAAACCAGTGGATGCTCAAGTCCTCTTATATACGATGGTTTAGCAAAGTGGTGTTTCTTGTACAAAATGATGAACAACTCAAAGGTATGCTTTTTTAATTTTTTTTTTTTAAAAAAACATTTTCAGGCCATGGTTAGTTGAATCTGTGGATGCAAAATCCATGGATATGGAAAGCTGATTGTTATTTTAGGCAAAATTCAATGGCCTGCATTGAAAACATTGAAAAATGGTTTTATTGTTTTTATCTGGAATTGTTTAAATTGTTTTAATTATATGCCAGCTTGAGATCTCACAACAGAGGGTATGAAAGAAATATTTAAATAAATAAAATCTGTTACTGTCTAATTTTAGTATTTCCTGCCTAGTAAAGGATAAAGGAACATAACCCCATTTTTCACTACCCCAGTACACAGCAATCCTGCCTGCTTTACTTCTTTGGAAACTAGAAAAGATCTGGTTTAATTGTGCCCGTTAAAAGAATATGGCAAGGCTGTTGTATTGGTTATATTTGGACTACATATATGTTCAACTGTCTAATGTACCCTTGGTTCCTTGCACTCTGTAGAAATATTTCCTACTGTGTGGGAACCAGTTTTATATGGGTTCCACATAACTGAGGGAAGATTTTACTGAACCATATCTGAAAGGGGCTGATCCCATTTCTCCCATGGTACTTTTCTCTTGGCAGTCTCATTCACATGCAATTACCAATTAAACATCAGAACCATTAGATAGGAACTGTTCAGTATGTAGTCCCCGAATAGATTACAGAATAGGTGAGAATAAAACATATTATTTTAATTCAGATGGAAAGAATTTTTTTGGACTCAGAATTCTTGGGGAAAGTAGTAGTTGTGTCCTTCTCAAAACTTTTGAGAAATGTATCTTGCTTTAAGTACTAGCAAATTTGTGAGGGTTACAGGGTTACACACAAAAAGGTACACACATTTTAAAATATGCCTTATTGAAATGTGGATTATTAGGTAGAAAATCTCACAGAAACACTTTAGTCAATGGGGAATACTTTTCCAAATTAGGTAAACTGTTCAAACTAGGAAAAATGTCTCTTTAAAATGTGTAAATTTCACTGTGGGAAGAAAATATAAAGGCTGAGATTCTTCCTCAAAACATGGAGCTAAAAGGTCTCTCAGTGCTACCCGCTAAAATCCTACCTTAGAAGCCTCTCAGTCTCCTTCCCTTTAGCCATCTCTGAAGTTTTGGAAAACAGAGCAATGAGCATTGAGCAATGATGTGTCTTGTTAGTCATGGGGTGCACTGAGACACAAAGCTGCAGAAAGAACTGTAGGGTCATGTCAACATCCTGTTGCACCCGCCGGTGCCCTTTAACCAGGACACATTTTTACTCGTTGTCCCCAGCACCTTGGAAATAGTTGGTTGGGGGTGGGTCAGTTGTTTGAGGTTTCAAAGGTAAGATTTTGGAGGACCTTTTGGTTGTTGTGTTCATGCAAAGGCAGTAAATGTGAATTTGAATAATTGGGCTTGTGTGAGTATATCCCTTCACGTCACCTGTTGACTTATGGTGGCCCCATGAATTTTGTAATGTCAGGATCTGAGTTCCTCAGCTTGCTGTCATAGTTATAGAAATGTGTTTTGCTTGCTTGCAGTGTTTTAGATTATATTAGCCATAATGCTGGATGTCAGGAAATGTTGTTACAAATTGATAGATTGGCTGCCTACATTCTTTTAGTGGTTAATGACCTGATATGAGAGAGTAGAGACTGTGTTGGGAGCTCCAAGGTGTGTCCCATGAGAACAGCTGGTAGGGGATTGAGAAGAGGGGCTATCCTAGAGAAGAGGGAAGATGAGAGTATTCAGTTTTATGGGTAATGAATAATGTAAGCCCATTTAAAATGTGAATTGTTACATACTTTAATTATAGTGTGATGATACTGGTATTTCAGGGCTGACAACATATGTTTGCTATGAACATCTTTAGTTTCTGAATAAAGCTTTTATGTTTGACTACCAAAGCTTGGATTTTCTGAACTGAAGTGATCCTGTACATGACAGTAGGGTCATGTTAGGTAAGGAAAGCTCAGAGGTGGTGTTGCCAGTTATTCCTCTGAAATATAGCTTACAGCACCTAGTAACTGTTAGTGAACTCCCATCCAAGTATTAACTAGGTCTGAACCTGCTTAGTTTCCAAGATCAGACAGGATCTGATACCTTCAGAGTGCATCAAAACTATTGAACAGGACGCCAGCCAAAGTCTTCCAACAAAATCAAGTCTGAGAGATTTGCATATCCCTGATTACAAGACTCTCTACATGAGGGTGTCTTTGAAGACTCTCTGGAAAGTATAGCTGGTCCATAAAGTGGTAGCAAGTGTGCCAGCAATGGATTGCTCATCCATATTAGAAGAACTGCACTGGCTTCAAATTCGTTTAGGAATGCAATTCAGTATTGCTTATTAAAGGCCTATAAGGCAAAGAGATACAAGGGACTGCCTCCTCCCATTTGTCCTCCGAATCCCACCAGTGAGTGTTATGTCTAGAAAGGTTCTTCTTGTACAGTATCTTCCAGCTAATCTGTGCAACCTGCACAACATAAAGTTCATTTCGCTTTTTCTGTTTGAGACTTCCATTACTTAATGATTTGTGTTTCAGCAGACATATGGATTTTCCCCTGATTTCTCTAAAGTTCCAGATCTCAGCTGGGAAAAGAAACTGGACATTTGTCATCACTGTTTGTTCAATGTATTGGGAAGTTCTGTCTTCTTCCACATAATATCTTTTATTGTTTCCTATCTAGGCAGTTCCCTGCTTTTCAGATAATAGGCTTTTGATGAGACCATTTCAGATTGGTTAAGAGATATATTATAAATGTTCATTTGCTCTGTTTATTTAATGAAACTTGTTGAGACTAATCCTCATTTTCTAGCAAGTGTTAAAAAGGAGGATCCATTTAATTAAAGTTAATGACCTTCATGGTTACAAAAAATTGTCAAGCTCAGAGGGAAAGATTTAGCACTTCATTCAAGAGGAAAGTACAAAATACTAAGGTCGATTAAATGGGAAGAAATCACTGCAAAAGACATCATTTTAAGATAAATTAGAATTTTTACTTTGGGAGCAAAAATTGGAAATGGGATCTTGACATCCAGAGATTATCCAGAGAGGGAAACATGTGTGCTTGGTATTTAGAGAAAAGTTTAGAACTAATGGGGCTTTTTACATTGGCAAGAAAGTGTGACATGAAGTTGCACTTTCCTTAATGCTTAGCAGCTAGACAGCAAGCCCCAGGTGTGCATTTAAAAAGTACAGGGCAGCTAGACTGAGGTTTTTTCTGTGGCTCAGCAACTACATGGGAAGCTGTCAAAACGCTACAAACACAGGTGGAGCAGCTACATGGGCGGCAAGGAACGCGGCTTTTAGCCGCACTTTAAACATTTTTTTTCCCTTGCTGGCTGCGAATTGCGCAATTGCGCAGGTACATCATACAGTCGGAGCTTATCACATGGGGGAGTACAGGACCATTCCGAAAGAGGGAGAAAGTGAGGTCAGTTCGGAAATGCACGTGATTACGCACAAGCTCATCACACACAAGACAAGAGAGCATCTACACAAAAAGAAAATGCAGAGTCAATACGAAAGAATTCATCACATGTGAACATACTGGTCGGCTTTCTGTTGCAAATTAAGGCATCTTGGGAAATGGTAGCAAAGGCTCATGGGAGTTGTAGTCTGTGTTCTGTCAGAGCATTATATTGAGTTGTCTTGAGGTTTCAGCCCTCTGTCCAGGAGGGATTCCCATATGTCCTCCATTCTTGAGCAGAGGCCCCCCTTTTCCAAGTTGACCAGGCACGTCCTCCTTTGCCAGGACACGTCCTACTTTTCCAGCCTTCTTTTTGAAGAGGAAGCAGGAGGGCCAGGCGTGCTCTGGCCAGGCTCTGGGGGTCTCTTCCTGGCTCCTTCCCATCCTCCCTCCCTCCCTCCCCGCTGCCTTCCTCCTCCCTTTGGCTGAGAGAGTGTGACTTGCAGGGAGGCAGGACAGCGGTGGTGCTCCAGGTCCTCCTGATGCTGGGCAAGGGCAAGCTGGAAACAGGAGGAGGAGGAGGAGAGGGACATGGGGCCCCTCTGCTGCCCTGCTTCCCTGCAAGTCACACTCTCTCAGCCAAAAGGAGGAGGAAGGCAGCCAGGAGAGAGCCCTGGAGCCTGGCCAGAGTGTGCCTGGGCCTGCCTTCTCCTCCCCCCTTCAGCTGAGAGAGTGTGACTTGCAGGGAAGCAGGGCAGCGGAGGTGCTCCAGGTCCCTCCCCTTCTCCTCCTCCTCTTGCCAGCTTGCCCTGGCCTGGCTGAGCGCCTCCAGTGCCCTGCTGTCTCCCTAGAAGTCACACTCTCTCAGCCAAAGGGAGGAGGTGAAGGAAGGTGCAGGCGCACTCTGGCCGGGCTCTGAAGGTCTCTTCTTGTCTTGGCACCTTCCCTCCCTCCGCACTTGTATCGCTGCCTTTAAATGGGCGCTTTAAAGATACAGAGCCCCATTTAACCGTTCAACTACACCTTAGCCTTTAGATGCAATAGGGGTGCTTTTTACATTGGCTAAAAGGGGCGGTCCAAACTCGCCCCTTCTAGCGGCGAGATGAGGCCTAGGCTGCCACACGGGCAGCCCCAGAGGCCTCATCCCGCCGCAACGACCCGCCGCAAAAAAAGAGCTCAGGGATCGAGCTCTTTTTTTGCGGCACGGGAAGGGCGCGATTGGCACCCTCCCGCACCGCCAGAGCGTCAAAACGTGCGCAGCGTGTCAAAACGCTGCGCACGTGATGACGCTTGTACGGCGCCACCGTGTAGACGCCGCCATCTTTAAATGGCGGCGTCCATGCGTTTTAGGCTTAGGGAGGGTGTAAAGGCTACGCCCTCCCTAACCCTAAATGCGGGCTTTTTAGCCCTAAAAGCGCCTTTTTTTGCCCGTGTAAAACGGGCCAGCAATGCTGCACCCTTTTTAAAAAAGTAGTGGGGAAATCAAACTACTTTTTAAAGGCACTTCTTCTCCCTTAAAACTCCAAAATAGTGTTTTCATGGCACACTTTCCATTTTTCTCATCTAAAGGCTGGGTTTTCATGCAGCCTTCAACACACCTCTTTTTGCCAATGTAAAATGGGCCAGCGATTTGATTCCAATGCATTTCCAATAAAAAAACTTTCCATTCCTTGCTCCTATTTTTAGGAATGAATTATGCAAACAACAAGAAAGAAA